>JAPDVU010000003.1:78777285-80241660 GCA_026230045.1 Corynorhinus townsendii | reverse complement strand
AACCTACTTACAGATTGCGACTTCTGCCGCTGATCATGGGCTTTGCGTTCAGTGAATTTCCCTTACCTATATGGTGATCTTTTCCCCACCTTTTCAGTGTATTCCCCGCCCCCCCCCCACCACATTTTTGGTGTTTTTTTTTTACTTCATTCTAGGCGAAAATATCATCCCCTCCAGAGGTCCCACGTCGAAGGCGCCAGTTTGTAGTGTCCCACATTTGGGCTCCAGTTTGTAGAGAACCTCTTTCACGTCCCGCGTGGTTCAGGGTTCAAGTTCAGGGTTCAGGTTCTGGAGGAGGCCACACACAAATGAAAGAGACTAGAAAATACTAATTTGGGAATATTGGGAGCCAGGCGGGAGCCCAACTCAAGGGGAAGGACTGCGCCTTGCTCTGGGCTTTGCAATCTCTTTTATTAAGACTATGGGATTCACCCATTGCTTCTAATTTGGGAATATTGGGAGCCAGGCGGGAGCCCAACTCAAGGGGAAGGACTGCGCCTTGCTCTGGGCTTTGCAATCTCTTTTATTAAGACTATGGGATTCACCCATTGCTCTAGGCAGGCAATTCCAGTAATAGCCAATCAGCAAGGATTTACATAAGATTAAAAGGTGGAAGTTGCTTTAGCTATCATTGTCTCAACTAGACAGTGGGTTGTTAGCTCTGACCTTTCAGAGCTTCAAGGTTGACCAGCCTTCCGGGTTCCTTGTCCATACCCCTCTGCTAGTGAAGACAATGGGCGGCTTCCAACAAGATTCTAAATCAATAAGTATGAAGCAGGGCCTGAAATTCTGAATTTCCTACAATCCCCCTGAGGAAACTGATGATAATGACTCAGGAGAGACCAATGTATTAGAGTAATAAGTCCCCAAATCAAAATGTAATCATCCAAATTGTTTTATAATACCGATATATATCTGTAATATTGAAACATTGTGTCTAGTTATATAATTCTTTCTTACTGATAAAAAAAATGTCAGTCAGCAGCAAATAGGAAAGGAGGGACTCTAGTGAAATTCCTGAAAGTCTCCAAAATTAATCTACAAAGAAATTATATTTTTCCACATAATTGTCTGCTCCCATTAGAACCACCTGTGTAAAATGAATTTCAAGTCATCTTCCAAGCACATAAACTTGATTTTAAATGTACATCTGGGAAGGGGTGAGGTACATAGGTATATTTGTTAATAGTTGCTGCTCTATAAGCAATCATCAAAAGTTCACTTGAAATGGCCAGGGTCAACCTTACTGAGTAAAGTGCACAACATAAACTTCCTCCCTGTCCAACAGTAGATCACATCAGGATTGAATCAGTATCTGTGTGTGGGCTTAATGAAAAAAAAGTTCAAGCTAAACAATTTAGTGCAAAGTATTGTAATATGTGGTATAGTCAATTGAATTAAAATTGCATTAAATTACACATTTTATTTAAAAATGTTTAGCAATGTTAGCTAATATTATTTCCCTTTATTATTGCATTATGTGTTTTACATGGAATATCTCATTTAATGTTAGCAATAATCTAAAGTAGATGTTATTATTATTATTATTTTCACCACTTTATAATTCACTGCTTAAGATAACACATTTGGTCAGTGCTAGAGGCCATGATTGTAACACAAGTATACTTAACACCAATGCCCATGCATTGTGCTTTTACTCTTTATCCTCTACTTTCCTCTAATTTGTATGTCTTGTCCTATACACTGAGTGGCCAGATTATTATGATCTCTGAATGCCCTGTGCATGAATTTGTGCTTGGGTGGGGTCCAGCCAGCCTGGCCAGGGGGAGGGGACATGGGCGCTTGGCCGGCCTGCCTGCTGGTCAAACTCCTGGTCAAGGGAACAATTTACATATTAGCCTTTTAATATATAGGATATACACTGAGTGGCCAGAGTATTATGCATTCAGAGATCATAATAATCTGGCCACTCAGTGTATATGCTACCTAATAAGAACATATAAAATTAAAACAAAATTAGGAATTTTTTTAAAATCTAAAATCTTGGTGGGCATTGATAGAACTTTGTGCACATTAAAAATGTCTGTGTATTTCTTTTGCCTCAATCACTATCTTTAAATCTAATTTGTCTTTTCTAGACAGACATTGTAGAGTTTAAGTAAAATATTATTATAAAATACTATAATTTATGTTTAGCTTCTCTATTCTTAGATATAGCTTATAGAAATTAAAGTTGTGCTTATTTTGTGACTCGAATTATTAGATTCACACAAATATGTATGTTGGTTTATTTATGTCTATAATTCATTCCATATAATGCTAAGTTTAAGTATGTTAACCTAAATATCTTGAGTCTGAGTTATAAAAACAAAAGAAGGTTTTCACATTGTTTTAAAATAATCCACCAATCATATATTTTTGTTGATTTTATTGTATTTTTTCTTATTTGCTAAAGGACATATTAAAGATCTGTTGGCTGGGAGGATATTTAGATATTTTTTATTCATTTTGCAGTATTTTATATTCTCCTGACTCAAAATTGTTGGCTAAAGGCAGGCAACCCTACAAATAATAATTATTTAATTTCTACTAAATTAAAATAACTGTATCATTCAATAGGCTATTTACTTAAAAATATAAAATTCATGAGAATGACTAATAAGTAATTTTTGTGCTCTCTTTTCATGAAATTTTCTCTATTTCTAAATATATCAATATCCATGATATTCATATGAAAGAATATTGCTACAATTGAGCATTTTCATAAATACAATTACTTATATCCATTAATTTTATACACAGAAATGCACATATGTATGTATCATGTGTATGAATGAAGGAGAACCATAGATGTGTTCTACCTTCTGAGATATTAGTGTTCAACTGCTTTTTTCCTTTCTTGTTTGTGTGTTTTGCTTTGTTTTGTGAGTGTGTATTTTATTTTGGGGGTTTTGTTTTTTTGTCATTTTTTTAATTTTGTTTTTGTCATTTGCAAGTTATGTCTCTGCTCTGTCCATTGAAGAGAAAAGCTAATTAGGTACCCCCCATTGGATTTTATTGGAACACATCTATATTGCATACACTAAAACACTAATTATAAAAACTAGAATTTGTACTAATTATGCTTCCCTGTCTATTAATATATTTATGTGTTTGTTTATTATTTATTTTGAAGTTGTTTCCTTAGATGCTCATCATTAATAGTAAGAGTTAGCCACCCCGACAGATTCACAAAATGCCTCCCAGCATCAGGGAAATATATTTTAAAGATTATTTGATTAAAAGATTGATTTGATTGAAAAATAAATATCAGATAAAAGAAAAGATATATGGATAGATCATTAAACTATGTTGTAAATTCATCTTTCCATTCACATTTTTTTCTTCTTTCACATAAAAGAGAAGTTGGAGCCTTACATTAGTATAGCAGTTTCTTCCTTTGCAGTAGAATAGATGTCTTAAGGACCAGGATATCATCCATTCATTCAATCAGTCATTTTTTTCATTTTACAATGTCATTTGTGTTTCTATTATATGTCAGCAATTGTGTGATACATAGGTGTCTGTCAGTTCAAGCGGCTATAACAATACAATAGCATGGTTGGCTTAACCACAAACATTTTTTTCCTCACAGTTCTAGAGACTTGTTGCCAGCAAGCTTAGGTTCTTGGTGAGGGCCCTTTTCCTGGTTTACATATGGCTAACTTCTTGCTACATCCTCACCTGGTAGATCTATCACATGTCTCTTATCACATTAGAGATTAGGGCTTCAACGTATGAACTGGGATAAGGGTCAGGGGCTCAAGCATTCAGTCCACAGCAATGGATAAGGAAAATCCAAGCACCCACCTTGTGAAATTTACAGTTTATAAAGAATAAGACAGGCATTTATCAAATAACCTCACATATATGTATGCACACCCATGTGAAAATACAACTATGGTAAGTACACAAAGGTGGAGAATTGTTAATGCTCTGAAAACATATTTAACAGACTTAAAATGTTATGGTGTCACAGAAATATGCCTTAATGAGACTGATCTGAAGTTTTAGATCTAAAGCAAAGATAGGTATCTATGAAAGAGATGTATGTTATAGGGGACAAAGGGTTTTTCCAGAGCAGGAGGTTCACTGTGAAAGAAGACATATATGGAGGAAGATGAGGAACATTATTATAGGAGCTGAAAAAAGAGTCCTGGGATTGAAAAAAACAAATATATTAAAATCCTATCTAATAAAGAATAATATGCAAATTACCATCACACCAAGACACAAGATGGCCACTCCCATGTGGTCAAAGATGGTTGCCCCATGTGAACACAAGATGGCTATCACAAGATGGCCGGCAAGGGAGGGCAGTTGTGGGAAGTTAGGGGTGACCAGACCAGCCGAGGAGGGCAGTTGGGGGTGACCAGGCTGGCAAGGGAGGGCAGTTACGGGGGACCAGGCCTACAGGGGAGGGCAGTTGGTAGAGACCAGGTTAGCAGGGGAGGGCAGTGGGGGGGGGGGACCAGGCCTGCAGGGAAGGGCAGTTGGGGGTACCCAGGCCTGCAGGGGAGGGCAATTGGGGGGGGGGGAACCAAGCCTACAGGGGAGGGAAGTTGGGAACCAGCAGTCCTGGATTGTGAGAGGGATGTCCCAGATTGGAGAGGGTGCAGGCTGGGCTGAGGTACACCCCTTCCCCCCATGCATGAATTTCATGTACCAGTCCTGTAGTAAAGAATGAAAACAAATGGATTGATGTAGGCAAGACCCAAATTGTGCAAAGCCATCTGGAACATTTAAGGACTCAGAGAAATGAGAAGTCACTCAAGTGCTTTAAACTCTTCATGGGGATGAAATATGGGGTTGGACATGATCGAATTTATTTTTCAATACATTTATTTTCAAAATTCTTTTAAAAATATAATATGTGGACATAGACAAGTGCATGAAAGTAAGTCCTTTATGGGACTTTCATTGTAGTAGGGGAAAACTGATAATCAGCCAATATAATTGTATTAAAATTAGGAAATTACTATTAAGGGAAAGAATGAAGAAAAAGAAGAGAGAGTGATGATGAAGGAAAGACTATTTTAAGTAGAAAGTTTATGGGAGCCCTCTCTGATGAGATAACATTTTATGTGGTTAATTAATTAGCAGACTTTAGCATTTGCTAAATGGCAAAACATACATTGTAACCAAATCAGATATGACATTGTATAACCATTGTACCAGGGTTACCTAATGATCAATAAGGGTAACCAAAAATAAGCAAACAATAAAACCAAAAGCACTGGAAGGCAGCATGGCATATTATTAAGCGTGTGAGATGATTGTGACAGAGAAATTCTATTGTCAACAAAGACATTTTTAGTTGCGGAACATTTGACAAATTACTTAAACTCTTGGACTTAATTTTCTCACAATGGATCAATGGGAATGATATTACTGAGGTGAATTTTATGATCTTCAGCTGCTCAAACTTTACCAGTCTCAGTGTCCTCATACTTCTGTGGAAAACAGGTAGATAATCTTTTATCCCAAATGCTCAGGGCTACATATATTTCAGAATTCAATTTTATGTTGCTGTGGTTTAAGTGTATACAGTAGCCCAGCATGGTCTGCAGCAGCAAACATACTTCTCTACCTCATAGTGAATTGGATAGATTTTCAAAGCAGACTATAAGTTTCCCCATGCTGATTCAGCCAGATTTCCAGCCTAGAAAGTTGTACCATAGTACAATTTAAAGTACAATTCTATAGAATAGTCCATACAAATTGTATTCATGCATTTTTCTATTCTCTAGAAAAAAATGACTAATACTGTATGATGTATTTAGACCTTATTGTATATCTTTATAAACAGTACAAATAAGCAGTGACTAATTCTTGTCTTTTATATTGTATATAACAAGTGCCATTTAGCTTTCTCTGATTTTAACACAGCATTATGATACTGGAAGCTGGTCGTGATTGACACATTATATCAGAACTTCCTCTTTTCGCTCGCTCTTCAGTTCACTGTATTTTTCTGCCCCCAAAACTGAAACTTGTAAATAATGGTTTCAGTCCTCAGGCAAGAAAAAAGTTGATAGAGGGAAAGTTTTCTTCATATTAAGAATTCTGTGCCACATAAACATTCTACAAGGCTCTTGGGAAGTACTGCTACTACATTTTTATTTTTTACTTACAAGGTTGATTAAATCTATATCTCCACAGGTTGTATGTGTTATTTTCAACTTTTTAAAAAATTCCACAGCAGCCTTTGACCTATAATATACTGACCTTTATAATGGGTTTATAGAGAATCAATCAGGCTGAGACAAAGCTAAAATACAGTACAGTATTCATTATATTATATTGGCTAAGCCCAGCAGGCATGACAAGTAAAACACAGCTGATTGATTTTGTGACCTTTAAAGTATTTTGTATGTAAAGTACACACATTCCACAGTACCATGTATTTAACACTAAAAAAGAACTTCAAAGTACAATGATACTGAGCATTCACCACCAGTTTTGCTTTTTGTAAGGTTAATTCTCTTTTCTTTCACCCTCCTGTGTGTGTACATGTGTGGGTTAAATAAAAAAAATAAAAATTAAAAACCAATTTCTTCTTTTTTACCTTTGAGTTATTCTAATCATCTAACAAGTGTGCTCCCAAAAAGCTCCCATGGCAAAGCGAAGGGGCTTTTACCTTCTGGCAGATTAGCCACGTCACCTGGTATCCTCACCACGTTCCTTTCCCATCCCATCCCTCAATGTGAAGGCTCCCCAAATTAATCAGGGTTAACTATTTGAACATATTAATGTTCAGAAGAAAATTGGATGTCCCTGCAATATGAAAGAGTGTCATCCCCTTCCTGCAAGGTGCTAGTAAATGATGATAAAGAGATAATAAAATGTTATTTGAAACATTTTTGTACTTGATGTATTTAATACTTTATGTAGATTTAATTAATACCAAACTGATCTGAAAATTTTAAAAATAATCCTTGACAATGGAGACATATGCATGAAATGCTTTCAAGACTATTTTATCTCCAAAGTGCTGACATATCAGAAAATATTCATGGATATTTTTGTTTTGTAATTCTTTATACAAAGCCAACTATAACTCCCAATTATATTTTGCAACCTGCAACTTCAGTTTTTATCTCTTTTGCTCTGTTGTTTGAGCCTCCAATCCTATATAATAATTAATTGCTCAAAATGTTGTTCACTTTTGACTCACCACTTTTAGTCAAATCATATAATTCAATTATTCATTTCCATCATACAATAGAATAACCTTTAATCTAGAATATATCTCCTGATGTTCCTCTGAAGTACTATAAGATACAAAGTAACTAGAAAAGTTAAATAGATACAACTTAACAAAAGAAAGATAAACAACCCAATCAAAAAATGGGCAACAGACCTAAATAGATACTTTTGAAAGAGGATATAAGGAAGGCCAAAATACATATGAAAACATGCTCAAAGTCACGAGAGATGCAAATCAAAATCACAATGCGGTACCATCTCACACCTGTCAGAATGGCTATCATCAACAAATCAACAAACGACACATGCTGGTGAGGATGTGGAGAAAAAGAACCTTTGTGCACTGCTGATGGGAATGCAGACTGGTGCAGCCACTGTGGAGAACAGTATGGAGTTTCCTCAAAAAACTAAAAATGGAACTCCCATTTGACCCAGTGATCCCACTTCTAGGAATATATCCCAAGAAACTAGAAACACCAATCAGAAAGGATATATGCACCCCTATGTTCATAGCAGCACAATTCACCATAGCTAATATTTGGAAACAGCCTAAGTGTCCATCAGCAGATGAGTGGATTAAAAACCTGTGGTACAGCCCTAACTGGTTTGGCTCAGTGGATAGAACTTCGGCCTGCAGACTCAAGGTTCACAGATTTGATTCTGGTCAAGGGCATGTACCTTGGTTGCCAGCACATCCCCAGTAGGGAGTGTGCAGGAGGCAGCTGAATCGATATTTCTCTCCCATCGATGTTTCTAACTCTCCATTCTTTTCCCTTCATCTCTGTAAAAAATCAATAAAATATATATTTTTAAAAACCAACAACTGTGGTACATCTACACAATGGAATACTATGCTTCAGTGAAAAAGAAGGAATTCTTACCATTTACAACAGCATGGATGGAACTGGAGAGCACTATGCTAAGCGAAATAAGCCAGTCAGAGGAAGATAAATATCACATGATCTCATTCATTTGTGGAATATAATGAACAACATAAACTGATGAACAAAAACAGATCCAGAGGCAGAGAAGCATCGATTTGACCATCAAACCTCAGAGGGAAGGTAGGGGAGGGCAGGGGTAAGGGAGAGAGATCAACCAAAGGACTTGAATGCATGCATATAAGCCTAAACAATGGACACAGACACCAGGGGTGTGAGGGCATTAGAGGGGGTGTTGGGCGGGGGGGGGGGGCAATGGGGGGATAAGGACATATACCTTAATCAATAAAATAAACAATTTAAAAAATAAAATAAATAAATAGATACCTAACTTTTTGCTTTTGCAAAGGTGGTCATTTAATATGATACTCCGTAGTATTTTTAAAAGAAAGTTATAAATTCTTGCATTCAATTTCTTCTCGTCACTCTCATTCCTTTACTCAAACAAAATTAAACCACTGTATTTGTTATGGGCTACATTCGTATGTTAAATTCCTTACCCTAATACCCCAGAATGTGATCATGTATGGAAACAGGATCTTTATACAAAAATTAAGTTAAAGTGAGGTCATTAGAGTGGCCCATAAACCAGTATGATTGGGGTTCTTATAAGAACTTCAGACACAAACATGGACAGAGGAAAGGCTATCTGAATTCATAGGGAGAAGAGAGCCATCTACAAGCCAAGGAGAGAGGCCTGGAATAGAATTTTCCCTATGACTTTCAGAAGGAGCCAACCCTGCAGACATGATGACATTAAACTTCTAGCCCACAGAACTATGAGAAAATAAATTTCTGTTGTTTGAGCCACCAATCCTATATAACAAAAGGCTAATATGCAAATTGACCAAACGCCAGAACAACTGGACGCTATGATGCGCACTGACCACCAGGGGGCAGACACTCAATGCAGGAGAAAGGTCAGTGCACTCCCACAGGGGGAGCTCCGCTCAACCAGAAGCTGGGCTCATGGCTGGCGAGTGCAGCCGTGGTGGCAAGAGCCTCTCCGCTTCCACAGCAGTCCTAAGGACCCCTCAGGGGGATGTCCTCCTGCCATCGGGAGTGGGCCTAAGCTGGCTGGCGGACATCCCCCGAGGGGTCTCAGACTATGAGAGGGTTCAGGCCGAGCTAGAGCCTTCCCCCCCCTCCCCAACCAGAGCAGGAATGTCATGCACCCGGCCTCTAGTCTATAATTGTTATGGAAGCCATAGTCAACTTATACAATAGCCTCCTTGCTTAATATGGCCATGAATTGAATTTTATCTATTCATCTAAGCATAGCAAAAGATATAGCTGGCAATAGGCAGTCACTTAAAGCCAACAATTTTCAGAACTAATAAAGGAGATTAATATATTAGGTAGTACCATAGGTGAAGAAGGAAAATGACCAGAAGTGGAAACCATTTATTCCCCTTTAGGCAGCCAGGATGTATTGCTTTTTAATTTTTTTCTGTTACATGTTTAATGAATACGCATTATTATTGAGTGTTTAAAATTAGAAAGGCAGCATGATTTAGTTGATAGGATGAGCACTTACATTTTCTAACTAAATTTACTCATTGTAATTTCCTAGTATAAGTCACTTTATCATCATCATTATTATATTATTATCATTATATTTTTATGATTCTGATGAATCTAGTTTGAGCTCATTATAATAGTATGTTCCTCAGTGGCTCAGGACATTATAGTTACCTATTATTAGAATAGAAAACTCTTAATTATACTGTATTTTGAAATCTGATACTAAATTAAACAATATTATAAATTTTAAGTTTCATTGAGAGAGTCAATGATGTGTTTCTCAGTTTTTGTATTTACTTAAATGTTATTTTTCATAATTACCCAGAGTTCTAATCATATAATTTTATTGCTAAGAATTTTTTTCCAAAGGGAAATGTTAATATAAATATTCTATTTCAATTATATTGGTATAACAGTCATTGACCAGATATGTCTTATTTTACTATAAATATTTGTTTCCTCTTAACACATGAAACAATTTTAAGAATAATGCATATCAATTAAGTTAATATTATGACATTACTTTTTAATTAAATTTATTGGAGTGAGATTGATTAATAAGGTTATGTAGTTATCAAGTATACATTTCTGTCATACATTATCTGTACATTGCATTGTATGCCCACCACCCAAAGTCATCTTCCATCACCATGTATTTGACCCCCTTTATGCTTTACTAACCTCCACCCCTCTTTCTTCTGGTAACCACCATACTGTTGTCTATGAGTTTGTTTCTTTATTTGTTCTTTTCTTTTTTTTTGGCTTTCAGTTTTATATCTTATATATAAGTGAAATCATATGGATTCTTAACTTTTTCTGTCTAATTTATTTTGCTTAATATGATATTCTCAAGGTCCATTTTTGTTGTCATAAATGGCAGTATTTTATCTTTTTTTATGTCTGAATAATATTCAATTGTATATACATACTAGAGGCCCAGTGCATGAAAATTCATGCACTGGAGGGGAGGTCACTCAGCCCTCCTCTCACAATCTGGGAGTCCTCAGGGGTGGGAGGCGACCTGATGGTCAGGGGAAGGCGATGCCCCATCACACCTCTGCTGCTGCCACTGCCGGCAGTGCAAGCCTTAGTCAGCCCTGGTTACCTGAGCCTCAAGTGGCCCTGGGTGGCTGGGCAGCCGCCATCCAAGGCTTGCCTGCACCTAAGGCCAGTCCTGGGCGGCTAAGCAGCTGCCATCTGAGGCTTGCCTGTGCTTTGGGCCGGCCTTGGGTGGCGGAGGGGCTGAGGGGACTGGGCACTGCCATCTTGTGGCTGTGGGCACTACCATCTTTAAGGGCAGGGCAGTCAATTAGCATATTCCCTCTTTATTGGCTGTGGGTGCTGCCATCTTCGAGGGCAGGACAGTCAATTAGCACATTCCCTCCTTATTGGCTGTGGGTGCCATCATCTTTTGTGATGGCATGAGGTTCAATTAGCATATTCCCTCTTTATTAGATAGGATATGCACCACGTCTTTATCACTGTCAAATGTGTTCATTATTATTATTTAACTTTAGTGTAGTTGTTATCAATTATTTTATTAAGAATCCTTATGTATGTGATCATATAATTCCTTCATTTGTTTATATGAACAAAATTGAGGAATGTATGAAATTATGTAACTGAATCTTTAACACATGATTTAATGTACTAAACTAAAGTTATTTTAACTTCTTATTTTGGAATAAGTGTAGATTCACATATAGTTTTAAGCAACAATATATAGAGGTCTAATTGCTAATTACATAGTTTCTCATGATGCTAATATCTTGCAAATCGTTACTCCAATATTATAATCAGGATATTGACATTGATTCATTCAGAATACAGAACATTTCCATCACTGCAGTGATCCCTCATGATGCCCTTTTATAGCCACATTCACTTCTCTTTCACTTAGAGCTCCCACCCCACTAACCTCTCAGACACATTACTCTGTTTTCTGTAGATTCAATTTAATTCTCTATAAAATATTAATCTATTTTCTATAATTTCATCATTTCAATATTAAACAATGGAATCATGCACTATAACTTTTTGGGATTTTTTTTCTCAGTACAATTTTCTGGATATTCAAGCAAGTTGTTGCATGTTTCACCAGTTTTATAGTTTTTATTGCTGAGCAGTAGTCCAAGGTCTATATGTACATGTTTGTTTAACCATTTGCCTACTGATAAGTTGTTTCAATGTTTTGGCTACTAAAAATTAAATTGCTATAACATCTGTATACAACCTTTTATATAAACTTGATTCATCATTTCACTGGGATAAATTTCCTGGAGTGCAATTGTTGGGTCATATGTTAGTTGCATGTCAAATCTTTCCAGAATAGCTGTAGTCCTTCACATTTCCATCAGCAATAGTATGTAAGTGATTCAGTTTCTTCACATCATTGCTAGCATGCAATGTGACTATTTTTCATTTTATCTACTTTTATAAAAATATAATGATATTTAATTGAGGTTTTGATTTGCATTTTCTTAGTATTTAATTATGTTGGATACATTTTCCCAGGCCTATTTACATTCTATATAGTGTATATCCTCTTTTGTGAAATGTTTCTTTATGTCATTTTTTATTTTGAGCTTAAAAAATAAATGAATTGAGATCTACCCTCAATAAATTGTGAAGCTTCCTTGCTATATCCTCCTATAGAAGACAGAGAGAGAGAGTAAGCTTTCTAGTCTCTTCTTATGGGGGCACTAATCCCATCAAAGGGGCTCTGCCCTAATGATCTCATCTATTCCGAACTACCTCCAAAAAGCCTCACCTTGAGGATTAGTATTTCAACTATGAGATTTTAGGGACACACATATTTAGCCCATAGTAATGGCCATCTTAACAGGTATGAGGTGATATATTTCATTGGGATTTTGATTTGCATTTTTCTGGTGATTTTTTTTTTAATATTCAGCATGTTTTCATATAGTTATTGGCCATTTGAATATCTTTTTTGGAGAAATATCTATTTAAGTTCTTTGTCCATTTTTAAATCAGGTTATTTTGTTTTTACTACTGAGTTGTAGGACTGTCATATATTTTTTATATTAACTCCTTATCTTATACTTAATTTGTAAATATTTTTCCTTCACATAGGTTGCCTTTTCACTCCGTTGGATTATTTCCTTTTCTGTGCATAGATTTTAGTTTGATGTAGTCCCACTTGACTATATTTGCTTTGATTCCTTTGCTGATATGTCATGGCCAATAAATTATTTCCAATATTAATGTCATAAAGCTTTCCCCCAATATTTTCTTATACAAGTTTACAATTTCAAGCCATACATTTAAGTTTTTAATTATTCAAGTTATGTCTTATGCATGCACAGTATAAGATAAGGGTTCAATTTTATTGTTTTGCCTGTGTATATACAATTTACCCAAAACCACTTATAGAAGAGACTGTTATTTCTTTATTGTGTATTCTTAGCATCCTTGTAGAAGATGAGTTGACCATGTATGTGTTGGCTTATTTCTGGGTGCTCTATTGTGTTCTATTGGTCTTTTTTTTTCTGTCAGTACCTTACTGTTTTAATTATGATAGCTTTCTAATATATTTTGTAATCAGGCATATAAGGCTTCCAGCATTACCCTCCCCACCTGGCCCACCCCCAAGATTTTTCTGGTTAGGGACTTAGGAGTTCTATATAAATTTAAGGATTTTTTTTTTGTAAAAAATTCAGTTGTAATTTTGATAGGTATTGCACTGAACATGAAGATAAATTTTGGTGGTGCAGATGTTTTAGCAATATTTGTTCTTCAAATCTATAAACACAGGGTGCATTTTTATTTATTTGTATCTTTGTAAAAGTCTTTCACCCAGTGTCTTATAATTTCAGTATACAGATCCTTGACCTACTTACTTAAATTTACTCCTAAGTATTTTATTATGTTTGCTATTATTGTTAATTGAATATTTCTTCATTTCTTTTTTTTAAAAATAAATCTTTATTGTTCAGATTATTACAGGTGTTCCTCTTTTTTTTCCCCCATAGCTCCCCTCCACCTGATTCCCCACCCCACCTCATGCCCTTACCCGCCGCCACTGTCTTCATCCATAGGAGTAAGATTTTTGTCCAATCTCTTCCCGCACCCTTCACACCTGCTTCCCCTGAGAATCGTCAGTCCACTCCCTTTCTGTGTCCCTGATTCTATTATATTCACCAGTCCATTCTGTTCTTCAGATTTTTTATTCACTTGATTTTTAGATTCACTTGTTGGTACGTATGTATTTGATATCATTTTGTTGTTCATAATTTTTATCTTTACCTTTTTCTTCTTCTTCCTCTTCTTAAAGAATACCCTTCAGCAATTCATGTAATCCTGGTTTGGTGGTGATGAACTCCTTTAGCTTTTTCTTATCTGTGAAGCTCTTTATCTGACCTTCAACTCTGAATGATAGCTTTGCTGGGTAGAGTAATCTTGGTTGTAGGTTCTTGCTGTTCATCACTTTGAATATTTCTTGCCACTCCCTTCTGGCCTGCATAGTTTCTGTTGAGAAATCAGCTGACAGTCGTATGGGTACTCCCTTGTAGGTAATTAACTGTTTTTCTCTTGCTGCTTTTAATATTCTCTCTTTGTCTTTTGCCCTTGGCATTTTAATTATGATGTGTCTTGGTGTGGTCCTCTTTGGATTCCTCTTGTATGGGGTTCTGTGAGCTTCCTGAACTTGTAAGTCTATTTCTTTCACCAGGTAGGGAAAGGTTTCTGTCATTATTTCTTCTAATAGGTTTTCAATATTTTGCTCTCTCCCTTCTTCTGGCACACCAAAAATTCAGATGTTGGTTCGCTTAAAGTTGTCCCAGAGGCTCCTTACACTATCTTCATATTTTTGGATTCTTTTTTCTTTTTGTTTTTCTGGTTGGATGTGTTTTGTTTCCACATATTTCAGATCTTTGGTTTGATTCTTGGGGTACGTTGATCTACAGTTGAGTTTCTGTATATTCTTTATTTCAGACAGTGTATGCTTCATTTCTGACTGATCCTTTTTTATTTTTTTGACATTCTCATTAATATCCTTAAAGGTCTCATCAAGTTTCTCAGCAGTGTTAAGAAGATTCTTGAGTAACCTTATAAATGTGGTTCTGAACTCTATGTCATCCAGTAGTTTGCTTTCCTCCGTTTCTTTCATTCGTGACATGTTTCTTTGTCTCCACATTTTGGCTGCTTCCCTGTGTTGATGGAGTGGCTTTGTGTGGTAGGTGACTTATAGGGGGCAGTAGCTCAGCCTCCCCAATCACCTGATGTGGATGCTCTTGGTACACCCCTTTGTGGGCTGAGTGCAAAGTCTTGGTGTAGTTAGGCCTTAATTTCTATTGGTACACTGGGAGGAATTGACCTCCAGGCCAATTAGCTGTGAGCACTCGCTGTGTCTATAATGGAAGAACTGCTGCGCTGAAGACACGCTTATGGGGCATGACTTGTTTCAGTGGGGCTTTGGTGCTCACTGAGTCTGCCTCTTGAATGTGTCACTTATGGATGTGAGGAGTTGAAATCTGGTGTCTCACACTGACCACTAGGTACACTGGTTTCTGGATTTCCAATGGGGTGCAGGTCAGCTACTGTCTGAGGCCACCCAGCAGGAGCTACAGTGAGAGCTACAGTTTTCTCCTCTTTGCTTGTGGTTTGGAGGTTTTGGAGCTGTCTGACCGGGGCTGCAAGTTTGCTAGGTTAAGCTGCGATAGAGCAGGGCTTTCTTATGCTAACTCCGCTGCTTGGAGCTTGGGTGGGTTTGTAGGTTGTGCAGGGCGGGGCCTCAGGGCGTCACTAGGTTAGGGCGTGGCAAACGGCAATGGCTGCTAGTTAGCAGGCTCTGTGTCCGCCGGTAGGCGTCCCGTGCCCCAGCGCCATAAACAATTATTCCTGCGTGCAGCTCTGCAAGCAAGCCACCCTCACTGGCAGACAGTCCAGCTTCTCCCCGTAGGAGTTTGGGTCCCCTGCGTCTCCCCAGAAACTGGATTTCAGAGTAATCGGGGGCTTGTCTCCCTTTGGGTTGAAAAAAGCAATGCCCGCCGCCAGCCCGGATCACGCGCCTCCGTACCTCAGCTTTTCAGCGCTCGTGCACATCTCAATGCTCTTTTCTCTTTCCTTCTAGTTGTAGAACTTCCACTCAGCCAGCTTTCCCATGGTTCTGGGTGATAGACGTTTTGTCTTTTAGTTGTATTTTTGAAATTGTTGCGCAAGGCAGCAGTTTAGGTGTTTACCTACGCCGCCATCTTGGATCTTAATCTCTTCATTTCTTTTTAAGATTGTTTATAATTAGTTTATTGAATTGTACTTTATTTTTGTTTGTTGATTGGGTATCCTGCAACTTTGCTCAACTTGTTTACTAGTTCTAATAGTTGCGTTTTGTGAAGTTTTAGGGATTTTTACGTGTAAGATCATGTTATTTGAAATCAGAAATAATTTTACTTCTTTCTGGTTTGGATGCCTTGTATTCATGTCAATTTTAATTTGATTTTTAAAATTATTACTGAGTTTTGAGAGTTTATGTAATCTAGATGCTAGCTCCTTGTCATCCATGTGGTTTGTAAATATTTTCTCCTATTAGGTAGCTTTTATTTTTAGTCTCTTCACAGTATCATTCATGGAACTAACATTTTAACTTAAACTTTGAGTTCTTCTTGTTTTTGTTTCTGTTTTTTTATGGTAAATAGTTTTCAGTTAAAACCTAGACATTTCCACATTTTGTTATGGGTCTCTGGATCTTATGAAAAACTTCTCTTTTAACTGGCCATTTATATATCTACTAGAGGGCTGGTGCATGAAATATGTTCACAGGTAGGGTCTTTGGGCCTGGCTGGCAATCAGGGCAGATAGGGGCCTCCCTTCCTTGGCTGTCAGCCAGGGCCTTCCTTTATTCTGCACTGCCTCCTGGTGGTCAGCACATGTCATAGAGAGCGATCAGTCAACAGGTCGAACTCCCATGGGGACAATTTGCACATTAATTATCTATTTGCACATATCTATATCTATTTATACATATATAATTTTTAATAAAAACTTTGGTGTGACATTGGTTAATAAGATTATATAAGTTTCAAGTATCTGTTTTATGTTTTTATGATACATGATCTGTATATTGCATTTTGTGGCAAACATCCAAAGTCAAGTCTTTTTTTGTTGCCATATATTTGGATCCCTTAACTAGATTTTTCTGATTTTGCTAGGGAAAGGTTGAGCACTGTCTTCTTAATACCAGGTAAATGTATAATCCCAGCTTTCACTAACATCTAACATTGGGGAGTTTCCAAATTATTCCTGGGCAGTGATGGGAGTTCTTAATTCATATATTGTCTCCATAATCTCAGTGATAAAGATACACATATTACTGCTGTGCAATGTTTAAAGTTCTGAATCTTCACTAGATCTCCTGTTACTACCTGTTACTGAGTGGAAGGGGTGGACATTATTTCCTGGTGGACACAGACGTTCAGGCTCTGCACGTTGTCTTCAGAGATACTGCCAGGAAACTTGTTACTGTCAGGAAGGAATGAAAACTCTGACTCCCTACTTGGGCCTTTCTAAAACCACTCTGTTAGTAGTTAAGTACACCTTCATAGCCTCTCAAGGTTGGAAGTCCAGGCTAACCCTTTTGCTTTTGTTGGTGTAGGTGAGCTTTGGATAATGTTTTGTTTTGTTTTTTTTGTTTGTTTGTTTGTTTGTTTTTTCTGAGGTGTTTTGCCTTGAATAGAGCTGTTTTCATTTAAAAATATTTTTTAACTTGTTCATTAAGTTGGGCTCATTTTGACTGTGATTATTGGTGGTTTTTTATTTGTTTGCTTGTTTTTTTATATTTTAGCTTCTTTTTTTATACATATTGATTTTTTACAGAGAGGAAGGGAGAGGGAGTGAGAGTTAGAAACATCGATGAGAGAGAAACATCTATCAGCTGCCTCCCGCACACCCCCTACTGGGGATGTACCCGCAACCAAGGTACATGCCCTTGACCAGAACTGAACCTGGGACCCTTGAGTCCGCAGGCCCATGCTCTATCCACTGAGCCAAACCAGTTAGGGCTATTTTTAGCTTCTTAAGCTCCAAGTCTTTGATATATGAGGCAATGCACACACACATTCAGATACACACACACACACACACACACACACACACACACACACACAACAAAACCAAGAACTCACCAATGTGTTGTTCCTTGAGTCCCAAGTTTCCTTGCTTTTCTGTTCTCTTCTAAGAATCTTCTTAAATTACATTTTTAGCGGTACTTAACAGAAGGTGTAGGGAAAAAGTATGTCTACCTCATCCTTTTGGAAGTGAAAGTTAAGACTCTTTTTGAAAAACAGATTTATAAGAACATTTATAGCATTCTCAACTAAAATAGAAGATGACATCTTTAAAACCCTTTTCTTCTATTGAGATTAAGTAAAAAATAAAGGAAACATGCTTGATTTGCTGTTCTTGAGGGACATGTGATATATTCAAGGTATATTGTTTTAAAGTGTTTGCCTTGAAACAGGAGTAGAGATTAAGACATTTAGAGAATTAATAATTAGACCATGCCTTAAGCTGTTCTATTTGAATAATAAACTTGTTCAGTCAAACTGTTAACAAGAGGACATTTCAAAACTTTAATGTTTGGAGGTGAAACATTGTAGAACATACGTCAATCTGCAGAGCTGATTACATTTCTTTTTAATGTCACCCTGAAATGTGTTCATAGTGTTAAGAAATTCAATTGACAAATCAAATAGATGAAAAGATTCAATTGAAATATTTTAATTACAAATATTAAAATGTTTTGTTTATTGAGCTATAAAGATGATATGAAATTGAAAATACTGTTATGAGTTTAGAATTTACAAAGATCTTCATGGGGCTACATGTCCCTTTTCTTTCCTTTCATTTATCATTACCATAACAAATTACTCATGAGGAAAAAATATGAAATTCAATTTTTAGAGCATTACCAAAAGAAGAAATGAAGGCACACAATATTACCTTTTAAATCAAACATTTTATTTGAGATAATTGTTGATTTACATGTGGTGGTAAGAGATAATATAGAAAAATATGTACCCTTTACTCAAATTTTCCTAAGGGTGACAACTTACAAAACTATAGGACAATATCACAAGTAGGATATTGACATTAATGTAGTCAAGGCACAGAACACTTCAATCACCACCTGGGTTTCTTATCTTACACTTTTATATCCTATCCTCTTTCTTATAGCTGACTTTCTTCTTAACATCTAGCAACTTGTTATCCATTTATATAATTTTATCATTTTAAGAATATTATGTAAATGGAACCATACTGTAGTAATCCTCTGGAATTTGTCACTCAGCATAATTCACCAGACATTCAGAACGGTTTATGTATGTTTTAATAGGTTTCTCTCCTATTTATTTCTAAACTAGAGGCCCGGTGCACAAAATTCATGCACTCAGGGATGGGGAATCCCCATTTATGATGTTGTAAATGGCAGTATTTCATCTTTTCTTATGCCTAATATTCCATATATACATCTTCTTTATCCAATCATCTATAGAAGGACATTTCAGTTGTTTCCATGTCTTGGCCAGTATGAATAATGCTGCAATGAACATAGGGGTACTATATCTTTTCAAATAAATGTTTTAAAATTTGGGAAGTAGATACCAAGAAGAGGATTGCTAGGTCATATGGTGACTCTATTATTAGTTTTTTAATAACCTCCATACTGTTTTTTTCTAGTAGCTGTACCAGTTTACATTCCCAACAGCAGTGAATGAGAATTCCTTTTTCTTCATAACATCTCCAACACTTGTTATTACTTGCTTATTGATAATAGCTATTCTAACAGGTGTGTGGTGGTATCTCTTTGTAATTTTTATTTCCATTTCTCTAATAGCTAATGAAGTTGTGCATACAAGCCCTTTGGTTGATCTCACCCCCTTTCCCTCACCCTCCCCTACCTTCCCTCTGAGGTTTGATGGTCTGATCGATGTTTCTCTGTCTCTGGATCTGTTTTTGTTCATCAGTTTATGTTGTTCATCATATTCCACAAATGAGTGAGATCATGTGATATTTATTTTTCTCCAACTGGATTATTTCGCTTAGCATAATGCTCTCCAGGTCCATCCATGCTGTTGCGAATTGTAAGTGTTCTTTCGTTTTTACAGTAGTGTAGCATTCCATTGTGTAGATGTACCACAGTTTTCTAATCCACTCATCTGCTGATGGGGACTTAGGCTGTTTCCAAATATTACTTATTGTAAATTGTGCTGCTATGAACCAGTAAATTTTTTGAGTGTACCTAATATACACATATTTATACATAAATTATTTATATACCCTGTGGTTTTATTATAAAATTTTACATTGAAAAATATATACAAAGCATATAGATAAACAATACATAAAATAAATGTAAGTCAAACATTAATGTTTTGAGTTATCTATTTTTTGCTATAATCCGGTGGTTCACCCAACACAGCTCTTAGTGCTATTCCTAGCTGTGGAGATAGCCAACTTAGAGCCATGTGTCATGGGAGCTCAAGCAGAAAAATCTATGTATGATAGTAATTGAAGTCCAAGGCTTAAATATCATCCTAGGTTTTCTAGCCAGGTAGTCCTTTCTCTCTTGTTCTTTAGTCCAGTTGTCTTCTAGTGATATTATAAGGTGAGCATTGATTCCAAAAGGTTGAAGTTGATTCGTTTATGAAGTCTGTAGAAATTTACAAACCTTCTGCAAAAGTCTGTATCTTCAGCAGCGGTGGCAGTCAACCAGCCATATAATGGATGGAGCGTCTCCTGCCATTTTGTAGTGATATGGGCAGATACTTATTGTAAGTCCAGTAGACCTAAAATAAATACTTAGAGCTATATTGAAATTAATTTCTGGCCCTAAATGTTTTTCATTTACTTTCAGAGAAAATTAGTCACCTCTTATAGAAGAGGTCTACAGAAGTCAATGACTATTCAAGTTAGTACATATTGATTTTTTAACAACCAGATTAAGAATTAGAGCAGGTGTGTTGAGTACTTTCATTCCAGAAAGAGATACTGGGACAATATTTTTAACTGGATAAAGTATTCCTTGCAGAGGAAAAGTAGGTAGGGATGATTGGTGGCAGTGTACAGGCAGTCACATTACCAAGACAGTTGGTATCAGTCCCAGGCAGCTCTGTGGCAGTCCTGAAGAGAATATTGGGTTAAATAAAAAGCGTAAAGATAAAGTAAAGATTATGAAGTTTATTTCTTGTGACAAGCAGGGACTATTGACTCAATCATTTGCAATTAGAGAGGCCAGATAACTACAAATCAACCAAAAGAACTTTAAACTGTTGCCAGAATATCTGGACTGTTTGCCATGGAACTTCACTAAAACAAACAAGGCTGAGTGACTTCTAATTTGAGACCGATCTCATATGAAGAACATAAGTACTTACAACATCTTTTTAAAAAGCATGTCTTCATTTTGTGGGAAGAGATCAAAGTGCCTTTGCTCAATAAACATGATTAATTGGTATTTCCATGGGATCATAAATGAGCATCACTTTTTTGAAGTGGCTATAATGTTTTTGTGAAGATTTTCAAACATGTTAGAAAAATAGAAAATGTTACATAATTGAGTTAAGAAAGCCCAAAGGAATGTGCCTACTATTTATTCACAAATTTGGAAAGAAATAAAAAAGTCAGTAACAGCAATCCCTGCCCTAGTTAGAAAAACTCTAATCAAAATTGGCCCTGAGGGCATCCCTGGAGTAGAATTGAGAGAACCATTTTCTTGGTTTTCATTGTGAATATGTGGTTCATGTAAGAATTATTAAATGCTCCACATCCTTCTGATACTATTAGAGAAATAGAAACATTTGATAAAGTAGTAAAATTATCCAAAGAGTACTCATAGTTGAAATGAGGTTACATGAGCACACATAATTAAAATACACCCACCCTAATGAGATAAATCAAGGAATTTTTTTACAAGTCTAGTTCCTGAGCTTGTTAATATTAAATAATAAAAAAAGACTATATCCAAACTAATTGTTATTTATGCAATGACTAAGATACAGTCCTGACCAAAGGATCACCTAGATACCAGCTACATTGGAAAATGAAACTGGAACACTATCTTACACCATACACAAAAATCAACTCAAAACTAATTTAAAGCTTAAATATAAGGCCTGAACCCATAAAACTTCCAGAAGTAAATATAGGTGGTAAGCTTCTTGATGTCAGTGTTGGAGTTTTTTTTTAATTTTTTTATTTAACACCCAAAGCAAAAATAAACAAGTGGAACTACATAAAACTAAAATAATAAAAAAATACCACACAATGAAAACAAAAATAAATTCCGTAACACAAAGTAAATAATTAAAAAAATAAAAGGCAATCTATAAAATAGGAGAAAATATTTGCAAACAACCTATGCAATAAGAGGTTATTCTCCAAAATATATGAAGACTTCATATAACTCAATAGCAAAAACACAAATAATCCACTTAAAAAATGGGCAGAAGAGTCAATAAATACTTTCCAAAGAAAACATAAATGGTCAACAGGTAAATGAAAAAGTGCTCAAGGTCACTAATCAGTAAGGAAATTCAAATCAAAACCACAATGAGATATCACCTCACACCTGTTGGGACATCTGTTATTAAAGGACAAAAAATGAAGAATGCTGATGGGGATGTGAAGAAAAGAGAACTCTTAAACATAATTGGTGATTGTCAAATGGTACAGTAAATATGAAAAAGGATAGGGAGATTCTTCTAGAAATTAAAAATAGCCCTGGCCAATGTGGCTCTCTTAATTGAGTATTGCCCCGTTCTCCAAAAGGGTATTAGTTCGATTCCTGATCTGGGCACATGCCTGAGTTTTGGGTTCCATTCCCAGTAGGCGACATGCAGGAGGTAGCAGATTATCTCTGATGTTTCTTTCTTTCTCTAAAATCAATTTTTTAAGAAAAATTGAAATTAAAAATGGAATTGCCATATGATCCCAGCAATCCCACTTCTAAGAACATATCCAAAAAAAAGTCTATCTCAAATAAATATCTGTACTTTACCCATGTTCATTACAGCATCATTCACAATAGACAAGTATTAAAATAACCTAAATGGTATCCATTTACAGATGAACAAATAATGAATATGTGAGATATTTATAATTATTCAGCCATATAAAGAAGGAAGTGATACCATTTGAAAAACAAACAAACAAAACATGGATAAAACTGAAAGACATTTTGTGAAGTGACATAAGCCAGACAGAGAAATACAAACACTGCAGGATATTACTAATATAGAACCATTTAAAAAAAATCATAGAAACATAGTAGAATAGTGGTTCCAGGGAGAAAATATAAAGAGACTGGTAGAAGAGTGCAAAAGTTAATTTATGAGTAAATCTGAGGATTTAATGTATAACATAGTTAATAATACCATATTCTATAATTGAAATTTGCTAAGAGAGAACAATTTAATTGTTTTCACCACTAAAATAAGTAAATATGTTAGATTATGAAACTGTTTATTAACTCAATGGGAATACTTTAGCAATGCAGACATATATAAAATCATTATATTTTACACTTTAAATATATTATAATTTTATATTTTAATTTTACATTAATGAAACTAAAGAAAACAATGTAAAATCTGGTAAATGATTCATGATGGAAGCAGGGAAATAGAGGAAATCTTTATATTATATATTCTCAGTTTTGTTGTATCCCTAAAACAGCTCTAAAAATATAGTCTTAAAAATAAACAACAGCAAACAAAACAATATAAAACGTATACTAATGAACATGCTCATTATGAGACAAGTTAAAGTTTAGGAGGGCATGTATAAATAGACATGTAGTCTTAGAAAGGACACACAAGAGAAACAATTAAAGGAGATGCTTTTTCTATAACATCTATAATCTGCTAAACAACATATCTCTACATATTATAGATAATATATGTATGATATATATATATGACATACATGCATATATACATGCAAATATGTGAGTATCCAAATCTCTCTATTTATTTATGTGTCATTCTATCTGTACATTTCCTACTATATGCCAAAGAGATGACAGGTTTTTAAAGATAAAGAAGAACTTTGGATTTAGGGGTTGAGGAGAAACTGTGACAGAAACAGAGTGCCAGCCAGTATTTAGGAGATATTATAGTTAAATGTCAGTATATAACCCTGGCAACATGTATAGCTTTAATGAGGGAATGTAAGTAATTAGCAATTAGCAATGACCAGACAATTTATTTTTATTTATCATTTTAGCTAAAATATTTAAGTTTTCAAATATGCCTCAAAATATTGGCTCTTATAAGTATTTAATTAGAAATATCCAATAATGATAATTTACACATCTCTATTGCCACATTCCTGTCAGTGACTTCTTTACCACTGAAAATAATATTATTAGTGCTTTTATATCCAATCAGATTTGAGAACCAATTCTAGAATTCTAGAAAACCCCAGAATTCTAGAAACTATTTCAAAAGCTCACCCTTAAGATTCTGTTTCTTTAGAGTCATGCCTGCTACCAAAATCTGAATCAGTCAGGGTACTCCAAAGAAACAGAACACATACACATAATAACCACTATTCTGGCATTATTGGTAAAATATGTATATGTCAGAGGGTGGAAAATAAATCTGACAACCATAAAAAGTCCTTGAACTTTAGTGAAATTTCTAAAAGTCCTCTTTGGATTTTTGGAGGCTACATACACTTTGAATTTACTATTCCAGGTCATTTGTCAAGGGAAAAAAAGCTGCTAATCTTATAGGGGGCCCAGAACATAAATCCTTAGGACATGAACAAGGAGAGCATCAATCATAGAGGCAGAGAAGTTACACCTCAATAAAGGGAGGGTGAACATATTTAGTTAAACAGGATGAAGGAACTGAGGTTGAGGAGAGATCTAAAGAGTGTGCAGATGAGGGTGAATGGCTGGGATTTGAAGCAGTTAGACCTGGAGAAATTAGGAAGAAAGGTCTAGATCAGTAGTCGGCAAACTCATTATTCAACAGAGTGGCAAACCGCGGCTCGCAAGCCACAGTTTGCTGACCACTGGTCTAGATGAAAGAGGTGGGTAACTTTTAAAGAGCAAATTTCAGGTAAAACAACTATTGACAAATATAAGAAAGGTAGCTAGCCAAAAAATATAAGGTATTTAAACTCCCCACTGAGATTCTGGATTATAAATTCTTGTAATTTCCAGAAAGTTTGTAGTTCCTATGGCAGTTTCATAAGAGATGAATTTAATCCTTTTGTTACTTAGAAGGGTGGTTTTTTTTTTTTTTTTCTTAAAGTGTGCTATCAAAAGTTGCCCCTGAATTTCAGAGTTCTTAGTAATATGCAAAAAGGTATGAGAAAAGTTTTAGTAGGACCAATGCAGAGTATTTCAGTTTAATTGCCTCTCATAATGCAATGGTGTTTGTTATAAGACCCTCATAATCCTGTTCTGTGTGATCATACCACTTGTTTTAGAGAAGACCAAAGAAGGTAAATATGGTGACTTTGTGTAAACCATGTACTCTAAATTAGGAAAGGAGGTTCAGTGGGAGAATTTCTGCTACACTGCTCTAACCTAGCTTAAGCCTAATTTAATTTGGGGAGATATAATTTTATGTCTCAAAATATAAAGTACAAATTATTTTTGAAATACATATTCTAAGAAAAAAAACACTTCATATAAACCATATTGATAAATATTTTATGCATCTCAAGATCCTCTTCAAGAGTTTCAAGAAAGAAAGTAGTGACCCAAGGTGTTAGTTTATATATTATTTTTCCTTTCTAATTCCTGAAAGTTTCTCTTCCATTAATAAGTAAATTATCTGGGCAGAGAGGAACATTAGTTTGGTAGCAAAACAAAATGCATTCTTATTGAACTGTGTTAGCTGAACTTTGTTAATGTGGATTTTTTTTCTTCATGGACAGATAACCAATAAATTCTGTTCCTCATTATTAGATTACTAGAGACCTGGTGCACCAAATTTGTGCACTGGAGGGAGAGGGTCCTTCAGTCCGGCCTGTGCCCTCTCGCAGTCCAGGACCCCTCGGGGGATGTCCGCTGGCAGTCAGACATCGCTCTCACAGTCTGGGAGCCCTTTCTCCTTACCACCCGCCTGCTCACTGCTCCTTACAGCTCCACTCACTGCTCCTTAGTGCTGCCACCGAGGTGAGAGAGGCTCCCACCACCACCTCTGCCCTTGCTAGCTGTAAGCCCAGCTTCTGGCTGAGTGACACTCCCCCTGTGGGAGTGCACTGACCACCAGGGGGTCAGCTCCTGCATTGAGCATCTGCCCCCTGGTGGTCAGTGCATATCATAGCGACTGGTCATTCCACCAGTCATTCTCCCATTCGGTGGATTTCAATATTAGGCTTTTATTATATAGGATAACAATCAAGATTGTCCTAAGAAACCACTTGTGTAGCCAAAAGTTTCTATTGAATACATTTAAGATCCAAAGAAACAGATGCAAATAAAGAGATAAATCTATTTGATAAGAAACAATAGATATTTGAGACTGCATTTTTTCAGAGGTTATGGAATTTCACTCTCATGAACATGCTTAATATTAGGATCAAAGAAAGATTCATCTTATGTGCATCAGAGACTGATTAATGAAAATACTTAAGTAAGAAAAAACAAATTAATTACATATAAGGAATACTGCTTTGTTTAAAGTTGTAAAATGTATACATACTTTAACAGCTAATAACTCAGTTTTGAAAATAAAGTGTATTTTAATAAACCCTACCTTTATAATTATTCAAAGTATGTGTATACATGTTTAGGATACTCTAACATGCATGTAGATAGAGCATCCCTTATATAATGAAAGCTATCTATAATATTTAAAAAATATCAATTTACTACATTGACCCAACCAAAAAGAAATGTGTCTAGAATTTGTTGAAATTTTTAAATCAATTTTGTAACACACGATTTATATAGATACTAGTGTCCCGATGCACAAAATTTGTGCAAGAGTAGGCCTTCCTTCTTCCAGCTACTGGCACTGGCTTCCCTCTGGCACCTGGGACCCGGGCTTTACTAGCAGTCCCAGCTTCATCCAGAAGGTCGTCCGGAAGAATGTCCAATCTAATTAGTATATTATGCTTTTATTATTATAGATAGGTGGTTATTCCAGCATTCATTTTCTCATATACTCTCTTCTAACTTACTGTATTGCAAGACTTCCTCTCTTGACACTACCCAAAATTCACTAATGGATAATGGTAGAAGTGAACCTAAAGGTTTTCTAGGGATGACCACCTCTATAAGCAGTAGTTGTACAAACAGAATGGAACAGAGCAGATCATCATGGGTAATTGAGGGAACATTTCACAAGTCTTCAACCAAGAGCTCTTTCCCCTTCCCCCCAACCCCCCAGAAATAAATAACTTCTGGAGTTAGAGATTGCCTTTCCTTTTAAATGTGCATCACTGATTAGAATATCAACATCACTCCTAGTATAAGGACAATTATAATAAAAAGGTAGCCATATCCACATTTATAATCAAATGTACTAATTTGGAATACATTAATTTAGATTTTATGATTAATTTAAAAATACCAAACTTGAAGATTATTCTTAAAATATACATTTCCTACATACATATTTGCTATATTACAAGGATGAATATATCATATTTAGAAGAACTAAAATACCTTTTATCCTCCCGGTCATTATAATTGATTATATGCACACTAGCTTATAATGAGTGTGTACTTAGCTCTATTGGGGAGTGTTTTAAAATTCTGTGCATAAATATATCATTAATTTATTTTGAGTCATTATGACTCAAATGACTCATTATGGCTCAGCCCCCACCGCTGCAGTGGCCGCACATAATAACTGAGTCCATTTGAAACTTTATATAAATCAAATAGTCAATACAGTAAAATTACATAGAATTTTTGTAGCAGATACATGAATTTTAGTTACCTATTTTTCACATTGCTAGTGAGGTGTAGAACACGATTTTAATAATTAAGAAGGGTTGTTTTGGCAAAAAGTAAAACCTTTAGTTCACAAAATTGAAAACAATGAAAATAAGTAGGCTTAGTTATATTCAATGTCCAGTAAGTATGTAAACAATCCAGGTCCACTTTCCCAAGGATGTGGGTTACCTTCAAGCCAGGAAAGTGACCTGGAAAATATCACACACGATTTAGTTCCACAAGTCCTAATGATTGCTAGTCACTATGTGTTGTGAGATAGCCATATGTAAGATTTCAAAGGGGAAATGTTTCCCAATGATGATCTGGCCAGATTCATTTTTATGTGAATCATAAAAGGCCATCAGTGCTTTCACCTTCAGTGATTCCAATTGTTAAAAATACATTTTTTAAAAATATATTTTATTGATTTTTTTACAGAGCGGAAGGGAGAGGGATAGAGAGCTAGAAACATCGATGAGAGAGAAACATCGATCAGCTGCCTCCTACACATCCCCCACTGGGGATATGCCCGCAACCAAGGTACATGCCCTTGACCAGAATTGAACCTGAGACCTTTCAGTCTGCAGGCTGACGCTCTATCCACTGATCCAAACCGGTTTTGGCTAAAAATACATTTTGAAACTTCCAAGTACAAAGTACACTTATAATGTTTTGGCTGAGACCAAGTGCATAAAAAAATCATACAAAAATATTAAATTAAACATATGGGATTGCCATTTTAATATGTCCAAAAAGTAGGATATTAGTAATTTTTCATGTTTTAATCTAATATATAAGAATTGTGCACTTGAAATGAAAAGATCACAATGATATCATTATGTCCAATTTTCACTTTCAGGTGAGGAAAACAAGTTCCATCATGATGACATGACTTATCTAAAATCACAAAATAAATTATTTGAACACACAAATATAAATTCTAATAAAAGTAAAGGAATTGAAATAAAACAAAATAATGCTTATGCCAAAGAAATGAAAGTTTTTATAAATAATTTAAGCAGTGGTTATTGGTTTATGATGTGTTTTCTGAGTAGAGTGGGTACAGTGAGAGAGACTATATACTAAAGGTTTATATATCTGAATATATACATTTTTCTCATTTTTATTTTTCAGTTACACTTGATAAATTATTATATTAATGTCAGATGTATACCCCAGTGATTCGACATTACATAACTTACTAAGTGATCATCCCAATAAATATTGCATCTGACAGCATACATATTTATTAAAATACTAGAGGCCCAACACACAAAATTTGTGCAAAGGGCTCAGCCCCCACCGCTGCAGTGGCCGCCTCTGCCTCGGCCCCCCGCCTGCCATAGCCGGTGCCTCTGCCGCCTCTGCCACCTCTGCCTCAGCCCCCACCACCGCGGCTTCCTCCAGAAGGTCATCCAGAAGGATGTCCAGTCTAATTAGCATATTATGCTTTTATTATTAGATTACTGACTATATATCATATGCTGTACTTTATATCCCCGGAACTATTCTATAACAACTGATTTATACTTCCCAGTCCCTTCACATTTTTACCAATTATGTCATTATTTTATGTCATTATATTTTCAAGTAGGTTTTCAATTTCTCACTATCTCTCCTCTCCTTCCAGAACCTCCATGATGTGAATGTTGGTATGCTTGTAGTTGTACCAGAGGCTCCTTATACTATCCTCATTTTTTGGATTCTTTCCTGTTTTTGCTGTCTAGTATTTTTTCCTCCTGATATTCAAAATCACCGATTTGATTCTCATCTTCATCTACTCTAAGGCTGATTCCCTATAATCTTTAATTTCAGTTAGTTTATCCTTCATTTCTAACTGGTCCTTTTTTCTGCTGCTGAAGTTCCACTAAGTACATTAAGGATCCTTATAACAGGTGTTTTGAACTCTGCATCTAGTACATTGCTCATTTCCATTTTGTTTAGGTTTTTATGGAGTTTTGTTCTGTTCTTTGATTTGGGACCTCTGTGCTTCCTTATTTTGGCAGCCTTCCCATGTTTGTGTCTATGTATTAGGTATGGATGCTGTGTCTCCAAGGTTTGGTAGAGTGGCATAATGTAGTAAGAGTCCTGTATAGTCCAGTGGCACAGCCTCCCCAATCACTCAAGCTGGGTACTTGAGGGGCATATATCCCACCTTGTGGGCTGTGTAGACCCTCCTCTTGTGATTGAGCCCTGATTGCTATTGGCATGTCAATGGGAGGTATTTATCCCCGGGCCAATGAATGGCAAAGACTGCTTACAACCACAGAACACCATTCTCTGATTACCATGTAGGATCAGCTGTGCAGGCCCACCCCACAGAGCAGGGCTTACTTCAATGGGGCCCTGGTGCCTGTGGAATCCACCCCTTAATGTGTCACTTGTAAAGGTGATTGTGTGGTGATGCTTCATTGTGGTCTGAAGTGGTCTACTGGGTGCACTGGTTCTGGTTGTCAAGGTCAGCCTCCACCTGTGTCCTGCCAAGAGCCATTTGGCATGAGCTTCAAAGGGATCTTCAGATGGCTCCTAGTTTTTCTGGGCTGGGAGGTGTCCTGGTGAGGCAAAGCTCTGAACCAAGGCCAACTGCTCCTAGTGCTGGGCCTAGGGCCACTTATAAGTATGGGGCAGGCTGAGGTCAATTATCTATATAATAAAAGCCTAAGCAAATGACCAGAATGACCAGTCACTATGATGCACACTGACTACCAAGGGGCAGACCAGACACTCAATGTAAAAACTGCCCCCTGGTGGTCAGTGCGCTCCTACAGGGGGAGGGCCGCTCAGCCAGAAGCCAGGCTCACAGCTGGTGAGAGCAGCTGTCATGTCTAGAGCCTCTCCCGACTGCAGCAGCACCACCTAGAGGCTGCAGCAGGCGCAGCAGGCTGGGATGAGCACGAGCAGCATGGCTCCTGGCCCCAATTTGGGCTCCTCCCTGGCTGCCTGTCTCTTGGTGCACTGCTACATTCCCTGTGGGCATTGGGCCTAGGCTGGCAGTCAAATATCCCCTGAGGGGTCCCAGGTCTGCCTGCCAGCTTAGGACCGATCCCAGGGCAGTTCTCTATAGAAGGCAGTCAGTCTGAACAGCTCAGTGACTCAAGGAAGTGCAGGGAACTCAGGGTGAGCCTTCCTCTGCACTTGACTCACCCTCTCGATGGTGTTCTCAGGACAGACCATGGTGGCCCAGCCCATGCACATGCAGCCACTGCTGAAGCTCAAGCAGCAGGCCATGCAGCAGCAGAAGGCCATTGAGTCACAAGCCGGCAGGCAGACATCCCCCAAGGGGTCCTGGACTGTGAGAGGGTACAGGCTGGGTTGAGGGACCTCCCTCCCCTAGAGTACATGAATTGTGTGCTCCAGGCCTCTAGTTTGATATAACTTAGGAAAATCTGAAGAATGAGCCAAGACGAGCCATTTCTATGGAAAAGCTACAGAAAAACAGCTTGGGTGTGACTAAAAGTTGGATGGGGTCTCAGGGAATCATCAGAACAAGGCAAACAGTGATAGCCAGGATGATGGAGTTTTAGGTATGATACATGCCTACCAGCTCTGTGTGGGGAGTGTTGTCTCATTGAAGGAGCAATGGCCTCTGCCAGTTATTCTGCCTGAGAGAAACCTGTCCCCCCAGCTCTCGCCCTGATGCTAGGCAGTTCCATTCGTCTCCATATGTCTCCGTGACTTTCATGCTGCTGCCCCAGTGCTGGAGCTCAGAGGGAGTGAGTCTGTGTAAATCTGTGTGCTGGCCCTTTAAGAGGATTCCAACAGCTCTCTGTTTCCCTCAACTTCAATTACTGCTGGTTTTCACAACTAGAAGTTATGGAAAATTACTTTCCTGGAACTGAAATCCTGGGATGGGCATCCTGATGTGGGGCTGGGACCTTCACTTCTCATGGGAGACTTCTGTAGCTGAGATATTCCTCCCAGTTTTTGTCCGGGGCACATTGATTTGGGAACAGTCTATTCCACATCTCTGCACCTCCTACCATTCTAGAAGTGCCTTCTTCTGCATATCTTTAGTTGTAGAACTTCCATTCAGCTAGATTTCAGGTGTTTCTGAATGATGATTGTTTTGTAGTTTAGATGTATTTTTTTTCAAAAGTGTACTTAAATGTATCAATTTATATTATACCAATTTGGAAAATGCAAGGATTAGTAAAAGGCTAATATGGTGTTCTGCCTAGTATACTTCAAATTATATAATATAGAGGTCACACTGAATTTCTTAATTTATTCAATTATGCTAGCTTTCATGTTTAAAAGAGCCAATTTATTTATGTAATTGTTATCTATTGATACATATGAACAAATAACTCCCTATGAATTGAAAATGTAAAAAGCCTTGTCTCTCTAACTTTGAAATACCTAATAGTGTGTGGTTTCCCTTAAAAAGATACTGCCTGTCCAGTGTGGCTCAGTTGATTGAATGTCATCTCATGCACCAAAAGATCATCGGTTTGATTCTAGTGAAGGCACATGCCCAGTGTCCAAGAGGCAGACTATCAATGTTTCTCTCTCACATCTGTTTCTCTCTCTTTCTCTCTCCCTTCCTCTCTCTCTCAAATCAATAAAAACATACTAGTATTTTTTTAAAAAGCCCTGACTGGTGTTGCTTAGTGGTTAGAGTGTTGCCCACCCACCAAAGGTTCATAGGTTCCATTCCCAGTCAAGGACATGTAGTTGGGTTGCAGGTTCTTACTCTGTCCCAGTTGGGGCATGTGTGGGAGGCAACCAATCGATATGCATATCGATGTCTCTCTCTCTCTCTCTCTCTCTCTCTCTCTCTCTCTCTCTCTCTCTCTCTCTCTCTCTCTCTCTCTCCCCCTCTCTTTCTCTTCTCACTCCTTCCCTTCCACTCTATCTAAAAGCAATAGAAACTGTATGATCCTGGGGTAAGGATAAAAATCAAAATTTAAAAAAATATACTGAACCAGTATAAATTGTTGACTACCTGCTTCAGAATAACCTCAACCAAAGATAGAAATCATGGAAAGAAGAATAAACTCTGAGATTAGGCCTGGGAAATAGATGAATTTTTGAAATGTGATTGGGAGGCAATTTCTCCAGAATAGATATATCTGTGTAAGAATAATACAGAAAAGAAACTGCTAATGCTACTCTTGCTTCTCTCTTATTCTATTTTAGGACATTCAGATCCTGTCCTTTCAAGTAGATACATACTTTTAGGACAATTCAGAAGGTGAGAGGCTGAAAAAGTATATGTGTAGAGTGACTAGCTTAGGAAAGTCCATTTCCTACCTCTAACAATCTCTGCACACAAGGCTGATAAATCTAATCACAGACATTCTTTTTTTTTTTTTTTCAGACAGTCATTCTTGTACCTGAATGCATGTTGGAGTCACCTGTGAATTTTTTAAAAACTGTACACACACTATATGTCATACTAATTAAATCAGAATACCTGAATGAGATACAATCATAAGTGTTATTTTAAGCTGCTATATAATTCCAATATTCACTGGAAATTTGAGAAACACTGATAAGAAGTACCTCTTTCTAATGTTTCTTTGTGGACAAATGAGAGAAAATCCCCCTCCAAAGAAATTATTTTGTGATATGAGGAAGGATAAACATTGTTTCTCATACTGGGAGCTCTCTACTCCAGGAATTATTTTCACCTAGTTTTTTCTTTGTGGATTTTGGATTGATACAGACTACAGTGTAAGCTTTGGTCCTTATCTAAAGTTGACTGCAAGAAACAGGAACCCACAAATAAATCAATAAACGTCCTGAAGAATATCTTTATTTCAAAAGAAATCAATAAGCTGGATAAATCACTGATTCAGTAAGAAGCAAATGTTTTGGTCCTTTTGAAGAACAAGTAATAAAACTTCACGTACTAAACACAATAAATGAGATGAACATAGTAACTAGAATTAACTGTGATATATAAACATAAAAAATATTTAATAGCAAACCAAAAACACATAGGAAATAAAAGAGCTGAAATAAAAAAAAAACAAAAACACAACATGATAGATGGGGGTAATTAGAGAATATTTACCCATAGGAAAAAATTAGAAAATTGTATTATCAGATTGAAAAATTCTCCCAGAAGTATCTAGAGAGAATAAATTATTAAAAAGTATAAAAGAAAAATGAATAGATTCCTACTAATGTAGAAATTTTAATGTGTGAATTACAGTGTTTATAAAATGAAAAAATGAGAAATATTTGAAAAGGTTATGTTTTTAAATGTCTCAGAATTCAAAACCAAATACATGTAACCCCTTACAATTAAAAATCCCCTAAAATACTAAAAAGGAAAGATAAAGGACATTTCACATGTAGATAGTCAGAGAAAATTTTAAAATATCATTGAGAAAATAAAATTACCCAGAAGTATTTTAATTAAAATAAATAAATATCAAAATATTTTCCAGTGACAACAGTAAATAAATTAATGTAAATTTTATAAATATAAGGAGAATGGAATTTTAATAGAATTGGTGCTCAAATATGAGTTTATATTAAAAGTGTTCTCAGGCACATAAGTCTCAGAATATCTGATATATTTGAATAAATATTGAAAGGCAATTTTGGATACAGTATTTATACAAGAAAAGAAACATATTCAGGAGATATTGCAAGAGATATATGAAGTAGGTTGATCAAATAACTTTTAAAATTTACTGTTATATTAAAAATAACTGAGATCAGAGAAAAAAGACATAACAATCCAGCAAAAAATTATAAATTAATATCAACCTAATATGTGTGAGAGAAAGAACAAAGGATGTGAGAGCATGTTAAATTTCTTGTCTGGCATGCACAAAGATATGTATATATATAAATATGTGAAAAAAAACAATTAGAATTGCCTAGTAAAGTTAAAAATGCACACAATTTGATCCAGCAATTTCTCAGCTGATGTACAGCCTAAATAAGCTTGTACATATTCACTAGAAAGACTATAAAATGATAGTTTTGTTAATATTCTTCCCAACAGCAAAACACAAGGAAGACTCTAAATGATAGATTTCATAAATACATCTCATTTCATTCATGCAATTGAAAATGATAAAGCTGCAAAAATAACTGAAAAATAAACATTACACTCAACAGCAGAGATAAGTCTCACTGACACAATAGGGAGAACAGAAAACAAGTTGCAAGAGAATACATTTAATATGATTTTATTTCAAAATACATGCGAGCTAAATAATATATTGTATAGACACATACATTTAAGTGGCAATGTGATGGATAGTATCAATGGTATGGCAAAAACAATTATGGGATAGGATTTCTACTAAGGAATGAGGAAGGTATGCTCCTACATACAGGGGGACTTCTAATAACAATAAATTCTATTTCTTGGAACAAGTGGTGCTTATTAAAGTGAATGATATAATTATATAAACATACAATTTAAATCAACTTAATATATATGGAGACATAGGCTTCACAAATGCACTAAAAAAAGATAAGTGATAAAATATTAGGAAAATATACAAAAAATTATTCTACCTCTTTCTATTACTGAGGTTAGACTCAGTAGACGGAAGTAACAGTTTTCTTTTCCATTTACAAGGTTTGGGCTATGTTCACTCAGTCACATTTATTTCACTAAATCAATGCAACTTAAGAACACAAATAAAGTTTTTCTCTTTATTCTGAGTCTGAGAGTCGGTAATCAGGTTGGAGAGGTGCGTTGGAAAACTATGTTTTTCATTGAGGACAATTTATGATTACATAAAATTAGCTGGGAAAGTCAGTATCAGCAGACCACTGATGAAAAATAAACAAGCGTACCTAGTTTTATTATGCTTCATTTTATTGTACTTTGCAGATAGTGTGTTTTTTATAAATTGAAGGTTTGTGGCAATCCTGAGTGGAGAGAATCTATCAACACAATTTTTCCAATAGCATTGCTAACTTTGTGCCTGACACATTTCAGTATTTCTTGCAATATTTCAGACTTTTTCATTACTATTATTTTGTTATGATTATCTGTGATTAGTGATATTTGATGTTACTATTGTAATTGCTTAGGTGTGCCATGAATCGCACCCACATGAAATAGCAAATTTAATAAATATTGTATGTGTTCTGACTGCTCCACCAACTAGATATTTTTTCCCCCAGCTCTCCTTTTCCTGAGAACTCCCTATTTCTGGAGAGATAACAATATTGAGATTGGGCCACTTAATAACCCCACAATGGCCTCTAAGTGCTCAAGTGAAAGGAAGAGTCCCAAGTCTATCACATTAAATTTAAATTTAGCATTAATTAAGCTTAATGAGGAAGGATATTAAAAGCCAAGATAGATCAAAAGCTAGGCCTCTTGTGCCAAACAGTTAGCCAAGTTGAGAATGCATATAAAAAGCATGCTAAATGAGGAAAAATCAGATAAAAAAAGGCCATATCCTGTATAGTTTCACTAATATTAAATGTGCAGAATATACAACTCTATATAGATGGAAGGTAGATTAGTAATTTTTGCAGAAGGCAGAAAGGTGGTACCTGCTGGTGAGTATGGGATGATGAAAATATTCTGGAAATGGATATCAGAGATAAATGAAAAACTGCAAAAATAAAAATAAATAAAAACACTGAATCGTACACTTTAAAAAGGGTCAATATTATGGAATGTGTATTATAACTCAATTTAAAAAGAAGAGGAAAACATAACTTGTGATTGTTTAAAGAAAATATACTCCTTTAAAGTGACTCTAGCCAGTAAGCTACTCGAATAGAATGTTAAGTGTTCCACGCTGTGAAAGGCAATGGCTCTTTGTAGGAAAATAAATTAATGGCAACAAGCACTTAGATCCAATGACAGGGCCAGTAACTAGGCATTACTTAGTTGTCCTTTTATGGTTGTGGTGAAGGGAGAAAAACATACAATACATTTTTGAAAATTTGCAAATCAGTAAGACCAAGAAAACATTAAAATGCCACCTCAGAAGAATACAACTTGCTGAAACACCAGACCCTGGCATTCTTTTCCAGTTTTTCCTTTGGTTTTGCCTTTTAAAATGTCATTTCTTCACCACACCTCAATATTACAGTTAGAACTTTAAGGATTACCTAGGAAGACATTATATTTAAGGTAATGAAATGAGCTAATTTGAACATATAAAATGCTTACATACATGGTCAGGAAGCTAAAATGTGATGGTTTGAGTCTGAGTTAGTTGTCTTGTGAAATCAAAGAATAAAGTCTTGGACAAGAACTGTTAGCAGAACCGAAGTTTATTGAGAGGACATCCTGGAAAAGGTGCAACTGGGGTTCCAGGAGCAGGCCAGTGTCCAGAGCTTCCTTTCCATGTTACAGTCGGGTGTTAAAGTCTATTAGTCCATGTGTAGAGCCCCACATGACCATAAGCCACGTGTGTGCAGGGGAGTGTGTCTCCTGCTATCAACCCAAAAATTTCAGAGGGGAGAGAAGAAAAAGTAAATGCACTTTTTTGTATGTATGGTAGTTCCTGATTGGTCTTTTCAAAGAATTTTGTCTTAGCAACATCCTTAGGATTGGTTTATATGCCTTATTACTTTGTGATTGGTTATCTGCAAGCTGCCTGCCTGAGCAACCATTCATACATTTTAAAGCTCATCTCTTCCTCCCCCTGCCCCTTCCTTCTCCGCCCAGTTGGGGTGTCTTAGTAACTTCGTCTAGTTGGGTTCTTGGTTTTATTCCCCCTGCCCAATGGTCCGTGTCCCTGCCTACCTAGTTTCCCTCTGTCTCCTCAAATTCTTCCAAACATTGCTAAAAAAAGTATATTCCTTGCACCAAAAAAGATACATATAGTAAGATATATATCAATTATGCAGAAATACATATAAAAGTAAAAAGTCAGAGAAAATAAGTAATACTTAAGCCTTTTCTTAAGGATAGTCCCAATGCCTTACTTAATGGACAGAAAGAGTATATAGTATGATTAGAATTAATTAAGTTAGTTCTTAGAGAAAAGCTTCAAATGCTCATAGGAATTTTTAATAAGCTGAAAAATAGCTTAAGCAATAGTATGCAAACATCTTGAAAGAGTTAAAATGAATTTCAAGAAAAAGCTAATAAAAAATAGTGATTTGCAATAAATGTTTTCAATCCTTGAGGCTTCAGGAGAAACTTTTTCATCTCTATTGATTTTATATTGCTGTTGTTGTGGTTTTTTTTTTTCCTTTTTATCTATCTACAGCAATGTCTCAGACTATATTTGTCAGGGGAAAAAGTGAAAACAAAGAAAATATTACTCAATAGTAATACCTTTTTATGTTACCTTATATTCCCTGGATTATTAATTTCTGCTTTAAAAAATAGTACCACAGGGTCATTTCTGTACATGTCTTCATATTTTTAAATCTATGAGTGATTCACATTTTTTATTTCATATTAAGCAAAAGTTTTTGAACATTATACAATATATAATTTTAACTATAGTCTTAATTGTTACCTGCCTTTCTTAAGTATGACAAAGTCTTTAAACAGAAATGTAGCAATATTGGCATAACAGAAATCACCTAATTAAGCCAAGAGATTTTGGTTTTGTTGTTTTGTTTTCTATTATTTACTTTATTAGAGGCCCAGTGCATGTATTTGTGCAACAGTGGGGTCCCTTGGCCTGGCCTGTGCCCTCTTGCAATCTGGGAGGCCTCAGGGGATCTCAGACTGCTGATTTCAGCCCATTTCCCACAGGTCAGGCAGAGGTCAGTGTACAAATTCTTTCACCGGGCCTCTAGGACACATATAAGATCTTTGTTTAATCTCTTCCCACCCTCCCCCCTCTCCCCTTCCCTCTGAGATTCATCAGTCTGTTCCATGTTTCCATGCCTGTGCATTGAGTGTCTGCCCCTGGTGGTCAGTGCGTGTCATAGATATTGGTTGAATGGTTGACTGGTCAAACGATCACTTAGCCTTTTATATATAGACTAGTGGCCCAGTGCAGGAAATTCATGCACATTAAAAGGGGATTAATTAGAGGAAATAATTTAATATTGCTATTTGCCCTTTCTCTATAATAGAAGTGTCAAAGATTAAAGAAAATTAGTAAAATGTATATGAAAACCTTCCTCCTATCAGAGTCTGGGGCACACCATGGGACCCAGAGTCAAGTCCCCATCCACCCACATGCGCTTCAAAATCACATGAGACACAGACCTGGCTGCCCCCCGCCCCCCCCCCCCGCCCCGCCATTAGGATAGATCCAGACCTGGCTAGCCCCACCCTTGTCAAGCCCTGCTGGGCAGGGAACATAGCCTCAGGTCCCCTGGCCCAGCGCCAGGGTGGGGGGCATGGCCTGAGGTCCCCTGTCAAGCCCTGCTGGTGGGGGGTGTGGCCTGTAGTCCCCTGTCAAGCCCCACCTGGTGGGGGGCACGGCCTGAGGTCCCCTGGCCTGGCACTGGGGCTGGGGGAGCAGCCTGAGGTCCCCTAGCCCAGCACCAGGATGGGAAGTGCACCTTGAGGTCCCCTGTCAAGCCCTGCCTGCCTGAGGTCCCCTGTCAAGCACCATGGGGATAGGGGAGGGCATAGCCTCAGGTACCTGCTGATTGCTTGTTAAGGCTCCTTATGGGAACTTGGCCTCAGCTGTGGATGCAGCCATCTTTGTGATGGAGAGATGGTTAATTAGCATATTCCCTCTTTATTAGATAGGATTGTGTGGTTTCAGCACTTTGTGTGTGGGAGAGTACTGTATGGGAAATGTTTAGGTTTTACCAGAGATGCAGGCTGTGGAATAATTCACAACTAGATGCAGAAAGGAAGTTTAATTTACTTTCCAAGAGAGGAAAGGGCCAAGTATTGCTAGTTAGTACAGGGCAGGAGGAAAAAGGTCGTTTCTGCTTTTAAAGAGCAAACCATTGCAGTTGCTAAGTGACAAGGAAAGGAGGAGGATTCTGTTAAAGTTGAGTAGATATTAGGAGTTATCTTGAAAAGTTATCATTTATTTGCTTTCCAGGAAACAGTCCTGCTGATGTCCTAGGGAGATCTCTTGCCACTATTTTTCCCATGCCTGTAAAACATGCTTATAGCAAAGTTATGAAGAGTTCAAAAGAGGCTTTTTTGAAGGGGAGGAAGGAAGGGAACTTCCTACTAACTCCGTGGTACAAATCACTCCCGAGTTGTGAAAATAGCAGGGAGGAGCTGGGTACAAGAGTGTATGTAGCCTTGGAAGTAGCTTTTCTTGTTTCTCAATATGAACAGAGAAGTTGTTTGAATCAGAGGAGCCAACAATCTTGGGGTTCAATTACCATGTGCTCCTCATAAATTGAAAGCCACAGTAAATAAAAAGAGAGGTCTTTTTACTGTCCCTACAGAAAATGTACTCTTATTTTATACTTATCAGGTAGACCCACTCCAGGAGTCCCAGTTTTTAATGAAAGAAGGTATGTGATCTATCTGAGCCTATCTTGTATAACAACAGGAGTCAGAGTTCATGTAAAAACTTGAGAATGTTTTTATTTGGTTTGGGATTATATGTTCTAACTTTTCGCCCCAGAAATGGATTGGGTAGTGTGTTCATATCCTCTCCTTGAAAACATCTGTTTCATTATTTTTTTGTAATTTATAAATTTACCAACAAGAGGCTCAGATCTAAGGTACTTGACAGTAACAGGGGTTTGATCACTGGTTCCATAGTGATTAAATTTAAACCTGTTATAGTTCCAAGATCACTCAGATCTCATATTGTTCCTAGACAACCATTAATATTCCCACTTCTTATTTTAGAAATATCATACTAAGTAAGAAAATTGTATTATTGCAGTTGCATTCTGTTGGGAAAAACTTGTTAATTTTACAATGAAAAGGAACCGAGAGCAAGTGTAATAGTAAACACAAAAGGATATAAAAAATCATAGCCCTGACCTGTCCAATCATATATGCCTTTTACACTTATACCTAAGAATCCCAACTGTATATAAATTCTCTGAATATTCTGATTAATGAACTAATAGGTTGCTTGGGATATGAAAGTAGTAACTTTAGTAGGCAAACACTGACACATTAGCATTCAATGATATCTTTCTACCAGCAGAAACCTAATAAACAAAGAAGTATGCAGGAAGAAGATAAAAGAATGACAACATGCGTTGAAACAATGCTTGTTAAATCATTTGGAGATTTTTGCTCTCTAATGCTTTCTTTAATGAAGTCAGGAATGGCTGTGACTTTGCAAAGGAGCAGAAGTTACATTGGCACAGGGTTGTTTCAAATTTCATTTGCCTACAGCAAGGTTTTGAAATCTACTAAAACTGTTTTTTGGAACTAAGAAAGTGGTTTTCCAGTTACTAATAAGTGTTATTCTTACAGCCTCACTGATCAAAACTCACCTTGTCAGGAATAAACTAAAATTTTATCCTACTGAAATTTGTCTCACATTTTTCTGGTGTCAGAACAGAGTATACACACACACACACACACACACACACACACACACACACACTAATAAAAGAGAAAATGCAAATTGACCATACCTTCATGACACCCACCAGCCAATCAGGAGTGAGTATGCAAATTAACCCAACAAAGGTGCCAGATAAATTTGCATACACAGGTGCCCAGCATCCGGGGGCAGGGCGGGACGCTTGAGTTGTTGCCATGGTGATGATACAGGTTCCGCACTGCCCCAGCAGCTCCGGGCCTCTGGGCAGCGTGGGAAGGCAGAAAGGCGGCTCTGGGCTGGAGTGAAGGGGGAAAGGTGGCTGCGGCCAGAGCAGAGGCGGTGCCGGCAGCCAGGGGAAGGCAGGCCCATTCTTGTACGAATCTTTGTGCATTGGGCCTCTAGTATATATATATAATTATATGCATTTATACTAAATTCTGACTTTTTTGACAGATACTTCAAATTTGTCTCTTTTCAATCATGCCTCACTTTTCAAAGATCTTATCAAGTCATTACATTTTGTTAGCTTCTTGGCTCCATCTTGTTTTATACATGGCAAGAAATGGAATCTTGGCACCCCCTTCTAAATCCCTCCTTTACCCATAAATTAGGTAGGGCTTGCAGATGGCTTAGACTTTGTTACAAGCTGAGCCTCCCTTCTAGACATGGTGCTTGTGAGAGAGTTTCCCTAATAATTTTGCTAATTTTATTATATTGAAATGACAAGTTTGATCCAATTTGTAATGGTAGCTATGCTGGCAATTATATGGTATGTGTATGGCTGTGGTATGGTTGTATGCATGGTGTATGGTATAGTTACGCATGATTGTATGATGTGCTAAAAGCTTGGGAAAACATCTAAGATGTTCTGCTGAAGGGTTAATATATATGTAAATTCCCTTCTTTTACCACAATTCTCATTTTATTGTTTTTGCTAAATAATATCTTTGCATTTTAATGCAAAAATAATGTTGACATTGCATACAATTGATGATGCTAACATTCAGGTAACACAAGCAACATTTATCTTTTGGATTCACACAGTCTCTGGCACAACTTTAAGAACGTAAAGGGTATAAGTGTCCTGATTTGAGAGCAGTCCCATCTACTGGATTGCATTTTATTTATTATTATGTAGTCCGTAAATAATACATTATGTGTAAATTATATAAAAGCACCAAAGGACAAAACTAATTTTTTGGATAATGAACAGAGGATCTTGAATAACAACAGAGGGACTGTAATTTGCCCGTTCTATAAGAGGAAAGTGCCTCTGTCGCAGAATATGAAGCTGTGAAGAGAAGCCACTGGCCAAGAATAGAGTAGAGAAATGGATCTCAGTTGCAACCAGAAAACATGAGAAACTTTTCATTTATATCGATTGGCTCACCCTCTATTTGTGGGATAATGTTACATCGATTAGTTAATTATATAAAATTCCACTTGCTCCTATAATGCTCAGATCTCTGCAAGCAGAACAAAAATAAAATATTTGGTGTAAAAATTTCCTTTGCTTTTTATATCCAACTACAGGCCCAGTGCACAAAATTCGTGCGGGGGGAGGGGGGTTCCCTCAGCCTGGCCTGCACCCGCTCGCAATCTGGGATCCCTCAGGGGACATCCCTCTTGCAATCTGGGACCACTGGCTCCTAACCACTTGCCTGCCTGCCTGCCTGATTGCCCCTATCCACTCTACCTGCTTACCTCATCACCCCTAACCACTCGCCTGCCTGCCTGATCGCCCCTTACTGCCTATGCCTCGGCCCCCACCACCACGTCTTCATCTGGAATGATGTCCAGAAGGTCGTTTGGTTGTCCAGTCTAATTAGCATATTACACTTTTATTATTATAGATTATTATTATAGATTACTTTATGAATTCTTGAACTGACAAGTGCATGCCAAGAATTTCAAATGGTATTTAAGAAGAGTAAAAATAAAGCTTTTCATTACTAAGAATTTGAGTCAAACTTGTTTGCATTAAAATGACTTGTTTAGAAACAATTACATGAGGGGAAAAGTGGTTTGAGAAAATAGCTTCATATATTTGGTTCATTTCACTCAGTGAGAACTAATCATCCTGACTCAATGGAAATGAGACCTTCACCTAACCCATAGAACTTTCTCTTCAACACTTCCACTCCTGGACTAATTAATAACCTAGGCAAGCAATTGTACTAATGTATAATTTTCTGCCTATTAAATACATAGGCATTATGTATAAACCCTTATTCTTTCATACTAGTTAATTACACTTTTAATTTTCTTCCCTGTCCTCTTTTTCTTTGGTCTTTTTTTTTTTCCTTTTGTTTGCATTTGAGAAAAAGATTCCTCTTCTTTTTGTGAAGCTTCTTTGGTTGTGCCTTAGAAAAATGCATGAAGTCATTGGTTATTTTATTCAAAGCAAACAAACTCAAAGGGCATGTGATACTAATAAGCTTGCTAGAATCACCATTTCATCAGCATCTGTGGGGATATGGAATCCTCAGGAAAGAGGCTGGAGGAAAATCTGACAACTGAGAAGATGTCCACTAGGAAAGGTACATGCTGACTAATGTAATATAGAGAGTTCTATTAAGTGTTTAGTAAACACTATATAGAATGTGATTCAGATTATTAATACTTTTTCAGATCATGTTGTTTTAATTTATTATCTTTGAACTAAATAATATATATAGTTTAACTCCTGAGTAAAAAAATTAACATTGCTGAAGCTTCATTGGTTTGCAATTTTTCTGTCATGCATTCTCATTCTGGAAGATATAAAAAGCTTAGATGTCAATTTTTCTCAGACAAATGGAAGACTGAATTCTAATGACTTGGAATCCTTTACTTAAGCTGGCATTTTGGCTTGTTTTGATCTATTAATCACTCTAATTTTATTGTTATTTCAGTAACTAAAAAATAGATAAGTAGATTTGTATGAATCAGTTTTAAGTAGTAGCTATTAGAAAACTGAATTAAATTGCAATAATGTATTTGTGGAATTAAAAAAAATTAAAATTGAATTTTAGCATGAGCAACCCTGTATAATCTCAATTTAGTTTCTGATTTTGAAATAGTCATATGTATCAACACTTGCTTACTTTTAAATTAGAACATAATAAATATGTAGTTTTTGGTATAATATTGCACACATGCATCAATTATCTATGGGAAACATATTAGAGTTCAAGTGGAATGAATAACAATATCAGTATGAAATAAAGCTAGACATATATCTCCTGAGTATAGAAGAAATATTTTTATATAAAATTTTTAGGTGGGAACTAACATTGCATACAAAGACTACAATATAAAACAAATAAAACCCACTTAGTTTGAATCATATAACTGAATGAGAAATGTAATATCTTTTTTCAAAATCTGTACTTTACATAGTTGCTTGTGATATGATTATATTTTAAACCATATTTCATCAGATGAAAACCAGTTGCTTGCATACACTTCTTAATTTGGCCAAGTTGTATCTTTAAATAGGATTAAAATCAGAGTGACCCAAATATGTGCATTCTGGTCTTAAATATTTAAGAACTATGTTGGTTTAAATTCCTGTTACAAGGGACTTGGAAACAACTGTTATGGATATAAATTTCACCTTAAAACTAAAAGCAGTCTGTGGCATTACAAGTTGTAGCACATATCACAATGAAGTACATTAAATTATAGTAGGATATGAACACTAGAATAAAATAACTTTAATAAAGTCAATACAGATGTTCTTATTAGAATTATACCAATTTTATGACTTTAAAAAGTAGTCTAAATTAGAGTTAAATATCCTGATTATTAAAAATTATATAAAGATATGCACATACTTCTTAACAATACTTCCAAAAATGGTATCTGTAAAAGTTTGCATATGTATGCAAAAGAATTCAAAAGCATTAGTAGGGAAAGAAAAACAAAATACTACAACAATTTTGAATTGAAAATACCATGGAATACATTAATATCTTTTAGTTATTTATACATTTATAACTTCATTTTATCTATACCTACATCTACTTAGTTATGTATAAACCAATGTACATAAATACATGTACATTCACAAATGCATTTTACAGATTTGGTTCACAATATTTCTAGTTCTATTGACCTATATTATATTTTTCGCAGTGTTTCTCAACCTTTAAACAAATAGCTACTACAATACAATCTTTTTTATTTTCAGTGAGCATTTATAGCTAAACCAAGGTATTTATTATACTTGCTGTTAGTTATTCCATAAGTGAAAAAGATTAATGGGTTAGCTACAGTGTTTTTGTAATCTGAAAATGCTTATTTTATATTATGACTATGATGTAGTTCTAAATTATATTATTTATTTCTTACAATTGGTTTTCTGGAGAGACTAATTAGTTAAATTCCAAAGAAGTTGTTTTGCTCTAACTGAATGTCCCCCCACTGCCAATTTAATAGATTGAAGCCTTAAGCCCCAAAGTGACTATGTTTTCAGATAGAACTTTAGTGGACATGATTAGGTTAAATGAGGTTATAGGTTGGACTCTGATATCATAGGATTGGTGTCCTTATAAGAAGAGACACCAGAGAACTCTCTTGCTCTCTCAGTGCACACAAAGAGATAATGTGAATACAGCATATAGAAGCTGCCTGCAAACTGAGAATATTCCACAGAATGAAGCCTACCATGATGGTACCTTCTCTTGGATTTCTCAGCTTCCAGAACCGTGCAACATAAACTTCTGCTTCGTAGGCCATCCAGTCCATGGTACTTTGATATGGCAGCCTGAGTAGACTGCAACAGAAGTACATACACATGAGGAACATAAGATTTGAAACCAGGAAAACTATGCTCCCCACACCAGACTTGGTGCACTGCAAATGCACCAACATCAATGACTCAGAACCTTCTGAATGGCCATCCTCTGTATATCGACATTCGGAAGTCAGATAACTCCATCCAGAGGCCTCTGATGCCTGAGTGGAGAAGAAGAACTTTTAAAAGACTTTTCTTCCTCTGACTCAGTACCCAGTGCATTTCATTCCTAGCATTTTTCCTCTCTCTCCCTCTGGGCACCCAGGTACAGCAAATGGTAGGAGCCTTGTCTGGAGCTGCTCGCAGTGAGATTATGTTCCATCCCATTCCACCTTCTGCAATGATAAATCTGACCTTTACTTGGTACCCCTCTTGAACACAGATGGAGTTGGGCCTTTTTTTTTTTTTTCTTATACTGTATACAGCCTTGCTGGTAGCCTAGCATAAACTAACTTTTATTTAGAATCCATAACCTTGCTTAGAATAACCAGGAAACACACTTAGATCATCCTTATGTTAAAAGGCTTGCATAATCATACCTTTTAATTTGCTAAGAGTTTAATAGAAGGGCTGAGACCTAATAAACTTTTGTCCATACCTATATCTTAACATCCTTGATATTGACAATCACAAAGCCTGGTTTTTCAGGAAGATCCCAGAATGATTTGCTGAACCAGAGGGCTAATCTGGTTCAAGTAGCCTGGACCAGCCTAAGCAGCCTGAAGGAACCCTACTCACCTCTTCCTCAACTATTTTCATTATACCCTCCTTAGGATACTAAAATCTTGGGAGGAGAGTTTCCACCATTTTGAACAGACGACGTATGTATAGGCACATTTTCTAACTGTTCATGTGCAGAAATGTCCCCACTTATACATGTTATGATGAAGCTCAACTACATATTTATGCATGATTTCCCTGAAAATAAAGCAGAATCCCATCCTTTAGTAGAGCAACACACCTTCTCCCCATCTCCACCCTCCATGACTTGTCTGCTGGCCAGCAATAAAAAATGTTCCTTCTCATTAATCTTTTTGGAATTGTCTTTTGGCTGGCAACTACTGAATAATTGGACCTGATTAGGTCCAATATCAATACTATTGCAGTCAGTGTCAAGCTGGTGTTGCTCAGTGGTTCAGCAATGACCTATGAACCAGGAGGTCATGGTTTGATTCCCAGTTAGAGCACATGCCCAGGTTTTGAGCTCAATCCCAAGTAGGGGGTGTGCAGGATGCAGCTGATCAATGATTTTCCCTCATCACTGATGTTTCTATCTCTTTTTCCTTCCTCTCTGAAATCAATAAAAATATATTTAATTTTAAAACATACTATGGCAGTATGTGATTTATACTTGACTGCTTCTTTCACTTTGGCCTGTTGTTTTAAACTACTATTCAATACTTGGTAGCTGAGGTCTCTCTAATTTAACTCTGCTTTTGACAATTTATTTCTTTAAACGTTTCCAATACATCTTTTGAAAGGTATTGTTGAATCCAGAATTTGTCTTACCAAAGCAGTTTGATGATAATTTTATAGATAATTAAAAATGACAAATGGTCAATAAAATAATACAATGAAAATTTTAACTCTAATTTTTATATTATTATATATTTTAGAAAATGATAAAACAAACACAATTATGTTTAAAGTTTAGAAAATGTGTACGTATTTTTAAATTAGCTCATAAACATACACATTAATGAAAGTACATGTGGCAGAGACAGTTAATGTTCCCCATTCTCTCTTGTTACTAACTTCATAGAAGTCCTTAAAAAGAAAGAATTCATAGTTGTTCTGGCTGGGTGGGTCAGTTGGTTGGAGTACTGTCTGGTAAAACAAAAATATTGTGTTCAATATACTGGGGCATGCATACTGGAGGCACCTTATGGATCTTTCTCTCTAACATTGGTATATCTCTCTCTTCACCCATATATTCCTTTCTCCCTAAATACCAATAAAAGCATATCTTCTGTGAGGATTTAAGAGAGACAGAAAGAGAAAAGAGAGATAGAGAGAAATCATGGCCCCTTTCTTCGACTCTTTTCTTTTACATAAAGGAGTGTAGATTTGATGGCTGTGGGCTGAACTTGAGTCACTATCCTATATAATAAAAGCCTAATATGCTAAGTGCCCCGTCACCAGTCAGCCATTCAACCAATCAAAGTGTAATATGCTAATGATATGCTAAAGCTGCTCAACTGCTCACTATGACGTATACTGACCACCAGGGGATAGATGCTCCGATTGGTAGGTTAGCTTGCTGCTGGGGTCCAGCCAATCAGGACTGAGTGTGATGGGCCACACATGCCCTGGAGCCCTCCCGTGGCCCCTCCCTGGATGGCCAACCTCCCGTGTCCCTCCCTGGCCCTGATCATGCACCAGTAGTGTCCCTTGGCCTGACATGTGCCCTCTTGCAATCCAGGACCCCTCAGGGGATGTTGGAGAGCTGGGTTTAGGCCAATCCGCAGGCCGGGCTGAGGGACCCCACTGGTGCACAAATTTGTGCACTGGGCCTCTAATAATGTAATATAGTATATGTAATTGTGACATGCTGTGGATACAGGCATTGTTAAAAGGAATGAGATTCCCTGAATACTTAGTGAAACCACTGTATTACCACTGGACTACCTACAATTTGAGTTTATTTTTATAGTTATATTTTTTTGTAGGAAGAACTTTATTTTGGATATAATGTAATTTGCTTGTTACTTTAAGAATTCCTAAATTCTGTCCTTTAGATCATTTTAAATGCATCATAAATTTTATGGCTAATGATAACACCACCCCATCGATTTTCATGGTCAGAGTCTATTAATATAAATTTCCTCTACTTCTCAACATTGACCAAGCATATGGATCTCTCCCTATTACACATAAAAGTAATACTTCAGATAAGTTAATTAGCATTACATTTTGGTTGATTATTTTCTAACATTTTTAAAATAAATTTATCGGAGTGACATTTGTTAATAAGGTTATATATATACAACATCTGTCTATTGCATTGTACACCCGCCACACAAAGTAAAATCTTCTTCGGTCACCATTTATTTGACTCCCTTTACTCTTTACTACCCTCCCATCCACTTCCCTTTGATAACAACCACATTGTCTTCCCTTTCTATGAGTTTAAATTATAAAATTAAATACTTTTAAAAATTATTGCTTACATTTGGGCTATAAAGTTTAATTGAATTCTCTCCCTCACTCACATACATACACACACACTACATACAGTTAATTTATACACACCACATACAGTTGTTGCATTATATTTTAAATTTACTTGATCTTTTTATCCTTAGGTTTAAGAAGATAAGACTGTTGAGAGTATCATCATCTAAAGAATAAAAACTACAGTAGTAACACACTATTTAATTATTAAATGGGTAGAAGATAGAGCTAAAAATTGTTCTATCAATGAGAGTTGAAAGAAATCAAACTGACTTCATATTAATAAAATAAAATGAGAAAACTGTATCACAATCAAGTTTAAGAAATTGTTTTTAAGGCAAAATAAATATATTTTATTCAGTGAGGTCCATTCACTGTCTTTCTGAAAAAACTAAGACTTCTTTTATTTTTAAACTTTATTGTTGAAAGTATTACATATATCCCCTTTTTTTCTGCCATTGACCCCTTATATCCCACCTCTACACCTGCCTCATGTTTTCACCACCCTAGTCTATGTCCATGGGTCATGCATATATATACATACATGTTCTATGGTTGTTCTCTTTCCACCCACCCACTTACCCCCACCTTCCCTCTGAGATTTGACAGTCTGTTCCATGCTTCCATGTCTCTGGATCTGTTTTGTTCAAAAGTTTATTTTGTTCATTGGATTCCACATATGAGTGAGATCAGGTGATACTTGTATTTCTCTGAATAGCATATTTCACTTAGCATAATACTCACTTAGCATAATAAGTTATCACCTTATACCTGTCATAATGATTCTGACAGGTATAAGGTGATGTTTCATTATCATTTTAATTTGCATCTCTCTGATGATTAATGACATTCAGCATTTTTTATATGTCTCTTGCCATCCATATGTCCACTTTGGAGAAATGTCTATTTAGGTCCTTTGCCCATTTTTTAATTGATTGTTTGTCTTCCTTTTGTTAATCTCTGAGTTCCTTATATATTTGGGATATTAACTCTGTATCAGATGTATCATTGCCAAATATGTTCTCCCATACAGTGGAATCCCTTTTCATTTTGTTGATGGTTTCCTTTGCTATATAGAAACTTTTTGTTTTGATGTAGTCCCTTTTGTTTATTTTCTCCTTAGTGTCCTTTACCCTAGGAGATGCATTTGTAAACATATTGCTACCAGAGATGTCTGAGATTTTGCTGCCTATGGTTTATTCTAGGATTTCTATAGTTTCATGTCTTGTGTTTAAGTATTTTATCCATTTTGAGTTTATTCCTCTGTGTGGTGTAAGTTGGTGGTCTAGTTTCATTTTTTTGCATGTATCTGTTCAATTTTTGCAACACCATGTATTAAAGAGACTGTTTTAACTCCATTGTATGCTCTTGCCTTCATTGTCAACTATTAATTGGGCATAATGCCTTTACTCAGTTTCTGGAGTCTCTGTTCCATTCCATTAATCGATATGTCTGTTGTTGTGCCAGTACCAGGCTGTTTTGAGTACAGTGGCTTTGTAGCATAACTTGATATGTGGTACTGTGACTCTAACTTTGTTCTTTCTCAAAATTGTTACAGCTATTCGGGTTCTTTTTTGGTTCTTTGTACATTTTTGTAGTATTTGTTCTATATCTGTAAAATATGATGTTGGTATTTTAATGGGGATTGCATTAAATCTATAGATTGCTTTGGGTAGTATGGACATTTTAATGATGTTCCATCCATGAATGTGATATATTCTTCCACTTGTTTATATCTTCCTCTATCTCATTTTTTTCATTGTCCTGTACTTTTCTAAGTACAGTTCTTTATTTCCTTGCTTAAGTTTATTCATAAGTATCTTATTTTTTTAATTACAGTGATAAATGGGATTGTCTTTTTAGTTTCTCTTTCTAAGACTTCATTATTGGAATATAAAAATGTCGTTGATTTCTGGTTGTTAATTTTATATATTGCTACAATTCAAAATTTCTTTATTAAGTTTAGTAGTTTTTTGGTGGAGTCCTTAGGGTTTTCTATGTACAGTATCATTCTAAGACTCTTCTTAATTACAAATTCACATGAGAATTTAAAAAAGTACTATCTATGAGTAAAAATAAATAGTGTTTATTATGTAAGATATTTCATTAATTCACTCTTTTTCTGGTTGTGATTCAGTTTCCTTCTTATCATTGATCTTACTAGAAATAATCCTGAAAATTGACTTTATAAAGGAATTATGCAGATGTCCTAAATCTAACATTGATAAAAACTTTTGTTTCAATAAAAACCATTATATCATAAGCACTATTTTATCATAATTACACACTAGTGGCCTGGTACACAAAATTCGTGCACATTAAAAGGGGGACCCAGAGTCAAGTCCCCGCCCACCCATATGTGCCTCAAAATTGTGTGAGACCCAGATCCGGATGCCCCTTCCCATTGGGCTAGATCCAGACCCAGCCAGTCCCACCCTTGTCAAGCCCCACCGGGCAGGGGGCGTAGCCTCAGGTTTCCTGGCCCGGTGCCAGGATGGGGGGCGTGGCCTGAGGTGCCCCAGATGGGGCGGGGGGTGTACCTTGAGGTCCCCTGTCAAGCCCCACCTGACGGGGAGGTGCAGTCTCAGATCCCCTGTCAAGCCCCGTTGGGTGAGGGGCAAGGCCTGAGGTCTCCTGTCAAGCCCCACTGGGTGGGGGGGCAGGGCCTGAGCTCCCCCAACCCAGAACTGGGGGTGCACCTTGCGGTCCCCTGTCAAGCCCCGCCAGGCAGGGGGACACAGCCTTAGGTCCCCTGGCCTGGTGCCAGGGCAGGGGGTGAGGCCTGAGGTCCCTGTCAAGCCCCACTGGGTGAGGGGCATAGCCTGAGGTCCCCTGTCAAGCCCCATGGGGGTAGGGGAGGGCGTAGCCTCAAGTCTCTGCTTAAGGATCCTTAAGGGAACTTGGCCTCAGCTGTGAGTGCAGCCATCTTTGTGATTGAGTGATGGTCAATTAGCATATTCCCTCTTTATTAGATAGGATTGTTAAAACCTTTTAATTGAAGTTTGTTGCTATGTCTAGACTACATCATTACAAGCATTAAGTAAATACATTTATTCAATAATTATACTTTGATTTTATGAATTATAGTTTTTGAGTCTCAGTATAAGAAATCATTTTAAATAAATGTTTAAGAATGTATTATTTGTTTTAAATAACAACACCAATTTATTTTTTGATGTCATGATGATGAAACATATACAATATTAATGAATGCTGAGTATTACACTAACTTTTGTTATAGCGTTTGCATTCTTCATATCAGCATGTGCTATGTGTTTACTTTTGTTTGTCTTTTTGAACAATATAATATTTTATATAGAGACAGTATGAATTAATAACTGTTGCATGTCATTCATGAACCATTATCTAAAATATCCTGGTTGCTAAAGGAGTGCTGGGAAATATATAAGTAAATCAATATACTTTTTTAAATTATATGAATCACAGAATGAAGCAAAGGATAGCAATTTATAGTTGTAATAGTTTACCAAGTAATTTGTATAAAAATAAATGTAATTTTATCTAGCTGACCAGAAAACATTCACATTTTAAGAAATGCATGAAGAAGTGGTTTTTGTTTCAAAATTTAGCCAAGGAGAATTTGCATCTTTTGGTTTTCATAAACTGTTCCTTTCATAAAAACCACAGTGATAATTTTGAGGTAGAAGTTTGGATATGTAATATATATCTGATTATGTAAAATATGCTTATGTGAGAGATATATAATTAGTCAAGGCTAATAACAGAAACAATACACTAATGTAGGATGTTTTATTTTGCATATGAAGATACGTAAAGATATTTTTCCATTTAATACAAAAACGGTAATTTTGAATTCAAGGAAATCTCATAATATTTAGAGGTGTTATGAACAACTGTGGAAATTACATTCCAAAGTTCATCATTATTACTGAAAGTACAGACATATATTTCTCTACCTTCTCTTGGCATATTAATCAAACTTATTGCTCCATCCTTTTATTCATAAATCAGTGAGATTTCAGAAAATACTTACATTTTTTGAGAAAAAAAATTGTAACTCAGATGACTAAAAAAATTAGGCAAGTAATCTATTGAATGGAGATATGAAGATTGGTTAACAATTATGTCTAGCTTTAGTTATTTTAACACAGATATATTTCTTACACAAAGAAAACATGTCTGAGTATTCTACTATTCTCAGTAAAATATTGTGCCTCCTTTTATAAATACTATACCACTCAGTCTAAATGTTGGCTTCAAACTTTTGGCAGAGAAAAGGTACAAAAGTTTTTCAGTTTTCTTTAAAATCTATTAAGACAAAATATATCAAATCTAATAACAACTAGCAACTGAGTTTATCACCATGGCACAGAAACCAAAGAGGTACAGGAATGAGATAAACTGCTTAAGAGAGAAAGAGTTATTGAGATTCTACCAATTGTTACCTTTAAAAAATCTTAGACTAATGTCAGATATCCCAATTTTTCAAAAGAAGCTATAAATCTGGATTCTTATTAGAAACTAGAGGCCCGTTGCAGGAAGATTCCTGTAATAGGGCTTCCTGCAGCAGTCTGCTTCCCTCCCTTCTCCTCCACCCCTCCTGCTTCCCTCCCTTCTCCCCCACCCCGCTTGCTTGCTTCTCTGCAGCGTCGCTCCCTTCTGCAGCACTTGGCTTCCTTCTACACTGTCTTCAGTCTTCGCTCTGGGCCTGGATATGTAAATTAACCACCATCTTGGTTGGGTTAATTTGCATACTCGCTCCAGATTGGCTGGTGGGCATGGTTTGAGGCTGTAGCGGAGGTACGGTCAATTTGCATGTTTCTCTTTTATTAGATAGGCTATCTGTAATTTAAGATTGTAACCCTTTACTTAATCACCAAACACTATGCTTACTACCATTCTATCTGCCACAAAACATTGTTGTCAAGACCCTCATATGTAATGACATCAAATTTATGACCTCTGTTTTATTGTTGCAAATTATATTAACACATATTACCTGTTAGAAAAAAATCTTCACTGTAAAATTATGTGTTGGTTATTCTACACTCTTTCCCCACCTATCTTATTCAAGTTCTGAGATGAAATAGAGTCTGAGAGACACTAAATCAAAAGCCTAAGATTTTAAAATATGTAAGCTGTAGAGCCAGGACTTAAGTCAAAATTTCTGATTTTGCAGTCTATGTTTTGTTTATTTTTTATTGAGATGTAAGCTTCAGCCAAATGTCTTTGACTATGAACATTTATTTCCAAGTTACATATACTATTTCAAGTCATCGTGTCACAAAACTACTAATAACTTATAGACTATTTCTCTAATGACTAGTTATAATACTATATAAAAATATTATAACCATAAAATTATACTACTTAATTTACATAAATAATTGCTACATTTACAAATATTTATATATACTTTGAGAACACTTACTAATTCATTCAGTTTGATTTAAATGATGTTATGAATCCTAAATAAATTATCCTATAATTCTCAATTAATCGCTTGGTATATCTATAACTACACATGATCACAATTGTCAGAAAAAATGATCAAAAGGAGAAAGAGAAGTAGACAAGGATTAAAGTGTTTAAAGATGTTTTATTTTAACCACATTTAGAAAATAAATTAACTAAGATACTTATTTGAATCTTTGTGACAACAAAAGTCTGCAATTCTGTATTCAATGTTTTTACTAATTAATTCATTACTTGGGGCCAAATTTTTATGAAATAAACTCAAACTTCAATATATACTCCTCATTTAGAGTACAGCCCCCAATTTATGTCAAATTTAAAATCTTTCAAGACACATCAAAAAATTTAAAATCGCTTTTTATTAATAAACTTCATATTGGTGTCTTTATTTCTCAGTCTTAGGATATTAATAAAATATGAATCTGTAATGTACCTTTAACAAGTATTTTTAAGGAACTTTGGAGAAAGCTTTGTGGAAGAATTCTTTACAGATTATTGACAAAACCAAACTTATATGCTCTTTTCTTTTGTGTTTGCATCTATTTAGATGTTCTCCCACAAACACTGTATCACTTTTTTTTATTTTATTTGAGACCACGTGAATTTTATTTGGGTACTCTCACAATGTATACATATCAAATTATAACATTGTACATCTTAAATATATATAATTTTATTTGTCAAATAAAGCTAAAAAAATAACAACTGAAAAAATGGTACAAACTATCTGCAAAGTAATCTTTTTTCATTTTCTTTATTGATTAAGGTATTACATATGTGTCCTTATCCTCCATTGCCCCCTCATCCCCTCGCTCATGCCCTCACCCCCGTGGTGTCTGTGTCCATTGGTTAGGCTTATATGCATGCATACAAGTCCTTTGGTTGATCTCTCCCCTTTACCCCAACCTCCCCTACTTTCCCCCTAAGGTTTGATGGTCTGATTGATGCTTCTCTGTCTCTGGACCTGTTTTTGTTTATAAGTTTATGTTGCTCATTATATTCCATAAATGAGTGAGATCATGTGGTATTTATCTTTCTCTGACTGGCTTATTTCACTAGCATAATTCTCTCCAGGTCCATACATGCTGTGGCAAATGGTAGGAGTTCCTTCCTTTTTACATCAGTGTAGTATTCCATTGTGTAGATGTACCACAGTTTTTTAATCCACTCATCTTCTGATGGGCACTATATTACTTTTTAATCTTCTTTCTCCAGATTTTCTAGAATAACTACTTTCATGTCCCCTTAGCATACTCATGCACAGTCTGCTCTGGTTTGTATCCAAATTAAAACCATGTTTTATATTATATCTGATAGAGCTTTGCCAAGAAATCAAAACAACCAAAGTGTTCTTTGATAGATGATTGGAGATATTAACCAAAGAGCTCATATGCATATATGAATAACCAGTGGACACAGACAATAGTGCGGTGAAGGCCTATAGAGGGTTATAGATACCAAAGAGGGTATCTGTAATACTTTGAACAATAGAGATGATTTTTTTAAAATACCATATTGTACATATATAAAATGGAATACTACTCAGCCATAAGAAAACATGAAATATTGTCATTTGCCACAACATGGATAGATCTTGAGAATAACATGCTAAGTAAAAAAAGTCAGAAAGAAAAAGTCAAGAACTATATTATTTCACCTATATGTGGAATATTAAATTGAAAACAATAAATGAACACACATGAAAAATAAACAAAAACTTATAGACACAGACAACATTATGGTGATTACCAGAGGGAAGGGGGGTGGGAGGTTATAAAAGATAAAGGGGTCAAATATAAATAGACGGTGACAGAAGAAGATTTGACTTTGGGTGGTGGGCACACAATGCCATGTACAGATGATGTATCATAGAATTGTACACTTGAAACCTATATAATTTTATTATCTAATGTCACCTCAATAAATGTAATTTCAAACAATATTTTTAGAATAAATTCCTAATCATACTTGTTTTGTTTGTTTAGTTTTTAAATATATTTTTATTGTTTTCAGAGAGGAAGGGAGAGGGAGAGAGAGATAGAAACATCAATGATGAGAGAGAATCATTGATCAGCTGCCTCTTGCATGCTCCATACTGGAGATCAACCCCAAACCTGGGCATGTGCCCTGACCAGGAATTGAACCATGATTTCCTGGTTCATAGGTCGATACTCAACCACTGAAACATGCCGGCCAGACCATAGCCTTTGTTTTAAAAGTTCTACCATGCCATACATCCTTTGGCAACATCCCTTTGGCCTGAGGCTAAAGTGTAGGCAGTCTGTCTGTACTCACTCTTAATCTACCTTCAATAAGTGTTATTATGCACTCACAAAGCTTATAAAAATTATTTGCATCTTTCAACATCCAGAAAAAAAAAGCCAATTCCTTTATGAAAAATGTTATTATCCTATATAATAAAAGGTTAATATGCAAATTGTCCCCTTGACTGGGAGTTCGACCAGGAGTTCAACCAAGGGCAGGGCCGGCTGGCCAATTGCCCACAGCCCTTCCCACAAGATCGGCCCCTATAGGGCAGGCCGGCCGGACCTCACCCATACACAAATTCATGCATCAGCTCTCTAGTATTGATATAATAAATCACTCACTCTATCCCTAAAGAATGATAATTATAATTTAGTTTAATACTTAATACATCTTTTAATAATCATTTTTTACATGTTCTTCTTTCCATTATATTTTAACTAACTTGTAGTGAAAGACTTTTTTTTTTTTTTCATTTGAGCATCACCTAAGGCCAATACCTAATGGGTTTTCAATAATGTTTCTTTAACTTAAATTGGGCTTTTCTCTTTAAGATGTTATTTCATTAGATAGGGCAACATAGTTCATAATTAAGTTATTCTGCTATAAAAATTGAAATGAGTAACCTCATTTTCTCTTAATTTGGACATTATCTTGTGAAATATAAAGATACACTATTTATAACAATGAAATTTATTATGAAACAGGTATAGATCATTTGAGGGAGTAATCTTCTCATTTGAATATCTAATAATAAAATAAATATTCATATTTTAGCACATAATCATCAGTCCCTTTGTGCTGCTGTATGCTTTTTTCCTAAAATAGAGATGACATCAACCTCACAGAAATCAATAGCTTCATATATTGATTACATATATAATTGATTATATTATAACATATGATATATCCATATAATTATATGAATAATAGAAGTTATATATAATAAATATATATTATATGATAAATTTATTATGAAATTATTATTTTTATCTTTTATATGTTAATAATACCCTATTATTTTTTCTGAGAAGGTAAACATTTACTATAGTAAGTAGTTGACTTGAAGATCTTTTCCTCAATGTATCTATACTAATAAAAGTGTAACATGTTAATTAGACTGGATAGAACGGACATCCTTCCAGACAAAGTCACAGCAGCTGTGAAGGCCAGCAGCTGTGCTGGCTGGGAGGGCCGAGGATCAGTGGTATGGGAGAGGCGGTGGCGCGGGCCAGTCCAATGCTGCAGCCCCTTCCACAGAGGCAGTGAGAGAGGGGGCCGTGTGGTCCCGGCCCTAGTGCTTCCCCTTCTGCAGAGGCAGCCACAGAGGCAGCGGCACCGGCCTGGTCCCGACGCCTCACCTCTGCAGAGGCTGGATGGGGTGTAACCTGCTGTGCTTCAACCTCCCACCACCCCTCCCCAGCTGGCCTGGCCCCAGGTCGCCTCCCACCCACCAATAGGCAGGGGGGTGGGACAGCAGCTGCCTTCACCTGATTGGTCCAGTTGCCTTCCACAGAGGGAGGCCAGACTGTGGCTTAGGCCTGCTGCCCATGGGAAGCGGGCCTAAGCCGTCAGTAGGACATCCCTTGAGGGATCCTGGACTGTGAGAGGGACAGGCCCGGCTGAGGGACACCCCATCAGTGCACGAATTTTCATGCACTGGTCCTCTAGTTTAAAATAATGGTATATACCTTTATGCTCACAATTTTAATAATTACAATGCAGTAAGCCTATCATGATTATTATTCTCCAAGTAATTATTTAGAAAATAATATTAAAGAGAAAATGCAATCTTATTTTATTTACTTCCACTTTGATCTAAAAGACATTTCTCTAAAGAAGACACACAGATGTTCAACAGACATGAAAGATGTTCAACATCACCAATCATCAGGGAAATGCAAATTTTTCTGAGATATCACTTCACACCCATTATAACAGCTATTATAAAACAAGTCAATAAATATGATATTGGTGGCAATTTAGAGAAAAGGGAAACTTTTTACACTTTGGTGGGATACAAACTAGTGGAGCCCCTTTGGGAAATAGTATGAAGATGCCTCAAAAAACTGAAGATGGATATACCATATAACCCAGCAATTCCACTTCTGGGTATTTATGAGGAAGAAAAAAAAAGATAACACTAATTCAAAAACATATATGCACCACTTATGTTCATTGCATTATTATTTATAATAACCTTCATATGGAAGCAACTAAGGTGTCCATTGATAGACAAATGGATAAAGAATATGTGGAATAAAAAAAGAATATGTGGAATATATATGAAATGGAATAGTACACAGAAATAAAAAGAATGAAATCTTGACATGTGGCATGAATGTATCTAGATGGTATTGTGCTATGTGAAATAACTCAGGCAGAGAAAGATAAATATCATATGATTCCTCAAGACAAAAAACAGACTCAAAAGGGGTGGTTACAAGAAGGGAGGGGGTGGCTGGATGTTGGAAAGGGTAAGGGGAATATAGTGAATATTTTGATACTTATGGACAATGACAGATGATTACTTGAATTGGGGGGGTTATCACAATATAAGGTATGGAAATGACAGATTACTATATTGTACACTTGAAATAAACATAATGAATATAATATTGTATACCAAATATACTTAAATATTTTAAATAAAACATTTTAATAAATTTAATATTTAAATAAACTGTAATAAAACTTAAGATTTAAATAAAATATTAGGTATTTTGTTTATTATTTAACATAAGTTTTATTTGATTTTATAAATGCTAGTACTTTTCTAAAATTAAAATTTTCACATGTAAAAAATGACATTATTTTATGTTAAATTAAATGTTATATAACATTAATGTTTATTATATTCATTTATTTTTTATAAAGTTAAAAAAAACTAATGAAAGCAAACCACTGATATGATAGTGATTAAAAATAAAGAAAGAAGACATGTTTTTATTTGTCAAGTAACTAGTAATTCAATATAGGGATATATTTGGTCTATACATCTAACTCAAAATGGAAGATTACACTCCAAATTCCAAATTTAACTCTAAGCAAGAGGAGGCTTGTTTGTAACATTATCATCTCCAAATGTAAACTTGCTATTGTGAGGCACTATTTTTAATCTGTGAGAAAATAATGTGGGATGAAAGCACTGTGTAACACAGACCAAATTCAGACATTACCCCTCAATTACACATCTAAAGACTGAATGATATTGACACTTTTGATAGTCACACACACAAAACAAGAGCAAAGAGGCTGCAATATAAACTCTTAAAAGAAGAGAAAGAATGGCCTTTGGAAATTTTGCTCAAAAACTTTAACAAGAGAAAAAATATCAAGAAATCCTATATAATAAAAGGATAATATGCAAAGTTTCCCCTTGGGAGTTCAAATGACTGGGAGTTTGACTGCTCACTATGATGTGTGCTGACCACCAGGGAGTGGCATGGAATGAAGGAAGGCCCCAGCTAGCAGCCAGCAGCCGGGGGAAGGAAGGCCCCAATTGGCCCTGATCACTGGCTAAGCCTAGGGACCCTACCTGTGCACGAATTTCATGCACTGGGCCTCTCGTATATAATAAGTAGGTAATATGCAAATTGACCGTCATTCCAACACACAGGATGGCCACCCCCATGTGGTGGTCAAATATGGCCGCCCCCATGTGGACACAAGATGGCCAGCAGAGGAGGGCAGGTGGGGGCGACTAGGCAAGCAGGGAAGAGCAGTTAGGGGGGACCAGTCCAGCAGGGAAGGGCAGTTGGGAGTGACCAGGCCTGCAAGGGAAGGTATTTGAGAGCAACGAGGCCAGCAGAGGAGGGCAGTTGTGGGGGACCAGGCCTGTAGAAGAGGGCAGTTGCAGGGGACCAAGCTGACAGGGGAGGGCATTTGGGGGCAACCACTGCAGCAGGAGAGGGCAGTTGGGGTGGACTAGGCCAGCAGGGGAGGACAGTTAATGGCAAACAGGCTGGCAGAGGAGCAGTTAGGCATCAATCAGGCTGGCAGGGGAGTGGGTAGGGGGTGGTCAGGCTGGCAGGCAGAAGCATTTAGGGGAAATCAGGCAGGCAGGCAGGCAGGCAAGTGTTTGGGAGTCAGCAGTCCTGGATTGTGAGAGGGATGTCTGATTGCCCATTTAGGCCCGATCCTACTGGACTTAACTGTGCAGTCAAACATCCCTTGAGGGGTCCCAGATTGGAGAGGGTGCAGGCTGGGCTGAGGGACACCTCCCCTCTACCCCATGCACAAATTTCATGCACCGTGCCTCAAGTATAAAATAAGGATAATAATGTGTAACATTTATAATTATTTATTCAGATTTACAAGTACATGACATTTTAATTTCATGCTGTTTATTCACATATCCACTGACTTCATAAAAAAATTGTTACGTTGTAGCCATGATTAAATGTCACTAAAATCAGAAAGAGTAAATCTTTTCGTGTCTACAATGAATATGTCCACTGTTTTTCACATCTGATTTAGGTATTTTGTTTATTATTTTAGTCCTAATAGAGAATATCTACTTGAGTTGATATTAGTCCCTGCAAACAGTACCTTACTGTAAAATTTACTAAATCATTCTTCACACTAAAAGTTATGCTTTTGTACAACTTTTTCATTTTAAATTGCCGTTTTTAAGTTTCATATCTCCCTGAAACTTTATATGGAAATGTTATTTTATCATAAGGATAAGTATATACACATATTCTTTGTTTTATTTTCTATTAAAATTGCAAATAGAGTGATGCCAAGATATTTAAAACTCAGTAAATAGTCATTGGAATGCCCATTTCCTACATTTCTCTTTGCATTTTTTTGATGTGTGTGTGTGTGTGTGTGTGTGTGTGTGTGTGTGTGTGTGTGTGTGTGTGTTTTAATGGAAGCAGCTAGGATGAGATGTAATTGTGATAACTATGTTAAATATAGGGAGCCCTTAGACCATTGGTTCCTAAGTTTTTTTTGGCCATGCCCTACATCTCTAAAATCCTAATGCCCCCCTGTGACATAATTTTTATTATTCAAAAAGTGAACTCCTATTCACACAGAGGAAGTCTAAAAGGCCATTTACTTGGTCTAAACAAGTTTCCAGAGAACATGGCATCCATGAAAGAGAAAAATAAAAGAACAAAAGTACAGTTGAGGAACTGAGGAAGAAATCACTAAGAAATTGTTTTAAAAAAATAATAATATTAAGTGATATAAAAATAGCAAATGAAGTTTCAAAACATAATAGAGAAATGAAAGGCATAAATATATCTCAATATATATTTATATACTGTATAGGAGGCCCCTAGAACCATAAGAAATGCAAAAAAATTACTGTTAATAACTCATTCTCAAATTGCCCCCCCCTTAAAATTCAAATTACCCCCCTGTGGGCATGTTGGGAACCACTGCCCTAGACAATGAAAAGAACTCCTGAGTTTAAGATTTATTTTTTTTACTGCACAGGGAGGGAAAAAATCATGCTGTTAAGGACTACTGTTTTGTGTGAGATTATTTTTTTTTTTTTGCTTTTGTTTTTTAATTTTGTGTGTGTGTGAAATGTTCACTAATTTACTCTGGTAATAACATCTATTATTGATGCTAAGTTCCCATTAAACAATACTGGTATTTCTAACTCTAAGTCAAATGTATGTGCCAATTAAATAAAAGTTATCCAAGTTAATATGCACTTGTAGCCATAATCATGTATCTTATTATTCCTCTAATATTTGATTCCTATTAATATGACCCAAAACAAAGTGTAATACACTATTTCAAAGAAAATACAAATGACAAATAATCTTGCTAAAAATATGTTGGTAGCCTGGCTGGCAAGACTTAGTGGCTGAGCATAAATCTATGAACTAGGAAGTCATGGTTTGATTCCTAGTCAGGGTACATGCCCAGGTTGCAAGCTCAATCCCCAGTTTGGGGCATAAAGGAGACAGTCAATCAATGATTCTCTTTCATCATTGATGTTTCTATCTCTCTCTCCCTCTCCCTTCCTCTCTGAAATCAATAAAAATATATTTTAAAAATATATGTTTGTATCACATTGAATAGGATAGATTAATTCTTATCTCAAACAAATTTATACATAAAAGAAATATATTAGAGATAAGAAAAAGGTATTAGAAGTAAGTAATACATAAAATCTAATAAATTTTCTAGTCATCAGAAAATTTATTTTCATAAGAGTGGGCTAAAAGAGGTTAATGGGAGAAAAGGAGGACCAATGTAATACTTTCAACAATAGAGACTTTTAAAAAGAGTTACTATAGTTTGTTCAGAACAATAATATTTTTTCAATGATCAATAGCATCCAATTTGAATCACACTAATGGTTCCCTGTTTTTCTCCAGACTGAATATAAACAATTTGGTGTGTTAGCTATAATGTGACATTTTGTAAATATATATATTATAAGGCAATACAACAAGCTGTCAAAACTAGTAGGATGAAAGACTATATATCAAACTATATCTATGAAAAGTTGTTCATAGAATGCTTTTATTCTGTGGACACTAAATCAGTTTCCTCAACTATATAGTTTGGTGGCAGTAATAATAAAAATATAATAATAGTGGTTAATGATAACTTCCTACTAAAAGAAACCAAGGAATAAGTGAATTCTCTTTTTTAAAATGTTTTTTCTTCTATATTAATTAAACAGACATTTGCCAAGGCTGAGATCTACTCAGCCTGACCATTGCTTATTGTTGCAATCTGCAAAATACTTAAAAATTATACATTTCATATACTATCTAATAAAAGAGTAGTATGCAAATTGACCATCACTCCAACACACAAGATGGCTGCCCCTAAGTGCACACAAGATGGCCACCACAAAATGGCCAGCAAGGGAGGGCAGATGGGAGGGACCAAGCCTGAAAGAGAGGGCAGTTGTGGGTGATCAGGCCAGCAGGAGAGGACAATTGGGAGGGACCAGGCCTACAAGGGAGTGCAGTTGGGGGAGATCAAGCCTGCAGGGGAGGGCAGTTAGGGGTGACTCAGCTGGTAGAGGAGGGAAGTGGGGGGCAACCAGGCCTGAAGGGAAGGGTAGTTGGGGGGACCAGGCCTGCAGGGGAGGGCAGTTAGGGGTGACAAAGCCTGCAGGGGAGGGCAATTAGGGGCAAACAGGCTGGCAGGGGAGCAGTTAGGCATCATTCAGGCTGGCAGGGGAGTGGTTAGGGGGTGATCAGGCTGGCAGGCAGAAGCATTTAGGGGCAATCAGGCAGGCAGGTAGGCAAGCAGTTGGGAGCCAGAAGTTCTGGATTGTGAGAGGGATGTCCCAGATTGGAGAGGGTGCAGGCTGGGTTGAGGGACACACACCCCTGTGCATGAATTTCATGCACCTGGCCTCTAGTTTAAATAATAAAATTTAAAACACTTAAAAAGCGAAATATTGTGGGTACTTGAAGGACATGTACGTTTGATAGATATCTTAATGAAGGACATGTAAATTTGATAGATATCTTAATGAAAAATACTTTTGTATTTAAGTTTTTGAAAACTGCAAAACAGCCCCAGCTGGTTTGGCTCAGTGGATAGAGCATCTGCCTGTGGACTAAAGGGTCCTGGGTTTGATTCCGGTCAAGGGCACATGCCTCAGTTGTGGGCTCACTCCTCAATAGGGAGAGTGCAGGAGCCAGATGATCAATGATTCTCTCTCATCATTGATGTTTCTCTCTTTCTCTCTCTCTCCCTTCCTCTCTGAAATCAATAAAAATTTGTTTAATAAAAGCAAAGAAAGAAAATTACAAACATTACTTCCAACATAATTATAGCTATGTAAATATTAAAAAATAAAAGCAAACAAACAAAAATCCTCCAGCTCATTCAAGAATAGGAATGGAAATTATATAATTAACTAGAGGCCTGGTGCATGAAATTCATGCACGGGGGGGTTCCCTCAGTCCAGCCTGCACCCTCTCAAATCAGGAACCCCTTGGGCGATGTCCAACTGCCAGTTTAGGCCTGATCCCTGTGAGAACCAGCAGCCAGACATCCCTCTCGCAGTCTGGAACTGCTGGCTTCTAAGCACTCACCTCCCTGCCTGCCTGATTGCCCCTAACCCCCTGCCAGCCTGATTTATCCCCTAACTGCCTTCCCTTGCTGGCCTGATTGCCCCTAACTGCCTCTGCCTCAACCCCCACCACCATAGTTTTGTCCGGAAGGAAGTCGGACATCCAGAAGATGGCCTGTCAACCCAGTCTAATGAGCATATTACCCTTTTATTAGTATAGATAGATTATATAAAATAGGATTGCTTATAAGAGGGTAAAAGCCTTTTTCAGCAGGAGGAGATGCTCTTTGCAGACAAAAATACATAATCCCTATAACTGGACTGATAGCCAGCCATATGCACTATACTGTCAAACCAGTTATTAAAAAATTGAACCACTTTCTTATACCTTACACCAAACAGCTGTTGTCCTTAAAACCCCTCCCCAGCCCCCACTTTAGGTTCTGCCTTCACAGTTCACCCAGATTAGGTTCTGATTGGTCAGTTTCTATGCCAGTCAGCGTCAAAAGCTCTGCCCCTAGACAGCCATTGGCTCCTTGCAGTTCACCCAGATTTGGTTCCACTTGGTCGGTTTCTATACTAGTCAGCATCAAGAGCTCTGTCTCCTATACAGCCATTGGCTCTTCTGGGAAATCCAGAATAGCCTGCTGACAGCTGCCTTTCTCTCTGGGCCTATCTCTGGGCCAGATCTGCAGCCTCTGCAATAGCTGCAGATCAGGCCCTGCCAATCTCTCTCTCCAGGCCTCACCAGCAGCTGTGGTGGCTGTGGATCAGGCCTGCCTCCCCCTCTCTGGGCCTATCTCTGGGCCTGATCCACAGCTGCCACAGCAGGGGTGAGGTCGTTAGGCCTCCGGCCTGGCCCCGGGCCAGAGGCTAACAACCTCACTGTGCTGCCTCGCCACACCCACCCACACCCCTGCCACCCTCCCACCCGCCTGCTGCCAGCCTTGCTGGATAGGAGCCTGTGGGCTACGTGGGAGGGATCGAGAGGTGCTCCATGCACTCCCACAGCCAACCTCCGATGGCTGTACAACTTCCCGTGGTCCCTCCCCCCAGCTGGCCTGCCTGGATCGGCCCAATGGGAACTGAGCAAGATGGCTCCAATTGGCCCTGATCACCAGCCAGGCCAAGCGACCCCACCTGTGCATGAATTCATGCACTGGGCCTTTATTGCATAATAAAGACATTTGTTTTTTCCCTGAGAATCTAATGACCTGCTGGGGTCTATGAAACCGTAACAGGCTAGTTTGCAAGTAGGGTAAAATCAAATCTCAGAGAAAAACAAATACCATGTGATCTCACTCATATGTGGAATCTAATGAACAAAATAAACTAATGAACAAAATGGAACCAGATTCATGAATATATGGTACAGACTGACAGATGTCAGAAGAGAAGTGGGTGGGGTGGATGGGATGAAAGAAGCTGAAAAGAATAGCCAGAAAACATATATGCAGAGCCTATGTGTACAGACAACAATGCTGTGAGGGCAAAAGCAGGGGAAAATGGGGGACATCTATAATAATGCCAAATATATATATATATATATATATATTTAATCCCTGCTTAAAGAGCACAGCTCAAATTCTGTCACCAGGAGGATTTCCCGTCACTACTATCCTTTAGGGCCACATTAGAATTTAAGTTACTTAAGGAATAAGGTATATCTCTTGAAACACTCCTTTACAACTCTGCAACTTTATTGCTGTATCAGGGAGTGCACTTTAAAATGTTATTCTATAACATTTAAAATTTAAAAAAAAAATAAAGTATTATTCTAAATTTCTAATTGGACAGATTCCCAATTAGGTAATTAACTAACTGGGCAAATTAACAATTAGATATATATATACACACATTTGTCTGGAGAAAGGGATAGTCTAATATAACTTTATACTGATTTATGGACTTTGACTTATTGGATGAATAGCCAGGGGTTTGGATATGAAAAGAAAAAAGAAATATCATCCAAAGATTCTATCATTTTATGGGGAAAGGCTTATATCTTGTAAGTGGAAATATTATTTTGTTATTGTCTATATTTGGAGATTAAGTGCTGTTTAAAGAGATGTGTGCCAAATTGACAAGGAGTGGGTTGTGATGACTGTTCAATCTATCATCTATCTATCTATCTATCTATCTATCTATCTATCTATCTATCTGTCTATCTATCTATCTGTCTATCTGTCTATCTATCTGTCATCTATCTATCATCTATCTATTCATCTATGTACACACACACACGTATGTATGAAGCCTGACAGATACAGATTTTGATACCAAAAGTGATTCCAGAAAAACAGATTCTTAAGGATGTGTTATTTTAAGTTTTCCAGATTTTGATGAATTGGATTTCTAATCAGATTTGATTTAAAGACACTAATGTTACTGGTTGCAGCAATAAAGAGACCAATGATAATCCATAGTATAACTGATTGGCTATAGAAGATGAGGCTCATTTGAGCTTTTGAAAGAGCGTCTAGAGGTCTGATATGGAAAAATTCAAAGACATTTGAAACAGTATAGATGCTTTTCTGTTGGACTTTAAGAGGCAAACTATCATGTTGTGGCGAGGGCTACAGAGAATAATAGGCAGCCTCTTGGATTTGAAAACCTCGGAGCTACAACCACAAAAAATTAAAGTCTGCAAACAATTTTTGAGCTTGAAAGAGATCAACAAGTCTCAAATGTGAAAAACATGGATCAGCTACCTCTTGTATGTTTCCTGACCTGGCTGGCATTGAACCTTCCATCTAGGTTGTGTGTGGACTGGGAATTGAACCTGCAACCTTTTGGTGTATGGAAGAATGATCTACCCAAAACAGCCACCCTGCCAGGACTCTTTATGTCTTTCATTTTCTTGATAATGCTCTTTGAAGAGTATTGAGAAAATCCACTTTATTTTATCTTTAATTATTGTGATCTATGTGTCATATATAAGAAAATGTTTAGTAATCCAAGTTACAAAAATTTAACTTTATCTTTTTTTCGACTCATGAGCTTAGCACTTGTATTTATATCATTGACCCATTTTGATTTGATTGTATATGGTATGAGATGAGTGTCCAGTTTATCTTTTGATTTTTTCCTCTGATTTATTTACTAGTGGCCTGGTGCACAGAATTTGTGCACATTAAAAGGGAGTTAATTAGAGGAAATATTTTAATATTGCTATTTGCCCTTTCTCTATAATAGAAGTGTCAGAGATGAAGAAAAATTAGTAAAATGCATATGAAAATAATACATAAAATTATTAATAAATAAACAATAACAACCTCACATCCCCCGGCTGGCGCCGGGCAGGGGACGCAGCCTCATGTCCCTGTCCTCCCTGCGCACTCAGCCCCGCCTACTCACACCTACCATGCATGCAGCCTCCGCTAATCAGTCTTTATGGCATGAAGAGGTCACAGCCATTTGCATATTACCCTTTTATTAGTATAGATGAATTATTTGTCAGTTGTCAGAGTTACATTTGTGGACAACACTATTTTATAGTCTTTCCCCATTGAATGATATTGGCACCTGGTGGAAAATCAATAACCATAAATCTATGGGTTGGTTTCTTAGGTCTCCATTCATACCAATGATATATATGTTTATTCTTATGTCAGTGCCATACATACTTGGTTACTATAATTTTGTAATAGGTATGAAGTCAGGATGTGTAAGTACACTAACTCTGTACTTCTGTTTTAAGCTTGTGTTGTACATTCTTACATGATTTAATTTTGCCCATATTTCCAGTTATTTGGGAAATATTATCTTGTGACTATTCTGTAGCAGATGCCATGCATGCATTATATGCCTAGATTTTATTGAAATATTTAAAGAATGTAGCATTTTAGTTAATAGATCACTTTGCAAGTAGGTGACAGACTAAAATCTCACATTCTCTTGATGCCAAAACCCAGAGTTCTTGCCATTCTATCAAGATTTTTCTCTATCACATAATTTCTTTTCATTTATATTTACACCAAATTTTGGTGTGTTGTCACTGAATTTAATAACTAAGTTTTACTGCTCTCTTAAATAAAATATTGATAAGATTTGGAATCCATACACAGACAAGCAACACAAAAGATGTCCTGATAGAATTTTTTAATAGGAGTGTAATTGACCTCTAACATTGTGTATCTTTAAGGTGTACAATAGGTTTATTTGATATATTTGTATATTTTTAATATTATTACCACTGTAGCATTATCTAACACCTTTATCATATTACATAATTATTTTTTGTATGTGGTGAGAATAACTCAGATCCATCTAGTTTGTTAAGAACTTTGAAGTTTATAATACAAAGTTGTTGACTATAATCACTATGCTGTGTTTAGATCTCCAAAGACATTTATCTACTAGTGGCAAATTTGTACCCATAAATATCTGCACAACTCCCTCAGCTCCAGCTCCTGGTCACTACAATTCTACTCTTTTTTGTTTTTTCTAGTTTATCTTTATTTTAAGATTTCACTTAAGTATTTGTCTTTGATATATCTCACTTAACATGTGACCTGCTCTCAGGGGCCATTTATGGTGTTGCTCAGGGCAGAATTTTCTTCTTTGTCACAAATGAATAATATTCTATTGTGTGTATGTTTTCATATATTTTGTATATTACATATGCATATGTATATATATCTGTATATCTATATCTACATCATATATCTATATAGATATATTCTTCATCCATGCACCTGTTGATGGGCACTTAAATTGTTCTCATATCTTGGCTATCACAAATCATTAGTATATATCAAATATTGATTTTACACTTTTGAAATTTTATTTAGCACTTATTGTGATCAGAGTTGTCAATTACATATTCACAAGCTATTTTTCTTAGCTATACGATTTCATCCTTTTGTTATGTAGCTGCACACTATGAAAAATGATCTGATATTGCCTTTTAGAAACAGAATTCTATTAGGTAGAGTTTTAAGTAGAAAGGTCTTAGCTCACATTGCATATTTAATTTTGCCATCTACTTATACATTATCAATTACTAGTAGCTTTTTTATTGTATTAAAAACTAAGATTTATCATCAAAGAGTTCATTTTTAAAAAGCATCAACATGTTATTACCTTAACTTTTTAAAATGACAGAACCATATAAGCAAGTGAAAATAGCAATTAATCAATATTTGTATTCCCACCAGAAGAAAGTATAGCTACTTTAATAATTAATGTTTATCATAATTTATCATCACATTTTAGGAGTCCAAATAGAAAGACTGAAAATCTGTGCAGTTATGTTCTGCAAATTAAATATCTTCCAGAATATCACAGTAAGAAACATGAAATCCTATAGATGTTTCAATACTCTTTATTATTCCACATACATAAGAGAATACCGACAATTTCCCAAAAGAGATCATGAGAATAAGAAGCAATTATCCAAGCAGATGTATTTTAAAACAACACTTGTTTTGCAAAAGAGATGTTCTGAAGACATACATTGAACTAAGGTAAAATCTTAAGACAATCAAAGACTCAGGGGAGCTTGCTTAGAGAACACATTTCAGAAAAAGTTGTTGGCTCAGTTATGATGGAGCACATCTTGAGTTTTAATTTTGGATTAGGATTTAGACTTAGATCAGACTGTTACTGCAAAAATCACCCACTGAGTGAATACTACTCTGTGTGCTCCACAATCACCACCAACCCACAAAGTGTGAAAAGGAACTTTTTTTTAGATTATTGAACTTTCATGTTTTCACACCTCCTTCACATGCAGCTGGAGTGGCTTAAAGTCTCAATAATAAGCTTGATTCATTGCTGCTGCTATGAAGACTTGGTTTTTATACATTTAGATTTTAACTAACAGAGATAAAACATATTAAGAGTTTTTACAATTTAGGAGACATTTTATAGTACTATTGAACATTTATTTTTATTTTTAAAACATTTGCTTTATTGATTGATTTTAGAGAGAGAGGAAGGAAGAGAGAGAGAGAGAGAGCGAAAGAGAGAGAGAGAGATCAATTTGAGGTTCCACTTATTTATGCATTCATTGATTGCTTCTTGTATGTGCCTTGACTGGGGATAAAATCCACAACCTTGGAGTATTGGGAAGACACCATAACCAACTGAGTAACTCAGCCAGGGTTGCCCTTTTAAATATTTATTTTTATTAAGATATTTTTAGTTGGAAGTGTGAATGTTCAAGCAATACATTATTGTAGATACTATTTAAGTGTGTGTGTGTGTGTGTGTGTGTGTGTGTGTGTTTGCATGCATGTGTGTGTGTGTGTATCCCTGACCATTTTAAATTCAATTCTATATAATAAAAGCTAATATGCTAGATGTCCCGTCTTCTAGTTGTCCATTCAACCAATCAAAGCATAATATGCTAATGATATGCCAAGGTTGCTCAACTGCTCGCTATGATGTGCACTGACCACCAGGGAGCAGATGCTCCCTCCAGTAGGTTAGCTTGCTGCTGGGGTCTGGCTGATCGGGACTGATGAGACAGTCCAGACACGCCTTGGAGCCCTCCTGCTGTCCCTCCCCAGCTGGCCAACCTCTTGCGTCCCTCTCCAGACCAGATCATGCACGGGTAAGGGTCCCTTGGCCTGGTCTGTGCGCTTTCATAAACCAGGACCTCTCAGGGGATGTTGGAGAGCTGGTTTTGGCCCAACAGTGGAAAGATCCATCGCTATGATGTGCACTGAGCACAAGGGGGCAAATGCTCAATGCAAGAGCTTCCCCCTGGTGGTCAGTGCGCTTTCACATGGGAAGCACCACTCAGCCAGAAGCCAGGCTCATGGCTGGCCAGCGGGAGCCTCCCCAGGCTCTGAGGAAGTGCTAGGGATATCCGACTGCCAGCTTAGGCCATCAGACCTAAGCCATCAGTAGGACATTTCCCAAGGGCTTCTGGACTGCGATAGGGCACAGGATGGTCTGAGGGGCCCCCTCCCCTGAATGCACAAATTTTGTGCACCGGGCCTCTAACATGTTACATAAATATAAAGAGTTCTGTATTGTATTATATATAATCTATGTATTACATGTAATAATTTTATCTATATATACATATATGTATGTATCAATGCCATATATATAATTAATCCTCCCATGGTATTGAATTAAGTTAAATTTAAATTTCGTAGTGAATGAAGTATGAACCCTATATGTTAATTCTTACCCATCAGCTACAAGTCTATATCTGGTTATACAGATAGAAACATATAAATTAAATTCAGATAAGAACAAAAATAATATTTTTTCCTTTGTATCACAAACCTGCAATGTGTATTTGTGAAGGTTAAGATTTAATAGAATAACCAAGGTACAAAATTAATGATTTTATTTTTCTCTTCCCTAAATGCACTTTCTAAGATGAAGATTTTATGTCTTCAGGAGGCATTCATAATTTATCTTCTACAAATCATTGTGACTACAGATTTTCCTAGCTAACAATTTCATTTAAACATTAAATTTTCATTCCTGCTTTAGTACCTATATCCAAATATTGAAATAAAACTATGCTGAGCTCAATTACATTAAGATATTTTCTGTAACCTATATGTAACATCTACTATGTATATTGGATATGAATTACCTTACATGTACCTTCATGTATTGAAGTGTGTTGTAATCACCCTGCAAGGATTGGATAAAACACCACATGTAAAATCAGGCCCAAATGTCAGAACTGATGATGCCATACATGTACCAAGAAGGTATGAAGAGGAAATTTTATTGACACATGAGGTCTCTTGGGAAGAGTAGGGCAGGCACTTAAGCTGGTCTGAAAATGATTAGAGAGATCAGAGAGGGACAACTGGTTTTGGTTTTTATTACAGAGGGCCAGCTGATCTGAGAGTTAGATCATGGGTAGGGGTTTACATAGTTTAAACTTCTCACTGATACCAGAGAAGGTAGAAAAGAGGGAGGAAGTAATAGGTTGGGGTTTGAAGTCTGTAAGCAGTCAGACATCATAAATGGAGTCAGCTTATTGCACTGTGATATAAATAAACTATCTACAGTAAAGTATAATTTACCAAAAACAGAAAGCTCATTTTTTAACTACAAAGAACATTATCTAAAAGTTATTTATTCAAAATAACTATATACTCTTTATAATGAGTAATATAGGATACTTTATAGATTGAATGCATCATATTTTAAGCAAATTTAGTCAAAAAACTGTCTATCACTGTAAGACTCTTTTTAACATAGACAATATGTCTGTCTTGTTCACTGCCAGTTTGCTTGGCATTTTCCAATTTTCTTAAGCATCTCTGAATTCCGTCTTTAAGAAATAAAATTTCATTATTCCAGTTTTTACAGGTTATCACCATCAAATGGGTTTTCACTCTTATCTATGTGACTTCCTTTCAAAACAGACAGTAACACCATTTTCTCTTCAACCTAAAATTATTTTTCCTGTCTTTTCATGTCTTTCATCGACCTTATCATAGGGTAAAAAATCGCTTGACTTGATGGATATTCACAGTGATGTTTCTGCTTCTTCACTATATGCCAAACATATATTCTAGGCAGTGCAATAAAGGAAGTATAAAACATAAATGTTACACAAGGTATCAGAATTACATTTCTTTAATCATTACTTTTTTATTTTTTAGTGTTCAAAATATATTATATGTAGCATGGCTTTTAAAATCCCCCTTAATTAGGCTGTCAAAATTTAGATTGTAGAATTATTATTTTTATAAACCCATAAAAACTATTATAATTTTAATGAATATGAAGAAGTTATTTATAATTACATTAACCGTTAAGTTAGGTAAAACTCTCAAAGGATACACTCAGGTAATTATAGCCTACTCTTATTGTAATGAGGTTACATTTCTTAGACATACTTATTTCATAACTCATATATCTATACATATTTCAGGGGGAAAACATCAAGGACATAATTTTCTTTGGATACTGTATTATTAATTATATTAATTCTAAATTTTTCAATTAATTTCATCTGAATTTTCTTTACTTAGTATGAGAGAAGTGATGTTTGGAGTAGGAACAGGTATCATTTGAATGCCATCTGTTTCTTTGCTCAGGGAGAAGAGTAATGGACTAGACATGGAAGAGACTAAAATAAGCCAGTGAAGATTTATGATTTTCTAATCTAGGGGATTTCAGGACATTATTCTGTTTGAGAGCTGTGATAGGATAGCACAGGAAGGAAAATCCTAAATTTATGTAGAGCAAGTAAATTGCATTGCTATTTGAGATTGGAGAGAACACTTGTTAAGGTTATTGAGATGGTTTTGGGTTCTGTCAACCAATGTATTAGATTAGCCTATTGCAGATCAATTATTTAGTAATCAGAATCACAACAGAAAAACTCTCAGTATCATATATGCCAATTGGAAGGTACCTCACTCATCCTTTCCATTTCACTCCAATCCACCTATAAAGAAGGTCTAAAAGATATATCGGGTGAAAAGGATCTGATGTCAAACCAAATGTATATTTTAATAACTTGTTAGGTTTTTTGCTATCATGGGAATGGGTAGTTTTAAGAGGATAATAATTTATAGAAAAAGATGAGTACAGAACAAATGTTTTTACTGTTCCCTCTTTAAGTGGGAAAATTTAAGAAATTTTAATTTTAAAACTAAATGTCTTGTGCCTGCAGAAACTATTAAAGTAGATATTTAGGGATTTTTCTTCTAACAACATACTTTCTTTCACTTCAGTTTGCCCATTCTATCATTATATTGTCTCAGTAGCTAATGGCTTCACATGAAAAATTCATCCTGTGACTTAAGTTGATTAGTCCAGGGATAAGCATTTTATGAGAGAGTTGGGGCATTCATTTGTTGTACTTGGATTTTTGAAATATGGGTTCTATAGTACCTTTTTCAGTCCTTATGTAGTATATAATTCAAGAGTGGTTGAAAATTACTTTTTGACATGTACTCAAAATCAATCTAAAATAAATGAAAGCAGAGATTAAAATTTAGAGGTGTGCACATCCTATATAATAAAAGGCTAATGTACAAATCTACCAAACAGTGGAACAACCTGTCACTGTGATGCACACTGACCACTCGGGGGCAGACGCTCAGTGCAGGAGCTGCCACCTGGTAGTCAGTGCACTCCCACAGGGGGAGCACTGCTCAGTCAGAAGCCCTGAGAGGAGCTCACCACTGGCAAGCGCAGAGGTGGCAGGAGCCTCTACCACCTTGCAGCAGCACTGTGGATGTCCAACAGATGGCTTAGGCCTGCTCCACACGAGAAACGGGCCTAAGCCATCAGTTGGACATACCCTGAGGGCTCCTGGACTGCGAGAGGGCACAGGCCAGACTGAGGGACCTCCCCCCGAGTGCATGAATTTTGTTCACCAGGCCTCTAGTAATATAAATAATTACCAAAACAGAGATATGTGTTGAGAGCAGGGGAAGGGAGGGTAAGGAGAATTCAACCAGATCTATTCAGTGGGATGTTGAGAAGGCAGTATTTTGTCCAAATCTTAAAAGATGCATACATTTTTGCTAAGGGGACAATAAAGGGCAGAGATAATACTACTTGCCAATATAAAAAAAGGTTGACAAAAACTGTATATTTATAATTAGTTAGTATTTCTGTATCAAGAAATGTATCAAAGAAGTGACAAAAATTAAAGCCAGACATCTATGACTGGCCTGTAAACAAAAAAATCAGGGCATTTACCTTGAAATATTGCACATACAAAATAGTATCTTACTGTCAGGGATTGTAAAATAGTGAAAATAGACTGGGAGACTAGAAATGAGGCTTTTGAAATATTCTAGAAAATGATAATATTCCTTTAAATAAGAAAATAGGACAACTTTAATAGTTCAAACAATAAAAATAAAGTAAAATAAAAATAAATAACAAGAGAGTGACTTGGGGATAGAGAGGAGGATAGAAAATTAGAAACAATTAGAAAGTTATTGGGAGGACTTATTACTTGTTCATGTGTGTAAATCAGGGTATAAGACAACATATTTGGCATAATACTCACAAATTTGATTCTAAAATTGTACAAAAGCATGCGGTGTCCCATTCACGTGTTTAGTGTTGGGTACACTGAAGTAAGATTTTCTAGAGCCTCCAGGTGGGATGTAATATATTCATCCCATGTTCATAACATTTGAGTTATCAATTTATAATAGCTCAAATGTCAACAGTGTTGCCACATTGACATTCATAGGTTGGTAGTCCTTTGTAGTGGAGAGATGTCCTATGCATTACAGGATGTTTATTTAGCGACATCCCTGGCTTGGACACCCTAGATGCCAGTAGCTCCCCCTTTTTAGTTGTGACAACCAAAAAATGTCTATAAACATTGCCATATTTCCTCAGACACTGCAAAATGCCCCCAGTGGGGAGAGAGAAAAGTGTTTCTGGTTTGTAACCACAGAGCTAGAGTAACAGCATAATTCATAGGCATGTGGATATTGTCATGTGGTGACTAGAAAATAAAGTGCAAGGCATAACTCCAAAAGGAATAACATTGAATGATAAACTATGTTTTAATCAGTCCAGGCTACTATAATAGAACTAGAGGCTTGGTGCACAAATTTGTGCACTGGTGGGGTCCCTTGGCCTGGCCAGTGATCGGGCTGATCAGGGCCATCCCTATTGGGGCTGACTGGGGCTGGCCAGCTAGGGGGAGGGACAGCAGGAGGTTGGCTGGCCACAGAAGGTTGGCTATGGGAGCGCACTGACCACCAGGGGGCAGCTCCTGCATTGAGCATCTTCCCATTGGAGGTCAGTGCATGTCATAGCTACCGGCCAGTCATCTGGTCATTTGGTCATCTGGTAGCAATGGTTGCTTAGGCTTTTATATAGAGATACATAAACGATGCGGCATATATTTATTGCTCACAGTTTCTGTAGGCTAGAAGTTCCAGATCAGGATGATTGGTTCTCATGAGGTCTGGGTTGCTGACTTCTCCTTATATCCTTCTATGAGAAAAGGACAAGGGAGGTATCTGGATTTTCTTTTGTAAAAGCACTAACCCCATTCATGAGGGCTTCACCTTATGAGGCAATCACCTCCAAAAAGCCCTGAGGCAGAGTAGAAAGAAGCTAGGAAAATTCCTGGGCAAGTGGAATGGGGAAACTGAGACAAGAAAATTAAACAAGGCCAAACAATTTGAATAACTTACAGCCAGTTGGTGAATCAAAAGACCTTATGGCCCCTAACCAAGGACAATTGAGAGCAAAAGGTTTATACTTCTCCCTAATAAAAGAATACACAGCTTAAATCACCCTGGTCAGGTAAAATAAAGAACAGAGGCCTGCCCTAGCTGTTTTGGCTCAGTGGATAGAGCATCAGCCTGCAGACTGAAGGGTCCTGGGTTTGATTCCAGTCAGGGGCACATACCTCAGTTGCAGGCTTGATCCCTGGCCCTGGTTGAGGCTTGTGTGGGAGGCAACCAATTGATCTGTCTCCCTCACATCTATGTTTCTCTCTCTCCATCTCTCACCCTCCCTTCCACTTTTTAAAAATCAGTGGAAAAGTATCCTCAGGTGAGGATTAACAAGAAGAAAAAAAAAAGAAGAAGAAGAAGAAGAAGAACAGAGATCCAACTAATGCCATTTGTGCCGGCTAAACCCAAGAACAGATGAAGTCAGGAGAAAAAATAACAAAAAAATATTAGAGCCAGACATACCCAAGATAACAGAAAAACAGAACAAAGAATAACCCCAGAGTATCCTGTATGCTACTTCGATGCATCAGGATATCAAAAATGCACCTGGAAATATTCTCCTAAAATTCTCCCCTAAAATTATTGCTAACAGAAAACACACACACACACACACACACACACACACACACACACACACACACTAAAATACAAGACCCTCAATTCGAAGACTACCATCCCCCAGGCCCCTTCTCAGACATGAACTTTTTAATTCCTTCTCAATTCTGTGTTCCTATGAGACTTGCAACCAGGGAGCAGTAGTAGGCAGTGGCAGTTCACCCCAGGCTTATTCCTTGATCCTATCTCCAAAGCCCTCTTTTCTCTCACGTCCCAGTGAGCTAAAAGCAACCCTGCCTTGACTTACTTCTTTACTGTGACTTTCCTAGAGAGCCAGAGCAGAGTAACAGCTAGGTTCTCTCCTGTTGCTTCTTATACTCTAAGTCCTTCCTTTGTTTTGCAGTCCCCAGCTTAATGTAAATGTACTCTCAAAATCAACTGGATCCATATTAAGAAATCTTCCCTACACAAAGTCAAAGAACCCACACATTATTACAGGCCAGACTGAGGCAAAGCCAGACTGGGTCTGTCCCTGTCTTGTAACAGCCCCACCTCTAAATACCATTATTTTAGGAAATAGGCTTCAACATATGAATTTGCAGGGAGGAGGGAGTAGTGGGGTGAAAACATTGAAAATGTAATACAGGGGGGGAAAAATCTGAAAGATGATTGAAAAGGCACAAATAGTCAAGTATGAGACAGTTGAAGACAAAGAAATAACACAAGAACCAAAGGGGAAGAGAGTCTGCCAGAGACCAAGAATAAATTATATAAGTGTTAAGTTAGATATGACTCTTTTAAAAAACCTTTCTAATAGAAGTGTAATTTAAAAAGTGTTATCCTATATAATAAAAGCCTAATATGCTAAGTGTCCAGTCGACCAGTCAGCCGTTCAACCAATCAAAGCGTAATATGCTAATGAATGCTAAGGCTGCTCAACCACTTACTATGATGTGCACTGACCACCAGGGGGCAGACACTCCAACTGGTAGGTTAGCTTGCTGCTGGGGTCCGACCAATCAGACTGAATAAGATGCCATAGAGCATTCCTGTGGTTTCTCCTTGGCTAGCCAACCTCCTGTGTCCCTCCCTGGCTCCGATCATGCACTGGGCCTCTAATACTCATCTTTTAGTCTCTAGACAGGTTGCTGAGATTTCAGGCACAGAAGTAACCACAATTGCATAAGAGGGTATTTTTTTTTCCAAGAATCCTATCTTGATTTTTACAGATGAAATACTTAATTTATAATATTTAGATACTATTAGTAACATTACTACATTTTAAAATTTCTTCCTTGTACTGGTTAATAGCATCCTCATAAATAAATGGGAAGAAGTCATAAACAGCTTCAGTGAATATTTAAGTAGTGTATAAAAATAAATGTGTTGTTTTAATGGTGAGTTAGCTTTTCAAGAGCAGATAAATACAATCAAAGAATACAAATTAGAAATATTTCAGGTATCGATCATAAGTTAGAAAAGACATACCTTTGAATATTTATATTTCATTAAGTAGAATTGATACAAGTGTATCTCAGAAATCTAGAAATATTTCAGTATAAACATAATGTTACATTAAGAAATACTTGAATGTGAATTTTTATACTATATTTAATAAGAATCAATTTCATTGTTTTAAGATAATATATAAAAAATCTTTTCTGGATGAACTACCAGAAAAAGACAAACCTGTATTTATACAACTTTAGCTTCTCTGTTTGTAGGGGAGAATGAGGGAGTACACATAAGAAATTGTAATAAAATAACGTTCTCTGATTTGGAAAAGGAATTGCACCTCTAAAGGGCTTGGAATGTATCTGCTTATTTGGCATCAACCAAGGCATGAATCAAAGATTTCTCCTTATCCCTTTAATTTTACCTTGAACACTCACTGTTGGGTATTGAAATTTGTTTCTATTCTAAATGGTCTAATTCCCACACATTTGGCTTTATTCTGTTGTTAGTGTCATAGTGATTGGGGAAAATATATTGTGCAAAATTATACATATTCTTCCAATGAAATATGTAACTATCTCATGTGAAAATGTGTCTGTTTATACTTGTGGCAAATAATCTATCATTTTAATTATACTTTGCTTTGGAAAGGAAAAAGTTATACCTTTAGTATAGTTTATAAATATTTCATAACATTAAATAGGCTCCCAGCATAATTTAAATACTGTGTAGAATAAAGTCCTAGTATATAATTTAGCTTCTGGACTAAAATAGATTTATATTTATTGCACATCCAATGGCCCTTAACACCAAATGAGAAGTTTACTCTCTTATATCCTGCTTTCCTGTACTGACATAATACAGATAACTTTTTCTTAATAACTGGGGGAAGTAGGGGATTGTATTGATAAAGGAAAATATAGATATAGGAAATTTAAATCATGAAAAAGCCCAAAGAAGCTAAGATTGGGATATTAATTAGACTGGATGAGTATAATAAATCGGGATAAGTAAGGAATTACCTATGGCAGATACTTAGCTCCTAGAGAAAATGAAATGGAAAATATGAGTGCCAATGTATAAGAATGACTATTTCATTCCACATGCAAGTACTTAGGTATATGAAAATGATTACAGAAATAGATTTTATATTCTTTTTAAATTTTTATTCTGGTTATGGAGAAGTTTTACATGTTAACTAACCATCGTAAGCTTTTTCTCTTCAGATCCTTTGCTTATTATCCACCTTTTCCTTTGGAAATATTGGCATTTTTATTACCTTTTTTGATAACCGGTAATTTAGGTAGTCAGTTGGGGGAAAAAATGAAGATTTAAAATAATGATAATCTACATAAGCAAGAAATAGCATAAGAAATGGGTATTGTGTACTAATTGGATACTAATGGCATTGGTCTGATGCAGGAGGTTAACAGGTATATTCAAACATTTCTCTCAGAAACTTCAAATTATTGAGTTCCTTTTATAAAAAATAATGGCTATATGGCACAAAATTATAAAACTAAACTTACTGGTTAAAAAAAGGATAGTCCACAATGAAACAATTTAAATATCTAACCATTTTCCCAAAGATATGTGCAGATAGTTTTTATAGAGAATTCATCATAAGAATAGAAAAATAACTAAAAATTTACATTAGAGAATAAATAAAAATACTTTATGTAATTGCTTCCATAATCTATTCATATTAAAATTATGAACATATGAATTCATAGTAAATTTATAGTAAAATTCAATATGAATAATATTGCTTAAGTTTGCAAGTTCATACAAGCTATACATAAAAAGTGAATCATGTTTTACAATGATATTTCATAGCAATGAAATGTTAATTGTATGGAGGTATAGTTGCTTTGTTGTGGGTAGTTTGGGTTCAGTCCTTTGTCATTTATTTATTTTGCAAATAAGCTGACTAAATAGACTGTTTTGTTTTGTTTTTAAACAAACAAACAAAATGAACGTGCATTGATAGAGAAGGAAGTTATTGGATGGGAAGGATAATATTTAGTGAAATTTTCCAGATGAGTCGGTTGGTATTAGAGCTATAAAATATTTTAGAATACAAAAAGTGATCTAAAAAAGATGGTTCAGTGATAGGCAAAGTGGTTTGGAAAAGACGAAATTATAAACTGAGAATCTTGTTAAAGACATGACTACTGCTCTAATTCAAGGTGAAGATTATTAAGGCCCAAAATAGTGTGGTAAACTTATGACTGCCACCTAAACGTACATCAAGTAAATTTCTGGAACCCATAAATGTTACCTCATATAACTAACAAACAAACAAACAAACAAAAAAGTGTTAAAATTTTAAAAAATAGAAATAAAAATTTGCAAATGGTTAACAATCTTCATATATGGAGATTATCCTGAACTATCTGAGTGGACCCTAAAGGCAATCAAAAATGTCCTTATAAGAGAGAGGTAGGAGGAAATTTCACAGTAAGAAGAGAAGAAGGCAATGTGATCACAGAGGCAGAGAATGGAGAGGCGTTTACAAACCCAGAAATGCCATTAACATCTAATATCCAGAAGAAGCAAAGAATGATTCCACCCTAACACCCCTAAAGAGACCATAGCCCTGGAGACATCTTGATGTTGGCACAGTAAAACTTATTTTGGTCTTATGGTGTGCAGACTGTGAGTCTAAGTCGCTAATGTTTAAGCTACTGTGTGTGTTAATTTCTTAAAGTCATCTTAAGAACCTAATACCAAAGGGTTGTTTTTTAATTGATTATTCAGAAACAATGTTCACAATCTCTATGGCAACTATGGCATTAAGGTAATATTAAAGCATTTAAGAGCAGACACCTTGAAATATATCAGATATTTTTCAATTCCAACACAACCTATCTTTGCAACTGGGGCAGGCTAGTTTCCTCTCTTGTACAATGGAGATACTAATCCATAACTCATAAAATTATCCCTTAAAAGTAAATAAAGCCTGCCTGGTGTGGGTCAGTGGTTGAGCATTGACCTATGAACCAGGAAGTTATGATTTGATTCCCAGTCAGGGCATATGCCTGGGTTGAGGCAAGATCCCCAGTGTGGGGCGTACAGGAGGCAGCCGATCAACTATTCTCTTTCATCATTGATCTCTCTCTCCCAATCCCTTCCTTTCTGAAATCAATAAATATATATGTATATATTTTAAGGTAAATAAGAAAGCATGTGTGATATACTTTGTAGAGTATAAATGTACTCAATAGTAATATAAATATTATATTGTTTTTTTATCTCTTTTAACTTTTCCACTCTTAACCTCACTAAACAAAACTGCCATGTTGATCACTTTATTCCATGTACTTATCACATAGCTGATGCTCAATACATCGTTTTGGAGTAGATAGGTGAATAGTAGGATTGAAAAATAATAATTTTTCCCACAATTTGGTTACTAACTAATATGAGTTGAAAGATAAATATGTATTTTCCATTTTGTTTTACACCAAAATGTCATTTTTAAATTGCATTTAGAAACAAAAACAAAACAGTAGTAATAACAAAAACTAAATGATTTAGAATTAACCACAAGGAAAATTAAAACTGAGTACTTCTGATTCAATTAGTTTATTAAATGGTGAAAATCTAAGGTGAGAGGTAGAACACTACCCAAAGAGAGGGCCTGATACCAAATTTAAATAAAATAATTTTGGTCATTTAAGAAATATAGAAATAGTTATAGAAATATAAACAAAAATCATATTGCCTTTAGGTGGCACTTCAAATGATATTTTGCTCTGTTTATAATGATTACATTTGTTTCTGGAAAATTACCAGATGCTCATAACATTAAGGTCAATTCAATGTTTATTCTGTGTTGAGGAGGCCATGCATCAATTACAATTTTCTACATTCTTTCTTTCAGCATTCCCTTGCACTTGATAAATGTTCTATCTACTGCTAGATTACTAATTAGTAAATGTTTTGCCAACAGTGTACATAGCACATGTTCACACAGTTGAGATATCCTGGTGGCTCTCTTAAGCACATTCCCAACATATACTCCAGCACACAGGCTTCAAGCACGCACATTCTCTCCGTTATTACCTACTTCCTGTTCAGGTTATTTTACTTTAGATTTACAGATGAAGTTATGAAACACTGCCTTTGCTTTTTCTACCACCCATCTACATAGTACTGTGCAGTAAGTGTTATTTTATCATCTGGTTGAAAATGTTTTAAGATCAAATACAACTATTATGAGCTGTGTTATAAGCAAAAAAACAATATGTATCACAAGCAAAAGTGAAGGGAATGAAGACAACAACTCTACTATATTTCAAAAAATTCAGACAGTTATTTGATAACTACCTTTATCATCACCATATTTCTTTGCTTTATTACCATACCAAATTTTTCATATGTACTGTGATGTGTATCTCCTGCTTTGAAGGGGCAAACATAGATAGAAATGAATATCTAAAAACAATCCTTTTAATAGTCATATTAGTTTATATTCAAATATTACACATTATAATTATTTATAGTTAGATTAGCCTTCCAAAGAAGGATAATCATATGCTGTCTTACAATATATGTAAGTCTACATAAAAAATTACAGTTCCTATAGAAAATTTTTGTAAATTATGATTCACAGAAAAGCTACAATCAACAGTGTCCATAATAAGAACTCACTGGAAGCTATTAAATTATTGTAAAATAAAAATTCAGCCAGGAATTATCAGGAGAAAATACTTCAGAAACTAGATTGCTTAATTCATAAAGCATGTACAGCATTAGAATTTTTGTGGCAAATTCCTACTAGGGAAATTGTATACAAACTACTTCTTTCAGTCAGTCAAAATGAGAACTTTTAACACCAAAGTAAATTTCTTTATGTGACTTCAACCTCATTTTTAAATCTGCTTGAGTCATTTGTTTAAACTAAAATAAAGTCATTTGAAAAGAATGTTGTCACAAGATCAATATCTTTGGAACTACTGTTTGGCTGTGATTGAGCATTTTCAGAGAATCAGAGCCCATTATCTGGTGATGGGATGTCAGATCCACAGACAATTACTTTCAGGTTTAAGCAACATTCACAATAATTTCTACTGTTGTTGCTCATTAAATATTACACTATTATTTTTGACATGTGAAACACTTAATATATCTTCATGGGATTATTTACAAAAATATGTATCCCTAATTAATTTCCATGCTTAATTTTATAAAATCCCATGCATTGAAGTCTTTATGAGTTATATAATAAGAGAACCAGCCATATAAAATGTTTATTTAGCACCAATCACATGAAGAATTCATAATATAGAGTAGAGAAAAACAGTTTGTAATACTTAAGTCTCTTTTATCACTACCTTATTCCCAGGGAATAAATCTCATGTAAATTTTCAGTGAACATTATTATCATCAAGTCTACTTTCTGACTTTTTTGTGTCACTCTGATACTCCTTGAAAATGTTCATTAGAGTGGCAATGTTATGTCCAGATCTCTCTATTTCTATAATGTATATTTAGCTTACAGTCCTAACCCTAACTGTTCTTGGACTAGAATAGCGTTTTTATGGGTTTGATAATACTCAGCCTCTTCAATATCTTTTTCCTCTGCTTCAGGATTTTCACTAATTTTCGTGGTCATGTCCTTTTAAGAACCTGGTCTATTTTTTCACTATATCCCCTTTTCCTCTGAATCATCTAGAATTTCCATTCCATTATATAAACAAAAATACCATTCTCATTCTCTTCATAGAAAAGTCACTCCCCTTCCTTGCTTACTGGGCTCTCTCCCATTGGTTTTCTTTAGACTTGTCAAAGAGAAGCTGCTCTTTTTCCCATATTCTATTTAATGAAAGGCCAAGAGATAGAATTAGGTTGTTATTATTTGTATACCATGACTTCTCAATGAACTCTAGCCCTTTGAGGATTTTATGCAATCTTATTCCATCCCTTTCACTATGTGTTGTCCTTGACATCTTTTAACTCCCAAGGTCATTTCCCTTACATTCTTTGAGAAGATAGGTAAAAAGGATTTAAGTTTTATTTCTTATCACTAAGTATATATTACCAAAGATCATTTTAAAATCCAATATACTAATTAAGTGTAAAAGCAGAAGTTCCTGGGCTTCATTAAATACAGTTGTTTTCACTTTTACTCTATAGCACTGATCACACCCTGTGTACTGTTTCAACTCAAACAAATATAGAACTTTGAAAATACTAACATTAGCTAAACATTTAATATAATTTCTTGTCTTTTAATGGTTTTCTTTCTTCACATCTGAAAACAACTATTCTTTAACCCTTTCAAAGCCTCCATTTTCTTACTCATACTTACCAGTAAGTATCAAAACACCTCTTCTTATGATTATATAAAGTCTAAATATCATGGACCTAATATGCAAACACATACATTAAGTTTTAAATAAAATAATGGGAGAAGTAGACAAAAGAGGAATAATGTTTTACCAGGAGGTTGCTTGTACCTTTCAGCTGGAGCTCATCAGTCCATACTGACTACTTAACTAGGAGCACTGACCTTTCCAGGACTTGAACCATTAAAGAAGTGATGCTGTTCCTGCTACTATTCTTAGCATCTCGATCAGCTTCCTGCCACCACTTCTGCTGTTGAGTTAGAATTAAGACACGTCGCTTACCTAATACAAATTCATCATAAAATGGAGTCTGAGAAACGTGGTTTATAGATTTTTCAGTTCCAGTACTACAACATTTAGCAGAGACAGCAGGTATGGGGCTTAGTAGACATCAGATAAATAAACAGAACAAGACTTGATCGTGAAAACCAGTAGAAGTCAGATAAAAAAAAATAGAAATGTATTTGTACATCTTACAAGGTTTTTCAGTTTATCTAAATTCTTTCCTCCCTTTACAAATTTCCTAACATAAGCATTCCTACATTCCTCTAATGTAAGTACCATTTTTAACATGGGAATGGATGAAACTGTGAATGGTAATTATTGCTTTTACATGGCATAGTATCTTGAGCCCTTTATACTTTAAAATTCATAAAACATTTAGATTAATGGCATGACAAATTGGCCCTAAAGGTAACAGCCTCTGCCTTAGAAAAACAAATTTGTGTAAAACAACCCAATTTTACTAAAAATTCCTCTATAAAATCATCCAATTTACATATGAATGAACAATTCATATAGCATTAAAATCACATTAATAGATTAGAGTAGACATTATTTAGGTAGACATTATTTAAGGCATAAGAAAATAGTTTCTTACTATCGAATTTTCTCTATTATATTTATTTTGATATTCTCTTTTCATATATTTGTCATGAGATAGCTAGTCATAAAACTGTCTTTAAAGTTGTAATTAGTACATTAATTTAATATAATCACTTAGTTTTATAGAATTAATGGAACTTAAATTATTACAATATTTTTTCCACCACTTCATTATTTATATTACTAGAGGGCCGGTGTACGAATTCATGCATGGGTGGGTTCCTCAGCCTGGCCAGCAATTGGGGCTACCTCTCCCAGTCCCGATCAGGGCCAATGGAGATCAGCTGGTTGGGGAGGGACCTCAGGAGGTTGGCTGGCCCTCTTACCCAGTCCTGATCAGCCAGACCCTAGCAGCAAGCTAAACTACTGGTCGAAGCATCTACCCCCTGGTGGTCAGTGCATGTCATAGTGACTGGTCAAGCGGTTGACTGAATGGTCAACTGATCAGTCAGACACTTAGCATATTATGCTTTTATTATATAGGATTATATTTAACTCAGTCATTATTAAAGTTTAATATATACTAGTATTTTCTTTTCTATGAATAAAGGAAATTCAAAATACCATCAGTGTCACCAAATACACAATATAAACCATATACAAATATAATTTTAAATAACTCAAAACTATTTGTATGTTAATTTCCTTTAAAAGGTAAAAAAGTTAAATGTCTTTTTTGTATATGCTGCTGCTATTTCTTTCACCTAATATATATGTGATCTTGTTTTTATAGTAGAAATAATAGGACTTACACAAATCAATCTAATATCTAGTCTTTTATGATCAAGAGAGGACTATTCCTCTGAAAAGATTAGTTTAGTTCCTGGGGAAAAGGAGGAAATCATACAAATCAATTAAGTGTAGGAAAAGGCATCAGAAATAACTTCATTCAGAACCTTTGCTTTAAGAGAGGACTTGGAGCCCTAGGGCTCTCTCTGATTCATGTATTCTTCCTAGTTTATTCTTATTGTAGGAATTTTGCTAAGAAAACTAGACCAACATGCACAACAAATTCTTGCTTTGCAAGAATTGTTTTTAAATGCCACAGAAGATCTAGAACTATACTGTCTAAAATGTTCACTATTAGCCACATATAGTGAATTAAATTAAAAGTAAAAAAATTAAACATTTATTTGCATAAGATATATGGGTGACTAGTGGTGATTACATTTGGTAGTAAAAATCATGAACATTCTATCATCATAAATAATTCTATTTGACATTTTGGTCTCAAACCAAAAAAAAAAAAAAAACCAAAAAATACAAATAAACAAACAAAAACAAACAAACAAAAATGGTAGTTGTTCAATTGTGATCTCAGATACTCAATGGAATTTCTTTTTTCATACAATAGATAACAAATATGTTCTAATATAAAAAAAAAATAGAACACACTTCCAATAGCTACCTAGAGCTAAATATAGGCAGGAGTAAAAATTGAGAGAATAAAGAAAGAATTTGGTTTCAAAATCTATTGCCAATTCAGTAAAAATCAAAACTTCCACATACTTTTTGAAGTATATTCAATTTTTTATGTGTTTATTCATTTTTTTTAATTTAAATCATGTTTTATATTTCAATTACATTAGATCTGCAATAATATATTAGTTTCAGGTGTACAACCCAGTGACTAGACATTACATAACTTACTAAGTGATCATCCCATAAAATCTCATACCCATCTGACATCATACATAGTATTTAGAATATCATTAACAACACTATACATTCCTATGACTATTCTGTACCAACTAATTTGCACTTCTTAATTCCTTCACTCTTTTCTCTGATCTTCCAAACCCCTCCCATCTGGCAACCATCAAAATGTTCTCTGAATCTATGAGTCTGTTTCTGTTCTACTTTTTCTGTTTATTTTGGTTTTTAGATTCACTTGTTGATAGTGATATATTCATTGTCCTTTTATTCATTATATTTTTTATCTTCTTCCTTCTTCTTAAAAAAGACCCTTTAAATGCTCCCAGGGACAAGTTGGAATTACAACTGAAATACAAAAAGGCTTATTGAATAATCAATGGGAAACTCACAGGAGAGAACCCTGATACCTGAGGCTGAAGGTAGAGACCACATAGAGACTGATAGGAGGGGGAGAGGTGCAAAAAGCCTGGTTTGGCACCCACAGACAGCAACTGAAGTCCTGGAGAGATATCTCAGCTGTGGGACGGGGGTTGCCACTGAGAAGTCTGGGATCTAATCCTCAAGCTGGGCTCCCCAGCACAGAGCACCAAATCTGAGGAGGGTACCCACATAACATTCATCTGTGAAAAGCAGTGGGGTGCTGTCTGCCAGGGAGTGGCAGCTAAAAGTTCAGGCACCCTCTTGAAGGGCCAGTGCACAAAAATTCCTTGTGGAGTCATCCACCTTGTGCTCTGGCAGAGGGAGGGTGCAGTGGACTACAGCTGTGAGAGCAGAACCCAAGACTCGGACTGGGGACTCGGAGGATAGAGCCCAAATGCAGACACCCCAACTTTCCTTGGCTGTCATTCCCTCACACAGTGGAAGACATCTTTCCCACATAGACATTTGCCTTGCCTGGGGGGAAGACAGTCAACACACCCTATTGGAAAACACCTTGCCCAGAGGCCACTGAAGAGATAAAAGGCAATAATCAGCCTCCAGACAGAAACAACTGCCCCAACCTATTGAAGGAAAAAAAAAAAAAAAAAAAACTCTCTCTACACCTGAGCATGATTGCCTGGGGGCAATTCAAGCTGGAATCCTATTAGTTTGTAGACAGAGGTGGTTTTTGGAAGCTTTGAGTCTTTGCTGGATCCAATTAGTCAGAAACAGCCTTTAACACTGTCCTGAAGTAGAGATTGAGAGGTACAGAGGATCAACCTAAAACATAGTCACAAACCCAAACACACAACCGAAATGAGGAGACAAAGAAACAACCCCCAAATATAAGAACTAGAGAATTCTCCAGAAGAAGAGGTAAATGAAGCAGAGCTAAGAAATTTATCTGAAACAGTGTTTAAAGATGGTAAGAAAAGAAAGCTCAACAGTATGAAAAAAGATACAGTAACTATGAAAAAAAACAGTCTGAGATAATGAATGACATAACAAAAATAAAGAACACATTGGAAGGAATACACAGCAGATTAGGGGAAGCTGAGGATTGAATCAGTGAATTAGAAGACAGAGTTAAAAATATCACTCAATCAGAGAACCGAAAGAAAAAATAATTGAAAAACAGGAGGACAGCTTAAGGAAGCTGTAGGACAACATGAAGTGTAACAATATTAGAATAACAGCTGTGCCAGAAGAGGCAGAAAGGGAGAAAGGAATAGAGAAGGTGTTTGAAGAAATAATGGCAGTAAACTTCCCTAACCTGGTAAAGGAAAAAGTCACACAAGTTCAGGAGGCACAGAGAACCTGAAACAAGAAGAACCCATACAGACCCACTCCCATACACATCATAATTAAAATGCCAAAAATTAAAGACAAAGAGAGAATTTTAAAGGCAGCAAGAGAAAAGAACACTGTTACCTACAAAGGAGTTTCCATATGGCTGACACCTGATTTCTCATCAGAAACTCTACAGACCATCAGGAAATGGCATGAAGTACTCAAGGTAATTGATAGTAAGGATCTGAGACCAAGATTACTATATCCACCAAGGTTATCATTCAAAATAAACAGCCAAATAAAGAGTTCCCAGATAAAGAAAGGCTAAATGAGTTCATTATCACCAAACCAGCATTACAGAAATGCTAAAGGGATTGCTTTAAGGGATTGCTGAGAAGAAGAAACAGAGAAACATAGCCATGCAGAATCAAAATGGCTATAAATAAGTACCTCTCAATAATAACCTTAAATGTAAATGGATTAAATGCTCCAATCAAAAGGCATAGGGTAGCTGAATGTATACAAAAAACATAATTCAACTGTATGCTGTCTATAAGAGATCCACCACAAAACAAAAGGCATACACAGGATGAAAGTGAAGGGATGGAAAAAAAAAATTTCCATGCAAATGGAAAAGAAAAAAAAAACTGGAGTAGCAATACTCATATCTGACACAAGAGACAACAAAGGTCACCACATAATTCTAAAGGGATCAATCCAACTAGAGTATATAACCCTGGTAAACATATATGCACCCAATATAGGTGCACCTAAATATATATAAAACAAACTTCTAAAGGACTTTAATGGAGAGACTGATACAATATAGTCATAGTAGGGGACTTTAAAACCCCTCTGACTTCACTGGACAGATATTCTAGACAAAAACTTAACAAGGAAACAGAGACTCTAAAGAGCACACTGGATCAGATGGATTTAATAGATATTTATAGAACATTTCACCCCAATGCAACAGAGTATACATTCTTCTCAAGTGCACATAGATCATTCCAAAGAAATACCACATGTAAGAACACAAAACAAGTCTCTACGAGTTGAAGAAGATTGAAATCATATCAAACATCTTCTCAGATCATAGTGGAATGAAATTAGAAATCAACTACAGAAAAACACTCCAAAACATTCAAACATGTGGAGGCTAAATAGCATGTTATTAAACAATGAATGGGTTACCAACCAGATAAGAAAGAAATAAAAAAACTTATTGGAAACAAATGAAAAGGAACACACAACAACCCAAAATCTCTGGGACACAACAAAAGCAGTCCTGAGAGGGAAGTTTATATCACTACAGGCATACCTCAAAAAAACAAGAAAAATCAACACTACAATATTTAATCCTACAACTTACAGAACTAGAAAGAGAACAACAAGAAAAGCCCAGAGTCAGTAGAAGGAAGAAAATAATAAAGATTAGAGCAGAAATAAATAAAATAGAGACTAAAAAAAACAAAAACAAAAAAACTACTGAAATCAAGAGCAGGTTCTTTGAAAGGCTAGATAAAACTGATAAACCATTAGCCAGACTCATCAAGAAACAAAGAGAGAGGACCCAAATAAATAAAATCAGAAACAAAATTAGAGAAGTAACCATGGACACCACAGAAATACAAAAGATTGTAAAAAATACTATGGACAACTATATGCTCACAAGCTGGACAATGTGGATAAAACAGACAAATTCGTAGAAAAATACAATCTCCCAAAAAAGAACCAGGAAGAATCAAAAAATCTGAATAGGCCAATAACAACCAATGAAATAGAAGCAGTAATCAAAAAACTCCTACACAAATGCCCCAGTCCAGACAACTTCACAGGGGAGTTTTTCTGAACATTCAAAGAATAACTAACACTTCTACTCCTCAAATTATTTCAGAAAATCCAAGAAGAAGGAACACTTCCAAACACTTACTATGAGGCCAGCATTTTCCTAATTCTAAAAGCAGATAAATACTTTATAAAGAAAGAGAATTACAGGCAAATATTCCTGATGAAAATAGATGCTAAAATCCTCAACAAAATATTAGTAAATTGCATCCAGCAATATCTGAAAAAAAGATCATACACCATGATCAAGTGTGATTTATTCCAGGGATGTAAGGCTGGTACAATATTCACAAATCAATAAACAGAATAAATCACATATACAAATTGAAAGACAAAAATCACATGATCATATCAATAGATGCAGAAAAACCATTCAACAAAATCCAAAACCCATTTTTGATAAAAATTCTCAGCAAACTTGGAATAGAGAGAGCATATCTCAACAGGATAAAGGACATTTATGACAAACCTAAAGCCAACTTCATACTCAAAAACTAAAACCATTTCACCTAAAAACAGAAATAAGACATGGATGCCCACTTTCACCACTCCTTTTTGACACAGTACTAGAAATGCCAGCCATAGTGATTAGAAAATAAGAAGAAAAACAGGCATCCAAATTGGAAAAGAAAAAGTAAAACAGTCATTATTCGCAGATAACATGATATTGTACATAGAAAACCCAAAAGCTTCCATCAAAAAACTATTAGACTTAATAAATGAATTCGGCAATGTAGCAAGACACAAAATTAACACCCAGAAATCTATGGCTTTTTTGTACACCAATAATGAAGTAACAGAAAGAGAAATGAATATACAATCCCATTTGCCATTTTACCAAAAAAAATTAAGATATCTAGGAATAAACTTAACTAAGAAGGTAAAAGACCTATACTCAGAAAATGACAGGACATTGAAAAAAGAGATAGAGGAAGATATAAACAAATGGGAGAATAAACCATTATCATGGATTGGTAGATTCAACATCATGAAAATGTCCATACTACCCAAAGCAAATTATAGATTCAATGTAATCCCCATTAAGATACCAATGGCATATTTCACAAACCTAGAAAAAACTCTCCAAAAATTTATATAGTATCACATGATCTCACTCATCTAGGGGAAATAATGAACAACATAAGCTGATGAACAAAAACAGACCTGGAGACAGGAAAGCATTGATAAGACTGTCAAACCTCAGAGGGAAGGTAAGGGAGGGTGGGGCTAAGGAGGAGAGATCAACCAAAGGACTTGTATGCTTGCATATAAGCCTAACCAGTGGTCACAGACAACATGGGGCCATGCATGGGGAGGGGTCTGGGATGGGAATGGGGGGATGAGGACAAATATGTGATACCTTAATCAATAAAGAAATTAACAAAAAGGAAAAGAAAAGACTCCAAATAGCTACAGTAGTCCTGAGAAAGAAGAACAATGTTGGAAGGATCACAAAAACAGATATCAAGCTATACTACAAAGCTACTGTTCTCAAAACTGCCTGGTACTGGCACAAGAACAGACATATAGACCAATGGAACAGAACAAAGAAACAAGAAATCGACCCAAGCCATTATGCTCAATTAATATTTGACAAAGGAAGCAAGAGCATAAAATGAAATCCAAACAGTCTCTTCAATAAATAGTGTTGGGAAAATTCATCAAATACATGCAAAAAAATGAAACTAGATCGCCAACTTACACCATACACAAAAATAAACTCAAAATGGATAAAGTCTTAAATGTAAGACTGGAAACCATACAATTCTTAGAAGAATCCATAGGCACCAAAATATCAGACATACTAGAGGCCCGTTGCACAAAATTCATGCACAAGGGGGAGGTGTCCCTCAGCCCAGCCTGCACCCTCTCCAATCTGGTACCCCTTGTGGGATGTCCGACCACCCGCGGGATCGGGCCTACATGGGCAGTTGGACATCTCTTTCACAATCCAGGACTGCTGGCTCCCAACCACTTGCCTACCTCTGCCTGATTGCCTCTAACTGCTTCTGCCTGCCAGCCTGACCACCCCTAACTACTCCACTGCCAGCCTGATTGACCCCTAACTGCTCACCAGCTGGCCTGATTGTCAACTGCCCTCCCCTGCTGGCCTGGTCACCCCTAACTGCCCTCCCCTGCAGGCCTGGTCCCTCCCAACTGCCTTCCTCTGCAGGCCTAGTTCCTCCCCAACTGCCCTCCTTTGCTGGCCTGGTCTCCCCCAACTGCCCACAACTGCCCTCCCCTGCCAACCATCTTGTGGCAGCCATTTATGTCCACATGTGGGCAGCCATCTTTGACCTAATGGGGGTGGCTATCTTGTGTCTTGGAGTGATGGTCAATTTGCATATTACTCTTTTATTAGATAAGATGTCTTAACAATGTCTTTATTGATACAACTCGTAAAGCAATGGAAACTAAAGAGACTTAAAAGATGGCACCACATCAAAATAAAAAGTTTCTGCACAGCAAAAGAAACCATCAACAAAACAAGAAAGTCCACTGCATGGAGAACATATTTGCCAATGTTGTCTCTGATAAGGGTTTAATCTCCAAAATTTACAGGGAACTCATACAACTTAACAAAAGTAAGATAAAAAATCCAAAAATAAAAATGGGCAAAGGACCTAAACAGACACTTTTCGAAAGCGGACATAAAGAAGGCAGAGACATATGAAAACATATTCAAAGTCACTAATCATCTGAGAGATATAAATCAAAACAACCATGAGTTACCATCTCACACCTATTGGAATGGCTATCATCAACAAACCAACAGGACAAGTGCCGACGAGGATATGGAGAAAAAGGAACTGTGCAGCATTGCTGGTGAGAATGCAGACTGTTGCAGCCCCTGTGGAAGACAGTATAGAGTTTCCTCAAAAAATTAAAAATGGAACTCCCATTGACCCAGTGATCCCACTTCTAGGTCTATATCCCCAGAAACACCAATCAGAAAGGATATATATGCACCCCAATGTTCATAGCAGCACCATTTACAATAGCTAAGATTTGGAAACAGCCTACATGCCCATCAGCAGGTGAGTGGATTAAGAAACAGTGGTACATCTACACAATGCAATACTATGCTGCTGTAAAAAAAAAAAAAAAAAAAAAAGGAACTCTTACCATTTGCAACTGCATGGATAGACCTGGAGAGCATCATGGTAAGTGAAATAAGCCAGTCAGAGAAAGATAAATATCACATGATCTCATTCATTTCTAGAATATAATGAACAACATAAACTGATGAACAAAAATAGAGCCAGAGGAAAAAAAATATTTGAGAATATAATAAAAGTAATCCTTCTATTTGCAGATTTTTAATATTTCCTACAACTTTTGTGATATCATGCTATGTTAGTACAGTTCTGGTAATATACTTAAAATTATTTTTCTTGAAATACTCATGTTTATTGCATGTAATATTATTATATTTAAAATTGTTTTTCTTGGAAAAAAACCCCACCTAATTAATTAATTAATTAATTAATTAATTAATTAATTTTTTTAAAAAGACCATTTAACATTTTATGTAATACTGGTATGGTGGTGATTAACTCCTTTAGCTTTTTTCTTGTCTGGGAAGCTCTTTATCTGTCCTTTGACTCTTTTTTTTTTGTTTCCCTTTCATTCTAAATGGTAGCTTGGCTGCGTAAAGCAATCTTGGTTGTAGGTCCTTGCAATTCATTAATTTGAATATTTCTTGCCAATTACTTGCAAAATTTATGTTGAGAAATCAGCTCTCTTATAGGTAACTACCTGCTTTTCTCTTTCTGCTTTTAATATTCTCTCCTTGTCTTTAACCTTTCATGTTTTAATTATGATGTGTCTTAGTGTGGGCCTCTTTGGATTCATCTTGTTTGACACTCTCTGAACTTCCTGGACTTGAATATCTATTTCATTCACCCGGTTAGGGAAGTTTTCTGTCATTTTTTCAAATAAGTTTTTAATTTCTTCTCCCTCTTCTTCTCCTGGCACCCCCTCCCCCCATTATGGGAATTTTGGTACATTTGAACTTGTCCCAGAAGTTTCTTATACTATCATCATTATTTTTCTTTGTTTTATTTCTTCAATTCTGATTAGGTGTTTTTACTTCCTTATAATCCAAAGCATTGATTTGATTCTCAGTATTATCTACTCTACTACTGATTTCCTGTAAATTATTCTTCAGTTAAGGTATCCTTCATTCCTGATTGGTTCATTTTTATGATTTTTGTTTCCTTTTTTATGCTATTGAAGTTCTCATTAAGTTAATTTATTATCCTTGTGACTGGTATTTTGAACTCTGTATCTATTAGATTGTTTGTCTCCATTTTGTTTAGTTCTTTTTCTGGAGTTTTATTTTATTCTTTCATTTGGGACCTGTTCTTTGTCTATGCACTTGACAAGCCGCTCTGTGTTTGTGTCTATGCATTAGGTAGAGTTTCTATGTCACTGGGGCTTAGTAGAGTGTCCTTATATAGTAGGTGTTCTGTAGGGTCACAGATCACTCAAGCTAGGCACTGCAGGTGTATCCCACTTTGTGAACTGTGTATACCCTCCTATTGTAGTTGAGTTTTAATTGCTGTTGACACATTAATGGGAAGGGTTTATCTCCAGGCTGATAAGCTGCAAGGAATGGCTGTTACCACTAACCACCATAGAGTCTTAGGTGTTCAGGGACCCATCCCATAAGGCAGGACTTACTTCATTAGGTCACACTGAGGGCAGATGCTGCTTGTTTGAGAGATTTCAGGTAAGTCTGAAGCATGAAACAAGACAGGCCATTTACATGGAAAAGCCACTGGAAACATCTTTGGTTGAACACACAAGTTGGGTAAAGCAGGGTCTCAGGAATCACCAGGGTGGAGTAAACAGTGTTAGCCAGGTTTATGAAGACTCAGATATGGTGCCTGCCTGCTGGCTCTGTGGAATGGCAGGGGGTTGGCTGTGTCTCAGAAAAAGAATAATGGCCTCTGTCAGAACTTTTGTCTGGGAGAAAGCTGCTCCTTCAGCTCTTACCCTGATGCCAGACAATTTAGTTCTTCCCCATATGTTCCTGGTGCCTTTGGAGTTGATACTCAGTTCTGGAGCTCAGAGGGAGGGAATGAGTCCCTGCCTGGTCCCTTTCACAGGAACCTCCTGGGACTTCAGCAGTCTTCCATCTCCCTCAGTCTTAATCCTCCATGGTTTTTATAGACAGACATTATGAGAATTTATTTTCCTGGGACCTCTTGCTTTTCGAGGGGGAACCTCTGAAGCTGAGATATCCCTCCCAATTTTTACCTACCACTTGTGGGACCAGGCTGTCTCACCCCTCCTACCAATCTCAACATGGCTTCCTCTTTAAATTCTTAATTGTAGGACTTTCATTCAGCTAGATTCTGAATGATGGTGTTACATAGTTCCGTTATAATATTGATCAGGTCATGGGAGGATGTGAGTATTATATACACCTATGCTGCCATCTAGATCAGAACAGCAACCTATTCTATTTCTTAAAGAGTTATTCATGAGTTGATACTAGTATGCCATATGGAATAGAATCATAATGGAATAAATGACACAATTAGGACTATTAATTGCAAGTTTTCTTCTACCAAGAGTCTTTTGTTTCCTTAAACATAAATTACTACCACTGACCATATCTCATCATACCATATGTATATGACAGAGCAAAAGTAAAAAGCAGCCTATTCCAGCACAATAACTAATTATTCATGGAACACAAGAAAGATGGATTATCCTATTAAAAAGTGATCAACACTAAATTTATTTGGTTTTCTAAAGCTTTATTATAACCATTAACATTTAAGGAAAATTTTGTTATTATTTTGGCTCCCAGTTTATGGGTATTGTTTGGTCCTTCATTCAATTCCCTTTTTCTATAGTGAAGTATGAAAAGGTAATACATTATTCATACAGAGGCCTACAAATATTTGGATATGATTATTTTCTATATCTAAAACTGCTTAAAGAGAATTTTAGAAATTTTTCATTCTCACAGAATTCTTTTTGAGATCTATAATGTGCAACAACTTGGTTATCACTATTAAAATATAATTTGTTCAGTTTGAAGTATGGAGAAGGGTCATAATATCTTCTCTACACAATTAGATGGAGCTATTAAATTATTAATCTATCAATTGAAAACAAAATAAACCAAATGATAATCTCCTTCACTTGGTAAATATCTTATTTTAGCATGAAAATATAATTATATATTATAGACTTTTAAGAATATTTTAATAGCACAAACAAAAAAGTTAAATGATAAATTTTAATGATATAATTTTCAAAAATATGATTTAATGACTAGTCACCCTATAAGTCAATATATGCCAGAATATAAACACCTGTCAGAAGTGTGGCACAAAATTTAATATGTGAGTAAATTCCATGAAGACATAGAAGTGGAGGTGGGGAAGACATAGACTGCAGGTGTCAGTAATATATACTCAGAAACTGGGGAATTTCTGGGATATTTCAATTTGAAGAGTAGATCTCAGGGTTATCTACATGTGTAACATTGAAGAGTAGAGTCTCTACGATGTACATAGTTTATATTGCAAAATACAAGTTGATAAGTTATGCATGTTCTGGTCTGTTTAGTAGAAGTTCCATATCTCTTCTGCCACCATATGGAAAAAACATCAGTTTGCTTCCATTTACATGTTGATTTCAATATTCCTGATGTATAAATATGCCCATTATTTTATCTTTCGAACTGGTCCTATTATCTGCCTGATTCTTTCCTTTAAGTAAAATCTTTACCATTATTATTTTTTTTCTAGTCTAAAATTTTACATGTCTCCTTTTCCCCCAGTTTAACGCCCACCCCCCCCGCAAGCCCCCACTGCCCCAGTGTCTGTGTCCATTTGTTATGCTAATATGCATGCATACAAGTCCTTTGGTTGATCTCTAACACACCCTTCCCCTACCATTTGTCTCTGGATCTATTTTTATTCATCAGTTTATGTTGATCATTATATCCCACATATGAGTGAGATCATGTGATATTTATCTTTCTCTGACTGGCTTGTTTTGCTTAGCATAATGTTCTCCAGTTCCATCCATGCTGTAGCAAATGATAAAAGTTGCTTCTTTTTTATAACAGCATAGTATTCCATTGTGAAGATGTACAACAGTTTTTTAATCTACTCATGTGCGGATGGGCACTTGGGCTGTTTCCAAATTTTAGCTATTGTAAATTGTGCTGCTATGAACATAGGGGTGCATATATCCTTTCTTATTGGTGTTTATGATTCTTGGGATACATACTAGAAGTGGGATTATTGGGTCAAATGGGAATGCCATTTTTCATTTTCTGAGGAAACCCCATACTGTCTTTCACAGTGTCTGTACCGGTCTGCATTTCTACCAGCAGTGCACGAGGACTCCTTTTTCTCTACATCCTCGCCAGCACTTGTCCTTTGTTGATTTGTTGATGATAGCCATTCTGACAGGTGTGAGATGGCACCTCATTGTTGTTTAGGTTTGCATCTCTCACATGATTAGTGACTTTGAGCATGTTTTCATATGTCTCTTGGCCTTCTGTATTTTCTCTTTTGAAAAGTAATTAATTTTCATTTGTAATGCTAACAGCAAGACACTCATGAAAAACACACATGGTGTCTAAATAAGACAAAGGAAAATAGTTTGGGCAAAAATAAAAAGGATCCCAAATCAATTACATAGAAAAGATTCCTTTATTAACTTTTGGTCAAGAATATGTTTGTTTATTTTCAGAAAACAACTCCAAGACCATATGGATTTCTGCAACAGAGAAGAATTGACAGGTGTACTCCAACCAGGAAGACAAGAGGAGAAACAGTTTGGAAGATGCTGACAATGCCCTGCCATACTAGCAGTCAGCGGCTGTGTGTCGCAGCAGGTTGCCTAGGACCAAACCAGAGAGGGTCAGACCTGCATTGCCACCATGTGCCCACCATCCAGATATCATTGCTGACATGTACACATAAGGAACTGTTTGACATTGAAACAAGGACTCAGAACTGTTGGACATTGAAATTGGGACTCAAACATTTTTTGTTATTATTTGTTTATTCCTAGTCTGCAGAGGCAAGATTTTTGAAAGGAAAGAAATGGGGGGAAAAATAGATACAGAGGCAAAGAAGCATTGAACAGACTGCCAAACTACAGAGGGAAGACAGGGGAGATTGGGGGGGGGGGGGGAGGGACTGTAAGAGATTAACCGAAGGACTTGTACGCATGCATATAATCATAACCAATGGATACAAGACAGTGCGGGGCGGGGGGGGGGGGGTGCAGGGTGCAGGTGAAGGCATGTACTGGGGGCTAGAGGAGGCTGGGGGAAGGTCAATGGGGGGGAAAAAAGGAGACATATGTGCTACTGTTTGTAATACTTCAAACAATTTAAAAAAAAGTGTCTATTTAGGTCCTTTGCCCAATTTTTGATTGGATTGTTTATCTTCCTTTTGTTAAGTTATATGAGTTCTCTGTAAATTTTGGAGATTAAACCCCTATTTGAAATAGCATTGGCAAATATGTTCTGCCATGCAGTGTGCTTTCTTGTTGTTTTGTTGATGGTTTCTTTTGCTGTTCAGAAGCTTTTTATTTTGATGTAGTCCCATTTGTTTATTTTCTCCTTAGGTTCCATTGCCCTAGGAGCTGTATCAGTAAAGATATTGCTATGACATATGTCTGATATTTTGCTGCCTAGGGAGTCTTGTGAGATTTTTATGGTTTCCCATCTTACATTTAAATCCTTTAGCTATTTTATGTTTGTTTTTGTGTATAGTGTAAGTTGGGGATCTAGTTTCTTCTTCTTCTTTTTTTTTTTTTTTGCATGCATTTGACCAAATTTCCCAGCACTATTTATTGTAGTGATTGTCTTGACTCCATTGTATGCTCTTGCCTCCTTTGTCAAATATTAATTGAGCATAATGGCTTGGGTTGATTTCTTGGTTCTCTGTTCTGTTCCATCGGTCTATATGCCTATTCTTGGGTCAGTACCAGGCAGTTTTGAGAACCATGGCTTGCTAATATAGGTTGATATCTGGTATTGTGATGCCTCCAAGTTTGTTCTTCTTTCTCAGGATTGCTGTGTCTATTTGGGGTCCTTTTTTATTCCAGATAAATTTTTGGAGAATTTTTCTAGGTCTTTGAAATATGCCATTGGTATTTTAATGGGGATTGCATTGAATCTGTAGATTACTTTGGGTAGTATAGACATTTTAATGATGTTGATTCTACCAATACATGAACATGGTAAGTTCTTCCATTTGTTTATGTCTTCCTCTATCTCTTTTTTCAATATCTTGTAGTTTTTCAGAGTACAGGTCTTTTACCTCCTTAGTTAAGTTTATTCCTAGGTTTCTTAATTTTTTTACCATTGGTAATAGTAAATGGGATTATTTTTTTAGTTTCTGTTTCTGTGAGTTTCATTATTGGTGTATAAAAAGGTCATATATTTCTGGGTGTTAATTTTCTATACTGCTACATTGTGGAGTACATTTATTAAGTCTAGTAGTTTTTTGATGGAGTCTTTGGGGTTTCTATGTACAGTATCATGTCATGTGTGAATAAGGACAGTTTTACTTTTTATTTTCTGATTTGGATGCCTTGTATTTCTTCTTGTTGTTTGATCACTATGACTAGCACTTCCAGTACTATATCAAACAGGAGTGGTGAAAGTGGGCATCCCTGTCTTCTTCCTGTCCTTAGGTGAAACGGATTTAATTTTTGCCTGTTGTGTATGATGTAGGCTGTAGGTTTGTCATATAAGGCTTTTATTATGTTGAGGTATGATCCCTCTATTCCCATTTTGCTGAGAGTTTTTATCAAGAAATGTTGTTGTATTTTGTCAAATGCCTTTTCTGTGTCAATTGATATGATTTTGTGATTTTTGTCTCTCAATTTGTTTATAAGGTGTATCACATTTATTGATTTGTGGGTATTGTACCATCCTTGCATCCCCAGAATAAATCCCACTTGGTCATGGTGTATGATCTTTCTAATGTAATGCTGGATCTGATTTGCTAGAATTTTGTTGAGGATTTTAGCATCTATGTTCATGAAGGATATATGCCTGTAGTTCTCTTTTTTTGTGTGGTGTCTTTATCTGGTTTTGGAATTAGGATAATGCTGACTTCATAGAAAGAGCATGGAAGTGTGCATGCCTGTTGGATTTTTTGGAATAATCTGAGGAGGATGGGTTTTAGTTTTTCTTTGAATGCTTGGTAGAACTCCCATGTGATGCTTTCCAGACCAGGGCTTTTGTTGACCTGAAGATTTTTGATTACTGCTTCAATTTCTTTGGTAGTTATCTGCCTATTCAGGTTTTTTTTTTTTTTTTTTTTATTCCTCATTCAGTTTTGAGAGCTTGTATTTTTCTAAGAATATGCTCATTTTGTCTAGGTTGTCCAGTTAGTTGGAATAGAGTTGTTCATACTATTTTTTCATAATCCTTTGTATTTCTGTGGGATCACCTGTGACTTCACCTCTTTCATTTCTGATTTTGTTTATTTGGGTCCTCTCTCTTTGCTTCTTAGTGAGCCTGGCTAGAGGTTCATCAATGTTGTTTATCCTATCAAAGGACCAGCTCTTGGTTTTTTTGGTGTCTCTATGTCATTTATTTCCCCTGTGATCTTTATTTTTTCCTTCTTTCTGCTTATGCTGGGCTTTTCTTGTTGCTCTCTTTATAACTATTTGAGTTGTAGAGTTAGATAATTTATTACCATTTTTTCTTGTGTTTTGGGGTAGGTCTGTAGAGCTATGAACTTTCCTCTTAAGACTGCTTTCACTGTGTCCCATAGATTTTGGATTGTTGTGTTGTTATTGTTGTATGTTGCCATGATGCTTTTTATTTCTTCTTTGATCTCTTTGGTAACCCAATCATTGTTTAATAGCATGCTATTTAACCTCCAAGGGTTTGTTTTTCATTGTTTTTATTGTAGTTAATTTCTAATTTTATGCCATTGTGATCTGAGAAGATGTTTAATATCATTTCTATCTTCTTGAATTTAAAGAAACTTTGCCTATGTCCCAACATGTGGTTTATCTTTGAAAATGACCCAAGTGCACTTGAGAAGAATGTATATTCTGTGGCTTTGGGTGTGAAATGTTCTGAAGATGTCAATTAATTCCATCTGATCTAGTGAGTCATTTAGTATTGATGTTTCTTTGCTGATTTTTTGTTTAGAGGATTTATCCAGTGGTGTTAGTGGGGTAGTAAAGTCCCCTACTATGACTGTATTGCTGTCAGTCTCCCCTTGATATCTTCCGGAAGCTTTTTTATGTATTTGGGTGCTTCTGTATTGGGTGCATATATATTTACCAGAGTTATATCTTCTTGTTGAATTGCTCCCTTTAGTATTATGAAATGGCCTTTCTTATCTCTTGTTATGGCCTTCACTTTGAAGTATAATTTTTCAGATATAAGTATTGCTATCCCAACTTTTTTTTCATTTCCATTTGCCTGAATTTTTTTTTTCCATTCCTTCACTATCAGTCTGTGTGAGTCCTTTGTTCTGAGGTAGATTTCCTGTAGACAGTAGATATATAGGTCTTGTTTTCTTATCCATTCGGCTACCTATGTCTTTTGATTGGGGAATTTAATCCATTTACATTTAAAGTTATTATTGATAGGTACTTGTTTGTCATCGTTTTTATTCTTTATGCCTGTGTTCCTTCTTCCTGTCCTATTTCTTCTTTTTAACAGCAGTCCCTTAAGCATTTCTTGCATTTCTGATTTGGTGGTAATAATCTCTCTTAGTCCTTTTTTGTCTGTGAAGCTTCTGATTTCACCTTCAATTTTGAGTGATAGCCTTGTTGGGTATAGTATTCTTGAATTCAGACCCTTGTTTTGCAAGACTTTGTATATTTCATTCCATTCCCTTCTGGCTTGATGTATTTCTGTTGAGAAATCAGTTGATAGTCTGATGGAAGATCCCTTGTAGGTAACTTTCTTTCTCTCTCTGGAAGCCTTTAAGACTCTTACTTTGTCATTGATGTTTGGCCATTTAATTATAATGTGTCTTGGTGTCAGGCTTTTTGGGTTCCCCTTGTTTGAGATTCTGTGAGCTTTTTGGACTTGTGTGAGTTCTTTCTTCCAAATATCAGGTAAGTTTACGGACAGTATTTGATCAAATAGGTTTTCTATTCCTTGATCAGTTTCCTCTCCCTCTGGCTCCCCTATTATGCAGATGTTGTTTCATTTTGTGTTGTCCCAAAGCTCCCTTAAGCTTTCCTCCTAGTTTTTAAGTTTTTTTGTGTTTTTTTTTTCCAGTTGCTGCTCTGGTTGGGTGTTTTTTCCTACCTTGTCTTCTAGCTCACTGATGTGGTCCTCAGTCTCTTCTATTCTGAAGCTTTCTATTGTGTTCTTTATTGCAGCTATGTCATTTTTCATTTTGTCTTGGAACTTCTTTATTTCCTTTTGGTTCTTACACATGTTGTTGAATTTGTCTTCCATCCACTTCAGTGTCCTTATGGTCGTTGCTCTGATTTTTTTCTCTGACAAATTCCTTTCCTCTATTTCATTTACTTCCTTTTCCAGTGTCCTCCTGTTTTTCTTTCCTATATGGGCTGTTTGTGACCCTATTTTTGCTGCTATCTGGGTTTCTGGTTATGTGGCTCAGTCTCTACTGAGTTGACTTAAAGGCACACAGTACAATATGACAAGACACAACACAGAGGACACCAAACACGGATGTATTAATGATACCAATAACCCCAAATAATGGGACCACCAGAGAAAAGAGAATTAGGGGAAAGAAAAGAGTGCAAGAATTATATTGAGAAAAGAAAAAAAAAGGTAAGAGAGAAAAGAAAAAGAAGGGGGAAATATATCTATATGTGGAAAAAAACTCCAAAAACCAACAACTAATCCAAAAAGTGCAAACATCAAACAGCCAGCAAAGAAGGAAGGAAGCTGAATCCAAAGAGCCAGAGCTTATTTCCAGAAGGTAAGGTCAAGGAATTGAATGAATCAGGACATGCTATGATTCAGTATAGAGTAGGTAGAAAGAGAATGAATGTATAAGAAGAAAAGTAAAAAACAAAATATAAAAAAGTAGAAAATAATAATTGAAAAAAATATATTAAAATATATATGTAAAAGAAAATTTATATATATATATTCCCTTTATTTGATCTATCTATCTATTATCTATGTATTCATCTATTTTTAGAAAAGGAGAATAGAGAGTAGATAAGCCTGAGTTGGTGATTGAAAGTATTTAAGCTATTAGTAGAAGAAGAGAACAAGCAAGGAGAGAAAAAAACAGAAGCATAAAAGAAAATAAAAATAGAAAAATCAAACCAACAAACAATCAAACAAACAACAACAAGAAAGAAAGAAAGAAAAGAGTAGAAAAGAGAAAAGAAAAGAAAAGAAAAGAAAAATTGGGTAATGAAAAAAGATAAAAGAGAAGTGTGCATGGACTTGGAGCATGGAAGAGGAAATTAGATATATGAGTAAGATTAATTTTTAACAGGGATCAAAAAGAAAGGATAGAGAAAAACTAAAGCAGGAACAGGGGAAGAGAAACAAGATGAAAAAAGGAGAGAAGTGAGGAAGAGTTGGCATAAAGGAAAAATTGAGAGAGTAAAATAATGATAAAAAATAAAAATAGAATGTAAAACACTAATACAAAAAATAATAAAATAAAACTAAAAATGGTAAAATAATAGTAATAATAATAATTAATTAATTAAATATAATAATAAAAATAACATGAGAAAAAAATTAGTTTCTTAAGTAAAAGATAAAAAGTAAAAAAGTGTAGTGAAGTTCGTTTGCTTCAGCGGAGCTTCAGTGACCCATGGGGGCTGGTTTACAACCCCTCTCTACTGTTCTGCCTGGCAAGTTTCAGTTTCCTGTCAGGTAGTCAGCACAGAGTTGAAGTCCCCAGCGATCCACCACTCCTCTGTGTCATAAGCTACAATCTTGGTTGCAAGTGGGTGAGATCCTTCTGCCCACTTTGTTTTTCTGCCTGCTTTCAGTTCTATTTACACAAGTATCTATTTCTGACATGGCCCTCGGGTGGTGGTGTTCCCATATTAGTTTCCTGGACCACATGGCCCTCAATCCAGTACCCCAGGACTCCCTGGGGGTATTTAGAGTCTTCTTTTCCCTGCCACGCTCAAGACTTGATGCAGATGTGCTGCTAGGAGGAGCTTGGTCTTCAGAGGAAAAAAGTCTATTCAGGGTTGGAGGAACAGACTGTCCCAGAGCTGGTTTCCTGCTCCTCTCTCCCTATTCTGCTCCCCAGTTTCCACAAAAACCACCTTCCCCTGCAGTCTCAGTGATTGTTTTTAATCGAGAGTTCCTATGCAGTGGGTTTATCAAGTAAAAGCAAGGAAGTTATAAAGAAAAAGGAACTGCACTGACTAGCATCTTTTTCACCTGGTATTGCATAGCCAGCACAGTAGGTCCTCGGGTTATGTCAGAGATCTGTTCCTACAGTGCGACATAATGTGATTTTCACCATTGTCGGAACCCACCTACATAAGCACCTACATCACACACATGGAGCCATACACAACAGTAATGAAGTGAAACAGTAAAAAAAAAAAATTAAAGAAAGATAACAATTCCTCATCATTACTTGTGGTAAATAAATAATAAAAAACATAAGCCACATATGTACATACATTGAAATGATGGCACTTTTTTTAATATATATAAATAAATGGGAAATCGCGATGTAACCATGAAATGATGTATGTCGAGTCCGACGTAACCCAAGGACTGTCTGTGTAGAACTTCAGGCTGCCTTTCTGGGCACAATCTTACATGGCTGTGGGCTTAGATCTAGTGTCCCCCACTGCCTCATCCCTGTGGACCCCCTTCCACATTGGAGGGGTACACTAACTCTGAAGGCCATCAATTTGTTGCAGCATAGGCTCCCTCTGAGACTCTAGTCCCCACTGCATGCGTTTCTCCCTCCAGCCCTGATCCCAGATCCCACCTCTCTCTAGGCGATCTCTGACTTTTTTGTCCATGGATTGCAACACCAGCTGTGTTTAATTTGCCAATTCCGGGTGTATGTTATTTGATTCAGCTGTTTCTTCTATCTGCTCTGGAGAAAGGGTAGGATGCATCCACATATTCAGCTGCCACCTTGTCTCCCCATGGACAAATTTTGTAGGTGCCTGCAGCTAGGGAGGCTGGAGTCTTGGTGTTTGTGGGTTCACAGCTGAGACAGCTGGTCCCTGGGTGATGTGGCTGTATGGTCCCAGGAGGTATCCTGGATCTCCTTGGGTGAAGGTAATGCTGGGCTTCTGATCACAGCCACTCTCCCCTTCATGATGGTGCAGTCTCTGCAACAGAACCAGCTGCCCTGGGAGAGATTTCAGCAGTAGTAGAGGCTTCCCAGCCAGGGGAGCCTGGTCTACCAGGCCTGTGGAATGTGACTGTCACTCACTCACAAATACACATACTCCCTGAACATCCACACACTCTCCTTTCCCTCACTCACTCACACTATCTTGCTGACTGCCATCCTATTGGCTGACATCTTGGATCCTAACATTATTTTTGTATGTTCATGAAAGCTATGGTTATCATTTTTTTCCTGAAAATTATCTTCACAATAGTAATTCTACATGAAATAAGAAGTTGAGACATTCTCAATGCATTGTGGTGCCCATAATGAAAGCTCTTTCTTTCTTCAGTCTCATAAACAAAGGGCTAGTCAAAAAACTTAGCTTCTTCACACTCTCCCCTCTCCAACTGCTGGCAGAAATCAACTTAAGCATTTTCACTAACTATAAATATTAAATAAGAGTGTGGTCTGCATTCATTGAGAATATAAGACAAAATATTAAAAAGATGGACAGTTCTTTATTAGACACTTTCTGGGGTATATTGAAGTTGGAATTGGAGGTCAAGATCATTAATTCCTGTATCAATAACAGCTGTTGTCTGAAAAAAAACCTGGACAGTTTTTTTGTTTGTTTGTTTTGCTGTTGCTCCATTTATTGCTTGATGAGACTTTCTAAAATAATGAAAATATCACCAGCTTATCCCACCACCAGTAAACACATTAAATTGAGTACTTCAAAATATCTTTTTTAAAAATATATATTTTATTTATTTCAGAAAGGAAGGGTGAGGGAGAGAGAGATAGAAACACCAGTAATGAGAGATAATCATTGATTGGCTGCATCTTGCAACCCAGGTCCTGACTGGGAATCGAACCATGACCTCCTGATTCATAGGTTGACGCTCAACCTCTGAGCCATGCTGGCTGGGTCAAAATATCTTATTGCTTGCGTAAATTAAGTACATTTAAATAAATTAGAGACTTCTCACGCTATGATACAAATGTTCTAAGTACCACAAACCATAAAGAAAATGAGAAAAGTGCCCCCTCAAATACGTATACTGTAACATAAAATCAAGTAGCATTAAATGTCATAAAGAACATAGGATATAAGAAAATAACTATTCTTGTGTGCAGGGCAGATAGTAAAATCAGGTGGTCAAGAATGTCTCTGATAGCTTGGACTTCGTACATGAATTCAAATAAAAAGATTTGAAGATTAAATGCAGCTGTTGTTTCCTGTCATTATTAGATCACAAGGGAGAAAACATTGAAAATGACACAAAGGACCAAACTTAGTCATGCTCCATGATGTCACTAAGCTATTCCAACTACCAACCTCTCATTGATTGCTAAGGATCTCTATCCTTAGATCAGCTCTGTAGAGATGAAGAGCAAAATAAGAAACTGACTGAGAAATACTTGACATCAAATATGCTTCAGTTTTTCTAACTCAGATGAACATAGCATTTTCTAGGGTTAAAAAATTGAAGAATTTTTTTATAGCTCCATTGAACTTAAAGTTATTATTGTAAGTATTCCTTTAAATGAATTTTCTTATAAATAACTAATTTTATTATCATTCTAATAAAGTTTTACTCAATCCTTTCATAAAAAATAGAAAAACTCAGCATCACATAACTTAAAAAAAAATTATTCTACTCAGAAAAGAAAGCACTGACTTACAAACCTAAAGGATATAATTGGAGGCCTTTTATATTCTTGTGCAGTGTAAGAAAAATCCATGTTGATAGATATAGTTCAGAAATTCTTTATTTGTGTGTGTGTTTATATAAATATACTGATAGCCATAGTTATCTGACTAAATAAATTTTATGAATCAGATTATACAAATATTATATGAAATCTCAATTTTATCATCAAAGACTATAAATATCTCATCATATGTCCTTTATTTTAAAAAAATTAAGGTTGAAATTTATTCTCCATCTTTAGGTATTTTTCACATCACTGCAGAGGCCTTTCTTAAATAAATGTTGTAGAGTTAAAGATATATAGACATATATAAATGTAATGTTTCAATATCTTCTGTGAAAGGGGTAGAATCTTCTTAGATGGCAAGTTTCAAAAGATGCTGGACCAGGTGCTTTGTCTTCCCTTCATCCATAATTATAACCATATTCTATATTTGTTTCCATAAATTCTACTAGTTTTAAATTGCACTATGTTTCCATTTGCTCATTGTCTTATTTGGTTAATAAATGGGCCTTAAGAGAACTTATCACAATAAATACACATATTGTTTGGGACCTGGGATATCAGAAGATTTGCTACCAGAAACCTTTTACTCATCACATAGAGGAATAAAACAATATCTAGGAATTCATAGATATGATCTAAATATATAATTGCTAATTCAAATAATAAAAATTGGATTTATCCTATATAATAAAAGAGATAATATGCAAATTGACCATCACTCCAACACACAAGATGGTTGCCCCCATGTGGTCAAAAATGGCCACCTCAAGATGGCCAGCAGGAGAGCGCAGATGTGGGTGATCAGGCCCTGCAGGAGAGGGCATTAGGGGTGACCAGGCCTGTAGGGACGGCAGTTGGGGGTGACCAGGCCTACAGAAGAGGGAAGTTGGGGGCAGCCAGGCCTGCAGGGAAGGGCAGTTGGGAGGGACCAGGCCTTCAAGGGAGGGCAGTTGGGGGCAACCAGGCTTGCAGGGGAGCAGTTAGGCATCAATCAGGATGGCAGGGGAGTGGTTAGGACGTGATCAAGTTGGCAGGCAGAAGCAGATAGGGGCAATCAGGAAGGCAGGCAGGCGAGCAGTTGGGAGCCAGCAGTCCTGGATTGTGAGAGGGTTGTCTGGTTTCCCAGTAGGATTGGGCCTAAATGGGCAGTCAGACATCCCTTAAGGGGTCCCAGATTGGAGAGGGTGCAGGCTGGGCTGAGGGAAACACCCCCCTCGTGCATGAATTTGTGCACCGGTCCTCTAGTTTACTTATAATTTTGAATTATAAGTAATACAAACAATATTTTAATTGAGTTAACTATCTTCTATATATATAATAACCTAAGCAACCATTATGAACAAATGACTGGAACGACCATTCGACCATTCACTATGACACATGCTGACCACCAGGGGCAGACACTCCATTCAGGAGCTGCCCCCTGGTGGTCATGCATTCCCACGGCCAACCTCTCGCAACCCCTTCCCCCCCACCCCCGCCAGCTGGCCAAACTTCTGCAGCCCCTCCTCCTGGCTGTCTGGCCCCCTGATAGACCTTGATAGCTGGCCAGGCCGAGGGACCCCACCCATGCATGAATTCATGCACTGGGCCTCTAGTAGTATTATAGATATATACATACTAGAATCCCAGTGCACAAAATTTGTGCACGGGTAGGGTCCCTAGGCCTGGCCGGCAATCAGGGCCGATTGGGGCCTTCCTTCCCAGGTTGCTGGCTGCTGGTCGGGCAGGGCCTTCCTTGTTCCACGTTTTCCCCTGGTGGGCAGCGCATGTCATAGCAAGAGATTGGTCTCCTGGTCAAACTCCCATGGGGAAAATTTGCATATTAGGCTTTTATAGAGAGATTATATCTCTATATCTTTCTATCACTTTTTTAATCTTATCTCACCTTTTCTTTCCATGTTCAATGTACTTTCCCAAAATAATAGCTTATTTTAAAAAATTGACAGGTTTTTGTTTACCAGAAAAATTTTATTTATCACAAAACTGAAGGGAATGTTTTCTGTCTTGAGCTACCTTTGAACAGAGAAATCCTACTGATTTTATGATGAGCTTCAAGGGGTGCAGATCAAGATGAAACAAACCTCGTGCTAGTGAGATCTGCCAGGCTGCAGGCATGATTTGGTTTATCATTGTGGTATTTTAAAAGAGAACAATATTATATAGTGTTTGTATAATAAATACTATGCATTTCCCTCAACTTATACTCACAGTGATATTTTTCATGAGTGACTTTTTCGTTCCTGATACAAACTTCATTATGGCTTGTACATTTTTAAAGTAATGTAACCCACTTTTTAAAACTAATATAAGGAAGTAATGTAGAAAACAGAACAACAGTTATATCGCTTGAGTAAACAATTTGACGCATTATTTATATAAATCCCATATTGGTCCCAAAGTGTGTTTTTAACCATTCACTTAGAAATCACTTCATTCAACAAACCTTTCTCTAAAGTTCACTGGGCTTTTTATATTGGAATAAACACGGAAGATATAAAGGTGACTTAGATACAGTTTATTTTCTGTGTCAAATTCTCACATGTAGGGAAAAAAATACACCTGGTAAATACCTAAAGTAGGGCTGATCAATAGAGCTTTCTGCAATGATGCAATTATTCAATATCTTTTCTGTGCATTGTAGTAGCCACTAGGTACAGGTAACTATTGACTGTTTGAAATGCTACTAGTATAACTGATAAACTGATATTTAAAATTCATTTGATTTTAACTAATTAAAAATAAATATCCACATATGTATACCAGTATCATATTGGACAGTTCAAATATATATGACATTTTACGTGTTATTATCTATTGCAGAGTAAGCATACATTATACACTTTTATTTTTTTAAAAAACTCTTGATTTTTCAATGTCATCCTTTTTAGAACTTTACACTTTTTTAGAAGATTGCAGATATATCTGAAAATAAAATATAAAGAATAAGAAAGTCTATATCTAAAAGAGTGAGACAAAAATAAATACATACTATGTCTGGTGGCTATAACTGCTATAAACAAAATGGCTAAAGCAAGGTAGAGTAATAAAAACTGTCTACAGAGTACTCTTTATATATGGGACAAGTAAGGCTTTTATGATAAATTGACATTTGAATGCAAAATTCAGCAAGAGAAGAGGAAGCCAGGTTGATATTTGAAGAAAAATCTTTCAGGGAAGAGACAGCATTGATACATGCAGAGACCCTGTAACAGACTCACTTTAAGGAAGGTCCAATGACCCCCAATCCCTAATATTTACAACTTTACATAATCTTGAGTATAGGCAGAAAAGTTGACTTGCTTTTAATCAATTTCATAACACAAAAGTGATTGGATGTCACTTGTTCAATTATGTTGCAGAATTTTGTAATATCTATCTTGCTAGAAGACAATTCTCTCGCTGGCTTTGACAAAACAAGCAGCCATTTGAAGAGGCTCAGGTAGCAGAAACTGAGAACTGCCTCCAGCTAACAACCAGCTAGGAAATGAGGGCAGCCTCTGGCCAACAGGAGGCAAGAAAATGAACCCCTCAGGCCAACAGGCTGAGAGGAACCAATATCTGCCAACAGCATTTAACTTTTTGAAACAGATCCATCAAGTCAAGCCTCACATGAGACTGTCCCCACACCTGACATATTGATTGCAATCCTGTGGCTCCCCGAAAAAGATGACCCAATTAGGTCATCCCTGGACTCCTCTGACCTACAGAGACTGAGAGTTTAAATGAATATTATATGAAATGGCTGTATCTATGGTGATACTGTTATGCTAGAGTAGATAACTAATACAGATCTTAAGGAAGGCACATATTTTGCATGTTCTAAAGCAAAATGGTAGTAAATGGGGTCAAAGAGGAAAGTAAAATTCATTTTGAGTTGGGAGTTTTTGTTTTTTTTTTAATTTATTAAGAGTAAGGTTATAGCCTTTTGGAGTTTCTTATTTAGAAGCGTTGGAGTTTCTTATTTAGAAGCATGCTGTACATTTAGAAATGTCTGTGTAGATACTAGGTAAAGAAAAATCCATAAGAAGTCAGACACAGTAAACAAGGAGGCCTGTTAGCTACTGGAATGATCTGGATGGGAAATGTAGATAGCTTGGTTCAGAGTGGTAGCAGTGAAAGTGCTGGGAATGGAACAATTCTATGAATGTTTGGAGAGTGTGAAACAAAGGATTTGCTACTACTAATGAAAAAAAGGTAAAGATTACAATAGCCCTAAGATTTTGGGCTTTCCAGATGTTTATATCCATTTTCCTTGAACAAATCTATTTGTGACTTTTTATCATACAATTATCCAAAAAATATATTTTGATTATTTTAATTCATCTGAACCAATATTTAACTGCCATACTATGTGTCAGAATAAGATTAATAAATGGTTCACTACAGATACAAATAAATACAAACTGGGCAAGTCTACTAGAAGCTCTCATTAACCTCTTATATGTTTTGCTTTTCATTGCTTTAATGATGTTTACTAATATTGAGAGGATTTTAGAGATAGCAGAGGCAGTTTTAGGGAAGGGTCCATGGGAGAGGAATGCATACCTGATGGGCAGAGACAACTCTTTGCCCCTAGAATGATTATCTTACAAGAGGAGGGGGTGGGGGTGTACTGGGTGAGCTTTGAAACTGATACTAAGCAGGGAAGGGGAAAATTGCCCATTTTGGAAAAAACACAGGGGGACCTAAAATGAGAAAGTGTCCCATTAGATAGTGGCATAAACAGACAAAGAAGCTGCCAGGATTTATAAAACCTTACACAAAGAGACTTAATTGGACCAGGTTTTTACCATTCTGAAGGAGAAAGTTTTTTATGTGTGTTTTTTTTCCATTTTGGGGACTCCTCCTAAGAGGATTCCCCATTTGGGGACCCCTTCCCAGGGGGGAGTTTGTATATGCTTGTAATAAATATTTACTCTTTTGCTTGAAATCTTTTAGTCCACGAAATTTATTCTTCAAACTTCTTGAGACAAGAACCTGCAATGAGAATTCCAGCTTGCCATTCAGGGTATCAATATGAACTTAATGCATTTAAGTCATACATACAAGGAATGTGAATATATAATGAAAGCTTATCACTGAGGAAGAAAACAAGTGTAACAAAACTAATTTTTATTTGCTTATTAATATGTTAAAATGTCCAAAAAAAATGCTTAGAATGTATTCTACACCTACTAAAATACCCAAATAGCTATTTTAGCTTTATATTTCAAAGTAAAATAAACACAAAATCTGAAATGAAGTGATAACTAGCCTCATGATTCGCTTTTAGTAAAAACAACCAAATACAGATTATTTAAATACACTCATATTTACATATATGAACACCAAAAGAGTATTTTTAAAGTGTATAACCCCCAAAATATATCATAGATTTATATTCTGGAGTTTATTTGTATAATCTTGTGTTATTTTTTTTCTATTTTCTTCCAAATACAGAACATGTACAAATTTGTTCCCTAATGAAAAATTAATTAAAACAGTTACTTAATTGAAACAGTAGATAAAGTCTTTAAAAAATAGTAAAATTATACCCTTCTAAGCAGGCATAGTTTAACCCACTCTTCCTAGGCTCATTTCAACTTCACCACCTTAAAAAAAGAGATAAACTATAACACAAATGTTATGATAACTTATAAATAACATACATAGGACTAATTCTTTCATTATCCAAAAGTAGTCTCTTCCTTTATGAAATCTGACCTGAAATAATTGGGTTTAGTATTTCTTCATCAAAAATCATCAACACTATACAATAGAAAATATTTACTATTATTTATAAAATAATTATATATGGAACAAGATTTCATGAATTTATTTCTTTAATGAATACATAATGTTTTCATTTTTTATCTATATAGCACAAAAACAGTTTTAAATAATTCACAAGTTATTTTTGCAGAATTGTTTTTAGTTATTTAATGAAGGTTAAGTACACTTGAAACCAAGCATAAAATTATTTGTAGTACAGATTATTGAAGATTAGTAGCTCACATCTTGAAAAAATCAGAGGAACTATTTTACCCATAGTATCTCAGCAACAAATGTATTCATTGAGTTAAGAAACATTATGATGGTATATCCCTAAATCACTTGACAATGGATATAAACATATTACTAATTAGTATAATCTATTGAATGAGGTTGCAATGGGAGAAATGAATTAGGCAAAATCAGAAATGTGCCAGTGCCCTTTATGGATAAAAAGAAAGTAATAGGTGAAATTACTTGTAGATCATATTTCAAGTTACTTTAAAAAGTATTATAAAGCTTCACAGAAATTCAAATAACATCCTTCTAAAAATAATTTTTAAAAGAGTAATGAACTGTGTCCCTTTTTACATTTCAGGATCTCCTACATATAATGTTCCAGTGAAAATTACCTATCATAGTTCATTCTTCTAGCAATATATGAATTATTTCCAAACCATTATTTGTATTTAGCATTTTTCAAATCTATTTCCTTTTTATTTTTAACAGTGATTGTACTTGATGGTAATAGAAATAAAGATTTATAGATGGTCAATCTGTAAATTAGCACCATTTGGAACATTAGCACCATTCCCATTTCTCCTTCAACCATAAACTTCCAGGGAGAGAATACAAGTACAGCCACTTACATGTACTTACATGTTTGGCAGTAAACTAAATACTTTCATATGTGATCTAGCTTACGGGTTATTAAAAAAGTGAAAGTTTGAATTGGAATAAAAGAAGTGATTGAAAGCATGGCAATAAAGAAGTAATAACTTCAGTTTTTCTTTCTCCAAATATACTCTATGAAATTTCCGAGGCATACCTTCTAAATTGTTATCTCTGGGCATTAGATTTAGTCATCTGCATTTAAAGAACAAAACACCCTTGTTATACACAATTAGAGGCCTGGTGCACGAAATTAGTGCAAGGGGCGGGGGGTTCCCTCAGCCCAGCCTGCACACTCTCCAATCCTGGACCCCTCAGGAGATGTCCCTAAACCAGCAGTCAGACATCCCTCTCACAATTCAGGACCACTGGCTCCTAACTGCTCACCTGCATGCCTGCCTGATTGCCTTTCTGCCCCCCCAGCCAACCTGGTCACCCCCCTCTGCCCCCCCCACCAGCCTGGTTGCCCCTCACTGCCCCGCCCCTTGATGGCCTGGTCAGCTCCAAATGCCCCCCGTGGGCCTGGATGCCCCATACAGCCTGCTGTTCAGTCGTTTGGTCGCCCCTCACAACCCCCCCGCCAGCCTGGTCGCCCCCAACTGCCCCCTCTGTGGGCCTGATTGCCCCACGCAGCCTGCTGTTCCGTTGTTTGGTCACCCCTCACTAACACCCCTGCCAGCCTAGTCGACCCACGCAGCCTGTTCGGTCTTCCATTCGGTTGCGATGGTCGTTTAGGCTTTCATTATTATAGAAAACATTTAAAATGTACTGAGTGAGCTATGTCACCTAGAAATATAAACTATTTGTAAATTAAATTTTATGATTTTGTAATATTACCTACCTAGACTTCCTTGTTGCTTTTGGTTTCATGATTAGCTTGACATAAAAAGTTTTATAAATGGGAAATGAGGAATTCATGAGGAGTTAGGAAATATCCTAGCTTTTACAAAATTTCCCTGAATCTGAAATTCTTAAAAATGCATTGTGTTCAGTTACATGAAAATATCATGTAATTATAGATAACATGAAAATGATTTTTTTCCTCTGTAAAATTAAAAACAAGAAAAAAATGTATGTGATTCAAAGCATCTGACCTCCTTTGAGGGACTAGAGAGGGAGTTCATTCTGATTGTGTTTATATTTGAGTAAGATTTGCCTATATCAGGAAAAAAAATTCTTATTTACTTTTTACAGAGAAGGGTTATTTAGAAATTAAAAATAATTCTTTGAGTCAGTGCTTATTTTTATATTTTAAAAAAGTTTATTATAAAATACAGATAAAACCAGAGGCCATCTTCCAAAATTTCATCACCCTGGCCCAAATCACTCTGTGGAGCTCTTCATGGCTTTATATAACACAACTTGAAAACCATCACTCTAGTCATGTAAGCAAACTAAAAATCCCTTCAGTAAATATGCAATTAATGAAAATATGTGATGAGGATCTGGTGTAAGCCTATCAGTATGATGCTGTTTATCTATAATAATTAAAGAATAATATGCTAATTAGACCAGATGTCTTTTAGATGTCATTCCGGACATCCTTCCTGACGAAGCCGGGGCCGAAAGGAAGCCAGCCCGTGTCCCAGGTGCCTACAGGTGGCCGAAGGAGGGAAGCAGCCCTGGCCCTACGTGCCAGAAGGAAGCCAGTGATGGCAGCTGGGGAAAGGAAGGCCTATTCTTGCACGAATTTTCGTGCATTTAGCCTCTAGTAATACAATAAAGCATTAAAATGCCTAGATACATTGGAATTTATTTTTCTTTTTTGTTAATCCTCCCTCAAGGATTTTTTTTGCAATGATTTTTAGAGAGAGTGGAAAGGAGGGGAGAGACAGAGAGAAACATTGATGTGAGAGACACATGGATTGGTTGCCTCTCATTTGTGCCACAACCAGGGCCAAGGCCTGCAATCAAGGTATGTGTCCTTGATCAGAATTGAACCCCTGACCCTTCAGTCCACTGGTCGACACTCTAACCACTGAGACAAACTGGCTAGGGCTAGATACATTGCTTTTAGAACTTTGTATCAAAAGCCAAAAAAAAATGCACTTCTAGAGGCAATTAATGGCTTTTGTTACCAGGTTTTTTCCTATGGCCTAGAGAATGTATCATGTTTGAACTTTTAACAAACTCAACTATTATATAATAAGCATTAATATTATTAAGTTTCTCACAAATGTTTTATCTGAAAATTATATTAATTTTGCTTCTCCAGAATAGCATAACTATTATTAATTTATTCACACTCAATGACAAATAACTTGATTTAATTTAGAATGTGTAGAAATATTATCTTCCAGGGTGAAACTAAATATAAAAATCAGCTAAGTAGGTAATTTCAAAATTAATTGCTGATCTTTCTGTTATGTTACTATTGTTTCGTGATTGAATTATCATTATTGCATCTTTCCCATTTACTGGTACTGAAGATATCTTGCAATCCTTTTGGCTATTTATTCCCTAATAAGAGTGGAGATACCAGCAGCAGTTTGATATATTTTCTTAGAAACTTTTTCAGAAAATTATATTCCCTCACACAGACTAAGTAAAATTACATTTCTCCATGAGCAAAATGTGTCCTCTTGATCAGCTATACAGGTTCATGGAAAGGAAAGAAGCAGACATTATATTGATAAATCTACCTGAGAAGAGTTTTCATTGGATATACAGACACCAGAGCTTGATTACTCTCCTATCCTAATTAAGTATTTTTAAAGTCAAAGTTATAATAAACATAGTAAAAAGTTTTAACAGCTGTTTCTCAATCTTTCATATTTTTGCAAGCAAAATTATGATCTAAGTTTTTAGGTGCATTTATATATACATATGGATATTTTATGTAGTCATGTAAGGATATCTAAAATAATTTTATTTTTCTAATATATAAGTGATGACAAGTTTTCAGATTTTCACTTTTCTTAAAGAAAAGTGAAGGTATATATAACATAAAGGTATACTATAACATAGACAATGTTCAAATGTACTCTCTCAGAGCAAGTAATTACTATAGAATGCAGCATCCTTAAAAGGCAGAAATATTATTTAATAACAACAAGTGTACCTCATCTGATAGCATAAGTAAAAAAGTAATTATATGCTCAGTAAGAAGCCAGAAGGCAGAGGATGCATTTGCCACATAGTGCTATAATGGACTGAAATTATACTTACAATAGCCATCCAAAGAAGAGAGCATATGATTGCCAACTAACACTGCGATTCTGAAAAAATGCCGACAACTGTGATTAACAGCTGTCTATGTACCTCCCAGTGAAGCGTGCTTAAGAAAATAATGACTCATGGGACAATAGAGCTGACATTTTTGTAATGCCTGTGATGGCCAGTTATTAAAAATATATAAAGAAAGAAATAGGACTATTAAAACAGCACTATCGCTTCAGTCCACTTATGGCAATTTGCAGTCTTTGTAGAAAGCATCTCTTTAGCCAAATCAAACCAAGACAATAACTTTCCAGCTGGTGTACTGGAGACTCAGCTATAAGATACTTTTCCCAAATGTAACTGGAAGGTCTCCTCTATGAGTAAAAGAGAGCAAATCTTGCCATTTCTCTTGTTTTTAAGTCCATTTTCAAGCCCCCCAAATGAGATAAAACCCAAGGCTTATTGCATAGTTCTGGTTGCAGTTATACAAAGGAAATAACTTAGAATTTGGTCACCATTACAAGGGACAACAGGGTGTCTCCACAGTTACAGAAAGCTGAGAGACACATTTTAATGCAATAATGGAACTACCATTTTGAACAAATGCGTTAGAATGAATTAATCTAGGGGATTCTGGTCATGAGGGTAGCATAGGTAAAAGTGGTACTTGCATCGTACCACATCCACATCAAAATTTCAACTAAACTACAGAACAACTATTATTTAGAACCACTTGAAATCTGAATGGAAGTATGACAACTAATAATTTAAAGAAGAGCCACATTGAGACTGGTAGGAGGAGTGGAGACATGGAACAGGCTGGGTGCTGGATAAAAATCAGGAGGGATATCTCACCTGCAGGGGTACCCCCTGAAAAGTGAAGAGTCCCATCCCCACATCAAGCCCTCAGCCCAGGGTGTTAAGGCCAGAAAGAGAAGTCTCCATAACTTCTGGCTTTAAAAAACAGTAAGGATTGTAGCTGAGAGAGATGCAAAACTGCTGGAGGCCCAGACAGTTCTAGTTAAAGAGCCTGTGAATGGACTTAGATTCACTGGCTCTAAGCTCAAATGCTGGGCAGCAGCTCCAAAGATACTAGGGGAGGAACTGAATTGTCTGTCATCAGCGGGGGGGAGGGAGGAGCTGGAGGGTAGCTTTCTGCCAGACAGAAGTACTGGTAGAGGCCATTGTCCCTTTTCAGAGTCCTCCCCGCACAGAGCCGACAGGTGGGTGCCATATCTGAGTCTCAATATAACTAGCTCACTGTTTGCCCTGCTCTGGTGATTCCCTGAGACTCAGACCCACCCAACCTGCAGGCTCAATCAAGCTATTTCCAGTGTTTTTTTCATACAAATGGTCTGTCTTGGCTCATGCTTCAGACTCTCCTAAAATCTCTCAAACAAGCTGCCTCTGGCCTCAGTGTGCCTGGTACCTTTCACTAAGTGGCCCCTGGCCTGGCACTAGTGGCAGCCTACCATGGGTCATAGCTTGGCCTTGCCTGGGCACCTCCAAACCCAGCACAAGTAGCAGCCATTTACATACTGCTTTGGAGCTCATGCTGGGTGGCCCCAGGCAGAATACAGGTAGTTTCTGACCTTGGCCTGCACCTCAGGGTAGTCTCCAGAGCCAATATATACAGTAGAAAGCTTCAGACCAAGTTGAAGCATCACCCAACCACCTCCACAAGTGACACACTCCAAGGACGGACTCAATGGGCACCAGAGCCATGCTGAAGAATGTCCTCCTCTATGGGGCAGGCCCCTGCACAGCTGATCCTCCACAGTGGCAGGGGGTACCAGCCAGTCATTGCAGCTGATCAATTGGCCTAGGGGTAAAACCCTCCCATTAATGTGTCAACAACAATCAAGGCTCAATTACAACAGGAGAGTGTACAAAACCCACACAGGGTAAGGAAGGAGCACCTGGAATGCCCAACTAGGGTAATCAGGGAAGCTGTGCCCCAAGATCCTACAAAATACCTACTACATAAGACCACTGACATGAAAAATAAATTATAGGTAATCAATAGTAGAGTAGATGTCCTTGCTAGTTTTGCTAAGTGGCTAGAGCATAGGCCTGATCACTAAAGAGTTATGGGTTCAATTTCTCCTCAAGGGCACATTCTTCAGTTGCCAACTGGATCCCCCACCCCTGTTAGGGCAGGTGTGGCAACCAGTTGATGTGTCTCCCACTAATGTTTTTCTCTCTCTCTTTCCCTCTCTTACTCCCCCTCCCTTCACTCTATCTAAAAGCAGTGGAAAAAAATATCCTCCGGTGAGGATTAAAAATAAAAATAGTAGAATAGATTAAGCTGAGAATCAAATCAGCAATTTGGAACACAAGAATTCAAAATAAATAAATAAACATCAGAACAGCAAAAAATTCGGATAGTGTAAGGAGCCTCTGAGACAAATTCAGGAGTACCGACATTCACATCATGTGGATGACAGAAGGAGAAGAGAAAGGAAGAAACTAAAAACCAATTTGAACAAATAATGATAGAACATTTTCCTAACTTGATGAAGGAAATAGACATACAAGTTCAGGAAGCACAAAGGGTCCCAAACAAGAGGAATCCAAAGAGGCCCACACCAAGACACATCATATTAAAATGTCAAAGGTTAAAGACAAAGAGCAAATCTTAAAAGCAGTTAATTACCTACAAGAGAGCTCTCATAAGACTGTCAACCGATGTCTCCAAAGAAACTTTGCAGGCCAGAAGGGATTGGCAAAACATATTCGAAGTGATGAAAAACCGGGACCTACAACCAAGACTAGAGTCAAAGGACATATAACTTCTCAGACAAAAAGCTAAAGGAGTTCATCACCACCATCCAGTATTACAAGAAATGTTAAAGGGTCTTGAAGAAGAAGAAGGAGAAGAAGAGTAAATTAAATAATAATAAATACATATCTATCAACAATTGAATCTAAAAATCAAAATAATGGAACAAGCACAACAGAAAAAATGAATCTAAAAGTTAGAATGACACAGTGCTGGATAAGAAACTTTGTAATTATAATCACAAAAGAAAAGATGATTTTATCACTGTGTGATGAAAATAAAAGTTGTTCTAATTTTGCAGTTAGTCATAAATAACCTCTTCAGTTTATAGCATGATATAAAGGTGCTTCCTGTAATGTATCACAAAACATGGTTTTGAAAAGGAAATTATAATACAAAAACCATATATCTGTAAGGAAAAAAACCTGCATTAGCCTTACTTTTTTCATATGTTTGAATAGTTCATGTTTTAAAGTTGTTTTTTTTTTTAATCTGTTCATGAAATAAGGCTAAAATTGCTGTTTTTTTTCTTTTTCCACACAATATTTAATAATCAGAAAATGTTTTTATTTCATATATTAACATATTTTATGTAAGTCAAAGCAATATTTTAATAAGTTGTATACTTTCTCTAAAAATAGAATAAACAACACATTTATGTTGCTTAATACGCTTTTGTTTTGTTTCATTTTAAGACGCTCTGATGGTTTGCTTGTATTTGCTGAATTTCTATCTTTGCAATGAAGTTCACCATCTTCATTTTCTCCATTAATATGAATTACTATCATTCCAGTTAAGAGTAAATTAGTGATAAAATGAAAAAAAATCCAGCATAATATTTTATTTAAAGTATTCTGCAGGATTTATTTATAAACCATGTTTTAATTTTCCTGAAGATGTCAGTGGATTAGGAGGAAATGATACTTACCTCCTTCCTGGACTAAACTGGTATTACAACTAAATTATAGAAAAATCATCCTGAATAACCAACTGAAAACGAGCTGTAGAGAAGCCATATAACCAAGGACTTACTGAGGAGGTCACTCAAACTCTTTGGAGGTGTGGAGGCACAACAGGTCTGGCTGGGCACTCTTGGGCAGCAGCTGAAGTTCCAGAGGGATGTCAGCTATGGGGCAGGGGGCAGGGGGTGGGGCAGGGGGATTCTCCATAAAAAGTGTGAGTTTTGAAGCATAGTAACCTCAATTTTGTATAAAACTGCTGTTTGAAATTCTCTGCTATTGCTAGATAGTCCCTAGTCCTGTAAACTCTGTCATTGTAAACTCTGTCACTTTAAGACAGTCTCTTATTCTATAACTAGAGGCACGGTGCACAAAATTTGTGCACGGGGGTGGGGAGCACGTGTGTCCCTCAGCCCAGCCTGCACCCTCTCCAATCTGGGACCCCTTGAGGGATTTCCCACTGCCCGTTTAGGCCCGATCCCAGTAGGACGGGATCAGGCCTAAATGGGCAATCAGACATCCCTCTCACAATCCAAGACTTCTGGCTCCCAACTGCTCCCCTGCCTGCCTTCCTGATTACCCCTAACTGCTTTTGCCTGCCAGCCTGATCACCCCCTGACTACTCCCCTGCCAGCCTGATTAATGCCTAACTGCTCCCCTGCCAGCCTGTTTGCCCCTAACTGCTCTCCCCTGCAGGGCTGGGTTCCCACCAACTGCCCTTCCCTGCAGGCCTGGTCACCCCTAACTGCCCTCCCCTGCAGGCTTGATTGCCTTCAACTGCCCTCCCTTGCAGGCCTGGTCCCTCCCAAATGCCCTCCCCTGCTGGCCATCTTGTGGTGGCCATCTCATGTCCACATGGGGGCAGCCATCTTTGTGTGTTGGAGTGATGGTCAATTTGCATATTACTCTTTTATTAGATAGAATAGAGGCCTGGTGCACAGGTGGGGGCCTGCTGGTTTGCCCTAAAGGGTGTCCCGGATCAGGGTGGGGGTTCCCTTGGGGCATGGGGCTGCCTGGACAAGGGTACTGTGATGGTTTGCAGGCTGGCCATGCCCCCCGGCGACCCAAGCAGAGGCCCTGGTATCTGGGATTTATTTATCTTCTATAATTGAAACTTAGTAGCCTTGAGCAGAGGCTAGGGCAGGCCAGGGCTGGCAAAAAGCTTGGCTTCCTCCATTGCTGGGGAAACACAAGCCTCCTGCTGACTCTGTGGTCACAGCCATTTTTGTTGGGATTTATTTATCTTATATAATTGAAACTTTGCAGCCTTGAGCAGAGGCCTGGGCCGGCCAGGTTGTGCAGGAAGCTTGGCTTCCTTAATCACCAGGGAAACCCAAGCCTCTTCCTCTCTCTGTGGCCGCAGCCATCTTGGTTGGGTTAATTTGCATACTCACTCCTGATTGGCTGGTGGGCGTGGCTTGTGGGTGTAGCAGAGTAGTGGTTAATTTGCATATTACTCTTTTATTAGTTAGGATATGACTGTGTTTTTAGTTCAAATAATAGAAAAAGATAAACTTAACTGTCTGACCTTGCAAGCTAGCCATCCAATGTAATAGACTAAAATGGACTAATACTGGTAACAATTCCCATATTCTTATGCCAAGTACAAATTCATTATGTATTCAAGGTTACAACCGTCTGTAATAATAACTCACACAGAGCCTTTTGTAATACCTGCAAACAAAGAGGTTCGAAAAGTATAATTACCGGAGACTTCCTGTATGTGGTGCTCAGAGATTTGGAAGAGACACCTCCCTCTGGGCCACACGCAGTAAATGACTCCTAGTTAATTGGCTCATGAAGGCATCTTGTATCTCATTTGATGATTTACAATACAACAGGTTCTACACCCCAAGTTAGGCCCTTAACCCGGAGCACCAGAACTGGGAAAGGTGCCCACATAACATCTGGCTATGAACAGCAGCAAGCTTTCTGTCTGCCTGGGAGAGATGGCTAGAAACACAGGCATCCTCTTAAAGGGCCAACACACAAAATTTTGTTTGCAGCCACTAACCCGGGGGTCCCACAGTGTACTAGAGCTTCAAGAGGAGAGTCTGAGATAGATGAGTCTGGGGAGAGAGCTGAGAGGCCAAATATCAGATTTCCTGTGCTGAGTCATTCCCAATACTGCAGACCATCTTTTTCAGGCAAGCATTCCCCTCCATTGCAGCATCAGCCTGAGGGGAAGCAATAGCCTCACCCATTGGAATTACTCTAGTACTACCCTGGTGCTTAAGCTCTGCTAAGGAGTACAGCCCAAGGCTCGTTAAATAACTGAGCCTAAAAGACAGCTGCAGCAGAGGAGGGTCTCTGAGTGCTTTGAGACTTTTGCTGATCTGACCTAGGCCTAGAGCTGGTAAAAGCAGATCTTGTGAGCAGCTTGGTCCTCTCCACTTGCACCCAGGCCCTGCTGAGGAGCCACAAACCTGGATCACTGATAGCTCCAGACAGACTGTCCAGAGCCAGTCACAGAAAGCATGTGTCTTTGGTTTGCACAAAAATTCATTCGCAAAGGATCCAGATCTACCAAAGTTATGACACTTCTTTGATCTAAACTCAATGGCTTTCCAATTACTTTCCTAGTGAAAGATGAAATATTTATATTGATCCCTACTACTGCTCTCATCTCTTATATCTGACTTTCTAGCTTACTATCCTCAAGACACTGACTTTCCTCTTAGTGTTTTTTGATCATGCTTTGCACCTATTATTTTTCTACCCAGCAAATTCTCTCTCTCTTCCCCTTTCTCCCTCCCTATCTACTAGTATGTCTTGGCTCTCAAATTCTCACATGGCACTCTTTCTGGACTCTCTGACCACTTTATATAAAATATACAACCCCCTTCTTTCTCTGTTATTTTCTATCTCCTTTTATTATTCTTAGTCTTTCTCCATAGCACTTATCACCAAGTGACATAGAATCCTATCTAATAAAAGAGTATTACGCAAATTAACCATCACTCTGCCACGCCCACCAGCCAATCAGGAGAAAATATGCAAATTAACCCACCCAAGATGGTGGTTAATTTGCATATCCAGGAGCAGAAGGAAGACTGAAGACAGTGTAGAAGAAGGAAGCCAAGCATTGCAGAAGGGGGCGAAGTTGCAGAGGAGCTAGCAAGCAGGGCTGTGGAGAAGGGAGGGAAGAAGGCAGGGCAGGGGAGAAGGGAGGGAAGCAGGCAGGGTGGGGGAGAAGGGAGGGAAGCAGGTGGGGCAGTGGAGACTGCTGCAGGAAGCCCTATTGCAGGAATCTTCCTGCAATGGGACTCTAGTAAATATATATTTGTTTAGATATTGTTGCCTATCAATCCCCACAAAAATATAAGCTCTAAGAGTTAAGGGGCTTTAGTTGATACATCCTCAAGACCTAAAATAGCACTTGACACATAGTAGGCACTCATTACATATTTATTGGATGAATGAATTACTTTCTTCTCTACAATATAGAGCTAAGAATTCTAAATTACAGGATGTCAATGAAGTTTAAATTATACCCTTCATACATGATGGATGATCAGCGGATATTGGTTTCTTTCACTCTCTGAATTGCTTTACATTCATATTTATGGATAATGTTTATCAAATATGTACCCATAATAGTATTTACTACTATTGCAAAGTTGTTAGCACAGGATTTCAGACAAAGTTTAATTACAGAGAAATTCTCTCCTACAACATATTCTGAAAAATGTTTGCTGTGATTACATATCTGCTTGGGTTAGCTTCTTTCGGTCTCTTCTGTGCACTGGCCATGGAAAGATTTTACTCTGATTGACTTGGTTTTACCAGAAGAGAAAAATTAAAAGTCTTATAATTATTATTATTTTTAAATTTCCTGTGATTTGTTTTGTGGTTGTTTTTCTTGTTGTTGTTGTGTGTGTGTGTATGTGTGTGTGTTTAATGATCAACGGTCAAAATTTTTATGGCCATTGAGGAATGGGTTCTATAATGCATGTGATGTAGTATTTACAGCGGTTCTCACCCCAGAAGAAAACATTTGAACATAAACTGAGATTACATGTCTGAATAGAGAAATGTGTCACTTAAAATATCTATATGCCTACTCTTCCTTTTGATATACATGGTGAACCTAGTCTTTCTCTTCTATTTCTGGATCTTACGAGTAGTTTAACTATTTGAAATGAAAACAAAATGTGTTCTTAAATTTACAATCATTAAAATTAAGAATATATTTTTATTTAACAGTGAAAACTTACTTTTCATGTAAAAGGGTCAGTCTATTGAGTTTTAATAAGAAAACATTGTAAATTCAATTTTTATTTACTTTCATATATTCCTCAATAATTTCTATCTTCAAGGTAGCACATGAATAACACTTTCACAAAATAATAGGTATGTGTCTTATATCTGCTATAATAATTTGAACATATTATTTAACCATGTATTTATGTCACTACTAAAACTGCAAGATGCATATACTTTGAAGACCACTACTCTAAATGATCTTTCTGAGTGCCTGACACACAGTAAACATTCACAAATGTTTGTTATATCAAATTTGAATAAAATTTTCTTGGTCTTTTTCTTTTTGCACCCTAAAACACTGTGGTTACACCTCTAACAAAAAACTTACAGTGATGGCCTCTATTATAAAGAAAAGGAAATGAATCTCATAGCAAAATAAGATAATATGAAATAATAAAACATACAAAATAAAAAGGCAACTTAGGAAATAAAAGAAAATATTTGCAAACCATATAGCAAGAAGTATCATATGGTTGATCTACTTTTAATATATTTTTAAAATACATTTTATTGATTTTATTGAATTTTTACAGAGAGGAAGGGAGAGAGATAGAGAGTTAAAAACATTGATAAGGAGAAACATCGATCAGCTGCCTCCTGCACACCTCCTACTGAGGATGTGCCTACAACCAAGGTACATGCCCTTGACCGGAATCGAACCTGGGACCTTTCAGTTCGCAGGCTGATGCTCTAGCCACTGAACCAAACCGGTTAACTATTTTTAATATTTTTGAGGAGCCTGCATACTATTTTCCATAGTTGTTACACCAATTACATTCATACCAACAGTGCAAAAAGGTTTCTTTTTCTGCACATCCTCACCAATACTTATTATCTCTTGTCTTTTTTATGATAGCCATTCTAACAGGATGAGATACTATCTTATTGTGGTTTTTGATTTGCATTTCGCTGAAGATTAGTGATGTTGGACATCTTTTTGTATGTTGGCCATTTTTCTGTCTTCTTTGGAAAAATGCTAGTTTCTCCACCCATTTTAAAATGAGATTATTTGCTATTTTTGTTATTAAGTTATATTAGTTCTTTATATATTTAAATATTATCTTCTTGTCAAATATTTTCTTTTATTTTTCTTAAGCATTGACAATGTACCAGACAATTTTATTGTCAATAGTGGTAAACAAAACAGACTGCATTTGAAAATATTAAATTTAAAGTTAAACATTTTTAAGACTTAAAAGAGGCATCTAAAATGGGTAATCTGTAGATCCTGGGAGAAGTGATGGGAAACCAACTGAGGGTGTTTCTTTTTCCACTTTTCTCATAATGTCATCACCCTATTGGCAGTTCCCACTACCTATTAGAAATGATTGACAGTCTAGTTCAGCAGCAGCATAGCTAACTGCAGGTGACATGGCTCAGATCTTGTTTTCAGAGATTTTACACTTATTTTATTAACACAGTGTTTACCTGTGTAAAGGGGGAAAAAAAATAATAGATTGTCTTTTAAGAACAAATAAAATTAGTATAATTCACAAAAATGGTTGAAGTGGTCAAAGAGCCAATAAAACTAGTCCTAATGTGACAATTTGCTTATTTATTATTTATTATTTTTTTTTTGTTAATCCTAACAAATCCTCATTTGTTAATCTATTTTTCCATTAATTTTTTCGAGAGAGTGGAAGGGAGAAGGAGAGACAGAAAGAGACACATGATGTGAAAGAGACACATAGATTGGTTGCCTCCCACACCCCCCCTCCCCAACCAGGGCCAGGGATTGAGCCTGCAACCGAGGTATGTGCCCTTGACTGGAATCGAACCTGGGACCCTTCAGTCTGCAGGACAACACTCTGTCCACTGAGCCAAACTGGCTAGGGTGCAACAATTTATTTATTTCAATAAATAAAATACATCTCTGCTCATCATAGCAAATAAAATGACTATAGCTAACTAAATTTTTAATTATTTTTTCATGGGAAACTTGTGAAAACTGAAACTAGTCCCCATTATTCACTATTGCTATTTGTAAGATGACTGTATCTCACACACAAATCCCTTATTTGACAAAAATTATACCTCTCGCAATCTTTTTCTAGGCAGTCAGAAATCTTGAATACCAGGTTAAGTATTTTAAAATTATAAAACAACTGTGTTGAAAATGCTTGTAAGGTAAATATTACTGAATCCTCAAATATATTATTGGGCTAGTGTTTAATGACTTTAGAAGCAGTATTGGGTTTTCCCTAAATTACAATTTAGGATTGCAGGAGTTGTAAAAACAAACTGCTTTTTCCAGATCCCCAAAAGAGTCAAACACAAGGAAAAAAAAAAGGTATGAGATGTTAAAATCCCCTGCTCACTAGAATCTGATAGTCGGATGTGCCTCTTAAATGACCATTATAAAATTAGTAAAGTATCACCATTTTCAGTCTGATTTTCTTAACTTGAGGGAAAGATATTAAAAATACATTCAAATTAAGGTAGTTAAAATTATGAGAGTCAATAATAGATATATAACTTTGCTAGATTTCTTAATCCAGCCTAAAATTTTATGCTAGGTTTTGACAACCAAAAATTATGAAAATACGCCAACCAAAAGTTGTAGACATATGACCACTAAATGTAACAGTTTGCTGTGGCTCACCACATTGTAAATTCATTTTCTATTAGCAAAGTGGAAATCATGGTGTTCCAGTATCATAAGCTTGTTACAAGAATCTCCAAGGAAAGAGATTACTTATGCTCAAGGTACAAGATATATGTAAGCTATATCATTCGTTGAAACTGTTATGCAAAAGATTTATAAGTAGTCAATCATTTTCCATGATAATTTTTTATTTATCTAGCTGGTTACAATGTTACAGAAAACCGAAGAAGAACAAAGCAATACTAAGAGATGGAGTTACTTTTACTATGCGCAGGTCCAGAGGAAAATGTCTCAAATTCTGGGCCCCAACATGCAGGAATTTTCCCTATTTATATGTTTTTACTTTCTTTGTCTCCCAAATATGGGGTGTTTCCGGCCCCTTTTGCAAGTTCTTAAAGAGCCTGTAGGTGCTGGGGCCTTGAGACCTCAACCAGAGGCCTGGCCTGGCACCAGCACTGATAACCTTGCCTGGGGAAGGTTTAATAGCCTCTCTGAAGTGTGAGTAGTCTTAGCAAGCAAGAATTTACAGAAGCCAAATAGCAGAGTTAAAATTTCAAACAGCAGTATTTGAATAAAATACTGCTGTTTGAATAAAATACTGCTGTAAGATGGATGCTTCAACACCAATATGCCAATTTTATCATTATTGAGGCTTTAGAGACACTTATGTATGTCATCATTTTCCATTTTATTGCAGGTCCTTATTTAAACACATCTTGCTATCTGGCATCAGTACCCTAATCTGGATAGTGATTTATTGGCATATCAAAATTGAACTTACAGAATTGATGAAATAAAATTTATAAATTAAGAAAAAAATTGAAAACATATTTCTGTAAATATATAGAAATGAGAGGTTTTCTTGAAACTATGAATGACTTACAGAAGCATGGAACCTGTTAGGGCATCTACTATTTTCCAGTTCAGTTCCTTGGTCTCTATGTATATTTAGGAGAAGATTTATTTCAAAGTTTCATTATTTCAATAAATATTCATTTAGCATCTTTATCCTCAAGAAGCCCATAATTTTATATCAAAAGAGAATAGTAATTTTATACTTACCATGTAGCTGAACGAAAATATTCGAGAAGATTGCACAGGGTGTCCCCAAGAAGGCAGACTCATTTGCTGGTCTTCTGATCTGGAATTGGGACAAAGGTAGGTTTCATAAGGAGGGAATGGAATGTGAAATAGTGATGCAAAAATGCCATTTGCCTTATCAGAAAAGAAGGACTAATTTGGGAGGATAGAAGACATAGGCTCAGAAATATCCTTAACAATGTATGCTGCTTCTCATATTTCTAGATTATTTCTGAACTGATAGAGGAAAGTGAAAAAATAATCACATTAAAGTAGTCAGATAAAGCATGTCTCCTGGGACTATTATGCTTTCTTAAGAACTTGAAGTAATGAGAAGTCTTATAGGCTAACCTTAATTCTCTCACTTCCTACATTTCACTATGCCATGACCTCACAAAGCAGAATTGCCATGGTTCCTGGTATTTCCAGCATCCTCCCACATTTGTTGCTCCATCCCTACACACTAGAAAGCATGATTATGAAGGATTGTTTCACTTGTGAAGATTTTGCTTTTTGTTTTCCCACAGTGAAGAATAGCATTTGCCCAAGATCTAATGTGTGAAATGAAAGTTACACAGACATTAACATGGACATCACCATCACTATCCCACCCATATTACCCCTTTGATTAAAAAAAACCCACAAGAATATATGAAAAGTTAAATACAATGTATCAGAACAAATAAAAATTAGAAAACTTCATACTTGGAAGCTGTGACTTTCATTAGGATTGTAGGAAGCTAATATGCAATAATGCTTTAGTTGTCTAACATGTGAAAGGCCAGTGTGAAAGGGACTCAAATAAGGGTTGTAGAAAATTGGCCTTCTAAAGTAAACTGGGAGGAAAGATTTCCACTTAAACACTCAAATTGACGTACTTAACCAAGAGAGTAGGTATAAAATAAAGGCTATGAAGATGTGGACGAAAGGAGCCACATGCTAACCTGACAAGCTCAGGGGAGGCCTGAGTGGGAGTCTTGCAAACTCAGAGACCTAAAATAACCACAAAAGATGGTTTGAAAATTAAATATTTAATTACAAACAGGGTATAGTGGGTAGTCATGTCCTAGGCCGATATTTTCCCTGACAAAGGTCAACTTAGATCTTTACTGAGCCATTTGCCTTTTTGCCTCTAAGATAACATATCTGCGAGATGTCTGGGTAACTTGTAACTTCCTTTTTTGTGGAGCCCTGGGGCACAACCAAATGTGGTGGGCGCCAGGACAGACACCACAAATTCCTTCATTATCATGTTCATTGTTCCTGCACTCAACTAAGTATGTGTCCATCATTTTACTTTTTATCCAATCCCAGGGGTTTCCCACAGCTTTGCTTTATCCCACCTCCTTAATCTATCACCAATGAATTTCATGTAACCCACTTAGGTGCCTCCTTTGATTGCAATGTATAAATACAAATGTAACCCGCCATTCTTGGGAGCATTATCTCAATTCGTTGAGATTCTGCTTGCCGGCATATGTCAACAGTTTGGCTCAAATAAACTCACAAAAATTCTTTACAGGTTTCAATGGTTTTTTACATTAACAAAGAGAAAAAATTCACTTATCTCAAGTTATTGAAAAACAGATTAGGAGATTAAAAAATAACAGTTAAAATATTAGGCAAATAGAATGAAGTTGGGAAGACTCAGTCAAGGCAAAAGAAAGCTTTGGAAAAGAAAGTAAAAGAGGTTAATCTCCTTTAATGATGTAGTTGTTACTTGACATTTACTTAATTAGAAAACAGTATACAATGTGAAAGGGGTTAGAACACTCCATCCCTAATGCGACACTCTGACATATTGACTATCTTGAATTAAAGGCACTTGAAAAACAACAGATGAAAGAAAAATAATGACCTTTCTTTTCCTTCTTAAAAGAAGGCGATGAAATCATCATGTGAAAGACGCCTTCCCTAAAGCACAAGGAAGGTAAAAGTCTTATCAAGGATAAGAAGTTGAGAGCAAGAGGATTCTGTTCAAATCTAGTTAAAATATTTTTTATCTTTATTTATCTCCCCACATAGGTTAGTTGCTTTTCCACAATTGCCTTTGTTCATCTTGTTTAGGATTTAGGTTTTGCCACTTTCTTAGGTCTTCATTTCCTTATAAAGACTTCTGGGACACACAAAACTTGTATTAGTAACTTTGTATGATTTCTCCTGTTAATATAATTCTCAGGCCTAGCCAAAAACTTAACCCTATGGTAGAGGTTAAAATTTGCTTCTCCTACAATTATAGAGTATGAATATAGTTTTAGAGTCAAGTTATCTCCGGCTCTCAATAGTCAATATTTTTGTAAACTTATGTAAATTATTTAACAGTGGAATCCCCAGTTAATCAATGAAGCATAAGTAATCACATTGGGCTATTGTTGGAATGGAATTTTTGGACTGGAACCTGGATTCTTTGCCCGCCAGGAATTGAATGAATCCACGTACAGAAAGTGGTATAGCAAAGGTGGAGATTTATTGAAGAGCAAGTACAGACTCCCACATGGGGAGAGGGAAAGAGTCCCACAGAGTGGACTCCCACGTGGAGAAGGGGAAATGGTCCCACTGAGTTCCTTTTCCCTTTGGCTTATACAGGCTGCAGTGCCTGGTGCCTTGATATCCCCTCTGATTGGTCACTATTCCCTTAGACGGGTTACTATAGTAACTCCTGGGCTCAAAGGTTGAGTCTCACATGGGACATGTGAGGTTCTTCCCCTTCCTTCCTTATTGTTTTCCTAATCCCTCTGGGCTTTCTTCTTCTCCTTCTGAATGAAGGGCTTCCTTCTCTTTATTTTGTAAATACAGTCCTAATGCTGTTCCCAGCTCCCTCATTCTATGGAAATGTACTTGTTGCAGCTTTTCAGCTTCCCTATTCTATGGAAATATACCTTCTGCTGCTCTACAGCCCTGTGCTTCCTCCATGGTCCCCTTAATTTCTAAAATTCCCTAAACCTGTCCTATTTTACCCCTAAAATTCCTGTTTCATTGTGAATATTAAAAGGGATAATGAATACATCTATTATCTTAATGCAGAGTCCTGCTCCTGATTAAAAACCTGTGTGTGACTTTCAAGGTCTGGCCTAGGCAATTATAAAGGTTTTATCTGGCAGGCCTCATGGGGGAAGGCTGCCCTCCTCACACCAAACTTGGCACAGGACTACTACATTACAATTGTTAAGAGGAAGTGCAGTCAAGGACTCAATGGCCCTGAGCTGGTCCTGCTCTTATACATATTTGCATTGCTAGCCTTTAGCCCCAGAACCTATATCCCTAGGTCTCTTTATCTGAGGCCATGGACCTAGGTCCCCTTCACATGCCTTTGCAGAAGCCTTCTTGTGAGGGCAGAGGGCTTGAATACATGTTTCTCCTAGCCCAAGCACTGAGTATTTTTCCAACCTGAGTCATCAGGCCTCACACTGCTTCTTACCCCTGGATCCATAAAACTGCTGGAGCCTTTTGTTCTGGCCTCCTCAGCAGCTCGGAAACCTCAGGTCTGTGCTGGTCTACCTACCCTCTACCTGTGTGCCATTCCATTTGCTCTGGTTTTAGCCTTGCTTAGACCATCAAAGTAAGTGAATAAAGACTTAATGCTTTTGAGGAGGCTAAAAGGCTAATTCCAATGTAACCCTGATATTTGGAGGAGGGGGAGGAAGGGGGCAGGTTAGCAATCTGAATCTGTGCTAGCAAGTCCAGTGTACATTCTTGATAACCTATAATTAAGTCACTACCTCTTTCCCAGAAACTGATTTTGCAGAACCTGTTATCGAAATACAGAGGCCATAAAACTGAACAGTGCACTGCCTCAGAGGCGGGAGGGGGGTTATTAACGCTGGCACCAGTCCAGACCATCCAATATGGTCTCAAGACCCCCAACACCTGGGGCCTTTTTGCAAAACACAGGAAAAGAACCAAAGCATAATCCATATCTGTGGGACAAAGACCCCAGAAAGATATGAGAGAAGCCCTCTGCATGTTACTTTACTCAAATTTGAGAAGTTATTCCTCTGAGTCCACCAGCATATTAAAGAGTGTAACTCCTTTTCTCTAAAAGCAGTGCTTCGTTTTTCTTTGGTCTTCTGCAACACTTTCATTTTTGGGTTTTTCCTAATAAGTTGCTCAAACACCTGATAACTCAGAGCTCAGCTCTCCTCCCCCCGGCCCGCCCCCTTTCTCTCTCTCTTCCTCCCTCGCTCTCTCTCTCATCTCCCAGCTCAGCTAAGCTCCTGCCTGGCACACCTTAAACATTCCTCCAGGATTAAACTTAAACATACAGAGGGTTAGACACACATGCATAGAGATATAAGGAATATAAAGGGAAGCATTACAGGTATCTATTACCTGGCCATTATATCCTCTGTGGAAATACGTTGAAATGAATTGCCTACCTCAGAGTGGAAACTCAGTAGGAGATGCAGTAAAAAACAGAATTTGAGATTCCTTCCTTGAGGTCAAGCATTCTTGCCCAGTTACTTTTAGAGCCTTTTGTAATCTTTATTGTCAACTTTTCTATTTGCAATGATCTAATTGGCAGAGCCTGTATCAGGCAATCTGGTATTTAATCAAATGCCAGTTTATTCCTTTAAATCAATGATTAATGCTAAAGTGGATATTGAATAGTACATTAGTATTAGAATTCAGCTAACTCATAGATTAATTAGAATTTTGTGTTTCTCCTGGGAATACACACTTCTATCCAGAATTAGATGTCTATGATTAAAATGTTTGTTAATCCAAGTAACATTTGCCCCCTTAAATTAATCAGAACAGTGCTGCATCATTTATGTATACAAATAAAATTAGCAGCAAAATAATATGTGTGTTTGTGAATTATAATATATATTGCATATAAACAGAGATGTGTGTGCTTGTGTATGTGTGTATGTGTAAAGTAATCCACACCCACATACACACCTACGATGGTTTTATAGTAAGACATGCATCTTGGTAATATGAAATATTTCAAATTGTAAAACATTTTTTTTTTGTTGTATTTTAACAACTTGTTCTATATTTATGGAAAAAACAAACTGCACCACGATTTGCAAGTAACAAGTGTAATTAAATTAAACAAAGCATGTAGGGCACACAATGGAGCTAAGAAGTACAAATTCAAGTTTAGAAGAGAAAACTATTCTTGGAGTACTTCAAATCAAATCCTTGGGAAGCAAAAGCAATCAGAGGGAAGCCAACTATTTTGCCACATTAGAAATATACATAGACTACAGAGAGAAATATACAGATGGCAAAAGTGAACACCACCTTAAACTAATGAATACTAAATATTATTCACATACTAGAGACCTGATGCATAAAATTCGTGCACTCAGGGGATCCCACAGCCTGGACTGTGCCCTCTTGCAGTCTGGGAGCCCTTGAGTAATGTCCAAGTATCAGCTTAGGAGAGCTGGGCCTAAGCTGGCAGTCGGCCATCCTTAGTGCTGCTTCTGAGGCGGGAGAGGCTCCCACCACCGCCACTGCACTCGCCAGCCTTGAGTCCAGCTCTGGCTGTGGAAGTGCACTGACCACCAGGGGGCAGCTCTTGTTTTGAGTGTCTGCCCCTCAGTGGTTAGTGTGCATCATAGTGACCAGTCGTTCCTCTGTTCAGTTGATTTGCATATTAGCCTTTTTTATATAGGACTATGAATGTCACACTGTATTTATCTTAAATCAAAAACCACTATATACATTGCTGTATTATAAAATCTTCCTACTACATATAACCTATTCGGATAAAATTCCCAAATTTCACAATTTGTATATGCTATTACCATAAGAAACATGTACACTTATGTAAATCAACTGAAAAAGGTGACCGACTACCTGAAACTCAGTCATGCTGGTTATTTACAGCCACAGGCACTTCAGCTAAAGACTTTCATGCCCAGAAAAAAAGAAGGACATGAAGTTTTCAGTGTAAGGTTTAAATCAGAGATGTAAGATTTAATCTGACCGAAACCAATAAGTTGACCAAGACGAACAGGGTAAAAGTGAAAGATCACGTTTATTGAAAGCTCTCGGGTGAGGTCCCGCGGTCCACGGGCTCGGGCTGGGAGAGTCACACCCACCTCTGTCTGGCGGGGCTTTTTATGCTGCTGTTGGAGCCATCAGGCTCATCTGAGGTAGCTTATGGCAGGTGATTTACGGTCGTACGGCTGCAGCCTGGCCACCCTGATAAGACTTGGGTGGTCATTTATTGTCCAGCAGGATGTTAGCACAGCTGTGACTTGGTTGGTATGTCCGGGGGGACCACTATTGTTCAACTCAGCAAGTGGGATTGGAAGAGTCCCTATCTTCCCAGCCCCAGACCTTACATTCAGGTTAATTTATACCCAAGGAAATATGATCATATGATCCTATATAATAAAAGGCTAATATACAAATTGTCCCCTTGACCAGGAGTTCGACCTGGAGTTGGACCAGGTGGTGAGGTCAGCTGGCCAACCACCCATGGCTCCTACCCCTGGCCAGCCTGGCCTGATCGATCCCAATCAGGGCAGGCCCATCACACCCCACCCATGCACGAATTCATGCACCAGTCCTCTAGTATTGTACATAATTACCTAAAGTGCTATTACAAACAGAAAAAGAAGTGTCTCTCAATTTAAACTGAGTAATTAAGTCAAAAAAGGGGGGGTGGGGGAGATAGTGAATCCAACATTGAAAGTTCAAGTACAAAGAAGTCTTCAACAATCAGCAAATTTTAATAAAGCTAGCATTTTCTTTCATTATAATAGCTATTAGTATTTAATGAACCCAGTAAAAATTAGAAGCATGACATAATTCTGTTTTAGACAAGACCTATACAGATTTACACTCAAGAATGGACTTATTAGTTTTTAGTACCTTCAAGGAAGACTGAAATCTGAAATAAGAGAGGTGCTCTTTTTATAGTATAAATTGACAATGTCTCAAGGCATGGCATAGAAAAGAATTACAACTGTTATAAACTTGCTCTCTAGGGCAGCTTATGTCATGAGACTGAAGCCATTGAGTCTTTAAAGGAACTTCTAAAGATCACATAGTATTTTATTCATTAAAATGATGCTAAACTCTATAGCAAAGAAAAGACAGTTTTTTCAGTCCATATATATATTTTTTAAATAAAAAAATATGGAATGCTTCACGAATTTGCATGCCATCCTTGCACAGGGGCCATGCTAATCTTCTCTGTATGTTCCAATTTTAGTACCTGTGCTGCTGAAGTGAGCACCAGTCCACTTATTTTTTATCAAACTTAAATTGGTATTGTATACAGGCTAGGCAGAGAATGTGAACTGTAAAAATTGTACATTCTCTTCCAACATGAAAGTAACAAGGATAACTTCTCCAAACATCTCAATGCACACACACATACACATATACACACATACTTATTAAACAGGAACAATTAAATATAATATTAAAATAACATATATATTTACATATATAATATTTCAATTCTTTAGCAAAAGCTTCCTTTTCCTTCCAATGACATAAAGTAACATAAAATGTTTTTTTTTGTCTCTAGCTACATATTTCTCTGGCTATAGCTTTAATACCTTAAAAAGTAAAAATCTGACAAATAAGGTATGGAAGTATAACATATGGCCAGGCAACCAATTAATAAGAGCTTATGGATTGACTTATTTAATTTTTAAAAATTTTCTGTACTGGAAGCAGCAAGATGAAACAAAAATAAAATATTCATTATTCCTTTGGAAATTTCAAACTATTTGAAAAGAAAATTTTAACTTATCAAATATAAACATAGTGTAATCATGTGTTCAAAATATAGAATTAAAGAATGGGAGGTTAGACAGAAATTACTTTGTATTCAGTAGTCAAGGAAGTACCAACAGGTCCTTAATTAAAAATGCTGTTGAATACAAGAATAAAAAAAATTATAAGCAAAGGAAGATGGAAGGTAAGGGAGAGAGGAAGAAAGAGGGTGATGAACACAGATTATTTTAGTTGTATTTTAAAGGAGGAATCACTTAAAAATATAAATTCCATTATAAAAGTGGTATTTTGGAACAATTAACTAAAACACTGAAGAAAACAGGAGTCAGTACAATATGCTTCTTATATATGTGGAGATAGACCTTTCTGAAGACCTGGGTGAAGAGTAGTAAAAACCAAAATTGGATATACAAAACTGTGGCCAAATCATATTAATAACAATTGTTTTATACCAACCGAGATCTAGAAGATCAAAATGGGCTATCTTTCAGAGGAGGCATTTTATAATTTTATTAGAGTAGTATTGAATAAACACTAAAATATTATAATTCTATTTTAATATGATGATTATTTCCATATCAATTGTATTGACATTCTTAGCCATAATTCAAAAATAATACAGTAAGTATAATGGGAAAAATTTGAACTAAAATTCAGAAAAGTTGGCTATGCTCTTCCTTTGATTTCTTACTTAATAACTCTTTACATTCAATATTTTCTACTCAAAAGTTGTTTACCTTAGTTAGTTAACATCTCTGTGTTGCTGAGCCTCCATCTGCAAATTATAACTTATAACACTACTTGTTCTGTAAATTAAATTTGATAATTAATGCAAAGTGTTTGGAATATAAAACATGACACATATCTGGCACATAAAATAACTTAAGTGTTAAAGCTAAAATTATTGTTATTCCCATGCAGTCCACCACCATATTTCCTTCAATTTGAGTATATTTTAAACATTGGCTAAGAACTATTATTCCATTTACTTGTTTGTTTTTTTCAGAGGAATCCTTCCTCCACAACCCTATGAGTATCACTCAAAGAAAAACAAACTTGCACTTGTTGACAAAGTTGTGGGGAAATCAGTAGCTGTGAAAATCAGTACAAATATTAGGGAGAAAATCAGCAGCAGCATGTATCACAAAGGATAGTTCATATATCTTGACCTGGTATCACTACATCGGAATTCTTATAAAAATGTGTGGGAGTTTTATGCACAAAGACACATAAGTATTACTTAAAATTTACTACCATTGGAAAAATTCAAATGTTCATGTAGAAGAATGGTTAATTAAATTGTAAATTATGGTACATCTTCCTAATAAAAGCTATATGCATATTAGAAATTATAATTAGAAAAAAATATGAAGCATTATTGAAAAAAATGAATATAATATATTAACTGAAAAGAGATGTTATAATAGGACATTAATGTGCATTATGATGGTAATTTTGCAAAAATATATATGCATAATAAAAAATACTGAAATGGCATGCATACAAAAGAAAATATTTGCTTGGTTAGCCTAGTGGAACTAATGATGTTTCTTATTCTCTAACATTCTGTAACACCCTATATTTTTAAAATAAAAATTATAACTGCATTGTCCCATCATCACTTAAAGACCCAACATTAATTCCATATTACTCTATAAGAAAAATACCAAGTTTCTTATGCCAGGCAACATACATCACTAGTTTGTCACAATCTACTTTTCAGGTTCATTATCATTCTAGTTCATGTGTATGATTTTTCTGTTGTACTAAATTTCTCATTGTTTTCCCAAGTGTCATGCATAGGTAGTTCTGCTTTTGAAGGCAGTGACTTATGGATTAGCACAATTATTATATTAATATGAATGACAATTGGAATTCCAAACATGACATTATTTAATATCTATGCTTTATTTTCCTCCGGTATAAAGTGGGGATGATGAAAGTATGTACAACATAGGGTTAAGAGTTAGGATTATGAATTAATACAAACAAGGCACTTAGAGCTATGACTGGCACTTAATCAGTACAATATGGGTTTAAGTTTCAGAAAAAAAAAGTGAAATTCATCAAGCACTTTACTGAAAGCTTTCTGTTTCATTTTTTAAGCAATTTCATGTATGCTTTTATTTAACACTTTCAAGAATTTTATGATAGAGATACTATTATTATATTGATATACATATGAGGAAATCAAGGTCCAAGCAAACTGAATAACTTATATGTAGTAAAAGAGTTAAGGACTATGCAAAGAAAGTGATTCTTATTTAACACTGAGCATATGTTGTCTTTATTTCTGCTGTTATTATAATAGGGACAAAAGGAAGAACACAGCCAATTTTCTGATTTTCAATCCATTTTTTCCCCATTCCATCCTACTTTATTATTTAACATTCTTGGCAAAAAATGTCACAATATATTTGGAAATATTCATGCTAAAGATATTTTTAATCTGTTAATATTTATGAAATTATTATCTAATAAAAGTATAGTTGATAGCTGTTTTCAGATTTTTTAAGTTAATAGAAGCTTTAAGTGTCCTGGGTATGCATTAATATCTGTTTCCCAAAATGAGAAATTATTTCTGCAAATATAGACAAGATGAAGTACGGTGATTGCCATTGTAACCATTTGTAAATATAAAGTTCAGTGGTATTAAGTGCATTCACATTGTTGTGCAACCATCACCACCACCCATCTGCAGAACTCTTCTTGTCTTGCAAAACAAACTCAATATCCATCAAACGATAACTCCTGCTACCCACTGCCTCCAGAGGAGGCAGCCACTGTTCTATTTTCAGTCTGTATGCAATTGACTACTCTCGCTACATTATGCAAGTGAATTCATACAGTATTTGGCTTTTTGTGACTGGCTTATTTCACTTAGTATGATGTCCTCAAGTTTCATCCATGCTATAGCATGTGTCAGAATCACCTTATTTTTTAAGGCTAAATAGTATGTCATTGTATGTATATACCACATTTTATTTATCCATTCATCCACCAATGGATACTTGGGTTGCTTCCACCTTTTGCATTGGAAATATGTTGCTATAAACATATGGTTGTGTATAAATATAAATAATATAAATATAGAAATATAAATAGAAATAAATATAAATAATGTACTATAGAGGGAAAGAGAGACCCTGCTTTCGATTCTTTTGGGTATATACCCAGAATTAAAATTGCTTAGTCATATGGTAACTCTGCTCTTAATTTATTGAGGAAACACCATACTACTTTCCACAGTGGCTGCACCAATTTATATTTTCACTAACAGTGCACCAGGGATTGTTTCTTCATATCCTTGCTTATTTATAACAATAAACCTTATTTTCTGTGTTCTTTGTTTTTATAGTAAATGTAAAGTAAAATATTGTGGTTTTCATTTGCTTTTCTATAATGATTAGTGGTGTTGAGCATCCTTTTATATACCACTAGAGGCCTGGTGCATGGACTTGTGCACTGATGGGGTCCCTCGGCCTGCAGGGATCAGGCCAAAACTGGCAGTCCAACACTGCCTGCTGCTCCTGCTCATCCCAGTCCTGCTGTACCTGCCGCCACCACCACCCAGTAGGCTTGCTGCCGCTCTGCTGCGGTCTCCAGGCTGCAGTGGCCAGCCATGAGCCCTGTGTCTGGCGCCCATTGGTCAGCTGAGTGGTGCTTCCACTGTGGGAGTGCACTGACTACCAGGGGGCAACTCTTGCATTGAGTGTCTGCCCCCTGGTGGTCAGTGTGCATCATAGTGACCAGTCGTTCAGTTGTTCTACTGCTTAAGTTTTTATATATACTAGAGGCCCAGTGCACAAAATTCATGCACAGAGTGGGGGTCCTTCAGCCCCGCCTGCACCCTCTGCAATTTGGGGCCCCTACACCTTTTTCTTATCTAGCTAACCTCTTCACATTAAAAAAAAATTAACTGAAATATCACCTACTCTAGGAAATCCTCTTTGAACAAATGTCTTTACAATCTGTATTACGTATTTTCATAGTATATCATTCTTTTTCTTTAACAGCTACTTAGAGTAGATGCAATGTGTTTTTCATTCTTGCATCTGAATTTTTTCTTCTTACTCTTGTAATAGCAAAGCTTATCCAATTTACATTTGGCCTTCAAGGGCTTATATTTGGTTCAGTTCCTAGTTGGCTCCCTGCTTTTTTTTTTTTTTTTTTTTTAAGCAATATATTTGGGTTGTGATAGTAAGCCTCACTTGTAATCAAGCCTGTAGGTCTCCCTATCTGAATATTTCTATAAAACCAATCACTTTCGCATACCAGAGATTGTGTTCATTTATAGAAAATAGCAATAAATGTCACCTGATCATTTGATCTTCTAGTAATATTTTATAGCAAGATGTATTATTCTAGTAATTTAACTATTAAAAAACTGAGGAGTACAGAAATAAATCACATTGAACAATAAAGAATGACTCCAATATCAAAGCATAGTACACTTAGGGCCTCCCTTGTCCTGTGCCTCAGATAGCACCGCTAAGTACACAGTTCACATGGAACTCAACTTCCTTTAAAATAGGAAGGGATGCCATTCTCATGAAGCAGCTACTTCCACACATTTTCTTTTTTATTTAATTCACAGCACATACTCTTTGTACTAATTACTGGAAAATAATCCTAGCAATTGCCTCTGTTCCTCTCTGTATTGTTGCCTTACATTCTGATGTTATTACTGCGATTTTATCATCCACTCTCTCTAATAAGATTGTGAATTTTTTAAGGGCAGATCATGACTTGAGCTTGTGTTTCTCTGTCATGGTGCCTAGATAAATACTCAAATGCCCTCCAGTCCAAATGACTGTGATGAGAGAGGCCCACAGTTGCTGGAAACCTCTGATTTTTATTTAAGGGGCCTCACTTGTTCTGCATCTTTACAGAGGGGTGAGTAGGGTCTAAGGGAACTTGAGGAAACCCAGACAGAATCCTCCTCCTAAGAGATTTTGCTAAGCTGGTGCCTGGGACACCAGGCATTTGTCCAATTAAAACCCGGACACACAGCAATAACAAAGGCACTGGTCTCCTACTGCTAATGCGTGGGGAATCAAACCCCAGCCTGCAGGAACTCACCCCCGCAGTCAGGACCAGGCCTCTGGGTAGACCTGGGCTGGTGCTCCTAACTCTGGGGAGAAGGAGACTTCCCGTGGCTGCAGGCTAGAGGCCCCGGACTCCGCATCAGGTGCCCAAATAGGTCCCTAGCGCAGGTTAGTCAGCAGATCAGCTTATTCGCCTGGGATTGCGGAGAAACTTGGTCAGGCTCAGCCTGGGTTCTTCGCCCTGTGATGGCGGGGCGGCTCAGCTTGGCCTGTTCTCCCTATGATCGTGGGGCGACTTGGCCTGGGGTCACTGATTTCCACCAGCTGCAGCTCACCAGTCTCCTATGGGCTGAGGGGAGTTGACCAGTTGAGCCCACAGCATGTGGCAGTGGCTGTGAAGGTTGGCATGGCAACCCAGCACTGACTTACAATTTGTCAGTTTTTGGTCATGATCGGTTGTTACAAGTTACAACCCTGGGCTTTTATTATTAGGATACCAAGGGCCTGGTGCATGAATTTATGCACCTTGAAAGGAACTGTGGGCTGCAATGGGCGGGTCTCGTCCCATCTTCCACGCCTCAGACCAACCCCTTCCTCCATGGCCCCCAGTCCCCTCTCTGCTGACAGCCCCACTCCTGCCTCTGCCACTCCCACATGCTGCCGGTGTGGAGCAATTGGGGCCAGCACCAGCAGTGGGTGTGAGTGGGGCCAGCGCAGTCAGCGGGTGCGTGTGGTGGCTGCTGGCCCCAATCACCCCTCAGGAGCAGGGGGAGGTGGCAGCCACCACTCACACCCACTGATAGCACCGAGTGATCGGGGACAGAACCAGGGGATGGCAGCCGTTACAAGTGGGGCCAGTGCCAGCAGCAGGTGCGAGTGCCAGGCAGGACCACGATGGACAGGAGCGAAGAATTTTCAGTAACCACCAAAGACTTGCCCTGATGACAGCGACTGGAGCCCGCCTTGGTCTGACACCCCCACTCATCTGCTCCACCACCCCGCCACAGCCAACGCCCATCATGTTCCACATTTTGCTGCCTGCTGCTGATGCCCACCATTTTCCGTGCGCAACCCTGGTGGTCAGCGCATATCATAGTGATTGATTGTTCGGTTGTTTGTTCCGCCATTTGGGCTATTTGCAAGTTAGGGTTTTATATATACAGGCTAGAGGCCTGGTGCTCAAATGGGTGCACTCGAGGTGGGGGTCCCTCAGCCCGGCCTGTGTCCTCTCGCAGTTCAGGAGCCCTCAGGGGATGTCTGGCTTAGGCCCACAGTAAGACATCCTTAGTGCTGCTATGGAGGTGGGAGAGGCTGACACCGCCGCTGCTGTGCTTGCCGGTCATGAGCCCGGCTTCTGGCTGGGCGGTGCTCCCAATGTGGGAGCGCACTGACTGCCAGGGGGCAGCTCCTGCGTTAAGCATCTGCCCCCTGGTGGTCAGTGCATGTCATAGCGACCAGTCTTTCCACCATTTGGTCGTTTCGCATATTAGACTTTTATTACATAGGATGGATTATAATGGCACTTGTATGTCTTCCTTGGAATAATGTTTATTCAAGTAGTTTGCCCATTTTATATATATTTTTTAAAGTTTCTCATTGTTGAGTTTCAAGAGTTCTATATATATGCTTGATATTTATCAAAATACATAAGAGTTTTATGTATGCTGGATATCTATCCTTTATCAGATAATTTTTTTGCAAATATTTTCTCCATTCTATAGGTTGTCTTTTGATGTGCAAAAGTTTTAAATTTTCCTGACGTGTATTTTTTTTTATTTTCTTTTGCTATTTCTCTCTCATTCTTTCTCTCTTTCTCTCTAAAATAAATTTTAAAAAATGTGATATATATAATGGGATATTATTCACCCTTTACAAAGACAACCCTTCCATTGGTGACAACATGGATAAACACATAACTCATTATGCTGAGTGAAACACCAACTCTTTATTAGCTTATTTAATATTTGATATTCTATATGTAACTGTGAGTAGGTTTTCAGGCACAATTTTTTATTTGGGACTCAAATAGCTTGTCTTATAAACTACAATTAACTTCTTCAATATCATGAGCATTCAAGGAAGTCCATATGTTGAATCAGCATCATGTTTGGACTAGAAATTCATTGCAGTCTTCTTCACTACTAAAATTTTCTAAACTAATAAATCTACTAGAAGAATGTTTACAAAATGTTTTCTTCTAAAAATGCATATCTGGCCCTGGCCTACATCATTTGGTTAGAACCCAGTCCCACTAGGCAAAGGTTGCAGGTTTGATCCCCAGTGAGAGCACATACAAGAGTTAACCAAGAAATGCAGAAATAAGTGGAACAACAAATCAGTCTCTCACTCTCTCAAAATCAATAAATAAAAATTAAAATAAAAACAAAATAAACAAATAAGAGTACATATTGAGAGTTATCAGAGTCAAGATTACTGATTCAGCAAACAAAACAAATGCAAATATACTAATAAATAAAAGAAAAGTGTTAATGTTCCCAATGATAGATATAACTTTCTAAAGAGTCTTCAGCCTGACCAGTCTACTCTATCCCCAATAATAAGCTACATGGAAAGCCAAATTCTTAAGATTTGGTTTGGTGAGGATAGAATTTGAGAGAGAAAAAATATCATTAGTAGTGCAATTCAAAGATATAATGTCAGACTCTTTAACCCTAAGGTACATGTCTCTAGCATAGATTATACTTGGCAGCCAAACCAGATGATGCCATCTATCTGGCAAGCTGTTCTTTCTCCTACACAGAGCTTAGATGGATAAAGTCTTCTGACTAATTTAGTGTATCTGCATAGATTCTGTCCTTGAACATCACATTAATTTAAAATTTTATTTGCACTCTTCTTGATTTAGTTGACAGATTTGTGTTCTTGAAAGACAGTCTTTAATACAATACTTCATACTCAAAGAAAATGAACTTAAAATATTCAACCTACTTGAGTATTTTTAGACTCTAATGTGATATGATGATTTGTGTCATTTAGTCTGTCTGTACTTTTATAATATACTAGAGGCCTGGTGCATGAATTCATGCATGGGTCAGGTCCCTCAGCCTGGCCAGTGATTGGGGCCGATCAAGGGGGTTGGCCAGTCATAGAAGGTTGGCTGTGGGAGCACGCTGACCACCAGGGAGCAACTTCTGCGTTGAGTGTCTGCCCCCTAGAGGTCAGTGCATTGTTATAGGCACCTATTGACTGACTGTACGGTTGCTTAAGCTTATATATATATATATATATATATATATATATATATATATATATATATATAAAACAGTATGCATCCCGGGATGCTATCATAAGTTACACATGTCATTTTCTTTACTTACACAAGAAGACAGCAGCTGTATTGATCATCACTCAGTTTAAATACCTGTTTTAAATGTAACCCTTTCCCTGTGTGACAATAAGCAATATAAGTCCTATAAAGGTGGGACAGAAAGTGCAATTGTTCAACTAATGAAAAGATAATTACTGAAATATAGAAGGAGTCAACTGGAAGATCACAGCAACCCCCACATCCTGGCTGCTGAGGGTGCTTGATGCTTACTATCACTGCTCTACATAGTAGAAAATAATGCATTATTCAGGTCACTCAGTCTAATATGATAGATCAAACTGAGTACTTTCAATTTAAGACTTATTTACACTGACAAGAAGTGCTAAAATAGGGGATTACTAGTGTTTGAAGCCATGAAAATTGGTCCCCATTTTAAACTACATAGCTTATCCCAGCTGTTTCAAGCCTCCTAGTCAAGTTGATTTTATTTAAGCAGTTTAACATTAACAGACTTATTTGAGCAAAGGGCATATTTAAGGTTGATGTTAGCTCAAAAAAAGCCAGTTTAGTATCACATGTTCATGTCTACTTTGAGCATTTGTTTTAAATGGCTAAGAAAAGAAAGCTACAAAATCTATGGCTAACCAAAAGCTATTGAGGAATTATAGATTAATGCTCAGCCATCCATATCTAGCTTATTAAAAAAAGAGAGCTGGAAGCAAGAAAGCTAGCTAGCTGACTAACTGGAAGACAGAATGCTAGACAGATGATAGATGATAGATAGATAGATAGATAGATAGATAGATAGATAGATAGATAGATAGATAGATAGACAGATAGACAAATAGATGTTGCATACATCTATACATAGACCCTGAGATTTGTTTTTTGTACCTGATTAGATAGCATAATTTTATGACCCTATGTTAGATAATATTTTTGCACTGCTTCTTTATTCTTGAAATAATTTATACTTATACTGTAATAGTAAGTTTGATAATTGGTTGTTGTCAAAATTGTTGATTGACAGGTGTGGCCCTATGATCTGGCTAGCAATTCAGGTCTCTACAGGAAGAACACAGCTTCTAAAATCAGTACCAAAAAGAAAAGAAAGTAAAAGAAATGGAAATGAAAGAAATGAAAAGGAAAGCAGTGGAAAGAAGAGAAAAGGAAAAATAAAATTTATGAATATATAAGTAGCCTATCATTTTACTGATATAATTTTTAGAGTTAATCAGATTTACTATATTAAGAATATATTTTTGTTTTTCCTTTCAGCATTTTCTAAGGCCTTATTTCATTTCATTATACATTCTCCATTATATTTCAGCCATTCCTGATGTTTTATTTTACAGGTATCTTTGTCCACAGTACTGTACTAATTTGCCTTTATGGGTTTTAAAATTATAAATATAACTCACAGGGAAACCTAAGCCTGCACACAATTCAATTTATTATTTATAATTTGAATATACAAGCATTTGAAAATTATTCTAGAACTATAAAGCACTATAACCAGAATATTATGAGTTGCTCCTTCTTTGCTAAATCTCCAGAAATCTGTTCAATCATTCACAAATCATTATAATACATGCTATACATTTTTGAACATTCATTATTTCCCAAAAACCTTAAATAAATTTTGCTTTATATTTCTCTTATCAACCTTGTGAATAGGATACCATTATGTTCACTTTACAGATTTGGAAACTGAGACTCAAATCAGCTTTCCTAAAATCACACTTTGTAGGAAAGAATACCAACACTTGAATGAACCCTGACTTTGATTCAGAAGTCTAAGTTCTCATCTACTGGATTCTCCTGTTTTCCGGTTCTGTAGCCTGAGTACAAATTACACAATTTAAATTATTGGAAATGCCAACTACAGAATAAAGTCCATAGAATACACAACTACATACATTTGTTCTCCTGACACATAGCATATACTTGGTCCATATATGCTTATGCCTTGTTCCTTACAGATAGTGTGTCAATGTTCTCCCCTACCCACACCCCTGGAACAAGGTGTCTCTGATTGTCAGCAAACTTTGGTTAGGAGATCCTGTAGAGTACTCATTACAAACCTATTTTTGGGGGTCACATAAAAGTACACAGGTGATTCTCAGATGGGGCAACTGTATGCCCCACAGGACTTTAGACAATGTCCTAAGACATTTTTGGTTGTTACAGCTTGGAGTTGGAGGTGTATGGTTGTTTCTTGCCTCTGGTGAATAGAGGTCTGGGATGCTGCTGAACATCTACATTTCTCATGACAGTCGCCCCACAACAAAAATCTATCAGGTCTAACAATTTTAATTGTTTACCAAAATATTAAATTAGTCTTTTAATTTTTAAAAATATTCTGAAAATAATTCCTAAATATGTAGAAACTCCATTTGATGATCTGGCCCAAAAATACATTTATAATGCTTATATTACAATGTTTTATACAATATACACAAGGACTAAATTGCATTTCTCGATTAATTCATCTTTCCATCTAAATGGTCTATCCTGTCAGTTAATATAAAAATATATTTGATATGATCTCTAAAATTGCATGTCCCTCTTACCTTATTCCTGGAAGATATGAACATGTTCTTTTAAAATCTAAAGTTGAAAATATCTATTGTTTCCCTATATGGGGGTGTGTATGTTTGCATATATTTATGCATATGTGCAACAAATATATGTATGTTTGCACTTATATATGTATATAAGTGAAGAATAATATGGACAAAAGCAAAAATAAATCAGCAAATATACTATTTTTCTGTGTTTACATTTTTAAATATTCTGTAGGGCTGATGGTTTAACTCTACATATATTATAGACTTTGAATTTTTATATTTCCCTTCTTTCCTACCTTTATGTTGATTACAAATGTGTATTGATTGCCTAAACAATGGCTAGGCCTCTGAGTTAGGCCTCTGATGGCACAATGACAAAGAATTTAGCAATGTATATAGTCCCTGCTCTCAAAGAATGTACAATCTAGTGAGTACTCTGGTTTACAATTCAGCACATAAGCTGGCAAATGACCATGATGAGATGTGATAAATGATGCAAAAATTCTACCAAAGCTCAAAGAAATAATAAATTCTACATGTAAGGATAGGGAAATTTTCTTCCAGATCATTTGAAGCTGAAGAGTGAAAACTGGAAGTGTTAGTTAGTTTAATCTTAGTAACTGATTTGCTAAAAAAAAAAAAAAAGAGAGAGAGAGAGAAAATGATTTTATCGTTTTATAAAATATAAATCTGACTTCCTCAGAAACATGTTTTGGTTTGTTAAAAAAAGATCTGTATATTAGCAATAAGGTAGATGTCATTTAAAAATTAAGCAAATTGGTTGATTACCTCCCACCCACCAGCCCTCCCCCACCTTCCCTCTGAGATTCACCACACACAGACAATAGGGTGCTAGAGGCCTGGGGTGAGGGGGTGGAAGCCAGCTGGAGAGAGTCAATGGGGAAGAAAGGGGACATATGTAATACTTTCAACAATAAAGAATTATAAAAAAAAAAAGAAGGGAGGGGTGCTTTGTTAAATGACTTTTTTTTTTATCCTTCAAAAGTAAAAGAACAAAACATTGATTAAAAAAAATTAAGCAAATTTGTCAAGCATATAGATTCTCCCAATATTAAAAACAATCACTTAAACAAGAATCCAAGACTACAGAAAGTGAATTCATTCCTGCTTTAGATTTACTATCCAATAATTGAAACCATTAGGGGCAAAAAGGATAGTGATGAACTTGTATATTCAGACAATTAAGAATGCAGTAAGAGAGAAGTGTCAGCATTTTATAGCAGTGTCTAGCTTCAGAAACTCAGCAGAGGTGAGGGCCTTAAAGTTATCACAAAGCTTCTAAGGCAGTCTGAGCAAGTTGATTAGACTCGCCTATATAGCTACAAAGAAAAGTAAGTAAAAAGAAAACTTAGAAAGTCAGGAAACACCACTGTTATAGCATTCTTTTTCTGTAACTCATATTTTCCCTAATTTGTTGTAGGTCCTGGCTCTTAAAGGTTCTAAACTATGCTTTTTGCCTTGGCATCGCTTTCCAATGAAATCATCTGATTTAATTTCCTCTTAGGGAATTCTGACAAGGCTGGGGTCTATTATGAGAGACATAAAGTAGAAATATTTGTTTTGTGACTTGGACTCTTTTCCTGTTAAACCTGCTCTAATGGGCTAACTGAAACTGGTGCCTGTAGAAGCATCCCCTGGGCTCAACTGCACCTTTTCTTTCTTCAAACGACTGTTCTTTTGTGAGCTTCAGCATTTCTTTTCTGGGTTCTCTTTTCATTGTCCTGTAACTTACTCATTTTTATGATATTTTTTGGCCTTCTCTCTATTTTTTTGTATGTCTATTTTGGTTTGCCCTTCATATCTATTGTTTTTTCCACTTTTATAAAAATAACTTCCTTTATTTATATTTAACTCAAGCCTATATTTAGACCTGCTCCTCTTCTTCTAATCTATTTTTGTCTTCTTCTTTTTCTATAACTCTCCTTCTCCTCTGTTGCTTCCTTGCCCTCTTTTCTCATTGTGCAGTTTAATTTTTATTTCCCCTACTTTCCTTTTTAAAGATACCTTCAAATCCCCATCTTTGTTACTTTCATTACTAATTTATCATTGTTCTTATATTGCTTTACCTACACTGTTCTTGATTCTTCTTACTTAGCTTTGTCTATAACACATTGCTACCAGCAAGAAAGAACAGAAAATGACCTATAAATGTTTTCTTGCCTTATATGTATTGAATTACACCATCCTATCATCTTGAACAGTAGTGCTCAATATTTTGAACAGAATAGTCATGAGCTGGTTAGGTCTTTTGAACTCAGATAAGAGGGGTGATAGTTTCATCAAGCAATCATAAATAGAAAATATAATCATTGCCTTGGTAACCAAAAAATGAAATTGCTCTATAAGAATAGGTAAGCGATAAACTTAATCATGTGAACACTAAAAAAATTATCAGAACATGCTATTTACAGTGTAGATACAAAGTAAATTGAGTAGTTTTAAATATATTATGACATAATACCTTATTCAGCAACAAGTGAATAAGTGCTAATATGTGGGGAGAAATACAATGTGTTTGATACACAGAGTCAAACTATTCATTAACTACTGGGCTATATTTTCAAAGTCAAAGTTTATAAAAATTGTATGATATTTGAAAAGATTAAATGGAAGCATATAATATAAATCAGTATACCTTGTAAAATGTAACACATGAATTAAATGTTTATTAGGACAAGTGTGAAATGAAAAATAGAAACATTTGAAAGTGTTTGCTAAAGATCCAATTAGACATTATAACTGCCAATATTAGAGACCTATCATCATTCTGTGGGTTTTTATAATCTACACTAATAAAAGAGAAACATGCAAATTGACCATCACTCTGCTACACCCACCAGCCACGCCCAACAGCCAATCAGGAGTGAGTAAGCAAATCAGCCCAACCAAGATGGCAGCAGCCACAGAGCTGGAGCAAGCAGGAAGCTTGGGTTGCCCCCAGCAATGGAGGAAGCCAAGCTTACTGCCCACCCTGGACAGCCCTGGCCTCCGCTCAAGGATACAAAGTTTCAATTATAGAAGATAAATAAATCCCAGATACTAGCTTCCAGCCAGCCTCTGCTCAAGGAGGCGCTGAAAAAAAGAAAGAAAAGAAAAAAAGGAGGGGCTGGGACCCTGGATCGCCAAGGGACATGGCCAGCCTGAAAACAGCCTCAGCCCCTCACCCAGACTGGCTAGGCACCCCAGTAGGGACCCCCACCTTGAAGGGGGTATGACCAGCCTGAAAACAGCCCTCAGTCCCTCACCCCGTTAGTCAGGGTCATTTGGAGGTAATCATGGCCAGCTGGGAAGGAGCAGTTTGGAATGAGCAGGCCAGCAGGGGGGCAGTTGGGGGCAAGCACACTGGCATGGGGGCAGTTGGGGGTGATCAGGCTGGCGGGGGAGCATTTGGGGGTGAGCAGGCCAGTGGCGGGGGGCAGTTGGGGGCAAACAGGCTGGCAGACAGAGTGGTTAGGGGCAATCAGGCAGGCAGGCAGGCAGATGAGCAGTTAGGAGCCAGCAGTCCCGGATTGCGAGAGGGATGTCCGACTGCCAGTTTAGGCCTGATACCTGTAAACCAGCAGTAGGACATCCTTCAAGGGGTCTCATATTGGAGAGGGTGCAGGCCTGGCTGAGGGACCCCCCCCTCAATGCATGAATTTCATGCACTGGGCCTCTAGTGGAATGATAAAGGGGATTGTTATAAGGCTATATATATTTTGGAAATATATATATATATATAAATATATATATATATATATATATATATATATATATATATATATGCTTTTTTTTTGTATTACATAAATAGTATCCATTTGGTGAAAAGAATGTCATAGAAATAAAAAAAGCTTAAAGGACTTTTGTTAGATTAGATAACATAAAATCCACATTATTATCTTTACTAATAAAAGGATAATATGCTAATTAGACTGGACATCTTCTGGACGACCTTCCAGACATCCTTCCAGACAAAGCCATGGTGGCAGGGCCGAGGCAGAGGCAGTTAGGGGAAATCAAGCTGGCAGGGGAGAGTAGTTAAGGGGATCAGGACTAAACCAGCAGTCCAGCAGTTGGACATCACCTGAGGTGTCCCAGATTGGAGAGGGTGCAGGCCAGGCTGAGGGATCCGCCCCCACCCCCATGCATACAGGCCTCTAGTTTGTTAGAAGTACTAAAAAACATGCAAATTTGCCACACATGATAAAAGCAATTATATTTCAAACTATCCAAGTTATTTTTCAGCAGGAATCAAACTTACAAAAAGATTCTTGTAATATGATTATTTTAAAACTTGATCTTCAAATTACCTTTGCATTTGGCAGCTTTTAAATAATACCTGATCTGCTCAAAATAATTCAAATGCACTTTTCAACTTGCTTTCTGATCATTTTATTGGATATAATTTAGATGATTTTCCAAGATAATAAAACTTATAATCATTTATTCATAGGAGAAATGTTCATTAGGCTCTGACCAGTGCTTTGAGCTCCAGAGTAAAAGGACAATTAGACCACATAATGTTCTCATCATCACTGAATCTGGGCCTTTTCCTCAGGTACACAAGAAATATCAAATGTCTGTATTTTTTAAATATTAGCTGTATTTTTATAAGAAATCTCATGTGGTTGGTTTTGGGATAAATTCTGAGTCATTTCTTACCAAAGCAGTGCAAAGGCCTGAAATCTACATATCACCAAAACAGTAGACAGGGTCCTTGATTGTTTTCCTCAATCTACATTGGCTTACTGCCAAAATAGCCCTCATTCTAGCCTATGGAATGACGATAAATTTCTGATTCTGTTCCTTCCGTGCCATTCTGATTCTTTAGTGAGGCTTGGAATCCTACTTCATGGGAGTGATTTCTTAGTCACTTCACACAAACCTGTGGCTACATCTTCATATTATCATAACTGCTAAATGGTGTTTATATCATGTAGCTTGTGGCTCCCGAGACAGTTACAGTTCTCTACCCACAGTCCCCAGGGTTATTGTTTTACTTGTTTATTTGTTCTGTTTAGTTTCAGTTAACAGGAGTTAACTGTCTCGGTTTTTATTTTCCTCAGAGAAGTTTGCAAGCTAATCTTTTACTCCAGGACATCTAGCACGATGTCTAAGAGGTTTAGTTTGAATTATTTACACCAGCCGCTTCTGGAGGAGATGTCCAGAGGCCATGGGGGAAATCACAAAGTAATCATGAACTTGAACCCCTCATATAGGCTTTCATTTTTGAAACAGAGATCATAGCCTGCTGCACTGAATATGAATGAAGCTTGGCAAGGAGACCTGCTGCTTTATTCTAATCATTCCTCACAAATATCTTTGCAATTTAGAACTTCTGACATAGTATTTGTGACAAAATCTGGGAGCTGAGAGATGAAATCAGAGTATGTGGAACTTGCTTGATTTATTTTTTCCATAGTCTTACGGAACACACTATTTTATTTTATTTATTTATGTTTATCTTTTTTAATGTATGTATTCTAAAGTATTTTTATTTTAATATCCCTTGAGAGAGAGAGAGAAACATTAATGTAAGAGAGCAACTTTGATTGGCTGCCTCCCACATGCACCCTGACTGGGGATTAAGCCCAAAACCTGGATGCGTAACCTGACTGGGAATTGAACCAGCAACCTTTTGGTACACAGGAGGGTGGTCAATTAACTGAGCCACACTGGGCAGGACTTTCATTTATTTATTTATAAAATACAAAGCTTATCCCTTTTTTCCACTTTTAAATTATTCTTATTTTAATTTTAGGTTTACACCCCAGTGATTAGACATTACATAACTTACTAAGTGATCATCCCAATAAATCTCCCACCAGTCTGACACCATACATAGTTATTAAAATATTATTAAGTATTTCCCTATGTTGTACCTTGCATACCCATGACTATTCTGTAACAACCTTTTGTACTTCTTAATCCCTTCAACTTTTTCACCCACTCAGCAAAACCCCCTTCCAACTGATAACCATGAAAATGTTCTATCTATGAGTCTGTTTCTATTCTGCTTCTCTATTTATTTTGATTTTTTAGATTCACTTGTTGACAGATACATATTTGTTGCCATTTTATTGTTCATATTTTTGTCTTTTTTTTTCCTTCTTCTTAAAGAAGACTCCTTAACAATTCATATAATACTGGTTTGATGGTGATGAACTCCTTTAACTTTTTCTTGTTTGAGAATCTCTTTATCAGTACTTAAATTCTAAATAATAGCTTTGCTGGGTAGAGTAATCTCGGTTGTAGGCCCTTATTTTTCATCACTTTGAATATTTCTTGATAATCCTTTCTGTCCTGCAAAGTTTCTGTTGAAAAGTCAGCTGAAAGTCACAGTAGTATGGGAGCTGCCTTGTAGGTAAAGAACTACATTTTTTAAAAAAAGAGTACTGAATTCTGAAGATATATATATATTTATATATTTATATATATATTTATATGTGTATATATATATATGTGTGTGTGTGAGTGTGTGTGTGTGTGTGTGTATATATATATATATATATATATATATATATATTTATTTCAGAGAGGGGAAGGGAAAAAGAGTAAGATAGAAATATTAATGATTACAGAGAATCATTGATTGGCTGCCTCCTGCATGCCCCTGCTGGGGATCAAACTTGCAACCCAGGCATGTGTCCAAACCAGAATTCAAACAGTAACCTCCTAGTTCATGGGACAGCACTCAACCAGTGAACTGCACCAACAGGGGTACTTTTCTATTGATGCTTTCAATATTCTCCCTTTGTCTTTATTTTCATTTATTTATTTATTTATTTTTAATTTAAATTCCTTATTGTTTGAAGTATTACATATGTCTCCTTTTCCCCCTCCCCTGCCTTTCTCTGAGGTGGAACAATCTGTTTGATGTTTCTATATCTCTAGATCTATTTTGTTCATCAGTTTATGTTGTTCATAATATTCCACAAATGAGTGAGATCATGTAATATTTATCTTTCACTGACTGACTTATTTAGCTTAACATAATGCTCTCCAGTTTCATCCATGTTGTTGCAAATGGTAAAAGTGCCTTCTTTTTTACAGCAGCATAGTATTCCATTGTATGGATATACCACTGTTTCTTAATCCACTCATCTGCTGATGGGCACTTAGGCTGTTTCCAAATCTTAGCGATGGTGAATTGCGCTGCTATGAACATATGAGTGCATATATCCTTTCTGATTGGTGTTGCTAGTTTCTTGGGATATATTCTTAGAAGTGGGATTACTGGGTCAAATAGACTTTCCATTTTTAATTTTTTCAGGAAACTCCATACTGTCCTCCACAGTGGCTACACCAGTCTGCATTCACACCAGCAGTGCAGGAGGGTTCCTTTTTTTCCACATCCCTCTCCAGCACTTGTCATTTGTTGATTTGTTGATGATAGCCATTCTGACAGGTGTGAGATAGTTCCTCATTGTTGTTTTGATTTGCATTTCTGGAATGATTAGTAATTTTGAGCATGTTTTCATATGTCTCTTGGCCTTCTGTATGTCCTCTTTTGAATAGTGTCTATTTAGGTCTGTTGCCCATTTTTTGATTGGATTGTTTATCTTCCTTTTGTTAAATTGTATGAGTTCCCTATAGACCCTAGAGATTACACCCTTATTGAATATAACATTGGCAAATATGTTCCCTCATGCAGTTGGCTTTCTTGTTATTTTGTTGATGTGTTGTTGTTTTTTTGTTGTTGCTGCTGTGCAGAAGCTTTTTATTTTGATGTGGTCCCATTTGTTTATTTTCTCCTTAGTTTCCATTGTCCTAGGAGTTGTATCAGTAAAGATATTGCTATGACATATGTCTGATATTTTTCTACTTATGGATTCTTCTAAGATTTGTATGGTTTCCCATCTTATATTTAAGTCCTTTATCCATTTTGAGTTTATTTTTGAGTATGGCATAAGTTGGTGGTCTAGTTTCATTTTTTTGCATGTATCTGTCCAATTTTCCCGGCACCATTTATTGAAGAGACTCTCTTGACTCCATTGTATGTTCATGCCTCCTTTGTCAAATATTAATTGAGCATATGGCTTCAGTCTTTTTCTGGGTTCTCTGTTCTGTTCCGTTGGTCTATCTATCTGTTCCTCTGCCAGTACCAGGCAGTTTGAGAACAGTGGCTTTGTAATACAGCTTGATATCTGGTATTGTGATCCCTCTAACTTTGTTCTTCATTCTGAGTACTGCTGTGGCTATTCAGGGTCTTTTTTTTATTCTATATGAATTTTTGGAGAGTTTTTTGTAGGTCTGTGAAATATTTCATTGGTATCTTATTGGGGTTTGCATTGAATCTATAAATTGCTTTAGGTAGTATGAACATTTTAATGATGTTGATTCTTCCAGTCCATGAACACAGTATATTCTTCCATTTGTTCATATCTTCTTCCATGTCTTTTTTCAATGTCCAGTAGTTTTCTGAGTACAGGTCTTTTACTTCCTTAGTTAAGTTTATTCCTAGGTATCTTAATTTTTTGTTGCAATAGTGAATGGGATTTTTTAAACATTTCTCTTTCTCTGAGTTCATTATTGGTATACAAAAATGCCATAGATTTCTGGGTGTTAATTTTGTATTCTTCTACATTGCCAAATTCATTTATTAAATCTAGTAGTTTTTTGATGGAGTCTTCAGGGTTTTCTATGTACAATATCATGTCATCTGAGAATAATGACAGTTTAACTTCTTCTTTTCCAATTTGGATGCTTTTTATTTCTTCTTCTTGTCTGATCACTAGGGCTAGTACTTCCAGTACTATGTCAAACAGGAATGGTGAAAGTGGGCATCCCTGTCTTGTTCCTGTTCTTAGGATAAATGGTTTTAGTTTTTGCCCATTGAGTATGATTTTGGCTGTAGGCTTGTCATATAAGGCTTTTATTGTGTTGATAACATTTTTTATTTTAACTATGATGTGTCTTGATGTAAGCCTCTTTGGGTTTATCTTGTTTGGGACTTTCTATGCTTCCTGGACTTATATGTCTATTTCCTTCACCAAGTTAGATGTTTCTGTCATTTTTTCAAATATCTTTTCAATTTCTTGTTCTCTTCTCCTTCTGACACCCCCATGATAGAAACATTGGTATGCTTCAAGTTGTTTTAGAGGGTCCTTACACTATCCTCATATTTTTGGATTCTTTTTTCTTTTTGCTGTTCTGATTGGGTAGGTTTTGCTTCTTTATATTCCAAACTCTTGATTTGATTATTGGCTTAATCTCATCTACAGTAAATTCCTTGTAAATTATTCTTCATTTCAGTTGTATCCTTCATTTTTGACTGGTATTTTTTATGTTGTTGATGTTTTCATTAAGTCTATTGAGAACTCTTATAACCAGTGTTTTGAAATCTGCATCTAGTAATTTCCTTATGTCCATTTATTTCTCCTGGAGATTTGTTCTTTTCTTTCATTTGGGATTTGTGAAGTTTTGTTTGTTTGTTTGTTGATGTTGTTGTTTTTTTATCTTCATTTTGGCAGCCTCCTTTTGTTTGGGTCTATGAATTAGGTAGAGCTGCTATGTCTCCCAGGTTTGGTTGAGCAGTCTAATGTAGTAGGCATTATTTAGGTTCCAGTGGCACAACCTCCGCAATCACTCAAGCTGGGCATTCAAATTGCACCCCCCATTTGAGCTATGTACATATTCCTGTTTATAGTTGATTTTTGATTGCTGTTGGTACATCCATGGGAGGGATTTACTCCCAGGTGACCAGCTTCAAGGACTGGCTGCAGCCACCATGGAAGAATAGCTGTCCATGGGCCCACCCTACAAAGTGGGATTTATTTCCGTGGAATTCTGGTGGCTACTGAGTTTGCCCCTTGAGTACAAAGATTGTGGAGGTGATTAGATGGTGCTTTGATGTAGTCTGAAGATGTCCACTGGGTGCATTAGCTCTATGGCCTCTGGTAGATATAAGCCAAGGTCCACTGCCCTCTGTGTTCTGCTCAGGGTCACCTGCCATGAGGTACAAATAAATCTGCAGATGGCTGCTTCTTGTGCTTGGCTTGGAAGTGCCCACGTATGGCCGAGCTGCAAACCAAGGCTTGCTGCTGCTAGTACCAGGTCTGTGGCCACTTCGTGAGAGGTATGGGACATGCTGTTGCCAGGTGCTGCTTCTTTGTGAGATTTTAGGAAAATCTGAAAAGATTTTCCAGTGGAAAGACATTTAAAATAGCTTGGTAGGCCTGAAATTTGAGTAGTGTTGGTCTCAGGGAATCACCAGGGCAGGGCAAAGAGTTTTAGCCAGGTCAATGGAGTCTCAGATGTGGAGACTACCAGCCAGCTTTGTGGGGGATGGTTCATCAAAGGAAAAAGGCCTTGGCCAGCACTTCTGTCTGGGAGAAAGCTAATCCCCCCAGCTCTCATTTTGATGTCAGATGATTCAGTTGCTCATCCCTGAATATGTCCCTGGTTCCTTTCAAGCTGTTTTTCCAGCACTGAGCACAGAGGGAGTAAGTTCAAGTAAGTTCATTCATGAACCCTTTAAGACAAACTTGTCAAACTCACAGCCCACAAAGAATATTTTTGTGGCCCAGCCAATATAACAGTATGTAAGAAACGTTTTCATAAAAATGTTGTAACTTAATTTTTATAGTTTCTTCTTATACATAATTGTTAATAATGAACTACAATGTTCGCTAATGACTGATTACTATAATCGTGTTGCATTCATTTCCCTTATGTGCCTTAAGCGCAGGCACAGCATTTCTCTCCACTAATACTCCACTAATACTAGCAGCGAATATTTTAGCAGCCGATTGTCAAGTCATTAGTCTTGGACTGACTTGTTTGGTGTGCACAATAGGAAATAGTTTGTTTTTGGAGAACAAGAAAAATAGGTTTATTTGTGTTACACTTATACATTTGTGTAGTTATTCAGAGTTTGGTAAGTTAATGTTCAAGAAAACAATATTAATTTTTATTAAAATGTTCTATTATTTTATGTTAGCAATTACTCATTTATTTCAGCCTTTTGTATTCAGCATGTCTCTGTCAAAATAAACCTATGTTTCTATGAAAATTGAAGCTTTTGTTTTTTTGTGGCCCACTTAAACTTAAGCCTTGTTTATTTGCTCTGTATTAGCCTTTGAGTTTGACATGCTTGCTTTAGGAAGAACTGCCTAAAACTCCAGCTGCACTCAATCTCTCTAAAACTCAATCCTCACAGGCTTTTGTAGCCAGTGGTTATGGGGACTTCTCTTCCTGGTACTAGGAGCCTGAGATTGGGGGGGAGGGGGTAGAAGGGGCCTGGTGTGGGGCTGGGATCCCTCACTTCCAATGCGACGTCTGCATCCTTAATATCTCTCCCAATTTTTTTATCTTCCACTTGTGAATGTGGGAACAGCCCATTCTGCATCTCTGTCCCTCCTACCAATCATTATGTGGCTTCTTCTTTAATTCCCTTGTTAAATGACTTCCATTCAATCAGATTTCAGGTGGTTCTGAATGATAGTTGTTTTGTGGTTTAGTTGTGATTGTGATGTCTGGAATAAACTATTTTAAGGGTAACCTTATGTCTATCTAGAGAAAATTAATTCTTTTCCCCCATTTTTATGATAGCATCACAAATATTATCATGGAAAATGATTTTTAAATTTTCACAAAGATTAGATATTATTTTTTAATATATGGCTCTAGGAGATTTGCAAGTCTTTGTGTCTGCTAAGTGGCTATATTTAAGGATGACATTACTATATTATTATTTTCAGAAAGCATGTTTCTCAGATCAGATATTTTTAATCATTAGTCAGTCAGGTCAAAATACAATAAACTGGATAATCAAGTAAAATAGTTTATGTTGCTCTCCCTTATAGCTCATCAAAATCCTTTGCTTTTTAGTAACAATATTTTACTCGTTAAATAATTACTTATGGAATATCCCTTTGCACACATTTCCTAATGAGTTATAGTGAGGGACATAAAATAGCACAAACACCTGCCATTCTTAGGCTTGTGCTGTAGAAGGGGACATAAGGAATACTAAAATTATAATGTTAGAAAATAGGTGATGTGTCATAATAGAACAAAGAGAGGATTTTGTAGTGTTCAGAGGAGATAAAAACTTCTAATTTTTAGCACTTTTATGGTTGTTTGTAACAAAATTGAACTTTTAACTGCGGTTTAAAATGAGTAAATTTTAAAGAAGGGGAACTCCAAATAAAAAAGATAACAAAATGAAAAGTATGGTCATAAAGGAATAAACAATTTAATCTAACTATTGTATTAAGCTGGCAGGGGTCCCAGGTGCCTGCAGGTGGCCCAGGGAAGCCAGCCCAAGTCCTGGGTGCCTGCTGGCAGCTAGAGGAGGGAAGCCCAGGTCCCTAATGTTGGGGGGAAACTGGTGCCAACCGCCCCCGTCCCGGGTACCAGAGGGAAGCTGGTGTCGGCAGCCGGGGCAAGGAAGGCCTACTCTTGCACAAACTTTCGTGCATCAGGCCTTTAGTGTTATGACAATGCTTCAAATAATAAAGAAATGTTTTCTTTTAAAACATTAAATATGTGTTGTTGTTTTATTTTGTTTTGCTTTGATGAGTGTGTAGGTGTGTAGGGTCTGAGGGAGAGAGAACTAGTATGAGAAAAGCAGTAAGAACTACCCACCTCTCCAGCTCCCCAAATGACTATATTTAGGTGATGCTAATGGTGCAGAAGGAGAAAAGACAATCATCACCAAAAGAGAGCTCCATCAGAGTCTACTTTTAAATCTCTGAAAGGACCAAAACCTTAATAAATAAAGCTGTTTCTGAGGAGGATGAGATACCATAGTTTATATAGATATAGTAGGTAAATTAGAAGGCACCTGCAGTGGTCTAAGTAAAGATAATGCAGGATTAAGATATCCTTGTAAACAGGAATGTTAAGAATAAAAGGGGTGTTGGACTTAACAGCTATGTAGAAAATAAAAGGGCAAGTGAATAAAATTATAAGCAGCATGCTTTGATGGCTAATTTAATATAGAAGAGAGAAGGGGAATGACAGTTGACTCAGAGTTTATGAATTAACTAGAGGCCCGGTGCGTGGGATGCCTGCACCGGTGATTGGCATGGCCTGCAGGGATCAGCTGTTGTGGGAGCACCACTCATCCTTGTCAGCCGAGCAGCTGTGGACCTGCCCTCTGAGCAGCTGATCCCTGGTCTGGCATCTTCCATGGAGCTAGAGCACTCACCTCTCCAGGGGACCCAGTTGGGGCCAGGCCCAGGGACAAGAGCACTGAGAGGTAGCTTATTAGGCCACAGTCCCACAGGAGCCAGGAACCCACCTCCCAGCCTCAAGGTCAGCTCTGCACGTCCAGCAACGGCACTGTGTGGCCTGTGAGCATCTGAAGAAGGTGGCAGGGAGCGAGGAAGAGGACCCTGGGGTGAGGAGGCAACAATCGCAGCCCGGGTTCCTGCCCATTGCCCTGGGGTTTGCAGCAGGAGCAGCCACTCATCCTGGTCAGCTGAGCAGTGCTCCCACTGTGGTAGCGCACTGACCACCAGGGGGCAGCTCTTGTGTTGATCATCTGCCCCCTGGTGGTCAGTGTGCTGCATCATAGCGACGGATCAACCAGTCGTTCTGGTCATTCTGCTGTTTGGTCACTGGGCTTTTATTATATAGGATAACAGATTAATGGTGATATTACAAATGACTAGTAATCACAAATACCACCATATGTTAAATATCCTTAATACTTTTGTTTATAATATAAATAAGCTGTGATTTTAGGCCCAAATAATAAATATCATAAATAAATACCCCCTAGTTTCTGTCATAAAACAAAACTTTAGCTACTAAGTCCATTAGCATTTTGAGCAGTATTCTCTGTGTTTCTTTTTCAATTCCTGGACTGAGTTCTCTTTTGGTCATTCTGACCTTATTTACTGTAATGTGAAGGCAGCCATTCTGAGGGGGTTTCTGGGAATGAGCTTTATTTTAAACTCTCCATTTGGGGGAGTCTCACAATTTACACAATAGATCTCATTGAGAGAGGTACACGATGACACACCCTAAGAAACTGCTTTCTTAGCATTCCCTGAGGAGAATCTTTTCTTCAGGTTCTCAGAAACTCTTCTATAGCCCAGCATTAGAGGCATGTAGGCATAAAGAATTTCTAAAATATGTAAAGGAAAACTTCTGACAAAAATAAACCCTCAGCACTTTTTTCAACAGCTTCTGTAAGTAATTTTATTTTGTTGTAAAAATGTATTTTGTTGACATAAATATAGTGTAGTATACAATGGGATCCTGTATTAAAGCATATAGTTTGCATAAACATAAATACCAGACTGGCACTGAAATATAATTTAAGGATATAAAGTCAGAAATAATACATGTATTTGTATATTGGTAAATACTAGGCTACAAAACCCTGTATAAGCTAATACTGTAATATATTTGAGTAATGATGCTAACCAGAAAGCAAGACATAATATACAATAAATTTGAATGCATTTCTACACAGTACATGAAGACAAGGTAAATATTAGTAAACATTCATACAAAGCAAACTGAAAAATATAATAAATTTTAATGAATTCCTACATAGTACATGTAGACAAGCAAATATTTCATTAAAAAAATTTCCAGTGCATAAAAAAATAATGTATTTAAAGGAATTATAATGACATGCCCATGCATTCAGTAAAAGTACATATTACTAAATATTAGTTTACTATAAACAGGAGGAAGTATTCTTTAAAATAAAATTTTAATCTTATTTTATCTAAGAGTTTATTTTTATGAATATTTTTTTACTCATTGAAAAATAAACTTTAATGACATTTTACTACAGCTCTCCTATCTTACACATTGGAAAATTGAATCACAATGGTTAAATTTCAATCTTTTTTTTTTTAATCTAAGAAAGCATGCCAGCAAAGCCAAGTCACTATATCATTAAGGTTTAAAACTACATTTGTACAATAGCCATTTTACTGAAAGAATTTTTATAACAGGAGGGAATTCTGGCCCACACTTGATGGGTCTTACAGAATACAACCATTTTTCAGAACAACTCCTCTCCCTTAAACTTCTTCATTCAGTGTCCAGAATTGAGGTACTAGGGCATGGGGAGTATGCCTGATTAACCAGACTCAGCATAGCAATTTGTATTTGTATTAAATATCCATTTGATGTATTAAATATCCATTCTCTCTCTCTCTCTCTCTCTCTCTCTCTCTCTCTCTCTCTCTCTCTCTCTCTCTCTCTCTCTCTCTCCTGGGTAGAAGGAGATTCCATTTCCATAATTAAAAATTATATACTTACATTTATGATTTCATTTTTGACTCTTGAAATGTGTCAATCAAATATGTAATGACCTCAATGCACTTAGAAGGAATTATACCTTTCTGTCTTCCTGTATACTAGCAGACTCAGTATATCTTTACACTTGCACCTCTGTATTACTTATATGATAATGGACTAAAACCCTTAGAACTGCACATAGGACTATACCATCTGTGCTATTCCTGTTTTTTGAGACACATAGGATGGTGGTAAGTAACCACCAACACAGGGAATCTGCATCAGATCAGAGGAATTTACATTCCATCAACTTGAGTGAGTTTATTTCATTAATTTGTGTGCACTCTTTGACCCACCCTCTATATTTTTGTGTAACACTTGTCTAAGACAAGATTCTCGAACAGCAGTCATTTCATCACTAACATTATCATTCAATTTGCACAAGCATATATCCATTTCTACCTTTTTCACATTTCTCTGTACAGTTAATATAGCTTATTGGTTTCTGCATCTTCCTCATTTAGATTGTCCCTATTAGGAGAGATCCTAAAATCCCTCTATATCCACAGCAACCAACAAATAAACGAAATGCCCTCTTCATTCTCTGGGATTGATTAGTAGTGACATTAAATAAATACTTTCTAGGTACACATAATAAGCTCTACCATTTTAAAACTCCCCCCGTGCTGAGATTTCTACCTCATAATCTTGTTTGTAGGCAGTGCACCTGTCACAGTAGTGGCCTGCCACCTACAAACATAGAGACTGAGCTCTGCCAAGTTCTAAGATCTGGCAGAGCACTAAACCATCAGTATATGCATGAAAACTATCTGAGTAAATATTTATACTGAAAAAATTTTAACTTTCCTGCTTTCAACATCAATCGCAGAAAATAGAGTCCTTTTAGTTATTCTTCTCATCATATGGCTTGATATTTCACTAAGAATGTCCCAAAAGTGTGAAAAGGTTTTAGAATATTGATATTACTATTAATTTCAAAATGTGTTTCATATGGTAAGTATACTAAAATATTTTCTGTTTATCTAGTTCAAAACAAATACATTAATTAAATTTATTTCACTGGCCATGTCAGGTTAATATTAAAATACACCTTATACTAGTACTGGGAGAAATAAATATAATCTTACATATGATTCTTCTTAATTTATTCCTAGGAAGAATTGAGTAAACTGTTAGTGCTGATTCCTGGGGGTAAGGGTAGGATATGCAGAGACTGCCAAGTTATTCTGACAGATTTTTAAAAATAGAATAATAGTCAACAGGTTTATAATGAGCACCTGCTATATGCATGACACTGGATTAAATATTATAGGAATATAGAGAGGAACTGGCACTCATAGTATCCTATCTAATAAAAGAGTAATATGCAAATTTACCGTACCTCTGCTTACACCTAAAAGCCATGCCCACCAGCCAATTAGAAGTGAGTATGCAAATTAACCCAACAAGATGGCTGTGGCCACAGAGAGAGCAGGAGGCTTGGGTTTCCCAGGTAATGGAGTAAGCCAAGCTTTATGCTGGCCCTGGCCTGCCTTGGCCTCTGCTCAGGCTACAAAGTTTCAATTATAGAAGATAAATAAATCACAGATACCAGGGCCTCCACTTTGGTTACTGGGGGGGGGGGGGGCGTGGCCAGCCTGCAAACCACCACAGGCCCCTCCCCCAGGCCACCCCACCTCCCAAGGGAACCCCCACCCTGATCCAGGAAACCCTTCAGGACAAACCAGCCAGCCCCCACCAATGCACCAGGCCTCTATTTTATATAATCCTATCTAATAAAAGAATAATATGCAAATTGACCGTCACTCCAACACACAAGATGGCTGCTCCCATGTGGTCAAAGATGGCTGCCCCCATGTGGACACAAGATGGCCAGCAGGGGAGGGCAATTGGTAGGGACCAGGTCTGCAAGGGAGGGCAGTTGTGGGCAATCAGGCCAGCAGTTGTGGGCGATCAGGCAGTTGGGAGGGACCAGGCCTGAAAGGGAGGGCATTTGTGGGCGATCAAGCCTGCAGGGGAGGGCAGTTAGGGGTGACCAGGCCCGCAGAGGGAGGAAGTTGGGGGTGACCGGGCCTGCAGAGGAAAGCAGTTGAGAAGGGACCAGGTCTGCAGGGGAGGGAAGTAGGGGTGACCAGGTCTGCATGGGATGGTAGTTAGGGGCAAACAGGCTGGCAGAGGAGCAATTAGGCATCAATCAGGCTGGCAGGGGAGTGGTTAGGGGGTAATCAGGCTTCCAGGTAGAAGCAGTTAGGAGCCATCAGGAAGGCAGACAGGCGAGCAGTTGGGAGCCAGCAGTCCTGGGTTGGAGAGGGTGCAGGCTGGGCTGAGGGACAACCCCCTCCCACTCCCCATGCTTGGATTTTGTGTGCTGGGCCTCTAGTAGTCATTATATAATTAAGCTAAGGCTATAAAAATAAAACATCTGTGAAAAATAAGAAAGGATAAGTGGCTGGTTACAGGACCTTTATAGGAAAGCAAGTATTGAATCAGTTTCTATTGTAAAGAATGTAGAGGAATTCTCAGAGATGTGAAATAATGCATTTTATTTAGAGCAATAACATGAGGAAGGGCATTATAGCACACACTAAGTCATAGAATGCAGATTTATATTAAAGCATATTTTCCCATAGGTATGGATATAGTATTCACCAAAGATAATTATTTATTGTAAATTTAGTTCTCTCTTATTTGGTAGCAATATATGCTAATATATTTTGTTCTGTTCTTACCTACTGCATTAATATTTTATTGATCACTTCAAAAGAAGTGAAAGTAGCACCTTCTTTATGAGAAATAAGGCTAAATTTTATTTATTAAATAACATAATGTAAGCATACCTTTATATGTAAATAAAGCCAATTGATTGTGAGAGGGTTGGAGAAGAAATTTATATCCCATATTTGAGTAGGGAAAATGTACAACTTTAACATAAATAATAACAATATTAAAATTGTTACAAGATTTTGCTTATCTTGGTTCAGTCATCAATTCAGATAAAGATTACATCAAAGAAATCAAGACAAGGCTGAGACTCAGATGAACAGCAGTAGAAAAAAAAATATATATATATACTAGAGGCCTGGTGCACGAAAATTGTGCACAGGGTGGTGTCCCTCAGCCCAGCCTGCACCCTTTCCAATCTGAGACCCCTCGAAGGATGTGCTACTGCTGGTTTACAGGGATCAGGCCTTAAAGTGGCAGTCGGACATCCCTCTTGCAATCCGGGACTGCTGGCTCCTAACCACTCACCTGCCTGCCTGGCTGCCTTATTGTCTCTAACCACTCTGCATGCTGGCCTGATCACCCCCAACTGCCCCCCATGCCAGTGTGCTTGCCCCTAACTGCCTCCCCTACCGGCCTGCTCACCACCAACTTCCCCCCCTGCTGGCCTGCTCACCCCCACCTTCCCTCTCCACTGGCCTGCTCGCCCCCAACTGCCCCCCTGCTGGCCTGCTCACTCCAAACTGCACCCTCCGCTGTCCTGATCACCTCCAACTGACCCCCACTGACTGGGTGAGGGGCTGAGGGCTGTTTCCAGGCTGGCCATGCCTCCTGGCAATCCAGGCTCCCAGCCCCCCCTTTTTTTCTTTTCTTCTTTTTTTCAGCGCCTCTGTGAGCAGAGGCCAGAGCTGGCTGGAAGCAGGTATCTGGGATTTATTTATCTTCTACAGTTGAAACTTTGTAGCCTTGAGTGGAGGCCATGGCCGGCCAGAGCAGGCAGGAAGCTTGGCTTCCTCCACTGCTGGGGGCAACCCAAGCTTCCTGATTGCTCCAGCTCCATGGCCACCGCCATCTTGGTTGGGCTAATTTACATACTCACTCCTGATTGGCTGTGGGTGTAGAGGCGTGATGGTTAATTTGCATGTTTCTCTTTTATTTATATATATATATATATATATATATATTTATACACACACACACACACACACACACACACTAATGAAAGGGTAATATACTAATTAGACTGGGAGACCTTCCAGACGCCATTCCAGACAAAACCATGGTGGCGGGGCTGAGGCAGGGGCAGTTAGGGGTGATCAGGCCAGGAGGGGAGGGCAGTTGAGAGCAAGCAGGCCGGTAGTGGGGGCCAGTTGGGGCTGAGCAGGTTGGCAGGGGGGGCAGTTGGGGTGATCAGGCTGGCAAGGGGGAAGTTGGGGGAGAGAAGGCTGGTGGGGAGGCAGTTGGGGGCAAGCAGCCTGGCAGGCAGAGTGGTTAGGGGTGATCAGGCAGGTAGGCAGGTGAGCAGTTAGGAGCCACCAGTCCCAGATAGCGAGAGGGATGTCCAACTGCCAGTTGGATCGGGCCTAAACTGGCAGTCGAACATCCCCCGAGGGGTCCCAGATTGGAGAGGGTGCTGGCTGGTCTGAGAAACACCTTCCCCCTCCCTCATCCCCCATGCATGAGTTTAGTGCACCAGCCTACAGGTATATATATATATAAACATTAAGAGCAAAGATGTAGCATTAGAAACTAAGGCTGGGATCATCCCACCCTCATACTCCCAATGACTATGTATGGATACAGAAGTTGGACAGTGATGAAAGCTGAGGAAGAAACTTGATTCATTTGAAACATGGTGCTGGAGGAGAGCGGTACTAATACCCTGGACATCCCGAAAGATGAACAAGTGGGTCCTAGAACAATTAAGCCTGAAGCATCACTAAAGGCAACATGACAAAAACTGAAGCTGTTTTAGGCAGATCATAAGAAGGCATGGCTCTTTAGAAAAAACAACAAATGATGGAAAAATAGAAGGCACAGAAAAAAAGACCAAATATGAGATGAATCAACTCTACAAAAAAAGCCATAGACAGGACATTGTCCACATCACTCATCCCTAGAGTCACTAGGAGTTTGAGCAGACTCAACAGTTGTACCACATAAAGATAATCATCAATAAGCACCTTAGTACTTTTGCCAGAGGTGACTGGGGAAATAAATTTAATCAACAGATAATATCCTATATAGTAAAGGCCTAATATGCAAATCAACTGAACAGCGGAACAACTGGTTGGCAGGAGTGGGGCGGTGAGTGGGTGGTGCCAGGCCAGGCAAGGCGGATGCCACTGGGCAGAGGGAGGGGACGGCAATCGGAGGGTGGCAGTGACTGGTCATGGCAGGGTGATGGGGGGCAGGGCCATAGCTGCCCCCTGGTGGTCAGTGTGCTCCCACAGGGGAGTGCCACTCAGCCACAAGCCAGCTGACACCTGGCAAGCACAGCAGCAGTAGTGGGAGCCTCTCTTGCCTCTGCAGCAGCACTAGGGATGTCCAACTGCGGCTTAGGCCTGCTCCCCACCATCAGTCGGACATCCCCCCAGGGCTCCCGGACTGCAAGAGGGTGCAGGCCAGGCTGAGAGGAGCCCCCCACCCTGAAGTGCACGAATTTTCATGCACCAGGCCTCTAGTTTTAAATAAACAGCAAATGGTTATATATTTTTATCATATAAAACATATTTTGTAATTAATGATAATATGAATATCCTAAGACCTAAGAGGATACCTATTATACTCCAAAACTTCAAAGTGAAAACACTTTAATTAGTATATAAGACATTTTCAATATTCAGCAAATAAATTTGTGGAAAATTAAGATGAGGTTTTTCAGTTATTGAGAAACTGAATATTTTTAAATGATAATTCTCAGCGGTGAAGGAATAGCAAATGAGGTCCTTTTTTAAAAAAAAAATCTCCACTCGAGAATATGTTTACTAATTTTAGAGACAGAGGAGGGGAGAGAGAGAGTGAAACATCTGTAGGAGAGAGAAAAATCAATTGGTTACCTCTAGGAATCAAACCCAAAAGCTCTGTGTTTACCCTGGCAGAGCCCAACCTTTACGGAGCAAAGGAAGATGCTCCAATACACTGAGCCATAGGTTATAGCATGAACATAGTTCTTTTATGAAGCTCTTAGGAAGATTAAACTTCAGGGTTATTTTAACTAGACTAAGAGAAAATTCAACTACCAGAAGCTAAGTACCTGACAGGAATTTATCTCTCATGATATAAAAAGAGGTCAAACTGTTCAGAACTAGTATGACAGCTGAAAGATCCCACCCACTAGGAATCTTAGCTTCTCATCTCCTTTTTTCCACTGCATATACCTTTTGCCTTCATTTTTATGGCTTTAAGATCACAAGATGGATGCAATGAAATTTTACTGCTACATAGCTTTTTATCCATAAATACTATGCTTATCATTTTTATGGTGTTTAATTTTAAAAAATGGAATGTTATTTTGTCTTCTAAAGTTGGATGTTTAACTCAATATTATGTTAATTTTTACTTTAGATGTATCTAATTGTTGAGCATACCTATAATTCAATCATTTTTTAAATTTCATAATATTTTATTTAATATACCTCAGAATCTTTTTAATGAAACAATTTATTCTCATCTTTTGCCTTTAGTTTTATATTTTGTAGAAAAATACAGGTAGTCCTCGGGTTACATCGGACTCGACAGGTCATTTTGTGGTTACCTTGCCATCTCCCATTTACAGTATTTATTTAAAAAAAGTTCCATCATTTTGATGTATGTACATATGTGTTTTATGTTTTTTATTATTTATTTACCACAATTAAAGGTCAGGAATTGTTATCTTTCTTTTAATTTTACTTTATTTTATTGATTAAGGTATTACATATGTGTCCTTATCTCCCCATTGCTCTTCACACCCCCAATCATGCCCTCACCCCCTGGTGTCTGTGTCCATTGGTTAGGCTTATATGCATGCATACAGGTCCTTTGGTTGATCTCTCCCCCTTACCCTCACCCTCCATTACCTTCCCTCTGAGGTTTGATGGTCTGATCAATGCTTCTCTGTCTCTGGATCTGTTTTTGTTCATCAGTTTATGTTATTCATTATTTTCCATAAATGAGTGAGATCATGTGATATTTATCTTTCTCTGACTGGCTTATTTCACTTATGCTGTCCAGTTCCCTCCAGACTGTTGCAAATGGTAAGAATTCCCTCTTTTTACCACAGTGTAGTATTCCATTGTATACATGTACCACAGTTTTTTAATCCACTCATCTGCTGATGAGCACTTAGGCTGTTTCCAGATCTTAGCTATTATGAATTGTGCTGCTATGAACATAGGGGTGCATATATATCCTTTCTGATTGGTGTTTCTAGTTTCTTGGGATATATTCCTAGAAGTGGGATGACTGGGTCAAATGGACGTTCCATTTTTAGTTTTTTGAGAAAACTCCATACTGTCCTCCACAGTGGCTGCACCTGTCTGCATTCCCACCAGCAGTGCACAAGGGTCCTTTTTCTCCACATCCTTGCCACCATGTATCATTAGTTCATTTGTTGATAATAGCCTTATGACAGGTGTGAGATGGTACCACATTGTTGTTTTGATTTGCATCTCTCAGATGATTAGTGACTTTGAGCATGTTTTCATATGTCTCTTGGCCTTCCTTTATGTCCTCTTTCAAAAAGTGTCTATTTAGGTCCTTTGCATGTTTTTTGATTGGGTTGTTTATCTTCCTTTTGTTAAATTGTATGAGTTCTCTGTAAATGTTGGAGATTAAACCCTTATTGGTGATAACATTGGCAAATATGTTCTCCCATACAGTGGACCTTCTTGCTTTGTTGATGGTTTCTTTTGCTGTTCAGAAGCTTTTTATTTTGATGTAGTCCCATTTGTTTATTTTCTCTTTAGTTTCCATTACCCTAGGAGCAGTATCAGTGAAGAAATTGCTTCGGCATATGTCTGAAATTTTGCTGCCTGTGGATTCCTCTGGTATTTTTGTGGTTTCTTTTCTGATGTTTAAGTCCTTGATCCATTTTGAGTTTATTTTTGTGTATGGTGTAAGTTGGTGGTCTAGTTTCATTTTCTTGCATGTATCTGTCCAATTTTCCTAACACCATTTATTGAAGAGACTGTCTCGACTCCATTGTATGTTCATGCCTCCTTTGTCAAATATTAATTAAGCATAGTGATTTTGGTCAATTTCTGGTTCTCTGTTCTATTCCTTTGGTCTAGATGTCTGTTCTTGTGCCAGTACCAGGCAGTTTTGAGAACAGTGGCTTTGTAATACAATTTGATATCTGGTATTGAGATCCTTTCTACTTTGTTCTTCTTTTTCAGAATTGCTGCAGCTACTAGAGGTCTTTTTTTTATCCCAAATTAATTTTTGGAGAGTTTGTTCTAGGTCTGAAATATGCCGTTGTTATTTTAATGGGGAGTGCATTGAATCTATAGATTGCTTTGGGTAGTATGGACATTTTAATGATGTTGATTCTATCAATCCATGAACATGATATGTTCTTCCATCTGTTTATGTCTTCCTCTATCACTTTTTTCAGTGTCCTGTAGTTTTCCAAGTATAGGTCTTTTATCTCCTTGGTTTATTCCAAGGTATCTTAATTTTTTTTAGTGTGGTGGTAAATGGGATTGTTTTTTTAGTCTCTCTTTCTTTAAGTTCACTTTAGAAATGCCATAGATTTCTTAGCATTAAATTTGTATCCTGCTGCATTGCCAAATTCATTTATTAAGTCTAATAATTTTTTATGGAGTCTTTAGGGTTTTCTATGTACAGTATCATGTCATCTGTGAATAATGACACTTTTAATTCTTCTTTCCCAATTTGGATGCCTTTGATTTTTTTCTTCTTGTCTGATCGCAAGTGGTGAAAGTGGGCATCCCTGTCTTGTTCCTGTTCTTAGGGGAAATGGTTTTAGTTTTTGCCCATTGAGTATGATGTTGGCTGTGGGTTTGTCATATATGGCTTTTATTATGTTGAGGTATGATCCTTCTATTCCCACCTTGCTGAGAGTTTTTATCAAGAAAGGGTGTTGGATTTTGTCAAATGCTTTTTCTGCATCAATTGATATGACTATGTGATTTTTATCTCTCAATTTGTTTATGTGATATATCACATTTATTGATTTATGGATATTGTACCATCCTTGCATACCTGGGATAAATCCTACTTGGTCATGGTGTATGATCTTTCTAATGTAAGGCTGAATCCAATTTGCTAGAATTTTGTTGATGATTTTAGCATCTATGTTCATGAGGGATATTGGCCTATAATTCTCTTCCATTGTGTTGTCTTTATCTGGTTTTGGTATTAGGGTAATGATGGCTTCATAGATTGAGCTGGGAACACTTCCTTCTTAATTCAATCATTTTAATGTATGTTTCACTATAGACTTCATTTTATCATCCATGTCTCATCTCTTAGACATTTTCTCATCATTTTACATTTCTGTATTTTCTTCTCAATTATATTACTAGATCTTTCTTTCAGAGTATTAATTATATCTTTATCTCAGTTCAAATATGATTTTGAATATATCACATGACAGTTTAATTTGAATTATTTTATTTTTAATTTTAGGGATTTTGTTTTTCAAGATTTCTTGATGTTTACTCACACTTTCAAGTCTTCTTTGTAATCTTCAGGATATTAAACATATTTAATTTATATTTGGAGAATAATAATTACACTCTTGATTCTGTTCTTTGTCATTGATGATTTATGTGTTTTTCCCTACATGCTTTGTGATTTTTGATGATTAAATTCTTATTTTTCTTCATATTTTGCTTGTTAGATTTCTTTGAGTCTTAGAATAGAGGTAGCATCCTCACATAAGGTTTATGTGTTTTTTATCAGCGGTCTAGTTGACCATTCCAGGACACCAATAAAACAAATTCTAATCTTGAGAATTTTGGAGCATAATATCACTGATTACTTAAGATGCAAACCCACCTCAGAACTAGACTCTTGATATAAATAATCAGGGAAGATTATTTGATTTGTGTTCACCCATTTTCACTTTTTGAGAATAGTTTTTATTCTACTCCTCTAGGAGTACTAAGTTAGTAGAACATTTTATTTCTTATTCACTCTTGTGGGAGAGTCAGTATTGAGGAATAGATTAAGGAGGATCCTTGGTAGCCTATGTTCTGTAATAAGCATTTCTTGGGTTTGGTTATTACTCCCTGAGTCTTGTGAGAGAGATCCTCAACAATCTTGGTTTGCTGTTGAGCATTATTTACCACATTTGCAGTTCAAAGATTTATTTAATGTCCTTTTTGTTGTTGTTATTTAACCAATAGATTGTAATCAATTTCTGCAGGTGGGTCTGAGGCAGATTAGGAGGAAACTAGAAAAATTCCCCTGCAAATGGCATGAGGAAACTAAGACAAATGGCTGAACAGACAGCTGAGCAATTAACAGCCAGTTTATAAATCACAAGACTCTATCCTCCCTAACCAAAGAGACCTAAGAGTGGGTGGTCTAAATCTATCCTCCCTAACTGAAGATACCTAAGAGCAGGTGGTTTAAATCACCTGAGTCAGGGAGATAGATAACAACAAAACAAAACAAACAAACAAAAACAATTAGTCAGACTAATCCAAGGTCAAGGTAAAACTAACCAGAAAATGACTCAGATCCATTTTATGCTCATTTTAATACATCAGCATATTAAAAACAGATCCAGAATTCTAATGAATATTCTGTTGAGGTCCTCCCCTTGAATCTTCCCTAAGCTCCTGCCTATAGACAATCAATAAAATCCTCAGGACAAAGAACACCAGCATGGGCTCTTTGAGCATGCCCATGTCCCTTTTTCCTCAGGAGTGTACTTTGCTTCTTCTCTCTTAAGCTCTAAGGGTCTTAAGGAGATCTGCACCCCGGAGAGCATTGGCTACAGCAGTTTGTCCAGGGCTAACTCCCTCTTTCTGCCTACAATGGCCCTTCCTTTCCCTCACTGTCCCAAGTTTTAATAAACTTACTATGGCATTCTAGAACCTGGAGATTGCCTGGCATACAAATGCCAGAGCAACCCAGGGCAGAGCCAGCCCCAGGCACAGAAGCAGTTCAGTAGCACGTCAATCCAGATATTATGTCTGAAAAATAAAGCAGAAAATGCAAGTGCATGCAGTGCTTTAATAGAATGTAAAGGTAATTATTATATCATTGAAACTTAGTAGAAGGTAATAACTTTAGCTTATTAATTAAAGCTTCAATTTTAGACAATATGTTAGTAATATTTTCTAACCATATTTTATTTAATAAATCTGACATATCTTTACTATTTTGATTTTTATACATTTTAAACCTAAAATTATTCTTAAGGAAATACTGCATTGTTTGCATCAAATAAGAACCAGCTTTAATTTTCAAATGGATAAACACAAAATATATATAAAGTTGATATTGATGTGCCAGAATTATTCTAATAAATATTACTCACAATTATTTCATTATAAACTTTTACATTTAAATTAATTGGAATATAAGATTTATAAATGTCAAGCCCAAACTGAAATTTGTAGGGTTTATTTTAATTTGATTAGCCAAGTTTCCAGTTTCTATCCAAATAGAGTACATTAAAATTTGGGGAATTAATTGATGCAATCAAATTAATTGAAACATATTTTAAAATAAAAATAAAGTATTATGTATATCTAAAAACCCAAACTATCTTGAACAGTTTTTTAATTTTAACAAATATATTTGATAAGGAAACACAAATATTAATACATTTTTAATATTCAACTCATGTATATACAGTTAGCTAGTTATTTGTTATACAGTATACATATAAATATCACAGGGAATCAAAGAGGGACCCTTTTGTATAACTTGGAGAGGAGTTTTCTTTTTCTTTTTAATCTATTGAAGATGTATTAATGGAGCAGGAGATGAGAGAATAATATGTAAAGGAATTATCAAACTCTATATTGTATCTCAGCTCTGTTCAGATGAGTGACAGTGTGTAAACGAGTGTTCACTCAACATTCTCCCTGCTGACTCCATCCGTGTATGGTGTCTGTCTTTTATTAGAACTGTGCTCTAGAATTCTAGAATGACACCATAAGCAAATTCAGGAAACAAAGTGTTAAGAATACTATTCCCTACTTCTTTCTGTTTTCATACAGACAAAATTATTTTACCTGGCTTTCCTATGTCCACCTCATCCACTGGTTCCTTTTCCGCCACAATTCTGCATAAATCTGTTATGCTGCTGATTTTATAATGGATTAGAGGCCCAGCCACGAAATCATGTGCGAGCAGCTTGTTGCACTTATCCCTGCTGGTTGCTCGGGGTTCCGCCCCACCCATAGCTCACAGCCACTCCCGCTGCTGCTCTTTGCTAGCTACCCTGTCCGCCCTCGCTGCTCGAGGACGGGCAGGAGAGAGGGGAGGGAAGGAGAGGTGGTCAATGCACCTCATGGAGACTGTTTGAGAAGTTGTTCCGTCGTTACACTTATGGTCCCTGGCCTTTTATTATATAGGATTTCTTCCCTTGTGGAGCCAAGTTCGTGGTTGTCTCACAATGTCTGTGATTGTGTTCAAAGGCTAATACTTGTGTGCAATACACAGGAAGCCATGTCCTCCAGCCTATACTTCATCAATAATATTCATATTTTTATATCCGCTTCTCTTATCTTCTATCTCTTGACTATTTCTGAATTTGAATAGAAAATATGATTGATATTTATTTGTTCCCTCTTGACCTCAATATGATATTAACATATAGAATTTTATGACTTAATAAGACATTAGAAATATCTTATACTGAACCTCTTATTGTAACATCTATTTTATTAGAAAAGAAACAGAATAACATAATTCTTTAACATCGAATTTATATATTACAGTTACATAAAAATAAAGAACTGTATAAAATGACTTTCCCATTTCATTTCCAGTTTAAATATTTTATTGATTGATTTTAGAGAGAGGAGAGAGAGAGACCAATTATTTGCACATTCACTGGTTGATTCTTGTATGTATCATGACCAGCGATGGAACCCGAAACCTTAACCTATCAGAACAATGTTCTAACCAACTGAACAACTAGGCCATGGTTTCATTTCCAGCTTATTTCTATACTGGAGGCCCAATGCACAAAATCTGTGCACCGGTGGGGGGTTTCCTCAGCTCAGCCTGTGCCCTCTCACAGTCTGGGAACCCTTGTGATTGATCGCCCCAAAGAGGTAGGTCCTGCCCCTGGCCGGGGCTCTGTGATAGATAGTTTCCACAAAGGGAGGCCCCAGCTAGCCGCTGCAGTGCTGCTGGCCAGATGGCCTGGGCCTCCCTCTTTGGAGGGGATCGTGAAGCCCCCTGACTGATTTCCCGCTGGCCGGTGGCCTGGGCCTCCCTCTGCAGGGTGATCATGGGGTGATGGCCAGGCCCCCCATCAATCACATGGCACCCATCTTGGCTGACCTGGTGCCAGTGGGTGTCATAGCATGGTGGTCTGGAAGGTCATTGGATGGTCATTCTGCTCTTCAGTCATTTTGGTCGATTTGCGTATTACACATTTATTATTATAGATTTGTCACATTCTGTTTTTACATAAATTTTAGGAACTAAGGTCTACTGTGAGAAAATAAATGCCTTATTTTGTGGAAAATGCAAAAAAGCTTAAAAGATATTTATGAAAAAGTTTCCCCAATATTCATAAAAATAAAATATTCTCTCATAAAATAAGTATTGTAAGTGAAGGATATAATAGCTGATTAGAGATAAGACATCTAACACTGATTTGATTTTACTTCATATAAAGATCTGAAATTGTTGAGGAATTTTTTTTTCCTAGTAATACAAACTTTGCACAAATCTAAATGATTTTTATACATATTCTTTGCTACAATGCCTCTCTATGCCTGGATATATTACTATTTAAAAAAAATCTTCATTGCAGAAGAGCAGAAATAGAAAAACCTGAGTGAAATTTCTGAAATAGCCAGGATTCGTGCATCCAGAATTCAAGGGCTGTAAATAAGAGTGGCACCACTCAACATTACTCCTAGTAATCCACTAGCAAATTTTTTGCTTTTTGTTCTCACATCTCTGCTGTCTAGATGTCGTAGTTCCAAAAGGAGGTATGCTTCCACTGAGAGACACACCAGTGATTCCACTTAACTGGAATTTTTAACTGTTGCCTGACCCATTTGGGTTCCTAACATCTCTGAATCAATAGGCAAAGAAGAGAGTTACTTTACCAGCTAGAATGATGAAGCCTGACTACCAATAGGACTACTGCTGAAGAATAGAGGTAAGGAGGCTTGTGTCTGGAATATAGGAGAATTTTTAGGGTCTCATGCAGCTATAACAAAATACCATAGACTTGGTGGCTTAAACAGCAGGCCCACATTTCTCACAGTTCTGGAGTCCAGGAAGTCTAAGGTCAAGGTGCTGGCAGAGTTGGTTCCTGATGTGAACCCTCTTCCTTCCTGGCTTGCAGATAACCACCTTCTTGCTAAGTCTTTACATAGGTAAGAGAGAGAGAGCTATAGGACATAAAGGAGAAGAGTAAACTTCACCCAAGCACTTTGCTCCCACTTCTTGGAAAAGCGATGGTGCATCTTCAGTGTAAGCAGGACAATTGTATCATTTTAGGCAGAATCATAATCATATTGTCAACTTTATTTGGATATTAATTATGGCATAAGAAGATATAAATTTGTGGCAATTTAACAAAGGGTAGACTGTGATTATTAATTTTTACCCTGTCTCAACTCTGCTAACCTATGATGTCCCCCAGTCTAGATGTTGCTGTGAGATATTTTTAGATGTGATTAACATTTAAATAAGTAAGCTTTGAATAAAGTGGATTATCTTCCATAATGTGTGGCCTTCATCCAATCAGTTGAAGATATTAAAAGAAAAATATGAGTTTTCAACTCATATTGCATTATCAACTTTGGCTGAAATTTCCAGAATGCTGTCCTGCCCTGAAAATTTCAGACTTTCCAGCCTCTGGAATCACTCTAGCCAATTCCTTAAAATGAATCTCCAGGTAGACAGATGATAGATAGGTGATAGATAGATGATAGATAGATAATAGATAGATGATAGATAGCTAGATAGATGATAGATAGATAGATACATAGATAGATAGATAAGATAAGATAGACAGACAGACATTTTATTGGCTCTGTTCCTCTGGAAAACTCTAATGCATAAGGTACTACTTACAGAGCATATTTCAGATGATGTTTCATTTGAAGACTGCATTTAACTGCTTAAAATCATGTAGAATGGGTCACATATTTTTATAGGCTACATGGTCTCTAAAAATCTAGATTTTTAGAGAACATGGAAATGCTTAATCTAAATTCTATAAAGTTTACTAAGAGAAGAAAAACAGGAACACACATTGAAATACGATGTTTTATAGGATCACCTAAGTTGCCAAACTTGAAATAAAATATTATTTTTGTTTTTATTTTGTTGTTTTTAGCTTCTGGCCCTAAGATAACTACTACCTTCTCAAAAGCATTAAATTACCTTTGGTCAGGTACAGCACTTGACACAAAAGCCCTCATAGAGCACTTTGAGTTTTATAGTAACAGAAGTCAGAAAGCATCTCCCAATGTGTACATGATTTTTAAAGCAAGAAAAATCTTCTGTACAGTTTAGGAATTGAAAGCTTAAATGACAAAGGAGTGGTATTTTTGACTTCTTCGTGAAAATGAAAAAATAAAAACTAGGGGTTACCTGGTTAAGAAATAAATAGATTAATGACATATTGCTTTGTTTAAACTTGTTCAATAGGTATAAATTGAGGGTGAAAAGCATCTAAAGTAATTTTGTATGAGGCAAGATCTATATTGTGTTGAAAGGATTTTAGAGACAGGAGAGGCAATTTTAGGGAAGACTGGGGGGTTGGGGGGGACGGTCCATGAGAGAGGAATTCACACATGATAGGCAGAGACACTCCAAGCTGCCAGGTTGTTTATAAGAATGTTACAACAGACCATCAAACATCAGAAGGAAGGCAGGGGAGGGTGAAGGAGTGAAGGAGTGGGTATGAGATCAACCAAAGGACTTGTATGCATGCATATAAGCATAACCAATGGACACAGACAACAGGGGGGTGAGGGCATGTACTGGGGGGTGGGAGCAGCCCAGGAGAGGTCAATGGGGGAAAATAAGGAGACATATGTAATACCTTCAACAATAAAGAATTTAAATTAAAAAAAAATGTTGCAAGATAAGAGGAAGATGAAGAGGGGGGCATCAGGTAAGCTTTGAAACTGATATCATGCAAGGAAAGTGTCCAATTAGGAAAACACAGGGGATATAAAATAAGGAAGGGTCCAATTGGAAAGTAAGATAAACTGACAAAGAAGCTACTAGCATTTTTAAACCCGTAGACAGGCTCAGAGGACTGGACTAGGTTTTTCCCATTTTAGAGAGAGAGAGGTTTTACCTCTATGGGGGCCCCTCCCCAGGGAGAGTTTGTATACGCTTGCAATAAACTTCCAGATTTTTGCTTAAAATCTTGTAGTCCTCAAATTTTATTCTTCAAACTTCATAGGACAAGGACCCACAGTGAGAGTCACAGCTTACCATTTCCACATACCAGTATGATGTAATTTATGCATTACCTAAAAATAAAAGGCCAAAGTGAGGAACAACAAGTGTTTATTTATGCTCAAAGAGAATAGTTTTTGAGGAAGCACTGATTCAGATAGAAATCCAAATAGTGTTCCTATTAGGAATTGAAGCCAATGGAGTATTAATAAGAAGGGAAAGGGAAATAATTACCTCAATAGAAGGAAGGTATGTTTGTGGGTATTAAGAATCGCACTTCAAAACACACGAACAAGTGGAAAATTGGGTCTCTGAATGGTTTGCCTCAAAACAAGAAAAGTTCTATTGGGACGGTATCCAAAAATTACCTGAAAGATGGGGAAATGTGTATCTAGCAATGGACATTACTTTGAATAAAGCACTTTTGATGTTAAAAAAAAAAAAAAAGAATCTAAGGCAGAAAATTCTATAGATGCAGTTAAGCTAACATAGTGATCTTAATTCTAAAGAATTTCTTTCATTATCAGCCCAGTAGTCATAATAAACAGCTGTTTGAGAAACAATGCTGCATTGATCCCAGTTCAAAGGTTATTTCCACCAGTTTGAGGAGTAAGACCAGCAAGGCAGTTCCTTTGTGATGGCAACTCTGACTCCATTTCCAAGTGGCTCCATTTATATTCTTTTTTTACACATGTGTTTTCTCCTAAATATTGGTCTTTTAGATGGTCTTTCAGATTGTGGTGGGTAGTCACACTCTGGGTATACAACGTCCTTAGTAAAGTGATTAACTTTGCCTTAAGCAAATCCAGTGCCTTGTTTCTGCGCATCTAGGTCCCTGCCTCTTTGAAGTCTTTTCACACCATGCTCTCTAAAAAGTGACAGCCCTCACAAAAACACATAATCTCATTAACTCTCTTATAATCCAATCCCCTGATTTCTCCCACTCTCCTGTAATCTGCCTTAGTGTTCCTCCTCAATTTTATATCCATAGAAGCGGAAAACTGTCATTTTTGAAGCATGTTTATCCATCTGTTGAGATCTTGCTCCTAGGCATATCATTTTTTTTTTTTTTACTCAAATAAAATCATAAAAAAACTCTCTACAGGTTTGGATGTTTCTTATGTCAACAATTGGAATGAAGGATTCTTTTTATTGGCAGGATTGCTTTATTTCTCCAACAGTATTTTGACAATAAATGGTAGCTTGACAGATCCCGATTGAGTGACTAACTGGATGTTTTCCGTGGCCATGCAACAGTGTAACAGTGGAGAATTGTAACCCATCCCACTATTCTTTTGACATTGTTTCTGTAAATACTGAATCTGACTAATATGTAGCTTATAGCTAAACAGCATGTTCATATAAGAATTCTAGGAACTAACTTCAGAAGATACAGACTCCAACCTTCAGTCAGACCAGTTACGGGAGATTTGCTGACCTTCAACCATAGACTGATGATGATGAAGAACCAGGATGACAAAGATCAGGATGATGAAGACCAATCCATCACTTGACCAGCTTTGAAGTCCTTATTGGAATGGACTGTACTGGTCTGCACATAGAAAACTTTTCCGTCCCCTCCCCTTGATATCTTTGCTCTTCTTTCCCTCACCCTTCTTATAAAAACCTATGCCTGCACTGAGATGTTAAGATGGGCTTTGTGATAAGAGCTCCCCGTTTTCTCAGGTATCTTTATTCACCAGCATTTGTCTCACAAGTTTGGTTTTCATGATAGCAGGCAGCCAAACTTGGGTTCCTGTTACAAAAGTCAATAAGGGACCCTACATTTTAGGTAATTATTCAGATATCCAGATGGAAAACCCTCTCAAACTCTAAATTTTATTATTATGTACGTATGTTAATCCTGGCTCAACAGTACTGTGGTAGGCAATTAGACATGAGCAGAACAAGGACAATGGGCCAGGTACAAATGGTCACCAAGTTGAAAAGCCCAGGTGCCTAGCAATGGACCAAACTGGGAAAACAAGGACCTCACCCCAGGGTAAGTTTCCCTGACCTTTCATATCATTGGTCATGCAGTTTAGAACCCCCTGACTTTCCTCTCTAAAGATAACACTTAGTTGTATTTCAGCTCTAGGCCCAGAAAAGTAGCAAAACCAGACCAGCCACACCAAAGCTGACCTTAGGACCAGCTGCAGTGAATAATGACAAATCAGTGGAGAGCATGATCCTGAGAGGACAAACCTGGAAAGCTGATGAATATTCCATAGAAATATTCTGCTGGAATCTCCCCTAAGATCTCCACCCTTAAAAGCTTTTAAGGAAAAATAAACAACAGACAAGCAAAACATGACTGACCTCAGAACCAGCTGCATTGGATAATGACCCCCTGCCCTGGCGCCAACCAATCAATGGAGACCTAGACCCTGGAAAGGACACATCTGCAAAGTTGCTGACTATTCTGTTAAGATCTTCCCTTGGGCCCTCCCCTAAAATCTCCACCTTAAAACCCTTAGGATGGAGGACCCAGAGCCTTTCCCTTCCCCTTCTTCATCCCCCCAAGGCATGTCACCTCTACCTTCCACATTTCTTAACTCCAAGGGCCCTTCCTTTGCCTCTATAACTTGTCTCCTAAGCCCATTTCTTCTATGAATTATTTCTTCAACCTCTGTGATTTTCCAAATAGATGTTCTCGTCTGAAAAAAAAGGTTTTAGGATACAGGACCCAGCATGCTATCCCTCTTATCCCTCTTGGGAGTATGCCCAGGCCTGCCCCTCCTTTCCCCTCCCCCACAGGCACACTACCTTTACCATCCTCACTCCCAAGCTCCAGGGGCCCTTCTCTTGCCTCTGTAACTTGTTTCCTGAGCCCATTTCTTCTGCCACTCACCTCTTTCACTTTCGTGATTTTCTAAATAGACATTTTCTTATAGTTTGATTCTTGGCTCTGAATTCTTTCTTAGCCAAAACTCAAGTAGCAAGGTTGCCAAACCAAGGTCTAGTCTGATCCCAATGGTCTAATATCACTGGTGTCATTCTCACTGTTGCCAAAAAGCACCACTATTAGTTTTAATGGAGGGAAATGTGAACATGTTGCCTGCAAGTCTTTCTGTTAAAAGGTTAACATCTTTCTGCCATATTAGGAACTATATATATATATATATATATATATATATATTCTATAATAATAAAAGTGTAATATGCTAATTAGACTGGACGTCTCCTTCCGGAGGAAGCCGGAGCTGCAAGGGAAGCCCAGGTCCTGAGTGCCTGCCAGGGGCCAGAGTTAAGCTGGTGCCAGCAGCTGGGGGAAGGCAGGCCTACTCTTGCACAAATTTTGTGCATTGGGTTTCTAATAAAATATGCTAATTAGACTGGGTCAACTAGCCATCTTCCAGACATCCAACTTCCTTCTGGTGGGGGCCTAGGCAGAGGCAGTCAGGATCAATCAGGCTGGCAGGTGAGGGCAGTTGGGGGTGAACAGGCTGATAGGGGAGAATAGTTGGGGGTGAGATTGGGCCAGCAGGGAAGGGCAGTTGGGGAGACCAGGACTGCAAGGGAGGGCAGTTGGGGATGAGATCAGATTGTCAGGGTAGGGCCATTGGGGGCAAACTGGCCTGCAGGGGAGGGCAGTAGCAGGTGACCAGGTCAGTAGGGGAGGGCAGGCAGGCAGGTGAGTGGTTAGGAGCCAGTGGTCCTGGATTGCGAGAGAGATGTCCAACTGCAGAGGGGTCCTTGATTGGAAAGGGTGCAGGCCAGGCTGAGGGATACCACCCCTCGTGCAAGAATTTCATGCATCAGGCCTCTAGCATATATATATATGCTATATACATATACATATATATATATATATATATATATATTCAGAGAATGTAGAACCGCAAGATTAAAAGTATATTTCTTCTCTGAAGGCTGGAACTTTGTTCCTTTCTTTGATATCACCAAGCTTCTGGTCTCTATATCTCTTTATTTTTCTTTGCCTGAGACTGAACACTGGGGATGGAAAAGTAAGGACTTCTTTTTCTATGAGAAATTCCTGTCTTTAAGAGGTTTCCCTGCAGGGAAAGATGAGGTTTTAATTGCATTAACAGGTGATAAATGTCAGTTTGAAGACATTAGATTATGCATTAAACCTCCTAGCTCATATTCCACCTACAAGGTTCCTTTCACACAACGACTAGCTAGAAACAATAAAATTGCTTAAGGAAAGGATAAATGTGACCATGTACAAAAGACAGTGTTTCTGTATAAATGTGTCTGGATAGAGAGTAGTTGTGCTACTCAATTGGAAAAAGGTAAACAAAAGTAAAGTTAGACTGATACATACTTCACAGGAAAGAAAAACATAATGCCATATAAGTCAATATTTTTTCTGCCCAGTGCAAGGAACACAAGGTTTAAAATTTTGGATCAATGGTGAATCTGATGCAATTAAGAAGCTGCCAGTGGCTCCCTGGAGAACCTGAAATATTAAGAATATACAGGTATATCCTGTTTTATCATGCTTTGCTTTATTGCACTTCAGGGGTGTTGTGTCTTTTACAAATGAAGGCAAGACCCACTGTTACAGGAGCAAGGTTTGTGTGCCTGATACTTCAAAAAGAAAGGCAAATCTTCAGTACATCAGAGTTTGGAATATGGAGAGGTTTATTGATAGGAAAGGTGCCAACCCAAAAGATGGGAGAACTAACCCTGCAATTTATCTTAAGAGAAACTAAAATTCGGGCATCTTTTATTGTCAAGGGAAGGGAGGGGGAGGCAAGAGTTGGATGTGAATCTTGGGCAACTACACAGCAAGACAACAAAAAGGGATCCAAGGAAGAGTGTAACATTTCTAAATGCCTTCAAGATCTCAATCAATTTTGATTCCCACTGATCTGAGTCCAGTTCTGGAGACTCCTGTAAATCTTAGATAGAGCATGTTTCCTCCCCTCCTTGAGAAAGGTGGCCTTGTGACAATGGCTGCTTTGCAAAAACTCAAACCCTCCAGCAAGAATCCTCTAGTTAATTAACATGTCAATAGCAGTAGTTATTAGCCTGAAGACCATCACTGAGAGCCAGCATTTCACTGTGACAACTCCACCAGCAAAAATATAACTGGCTTTATTGAGATACTTGCTTTATTAAGGCGGTCTAGAACCGAAGTTGCAATATCTCTGAGGTACACCTGTATATGCCTCACCCCCAGCTACTATTATCAATTTAAGGCTTCCTTTTCATACCCAGAAAGTATTGCATGACTGTGAAAACACTCCAATGAGTGCTGATAACTGCATACACTAACTGCACCCTTATACGAGCTTACACATCCTACCAGTTTTAGTCTGTGTACACACACTGCCACATTGAGTCCTGCAGCTAGAAAACATTGCTTGTAAATTCATGTAAGAACTTTAGCAGCTCCCAAACAACCCATCTCATTGGGAAGTGTTATGGTCACAAAAGTTTAATAATTTATCAACCCTGAAAATGAAGGCAGGCCGGAAAGCATTACCCAACAAGAATTGTGAGCAACAGTACTTGAATCCTTTCTTCAAAATGTGCGCTGAGAGATCTGTGTTATTGCTAGTTTTTGGCATGTTCCTTTTTCACCGTGATTCCCATGTAGACAGGACTGCTGGAAATTGTCCTTTAATAGTTTTAGAGGTCTTCCCTTGGGATGCCCACTGGATTCACTTATAAGAATCTGGTAAATTATGTCACAAGGAAGTTCTCCTCTGGGATGTTTTAAAACCAGGGGTGTCTTTTCTTGGTTTCTAAAGGTGAATCCAAAGCAACGATAGGATTTTGCCAAGTCTCTGTGATACCGCAAATGGCAAGCTGGAACTCTATTGCCGGTTTTTGTCTTATGAAGTTTGAAGAATAAAATCTGTGGACAAAAGGACTTTAAGCAAAAGCATGGAAATGTATTGCAAGTATATTCAAACTCCCCACTGGAGAGGGGGCCCCAAAATGGGCACACCCCTCTAGGAAGGGATTTCTTTTTTAATATATTTTATTGTTTTTTTACAGAGTGAAAGGGAGAGGGATAGAGTCAGAAACATCGATCAGCTGCCTTCTGCACACCCCCCACCAGGTATGTGCCCGCAACCAAGGTACATGCCCTTAATCAGAATCAAACCCAGGACCCTTCAGTCCGCAGGCCGACACTCTATCCACTGAGCCAAACCGGTTAGGGCTGGGGAGGGATTTCTAAGATGAGAAAAACCCCACTCCAGTGAGTCCCTTTGTCTAAGGGTGTATAAATGCTGGCAGCTTCTTTGTTTGTACATGCTACTTTCTAAATGGACCCTTCCCTGCTTAGTTTCTGTAGGAAATGGGCCTCTGTGATCCATCTCCAGCATGGCTGGCTTTTGATGGAAATGGCTGCTGAATTTCCCCAGAGCAAACAGAATGTAGGGAGGAGAGAAAAGGATATAAGAGCAAGGAACTGTGGACATGGGTCAGCATCATTACGCCTGCCTCAGCTAGGCAAGGGGGAGCTGGAAGCAACTAGAAAGGGTCTCAGCCCAATTTTTTTGAATGGCCCAATGGGAGACAGCAAGACCTAGGCGACACATGAGGAAACAGGTGACCCCATAGCAGTCAGCCAATGCGGAACCGGAGGAGGGACTAAATAAATGGGCTGTGTTCGCTGCCCCAGTTGTGCCTGTACAACCAAAGGACCCTGGCTTTCAAGAACGTATTAAAAGTTTTGTTTTCGCCAAACTTCTGTCTGTTATTTGAATTCAGATAGTGAGCGTTTCTGACAGTTTCAAAGCTTACCCCATGACCCCATGTCCCCCCCCCCCCCCCCCTCTTCCCTCCACCACCAAGCCTCTTGCTTGTAAGATAAGCAGTCTGGAGGATTGGAGCTGTCTCTGCCCCTCGGGTATACATTCCTTTCCCATGGACCCTACCCTAACTGCCTTTAAATCCTTTCATCTGGCTTTCAAATTTTAATTTTCCACTCACTAATTTTGTTTTTGTTTTGTTAAAATCCAATAAATTATTTTACATTTGGAACTTGGGTAAAAGTTCTGCCACTAGATCATCTCTTATACATTAATTGATGGTTTTAGGAAGATCCATTTTCTGTTGAACAACAGATAACAGATTTTTTTTCTTTTTTTAGTTGTTCTGTTTCACTTATTATCTCTTTCAATCTCAAATCAATTACAAATTTAATGTCCATCAACTAGTGGTTATCTGGACTCACAAAATTAACTCATTGTTAAGTTTTATTTTTTCTGTTTACACTTTACTCATGGCTGAAATTTTAGAATTGAAGCAATATGCTTTCTACTTTTTGCTGTCACTTTTTGTATCTCAAAAAGATCTTTATTAACTATTGTATGTAATATTTTCTACCTATTGTTAACATTTATAAATTAGATTATAAAGTTTACAAAATTAGATTATAAAACATCTTAAATTTAAGAAGCTCTAATTAGACAAACTTATTGGGATAAATATGTGCTTAGATACAGTTGAGCCTTGAGCAACACCTATTTGAGTTGCACAAGTCCATTTATATACAAATTTATTTTGGTAAGTACCTGTACTGTTTTTGATCCTCACTTGGCAATTGGCAGAAACAAAGAGATGTGAATAATTAACTGTATTCTTCGATCTATGCCATGTTATATAGGAGTATCCTATGGTATCTGAAGGGGGTCTTGAAACCAATGTCATTGGGATACTGAGGGACAACTTAAGTTTTGGGGGACTAAGTTATATTCAGATTTTTGCCTTTGTGAGGGGTTGGTGTTCCTAACTCCTGTGGTGTTCAAGGATTCACAATATATTTACTATTACTAAATTTCCCAGAAAATTGTAAAACTAAATTTTAAATACTTTCAGTATACTGGAAAAGTATTAATATAGAAACAATTCACAAACATTTTAAGAGTTCAAATTCACATAATTTAGATAAAATTTTGGCTACTGAAATTAGTTTAGGTTTAATAAAATGTTATCACTAATTATCAATGTTATATATAGTACTAACATATATTTGTATTCTATTTGGTTATGTTTTACTGATCAGCAACTGCTGATTATATTTAATGTTTAAAATTATCAGGGAAATTATATTTGCATTTAACCAAATTGAATTATTCTGACAAACACTAACCCAACAATAGTTACATTTTCTAGTATATAAACTTAAAGATAATTTCCAAGAGTTATAGGTAATTTAAAATCATGAGCTAGTATTAAATTGGGTTAATGGAGCCCATTAATATAAAGATTATTTCTAAGTAGCTTAGAAAACTGAAACATTATTTTCTGAGTACAATTTTAAATGATTTGCTATTTATTTTTATGGTAAAAGAAGGCTATTCATTTGAGTCTATAAATAAACATATTCTTTTTTGCCACTTTGAAAGTTTATATGATATATATGTTAGGCAGGAACAATAACTACTAGGGAAGGGGGAAAAAAGGGAGTTTTATCTCACCCACTAAACAAAAAAATTAGCAGTTTTGGAACTTGCCAAGATAAAGTCATTAGATGTTCCCATAAATTCTAGGAAAAGCCACAACAATGTAAAAGGGAAACCTTGAAATCTAGTCTACCTGACAAAGGAATCTCAAAACATATAGGGGGGGAAGTTTAAACCTCCACCAGGCAGGGCACCAGACTAGCTGAGTTTCCTGCTTGTGCTTTATAACAAGTATGTTCTTTTTTTTTTCAATTTGTACATTACTATTTATTTCAGTTTTTATTTATTATTTTTTCTTTATTGATTAAAGTATTACATATGTTTTTATCCCCCTCTACCCCCCCACTCATGCCCTCACCCCCTGTTGTCCATGAACATTGGTTCGGCTTATATGCATGCATACAAGTCCTTTGGTTGATCTCCCCACTTACCCCCACCCTCCCCTATCTTCCCTCTGAGGTTTGATGGTCTGATCGATACTTCTCTGCCTCCGGATCTGTTTTTGTTCATCAGTTTATGTTGTTCATTATACAGACAGTCCTCAGGACTCAATGTACATTGTTTAGTGGTTATGTCACCATCTCCCATCCTATCTAATAAAGAGTTAATATGCAAATTGACCATCACTCCAACACACACCCCCATGTGGTCAAAAATGGCCACCCCCATGTGGACACCAGATGGCTGTCACAGGATGGCCAGGAGGGGAGGGCAGTTGGGGGCAACCATGCCTGCAGGGGAGGACAGTTGGGAGGACCCACGCCTGTAGGGGAGGACAGTTAGGGGTGACTGGCCCTGCAGGGGAGGGCAGTTGGGAGGGACAAGGCCTGCAGGGTACGGTAGTTGGGGGTGACCAGGTCTGCAGGGGAGGGCAGTTGGGGGTGACAAGGCCTGCAGAGGAGAGCACTTGGGGGTGACCAGCCTGGCAAGAGAGCAGTTACATGTCGATCAGGCTGGCAGGGGAGTAAGTGGTTAGGGGCAATTAGGCAGGCAGGCAGGCAGGCAGGCAGGCAGGCAGGTGAGCGGTTGGGCGCCAGCAATGCTAGATTGTGAGAGGGATCCTGGATTTAAGAGGGTGCAGACTGGGCTGAGGCACACGCGCCCTCCCCCCCCTCCCCCCCCGTGCTTGAATTTCATGCACTGGGCCTCTAGTTTATTTATATAAAAAAAGTTCCGTCATTTTAATGTATGTACATATGTGCTTTATGTTTTTTACCATTTATTTACCACAGGTAAAGGTCAGGAATTATTATCTTCCTTTTAAATTTTTTTTTACTGTTTCACTTCATTATGCTGTGTATGTACTCCATGGAGGTGGGTTCCAACTTATGGCAAAAATCGCGCTATGTCGTGCCTTATGAATGGATCTCCAATGTAACCTGAGGACCTACTGTATTCAACAAATGAGTGAGATCATGTGATATTTCTCTTTCTCTGACTGGCTTATTTTGCTTAGCACTATACTCTCCAATTCCATCCATGCTGTTGCAAATGGTAAGAATTCTTTCCTTTTTTACTGTAGCTAGTATTCCATTGTGTAGATATACCACTGTTTTCTAATCCACCATCTGTTGATGGCACTTAGGCTGTTTTCACATTTTAGCTATTGTAAATTGTGTTGCTATGAACACAGGGGTGCATATATCCTTTCTGACTGGTGTTTCTAGTTTCTTAAGATATATTCCTAGAAGTGGGATTACTGGGTCAAATGGGAGTTCCATTTTTAGTTTTTTGAGGAAACTCCTTACTGTTCTCCACAGTGACTGCACCAGTCTGCATTCCCAACAGCAGTGCACGACGGTTCCTTTTTCTCCGCATCCTCTCCAGCACTTGTCATTTGTTGATTTGTTGATGATAGCCATTCTGACAGGTGTGAGATGGTATCTCATTGTCGTTTTGATTTGCATCTCTCGGATGATTAGTGATTTTGAACATGTTTTCATATGTCTCTTGGCCTTCCTTATGTCCTCTTTCAAAAAGTATCTATTTAGATCTGTTGCCCATTTTTTGATTGGGTTGTTTATCTTCCTTTTTTTTAAGTTCCCATAAATGTTGGAGATTAAACCCTTATTGGTGATAACATTGGCAAATATGTTCTCCCATGCAGTGGGCTTTCTTGTTGTTTTGTTGATGGTTTATTTTGCTGTACAGAAGCTTTTTATTTTAATATAGACCCATTTGTTTATTTTCTCTTTAGTTTCAATTGCCCTATGAGCTGTATACTCTTAATAAATTTGTTAACTTTGTTTCAACTCTTTCTGTCACTGCTCTCAATTCTTTCTAAGGAGTGTGACAAGAACAAAGGCGGGGAGAGCTCCCTCCGACTCAGGTGGCTCTTCAGTAACATCTACATATGGCTGTAGAAAATTCTCAGGTATGTATCCATGAGCTCTGCTACTCTGCTGAAGAATGCTGGTGTATGATCATTGAAAATTATCTGCCTTCTAGATTTCTTTGTGAAATAGAGTTACTTCAGTTAGAAGACATATTTCTCACTTTGGAAAGACAAGAACATATCAAATTGATAAATGTGAATGAGGCTTTGCTAAGTGTAACACTGAGATAGAGAAATAATTTTGTACAAAAAAGTATAAAAGATTTGTTTCTGTTAAAAGAAAAGAGAAAGATAGTTTTACAGTAAAGTAAAATGTCTGGTTGCTCCAGAATGAGAATGAAAAAGTAAAAATCAAGACCCAATTGGGTGTACAAAGTTTTAGAATGTTTGCAAAAAGAGAATTTTATTTGCCATAACCAAAGCTGGCTAAATATTGATGCGTTTATTCAGAAGATTTTTAATTATTGCCTATGTTTCCTTTGTTATCAAATGTTACATTATGCAAAAATAGAATTTGCTTTCTCCTTGTTAAATTAATTTTTACAGTATTGATATGCACTGATTAGAAGATTATAATTCATTTTTACATATGTGTTATCTATGTAGATAGTAAAAATTATGTGTTTTACCAGGAAAAATTCTAATGCTTTATGTTGAATTTTATATTATGTCTCTGCTTAATAAAATGTTATCCCTGATTATAAATGTTATGTACAGTATTTACATATATTTGTATTCTACTTGAGAATAAAGTCTTCTCATTTGTGGAAGAGCTAAGATTCTTTACAATATGCTACTTACACTGTTTACATTTGAAATATTTTATTATTGTTGATTTGATTAAATATATAATCAAGTGTTGTAACCCATAGTCCTATTTAATCAAGTACAAATCTCAACTTTTAACATTTTATTTTGTTTTTCTAAAACTGAATTGTAAGTTTAGAATAAATTAAAGTAAAAATTTCAGGACATCTTTTATATCTAAATTTCTCCTTGAGATTTCTCAGAGGGCTTCTGGAAAAAAAAATCACAAATATTTGTTCACTTACATTATGAAAAGAGAGGTACTAGAAATAACTAGGCTTATTTGATATGTTACTAATGATATATTTTATGGGACAGTTGTCAAGTCTCAGGGGATACTTGTCTTCCCTAGGTCAAATATGCAGATGTACAATCTATAATAATAAAAGCATAAAATGCTAATTAGACTGGATAGCCAAACAACTTTCTAGATGTCCTTCCAGATGAAGCCGTGGCAGGGGACAGGGTGGCCGAGGCAGAAGTGGTTAGGGGTGATGAGGCAGGCAGATGAGCAGTTAGAGGCAATCAGGCAGGCAGGCAGAATAGTTAGGGGATAATCAGGAAGGCAGGCAGAGTAGTTAGGGGTGATCAGGCAGGCAGGCAAGCGATTAGGAGCCAGAGGTCCCAGATTGGGCAAGGGATGTCCAACTGCCAGTTTAGGCCCGATCCCTGGAGACATACCTTGAGGGGTCCCAGATTGCAAGGGGGTGCAGGCTGTGCTAAGGGACCCCACCCCACTCCCATGCATGAATTTTGTGCACCTGACCTCTAGTGTTGTTAATATAAAGCCAATATATATACTGTTTGGGAAATTCCTAGAGAAATTTAATGCCCTCACTCTCCATGACATGATTATTTTTAAGTTTACAAAGTCGTAGTGGTGCTTTGCTTAATGACATTATGCAAAACTGTATAGTGTTATTAATAATAATTTCAGTTATTTTTTAAAATTTCAACCTGACTTTAGCCTTACCGATTGAATTTGAATCTAATATTTTTTTCAAGGGCAGTAGTTTTCAATTGGAGATATACATCACATTTATCTATGGAGTTTTATTAAAATACTCATAAAATTATTCAAAACATATTAAAGAGACATGCTATTTGTCAACAAAATTTTTAACTGTCTAATTTTTTCTGAACATCTGTTGTGAACTGAATGTTTGTGTTTCCCAAAAATTCATGTGTTGAAACCCTACTTCCCATGTGGCGGTATTGGGAGCTGGGAACTTTGGGAGGTTATTAGGATTAGATAAATTCATGATGGGATTAATTATCTTATAAGGGTCATAAACAGAGTTTGCTTCTTCTCTCTGCCTTCAACCATTTGAACATACAAAGAGAATTTCGTAGTTTGCAACCCAGAAAAAGGCTCCCACCAGAAACTGATCATGTTGGCACCGTGATCTTGGACTTCCAGCTTCCAGAAATGTGAAAAATAAATTTCCATTTTCAAAACAAACCACCCAGTTTACGTTTCGTTACAGCAGTTCAAACAACACAAAATTAAAAACAAAAAACAAAACACAAACAACTTTATCTAAAAGTTGGTGAAAGGCCAAGACATTCTTAGCTATATATGATTTTAGGATGGCCTAATATTCTTCCTGACTCAAAGCAGATGCCTAAAAAATGGTAAAGGCTCTTGTGATAGACATATTTCTCACTTTAGAAAGACAAGAGCATATTGAATCAGATAAAATAATTCATGTTGTTTTTTCTATTAGTCAAGGATTATACAAATGTTTGCAGAATCTTATAAATAATCATATTCTCCCATCATCCTTATTTCTCAAAACAAGTGGAATAAATAGAACTTTTTAAAAACTTATTGACTAAGATTCAGCAATTTATTAGCCTTAAGAAAAATAAAATTAGAACAACTCCTTCAAGTAAACATGGTATTCTATTTGTTAACAGAATTATTTTGTTTCCCAAATAAGTTCAACAATACCGTGTTTAGAAATACACTACATTTATACATGATAGTGGTTTTGAAGAAGGTATTTTCCATCTGTAAAAAATTTATGCATACATATAATTGTTTTCTCTTAAAAAATCATATAACATACTTTCCAAATGCTTTCTAACACTCCTCTCCCATTAACCATGCAAACTCAGGCACTATTTTACCAATTTTAAGTTAAATTACAGACAGTATGACTCAATTCACAAATACTCCCACAGGTGTATTTGAAACATGAGAATATTTTCCTATATTACTCTAATATTGTTGTCATACCCTTCAACATTATCCATAAATCCATGATATCATATATTATGCTCATATGCAAGTTTTTAAAAATTTGCTTTCAAGTCCTATTTAACCCAATTATTTAATGACTCTTCTTTCCCCTACCTAGTTTACTTGTGTATCCTCTAATCTCCAATATCCCACTAGATGATATCTTTAGAATGTTATTTATTTTATCATCCAATTTTAAACTCTTGTGTTCTGTTAAGATGGTATTGAATATTTAAAAGGAATTTTAACATATTATTTTAGCAATTTTTGTTGTTTTTCATGTGAAGTATAATTCCTTTCCAAAGTATATATTAAATGTAGAATAACTATGTATTTAACATCATTTCTACACATAATTATATGTTCTAAGTGTAATTATTCATAATTTCAAGATACTTAAATCAGTTTTTTGAAGTAAAATTTATATTTTCAAAATTATTATTCCAAAAAGTTTAAAACTTCTATTTTCCTTGTGTTGAGATTTAGAATCTGGATTACTCTAAAATATATATAACCCTAACAGATTTACTCAGAACATTTGAATGTTTGGCTTAATCTCTGTTTTTATGCAGCTCACTAAATATATTTATCATGCTATTATGGAAAAATAAGGTATGGATAAATAATGGGTAGAAATACTTTGAGTAATAGTCATTGTATTAAAATGTCTCTCATCATCTCCTCCCTGAGTTCAAGAAAGTATAGTTACAAATGCAAACTCAGTTGTTTTCTGCCTTATTTTCTCATGTAGTATGTTCTTTTATATTGACTGTTATAAGATTTATTTATTTATTATTTGGGTTTCTGTCATCTGCCAGATCATGTTTAGGTTTGTGTGTTCTATTTATGTATGTATTTGAGTATATATTCATTAATTCATTCAGCAAGCAAAAGACATGTTTTATCTTAAGATATACAATATTATTCAAAGTGATAAAATCCACTCTATTTTTATCTTGATATAATAATCATGTCTCCATATATTCTGGTTTTGCTTTATGGATATACTATATATTTTTAGTATATTCCACCCGCTGGATATCTTATATAATAAAAGACTAATATGTAAATTGACCAAACAGTGGAACGATCGGTTGTTATGACGTACACTGACCACCAGGGAGCAGACGCGTAATGCAGGAGCTGCCCCCTGGTGGTTAGTGCATTCTCACAGGGAGTATCACTCAGCCAGAGGCCAGGCTAATGGCTGGTGAGTGCAGCAGCAGTGGCGGGAGCTTCTCTCGTCTCCAAGGCAGTGCTCAGGGTGTCCGATTGCCATCAGTCGGACATCCCCCAAGTGCTCCCAGACTGCAAGAGGGCACAGGGTGGGCTGAGGAAGCCCCCAGAGTGCAGGAATTTTGTGTACCTGGCCTCTATTTTTGTTTATAATTGTTTTAACTTTCACTTGTTTGTTTTGTGTGTGTGTGTGTATTTTTTGTCTGCATGATGTGATATTTCCCTCTTTGAAGCTTTCAAAACATTAAATACATTTTTGTTTAATGCTTATGAAAGTATAAGTTATACACATTAAATCACTGGATTATAAATACATAGTTGAATACATTTTGACAATTGTATATACTCGTATCACTGTTTAAAACAAGACATAAACATTCATCATATATGATGAATGAAGAGAAATGTTGGCAGGTGAAATTGTGGTGGGATTTCTTTTGATTGAATCCCTCATGCTGGACAATGTGGAGTTGAAAACAGCATGTTGCAAATTATTCTACTTTCTCTTACCCCATCTATATCAAATACCTCCTGCTACTACCACTTAAGGAAAAAAAATGGGTCTATTCTCTCCTATAAAAGATTCACTATTTTCTTGAATTTACTTAATTGAGATTTATTTTAATAACCACAATTCTCAGATAGGTTTTAAACCTAAATTTGTATGCATCATAACTAGAAGCTAAAACCCTACCACTTAAAATACTGAAGCTTAATATTTATTCTGCTCCTCATATCTATCATCTAGCATCATATTTATCTCTATGTTCTTGTATAGCTTTAGCAGGGATGATTTTTCAGTTTTTCTTTCACAAAGTTAATTCTGTCTACCAAGGGAAAATTTTACCCTTTCTGTGTCCAAATGATACCAGAACCAGCGAGCAGGAATTTTTCCTGGGGTCCTGTCTCATGGAATGGAAGCATGAAGCCCTGGACCAGAGGAGTTCAAACAAGCAGAGTTTACTGCAAACAAACACATGCTGCCCTCTAGGGAGGGAGATTCAAATGGTTGCCCCAAAGCATTCTGCCCTTCCCCTTACATATGCTAAAGGCCTGTTCTTTGTCCATCTGTGCTACTCTCTGATTGGTTCCTGGCCTTTTTGCAACATTGTTTTCTTTCACTTGCAAGAAAAAATCCTGATGTCAAAACACCCTGTTTTTTCTGCTATCCCGCCTGTTTTTCTGCAATCCTGTTTTCTGAAAAACACATTTTTGTTTGTTTCAGCTAGCTCCACAATTCCTTCTTCTTTTACCCCTTACTCTAACCTACCTAACTTTACTTTAACTCCTTTCACAAAGAGTATATTTTTTCTTCTATTTCACTTTTTGTTTTAAGTTTTTCTTACTCCATTCATGTATGTTTGTCTTTTTGCCTATGTAATTTTTTTCTCCATTTTGATTTCTGATTCTATTTAAATGATACTGAGATAGTGTAGGGGTAACATCTGGACCCCCATCTTGACCTAAAGAACTCCATCTCAGCGGTCTGACTATGACTCCTTGCCTTCAGTGAAATTTCGTAGTTGAAAGTAACCCTACTACAACCTTAAAGGAAAGAAGGTACAATGATAAGATATTTTCTTAACATCGTGTTCTGCAAATGGTCTTGCCAAATAACTGGTAGTAGAATCTTTGTGTATGCATTATTTTACAGGCCCTTTGAGTAGGCCACTGACCATGGAGAATACCTTGTGATCACCTCAGGACCAACAGCCAACAGATGACAGTTGTGGGGCAGCTGAGCTCAGCCTCATGCCCAAATGCCACACCCACCCCAAGACCCCTACATAAGCTCCAGCTGGGGAACTTGATTTCATTTCTCTTTTCTATTCCACTCTCTTGTGCACACACTCTTTAAAATAAACTCTATCTGTTTCATCTTTTACTGAGTTCAGTGCTCATTTTATGAGTCTGAGACACAAGAACCTGGCATTCAAGGTCTGGTAACAACACCTCTTAATTAAATCTAGTAGGATTCTCAACATTTATTATATGTTTTTTAAGAATAGACTTCAGAAGCATGGGATTAGAACCAGTCAAAGCAAGAGATTAGCCACAAAATGAAATAATCTATACTAATAAAAGGGTCATATGCTAATTAGAACATCTTCTGGACGACCTTCCAGATGTCCTTCTGGACAAAGCCACAGTGGTGGGGCCAAGGCAGAGGCAGTTAGGGGTGATCAGGCAGGCAGGCAGAGGCAGTTAGGGAAAATCAGGCAAGCAGACAGAGTGGTTAGGAACGATCAGGCGGGCAGGCAGGTGAGCGGTTAGGAGCCAGTGGTCCCGGATTGCGAGAGGGATGTCCGACTGCCGGTTTGGGCCTAAACTGGCAGTAGGACATTCCCTGCGGGGTCCCGGATTGGAGAGGGTGCAGGCTGAGCTGAGGGACACCCCCCCCATGCATGAATTTTGTGCAACGGGCCTCTAATATGTTATAATGTGTCACTATGCTACATTGTGTCTATATAAAACTTAAATTGAATGATGTTTTCTTTTCCTGGAACCAACAAAATACAGCATAATGCCAAGTGTTATGGAAAGTTTCATAAAAGATATATGTGAAGGGGACAAGGGAGAGTGTCATTTAAAACAGTATCTTACATGTGAATATCTCCCATGCTAAGACTGGCATTGTATTTAACATGACGTAAGATTAAAACTGTTAGAGTAAGTAAAAAACTCTGAAGAATTTTGTGCTAATTATCTTTGAAGAACAACTTTCTTCAATGTGTAACACAGAGACATTTAATTGGTCAAGGTCTAAGAAAATTTATGATATATTTCTAAGAAAGAGTAAGGTCTAATTTATTTACATTATGATTAGGAGCATCCACTATGGAGAAAAAGTATTTAGCTTTGATTCCCTTTTGCTCTACATAAGGAATGAATTTTATCAACTAATTTAAGTCTCTAAACCTGAATTTGTAATGTATTAAATAAATATACTTCACTTCAGATTTTAAGAATTAAAAAAGATTATATATTATAAGTACTCATAAATTTATAGCATTTATAAGTATATACATTTAGAACCATCACTGAAAATATTAAAGACTGCATGAATTGTAAACATTACCTCCCGTTATGCTAAATCTCCTTGCCCTTGTTTGGACCTTTCATATGCCATTTGTCACTTAATACTAATTTTACACTTATTTGCATATTCTGATAGGCTTTCAACTATTAAATAAAAGAACTCAATTTTTATGTTGAGGTGCATATATCACATTTTATAATAATAAAAATAATGCACATTTATTAAGCATTCCCTGTGAATCTAATATAATTGTAAATATTCACCATAAATTTAAAAAGCAAACAGGCAGGTTTGGTTCCTGAGTGGAGTGAAAACACATTTAATTATCTTAATAACTTTTTCCCAATGATATTTTTATTATTTAAGTATAAAGTATTTATGCTAATTTGGAATTTTAGAATATGGCTTATGTTTTAAAACTATAAGAGGCTACAGAAGGAAACTCAATGTTCCATTTCATCCAGGTGAGGAATGTATTTCATCCATTTTCAGCGTTCATAAACTCATCATTTTGTCACTGTGTTTGACAAATATAAAAGCCAATATATTTATATTTAAAAAATTCAAACTGTGATCATAGCATCCACCTGTCCATTTAAAAATGAATAGCCTACGTGTTCAACTACAGAATCCAGGGGTCTGCTCTCCAGAGAGGAGAATTTAGAAGTGAATATTTGATAGGCCTTGGAATTAAAACTTATAAAACAACGGGTGTAACTGATAAAAGAGATAGTGTGCTGCTTTAGAAAATTATCTCTTTCCCTCATTTTACATTAATAAATAAATGTTAAAAATTAAATGTCTTATTTGCATTAAAATCATTTTATCAATTTTTGCAATTACTTTAGAATGTCAAATAAGATCTTTGACAATCACCTGCCAGACAAAGAGGATTATCCATTCCTAACTCAAGAATGTACCACCAAGATACCTTCTATTTTCTTTATTTTAGTCACGGAAAAAAAACAGTTTTTCCTTCAATTTTTAAATAGACATTTATATCTTGCTCTCAGCTATGAAATCTAATTTTCCCCAATCTCTTGCTAAATATCATTCAATCAAGAGGAATTTTTATTTGAAAAATGACAGCCATTATATTTGTGGAGGTAGATTTTTGCTGCTGTTGTTTTATTTGATTAAAAGATAGATGTTTAAATACAGGACTTTCAGTTCAATACTAGATTCTAGGCAATATACTCTTGCATAAATAGTTAAATAGTTATATAAAGAATTTATTTGTAATTAAATATTGATTTAAATGCATGAAAATTATTTTATTTGACTGCTACACTGAATTGAACATTGATTCTAGCTAAGGCAGTAAAATACAATGAAAAGTTTAATTTACTTAGTTGAAATATTCCATGGGTTCATGAATAAATCTGTTTTCATACGGGCACATGATAGGTACATTCAGTAAAATTGTTTTATTTTCTTATAAAAGCAATATGTCTTCATGCGGTGAGATAAACCTAGAGCAAAATGAGTATAAGGTTTAATAATAGCATAAATTTCTTAGAAATATATATAAATTCTAATGTCATGTTAAATTATAGTCACTAGTTCAAATATATCTTCACTTTTTTTTGATATCACAAATGAAAACATTTAAAACCAGTGTTTAAACACAATAATATAAGTTGCATATTTTATTTAAATTTGAGGTTGATTTAAATTAGAAATTATTCAAACTATTCACTAGATTTAAAAAAAAAATTCCTCTGGTTCTATTCATTTATAAATCCACACTCCAATGAATTCCTATTTCATATAAAATAAATTGTCAAATTTTTAACTATGACTTACCATGGTTCTACAGGATCTGAACTTTCATTCCTCCAAACTGAATTTCAAACCATAACTTCCTATTTCATCAATATCATGAATCTCTCTCTCTCTCTCTCTCTCTCTCTCTCTTTCTGGTTGTGGTAGGTTGTGTGAGGCATACTTTCAGATTAACTTTATAATTTACAATGTAGTTGATACCTTGACATAATTCTGATAACATTAGAGGTCCATAAATTTTACTGAGGTGATGGGTATCTGAATTTTTGGTAACTGTGTTTCTACTTCGTTTCATTATATTTAAAATGTTTGCTAAGCTTTTGGTGAAGATTGCAGCATTGGTAAATACAGCACTCAGAACATCCCACAACCACATCAAAATTACACTAAACTACAGGACAACCATCATTCAGAACTACCTGAAATCTAGCTAAACAGAAGTCCTATAATCCTATATGATAAAAGCCTAATATGCAAATTGTCCCCTCGACAGGGAGTTTGACCTGGAGTTCAACTGCTTGTTATGATGTGTGCTGACCACCAGGGGGCAGATGCTCTAAGCAGAAGCTGCCCCGTGGTGGTCAGTGCGCTCCCACAAGGGGAGCGCCACTCATCCAGAAGCTGGGCTCATGGCTGGTGAGCTCAGCGGTGGGGGTGGGAACCTCTCCCGCCTCCATGGCAGCACTAAGCAGCGGCAAGAGCAGCAAGAGAGCAGTCAGATAGTGGCAAGAGAGCCGGGCAAGAGTGGTGGAAGAGCAGCAACAGCTGACAGCTGTGAGAGAACAGCAAGAGAGCAGCAAGAGTGGTGAGAGCAGTGAAAGAGTGGTGAGAGAGGCAAGAGAGCGGCAGACTAGCAGTGAGAGGCACCTGGCCCACCTTGGGCCCCTCCCCGGCCACCTGCTGCTTTGCACACTGCTACAACCCTAAGGGGTCCTGGATTGTGAGAGAGCTCAGGTCAGGCTGAGGGACCTCCCCACATGCTTGAATCAGCGCACCAGCCTCTAGTTATGGATGTAAGGAAGAAGTCTCATTGAGACTGGTAGGAGGGGCGGAGATGTGGAACAGGCTGGGCCCACCCACACCTTTGGTAGATAAAAATCAACAGGATTACCTTAACTGCAGAGGTCCTTCTTGAGAATCCTAGTCCAATGCCAGATCCCCCAGCCTGTTCCATTGCCAGGAAGAAAAGTCCCTGTAACTTCTGCCTATAAAACCAGTGGAGATTGTGGCTGGGTGAACAGAGGCTGCTGAAGTCCCAAGCATTCCTGTTAAAGTTCCTATACACAGATTTCCTTGGACACACTGGCTCTGAGCTCCAGCCCTGGAGCAGCAGCTCAAATGGGTCCAGGGAACTACCTGGAGGAACTGAATTGTCTGGAATTAGAGTACAAGCTGGAGATGCAGCTTTTGTCTAGACTGAAGTGCTGACAGAGTCCATTGTTCCTTTGTGGAGCTTTCCCTCACAAAACCTCCATGTGGTAACATATATAAGTCTCCAACAACCTAACACCGTTCCTTTGACTTTCCTGGTGATTACCCCGGATCACGCCCCACTCAACTTTGGGTCAACCCAAACCCTTTCCAGTGAATTTTGCATACAAATAGCCAGTCTTGGCTCACACTGCCTGCTTTCTTAAAACCTCTCAAGCAGCATCTGGCCTCTATGCATTCCATACCTCTTTCTAAGTGGCCCCAGGCCCAGCACTAATGGCAGCATTTTTTGGTTCACAGTATGGCCTCTTCTGAGCACCTCCAAACCCAGCACAAGTTAGCAGCCAACTGCAGATTACTTTGTAGCTCATGCCATGTGATCCTGGGCAGGGCACAGGTAGCATATGACTTCGATCTGCACTTCTTTGGAGGCACTAGAGCCAAAATACTTCGTGGGCAGCTTCAAATCATGCTGAAACACCATACAGCCACTTGTATGAGCAATACACTCAAGGGCTGAATTAGGCTGGTACCTGCGATGCAGTGAAATGAGTTATGCTCACTGGGGTCAGCCCCTACACAACAGATCCTCCACAGTGATCATGCACAGCCCTTGCAACTGATAAGCTGGGAGGGGAAATCCTTCCCATTGACTTGCCAATAGCAATCAGGCTCAACTGCAACAGAAGAGTGCACACAGCCCACACCTGGGTGCACCTGGAGCATCCAGCTCTGGTGAGTAGAGAGGCTGCACTTCTGGTCCTACAGGATACCTACTACATTAAGCCATTCTACCAAGATGGAGAGACATAGCAGCTCTACCTAATACATAGAGCAAACACAGGGAGGCAACCAAAATGAGGACAAGGAAACATGTCCCAAATAAAAGAACATAGCAAAACTCCAGAAAAAGAGCTAATAAAATGAAAACAAGCAATCTGCAAGTGCAGTGTGCAAAACACTGGTTATAAAGCTGCTCAATGAACTTAGAATAGGGGTAAAGGAACTTAATGTTAACTTCAACAAACAGGTAGGAAACATAAAAATGAAGACAGAAGACATGAAAAATAACTAGTCAGAAATGAATAATACACTAACAGAAGAGAAAAATAAATTACAGGGAATGTATTGTAGAGTAGATGAAACAGAGGATTGAATCAGCAATTTGGAATATAAGGAAGAAAAAAACAACCAATCAGAAGAGCAAAATAAAAAACAAATATAAAAATATGAGGATAGTGTAAGGAGCCTCTGGGACAACTTCAAGCATAAAAGCATTTGCATTATGGGGGTGCCAGAAGAAAAAGAGCGAGTGTAAGAAATTGAAAACATATTTTAAAACTAATGACAGAAAACTTCCCTAACCTGGTGAAGCAAATAGGCATACAAGTCAAGGAAGCACAGAGTCACAAACAAGATGAACCCAAGGAGGCCCACCCCGATATATATCATAATTAAAATAATAAAGGTTAAAGACAAAGAGATAATTTTGAAGGCAGCAAGAGATAAGCATTTAGTTACCTACAAGGGAACTCCTATAAGGTTGTCAGCTGAATTATCAACAGATATTTTGCAGGCCAGAAGGGAATGGCAAGAAATATTCAAAGTGATGAAAAGCAAGGACTTACAATTGAGCATCATTTAGAATTAAAGGACAAATAAGGAGCTTCCCAGACAAGAGTTCATCACCACCAAGTCAGTATTATAAGAAATATTAAAGGGTTTTCTTTAAGAAGAAGAAGAAGAAGAATTAAAGATCAAATATATGAATAATAAATTGGCAAGAAATATGTATCTATCAACAATTACTTTTAAGGCAAATGGATTAAATGATCTAATCAAAAGACAGTAGCTCAATGAATAACAAAATAAGACATTTACATATGCTGTGTACAAGGGTCTCACTTCAGATTGAAAGGCACCCAGAGATTAAAAGTAAAAGGATGGAAAAATATATTTCATGAAAATAGAAACAAAACAAAGCAGAAAAATTTGGGCTGCAATACTTGTAACAGACAAAATAGACTTTAAAGATAAGCTATAACAAGAGACAGGGAAGGACTCAGTAATTCCATTTCTGGACATTTACCTGAAGAAACACAAAACACTAAATAAAAAAGATATATACATCCATAAGCTTATTGCAGCATTGTTTACAATAGCCAAGATATGGAAACAATCTAAGTGTACATCAATAGATGAATGGATAAAGAAGAAGTGCAGCATATATAGAGGGTGGGGGAAATTAGGTTTATAGTTGTTCATATGGAAAATTATACAATAATTAATAAATAATAATAAAATAATAACTTCTGTATTTTACATACTCCCAACTTTTACACTAACCTGCACAATGGAGATGACTCAGCCATAAAAAAGTATCAAGTCTTGCCATCTGAAACAACATGGATGGGCCTAGAGTGTATTGTGCTGAGGAAATAAGTGTTACAGAGCAAGACAAATGCCATAAGATTTCACTTATGTGTGAAATTTAAAAAACAAAGTAAACAAAGAGAACAGAAACAGACTCCTAGGTACAGAGAAAATATGATGGCTGCTAGATCAGAGGGATGTTGGGGGTAGGTGAATAAGGTGAAGGGAAAAAGAGGTACAAATTGATAGTTCCAGAATAGTCACAGGGGTATAAAGTACAGCATGGAGAATATAGTTAATAATATTGTTGTAACTATATATGGTATCAGGTGAGTATTAGATTTATTGGGTGATCACTTCATAAGTTATATAAATGTCTAATCACATGGGGTTGTATAACTAACACTAATACAATCAACTGTAACTTAAAAATATAAAATGTTTGCTACTTTTTTTGTCATTAGGTTCAATCAACTTATCCTCAATGCATTGGATATTTTGAGAAAAAAGACAGTCAAGAATTTAATGGTCTATATTATAGTTGAGCAAAGTAGAAGTGATAAAAGATTATAAAAAATATATTTTTGACCCTTTCAAGTAAAGAAAATAATTTCTTGTAGCTTTTGTATTAAAAAAAAAAAAGTAAAAGTAAACATTTTCTATGTTAATAGCTTCATACCAGGTGCCAGATGTTATGATATTTTACTCTAGCAATATATTCTATTTGGAGCAGCAACTGCAAATGGAGTTAACATTTGGTTAAGTATGCGATAAACCATAATAATTTACCAATATCTATCTGTCTCTGCACAAGCCAATCAGGTGAGTTGATGAGGTTATGATAATATTCCTCCCCTCCCCCCACCCCATCAACCCCTTGAATCTTTCACATTTTTGTTTGTGGAATTATTCTTTACATCCCAAGATTGTAATTTGGAAATATTTGATTTATTATCCTAGGGAGGAGGTCACATTTCTGAGGCTTCTACATGATCCTTTCTACCATAATGAGACTTATTCCATGGGTCAGAGTGCTCATGGGAGAATGCTGCCAGTTGTTAACAGTTGTTAAGTATTTAAATTATATATAGGATTTACTAGAGGCCCGGTGCATGGCATTTGTGCACTTGGGTGGGGGCATCCCTGTGCCTAGCCTGCACCCTTTCGCAATCTGGGAGCCCTTGGAGGATGTCCAACTGACAGTGTAGGCCCACTCCACTCCCTGCGGGGAATGGACCTAAGCCACAGTTGGACATCCTTAGCACTGACGTGGAGGCGGGCCGCTGTACTTGCCAGCATTCAGCCCAGCTTGTGGCTGAGTGGCTCTCCCCCTGTGGGAGTGCACTAACCACCAAGGGGCAGCTCCAGTGTTGAGCGTCTGCTCCCTGGTGGTCAGTTTGCACCATAGCGACCAGCTGTTCTGCCATTTGGTCAATTTGCATATTACCCTTTTATTATATAGGATATATGTATAATGTGGGCCTGTGAACATATAGGATTACTGATCCATTCAAAACCCCATTAATCACCTGACCATCACTACATCCAATTTTGGATATCAGAACGCAGTGACATTTTTAGGTCTCAAGAAATTAGTCTCAATTCAGAGCCTTTGTCTAAAATGCATGAAGGATCTCAGTATTTTCTTTTGTCCAATCCACAGTCATTCTAGTATAAGGTCACTGATCTGTTGATGAAAGCATTAAAACTATGCTTCTGCCATAGCTGAAGGGTTGTTCCTCGAGGATTCACAGTTTCTACTTTTCTAAAGGGGCTCTTGATCTATGAACTGGCTCAGTTGAAAGCCCTTTACTCTCCATTATAAATACCCCAAGCATGTTTCCAGTGACCAGACTTGGTACTTTTCTGCTCTATAGATCAAGTAACCGTTTACTAAGCTGTCCAACTATTTCATTGTTGACAATACTGAGGCCATTTACCCATTTCCTGACATTTCTGTAGACAAAACATTCAAATACCAGTTTGTTTCTGTTTCCTGTTAATTATTGGTGCCCCTGCTGTTTTTAGCTATTAATCACTTTTGTTTTCCCTCTATTACTCTGGGATAGACACCCATTATCCTCTACTGAAATTGTTACAGAATTTACCAGGTGACCAAAAAATACACAGGAGTACCTGGAGACACAGGAAAAACCCATTTATTTTCAGATGTTTCCCATGTACTAGTATAATGACTCAGGGGGTCAGTTCTCCAAATCCTGAGCAAACCAATATGGAGGAAGCTTTCTCTTTATACCCTTTGGTTTCTTTGTCCCCCATATATGGATCAGACTTCCGGACCTTTCACAGGCTTTGCAAAAAGCCCCTTGTGTTGGGATGGGGGCCATGAGACCACACCTAAAGGCCTGGCCTGGCGCCAGCACTGACAACCCCAGGGGGTTGTGTATTGTTCATGGTTTATGGTCTCTGTGAAATGGGAGTTCTTAGGAAAACAGGTCTTGCAAGACCAGATAATTAAGAAAGGAGCAGTGACTAGACTATAGCCTAACAGAAATGTGCATTAGGGATACTAATTAACTAGGTACAGAGTTAGGCTGCTGGTCTCCCCTGCAAAATATGTCTTATTTTCCTCATCAAAATCAGGAACTGATCTCTACTGTGGTATCTCTTATAGCAAGAGGACAGTGACTACAAAACTTTTTAAGCATGCTTTTATTTCTCCCTCATTACTGTATATTTTCATGTATGAGTGAAGTGATTGTTCTCTCTGAGATTCTCAAAGACTATAGTTTTGAAATAGTTTGGTTGTAGGTATCACATGTTAAAACCACTTTAATATTTCTATCTTCCTCAGCTTTTTTATTCCTTTCTCTATATTATGGCAGATAAATTGTAGCACTTCAACCTAATTAAATATATGCCACTGTTAAACCCAAAATTTTGTCAGGCAGTTAAGTCAACTGTTAGAACTACTTGCAGTTACATGAGCTAACACATTAAATCCAGAGTCTACAAATCTGGCCTAATCCAAATGTTATATCTTCTTTTACTTATTCCAAAACTTTTGTAATTTATCCCCTCATAGGTGATCCCAGTTTCTATAAACGTAAATTAACTAAATCTTGTGCTTTTTTTGAGGGGGGAGGGGATGGAGATATAGAAATTTGTACTTGTCCCACTATACATCTGATATGTGGTAATTATTCCAGGTTTAGTGTTTAGTGTTTATAAGTAATAATTAGTACAGGCATTGAGGAGAATAGGTATCACTCAGGACAACTCCAGTGAAGGTTATTTGATGCTTGTAATGAAGCATCTATCTTATATAAATACTGCTGTTTGAAATATTAACCCTGCTATTTGGCTTCTGTAAATTCTTGCTTGCTAAGACTACTCCCACTTCAGAGAGGCCATTAAACCTTCCCCAGGCGAGGTTATCAGCGCCGGCGCCAGGCCAGGCCTCTGGTTGAGGCCTCAAGGCCCCAGCACATACAGGCTCTTTAAGGACTTGCAAAAGGGGCCGGAAACACCCCATATTTGGGAGACAAAGAAGGTGGAAACATATAAATAGGGAAAATTCCTGCATGTTGGGGCCCAGAATTTGAGAGACATTTTCCTCTGGACCCGCATGTGATAAATGTAACTCCATCTCTCTAAGTATTGCTTTTTTCTTCTTTGTTTTTTTGTAACATTATTGGTTCCCTGAGCCGAGGAACAACTGTGCTTGGCCTTTTTGGCCTCTGGTGAATGGGTCAAGTTTGGGGCCTGGGGAGCCGGATAAGCCTCCGGGAGGTGCAGCTCTGCTGATTTAGCAGAATTGAACCAGGGGACTCCGGGCACTCCCGGACCTCAGCCCAGGACCTGGAAGGCATCTGGAGAGAGTGGACGGACACTTTTGGACCTGTCAACAGAATCTGTAAGGTAGGGGCCCTATCAGTTCAGCCCACTCCAAGTGAGTGGAAGGGGAGCTTGATCACCTCCCCGGAAGCCATATGGCTTCCTCAGACAAATTAATCAGGAGTCAGGAATCAGGTGGCTGTTTAAACTCTGGGTAAATATCTGGTAGAAGTAAAAACTCGGACTAGCTATTATATAAATGTGGGACTCTGGAAGTGAATGAAGGAATTATGAGTTCACTCTGCTGTTTGTTTGTGTGGGACTAGCCAATTTGCTACTGAGAAGGGGGACTGGACGCAGTCTTAACTCCTCCGGTAGGTTCTCACCAAGACGTTGGTTGAGATTCTGTTCTGGGGCTTGGGTGCCAGGAGTGCCCCATGCCCATCTGGGGAGTTGGGCATTGTTTCATTTATCTGCTCAGCTCCAGTTTGGGCTAGTCTACTGAGAGAGTGTGAGTATGGATGTTGTCTGCTTGGCATAATTATCTGCTCATTAACTGGTCTGTGTGAAGCGAAAGCTACTTTGATTTATTCTGCATTTCTTTTGATTCAACTGGCTAAAATGTTTTATTTATTAAAGGCTGAACCTGTGGTGGTCTGCAAACATCTTAAGCAGCGCTGCTGAGTTATTTTTCTCAGAGATGTTTGCTCTCTATCACAGTGGGAGGGAATCAGCCCATTTAGGTAATAAAAATTTCTCTCTAATTTTGTATAAGTAAGGGTTTCAGTTTGCTATGATTTGTGAATTTGCTGTATTAATTGAAATTTTAAAGTCCTAGGGTTAATTTAAAGGTATAAATTTGTGACATTTCAAAGAACAAAGAACTTTTATTTATGGCTTTCTTATCTCTTTTGGTGGTCGGAGACTTTAAGGGGCAGGGCTTACAGCTCCACAGGGTGGAGAGATTTACAGGCCCTGTCCCTGCCTGTGACATCCTAGTCCAACATTTGTTTTCAGTTATTAGGATCCTCATAGAGGACATAACCTGGTCTTTCCCTTCCTCTCTCATCCTGATTCTTATAACATCTGTAACTCAATTAAAGATCTTTTCTTTCAGGAGGCCATCCAGGCTTTCAGTTCACAAGAAATCTCTCTACACACCCTTATCTTCCTCCTCCCTATCTTTCCAGGCTGACTAAGAGTTATTTTTCCCCACAGGTCAGACCTCAGTCTTCGAAAGGGAGCACTACAACAGCAGCAGTCTGTAGTTTTCTCTGAAACTCCCACTGTTTCTATTTCTCCCCCTGTAGGAATTGTCTTTCTCTGATTCACAATTGGGAAGAGAGACAAGCAACTGGACTGGGGGACAGGACAGGGAAGTGGGGGGTTGTCGGCAGTTAATTATGAAGTAGGGAGAGATAAGTTTTTGTTGATTTTACTGGCTGCAGACCACTCTGCTGGTGTAGGGCTATGGTCCAAGTGTCTTATCAGAACTTCACTAGATTTAAGGTCGCAAGTTTTCTGCAAGCATAATTAATCTAGCTGCCCTGGTGATTTAAAACTGGTTGCTAGGCAGACTCATCCCCCAAGAGCCAGATGAAAGAAGGGGGTGAGGGGGGGGCTGGATGCCTGAGCTGCCTGCAGTGGCCCTGGAAGAAGCCACAGCAGCGAGAAAAGTAGGGGACAGCAGACATTTACCTGACACTAGAGCTGTCCTGCTGCTGCCCAGTGAGTAATGAGTGTTTTACAACAAGCAATACAAGACTTAAGCCTTGGCTTGCTGGCTGCAGCAGTTAAACCAGAAGCCAGTGACTGCTACTGGCCTTCCTGCAGCCCCAGGAATAAAGCAGCAGGCCTGGGAGCTGTAAAAGCCCCAGAGAGAGCTAGTGAAAGCTCACTGTTTGCAAATGTACTGAAAGGGTTCAGTACCTGTTGCTGCTGGAAGAGGAGGGGCTTAGATCCCTTTCCAGTGCACTCCCTTGGGAGAGGCCTGGTGGCTGCTCTGTCACAAAGGGGACTGGCGGGAAGACAAGGGGCCTAATACCCAAGCCACTGCCACAGAAGCATTTTGCAATATGCAAAGCTGTTTCTAACTGCAACTCTGGCTGTTTTGGACTGGCAGCTTAAAGTCAAAGAGCAAAGGAAAGGCACTCTCCCTGGACCAGGGAGCCTTCAGGACTTTGAGATTCTCCAAGAGAGGAGGAGTCTGACTGAGGGATGGCAGAGACCCTGTTGGATTAGAAAGACCTAAGGCCACATGTTAAACTTACAAATTACAGCTTTCTAGGCATATGTCCAAGCCCAGATATGTAGCGGTTAAGCTGCCTGTTTACAGCAAAACAACTTTCTCCCATGCCAGAATAAAATTTAGGGAAATTAGACAGGCTGTGTTTGTGGCTAGAAAGAAGACCTGGCCACCATGCACAGCCCTGACAGTGGCCTGCAGAAAAGTGTATAATAAACTTAGATGATACCTGCGACTTCATGGACATGACTCCAGAAAGACAAGGACAATTTTACTTTGTGTGGGAAGGTCAAGAATAGACCTTAGTCACCTCCCTAAGATATTTGTATAGCCCTACCATGTGTCATATATGGTAGCAGAAGATTTGGCTACCTAAGGTAGCCACAGTGCCAGTGTTACTGTCTTGCAGGCCTGTGTGACCATGCCCATGTCAGGGGTGGCACAAACCTCAACTTCAGGAAACTGGGGAAGGCCTGTTTGGAACAGAGGGAAGTGGTGAGTACCAGCCCTTTGTTACAGGAATTACAGACCCCGTGAGGTCCTGTGACATATGAGACCCTGTAAAGCAATAAAGCTCCCTTAGTCCTGTCTCAGAGGGCATGTCACCCCTCCCAGAGACCATATGAAATTTTAAGGACAAGTCAAGTAGGGGGAACCCTACTACAAGGATAGCTATAATTGTCTACTTGAATATAGACACATTTTGAATTTCTCCTTGTCATTTGAAGACAGTTATATTTCTCTGAAGAATCCATAGAAAGGACTAACAAGGAAAATCAGAAGATCTTAAAGCAGGTCAGTATATTTTTCTCCTTATTTAATTCCTCTGAAATTTGGCAATGCTTAATAAATCATGGCAATACATTTCTTTGCATAAGTTCAATAAGACCGGTTTCTAATAGTGGTTTTATTGACTGGAAACTTTGACTGGAGTGTCATGTTTTAAAGAGCCCTGCCTGAACTCTGAAGACTTGGAGCCAATAAGAGTGCCAAGGAAAAGCCTGGTATCCTGCTTGGGAGCCCTGAAAATGGCTGGCGCTGGAGTGTCAGGCCCATGCCCTACCATCACTGGCAGTTGGTCAGAGTAGAAGAGGAGCAATAAGGGCGACTCTGCATCCCTGTGGAACCCCACACACTCTAGGCCGTGACGAGTAGGAGGGCTACTGAGATGGGCCTTAAAACCTAGAGCGTGGGCCCAGGTGGAGTCACTGCAGGTGAGGGATTCACCTAACTCAGCAGATACTACAGGCAGGCCTGACGGCAGCTGGATGGCTTGGCTTACTGGCCCTACGGGGCACAATAAGATTCAATCATGAAATTCCTGCAAAGGTAGTCAGTTACGATTCTTGTTGTGTTTATGCAAACAATCAGGCCAAATTAAATACAATAGGTAAATTAGTCTTTTGATAAGCATAGAGGTAATTTTAAGGAGAAAAATTCTATTTCAATATAGGTCATTAAAACTGAAATGTTTTCTTTCCCTTCCACTGGACCATTTGTTACAGTTTGTCTCTGCCAGGTTACAAGCCCACCTTCTTCTGCACCCAGGCCTCATCATCCCTGTGACAGATAGAAAAGGATCTCTTGGCTCTGAGAGAAAACTCCATCCCTCCTCAGCATGAAGCAGCTACAGAAGAAATTCAATGTCCATTTTCCCTAAAAGAATTCAGAGCTAGGATCCTTGAGGTAATATATTAGGCAGTTAGACAGACATGAGCAGAGCAGGGACAATGGGCCAACTAGCGCTACAGGATGTAACTAAGTCTTTCCACCTCTTTGCCTATGCCTATTAGGCATAGGCAAAGAGGTACTCACCAAAGTCTCAGCCCCGAGAAAAGGCTGGTAGCCTATTTGTCCAAAAGACTTGATCCCTTTGCATTTGAGTGACCTACTTGCCTCTGGGCAGTAGCAGCCACAGCTATGCTTATTAAAAAAGCAAATAAGTTAACCCTAAGGCAGTAACTAATCCTAACTGCCCCACATGAGGTCGAGGCTTTACTCCAGAACACACTAGAGCACTGGATGTCAAACACTCGAGTCACCCAGTTTCAGGCTCTCTGGTAGACAAAAGAAAAATCAGTAAAAATTTATAAAAATAGCATTTACAACAAGGTAAGGGTTCTCCACAGAAGCAAGAGGGAACTGGGCCACAGATGAAGCTGCCTGGGAGGCTGCCCTAAAACCAGTGGGGCCTCTACAGATTCTAGTGACTCTTCCAGATCCTGACCTACCCAATCTAGAAAAGCTAAAATCCATAACCAGTCTTTATTCAGGTTCTTACAGGCTTTCCATCTACCCAGAAAGCAATCCAGAAGCACATCTGAGACACTCTTCCTGTACCAACTTCTAATCTGGTTCATCCCTTCCACCCTGGTGACTCTGTTTGGGTAAAGAAATTTGCCACCCAAGGACTGACTCCTACTTGGAAAGGACCACCTCCATGGCAATCAAGGTCAACAGAATCCCAACGTGGCTTCATCATACCCGGCTTAAGACAGCCCAGGAAAAATTGAGATTCCAGGACTCTTCGGACTCTCTAAAGATTACTCCTGGCCCTCATTTCGGGCCCTTATCTTATAAGCAGGCACACTAACTTTATTAGGCAGAAAATTATGATTATAGTCCTCAGGGGTAAATATAACTACAATGACTAAGAGTCAATGATTTGACTCATGTACATAAAACCAGTGGGGAATGAAGCATCTGTCTTATATAAATACTGCTGTTTGAAATATTAACCCTGCTATTTGGCTTCTGTAAATTCTTGCTTGCTAAGACTACTCCCACTTCAGAGAGGCCATTAAACCTTCCCCAGGCAAGGTTATCAGTGCTGGCACCAGGCCAGGTTTCTGGTTGAGGTCTCAAGGCCCCAGCACATACAGGCTCTTTAAGAACTTGCAAAAGGGGCCAAAAACACCCCGTATTTGGGAGACAAAGAAGGTGGAAACACATAAATAGGGAAAATTCCTGCATGTTGGGGCCCAGAATTTGAGAGACATTTTCCTCTGGACCCGCACGTAATAAATGTAACTCCATCTCTCTAAGTATTGCTTTGTTCTTTGGTTTTCTGTAATAGTAAAGCAGGGAAAATCTGGTTTCCTCACATTTTAGGGCAGGGTGCTTCTCCTGGCAGCATCAGAAAGTCTCAGAGATTCAAAATCCTAAACTTAAGTTGGACGCCACATATATCTCAAAATAAAGCCATAGGTTTCCACTTCTTCATAATCCCTGTCTTGGCACTGACAGGAGAGCCTTGAAGATTGTATCAACTCAACAGAATTTGTGAATCTGCAATCTAAACAATTAAACTTTCAAGTTATCTTAAGAAATATTGACCCTGATGTCATAAGATAAAAAAGGAGCTTATTTTAGGGTTGACTTCAGTGCTCTCTTGTTTTCAATAACGACTTAGGGAGAGTTAAAAACAAAACTTAGCTTGTTCAATTCTTTCTGTAACTGATGCCCTCAGAAGAAACATTCTCAAAGGAGAGTCCTTAACTCTTTATTGTTCCCCAAATGAAGTCTATTCATTACTTGGTCTCATGTGGCATTTGCTCCTATGAAGACTCCATCACATGCAACTGTAGATGGTATCTTCATTAATTGTGAAACTATTTATTTATCTTATTGCTGCATGGCAGATAGCTCTAAAATGTAATGGCTTAAAAGATACAATAAACATTTATTATCTCACAAGTTTATGGGTCCTGAATTTTGAGAGAAACTTGGCTGAACAGGTCACACATGGTTTCATAGCATCATATGATAGCTATGGCCTGACCCACCTGAAGGTCTGACTAAGACGGAAGTAGCCTCACACATATGCCTGGCAGGTTGAAGCTAATACTTGGCAAATGTATCCATTTCTCTCCACACAAGCCTCTCCCCAGGGCTGCTTGAGTATCCTCAAGGAATGAAAGCTGGTTCCCCTTGCCCACAGAAAGAGCATTTCACAATTCAGGAAGCTTTAATGCCTTTAATCACCTAGCTTCACAAACATTAGTGTCTTCTAACATATCCAATTTGCCATAGGTCCATTCCCTAATCAACATGGAAAGTGATCATGCAAAGGCCTGAGGGTGTGGATTATTGAGGGCACTCATGGAAGCTGACTGCCTTATTACTGCTTGCCATGGACCATCTATGTTCTATTTTCCATGTCCAAGGAGATCAGCTTTGAAAAAAAGCCCAACAACATGACTAATCTTCACATCCAATCATTAAAATTGTTTCATAGTTTATGCCAATTTGTACATCAGAGATCAAGATACAGAAGCTACAGAGAACTTTTAACTTAGTTGTAATATGGAATTTTTGGACTGGAACCCAAATTCTTTGCATCGGAGTTGAAGAATGAATCCATGGACAAAGAGTAGTATAGCAAAGGTGGAGATTTATTAAAGAACAAGTACAGACTCCCACATGTGGAGAGGGAAAGGGTCCCACAGAATGGACTCCCACACAAGGAGGGGGAAAGGGTCCCACTGAGTTCCTTTGCCCATGTCTTAATAAGCTGCAGATCCTGGTGCCTTGATATCCCCTCTGATTGGTCAATATTCCCTTGGACCGGTTACTATAGTAACTCCTGGGCTCAAAGGTTGAACCTCACATGGGACATGTGAGGTTCGCTGCCCCCGCCCCCATCCTTCCTTATTGTTTTCCTATTCCCTTTGGGCTTTCTTCTTCTCCTTCTGAATGAAGGGCTTCCTTCTCTTTATTTTGTAAATATAGACCATTTGCTCTTCCCAGCTCTCTCATTCTGTTGTAGCTTTTCAGCTTCCCTATTCTATGGAAATATACCTTCTGCTGCTCTGCAGCCCTGCGCTTCTTCCATCGTCCTCTTATCTTCCAAGATTTCTAAAATTTCCTAAACCTGTCCTATTTTACCCCTAAAATTCCTGTTTCCATTGTTAATTATGATTTTAAGAACTGAAGAAAATTGGTGTCACTAAAGTTTCACAGAAATATAAATTCCAGGAAGCTACTGCCACCCACAGAATTTGGAAAATCAAAGAAAAAGTTTGGGAATATAAAATATAGAAGAATAGAGGCGAAGCCCCGTGGAGAAACTGAGAATGGTGAGAAGAGTACTGTTTAAGTAGGGCCCTTAAAGCTCAGGTGAGACTTAGAACTCTGTTGATATACTAGTTTTCTGGTGCTCTTATTTCTGGAGTCATGATGGTATCACTTTGGCTATTAAGAAAATAAATGACAAAGTATTAAACTGCTGATTCTGGAACTCATTGCCAGTTCTAAAAATAAGTACTTATGAAAGATGCTAATGGAAATTTGAAATGAAATGAAAGCCAATAAAAAGGAACAAAACCTTTTCCTTTAGCCATTGAATCATCTTCTACCGACTCCTTATACAGATCCTGACTACAAAGTAGCACACATTTTTGGTGTTCTAGGCCAGCATCATAAAAGAGGGTATTGAAAAATAAGTTTGTAAGTGAGAGATATTACATTAATACCTTGTATAGTTGTAGTATTTGTGAAAATATTAGACACAGACTGAGTTTGTGCACAACTTCTTTATGGGCAGCCATTGATAATTTGTTTAAAGTATCATGTAGTTACTAAAGGCCCGGTGCATGAAATTTGTGCATGGGGAGGGGGTCCCCTCAGCCCAGCCTGCACCCTCTCCAATCCAGGACCCCTCGGGGGATGTCCAACTGCCGGTTTAGGCCTGATTCTGGTGGTTTGGCCTAAACCGGCAATTGGACATCCCTCTCATAATCCGGGACAACTGGCTCTTAACTACTTACTTGCCTGATCACCCCTAATTGCTCCTGCTGGCTTAGTAGCCCCGAACTGCCCCCCACCCCACCAGCCTTGTCATCCCCAACTGCCCCTCCCACCAGCCTGGTCACTCCTCACTGTCCCCCCCCCCACCGGCCTGGTCACCCCCAACTGCCCCCACTGCAGGCCTGGTTGCCCCATGCAGTCTGCTGCTCGGTTATTTGGTCGTCCCACACTAACCCCCTGCTGGCCTGGTCACCCCACGCAGCCCATTTGGTTGAGATGGTCACTTACGCTTTTATATATATAGATGTTCCAGATGATCCATACAATTGGCAACATCTGCCTTAGCAAGGGATATTAAATCCAAAATGTTATCACCATTTCAGCAGCATCTTTTCATATATATAAAATGATCCTCCTATGTCAAGAAATATAGCTTTCTTTTTAATTTTGTAATTTATGCCACCTTACCTAGAATCAGTTGATATAACAAAAATATAATGTTAGCAAATATTGGTGTGCAACTCCCACTGAATATTTGTGACACTGTTCCATGTTTTGTCTTCTATCACCACATATTTACCATAGAGACATCCGTTGTCCTTCTCCATGTGGCACCCCTCATCATTGCCTCCACGTAGGTCTTGGGACAGAGGACCTATGGAAATGTCTTCATAGAAGCACTCTGCAGACATTCCTCTCTTTGCTGCCTAAGGTGGTGGCTGAAGCCTGGCTTGATACTCTTCTGATATGGAACCCAGAGAAATCTCCCTTTGCCCCATTCCATTGATAGAGAGTTCATTTTAGAGCAAATTCCCACTTTCAACTTGTATATTCAAGATATTGCAATACTTCCTGCAATGACTTTTTCCCCCCTACTCTACAGGCTGTATATACGTTTTGATATATTTAGTTTTACAAACAGATGCCATAGATCCATACTTTTTGTTTTATTTTCTGACTTGTGCTTTCTCTCCTACTACATGTGTCATTTGAACAATGAAACACTGCTTTCACCCTTATTGACAATGTGAACATGGTCAGGTAGCATAACCATTATTGACCCTCCATTTCTCCATAACATACTGCAAATAATATTTCTGCCTCATTTGGGCTTTTAGGTAGACTAAATAAATCAATTTAAAGTACCAGGAGAGTCCTGGCCAGTGTTTCTCAGTGGGTTGAGCATCATCCTGTGCAACTGATCGATATTTCTCCTTCTCTCTCTCTCCTGTCCTCTCTTTCCAAAGAATCAATAAAAACATATTAAAAAACATTTCCTCACATTTATAATTCTAATGAATATCTAACTTCTTTTAAAAATAAAAAAAAAGTACTAGAAGAGTACTTGGCACACAGTATGAATTATATGTTGTTGTTGTTTTGTTGTTATTGGTACTATTGCGATAACAATTAGTATTACTTTCATGAATGTGGGTGGGGGTGAATATATTTAGTAAATTACCAAATCCAAAATTCATATACCGAATATATAACTGCATTTTTATACAGCTGATATTTATAGGAAAAAGACAGTTGAACAATTATATTGCGAATTGACAAAAAAGAAAAAGCAGTCAAGACAATTTATACCAAATGAAACTTTGCAACTTAATTATATACTTAATGTCTCAATTCTCCAATTTATTTTATCAATTAAGTTGTTACTCCAAATAATAATTGTACTTCCTACACTTGTCTCGTAGCAAAGTATTTATTTAAATACTTTGACTTAAGAATATAAGAACAAAAGCATTACCAGGATTTAGCAAAGATAGTTATCTTTACAATGCTTCAGAAACCCACGTATTCCCCAATGATTACTAAACAATGCCATGTTATATCTAAAACTATTTTTTTTAAAAAGTCACATGGTTATTAAATTTTGAATTAGGTAGAGTACATCATTTATACCACCCATGCATGTAATCATTCATTGATTTAATATGCACTGTAGGAAAGCCACCAAGTGAAATAAAGGGCTGATATTAGAATGTGAAATTGCATAAAAGAAGATGAATGATAAGGAACTAACTATAACAGTATCTGCTTTTCCACACAGGGGCTTAACTCAAATAGAAAACTCTATAAGCAGAATTCAAATACCCTACATTATTGAAGGGTTATGTGACATATATTTTAATTTAAAATATTCAGTTGTGAGAGAAACAAACCATTTAAGAACACTGAAGTGCTCTAAAGTGCTTTTCAAATATGAGGAGTCTGTATATTTAAAACTGCATTGTTGAGTGTAACTGCTTTTCTACAACGATAATGTAATTTGAATTTCATAGATAGAGATTTATACTTTAATCCCTACCTCCCACCCCAAATCACATACATACTTACAAACTAATAGAATCACTGGAGAAATGGAAGTAATAGAAACTTCTTTTCTCACAACAAATTTTGCAGTTGAAACTCAGCCTGATTCTCCTTGGTTTTGGTATAGATTTAGTACATTTTATTACTTTTGTATTGGAGGGCTCATATATGGAGCATTGAACTATCCATTAAAAATAGTTTGCAGCCATGGCTCAGTTTGTGGGGTGTCATCCTATGTACCGAAATGTTGCCAATTTGATTCCCAGGCAAGGCACATGCCTGGGTTGTGCAGGAGGCATCTGATGGACATTTCACTCTCAAACCCATGTTTCTCACTCTTCCTCCCCCTTTCTCTCTCTCTAAAAATTAATAAAAATAAATTTTAAAAAAGCTTTGCAAATAAACAAGGTTAAGAAGAAGACAGGAAGAGGGTGTCTGTAGTGACCCAGAGAAGTGTAGATGAGGTCATTCTGAGAGCTTTAATAACAACTTGTTTGGAGAGAGGAACAATAGTAGGATTCATATAAGCATTCCAAAGGGAAATGTAGTTTATACTGCCAAGAGTTTATAATGTGAAATAACAGATGAGGAGATATAAAGCCAATTTTCTCTTGAAACAATTGAGACCAGTAAGATTATGATCTATCTTAAAATCACAGAGCTAATGAATGGCAGAGAAAGACCTAGAGTTTACTTTCTCACTCTAGAATGTGTGATCATTTTCTGCTTGAAGGCCAGAGATTATCTGGTTGAGGACTGAGAAATGCTATAGTTCATTGCATTGTATCTCTTACCAGGAGGCATTTACTTCAATATGGCATGACTCACAGGGTGAATTAAAAACAGTGAGCATTAGGACTAAGACCGGATAAGAATGAACAGAGTACATCCATCCAAAAAAACAATGATAGACTTACTTTTTATGCAAGATAAGAAAATAAGCAAGAGATTTTATGTCTTCACAATATGTTGTAGTATATTTAGAAATTATACTAATATTTAACATACTAGAGGTCTGGTGCATGAACATTCATGCACTAGAGGGTTGGGTCCCTCAGCCAAGCCTGCCCCTCTCACAGTACGGGAGCCCTCAGGGGTGGGAGGCAACCCGGTGATCAGGAAAAGGCGATGCCCCATCACACCTCTGCTGTTGCCACTGCCGGCAGTGCAAGCCTCAGCCAGCCCTGGTTATCTCATCCTCGGGCGGCCCTGAGGGGCTGGAGGGCTGAGGGGACTGGGGGACTCAAGAGGCAGGTGCATGGGGCTGAGGGGACTGGGACCCACCATCTTGTGGCTATGGGCGTAGAAGTCAATTAACATATTCTTTCCTTATTGGCTGTGGGTGCTGCCATCTTTTCGATGGCATGAGGGTCAATTAGCATATTCCCTCTTTATTAGATAGGATTGATATTTTACATCTGAGTTCCAGTTTTATCAAGAACCAAGGAAGCAGATGTTCTGTAATGTCTTTTTATTTTGTAGTTGTATGAATGTTGGAGCTTTCTTTGGAAAAATAAAACATCGTTTGATGTTTTAACTTCTTAATGCACTCATTATCTTTTGCATTTGTCTATCAGAATTTAGAAAATCACATCTTGCCAGCTGTATCATGTCAACTTTCAGGGAAATTCTACTTCTGCCTATACACACGGTTCTATTAATACCAGCAAGGTGCAAAGTAGAATATAGTCAAAAGGATCATTAAGCTATTTATATCTCAACTTGAGAGACTAAGTTCATTATTACTTAGAATAAAGAGGAATATGTCAGGGAAGTAAGATTGCATTTCCTGTAGTGTCTTTTAAACATATGTGGAAGTTATATTGGATTAAAAGTCTCATGACATCAGATAGACTTTCTGATATATCATGGCAAAAATTGCAAATAACTTTGAGATTATTTAAGCATTTGGAGAAGTGAGCCAGCCACTAGTCATAACTACTCTTTATTTGAGTAGTGTCAAGACCTAGCAGATTTTATAGGAATGTATCCTTTGATAACTGTATATTAGGAAGCCTACATTTACCTTAGAAGATAACTACCTTTATGAATACATATTTGAAAAATAAGTGCATTATAAAATTAATTAATTTATTTAAAAACAGTTAGTAATAAATACTAGGTGGAAAACATTGCTATAAATAATGTAAGATAATTAAGTTGGTAAATGTCAAAGCTCTTCTATAAGATTTTTTTTTCAACTTCCAGGAGCCTAGTTTTTTGTTTGTTTTTTTCATAGTACCCACTTCTGTTTGTTTTGTTGCCTTTAGAAAAAACAAATTCTTTTACACAAAGCATGAAAAATCTTTGACTAATAACAAGAAAAAAAATTATATATTTTAACAAGTCAATAGGTTATTGGCCCAGAAACTCTAATTTTTTTCTGACTCTAATAAAATGTAAATAACAGAATTAAAAGCAAGTTTATAGACATGCATAATATAATTGCATAACAGATACTATATTAGTTGAATACTCTCTGTTATTTCCTTTTATTATTCTTTTACAGAATCCTAGATGTGAATATGCTTGGGAATGAATCATAATCCATCAAAGCCAATTTTTACCAATGATTGATTTAGAGAAGGATATAGAGCTGTTTGCTGTGATATCTGTGTTATTCTTGGAAGTGGAGTTCTTGGGATGCTACAAGGAAAATAATTTTCTGAGGCACCCATGGGAGGATAAGACTTCATGGAGAGCTTTATTGATGATGCAAAATTAAGGGGGTTCTTGTTTAAGGTCCTGTCTCTGTCTGTTCTGCCATGGAAAACCCCCAAACTCATCTTCAGCAAGGCCTGAATTAAGGCCACTGCCCAGAATTTCTGTTTCATATAAAGTACAATCCAGTCTAGTATCTGGCTAGCTTAGCTTGTGTTCCCATCTGAAGTCCATTGCCTCTGTTGTCTGCACAGCTATGGGCCATGCTACTGCTTAAGGCCACAAGGCTATGGAGAGAGAACAGGAGAGAGCATGGGCAAGTGTGGGTCATGGAGCAAGCAAGAACAAGTGGGAACAATAGCATGAACAAGGAGGAGTGAACTCTTTGTCTAGAGACTTTAACTTTCCAAAATTTGGAGTGTTCTGATAGGGGCCACCCTAGCCAATTCACTGTTCCCTAGACTAAACTAGCAGACACGCATCTTCCCTATGTCACCCCAACTTCAGTGAGCATGAGGCTATCTTTCCCTGTGACCCTTCACCCAAGTGATCTACAGGGAATAGACTGGTGGTTCCCTGGGGAGAATGATGTTGTAGCTTCCTGGGGAAACCATCCAGATGCACCTGCTTATAATGTCTGCCTTCCCCTTTGCTCTCTTTCTATTATTAATAAACTAGCTAATTATGATTATAATACCTGGAGCTAAAGTATCCATAATGAAAAATAAGACCACAAACCTTAGAATCAAAGTCAAATGGGGAAGACAGGAGCAAGTCTGTGTGTTTGAGTAACTGAAGAAAATCCTGGTCTACCTGCTTCCAGATATTTTAATAAATTCAGAATATACTTTTTATGGTTTGATCTAGGCATAGTCTGGATAACATATCATATCTTATATCTATGTTGGCAAGGGATCCAATTACAGTCAAGAGGCTTTAGTTTCCTTTGAACCAAAATAAAGACCAACCATCAACTTAAATGAGCTCATAAACTACTACAGACATCCCCTTTCCCGCCCCCCTCAAATCCCCTACACTACACTCCTGCCCCACCCACAGTTCTTCACCTCACTATTGTCTGTGTCCATGGGTTATGCATATATACATATAAGTTCTTTGGTTAATCACTCCTGCACCTCCCCCACCCCACCTTCCCTCTGAGATTCATCAGTCTGCTCCAAGCCTCTGGATCTATTTTGTTTGTCATTTTATTTTGTTCATTAGATTCCACATATAAATGAGATCATGTGATACTTGTCTTTCTCTGCCTGGCTTATTTTGCTTAGCATAATACTGCCCAGATCCCTCCATGTTGTCTCAAAGGGTAAGAGATCCTTGTTTTTAACTTCTGCATTGTATTTCATTGTGTAAATGTACCACATCTTTTTTATTCACTCATCTACTGTTGGGCACGTGGGTTGTTTCCAGATCTTAGCTATTGTAAATAATGCTGCTATTGTATGTGACATGACTGGAGACCGAACCTGCAACTTTGGCTTATTGGTGCTATGTCCTAACCAACTGAACTAACCATCCAGGGCCTACCCCTGTACTTATTAAAAAGAAAAAGAGGTAGAATAAGAATTAGTTAAGATATTTCTTAAAATGAAAAATGTACTCCAAATATTTTTTTGAACTATGGTAAATTATTATTAACCATAGGTGAAATCATGATTATGCATTTATTATGCAAATAATTATCTTCTTTCTTATGAAAGTGTAGAAGTTTCCTCCATGTCCATGAATATAAGACCCTGTTCTTTTCATATTTATATAGATCAGTAGACCTCAAGTTTTGACTTCACAATACCTTTATACTTTTAAAAGTCATTGAAGACTTCAATTAGGTTTGTTCATGTGTATTATGCTTATTACTAGAGGATGGTGCATGAAATTCACCTCAGCCCAGCCTACACCCTCTCCAATCTGGGACCCCTAGAGGGATGTCCGACTGCCAGTTCTAAACTGGCAGTCGGACATCCCTCTCATAATCTGGGACTGCTGGCTCCCAACGGCTTGCTTGGCTGCCTTCCTGATAGCCCCTAACTGCTTCTGCCTACCAGCCTGATCACCTCCTAACCACCCCCTGCCAGCCTGATAGATGCCTAACTGCTCCCCTGCCATCCTGATTGCCCCCAACTGTCCTACCCTGCCAGCCTGGTCACTCCCAACTGCCCTCCCCTGCAGGCCAGATCACCCCAACTTCCCTTCCCTGCCAGCCCTGTCACCCCTAACTGCCCTCTCCTGCCAGCCTAGTTGCCCCCAACTGCCCTCCCCTGCAGGTCTGGCCATCCTCAACAGCCCTCCCTTGCAGGCCTGGTCCCCCCTAACTTCCCTCCCCTGCAGGCCTGGTCACCCCCAACTGCCCTCCCCTGCTGGCGTGGTCACCCCCCACTGCCCTCCCCTCCAGGCCTGGTCACCCCCAACTGCCCTCCCCTTCTGGCCTGGTTGCCCTTACCTGTCCTCCCCTGCAAGCCCTTTTGCCCCCAACTGCCCTCCCCTGCCAGCCTGGTTGCTCCCAACTTCCCTCCCCTGCTGGCTTGATTGCCCACAACTTCCCTCCTCTGCCGGCCATCTTGTGGCAGCCATCTTGTGACCACATGGCGGTGGCCATCTTGTGCAAGGGCATGATGGTCAATTTGCATATTGCCTCTCTATTATATAGGCTATCTGGCTTAATGGAGGAAAACCACTCTTTTTAATATCTACTTCTTCAATAATACTGCCTAGATATAAGGTGTTGGTAGTTGTATACAATGAGAACCCATTTTCAAACAGGAATAGTTGAAAAAACGCTTTTCGTGCAATTGTGGATATTCTTTGATACTATTCCAAAACACAACAAGCAGTATTTTCTAAAAATAAAAATATTGTTGCAATGTGAAATCTGAAACCATGTGAACTTATTGAACTTTTTTACATTCAAATACATTTGTTTGTCTTACCCACTGAATGGGTATTTTACCAAGGCATGAATTTGTAACATTATGTGTTGCTCATTTGGAAATTATTTACTCCAGATATTTTTAATTTTGACACTTCCCCTTATAGAACATAAAAATAAGATTTATATTAAAATTCATCAGAGACATCTTTAAGTATTAAGAAGTTATAAAACTAGTGATTTCAGATAAAGCATTTTCAAAATTCTAATTTAATTTGAAAGCTTGAATTTTATCATGGGTTAAAAATGTACTGAGCTTTTTTCCTTAAAATGCAAGAAGAATCAATTATATTATTTAAAAATAAATTCTGCTAAGTTACCAAATCTGACCCAGGCTCTCATTCCTCGGGATGTAGAATTTAAGAATTCAGTGACTACTATTGCAGTTTTGTGTCATTGCTATTATATGTAATCAGTTATCACCAGTCATATCCACCACTATTTTGCATCATCACTGGAAATATCAATACAGGTAACAAAAGCAATTGGTGTATTAGTATGAACATGCTTTTGGTCTTATGGACCCACTGAAATGGGTCTTACTCCCACAGAAGTCAACAAACTGCCCTTAGAAAATTGCTGTAAAGCACGCTGTAAATGTAGTAATATATATTGTTGCTTTTGTATTATTGCTTAATAGCCTTATTCATAATAGCAACTTAGAATATTAAATTTAATTAATAAAAATTGTTAATTAAACACTGGCCCTTGATAGCATTTTCTAGAGGATAGAAAAACTTATTTAAGAATAAGAGAAATTAAAAAACTTGTTTCAAATTATTTTATTCTATTACATTTCTAGAACAATAAATTATTTCATGATTAAACTTTTAATTTACCTGAGATGCAGTCTACCAAACAACAAATTCCAACTTTCAATTTCAATCCTATTATATATGTTCAATTGTATGTCTTGAAATACAACAGATATTTTATTTCTTTGCTTCTTTCTTCTAAGAAAATAGAACAATATAAAATATACATTTATAAAATGGAATGTCAGTAAAAATGATACATACTTTAGACATAATCAAAATTAGTTTATATAACTTCAGTATTACTTTACTGAAAAACAAAAGCTTTCACATATGTCATAGATATTGATATGCTAACTATAGAAATATTTAAAGTCTTCTCCATTGCTTCCCTGAAGCTGAGAATTCTAGCATGCACATGCATTCTTTAGTATAATTGAAAAGGATAGCTTACAATAAGAATTTGATTATCAATTTTAGAATACAACTCCATAGTCATATTATGTAATTAGTTATCAATGAAAAAATACTTGGAAAATGTGCATTAAGTTTCAGATTCTAATTAATGTTTATTGATTTTAAACTTTATGCACATATAAAAGCTTTTATGGCTTTGCTTTTAAAAAGAAAATGATTCTCAAAGTGATTTAGAGGAATATTTGCAAGTAAAATTATTTTATTTGTTTTTATCTATAATAGTACCAATTAAAGTGGTATTTTCTGTTAAATATTCATAAGTGGTGCATCTCTGAATGATATTGAGAAATAGGCAAATGACATGCTGATCTTATACAACTACTAGAGGTCTGGTGCACGAAATTCGTGCACGGGGGGTGGGTGTCCCTCAGCCCAGCCTGCACCCTCTCCAATCTGGGACCCCTCAAGGGATCCCAGTAGGATCAGGCCTAAACAGGCAGTTGGACATCCCTCTCACAATCCAGGATTGCTGGCTCCCAATGCTCGCCTGCCTGCCTTCCTGATTGCCCCTAACCACTCCCCCGCCAGCCTATTTTCCCCTAACTGCCCTCCCCTGCAGGCCTGGTCCCTCCCAAATGCCTGCCCCTGCTGGCCATCTTGTGGTGGCCATCTTGTGTCCACATGCGGGCAGGATCTTTGACCACATGGGGGCAGCCATCTTATGTATTGGAGTGATGGTCAATCTGCATATTACTCTTTTATTAGATAAGATAGAGGCCTGGTGCACGACGGGGGGGGGGGCAGCTGTTTTGCCCTGAAGGGTGTCCTGGATTAGGGTGGGGGTTCCCTTGGGGCGTGGGGCAGCTTGGGCAAGGAACCTGTAGTGGTTTGCAAGCTGGCCATGCCCCCAGGAGACCCAAGCAGAGGCCCTGGGGTCTGGGGTTTATTTATCTTCTACAATTGAAACTTTGTAGCCTGGAGCAGAGCCAAGCCTTCTGCTTGCTCCCTGGCAGCAGCCATTTCTGTTGGGATTTATGTATCTTCTATAATTGAAACTTTGTAGCCTTAAGCAGAGGCCTGGGCCAGCCAGGGTGTGTGGAAAGCTTGGCTTCCTCCATCGCTGGGGGCAACCCTAGCCCTGCTCTTTCCACCTCTGGCTGCCACCATTTCTGTTTGGATTTATGTATCTTCTATCGTTGAAACTTTGTAGCCTTGAGTGGAGGCCTAGGCCAGCAAGGGCAGGCGGAAAGCTTGGCTTCCTCCATTGCCGGGGAAACCCAAGACTCCCTCCTGCTCTCTGTGGCCATAGCTATCTTGGTTGGGTTTATTTGCATATTCACTCCTGATTGGCTGGTGGGCAAGGCTTATGGGCATGGCTTGTGGGTGTAGCGGAGTGATGGTTAATTTGCATATTACTATTTTATTAGATAGGATGCATTTAGTATAATTTACTCTTCTTTATAATTTCAATTAGACCTCAAATTATTTGATGAGACATTTCTTTGTTCTTTTATATAGAAATGAAATAAACATAATAAAAGTATTTTATATGGAATTATAAAATATAACAGTAGTCATTTCAATGCACATGTAATTTTAAATGCTACTAGGAAGTAAGAAAAACAGTAATCCAGCATACTCTTCTTACTACTTTTATTTTTCAATCTAGATATTGCTATACCTTGAGAAGATCTATGTATTCTTTGGAACAGGTGGGGATCCAGAACTTGGTGATACTAAATTATAAGAAATTAACAATAATCACATTTTATTATTATCTTTTTTAGATATCAATCATATTGTCAAACTTTGATCTAATTGCCATTATTACTTTTTTCAACTCTTTTCCTATATTAATTACTAATACACAGAAAGAAAATGTATATCTAAATTTTTTCATTTGAATGTCAATTATATAAACCTTTATATCAAACCTGTGATTAATTTATCTTATTTTTTTATTTTTATGAATGAGGAGTGGGGTGTATGAAGAAATATAAAGACTTTGGTCAATGGCATTTGTTTCATGTGTTAATTTTATTTTTTTAATTTTTCCAGCTTTATTAAAGAAAGTATAATCTATACTAATAAAAGGGTAATATGCTAATTAGACCGGGTTGACTGGCCATCTTCCAGACATCCAACTCCCTTCCAGGCAAAACCATGGTGGTAGGGGCTGAGGCAGAGGCAGTTAGGGGTGATCAGGCCAGGAGGGCAGACAGTTGAGAGGCATTAGGCAGGCAGGCAGGTGAGTGGTTAGGAGCCAGTGGTCCTGGATTGCAAGAGGATGTCCTACTGCTGGTTTAGGCCCGATACTACAAGGATCTGGCCTAAACTGGCAGTCAGACATCCCCTGAGGGGTCCCGGACTGGAGAGGGTGCAGGCCACACTGAGGGACACTCCCCCCACCCTCTGTGCAAGAATTTTGTGCACCGGGCCTCTGGTTGAAGAATACAATTTTTTATATATTTAAGGCATATAACCTAGTGTTTTTTTATTGTTTCTGGAACATGTACTTAATGCTAGGTTTTAGAATGAATTGGAGGAGGGGTTAATGGAGAATTGTTATTCAATTGAATAAAGTTTCAGTTATGCAAAATGAATAAATTCTAGAATTCTTATTTTCTGCCTATATGTAAGGACACTGCTTTCTCTACTTAAATGTTTATTAAGGAAGTTGATTTCATTTTAAATATCTTACCACAAAATAAATTAAATGGGACTGAAAATGTCCTTGATTTTAGAGACATGGCAATGAACTAAAGCATTTATATGAATGAGGCTTTCTTAAAAAGTGGTAGAGAGAGGAGAACTGTCACATTCAGGGAAGTATAAATATCACATGCTCTTACTCATTTGTGAAATATAATAAACAACATAATCTGATGAACAAAAATAGAACCAGAGACATTGAAGAATGGAACAAACTGCCCAACCTATGAGGAAAGGCATGGGGTAGGGTGGGGCAGGTAAGAGATCAACCAAAGGATTTGTATGCATGCATATGAGCATAACCAATGGACACAGACAGTAGGGGGAGGTGAGGACATGTGCTGGGGGTGGGAGCAGCCTGGGAGAAGTCAATAGGGGAAAACGGAGACTTAAGTAATACTTTAAACAATAAAGAATTTAAAGAAAAAGTGGTAGAGTGTAAGCCATTTCTAAGTGGATTGATGAATGAATGGAGGGTGATAAAACAGAAAAGCACCCAAGAAGAGTCCAATGAAAAGAAGAGTTCAATATAGGCAATAGACCATTCAAAAATGCTACCTTAATTTCTATATAATAAATGCCCAGGGACCGAAATGGTGGAACGACCAGAATGACAAGAGACCAGAACCACCAAGGCCCCTTGCCTGGGCTGGCCCCGTCCCCCAGCAAGTGGTCAGAGGTGATAAGGCAAGCAAGCAGAGTGGTTAGGTGCAATCAGGCAGGCAGGCTGAGTGGTTAGGGGCGATCAGGTAGGCAAGCAAGCAGTTAGGGGAGATGAGGCAGACAGGCAAGTGATTAGGGGCGATGAGGCAGGCAGGCAGAACCCTGAATTGATTGCCTCAAAGAGGGACACCCAGGCTGGCCCCCATAGCCTGACAAAGGGATGCTTGGTGGCTGCGATGGGTGGCTGCTGCAGGGTGGAGCTGGTGCCATGGTGGATCCTGAGCGGGCATGGTGCCTGCACACTGGCCCAGGCCCCGGGTTTGCTGCCTCCACCTAAGGCTTCTGCAGGGCTGGACTGCCACTCCTTCTGCTATGATCCCTGGGCAGATCCCAAACCCTTCCATGACTGCAGGCTCTCTGCCAGGGGTTGTCCCCCTGACCAGACTCCCCAGCTCAGCCCTGACTGCAGGGGAGCTGAAATACACTGACATCCACAACATTGGGGCCATAATCACCCCTTTGTACTTCCTGGAGGTGAAACTGGTCAAGAGGCCTGAACCTGTGAAAAGTGAGCTAGAGGAGGAAGAGGAGAGGAGGAAAGGTGCCGGGAAAAGAACAAAGTGGTGGCAGCCCAATGCCAGAACAAGAAGGAGTGGACAGAGTTTCTGCAGCGGGAATCTGAGTGGCTGGAGCTCATGAATGCGGAGCTGAAAACCCAGATGGAGGAACTGAAGCAGGAGTGGCTACAGCTCATCCTGTTGCTCAGCTGGCATTGCACCACCTGCATTGTTAGGACTGACAGTGTTAAGACTCCTGACTCAGAAAGCACCCCACTGCTGGAGCCGCTGGAGAAGATGTGACCATGGGCTGGGAAGAGAAAGAGGAAGAGGGGGAGATAAGGAGAGGGAGGAGGAGGAGGGTCCCAGGGGTCTCCTCCTTGCTGCATGAAAAACTCTTCAGTGAGGCTCAGCACAGCCAGCATTGGCCAGGCTTTTTTGTAAAACTCAGATCAGCCACACCAGGGGAAGAAACCCAGGCTGATGAAACCCAGGACCAAGCACTGAGACCAAAGTAGTCCTGAGGGTGGCTTGTTCTGTTGGGGCCAGGCTTGCAGGAGGCAGGACAGAGGCTCTGGGCTGGAGAGATGCCCAACTGGGCAGTTATGGGCACTTCTCTGGCCTCTCTGCCAGGGCACCCACTCAAAGGACCTCTGAGCAGCCAGGAAAAGCCATGAGTTGTAACCAAAATTAGGCTGAGTATGGAATTCAGTGAAACTTCAATCTGCCTGCCCCCAGCCCTGCCCCTGACCCTGACCCTGATCCTGATGCAAGGCTGGAGAAGGGCACAGTGCCAGGCCCTGCTGTACCCACCTACCATGGTCCAGTTCAGTCCTTCCCAGAGTGGCAGCCGGGGTGCACCCTTGCCAGCCTTGCTGGAGTTGCTGTGGGCATGAGGTACAAGCGCCCTTCCAAAGCACTTACTCACTGAATGTTTACAGACTGGCTGTCCTGGCAGGGCTTTCAACTGCACATTTTTTCATACTTTCTTTTTTTAAAATACTTTTTACAAAAAAAGATTTTATACAATCTCTACTAATAAAATGCTAACTAGGCCAGACTTCTTCCAGACATCCTTCCTGACAAAGCTGGGGGCATGGCCAGCCTGCAAACTGCCTCCAGCCCCTCACCCAGGCCACTCCACCCCCAGTGGTAACCCCCACTCTGATTAGGGTAGTGGCCAGCCTGAAAACCACCCCAAGCCCCTCCCAGAAACCAGCTCTGCCCCCAGTGGGGGCCCTCACCTTGATTGGGAGTATGGCTAGCCTGTCAAATGCTTCAGGCCCCTTTCCCAGGCTGGCCCCGCCCTTCAGCAGGAACCCCACCCCAGTTGGGGGCATGGCCAACCTGCAAACCCCATGGCCCCTGCCCCTGCATCCCTGCCCCCTAGCGGGCTCTCCTCACATCAATCTAGGTCTCCCTTCAGGGTAGGCCAGCTAACCCCCATCTGTGCACCAGGCCTCTATCCTATATAATAAAAGGCTAATATGCAAGTTGACCCTAACAGCAGTATGACCAGAACAATTGCTGAACCAGTCACTATGAGGCACACTGACCACCTCTTGGTATCTTTCCCCAGCCAGCAGGCTCTGATCATCGCCTGATGTCCACCCATTGCGCCAGGCAACTGGGGAAGATGGTCCTGATCACAGGCCAGGTCTAGGGACTGTACCTGCGCTGGGCCTCTAGTCAATATATAAGTGGATTTCTATAATCACTTGATGTGGTACAGCATAAATATGCTATGGTTTGTTTGTTACAAACAGATATTCAGCAGTTATGGCCATTGCATGTAACTTCTAAGTACTGTAGTCTCTGGCAGCGCTGCATGCATGGCAAGCAGTGGCAGCAGCGGGGGCGGGGCCAGCTGCCAGCAGCCAGGGGAAGGAAAGCCCTATAGGTCCTGATCGCAGGCCAGGCCTAGGGACCATAGGTGAGGGGTCCTGGATTGCGAGAGGGTGCAGGCCGGGCTGAGGGACATGTGAATGAATTTCCGTGCACTGGGCCTCTTGTATTAAATAAAAATATTAATAGTTTTCAAACATTAAACATTAAACAGGTGTTGCAGAGCACTATAGGAAGTTCTGAAACAAACTTTTGGAAGTTGGAAACTCAGAGCAGGACCTTTGAGTTGTCAGGTTCAACCTACATTTCCCCCCTGCCAGTATATGCACTTAACTAATAGATTTAGCAATCCACATTAAAGAAGTCAATATAATGCCACTTGTACCATTATAAATACAGTTTATAATATCAATACGGGATCCTAGCAAAAATGTTACTTCTGAGAATCACTTAGCATTTTATGAAAATTGACAAAATATCAGAATACTGAAATGATCCATTGTTGTAACTCAGGTACTTAACTAGATTTTATTTAGAATTTTATTTTAATCACTTATTTATTGATTATATTTCTAAAATATGGAGTTTTAGGTGGCACTTCCAAAGCTGGTACACACATTTATGCAAATGTGAATACGTATGTATATATCTGCATACACATTTTTTAAATATCTCTTAGGAGTAACAGTATTTTCTACTATTTCTTTATTTGTGAGGTACATGATAGGTATTACTTTTTAAAATATATTTTATTGATTACAGAGAGGAAGGGAGAGGGAGAGAGGGATAGAAACATCAATGATAAGAAAGAATCATTGATCAGCTGCCTCCTGTGCACCCCCTACTTGGGACCAAGTTTGCAACCCAGGCACGTGCCCTGACCAGTAATGGAACAGTGACCTCCTGGTTCATAGGTCAGTGCTCAACCACTGAGTCACACTGGCCAAGCAGACAGCAACTTTTAAAAAATAATTTGTGGACAAATTTTATATTTAGTAAGTTTCTTGAAGTCAAATGTGGAAAATTTTCTTTTGGTACTGAATTTTACTTCAACTTTACTAAGATTTATCCTACTATTTTCTTTCTAAAATACAAGTTAGGAAATAATTTTAAGGAGAAAAACAACAGTGAGATCATCATAATAATGTATACTAATGGAAGCAGAGCTTTAAAAATACATATTCTATTTTATGACATGATTAGACACAGAAGGGCTGACCAAGAGGGTCAGGATACAGGGCAAGGAGATCGGGTCTGAGACAGACTGTTGGGACAAATTAATCTGGGCTAGCTGTCACACTTTACACATACAAACGGATCATTTAATTTGATTGGATTTTATTAACTCTAAGAAAGTCTAACTAAGTATAGTATCTGGAGGTTATAAAACCTGCTAAATGTGGTTTATCTAGGAAAACACATGGCATAGGGAAAATGCAATAAAATGGGGATGAGTTGGAGCCATGGCCGAACAGTGACAAAGGCTGGGAGAACAGTTACTGCCTCTCAGCAGTTAGTAGACACCTTGTCACCAGGCTAGATTTCAAGAACAAGACTGACATTTCTGAGCATTGGGCAATGTTCAGAGTTATGAGGGGCTCTAATCTCAGATTTACATACTGTTAATATGATGCATATTAACTGTTAATATGATGCATAATATATGACAGGAATTTAATAGCTTAACTAAAACTAAAGTTGGGAAAATGAACAGAGTTAAAAACCTATCCATATTATCTAAGTTGAACTAAAATAATAATTTTCTATTTACAGGGAATATAAAAACTTCTCAGAAGCATAATTTGTACTGTTGATTAGTCTTCCTGGTCCACTGGGGACTTTAATGAGATTTACCTAGGGGTAAGTGGAGTTTATAAAGAATTCTGATAGCATAGACTCCGGACTAACTGTTCTTACTCATATTTCTGAGGTAAAAACCTGTTTGACATTTAATACTTTTGGTTCTGATAGAAAACTTAGTGTATGGTGAATGTGAATGAAATGGTGTCTTGCAAACAGAAGGTTAGGAACAATCTTTTACAGCTCTGTACATTCTTCCATCTTCCACCTGTAGAAAAACAATATGGAGCTTTCATTTATTGCATTACACAAAGAGAAGTTACAGTAAGCAAAACTAGATATAAAGATTATATAAAAAGATGTAAAATATTCTAGTCTAACCATTAATATGATGTATGAAAACTATAAATTCTGATTTAGTCATTTTAAAAAATGTAATAAAAGTGGCTATCAGAAGTAGGGACCTAGTTTTTCTCTTGGTTAAGAGAATTCATGGAAGCTTCTTAAGGGAGAAAAAACAAGTAACAACTTGGATCAATGGATCAATGGTGTGTCTCTTTACACTTATTGTATGTAAAAAAAAAAAAGACAAATGTCATTTATGTTTATTCAGTTTGAACATTAGAGATAATAACTGGGAATTGGCACATTTTTGCCAAATCTCATAGTACTGTATTAAACTTTCTCTTGTATCAAATTGTCACAGACCTAGTTGCTTTAAATAAAGAAATGTTATTACTGTATTTGTGAGGTAAGAAGTACAAAGTGGGTTTCATGGGACTAAAATCAAGGCTGTGACATGACTGTATTCCTTCTGGAAGCTCTAGAAGAAAATCCACTCCCTTGCCTTTTTCAGATTGTAGAGACCCCTTGCAGTTCTTGGCTTGTGTCTCCTTCCATTTTCAAAGCCAGCAAGACAACATCTTCAAATTTCTCCCTGATTCTGCTTCTGTGTTCACATCTCTTTCTCTGACACTTTCAAGGATTCTTGTAATACCCAGATAATCCAGGATAATCTTTTTATCCCAAGGTGATTAATGTAATCACACTTGCAAAAAAACCCCCAAAACTTTATGCTATCTAAGATAACATATTCACAAGTCCCAGGGTTTAGGATATAGACATCTCGGAAGAGTCATCATCATGCCTGCCACAAATAAATATATTCCTTTTTCCATTAAAAAAAAGCATGCATACATTGTTCTATCTTATTAAAAAATGAAGAAAATATTTTATGAATTCCAACACCTATTTAATGAAGCCTCCTCAACAAGATCCTCATTATCACTTTCTCCTTGAATACCTGAATCCTCTTTATGCCTGAATTCCTTGTTAGCACTCCATTGGCACATTCTTAGCATATTTCTATTAGCACTTTACAGATGTATGAATACATCTCATGATATATTTATTGCATAAATATATAAATTCTCAATATTTTAGCTAAATTCAAATCAAAATGAACCTTAGTTATTTAAGCTTTGAAGAAAAGCATTTCAAAAAAAAGAAAATATGTAGCGAAATAGGCAAACAACATATTTCTCTCCTCATTATCATCTAATTCTAATTGGCATTAATTTTCTTTTAAACCATGACAGGTGCTGAATGCTAACAATATATATGTGTGAAAACAGGCAAATGTTTGAAGTCATTAATTTCAGAATCAAACTGCAGAATCAAGTGCCAAGTTAGTAAGTTACATCAGAATATTTGGGTGTGTTACTGAGTACCTAGTGTCATAACTAGGTCATCTGTTACATTAACATGATTTCAAAGCAAAAAATATATATTTAAATTATCATAAATGAATATAACTTTTTATAAAGAGAAAGTAAATTAGTTTGTGGACAAAAGATAGATCAGATCTCTTTGGTTATTTTAATTATGATAGATATTTACCCCTAAATGTACCCTTTGATAACAATAGGACATCTGAAGTTAGGTAATTTACATGGAAATAAAATAGAAAAAAATACTTTTGACATGGTGTCTTGTTGTATTACATCTTTATAGATTTAGACTATAGCATTTCTTTTGAATTCATATACAAAATAATGTTATACTTTAATATTTTTCTGACATAATGCCGTTGTATTCAATGGTGCCGGGAACACAGTTAGGCTTTGCTTCCATATATATAACTGCATAAACAAATTCACATATATTTGAAACCTAAATCAATGAAGATGGCTGAATAATAAGAGATGTAGTGGACCAAAATGAAGTATCCAAAAAGAAATACTGTTTGGGCCAAACAAAATCACCAATGCCCATTATCCTATCTAATAACATAGTGATATGCAAATTAACCACCACTCTGCTACACCCACCAGCCACACCCACCAGCCAATCAGGAGCAAGTATGCAAATTAACGCAACCAAGATGGCTGTGGCCATGTAGTGAACAGAAGGCTTGGGTTGCCCCCATTGATGGAGGAAGCTAAGCTTTCTGCACACCCTGGCTAGTCCAGGCCTCCACTCAAGGCTAAAAAGTTTTAATTGTAGAAGACAAATAAACCCCAGACCTCAAGGCCTCTGCTTGGGTCTCTGGGGGGCATGGCCAGCCTGAAAACCACCACAGGTTCCTTGCCCAGGCTGCCCCACACCCCAAGGGAACCCCCACCCTAATCTGGGACATCCTTCAGGGCAAAACAACTGGCCCCCACCCATGAACCAGACCTCTATCCTATCTAATAAAAGAGTAATATGCAGATTGACCATCACTCCAACACACAAGATGGCTGCCCCCATGTGGTCAAAGATCCTGCCCGCATGTGGACACAAGATGGCCACCACAAGATGGCCAGCAGGGGCGGGCTGTTGGGAGGGACCAGGCCTGCAAGGGAGGGCAGTTGTGGGCGATCAAGCCTGCAGGGGAGGGCAGTTAGGGGGTACCAGGCCTGCAGGGAAGGACAGTTGGGGGCAAACAGGTTGGCAGGGGAGCAGTTAGGCATCAATCAGGCTGGCAAGGGAGTGTTTAGGGGGTGATCAGCTGGCAGGCAGAAGTGGTTAGAGGCAAGCCCTTGGGAGCCAGCAGTCCTGGATTGTGAGAGGGATGTCCGACTGCACGTTTAGGCCCAATCCTATGAGGAGTCCCAGATTGGAGAGGGTGCAGATTGGACTGAGGGACACCCCTCTCACCCCACATGCACGAATTTCATGCACTGGGTCTCTAGTTAGAGATAAAAGCTTGGCTATTAGAAAATCTGAGATTCTGAGGAAAGAATATTCATTTTGTCAGATGTTTTACCTTTCAGGATTTTACCCAATTCCCTATAACTGACTCACACATTTATTATTCCCTGTTTTCACTAATATTTTGTCATATTCACTTTACTGATTATCACTCTTCCATCTGATGCAATGTCTCAACAATATGCTGAAAGTTTTCATATTTGGATGGCATCTGCGTTTATTGCCACTGATGTTGTATCTACATATATGGGTTTTTTATTTTTTTATGAAAAGAGGGAATATAAAGTTTGTCATTAGTTCTAAGATGTGTTTAGAATATATATATCTTTCTGTGACTCAAGAAAATATTTTATTTTTACATCATTTAACATTGCTTTTGTTTTAATAAGAAATGCCAGTTGTAAATTTATTTTTAATCTGTCTTTTGTATATATTATTTTCACCCACAACCATTTCTTTCCTCCATTTTTTTCTTTAAGAACTCCATGAATTAAAATGGTTTCCAGATCATTGAGTAAATTATCTATAGCATTAAATTGTTAAAACATAATCTATAAAGCCAGATTAAATTTTTAATCTTTTTATTACTCAATAATTTCTGTCAAGCATCTCCAATAATGCATGGCCATATAAAACACTTGCTGAAAAATAAATATATAAATGATTGGTTAAAAAAAAAAAAAGTAGAGAGTTTATTTTATTCTTTTATGTTTGTTTTAAAAAATCTCATTTTATTTTCTGATCTCTTTTATAGATGCTATTTTTCTTTGCATCTTACCCTTAATTTAGAAAGTTAATGAATATTTTCAACTACATTCTTTGTTGTTTCTTTTTTTATTTTATGCTGAATGCATTTATGTTTTAGTTGCTCCTTTTTTTTCGCTATAGCAATTATATAATCTGGTATACAAAGAGGGAAATCATATTTTTTTATTGAAGATTTTGAAGTGGAAAATATATATTATACATATAATAAAATATTCATTTAATATATTTTCCATTTATTTTGATGGCAGACTAAATTTATCTGGCTCTATGCTTTCAAATGTCATATTCTATAGACTTTCTAATATTTTTTACAAATATTATGAGCTATAAAACACTAATTATAGGCATATAAAATATGTGAGAATAAATTCCAAATACAAATTTACCAAAACCAAATCATATATCATGAGATTGAAACTTTTGTGCCTGTTGCCTTGAAAATTATTCAAGAAAACAAGAAATATTGTGTTAAGGAACACTATTTAAAATTCTTTCATATGAACCAAGGATAACATTTATTCAAAATATACAACTAATAGAGTCAGCTATGTGTTTTTAAGCAAAGCATATATAATCTATAGTAATAAAAGCATAATATGCTAATTAGCCCGGACGACCTTCCACATGAAGCCGGGGCTGTGAGGGCCGAGATAAATCACCGTGGCTGCAAGGGCCTAGCCCCTTGCATGGATTTCATGCATTGGGCCTCTAGTTCATATATAATGAATTAATGAGAACAAGGGTCAGGTTGGTTTAAAATTAGCTTGGGACAATTTTCTAGTGCAAAAGGTCTTTCTCCATGTGCTATATAAACAATGAAACATATTCTAATAGCTCACAGAGAAATTACCTTCTGTATTCTTCATTATTACTCCTAGAAAATATAAGTAGAGACTTAATGCAATATCACCAAAGTAAATACATCGGCCTCAGGATAATATATTTATGTAAAACAGCTAGACATGGTTTCTGCTTATAATTTACTTTTAGAAGGCATAAAGTGATTGAATATTCACTTGGACATCACAGTGTTGTCTTATGATATAGTAGTTCAGACAACAATGAACATGTGTGTAAAAAATGTCCCAGATGAATATTAAATCTGAAACAGATATAGGAACCAACTTTTAAGATATTTCCCACAATTTGATTGTAAATGTAAGTATATACATCTAAGAAATCTGGAAGGGGTTTCCATAGGGGATTCTCTAGCAGTAGCAGGCATTTTGCATGAATATGTAGCTATGAGTAAATTCAAAATTTTAATTCTAGTTGAATATAAATAAGGGAACACTTTAGCCAAAATCTTGAACTAAGAGCTTTTATGGAGTCAGTGTGTAGTTAGCTAAGGAATTTATAAAACTAAATGCTTAAAATAATTAAAATTCTCATTTGACTCTGAATATCAGTTGAAAACTGAATTGGTATTTCTGGTGAATAAATCATAGTTTGCTTTTATAAATATAAGATGCTTATTGTGTAAACATTGATATATACTGGACTATTGTGAAACAGAAGCAAACGGAAAATAAGCAACTATAAAAAATCAAAGTAAGTTTTATATATTAGATTTACTTTGAAAAGAGTTAAAAATAGTATTTGTTAACATTGGCCCATAGTCTTTTCTTAAAATCTATAATTTCTGGTATTTATTAAAGATTTACATACATAAATTCACTTTTTTTTTCATGTACTTTTCTATAAGAATCAACACATAGGTTGGTGTAACCATCATCACAAACAATCATGAAACAATCATACAAAAACTGCTTTATAATTTCTCTTTTTAACAAATGCTCACATGTTACCTGACATCTGGCAGTAGCTGGCTGATCTGTTTTCTATCCTTTTGGTTTTGCCTTTCCCTGAGGGTGATATAATTGGAATTCAGCACACTGAATCTTTTGAGACTGGCTTCTTTCAATAAGCAAAATAAATTTGGAATTTACCCAAATTGTGACCTTCTGTTAAAACCTTTTATTTGATGAGTTGTGTTGCAATGTGTAGATATACCACAGTTTTTCATTTGTTCATAGAAAAACATTTAGTATTTTGCAAATATGGATAATATGGCTATAAATATTTGTGTAAAGGTTTTTATTGTGAAAATGACATTTGATTTGTCTAGGGTGAGTATTTAGAAGTACTATTGATCATATGATGAAAGCACATTAATTTTTGCCCTTTCTTTTGAATTTCTTGGGATAACACTAATTAATAAAATTATACAGCCTTCAGATGCACAATTCTACAATACATCATCTGTACACTGCATTGTGTGTTCACCACCCCAAGACAAGTGTCCTTCCATCACCATTTCATCCCCATATAGTCTCTTCTACCTCCTCCCACTTGCCCTTTCTCACAGCAAATACCACACTATTGTCAGTGCCCATGAGTTTTTATTTCTCTCTCTCTTTTTTGCTCAATTCCTCCACCCAACTGCCCCCCAACCTTCCTCCCTCCTCCACCACCCTGCCACACACACACACACACACACACACACACACACACACACACACACACCACTGTCAGCCAGTTCTCTATCAATGAGTCTGTCTCTATTTTCCTTGGTAGTTCAGGTAAATGTAGATTTAACTTTAAGAGAAACTATCTCAAACTCTTTTATAGAGTTGCTCTGCCATTTTCTTAAGAAATGTGAGAATTCAGTTTTCCCCTCATCTTCACCAGCGTTTGTATTTCTTTTTTCATTTTTAATTTAAAAAATTGCACTTTTAATATATGTAGGTTATAGTAACTCATGGTTATAGTGTTTATTTAATTACTAAATAATACTGATAAATTCCTAATGTGCAAATTTCCGATGTATAAGTCTTCTGTGGTGAAGTATGTATTCATATATTATGTCCTTTAAGTTAGTGCACTCCCACAGGGGGTGCGCTGCTCAGTCAGAAGCTGGGCTCACGGCTGGTGAGTGCACCGGCAGTGGTGGGAGCCTCTCCTGCCTCTGCAGCAGCACAGGATGTCTGACTGCCTAAGCCCATGGTCGGCAAACTGCAGATCGCGAGCTACATGCAGCTTGCGAGCCACGGTTTGCCGCTCTGTTGACTAATGAGTTTGCCGACCACTGACCTAGACTCTTGATTCCAATAATTACAGGCTGTTGTTGTTCCTTATGATTAAACCCCTATCCCAATGGTTGGCGAACTCATTAGTCGACAGAGTGGCAAACCGTGGCTCACGAGCTGCATGTGGCTCGCGAGCTGTAGTTTGGCAACCACTGGCCTAAGTCATCAGTCGGACACCCCCCCAGGGCTCCCAGACTGCAAGAGTGTACAGGCCAGGCTGAGGGACCCACTGAAGTGCATGAACTTCATGTACCAGGCCTCTAGTGTACACTAATAAAAGAGAAAGATGCAAATTGACCATACCGTCATGACCTCCACCAGCCAATCAGGAGTGAGTATGCAAATTAATCCAACAAAGATGGCAGGTTAATTTGCATATGCAGGCGCTGAGTGGCCGGGGGTGGGACACAGGCATTTCACACCACTCCAGCCACTCCAGGCCTCTGGGCAGTGTGGGAAGGTGCATCGGGCCTCTAGTAGTATATAAAACACTGTTCCACTATCACCACTAATTCCAGAACATTTTTATCACCACAAAAAGAAAGCCTGCATCCTATAGATATCATCCCTCACTGTCCCCATCTCCCTTGTACTAGCTACTATTAAACTTTCAGCATCATATAGATTTGTATATTCTAGACATTTCATATAAACATAATCACACAACATATGGCTCTTGTGTATGTTTTATTTCACTTAGCATGTTGTTTTCAAGGTTTATCCATGTACCATACATCATTTCTTTTACAGGCAAATGCTATCAATTACACATTCATTTTTACCACATTTACAAGTACTATTACTTTGATTGCATTTGCCTACTGACTAATAATGCTGGAGATATTTTAATTTGCCTATTACTTATTTGTATATCTTCCTTGAAGAAATGTTTATTTAAAGCTCTCTCAAATTTCAAAAATATTTTGTTAGTTTTCTCTTAGTGGTTGAGTTATAAGACTTCTTTATTTTGAATACAATACTCATGAGATATAGAATTTGCACGTATATTTTTCATTCTTCGGATATCTTTCGCTTTATTGTTAGTATCATTTGAAGCACAAATTATTTTAATTTTGAATGACATGTAATTTATTTATTTTGTTTGTTGCTTATGCTTTATTTGTCATATCTTAGAAATGCTAAATCTGAAGTCATGAAGATTTATTCTTTTCTTTCATCAAAAGTTTTACAGTTTTAGGTCTTATATTTGGACCTCTTATACATTTTGAGTTAATTTTTATGTAGGTTATGAGGAAGGTTTTAACTTCATTTCGTTACATAGAAATATCCAGTTGTACCAACACTATTTGTTGAAAAGGTTATTTTATCACATTAAATTTTTTGAACCCTTGCAAAAAATCATTTAGTCACAGACATATAGATTTATTTCTAGACCTTTAATTCTATTTCCATTGAGCTATATGTCTACCCTCATTGCAGTACTACATAGTCTTCATTACTGTAGTATTATATTAAGCTTTAAAACTGGTAAATGTGAGTACTCTCACTTCCTTTTTCTTCTTAAGATTACTCAGGCCTTGGGTTCTTTGCATGTCCATATGAATTTTAGGATTAGCTTTACTTTCTTTTCTTTTTTTTAAATAAATCTTTATTGTTCAGATTATTACAGGTGTTCCTCTTTTTTTTTCCCCCCATAGCTCCCCTCCACCTGATTCCCCACCCCACCCCATGCCCTTACCTCCCACCACTGTCTTCATCCATAGGAGTAAAATTTTTGTCCAATCTCTTCCCGCACCCCTCACACCTGCTTCCCCTGAGAGTCGTCAGTCCACTCCCTTTCTATGTCCCTGATTCTATTATATTCACCAGTCCATTCTGTTCTTCAGATTTTTATTCACTTGATTTTTAGATTCACTTGTTGGTAGGTATGTATTTGATGTCATTTTGTTGTTCATAATTTTTATCTTTACCTTTTTCTTCTTCCTCTTCTTAAAGAATACCCTTCAGCATTTCATGTAATCCTGGTTTGGAGGCGATGAATTCCTTTAGCTTTTTCTTGTCTGTGAAGCTCTTTATCTGACCTTCAACTCTGAATGATAGCTTTGCTGGGTAGAGTAATCTTGGTTGTAGGTTCTTGCTGTTCATCACTTTGAATATTTCTTGCCACTCCCTTCTGGCCTGCATAGTTTCTGTTGAGAAATCAGTTGACAGTCGTATGGGTACTCTCTTGTAGGTAACTAACCGTTTTTCTCTTGCTGCTTTCAAGATTCTCTCTTTGTCTTTTGCCCTTGGCATTTTAATTATGATGTGTCTTGGTGTGGTCCTCTTTGGATTCCTTTTGTTTGGGGTTCTGTGCACTTCCTGGACTTGTAAGTCTATTTCTTTCACCAGGTAAGGAAAGTTTTCTGTCATTATTTCTTCTAATAGGTTTTCGGTATTTTGCTTTCTCTCTTCTTCTGGCACCTCAAAAATTCGGATGTTGGTACGCTTGAAGTTGTCCCAGAGGCTCCTTACACTATCTTCATATTTTTGGATTCTTTTTTCTTTTTGTTTTTCTGGTTGGGTGTTTTTTGTTTCCTCATATTTCAGATCTTTGGTTTGATTCTTGGGGTACATTGATCTACAGTTGAATTTCTGTATATTCTTTATTTTAGACAGTGTATGCTTCATTTCTGACTGGTCCTTTTCCATTTTTTTGGCATTCTCATTAAGGTCCTTGAAGGTCTCACTAAGCTCCTCAGAAGTGTCATCAAGTTTCTCAGGGGTTTTTAGAAGATTCTTGAGTAACTTTTTAAATGTGGTTCTGAACTCTATGTCGTCCAGTGGTTTGCTTTCCTCCGTTTCTTTCATTCGTGACATGTTTCTTTGTTTCCGCATTTTGGCTGCTTTCCTGTGTTGATGGAGTGGCTTTGTGTGGTAAGTGACCTATAGGGGGCAGTAGCTCAGCCTCCCCAATCACCTGATGTGGACGCTCTTGGTACACCCCTTTGTGGGCTGAGTGCAAAGTCTTGGTGTAGTAAAGCCTTAATTGCTGTTGGTACGCTGGGAGGAATTGACCTCCAGGCCAATCGGCTGTGAGGACTCGCTGTGTCTATAAGAACTGTTGTGCTGGAGACACGCTTATGGGGCAGGACTTGTTTCAGTGGGGCTCTGGTGCTCACTGAGTCTGCCTCTTGAATGTGTCACTTATGGATGTGAGGAGTTGAAATCTGGTTTCTCACACTGACCACTAGGTATACTGGCTTCTGGATCTCCAATGGGGTGCAGGTCAGCTATTGTCTGAGTCCACTCAGCAGGAGCTACAGCGAGAGCTACAGTTTTCTCCTCTTTGCTTGTGGTTTGGAGGTTTTGGAGCTGTCTGATCCAGGCTGCAAGTTTGTTAGGTTAAGCTGCAGTCCATTCATATGCAAAAGCCGTTGCTTGGAGCTTGGGTGGGTTTGTAGGTTGTGTGGGGCGGGGTCTCAGGGCGTCACTAGGCTAGGGCGTGGCAAACAGCAATGGCTGCTAGTTAGCCGGCTCTGTGTCTTCGACTGCGTCCAGTCCCGTGCCCCAGCGCAGATAAACAATTATTCCTGTGCGCAGCTCTACAAGCAGGCCCCCCTCACTTTCTGACCTGGTAGCAGACAATCCAGCTTCTCCCCATAGGAGTTTGGGTCCCCCGAGTCTCCCCAGAAACTGTATTTCAGAGTAATCGGGGGCTTGTCTCCCCTTTGGGTTGAAAAAAGCATCGCCTGCCACCAGGCCAGATCCCGTGCCTCCGTACCTCAGCTTTTCAGCGCTTGTGCATGTCTCAGTGCTCTTTTCTCTTTCCTTCTAGTTGTAGAACTTCCACTCAGCCAGCTTTCCCGTGGTTCTGGGTGATAGACGTTTTGTCTTTTAGTTGCAGTTTAAATTGTTGTGCGAGGCAGCAGTTTAGGTGTTTACCTACGCCACCATCTTGCTAGGATTAGCTTTTCCATTTCATTGAAAAAAAATATAAAAGCAGGTGAGGTTTTGATATAGACCACATTGACTCTGTAAATCAGTTTGTGAGATATTAATTTCTTAATAATATTAAGTCTGTAACCCATTAATATGGGATGAAGTTCCATTTTCTGGGGTCTTAAATATTTTACAAAAATTTATAGTTTTCAGTATATAATTCTTGTCCTTCTAATATTAAATTTACTTTTATCTATTTATCTATTTACTTGAGGCCCAGTGCACTAATTCATGCACCAATGGGGCCCCTCAGCCTGGCTTGCTGAATCAGGCCGAAACCAGCTCTCTGACATCCCCTGACAGGTCCCAGATTGTGATAGGGTTCAGGACATGCTTAGGGACCCCACCAGTGCACACTAGAGGTTGGCCAGATGGGGAGGGACCGTGGGAGGGCTCCAGGGCATGTCTGCCCCATCTCGCTCAATCCCGATCAACCACATCCCAGCAGTAAGCTAACCTACCAGTCAAAGCATCTGCCCCCTGGTAGTCGGTGTACATCATAGTGAGTGGTTGAGAGACCTTAGCAAATCATTAGCATATTACATTTTAACTGGTTGAATGGATGATCAGATGACCAGGCACTTAGCATATTAGGATTTTATTATATAGGATTTATTTATTTATTTATTTACTTACTTACTTACTTACTTGCTTACTTACTTACTAGAGGCCTGGCACACAAAATTTGTGCATGGGTACTATCCCTGAGCCTGGCCTATGATCAGGGCCATCTTCTCCAGCCATCAGGTGACTAGTGCCTGACAGCCAGGGGAAGGGACTGAGAAGTCAGCTCTTCCAGCCTGATTGTTGGTCCTGACCACGCCACAGGCAGCCATCAGGCAATCGGAGCCTGCCAGCTAGGGAAAGGGACAAAGAGGTGGTTAGTGCACCTCATAGTGCCTGGTCCAGTGGTCATTCTGGTCATTCTGCCATTAGGGTCAATTTGCATATTACCTTTTTATTATATAGGATAGAAGCCTGATGCATGGGTGGGGGCTGGCTGGCCTGCCTTAATGGGGCCTGGATCAGGGTGGGGGTTCCCCCTGGGGGGCGGGGTTGGCCTGGGTGAGGGGCTGCCAGGGGTTTGAAGGCTGGCCATGCCCCAGATCGGGATGGGGGTTCCCACTGGTGGGCGGGGCCAGCCTGGGCTTGGGGCCGCTGAGGGTTTGCAGGCTGGCCATGTCCCCAAATTTGTCAGGAAGAACATCCAGAATAATGTCTGGAAGATGTCTGGTCTATCTGATCTAATTAGCATATTATCCTTCTATTAGTATATATTTAGTTTTAATGTGGTAGTATTTTATTCTTTATACTATTATAAATAAAAATGTTAATTTAGTTTTGGGGGTTTTCATTAATGATATACAGCAATAAAACTGGTTTTTATACTTTGATATTATATTCCACAACCCTACTGAACTTGATTAGTAGCTCAAATAGTTTGTTGGTTGATTTTTAGTAGATTCCTTAGAATTTTATATATACAAAACCATGATATTTGCAAATGGAGACAGTTTGTTTCTTCTTTTATAATCTAGATGCCTTTAATATATTTTTCCTGCCTAATTGTCTTGGCTAAAATCTCCAATACAAAGTTGAATAGGAGTTGCATGAGTGCAAAAACTTGTCTTAATCCTGATGTTAGGAGGATGACTTTCAGTCTTTCACCTTTAAGTAGGATGTTAGCTATAGGTTTTCAAATTCTAATCCTCCCTATTAAATATTTTTATTAAATGGTATTGAGTTTTGTTAAATAACTTTTATGCATTTATATTAATGACCACATGGTTTTGTATTTATTTGATCAATACAGTGTATCACATTGGTTGATTTTATATCTAGAATAGTTCAAATAAAATCCACTTGGTTATGCCCCTTCATATATGTGGCTAGCATTTTATTGGGGACTTTTTGTTGATATTTATGAAAGATCCATACACAAACCTGTCATCTGCAAATATAAACTGTTTTATTTCTTTATTCCTAATCTGAATATATTTTATTTTCCTTACATTTTAAATTAGAAAAGACTTTTATTATGATATTGAATGGGGACATCCTTGCCTTATACCTAATCTCAGAGGGAAAGCTTTGAGTGTTTCATCATTAAGTATAATGTTATCCATAGTTTTTTTTTAAATTTTTATTTATTTATTTTTAATCCTCACCTGAAGATATGTTTTTCATTTATTATAGAGAGAAAGGAAAAGAGAGAGAGAGAGATTGATTGGTTGCCTTCTGTACATGCCTTGATCTGGAATTGAACCCAAGACCATTCAGTACACAGGACAATGCTCTAATCAACTGAGCCACACAGGCTAGGCCAAGGCAGCCATAGGGTTTTTTAAAATACTGTCTTTATCAAGTTGAGGAAGTTCCATTCTGTTCCTTGTTTACTGAGAGTCTATCATGAATGGGCATTGGCTTCTGTTAAATGCATTTTCTGCATATACTGGTATGGTCAGGTGATTTTTCTTTTTTAGTCTGTTGATGTGATGGATTACACTAATTGACTTACAAATGTTGAACTAGTCTTGTATACCTGGGATAACTATTACTTGATTGTGGTTTCTAGTTCTTTTAATACACTTTGGATTCAATTTGGTAATATTTTGTTTAAGACTTTTATATTGATGTTCCTGGAAGATATTACCTGTAGTTTTCTTTTGTTGTAATGTCTTTGTCTAATTTTAGTCTCAGGGTAATGCTGACCTCAGAGCATGAGTTAGAAGGTATTGCCTCTGCATCTATCCTCTGAAAGAGATTTTAGAATATTGGTATAATTTATTCCTTAAATGTTAGGTAGACTTCACCAGTGAACTACTTCGGAGCTGGTGCTTTCTGTTTTGAAAAGTTATTATCAATTGAATTAATTTAACAGATATGGGACTACTCAGATTGGCTATTTTATGTGTAGTTTTATTAGATTGTGTCTTTTAAGGAATTGGTCCATTTTCTCTATGTTATCAAAGTTGCAGGCATAGTTATATGCATTTATTTCTTTATTATTGTTTTATTTTTTATGGGCTCTGTAGTGGTGTCCCCTCTTTTATTTTGGAGCTTGCAATTTTGGTCTGTTCTTTCATTTTTTTTAGACTGGGTAGAGGCTTATTAATTTTATTGTTCTTTTCAGATAACCATATTTTTTATTTTATTGATTTCCTCTATTGAGTCCCTACTTTTAATTTCATTGATTTCTGCTCTAATTTTTATTTCTTTTTTCTGCTTAATTTGAATTTAATTTGTTCTTTTTTTTTTTTTTTAGTTTCCTATGGGGGAAACTTATAGTATCGATTTTTACATCTTCCTAAATTTCCTTCTTAAAAGTGTTCTCATGGCATCCCATAAATTTTGGTAAGTTGTGTTTTCATGTTCACTCAGTTCAAAACTTAAAAATAAAATCTCTTAAATTTAACTTTTGACATGCATTATTCAGAAGAGTGTTATTTAATACCCCCATATTATGGGATTTTCCAATTATCTTTCTGTTTTTTATTTCCATTTTAGGTCTGTTGTGGTCTAAGAGAAGATATTGTGTGATTTCTAGTCTTTAAAATTTCTACGGTGTGTCTTATGGTCTACAATGTGGTGTATCTTGGTGAATGTTCCATGTGAGTGTGAGAAAAATGTTATTAGATAATCTATAGGTGTTAACTATATCCAGTTAATTGATGGTGTAGTTGAGTTAGAAAATGTCTTTACTGATTTTCTGCCTCTGGATTTGTTCATGGCTGAGAGAGAGAGATGTTGAAATCTCCATCAATGATAATAGTTTCATCCATTTCTCTTTGCATTTCTATGAGTTTTTTTTCTCATGTAATTTGATACTCTGTTATTAGGTACATATATGTTAAGCATCATTTTGTATTCTTGAGAATTTACCATTTTATCATTATGTAATACTTTTCTTTATCACTGATAACTCTCCTTAGTTTGAGGCCTTTTATGTCTGAAAATAATATAACTACTCCTGCTTTCTTCTGATTTGTGTTAGTGTGTTATATTTTCATCCATCAATTTACTTTTAATCTAAATTAATCTTAATATTTAAAGTGGTTTTTTTTTTTGTAGATAATATGTAATTGGGTCTTGTTTTTTAGGCCCACTCTGACAATCTGTCTTTAATTCGTGCATTTAGACCATTCACATCTTGAATGATTATTGATAAAGTTGGATTAAAATCTACCATATTTGCTGCTGTTTTCCTTGTGTGTTTTTTCTCCTATTCTTGTCTCCAAGTTTTTTGTGCCTTTTTGTGATCTTAATTGAGTATATGATTCTATCTTCTCTCCTTTCTTAGCATATTGGCTATATTTCCTTTTTTAATTTTTTTTAAGGCTTTCCTTATAGTTTGCAATATACATTTTTATTTAATTCAAAACTACTTTCAAATAATATTATTCTGCTTCATGGGTAGTATGAGTTCCATATAATAACACAGTAATCTTAATTTATTCATCCTGTTCTTTGTATCATTGCTATAATTAATTTCATACATTCAATATAATATACATACACATACACAATTGAATACATTGTTATTAGTTTCTAAATAAACTTTTATCTTTCAGATCAATTAAGAATAAGAAGAATAAGTTTTATTTTACTTTCACTTATTTCTTCTTTATGTAGATCTCAGTTTTTGATCTGTATTATTTTCCTTCTCTCTAAAACACTTCTTTCAACCTTTCTTGATAGGCAAGTCCATTAGCACTTGCTTTTCTCATTTTCTCCCCTGATATTGTCATTATTTCTCCTTCACTTTTGAATTCTAGTTTGGTGGGGTTTTAGTTTGTTTGTTTTCTCTGAACACTAAATATTTCACTCTACTCTCATCTTGTTTTCTTGGTTTCTGAGGAGAAGTTAAATGTAATCTTTACCTTTGTTAATCTATAAGTAAAGTGTTTCTTTTTCTCTGGGTTTTTTCAAGATATTTTTCTTTATCTTTGATTTTTTTAGTTTGAAAATGATATGCTCAATGTTGGTTTGGGGAGCCTGTATCCCTCTTGGTGTTCTCTGAGCTTGTTGGATCCATGATTTGGTGTCTGACATTAATTGGAGGAAATTCTCAGTCATTATTTCAAACATTTTTTCTGTTTTGTTTCTTTTCTTCTTCCTTGGTATTCTCTTTAAGTATATATGCCATTAATTCTAGTTGTGCCACAGTCCTTTGATATGTGTTTTGTTTTTATCAGACTTTATTTTCTCTCCTTTTAGGTTTTCAAGGATTCTGTTGCAATATTTGGATGCATTAAAATTGTGGTTAGTCCAGCATACCTCTGACTTTGTTTTGTCTGTAGGATTCAGCTCATGATGGGCAGTTCTTAATCCAGTGGTTAGTTTCAGTTTGGTATTCAGGTGTTTCCTTTCTAGACGGGCCCAAAAGCATGACTACAGTTATTTATCAAAGACATTTTTATCAACTTTATTACTTACTTTTCCTATCACTCATAATTCCAACATCAGAGTGTCTAGTCAAATTGATGGCCCTGCCGCTACAAAGCCTTTTCTTGCTATGATTCTTACTCGTGTCAGGCAACCTTTGATGTCACCTAGTCCTAGGGTATCACCTACAGGAGCTTCAAATAGTGGAATCCCCTAGCTACAGAACCTGAATAGGTACCTTTATGTCATAAAATGTAAAAAACAACAACAACAACAACAAAAAAAGTATTGTGTTTTACTCTCAAGTGGAGGTCCTGACATGCCACTGACCAGTGTCGATCTAAACCTTTTATGGACATAGCAGGCTGCTGAATCTTCACAGTTTATCTGCTTTCCTAGACACATAGTGTATTAGGTACCTCTTGCTTATTCTGATTTGTCAACATTATATCTTGAATGTACTTTTTATTGATGCTAGTACCTCTCCCAGTAGGATATTTTTATATCTCTGGTAAATTACAGTCCTTCCAAGATTTTCTATAGAATATATTCCCTTGATAGGTCTTCTATTAGTGCATATTAGGCCCATGGCAGTGTGCTTATGTATCTGAAATATCTGTCACATATTTCTTGTGTTTCAACTTTGCTCAGTGTAGGACATCCTAGCAGCAATTCTCACCTTCTCCTAGAAAATTGTTAGTGTGTTACATCTTATATATTGGGAGTACTAGTATACTCTTAAATAAAACAAAAAGTGTTCTTATCCAATTTTATATATACTGTATATATACAATTGATCAAGGATCTTCAAATTTCATTCCCCTGCTTGTTCACTCAGATACAGCTGTTGTAAAGAAGTTAGATCTTACAATTTTCAATTTCTTTGGAGAATAGTTCCTTTCCTCTATTAGGTGAATTTTCATGTTCCCAGCTAAGCTCTTCTATAATTTAATTTTAGTTTTAGGCCCAATGGCTAGGCAAAAAGATGGGAGCAAATCCTGAGTGGAGGCTTTTTGTCTTCAGCGTTTGACAGAGAGACATACTAACTGTTAATAGGCAGGGATGTGAGCAGAATCAGAAGGTTCAAAGAAATTAATATTTTGAGGAAACCCTTGCAGATGTCTCCATCTCATCTGTTGGGGAACCAGATTTTTTTCAACAAGAACACTGACCTTGTCAAAAAGACATGCATTAGTCGGCATTTAACCATAAGTGATGTTTTACCACTTAATTCTATGTTCTGAACGTGGTCTCCGAATTGTTCCTAGATGGTAACTTCTTTGTAAGGAATTAAGGATTACCCCTACCATTCACACCTAGCTTTTAATTGACTGGTATCCCACTTGTTTATTATCATGCTGAAGGTCATTAATGGCACTTGGCAATTGTTATGTGATACTATTTTTCATATAACTACTATTTCTTCTCTATATCTCAAACATTTGATATATAGCTAGCACCATCTATTGTACTCCCTTCTGCCAGTACACCCTGCCAATTCACCATCATTAAGTGTTTGTGAAGTTGGACAGCCTGGGGCTGTTTTCTACTTCTTGCCAGTGATGGGAGTTATCATTTCAAACTGGATTCTCTTATAATTTATTTTCTTAGACTACTTTTAACACCAAACTCATAAGAGTTCTCTAGAAACAGAAGTTGGAATGGAGTTTGGGTACCAATTATTTATTATGTATCAACAAGTGTGTAAGGAAGGAAAACAGGCAGGAGTGGTTAATTTATAATCTAGGCTTTTTGAAACCTTGGCCAAAGTTTTAAGATCCTCTGGAGCAAGTAGGTTTCCATGCTGAACTGAGAAGTCCAGAGGTATTTATAACCTCAAATGGCTCAGAAAAGGACTTCAGGTCGGGCAATGACTTTCCAAAGCTAAATTAGACCTTGGAGTGGCTGAAAATGGAGCTCAAGTGCTGATTGCATTACCCAAGTCAGGCATTATGCCTTCTCTTAAAAGGGGATCTGGACAGAGTATCTCCCTAACCAGCACCCTAGCAAAAGAAATTGCAGTATGTAGAGGGCATAATTAAAATATGCTTCTAGAAACTGAGTGAAAACTATTCCCTGGTTTATATTCCTGATATTTACAACGTATGTTATGGGGATGTATAGAAAAGACACATAAAAGAGGGGGGAGAACGGGAGAAAAATTAGATCAAATAACAATTAGCTGGAGTGATTTCTTTCTTTGTGAATTTTGAAGATTTAATTTTCTAATTATTACTTAAAAATAGTTTAGGAAGGAAAAGTCACCAAGTAAAGGGAACAGGCCAGGTAAGGTTAAACTCTGAAATATGCCATTAGCAGAAGCAATGCACACCAGCAGTGAAATGTCTGCTTTAGCATTAAGCTAGTAATCAATTTAGCCTCTTGCTAGAAGACCAAGTGAAGAATTTCAAGAAATGAACCAGGACACACTTGAGAATGTATGTATGTTGACTCTTCAGGGAATTTGTTAAGGAGTGTTTTAAATACTAAGATGAAAGGTTCTAAATCAGATGAATAATTCATATTCTTTGCTTTTGGTAATATGAAGAATTAATACTGTGACTTTGGAGGTACACGAACAAGCCTAATGCTGCTGGCTGTTTATGTTTTAGATTTTCAGGGGAAAAAATGACACAATAAGCATGATTGCTTACAAATATTCTGTTGGTAAAATGTGACTTGGAGAAATAAAGTTTTTCTTCATCTTGAATTAAATTTGAGCATATACAAATTGTACACTGAAATATTACAGTGAATCCTCAAAACTCTCTAGAGAAGTAAGCATCTTAGAAAATGCAAAATTTAATTTTTAATTAATAAATTTACTAATGAAAAGAACATAACATGGAGCTTTCCACACAGAATCTTATTCATTTTGCTCTTTTTTTTAATGAAAGGTGCACATTTGTCTGTGTGAACTTTGAAAATTTATACAGCACACATAAAAGAAAAAGAATGCTGCATGTCACCATGCATATATTATAGCTGAACTTAGAGAAAAATAAATATATCCCATATTTTTAAACTATTTTTAGTCTTTAGCTCTTGAAATGTTAAATAATTTAAGCTTCCTTGCTAAAGGGAAATATTCTTTATTGAATTATAATTTAAGATGTGAAGCTAACTAAATATGATAATGCCCTTTTAAGATTTAATAACCACATTAAATTTTATAAATTTACCTCATCATACAAAGACTGAAAACTCAGTTTCCTTATAATAGTAGTAGCTGATAAAGTATTGTTTATCAAATAATTTTAATTTGTTTATTTCTCCAGTTTCTTCTTATTATTATTACCAGCTGTCCCATGTATTCGAGTGAGGAAATAGTATGAAGGAAAACTACCATTTACCAAGTGCCATTATGCTCCTTGTGCTGTTCTAAATCTTTCACTAAAATAATCACATTTTATCTTAATAGGACTTGTGAGATCAGTATTTTTGCCCTTTATGGAAAGGAAGAATATGCATTCACAGCAAACCTATTCTCAGGTCTGGAGGAAGAGTGGATTTTTATAAATTATAGAGATAATTATCTGAAAAGAAAACACACACACACACACACACACACACACACATATTAGAATAGATTCTTTCCAACACTGTCATTGTTGAGAGACAATATTCTACGGGTCTCTTGAAAGCAAGAGCAAAGACCTTATAAGATTTTGTTCCTGACAATCTTTATGAGACCTTGGTATCAGAAACAGTCCTGTACAGTTTAATATAACAGTTCCAATTCCACCATACTCTCAGTGTTCATTTTTACTATTGTTAATATTCATTCTTTGTGCTAGAATTTCTGGTTGAGGTGTGCTAGAATTTCACTGTTATTTTAATATGTATTCCCCTTGTGCTTAATTGTATCAATATCTTTCCATGTGCCTTTGGTATTTAGAATATCCTCTTTTGAAAATCACTTTCAAGATTTTGACATTGTTCATATCAACTGATGCAGAAAAAAACATTTAACAAAATCCAACACCCTTTCTTGATTAAAAAAAAAAACCTCAGCAAAATGGGAATAGAGGGATCATACCTCAACAAAATAAAAGTTTTATATGATAAACCTACAGCCAACATCATCCTCAAGGGGCAAAAACTAAAACCATTTCACCTAAGTACAGGAATGAGACATGGATGTCCACATTCACCACTACTATTACACTGGAAGTGCTAGCCATAGCAATTAGACAAGAAGAAGAAAAAACAGGCATCCAAATTGGAAAAGAAGAATTAAAACTGGAATTATTTGCAGGTGACATGATATTGTATATAGCCCTAAAGACTCCATCAAAAAATCATTAGACTTAATAAATTAATTCAGCAATGTAGTAGGATACAAAACTAATGCCAAGAAATCTAAGGCATTTTTACACACCAATTGTGAACTTACAGAAAGAAATATTAAAAAGAACAATCCCATTTACTATCACATCAAAAAAATTGAGAAACCTAGGAATAAACTTCACTAAGGCGGTAAAAGACCTATATTCAGAAAACTACAGGACACTGAAAAAAGTGATAGAGGAAGATATAAACAAATGGAGAACATATCATGCTCATCAGTTGGTAAAATCAATGTCATTAAAATTTTCATACTACCCAAAGCAATCTATAAATTCAATGCAATCCCCATTAAAATACCAATGGCATATTTCACAGACCTAGAATATACTCTCCAAAAATTCATTGGGAATAAGAAAAGACCCTGAACAGCTGCAGCAATCCTGAGAAAGAAGAACAAAGTTGGAGGGATCTCAATACCAGATTTCAAGATGTATTACAAAGCCACTGTTCTCAAAACTGCTTAGTGCTGGCACAAGAACAGGCATATAAACCAATGAAATAGAATAAAGAATGCAGAAATCTACCCAAACCAATATGCTCAATTAATATCTGACAAAGGAGGCAAGAACATGCAATGGAGTCAAGACAGTCTCTTCAATAAATGGTGTTGGGAAAATTGGACAGATACATGCAAAAAAATGAAACTAGACCACTAAGTGACACCATAGACAAAAATAAACTCAAAATGGATAAAGGACTTAAATGTAAGATGGGAAACCATAAAAATATTAGAGGAAGACACAGGCAGCAAAATCTCAGACATATGTCGAAGCAATATCTTCACCATTACAGCTCCTACGGCAATGGAAACTAAAGAGAAAATAACAAATAAGACTACATAAAAATAAAAAGCTTCTGTACAGCAAAAGAAACTATCACCAACACAACAAGAAAGCCCACTGTATGGGAAAACATATTTGCCAGTGTCATCACCGATAAGGGTTTAATCTCGACATTTAAAGGGAACTCATACAACTTAACAAAAGGAAGATAAACAACCCAATAAAAAAATGTACAATGGACCTAAATAGATACTTTTTGAAAGAGAACACAAGGAAGGCCAAGAGACATATGAAAACATGCTCAAAGTCACTAATCATCCCAGAGATGCAACTCAAAATGACAATGCGGTACCCTCTCACACCTGTCAGAATGGTAATAATCAACAAATGACAAGTGCTGGCGAGGATGTGGAGAAAAAAGAACCCTCATGCACTGCTGGTGGGAATGCAGACTGGTGCAGCCACTGTGGATAATAGTATGGAGTTTCCTCAAAAAAATAAAATAAAAGGAACTCCCATTTGATCCAGTGATCCCACTTCTAGGAATATATCCCAAGAAACTAGAAACACCAATCAGAAAGGATATATGCACCCCTATGTTCATTTCAGCAGAGTTTACCATAGCTAAGATTTGGAAACAGCTTAAGTGCCCATCAGCAGATGAGTGGATCAGAAAACTGTGGTACATCTACACAATGGAATACTATGCTTCTGTAAAAAAAAAAAATGAATTCTTACCATTTGCAGCAGCATGGATGGAACTGGAGAGCATTATGCTAAGTGAAATAAGCCAGTCAGAGAAAGATAAATATCACATGATCACACTCATTTATGGAATATAATGAACAACATAAACGGATGAACAAAAACTGATCCAGAGGCAGAGAAGCATCCATAGACCATCAAACCTCAGAGGGAAGGTAGGGGAGGGTTGGGGTAAAGGGGAGAGATCAACCAAAGGACCTGTATGCATGCATATAAGCCTAACCAATGGACACAGACACCACGGGGGTGAGGGCATGAGTGGTGGGTGTGGGGAGGGGGAGTGGGAGGATAAAGACACATATGTAATACCTTAATCAATAAAGAAAAAAAATTGGAGGAGGAAAAAAATAGAAATACCAAAAAAAAGAGATTTTGACATTAAAATGGATTTTTTAAAAAAGTGGTATGTTATGTATAAAAATCCTTTATCAGATGCACATAAAAACATTCTCCCTCTTTATGGCTTTCCTTTCTCTATTTTAATAGCACATTTTAATAAGGGCAAGATAAAAATAATAATAAAATCTTTGTCCTTTTGCTTTGCATTTTTTGTATCCTGGACTTTTAAAACATAACTTTGACTTGACTAATACCATACAAATATTCTCCTCTGTTGTTGTCTATAATATTTGTGGTCTATCTTGCAACAGATTGAACTTGCTTGTGACACTTTAAAGAAATATATAATTTTACTAGAAGCCTGGTGCATGAAAGTCATGTACTGGAGGGGGGGTGTTCCTCAGTCCAGCCTGCTTCTTTTCCAATCTGGGACCCCACAGGGATCAGGCCTAAACCAGCATTCTGACATTCCTCTCACAATCCAGGACTGCTGGCTCCCAACCGCTCGCCTGACTGCCAGCCTGATCAGCCCCTAACCACTCCCCTGCCAGCCTCATTGATAACTTACTGCTCCCCTGCCAGCCCGGTTGCCCCAACTGCCCTCCCCTGCCAGCCCGGTCTCCCCAACTGCCCTCCCTTGCCAACCCAGTTGCCCCTAACTGCCCTCCCCTGCAGGCCTGTTCCCCCCAAACTGCCATCTCCTGCAGGCCTAGTTGTTCCCAGCTGCCCTCCCCTGCCAGCCTGGTCACCTATAACTTCCCTCCCCTGCAGGCCTGGTCCCCCCCAACCGCCCTCCCCTGCTGTCCTGATTGCCCACAACTACCCTCCCCTGCTGGCCATTTTGTTGTGGCCATCTTTGACCACATGAGGATGGCCATCTTGTGGGAGGGCATGAGGGTCAATTTGCATATTAACTCTTTATTATATAAGATTATAAATATTTTGATTTTGTTATTTTTATCTATTTTCATGACAAAGATTAGACTATAATTTCCTTTTCTGAAATATGCTTTACATATTCATAGGAAAATATGCACTCTTTATACTCTATTTTGAGAAATGTTTTCTTTTTTATATTATGAAAGAATTTATAAATAGTTAATATTATTTTGTTCTGAATATTTAGATAATTTACAAATGAAGTCATTTAATTCTGGAATTTGTTTCTTGATAATATTCTTATATTCAGATTAAAGTTGTTAATAAATGTAAGATTAGTCACATATTTACTTCTACAAAGTTTTATTTGTTGCATTTTTCAAGGAATTAGGCATTACAACTAAGTTCTAAATAAATTTACTCAAACATTCTTATATAATGTAATCCAAGGTCTTTTTAAATTATAAACATCTATTGTGATGCCCCCTTTTCATTTAATTTGGCAGTTGCTGCCTGTCTCATACATTTTTCCTTGAAAATATTGCTAGAGTTTTAGCAATTTTATTAGTTTTGGCAAACATCATTAAGTATTATCCCCATCCTTCTTCAGAAAGAAATTTCTCTAGTTGTTGGGATTACTGCTGGAAGATGGAGCTAGGCTATCAACCATCACTGGCAATTGCCTTAGCAGTGAAGTATAAATTTTATCTACCCAGGTACTCCAGGAATAGCTCAATTCAATTAATGATGAATACAAAAGCCAGTCCTTCAAAATAAGTGGGAACAATTCTACAGGGCTATTTTAACTCTCGAGCTTCCATGGTTTCAGCTGAGGCCTACATTTGGATGTATCAGTCTGTAGTCGGACTGAGGAGGCTATAAAGGGCTTTCAGATAATAAAGAGCTTAAGTGTAAACCTTCTTTTAATATAGATTTATTAACAAGAAAATAGTACAAATCTGTTTCCACAATAAATCACAAAAGCATGGAAGAAACAATGGCACAAACTAATTAAGGTAAAACTAATAAAATAATTTCAGTAAATTGTAGGAAAGACTTAGAGAAATGGACATGTTAGTGGATTCCCGAGGCCAACAATGTAACAGATGACTTTGTTCTACAGGAGAGCTCAGATGATATACTCATCACTTACCAAAGCAACAGCAATGTGTTCCTGAAGAGGCACAAGCATTCCTAAGAAGTTCCTGTAGTATCTCAGCTTCACAGGCTTAGTTTGTGGTGGGAGATGCCATCAGAGAATGGGGCTCATTAACAGTGATGTAGTAATTGTAATAGAGCTATGGTATTGGTAATAGAAATAGAGACTCCAAAATGTAGAGGGGAGGATTAATCATTTAATTTAGAAACCAAATGAGTCTATCAAAGTAAATGTTGGAGTAGAGCTTTATAGTAAAAAAAAATATATATATATATGTGTGTTTTTAACTGGATATTGTCTACCACTCATTGTCCAGTCCACTTATCCTCTCTTCTTCTGTTTCTATTTTTTTTCCAAATTTATGTTCTAATTCATAAATATTATTTTTATTTTTTTTTTAGTTTTAGAATTCTACTTTTCTAGTCAATTTTTTCATTGTTTTTCTTTAATATTTTACTTAATTTACTATATTTTTTACTTAAATTGGTTTATTTTTTTCTATCACCATTATCCCCCTATACCATTTTGAAGCTCCATCCCCCTTAATAATAGCTATTTTAAAATTTGTGCCATATAATTATAATTCTATCTAATAAAGAGGGAATATGGTAATTGACCATCACTCCATCACAAAGATGGCTGCACCCATAGCTGAGGCCAGTTCCCATAAGGAGCCTTAATGATCAATTAAGCAGGGACCTGAGGCTATGCCCTCCCTTGCCCCCGTGGGGCTTGACAAGGGACCTTAGGCTGTACCCCCCACCCAGCAGGGCTTGACAGGGAACCTCAAGGTGCACTTCCTGTCCTGGTGCTGGGCTAAGGGACCTTAGGCTGCTCCCCCAGCCCCAGCACCAGGCCGGGGCACCTCAGGCTTTGCACCCCAACAGGCAGGGCTTGACAGGGGATCTCAGGCTGTGCCCTCCACCCAGCAGGGCTTGACGGGGGACCTCAGGCTATGCCCCCCCCCCCACCCCAGTCCCAGGCCAGGGGTCCTGAGGTCCCTCAGCCCAGACCTGGGCTGGGGGCATGCCTTGAGGTCCTCCATCAAGCTCCACCAGGTGGGGGACATGGCCTGAGATCCTCTGTCAAGCCCTGCCAGGCAGGGGGGCACAGCCTCAGGTCCCCTGGCACAGCACTGGGAGGGGGGTGCATCCTCTGGTCCCCCATCAAGCCTCTCCAGCAGGTGCCCCGTCAATGATTAAAGCAACTTTTCGATATGTGCAGATCACATGGTCAGTTTTTATGTACTAGAACATTTTAAAATTTCAATTGATTAAAGCAAACTTTTTACAGATCACAGGGCCAGTTTTTATGTGCTAATTCTATCCATTCTTTTGTGAGCTTTTGAAAGTTACTGAACCAGTATCAGATAGTATAGGTTTCAGAGGAGATAAAAGAAGAACTTGCAAGGTGATCATAGCAGCACTCTCTAACTTAAGTAGCAAGAGTCCTTGGCAAACAATGGCTTGCTCAAAGCCTCTCTCATCTACCCAGTCACACACACAAATAAACACATTCATTTTTATACATAAACAAAGCTATATGCTAACATCAAAGTCTTAATTTATCTAACTAATAAAATAAATAATTTTTGAGAATTAACATGTTATAAGCACTATTATTCTACATAATGATTCATAAGTCAACAAAAAAAACTTTTCTTCACAAAAATATCAATCAGGGAAGATACAGAGTTAAATAGGAAATTATGATAAACTGGGATAAATTTAAAGGGTAAAGTAGCAGTACTAATTGAGCATATAGGAGGAGTACTAAACATATCCTATCTAATAAAGAGGGAATATGCTAATTGACTATCCCTCCATCACAAAGATGGCTGCACCCACAGCTGAGGCCAAGTTCTCATAAGGAGCCTTAATGAGCAATCAGCAGGGACCTGAGGCTACATCCTCCCCCGCCTCTGTGGGGCTTGACAGGGGACCTCAGACCCCATCCCCTGCCCTGGCATCAGGCTGGGGGACCTCAGGCAACACCCCCTTCCTGGTAGGGCTTGATGGGGGACCTCAAGGTGCACTTTCTGTCCTGGTGCTGGGCTAGGGGACCTCAGGCTGCTCCCCGGGCCCCAGTGCCAGGCCGGGGGACCTCAGGCCATGCACCCCACCCCGGCACCAGGCTGGGGGACCTCAGACTGCACCCCCTACCTGGTGGGGCTTGACAGGAGACCTCAGGCCATGCTCCCCACCCAGTGGGGCTTGACAGGGGACCTCAAGGTGCACCCCTAGTGCTGGAATGGGGGAACTCAGGCTGCACCCTTTCCCAGCAGGACTTGACAGGGGACCTGAGGCTGTGCCCCCCTGCTGGTGGGGCTTGATGGGGGACCAGAGGATGTGCCCCCCTCCCAGTGCTGGACCGGGGGACCTAAGGCTGCATCCCCCTGCCTGGCAGAGTTTGACAGGGGACCTCAGGCCTAGGCCCCCACCCAGTGGGGCATGATCTCAGGCCATGTCCCCCACCTGGCAAGGCTTGTTGGAGAACCTCAAGGCACACCCCCTGCCCCAGTCTGAGCTGGGGGACCTCAGGCCATGCCCCCCATCCTGGTGCCGGGCCAGGGGTCCTGAGGCTATGCCCCCTGCCTGGCATGGCTTGAAAAGGGTGGGACTGGTTGGGTATTGATCTAGCCCACTGGGTGGGGGCTGGCCGGGTCTGGGTCTCATGTGAGTTTGAGGTGCATGTCTGTGGGCGGGGACTTGACTCTGGGTCCTGTGGTGAGCCCCAGACTCTGACAGGAAGTTTTCATATACATTTTACTAGTTTTCTTTCATCTCTGACACTTCTATTACAGAGAAAGGGCAAATAGCAATATTAAATTATTTCCTCTAATTAATCTCCTTTTAATGTGCATAAATTTCATGCACTGGGTCACTAGTATATAAATAATTCTAGATCTGTTCCTCTTGCATCTTTTATCCTATTGAATTTTGGTAATAAGATCCTGTCATGACTAAAGGGATTAAATGTTGAGTTTAGCATATAAAAATTGTAGAGTTTGAGTTGTGTCATTGTTTGTCTTTAATTTTTCTCTGTCTGGCAAATCAGTGTGATATTTCAAAGTTTGGAAGAGTCATATAATTTCTGGTTTACCCTAATTCCTTGGACATGAAATTTTAGAGGTAGCATTGGAAAGCTTGTGTTTTTACTAGAACCCTACTCCTTGGCATACCCTTATCTCAATGTCTTGACTTCCTTGATTATGAGACTGACAAAATTTTAGCTTAGATTTTTAGCACCTTAGCAGTTGCTTTCTATATTGTTTCTGTCTCTAATTTGATACCTGATAGTTTAGGTCTCAGCAAAAACTTTGAAAACCAATTGAATTTATAATTTCTAATGCATTCTCTGAGATCTCTTATTCTCAAGGATTTAATCTCTTGAATCCTGGATGACTCAGTAGCTTTTATACGAGCATTTTCCCATCCTCATCTAGTGAGATGGTTACAATTTTTAAGCTGCTGTTTTTTTGTCAGACATTTATACCCCAAGCTGTGAATGGAAAAATACCTTATAGGAGGAGGAAGAAAAATAAGCAAAGGTAAAAGTAAGGCTTACTTAAATTAATTTATTTTATCTCTAAGATTTTTGTTTCTAAAGCCATTACTGCCTTAGTATATTTGCAAAGTCTTTCCAGTGTTTCTAGTTCTTCATTGTGGAAAAACTCTGTCAGAAGAGATACTTAACAACCAAATGTTTTCTGAAATGTCAATTTTCTTTATGACATTTCATCCATTCCCAGGAATAATTCATTTATCACTCTCTTCTAATTTTTATTAAAATACATGTATAGCATTTTCCACATTACTTCAAAATAGTAATATATCTCCACCCAGTTTTTCCCTTCCTGCCCAATCCCTATGCACTATAGCATTCTTGTGGAGAGGATACCTATATTACACATCCTGATGTTGAACATAGCTTTTGCCTCATACTTGAATAAACATTGCTGGTGTTATTAAACAAATGCTCTGTTTAAAGGAGTTTATGCTCTTGATATAATTCTTTATTTTTTATAATTATATTACAGAAAATAACATTAAAGTACCATCAGGGGTTTAATTTTTCCTACCTAGGTACTCTTTAGAATAATTCAAAAGTATTAGTTTATTCTATTTGTTATATTTACAAAATATCCAGTTAATCAAATAAAAATAAAGACAGAATATAACAGCACTTTCCAAGTTTTAGTGATTCTGCTTTATGATCTTTAAAAATGTCATGTTTTAGGGAAAAAAAAGGTTTGGGTTACGCATTACATGAGGGCTGATTATTTTTACTGTTGAAAATCATATCTGTGAATTAGAAATTTTGAAGTCTCTTTACAAATACAGAAAATCATTTTAACAGGATCAACTTAGCATTTTAAAACATATGAATATTCATTTAAGTATGAATATTTGCATCTTTTCTGCTTAAACGATTGACAGAAAATTACTTTTTTTGAGAATAAGAACAGTTTTTTTTTCTCTCATCCATATGCTATATACTAAATGTGTTAAGAAAAGTGAAAATATATTTGTATTTCCTGTTCTTAGTAATTTTTCCCTACGACATCACTATAGATACATGGATAATTTTGACTTATTTTTAAAAATAAATATAAAGGATTGTTATTTCTTTTTCTTTGTTATTTTCTATTTTTTATTCTATTCAGAATTTAATGTGATTGAAAAAATCATGTTAATTATAGTACTAAGTATTATGAAAAATAATTTTAAGGTAAAATTATGTCCAACTAACAGGTTGCTATGCTTTATATTATGTAATCTCTCTCTTGATTACAATAAAAACTAATTAGCTTGGGATTCTCAAACTATGGACTGTATGCTATATGTTGGGCAATATCTTGAGCAAAATAAAAATAAAAATGAATTCAGTCAATTACTCCATACTTCTCAAGAGTTATAAAGAGGAACTACTGAGGGAGATCCAAGATCCAGTCAACAGAATGGCAGTGAGGGGAGAGTGTGAGTGAGGGAGGGAACGAAAAGGAAGTGCATGGACATTGCGTGTGTGTTTGTGTGTGTGTGTGTGTGTGTGTGTGTGTGACAGTTACATTTGAAGGACTGTTGGGGGCTGGCAGACCCAGCTCCCCTAGCTGGGCAGCCTCTGCTACCACTGAAATCTCTCCCGGGGTGACCAGCTCTGCTGCAGAAGCCAGGCCATCTTGAAGGGGAGAGCAGCTGTGACTGGGAGCCCAGCCTCAACTTCTCCTGGGGAGAGCTCAGACACCACCGGGGATCCTGCAGCCATACCAGCCTGTGACCAGCTACCTTGGCTGTGAACCCACAAACACCAAGATTCCAGCCTCTCTGGCTGCAGGCCCCTAAAAAGTGTGTCAATGGTGGCTTCCAAATAGGCAGACAGGTGCTGCACCTTCTCACAGAGCAGATAGAAGGAATAGCTGGATTGAATAACATCCACCCAGAATTGGCATATTAAACACAGCTGGTGAGGCAATCTGTGGATGGAAAGGTCAGAGGTCGGCTGGAGAGAGGTGGGATTGGGGATCTGGGCTGGAGGGAGAAAAGTGTGCAGCCAGGAATAGAGTGTCAGAGGGAGACTGTGCTGTACCAAATCCGCATCCCTTAGGGACACCTGTAGCACTGGACTGTGGAAGGAGGTCCATAGAGCTGCTGGCAGTGGGAGGAAGGAGGTCCATAGAGCTGCTGGCAGTGGGAGGGGGTGCCCAGAAAGTCAGCCTGAAGTTCTGCACCAGCCATGCAGTGCCGGGGGAGGGGGAGTAGAAGGGAGGATAGAGACATGCAGTGACATGGTTGCTCTGTCTTTATAATTTCCTTGCTTTTACTCACTAAACCCAGTGCATAGGATCTTTCAATTACAAGCACTCACTGTGGCTGAGATGCAGGGGAAGGTGGTTTTGTGGAAGCTGGGGAGCAAAACAGGGAGAGACGTCAGGAAACCAGCTCTGGGACAGTCTAATTCCTCCAACCCTGAACAGCCATTTTTTCCTGAAGACCAGGTCCCTCCTAGCAGTGCAGCTGCACCCAGTCTTGAGCTCCACAGGGAAACAAAGATTCTAAATACCCCAGGGAGTCCTCAGGGACTGGGTTGAGGCGCCATTTGGTCCCGAAAACGAATACAGAAACACCATCACCTAGCGGCGAATACAGAAACACCATCACCTAGAGGCCTTGTCAGAAATAGACACTTGTGTAAACACATCATAAAGCAGGCAGAAAAACAAAATCAATCGGGCAGATTGATTTCACCTGCTTGAAACCAAGGTTGTGGCATCTAACTCAGAGGAGCAGTGGACAGCTGGGAACTTCAATACAGTGCTGACTACCTAACAGGAAACTGAGACTTAGCAGACAGAACAGCAGAGAGGGGTCTTACAACAGCCCCCATGGGACATTAAAACTCAGCTGAAGTGAATGAACTTCATTTTTTATCTTTAACTTAAGAAACTAAATTTTTTTTCTTTTCTTTATTTTTCTTATTATTTTATTTATTATTAATTTTAACTATTTATTTATTTATTTATTTTGGATTAGTGTTCTACATTCTATTTTTATGTTTTATCATTATTTTACTCTCTCATTTTTCTTTATGCCAATCATTTCTTCCTCACTTCTCCATTTTTCATCCTGTTTCTCTTCTCCTGTTCATGCTTTAGTTTTTCTCTCTCTTTTCACTCCTTGTTAAAAATTAATCTTCTTTATCTGCTTTATTGATGCATTACTATTATAGAAGTCTCTGTTGGCTTAATTATATATCTAATTTCCTCTCCCCTGCTCCAAGTCCATGCACCCATCTTTTTTCTCTTTCTCTGCTAGCCAACTTTTTGTTGTTGTTGTTTGTTTGTTTTTTTAATTCTTCTTTTTATTTTAGGCTTTTGTTTTTCCACTCCTTGCTTGTTCTCTTCTCCTAGTAACAGCTTACTTAGATTCACACTCTAAACTTAAGACTGTCTGCTCTCTTCTCTATTCTCCTTTTCCAAAAATAGATGAATATATAGATACATTAAAGAAAGGAATTTTTTAATTTTAATATATATAAATTTTCTTTTATAAATTCTTTATATATATTAATTATTATTTTTTTAAATTATTATTATTTATTACTAGAGGCCTGGTGCATGAAAATTTGTGCACTCAGGGGGGTTCCCTCACCCTGGCCTGTGCCCTCTCACAGTCCAGGACCCTTTGGGGGATGTCCACCTGCCAGCTTAGGCCCACTCCCCACGGGATCTGGCCTAACCTAGCAGTCATACATCTCTCTGGCAGGCTGGGAGACATCAGGGGATGTCCAACTGCACCTATCCCCACTCCCCATGGGCCTCCCATGGGGAGCAGGCCTAGATCACAGTCAGACATCTTTAGTGCTGCCAAGGAGGTGGGAGAGGCTCCCGTCACCACCGCTGTGCTTCTAGTCATCAGCCTGGCTTGTGACTGAGCAGAGCGCCCCCTGTGGGAGCACACTGACCATCAAGGGACAGCGACTGTGATAAGCATCTGCCCCATCGTGGTCAGTGCACATAATAGTGACCAGTTATTCCCAGTTGTTTTGCTGTTAGGGTCAATTTGCATATTACCCTTTTATTATATAGGATTATTATCTTTTAATTGAGTATTTTCTTTTTTACTTTTCTTCTTATGCACTCATTCTCTTTCTACCTGCTCTATACTGAATCATGGCCATTCCCCTATTCATTCAACTCCTTTACCTCACCTTCTGGAAAACAGCACTGTCTCTTCAGATTCAGCTCCCCTCCTTTTTTTCTGGGTGTTTGTCATTTGCATTTTTTGGATTAGTTGTTGGTTTTGTGAAGTTTTCTCCCCTTATACATATATTTTTACATTATTTTTTCTTCTTTTTCTTTTAACTCTTACCTTTTTTCCTTTTCTCAAAATCATTTTTGCACTCTTTTCTTTCCCCTAATTATCTTCTTTTTGGTGGTCACCGTGGTTTGGGGTTATTGGTGCTGTGAATACATTGATGTTTCGTTCCCTTTGTGTCATGTCTTGTCAAGTTGTATTTTGTGTCTTTTGGTCAATGTGGTAGAGAGTGAGACACATAAACAGACACCCTGAGAGAAGCGAAAATGGGAAACAAAGAAACAGCCTCCATACAAAAGAAAAGAAGGAATCACCAGAAAAAGAAGTAAACAAAAATAGAGGCAAGCAATTTGTAAAAGAAAGAATTCAGAGCAATGGTCATAAGGACAATGAAAAGGATGGAGGACAAATTTAACAACATGTGTAAGAACCAAGGAGAAATAAAGAAGAACTGAGAAGAAATGAAGAATGACATAGCTGCAATAAAGAAAAAATAGAAAGCATCAATAATAGACTAGAAGCAGCTGAGGACCACATCAGAGAGCTAGAAGACAAGGTAGAAAAAAACACCCAAGCAGAGCAGCAACTGGAAAAAAATTTTAAAATAAAGGAGGAGAGCCTAAAGGAGCTTTGGAACAACACAAAGGAAACAACATCTGCATAATAAGGGTGCCAGAAGGAGAGGAAACTGAGCAAGGATTAGAAGACCTGTTTGAAGAAATAATGACAGAAAACTTCCCTGTTATTGGGAAGAAAAAACTCACAAAAGTCTAAGAAGCTCACAGAGTTCCAAACAAGATGAACACCATAAAGCCAACACCAGGATACATCATAATCAAACTGACAAACACTAATGACAAAATAAGAATCTAAAAAGCTGCCAGAGAGAGACAGAAACTTACCAATAAGGGATCTCCCATGAGACTATCAACTGATTTCTCAACAGAAACACATCAGGCCAGAAGAGAATGGAATGAAATATACAAAGTGATGCAAAGCAAGGGACTGAATAAAAGAATACTATAGCCAGCCAAGCTATCATTCAAAATTGAAGGTGAAATCAGGAGCTTCACATACAAAAAAGGGCTAAGGGAATTTATTACCACCAAACTAGCAATACAAGAAATGCTAAAGTGGCCAAAACTGGTTTGGCTCAGTGGATAGAACATCAGCCTGCGGACTGAGGGGTCCCGGGTTCGATTCTGGTCAAGTGCATGTAACTGGGTTGCGGGCACATCCCCAGTAGGGGTGTGCAGGAGGCAGCTGATCAATGTTTCTCTCTCATCGATGTTTCTAACTCTCTATCTCTCTCTCTTCCTCTCTGTAAAAAGTCAATAAAATATATTAAAAAAAAAAGAAATGCTAAAGTGACTGCTGTAAAAAGAAGAAATAGGAAGGGAAGAAGGACCACAGGCATAAAGAATAATAATGGTGACAAACAAGATCCTATCAATAATAACCTTAAATGTAAATAGATTAAATGCTCCAATCAAAAGGCATAGGGTACCTGAGTGGATAAGAAAACATGACCCATATATTTGCTGTCTACAAGAGACCCACCTCAGAACAAAGGACTCACACAGACTAATAGTAAAGGGATGAAAAAAAATTTTCAGGAGAATGGAAATGAAAACAAAGCTGAGGTAGCAATAGTTATATCTGACAAATTAGACCTTAAAGTGAAGGACATAACAAGAGATAAGGAAGGCCACTTCGTAATATTAAAGGGAGCAATTCAACAAGAGGATGTAACTCTGGTAAACATATATGCACCCAATATAGGAGCACCCAAATACCTAAAAAAGCTTCTGGAAGATATCAAGGGAGAGATCAACAGCAATACAGTCATAGTAGGAGACTTTAATAGCTCATTGATACCAATATAAAAAAAATCAGCAAAGAAACATCAATCCTAAATGATCCACAAGATAAGATGGAATTAATTGACATCTCAGAACATTTCACCCCAAAGCCACAGAATATAAATTCTTCTCAAGCACACATGGGACATTTTCAAAGATAGATCACATATTGGGATATAGGCAAAGTCTCTTAAAATAAAAGAAGATAGAAATCACACCAAGCATCTTCTCAGGCCACAATGGAAAAAATTAGAAATCAACTGCAATGAAAAAAATGGGGAAAAAATCAAACACTTGGAGGCTAAATAGCATGCTATTAAACAATGATTGGGTTACCAAAGAGATCAAAGAAGAAATAAAAAGCATCCTGGTAACAAATGACAAAGAAAATACAACAATCTAATATTTATGGGACACAGTGAAAGCAGTCTTGAGAGGGAAGTTCATAACTCTGCAGGCCTACCTCAAAAAATTAGGAAAAAATGCTAATAAATTATCTAACCCTAAAACTCAAAGAATTAGAAAGAGAGCAACAAGAAAATCCCAGCATAAGCAGAAGGAAGGAAATAATAAAGATCAGAGCATAAATAAATGACATAGAGACCAAAACAAACAAACAAAAAAACAATACAAAACATCAGTAAAACCAAGAGCTGGTTCTTTGAAAGGACAAACAAGACTGATAAACCTCTAGACATGCTCACCAATAAGCAAAGAGAAAGGACCCAAAACAACAAAATCAGAAATGAAAGAGGTGAAGTAACAACTGACCCCACAGAAATATAAATGATTATGAAAAAATACTATGAACAACTCTATTCCAACAAACTGGACAACCTAGATGAAATGGACATATTCTTTAAAAAAATACAAGCTTCCAAAACTCAACCAAGAAGAATAAAAAACACCTGAATAGGTCAATAACTACCAAAGAAATTGAAACAGTGATCAAAAATCTTCCAGCAAACTAAAGCTCTGGTCCTGACACTTAACAGTGGAGTTCTACCAAGCATTCAAAGAAGAACTAAAAATTATCCTCCTCAGACTATTCCAAAAAATTCAAGAGGAAGGCACACTTCAAAGCTCTTTCTATGAAGCCAGCATTACCCTAATTCGAAAACCAGATAAAGGCACCACTAGGAAAGAGAACTGCAGGCCCATATCCTTGATGAACATAGATGCCAAAACCCTCAACAAAATTCTAGCAAATCAGATCCAGCATTACATTAGAAAGAGCATACAACATGACCAAATTAGATTTATCCCAGGGATGAAAGGATGGTAAAATATCTGCAAATCAATAAATGTGATACATCACATAAACAAATTGAGAGAGAAAAATCACATAATCATATCAATCGATGCAGAAAAAACATTTGACAAAATCCAACACTCTTGATAAAAACTCTCAGCAAAGTGGAAATAGAGGTATCATACCACAACATAATAAAAGCCTTATATGACAAACCTACAGCCAACATCATACTCAACGGGCAAAAACTAAAACCATTTCCCCTAAGAACAAGAACAAGACAGGGATGCCCACTCTCACCACTCCTGTTTGATATAGTACTGGAAGTGCTAACCATAGTGATCAGGCAAGAAGAAGAAATAAAAGGCATGCAAATTGGAAAACAAGAAGTAAAACTGTCCTTATTCACAGATGACATCATACTGTACATAGAAAACCCCAATGACTCCATCAAAAAAACTACTAAACATAAGAAATGATTTCAGCAATGTAGCAGGATACAAAATTAACACACAGAAATCTATGGCCTTTTCTTTTCTCACAGAAAAAGAAACTAAAAAATAATTCCATTTACCATTGCACCACAAAAATTAAGATACCTAGGAATAAACTTAACTAAGGAGATAAAAGACATGTACTCAGAAAACTACAGGTCATTGAAAAAAGAGATGGAGGAAGACATAAACAAATGGAAGAACATACTGTGTTAATGGATTGGTAGACTCAATCATTAAAATGTCCATCTATACTACCCAAAGCAATTTTTAGATTCAACGCAACCCTCATTGAAATACCAACGGCATATTTTACAGACCTAGAAGAAACTCTCCAAAAATTCATCTGGAATAAAAAAAGACCCCGAAGGGCCACAGCAATCCTGAGAAAGAAAAACAAAGCTGGAGGGATCACAATACCAGATATCAAGCTATATTACCAAGCCACGGTCCTCAAAACTGCATGTTACTGGCACAAGGACATATAGACCAATAGAATAGAATAGAGAAGCCAGAAATAGACCCAACCCATTATGCTCAATTAATATTTGACAAAAGAGGCAAGAACATACAATGGAGTCAAGACAGTTCCTTCAATAAATGGTGCTGGGAAATTTGGTCAGATACATGTAAAAAAAAAATGAAAATGGATCACCAACTTACACTATACACAAAAACAAACTCAAAATGGTTAAAAAACTTAAATGTAAAACAAGAAACTATAAAAATTTTAGAAGATTACATAGGCAGCAAAATAGCAGACATTTGTCATAGCAATATCTTTACCAATACAGCTCCTAGGGCAATGGAAACTAAGGAGAAAATAAACAAATGGGACTACATCAAAATAAAAAGCTTCTGCACAACAAAAGAAGCCATCAACAAAACAAGAAAGCCCACTGCATGGGAGAACATATTTGCCAATGCTATTTAAGATAAGGGTTTAGTCTCCAAAATTTATAGAGAACTCATACAACTTAACAAAAGAAAGATAAACAATCCAATCAAAAAATGGGCAAAAGACCTCAATAGACACTTTCTAAAGTGGACATACAGAAAGCCTAGAGGCATATGAAAACATGCTCAAAGTCACTAATTATCCAAGAGATGCCAATAAAAACAACAATGAGGTACCATCTCACACCTGTCAGAATGGCTATCATCAACAAATCAACAAACAAGTGCTGGTGAAAATGTGGAGAAAAAGGAACCCTTGTTCACTGCTGGTGGGAATGCAGACTGGTGCAGCCACTGTAGAAGACAGTATGACTTCCTCAAAAAGTTAAAAATGGAACTTCCATTTGTCCCAGTAATCCTACTTCTAGGACTATATCCCAAGAAACCAGAAACACCAATCAGAAAGGATATATGCACCCCTATGTTCATAGCAGCACAATTTACAATAGCTAAGATTTAGAAACAGCTTAAGTACCCATCAGCAAATGAGTGGATCAAAAAACAGTGGTATATCTATACAATGGAATACTTACACTGTTATAAAAAAGAAGGAACTTTTACCATTTGCAACAGCATGGATCCAATTGGAGAACATTATGCTAAGCGAAATAAGCTAGTCAGAGAAAGATAAATATCACATGATCTCACTCATACGTGGGATATAATGAACAACATAAACTGATGAACAAAAATAGATCCAGAGACAAGGTAGCACTGGACAGACCGTCCAACCTCAGAGAGAATGAAGGGGAGGGGAATTAGAGACCAACCATAGGACTTGTATGCATGCATATTAACATTACCAATGGACACAGACACTGGATGCTGGAGGCTTGCACTTGGGATGGGAGTGGCTGGGGGGGTGGTGGTCAATCGGGGTAAAAGGATACATATGTAATAAACATATTAATCAATAAAAAAGATAAACTACTGAGGTAAGAATACTGTTAATATCAGAAACAGAAGTAGATGGCTCCAAGATTCATGAAAGTAGTGTTGATCAGAGGAAGCTGGTGTAAAGTTTAATTATAAGACCTCCTGGAAGTCTACATTACAATAAAGTAGAAAAAAATATATATATATATATTGCATCAAATTTATAAAAGTAGAGATGGCACATTGGGCCCAAGCTCAAAGTAAGGCAGTATATCTTGAGAGAGAGAAAGAGAAAATAAATTCCATAAGAGAAAAATCAATTACTAAATCTTCTTCAGCTCTTATAAATTTTCTTTTTTTAAGGTTGTATGAGTGATTATTACATGTCCTAAAATAGTCTAAATAAATGTTATTATATTTTTATAGATGACATTAATTTAATGGTTCTGTTTGAATAAATAAATGTGAGGATTTTGTGCTGAGATGCTGATAGAATGTTGGTGTCTTTTTCAAATTCTCCCCTTAAAGTGAGATGTTTACAGATCAATATATCACAGTACCCAAAGACTAAATTTCTATTATCTTTAGAATTTATAACTGTGTTTTATAAAATAAGGAGCCATGTTGCTTAAAAGAGTTTATGTGTAAAAGCATTCAGGCATTAATATTTATCAGTAGCACATAATATAAATATTCTTTTATAGAGAATTTAAAGTTTAGTAGGCACAAACCATGATCATTGAAATTCAAAAGCAATTTTAAGTAGTAAAAAACTTTAACCTGGAAAGGCCCAAGAATATCTCCTATGCTTTAGAGCTAAATTCTGTAGGATCCAGTTTTCATTGATTACGTGTTTACAAGAGTATTTTATGCCTGTGTTAGTGAAGATGACATCATTTCTAATCTAAACCAAAGAATAACTGTTTTTATAAAAAAACAATTACAAATATAACATCTTATATTTTAAACTTTATAAAAAGAAACCCCATTTTAGTTGCAAAAATAGATTATTTTTACAAATTATGGATGAACCACCAGATGTATATATGTGGAAAAAACTAAACACACAAACAAGAACATATACGCATAAACCTGTAACATGAATCCAGAAAAAAAAGTCTTCACCTGTGTGCCAAACATTTTTATCAGTTTAATATTAATTATGAAATAGAGGTCTAATGACTATAATTTCACCAAAATATTCTTAGAAACCCCCAAAATTTTAGATATATTTTTCATATCTAATGCCATGTAAAGGGAAAACTAGTTATGGGCTGGCCTGCAGACACTCTCTGTATTTCATGTGATCCCCCTCTCTACTCTCCAAGTGTTTTATATGCTGTTTTAGGAAAATTATGCCCTACTTTCTAAAACTCATCACTATCATCATCCCAAACTCTCTTTAATATGATGTCAAAATACCAGATAGCTGATTTTATTGTGTATGTGTCCATGTGTGTATAATGTTTTGTACATTATAATGTATTGATATTTTTGGCTGGGATGAAACTACCCTTCCTGAAATTAGCCAATTAGTTGTCATAGCAAAGGAACAAACTGGGAGCTTGATAGGCAAACTAGCCATTCTAGAGCCATAACTCCTTTATTTGGCCTATGCACTTCAGGAGGCAATAATCCTCTGCTTAAATCATCTCAGGGCCAGCTGTCTGGCAGCTAGGATTCATTCCTATAGCCTATAGCTCACTGAACAAAGTATTAAAACTACCCAAATACCACACCATGTACTATGCCCAAAAGAAAACCCCCAAAATGTTGCTTTAAGCATTCTCCCACTCCTATATTTTGTCTCCTGACCACCTGATGTTTTTCTATGTGGCCCTGCATGGCACAGACTAGTGAGTATAATAACCCCTTTTTTAAAAATAGAGTTTTCAGAAGTATATTTTTTAATTTTATCATCTCAGCAAATTTAACTTAAATTTTAAAGGTGTTTCTCCAAAATTTGATTTTTATATATTTTTAAAGTGAGATGTTACATTTTTCTTTCTATTTTTGGGGAGAGGGGCTACTAAGAATAATTAATAGTGATGCAATAAAAATTCTAATTTTGATAAACATCATATTTCCTACCTTCAGTGAGGGTCCTTCATAACTTGGCTCTAATATACCCTTCAAAATTATATTCTATTCTAACTATGATCAAGACTGACATGTAATATTTCTTCTTTAATATTTTTATTCATTGATATGTAGGTTATTTTATAGTTGGAAAGTCTTCTTTTTAAATCTATACATTTATTCCACTATTAAATTTTTCTAATATTCTTTTAATTGTAAAATGTATGTAAATTGCTTTACCATATGTGTCCAAGATAGCTTGAATATTATCAAATTATCATAATTTACAATACGTAAATGTTGCACAACTTTTATTTGTATTTATGATATCTAGCACAACATAGAGAAGATAAATTACAATTAAAATGTTTTATATCTATAAAAATTGCAAAGTAAAGTTATTATGAAAATAAGGGATATAATTATATTTGCACTTCAAATTTTTTAAGTCAAACAAAAGAGAAAAATCCTATGTTATATCTTTAGAATATGAAAAACTTTATTATCAATATATACTCAGTGGCCAGATTATTATGATCTCTGAATGCACATATACATATTAGAGGCCTGGTGCATGAATTCGGGCATGGGTGGGGTCTGGCCAGCCTGGCCAGGAGGAGGGGGCCTGGGCAGTTGGCCAGGCTGCCTGCTGGTCGAACTCCTGGTCGAGCGGACAATTTGCATATTAGTCTTTTATTATATAAGATAAATACTGAATGGCCAGATTATTATGATCTCTGAACACATAATAATCTGGCCACTTAGTGTATAGCTATAAACACTATACTAGGAAGCCATTAAAGTAAAACAAAATTAAGTGATACAATTAAAAAATCCATGGATTATTACAAGACATTTATTTTTCTGTAACTTTAGAAAAATTTTCTAAAATTTTAGACACAGTTTCAGTATAATAAATTGTTGACATCTTCTTTGAGTACATTTGAGCACTACCTTTTCCTTCATATTCCCGGAAAGATTGTGGCTTGCTTGACAAAAAGACAAGTTTAACTTTTAATGCATTGGTTGAAATGCTATTATATAATTTTCAGCAAACACTAAGTTTAACAGCTTTGGCAGCTTTCTACAAAGATCCACTCTCGACTTTTGTAAGAACTTCACAGTAACACTATTGGTTGTGTTTTCTGACTAATATAAAAGTTAGTCAACAGTATATTCTGCAAGATTGATACCTTTTTAATGCATCTACTTTCTCATTTTTATTACTTAATGAATGAATTATACACACCTAATATCTCAGTATATCAACAATTATAAAAATGCAAATATATATATTTCTTTTTGTTTTGTTAATCCTCATCTTAGGATGTTTTTCCATTGATTTTCAGAGAGTGGAAGGGAGAAGGAGAGACACAGAGAAAGGAACACGGATACGAAAGAGACACATAAATTGGTTGCCTCCCACACATGCCCCAACCAGGGCTGGGGATGGAGCCTGCAACCAAGGTCACTGGAGTCAAACCGGGACCTTTCAGTTAGCAGGCTGATGCTCTATCCACTGAGCAAAACCGGCTGGGGCAAACATATATTTCTTAATAAGATAGTTCCCTAGTATATACTTTATTGCTGTAAAAATGTACCAAGAAAAATAGACAAAAAGAAATTGTCTAAAACGCATTGCTTAAAATGATATAAAGTTTTGACTATTTTGATAGGAAAACTTAAAGTGTATAACTTTGCCTCTTTCAAAGTGTGTGATAGTTCCTAGTTATTTATGAATATTTGAAGTTATTTCCATTATTCCTTATTAATTGCTTGTGGCAGCCAAGAGTTAAAATATGGGTATCCTATTATATAATGTAGGAGAACAGCTGCAACACAGTCTGCTTCTGCTGATGCTCTTGACAATGTGTTTCCTAATGCCCTAAAAACAGCTTCTCCCTGCATGGCTGTTACTTCACACTCTCAGGCTCTTACAATTGGCCTACTGAAATATTCAAGTGTCACGTTGAGGAAAATCCGTTTCCACTCATCGAAAAGAGATAGCATGACAAATGTAAGTGAGGACAGAAAAACAAAACCAGTTACTGACAGCATGAGTGTCCTGGTTTCTTGAGAACACACACACACAAACTTAAGTTTTTGAAGAAAGTTGTATCAATTCTGCTATATGTAAAATTGATATAGGAAAATTGTTCATTATTCAAGGAAAGGAAGGAATTATATAAAAATCAAAAGAAATATTGCAACAATGTCTTAACTCTAGTATAAGTAGTAATTTTTCTACTAACATTATGGACGGCAATGACAGAAAATCCTCTAAAAACATTATGCTTGTTTCCTGGCAACTTGCAGATTTGCCTCTAAAATATATTAAAAGTTTTTTTTCTAGAGAGTTTTCACATGACTTGAGCAAGGGATCTTTTCTCCCTTCACCAGCATAAATTCTTCCACAGATTACTATCAGAATCAGTATTTGCAATGTGCCACATGCTAGTGAGACGAGCAGTTTCTGAAGTAATTTCCCTGTGGAAATCTTGTACCTACCATCTTTGATCATTTCAACCTGGTCTAGATGAAACTCCCAATCTATGCTGCTTGATGAAGTATGAGCTCTATGACCCCCAAGTGTCTGTCAATTATTAAAAGGCCCTATGTTTGCACATACATAAATCTTGATAAAGTATTCTTAAACCTTTGAAGGAAAAAGATAATAAACAAAGGAATAATGGGAAAAATGTTACATATATTTATTTTCCTGTTTATTGAATTTACTGGGGTGACACTGGTTAACAAAATTATATAGGTTTCAGGTGCACAATTCCACAACACACTGTCTGTACACTATATTGTGTTCACTGCCCCAAACCAAGTCTCCTTCCATCACCATTTATGCCCATGCACCAGTCTCCACCTACCCCCATCCACCTCCCCCTGGTGATCACAGTATCTTTGCACATCTGTCTTTTTTTTTTTTTTCAGGTACCCTACTCTTTATTTTTCCCCCCATCACATTAGAGCAATGGTAAAGCTATTTAATAAAAAAATGTTTAGGTGTATAGAAATATTTTGTATAATTATTTTCACTCACAATTAAGTAATAGGGCCTAAGCTGGTTTGGCTCAATGGACAGAGTATCAGTGCAGACTGAAGGGTCCCTGGTCTGATTCTGGTCAAGTGCACATGCCCCGGTTGCAGGCTCCATCCCCTGTGCAGGAGGCAGCTGATCAATGATTCTCTGTAATCATTGATGTTTCTATCCCTCTCTCCCTCTCCCTTCCTCTCTGAAATCAATAAAAATATATTTTAAAAAATAAATGGGGTAATATCTGCTATCAACATATTACATTGATATGCTTATATAAAAGAGTCTCAGAAGAGAGTGAAAATTGGCTCAATTACTTGAAATAGATATCTCAGTATAAAAGAAGTAGAAAGCACTACTTTACTTCTTCCTTGAGACTCAGCATTTTATCCTATAATTGATAAACTTTTATTGGGAACAAAATATATTTTATCAATATTAATTTTCATGTGGCTGGCAAATGCTATTGAGCCTCCCAAAGATAAAACTCTGGGACTCTAGCAATCCTAGTGACTTGTACTTCAACATATAATTTAAATGAGACAATATTAAATCTTAAATTTATTTTAATAGCTTAATCACTTTTAACTTATCTAAAGCAAATGCATCGTTAAATCTAAGCACTTGAAAATAAACAAAAATATTTGATTAAGATGCCTTATGCCAAATTTTTACTTTTGTAAGTACATGGATTTTGTCTATAATTTTATGACATTGACTATTTACAATAATGAATATTTAGTGAACAGTACTTTGTTAGGGATTCAATGAAAACTTCCATTTGTCAAATATGTGCTTGTTTTCAAAATGTATATAAGAAGTGTTGAATTATTTAAAAAAAACAGTAATCAATAGACATATCAGAGACACTCAAACTATATAGATCACAAAAACCCCATTTTAACCATTTCTTTTCACCACTGGCCTTACAAAGGTTCTTCTACTATCAATTAGAGAGATTAACAAGAGATTTTAAAAAATTCTCCATGCTTCACATGGAGCTGCATTAATACAAGTAGAATAGACCTTAAGAAATTTTTAAATTTAGTGTTATTTGGGAAATCCAATGAATACAAAATTTTCCTTATTTGAAAAGGAGAAAAGTAAAAGCTAAAAAATACACTATTTTACTTAGCATAATGCTTATTTCACTTAGCATAATGCTCTCCAGTTCCATCCAAGCTGTTGCAAATGGTAAGAATTTCTTCTTTTTTACTGTCAGAGAAAGATAAATATCACATGATCTCACTAATTTATGAAATATAATGAACAATGTAAACTGATGAACAAAAACAGATCCAGAGACAGAATCAATCAATTGTACCGTCAAACCTCAGAGTGAAGGTAGGGGAGGGAGGGGGTAAGGGGGAGAGATCAACCAAAGGACTTGTATGCATGCATATAAGCCTAACCAATGGACACAGACAACAGGAGGGGCAGAGGGCATGAGTAGGGGGATTGGGGAGTAATAGGGGGCTAAGGACACATAGGTAATACTTTGATCAATAAAGAAATTTAAAAAAATATATACTATTTTATCCAAGCTATCTGGCAACATGAGAATTTATGGCTATTCAGATTCCAGTGTACAGCTGAGCCTTGATGTGCCTTAATCTGGTGTGAGTGAATCATAGCTATGTAGTTTATAAAACCAGAAGATGAAACTTCTGATTAATATAATTAAAAATATAAGAACAATATCAATTTCTAGACCAGCATGCACCCAGAAGAAGATTTGGCAATACATTTCCTGTAGGAAAGCTACTGTCACCAATTCTGTTGCTGCAATTTTTACTATCATATATGTGTGTGATGTATGTGTGTGTGATATATATGTGAACAACTTTTATTTGTTTAGAGACAAGAGTAGTTTGAAAACATAAGCAAACAAAGAGTTCAATTGATTTTACCTGCGCTAATTAGTGGTGATGTATGCTGACAAATTATTTTTACATCTCACTGCATGGACAATGAATAGAATAATTAAAAACCAATCCCACATAGCATTTGATTCAGTTATATATTGGGGGAAAAAAAGAGACCTGGTATTTAATATTTAAAAAGCTTATTTAAATATTAAATAGAAATTTTTGCTCTGATTAATTAAATGAGAATGAAGCTTAGAAAATGTATTCTAATGCCTGCAATGCCTAACAAGACAGTGTGACAAATAATGCTTCCCCAATATGATCACCAGAATTTTTTTCAAGAAGTGCACTTCTATTTTTTATTATTAAAATATATTCAGATCACATGTGAAAAAAAACAAAACTAGCTTATCATTCAGGAAACTTGCTGTACTGTGGCAGCGAAAGGAAAGGGAGAAACTCAGCTTTAACAAAGCAGTTGGCAATATGCTCTGGTCTTTATTTGTCCTTGGTCTGGACTAGAATACTAATGACTTGAAAAATGGATCCTTTCCTACTTCAGTGTTTCTAAAGGATTCTTTAAGGAATTATTTTCTTATACTCACTACTTAAGCAGCACAAGGTTTCCTTTTATTTTGTGTTGTTTGTATTAGAAGCATTTTATTGATATTTTCATTCTTCAAGGATACTGGAGTCAATAATTTGTTATTTCTCCTTTGAATTGGGGGTCATCATCCTCACAGTTTGGTTCAGGAACCTAAGATAGAAGAACTATAAAATAAATAAACATTTATGTTTGTCACTTAGATTATATATAGTCTCAATGTTATATATATCCTTGATATTTTCTTTGAAATACTATGCTTTTTAGACCATAAAAGCCTGCAATTAGAGATGACTGCAATTTATATGACTGCAGTTTTCCATTCATTTCAAGGCCAATAATGATTATTAAGTAATTAGTGTGTCTTAGAAGACTTGTTCAGGAAAGAATAGAACATATGTAATTTAATAATAATGGAATAACCCACTTGCAAAGTGCAGGATGCTTTAGCCAATATTATGCATATGTGAGACCCTTTAAAAAATACCATTTGGGAGAACATTACCTGCTGGCCTGAAGAAAATGTTCTTTATATTCTATTTGGTAAGAGAGAACAAGCAGAAGCTCTAACCCAAAGGAACTTCATTGTAACTGAACAACATCAGGATATTTTTCTCATCCAATCTTGCTAAATGGAAGATTATTCATTTATGAAAGTTATCTTTTAGAAGATATTGGGGGGGGGGGATGGAGCTCATAATGCAAGACAAAATAATTGCTGAAGATTTAATTCAATAATTTCTGAAATCCATCTTCAATTTATTCCAAAAAGGTCTCCTTTCCCCAATAGACAACTGTTGTTATTAAACATGTTTTGTTAAAATTAAAAAGGCTAAGTATAACTTGATATTTTAATAGCATTGATACATTAATATTATATTTTTCCTATAGATGAAAAACATACATTGTGTTGAACCACTAATAGTAACAAGTTCATTGTTCCCAGCTTTGATGTCAGAGCACAATGCAATCTGTCACACAGGGGATCCTATACCATCCTTCATTTCCTGACAGAGATTCTCCACTTTAACCCATCTAACCAAAATGAAATATTGAATCTTATCTTTACATTTAGTCATGCCAGTTAATTTTACATGGATTGACATCATCAAATTTTCTGACTAAATATATTTTTAAAACCTACTAATTGCTTTTAATAACAGCATTTTACTACACATTGAATAGTTATTGAATATCTAGATAGATATCCAATATTTAACGTTGTATTGATACACACTTATATGTTAACATTTTGTTACATACCAGCTTAAGAAAAAAAATTTTTTTAATCATACTTAGGGATCCTGTATGCTATTCTAGATCCAATTCCATTTTCTGTCTCCTCAGAGAGAACCATTCTCCCGTGTTTACCATTGTATTCTTTCTCTTTATGATTTTACCACATATACTTACATCTTAATGAAACATTTAATTTTGCATGTTTTGAAGTTAGATAAATAGAATTATAATACATATGAACTCTGAAACTTTTTTAGTTAGTATTATGCTCTTGAGATTCATCAACATTGTTTCAGGAAGTAACAATTCATGCTATATGGTATTCTACATATGACTATATTTCAATCTCTTTTTTATATCATTATTGATAGATATTTTGGTGACTACTTCTTGGTATTTTAAAATAACTTGTTACATGACCATTATTTATACATTTTGTCTGGTGTATATGTAGAAGTCATTGCTGGAATAAATGTAGCTGTGCAATTACTGAGATATAAGGCATTTAATTTTCAGCATTATTACATAATGCTAGAATGATTTGCAAAGCAAATCACCACCTACCTCCTGCAACAATATTCTTTACATTGTCACCAACATTTAAAGCTATTAGCTTTCTAAAATGTTTGCTAAACTGGTATATATCAAATGGGATTCACTTTGTAGTTTCTGAATAACTAATGCTGGGTGTGATAATAGGCCACACAGGTTTCTCCTTTTAGGATATTCTTATTAAGAATATTTGCTCATTTTCTTATTAGGAGGTTTGCCTTTTTCTTCATAGGTTTAGTAGTCTTTATACTTTGTTATCTATATGTATTGAAATGTCTTCTAAAATGTACAATAATACATACTTAATTTCAATATAGTCAAATTTATCACAGATATGTTTTACTCAGATCTGCTATATTGTCATAAATCAAAAGTTTGATTATATGGTTCTATTTTTGATGTATTCATCAAATTGTTTATCCGTTACTCAGAAAATAGTGTCTCAGTGTAGCTATTTATAATGTTTGACGTCTGGTAAGCTATATTTCTTATTGCATCCTATTTATATGATTCTCTTATTCTTTATTGATTAAGGTATTTCATATGTGTCCTTATCCCCTCTTACCCCCCACCCCCCAGATTGTGCCCTCAGCCCCCTAGGGTCTGTGTCCATTGGTTATGCTTATATGCATGCATACAAGTCCTTTGGTTGATATCTCTCCCTTTCCCTGACCCTCCCCTGCCTTCCTTCTAAGGTTTGTTGATCTAATCAAATATCACATGATCTCATTCATTTGTGGAATACAATGAACAATATAAACTGATGAACAAAACCAGATCCAAAGACAGAGAAGCATTGATTAGACCATCAAACCTATTTATATTCATTTAAAATGTCTTGGTTACTCTAGGCCATTTTTCTTCCATACATTGAGACTCAGCTTTCAAGCTTTCTTATAACCTGTCATACTTTCACTAGAGTCTATAGAACCTATTGATAAATGGTAGAAGAATACATCCTGTCTAATAAAAGAATAATATGCAAATTAACCATCACTCTGATACACCCACACACCACGCCCACCAGCCAATCAGGAGAGAGCATGCAAATTAACCTAACCAGGGTGGCTGCAGCCACAGAGCAAGCAGGAGGCTTGGGTTTCCTAAGCAATGGAGGAAGCCAAGCTTTCCTCATACCCTGGCAGGCCCAAGCCTCCAATCAAGGCTACAAAGTTTCAATTATAGAAGATAAATAAATCCCACATACCAGGGCCTCCACTTGGGTCACCCCAAGGGAACCCCCACCCTGATCCAGGACACCCTTCAGGGCAAACCAGCTGGCCCCCACCCATGCACCAGGCCTCTATCCTATATAATAAAAGAGTAATATGGAAATTGACCATCACTCCAACACACAAGATGGCTGCCCCCATGTGGACACAAGATGACTGCCACAAGATGTCCAGCAGGGGAGGGCAGTTGGGAGGGACCAGGCCTCCAGGGGAGGGCAGTTAAGGCTGACCAGTCTGGCAGGGGAGGGAAGTTGGGGGCAACCGGGCCTGCAGGGGGGCAATTGGGGAGGACCCAGGCCTGCAGGGGAGAGCAGTTGCAGGAGACCAGGCCTGCAGGGGTGGGCAGTTAGGGGCAAACAGGCTGGCAGGGGCGTGGTTAAGGGGTGATCAGGCTGGCAGGCTGAAGTGGTTAGGGACAATCAGAAAGGTAAGCAGGTGAGCAGTTGGTAGCCAGCAGTCCTGGATTATGAGAGGGATGTTCGACTGCCTACTGGGATTGGGCCTAAATGGGCAGTTGGACATCCTTCGAGAGGTCCCATATTGGAAAGGTTGCAGGCTAGGCTGAGGGACACACACCTCTGTGCACAAATTTTGGGCACTGGGCCTCTAGTATTTTTTATAATAGATCCTACAGCCCAGGCCATGATATAATTCTCCATTTATTTGGTAATTTTAATTAATATTAACAAAATGTAATGAATTTATCTTTGAATGGCAATTTTATTCATTTTTATGGTTGTATGTCCTTAGTTGATTTTTTTTGGACCTAATACAGTAGATAAAACTTTCAGGGTAGCATTGAATAGAAGTGATAATATTAAGTAGCATTCATTTCCAAACCAGAAAAAAAAAAAAAACCTTAATATTTAAAGTATCAGTTTTACTATAGACTTTGGTTAATATATTATCAGAATAAGAAAATATTTCTATTCTTAGTTTGCTAAAAACTTTTTTTCATGTATGACTGTTGACTTTTTCAAATGCATTTTCTGCACTTATTCAGATAAGCATGTTTTGTTTTGTTAATATTGATTGATGATCTACTAAGTTGTTATATTTTCACTATTAGTTTGTAATATTTTCTCACTTGTATTAATTATATTTTCATGTTTTACCTGTGTGTGTTTCAGGAGTGTGTATATATTTACACAAGTGTGTTTATATTTTTTTGTTTAGATTTGTCTCTATCACCTTATCTGTACTCCACTCCACACCCCTAGATTTCCATTTTTATTTTTTCACTTTCCTTCCTCTTTTTTTGGTATAGAATTTTGTTACACTTACTTTTTTCTTTAAGTCATCTGAAAGTTGAACACTATAATTTTATTTTAAAATTTTTCTCTAGAAATATTTAAATGCCTATTTTTATTTTCAATTTGAAATGAATTAGTGTCTGTAGTCTCATTCAAAATAATGCAGAGTTTTAACAATTTGATTCTCACCACCTCCCTCCTGTGTATTTATTTATTTGGTGTTTTAGTTTGAAACCTTTTGAAACTTAAAATAATTTATTATTGATTTTACTCACTCAGTTGTCATTTATGTTTAAGTTTAAACTACCACTTTATTTGCATGTTATTGTTTTTCACATTCTAGCTTTTCCACTGAGATGAATTTTCCTGTGCTTTTTTTTTTTTACAATCATCTTTACAATTTCTATTAATGAGAGTCAGTATAGTAAACATAGTTTTAGATTATTTGAAAATAATCTGTTTGACCTTTTCACAAATGCTACTTAGGTAATATTTTATCATAGTGAAGATATGTGTTCAGCCCTGGCCAGTGTGGCTCATTTGGTTGGGCATTGTCCCATGCACTGAAAGGCTGCCAGTTCAATTCCCAGGAGGACATATGTAGGCTCAATCCCCTGTAGGTGGTGTGCAAGAGGCAGCCAATCAATGTTTTGCTCTCACATCGATATTTCTCTCTCTTCTTTCCTTCTTCCTTTCTCTTTCTAAAAACCAATAAATAAAAAGAAAAATATATGTGTCCATTGTCTTCTAAATTGCATTATTATTTCTGAAAAGCTGTGGTAGATAGATTCCAGGATAAACCATGATTATCCACACCTCCTGGTAGTCCTTGTTTAACATATTCTTGATCATGAACAAGACTTTTGATTTGCTTCAAACCAGTAGAATTTGATAAAAATTGCCACCACTATTATCTATAACTAGAGGCCCAGTGCACAAAATCGTGCATGGGTAGGGTCCCTAGGCCTAGCCTGTGGTCAGGGCCATCTTCCACCCACTCACCAGGCCCCAGTCCCATCCCACTGCCACCACCCACCCGGTTCCCCATTTGCCATCTGGCAATTTGTGTCTGCTGGCTGGGGAGGGGTGTGGGTGGGACCAAGAGGTGATCAATGCACCTCATAGCAACTGGTTGAGCGGTCCTTCTGGTTGTTACATCATTATGGTTGCTGGGCTTTTATTATATAAGATAATAAAAGCATAATATGTTAATTAGACCAGATAGCTGAACGACCTTCCAGACATCATTCTGGACGAAGCCACCACAGGGGTGGTTGAGACAGAGGTGGTTAGGGGCAATCAGGCAGGCAGGCGAGTGGTTAGGGGTGATCAGGAAGGCAGGCAGATGCAGTTAGAGGTGATCAGGCAGGCAGACAGAGTGGTTAGGGCAGATGTGTCAGGCAGGCAAGAGGTTATGAGCCAGCAGTCCGGATTGTGAGAGGGATGTTCAACTGCTGGCTTAGGCCTGATCCTGCAGGAATCCCTGTGGGATTGGGCCTAAACTGGCAGTCAGACATCCCCTGAGGGGTCCCAGATTGCAAGAGTGCCCCCCCCCATGCATGAATTTCATACACTGGGCCTCTAGTGTTTCATAAGATTATAATGTAAATCTTGTGAGCTGTCTCCTTCACTGGCTTAGAAGAAGCAAGTTTCTATAAGCCGTTCTATGGAAAGGAATTTAAGGCAGCCTTTGTTTAATAGTCAGTTATTGAGAAGTCTGGAATCCTGCCTGGAACTCAATGCTGCCAACGATCCACATGAGCTTGGAAGCGTGTCCTTCCTATGTGTACTTTCTGATGAATACACAGACCTGGCTTACACCTTCTTTGCAGCCTTAGAGAGGAACAAACTAAGCCACATCTGGATTTCTGGCTCACAGAAATTGTGATATAATAATGTGTAATTTTTTGCTGCTAACTTTGTGATACTATTCCTTGGCAACAATATATTAAATATGTATTTTAATACTTGGAAATAGGATCCTAGAGTAACAAATATCTAAATATTGTGAAAGTGGCTTTGAAACAGGACCATGTACTGACGTTGAAAAAAATTAATAATATGACATATAAAGACTAATTTGACTTGAATAGGGTATTATTATTAGGAATCTAGACTCTGTACTTAGAGGATACTCTCAGTGAGTTTGCAAAAGGGGTGAAACACTGGCAGAAAACAGCAAAAGTGTTGCTTATAATTAGGTAGAAAGAGAACATAAAAGTGATAAAATTGGTTAGGTAGTTAAGGAGATTTTCAGACAAAGTGTGAAAGCTGCTATTTGGTTTCTTCATGATGCTTATAGTAGAATATAATAGAGGAAAGATAATTGGAAGAATTAACTGTTAAACATAAAGGAAGCATGACTTGATACTCAGCCTCTTTAAATTCACAGGAGATCCAAAAATTATTTGAGAAAACTATTTCAATGAAAATTCTGTGAACTTGGTGAGAGAGACAGAGAGAATACAAAATGAAAAGCGTTCTTTGGCGGTCCCAAAATTCTATCTCCAGGCAGCAGGCTGATTAAAATACTCAGCTTTGAATATGTGATACATTTCATTAACTTGGACTCAGAGGACAGAAACCATAGTTCAGAAGGCAGACCTGAAAACCAATGAAAATTATTCCTAAGATATAAACCCTAATCAATAAATCCCCAATATTTTCCAACCAGGATTTTAGAACTGTTTTAGACCACTGGCTATTTAGACCTCCAAATGTATCCCTTTTTTATAGGTGTTATCCAATACTTATTTCACCATTGTATCTTGAGTGTATGTAGTGGAATGGATGGAAATCTGGAACAGACAGACTCTAAGATGTGCCTCAGTTATCCCCACATTTTTGCATAATATCATCTTTTTGAATATAAACAAAACTTATAGCACATTTCTAATATTATTTAATTGTTTTTTTCCCAAATCATAAATTTTCCTTTAAGTCTCATTTTGTATTAAGCCCAGCTATTGGTTTCTAATTATTATTTTCCTGAGAGAATTGTTTTTATTTTCAAATCTACTTGAACATTTTTTAAAGTCATTTGATTATTACTTGCATAGTCAGTCCAATATTTTGTTCTATCAAAGATATTAATTGTTTAATCTCTTGCCTTCTAATATCTAATGCGACCATAGCAGTAATGATTAGTCAGTTGATTAGTTTATTCTTGCTCTACTTATGCTTCCTTGTTTCCTTATATTTTTGAGTTCCTACTCCTTGGAGAATTACATGTAGGTTTTGTGGAGACCTAAGTTAGAATTTGGTTTCTCAGAGAAGATCTGTTATTGTTTCTGGCAGATGCTTGTGAATAACACAGGATGGGCAAGAGTATGTTTACAGTTATGAGTATACAAAACATTGTGTTTACTATTATTGAATTATTATCTATTAATTATGGTGTTATTTTCCATACAAACACGTGCCCCACCTTGTATAATTCCCATTACTATTTTACAATATATTTATGATGTGAAATTTTAATAACAAACAAGACAACTTGTACTATTGGCTGAAAACTTGGCTGGAGCTTACCCTTGTTTACTAAATCTCTGGAGAGACCTTTTGTCCATTTAGCAATATTTATCAAGCAAAAGATTTTCTTTGAAATCATCTCGGCAGTGGGCAAGGTTATTTAAAGTGTGCACTTAAATGATTGACCTGGGCTATAGGATCTGGCTTGACTTCGCCCACGTTTACAAATACCTTCAAAGTTAATGCAGGATTCTATCTATGCTTGCTCCTTGGAGTTCCTGCTTTCACTTAGTGTTTGGTCTCAGAGTATTAACCAAGAATGTTTAAATGAGTGTTTAATAAAACAGTTTAGCAATGTTTTTACACGTTTTCAGAGAATGGGTTGATCAGGGTAATAAATCAGACAACCTGCTAGAAACAAAATTTCCTCCTAATTCTTCATACCTTTGTTTAAACTTCACATCCTTTCTAACTCAAGTCCCAGGTTCTTCATCTTCTTCAAATTCTTTATAGAACTTATGGGCTAAAAAACTGCTCTTGATTGTGTACACCAAAATTTTTAACTCTCAGAGTGACTATATCTAGAGATAGGGCCTATAAGTAGGTAATTAAGGTTAAATGAAGTCATAGGCGTGGAATCCTGATTCAATAGGATTACTATATTGTAAGAAGACACAGCAGAGCTCATACTCTCACTTCCTCTCCACCATGTGAGACACAGGGAGGTGTCCTCATACAAACCAGAAAGAGAGCCCTTGCCAGAAGCCAAGTTGACCAGCACTTTGATCTTGGACTTCTCTGCCTCCAAAAGTTATGGCAACCTGAGTAGACAAACACAGACTTTGGTACTGAGAGTGAGGTGCTGCTATAACAAAACTAAACAGAGAGCAGCTTTGGACTGGGTAGAGGCTGGAAGAATTTTGAGGTGCATGTTAGAAATATGGTTGTTAGGAAAATTCTAGTAAGGTGTCAGGTGCAAATGAGAAACATGTTTTTGGAAAGTGGGAGAAAGACAATCTTTGTTATGAAACGACAAAGAGCGCAGCTGAACAGTCCTTTAGTGTTTTGTGAAAGGCAAAAGTTGTAAGCAATAATATTGGATATTAGCTGAGGAAATTTCTAAGCAAAGTTTTAGAAAATTAGCTTGGTTTCTCTGAATTGCTTATAGTAAAATGCAAGAGGAGAGAGATAGATTTTAGCAGAAATTGTTAAGCATAAAAAAACCAGAACTTGAAGATTTATATAATCCTCAGCATATCCACATTAGAATAAAAAAAAAGAGAGAGCCCAGCCAGCATGCTCAGTGGTTGATCATCAGCCTATGAATCAGGAGGTCATGGTTCAATTCCCGATCAAGGCACATGCTTGGGTTGCGGGATAGATCCCCGGTATGGGGTGTGCAGGAGGCAGCCAATCAATGATTGACTCTCATCATTGATGTTTCTATTTCTCTCGCACTCTCCCTTCCTCTCTGAAATCAATAAAAATATATTTAAAAAGAGAGAGAGAAAATTTGCTTTGAAGAGGATACTAAGAGTGTGGATGAACAGCAGTTTGATAAAGGTATCATGATTGTGACTCATAGACTTATGTCTCATATGTCATATTTATGTCTAATACAAATAGGGCTATATCAGCAAAGATACCACTGGTTTGCACTAAAGGGGGCAGAGAAAGTGGGACAGAATGAAAGAACTCTGTTAGAAATCATAGATTCTACAGGATTGCATCTTAGAGCTATTTGGTTGTAAATGTAGGCTATTTCTCAGTAAAAGTAAGAGTGACCCCACTAGTAATTCAGAGAATAAGTGCTACATGGATCCTAAGATACAAGAATTGATAAAAGATTCAGTTCTACTAGTTAATATATTTTTTTAAATTTTCTTAAGAAGACCTACTTTTTTATCTTTCAAAGCATGACACATATTGTTTTCTATTAAGGTTAATAGTCAATATTTGTTTGATAATTGATTTTTAATTAGAAATGAAAAAAAGTTAACAAACAATAAAAAAAATCCAACAGGAATATGACTTTCTGTCTCTATCCTACTTTTAGTGATTCTTAAATTTTACTATTGTTAAACAAAGCTGGATTTGGCTACCAGATAGATCCATTTTAGGTTTCTATTAAGATAAAAATCTCTGCTTTCACTAGAAAAAAACTTTAAAAATATGGGTGATATTCTACTGATAACTAGATGCTCCTATTCTTATACTGATGTGAGACTTAGATAAAATAGGTCATGACTTGCAGTTACATAATTGAAATGTTTCCTGCCCTAAATACATTACTGGTTCATATTTATGTCTAATTTTTAAATGAAAAGCAAGGATAACTTTCTTGTCACATAACTCCAAGATGTCATTATAAATGTACTCTTAACCTCACTTTTAATGATATTATTTGGCAAATGGGTATTTAATGCAAATTTGTTAATACTTCATATTGAGTTTTTTTAATATAAAATAACTCTACCATAGGATTTTGAAAAAAAAATCTCTCTCATTTATTTTACAGACATTACATTTTTTAAGACAATTGCTAGATCAAGAGCAGGAAGTCTGGTCTTGACTACACACTTAATTCAAAGGTTATCCTTGGCCAAGTCTTCATTATTCTCTAGACATGAATTTGCTTTAATATAAAATGAAAGTTCCAGTTCTATGAAACCTTAAATTTCCCCTAGACATATATTCAAGGTCTTCTTGCATATATCTCATGATTTTGGTGTATAGTATCAACCTTATCTCTTCTATATACCCAGTCAATCACGTGACTGGTCACCCTGGCACTTCTCTGCAGTTTCTTAAGGTTATTAAGAGCCCAATGGAAAAAAAGTTCAAAATTTGATGATAATGTTCCTCTTATGGAGTTATCCTAACCCTGAATATAATCATCAGAATAGTAGACCTCAGAGTTTTAGAGACAAGAAGCTAAAATATTAAATATTATTTGTGGAGATAATCATAGGAGGTATAAATCTACATATTGATTGAATTGCCAAACCTTTTCTTCTTGAATTAGGAAAGACAGTGTATAAAATATAACCTTATATCCTATTTTTAGTTATTCAGAAATAATGAAATATGTCTCTTGGTATTATAACTATGGTGGAGGGGAGTGTTCTTCTATGATTCCCTTTTTCATTTTTCTCTGTTTGCAGCCTACCACAGAATGTAAAACTCAATCCTCTTTTTCTTTCCCAACTTGACATAAAACTTCATGCAAAAAGGCAAAAATTGTGGTTAGTATGACAATATCTTGCAGAATGCTCTAGTTTGCTTATATAGTGTCTTTGCACCCTGAGGGAGGAAAAAAAAAAGAACTTCCAGGTGTAAAGGAAAATGAATGTTTTGGCAAAAACAGAATGAGAATCCTATTCTCTTTCCACCCTACTCCAACCTCTAGAAGTGAGAAGGGTGGGCATTATGATAGATTTACTAATGAGTAAGCTTTTCTCAGGGGGCCCAAGGGGTAAGATGGTGATGCAACAAATCTTTTCTAGGGACATATAAATAGAAAAGTTAAAGGAAATAAAGATCAAGAATATCTAGTGAGAGGCAAAGGAAGTACAAAAGGATGCATATTACCAGATACATGAGAAAAACAGCATTGGAGAAAACCAGTGGCTAATTTTTATCCAATTAATGACTTGGAAAGAGTTGAATGAAGAAAGGCTATTTGGCCTGCCAAAATTTAACTGAGAGAGCGCTATTTATTACTAAAAAGGGGTTGACAGCATAATTAAGAGAGAGACACAGAAATCTCTCTTGTCACCTCATCATTGTGTATGGAAGGCAGTGGTGAAATTTTTAAATTCATGATAAATTTTTAAGTCAAATGATTTTGAAATTAATGGATTTAACTAAAAAAACGTTTTGAATACATTAAACTTCTTGCCATTAGTAAAGCTAAGAATTTAGATTCAGAAGTTAAATTGGTTTAGAAAAAGTACATCTCTGAACAGCTTAATTATATTTATTATTATAACTAAAAGTTAACCTGGACACTTACAACTTTTTATTCACTTGATTGTCACATAACTTATTTGCACTGATATTACCAAATGAGGTCAAAAGTTAACTAGAATTTGGAGTTCTAAGTGTCACGAAGCAGAAAAATTCTTCACTTTCATTTAGCATTGCAATGAAAAGTGTGTGTTCTGAAGAGCAGAGAAATACACAAGTTAAATTTACTCCATGCAAAGTAAATGCCTCTTGCTAAAAAGAAAAACTGCCACAGATGTTTGTTGTTTATTTGTTTAGGAAAAGTAAGACTTTTTAAAAGATAAATTATTAAAAATACCCAGAAACAATAAAAAACAAAACAAAACCAAAGCCTTGTGCTTTGTTTTGTCAAAAATATGTAAATGACTTATTTATCATGCACCATGCAATGATATTGGGTCTGATAAAAACTGTCAAATGTCTCAGAACATTGTCAAAAGTCATAGAGCTGAGTGTGATTTAACTAACTTGAGTAATGTTCTGTGAAAGATGAGATAGTTCACACATCTGTCTGTCATTTTTTTCCATATCATTTTTAAGAGACACTATATTTAAAGACTCTGTAATTCAGTTAAGAAATAAGTAAGTAGACACAGGTTTACCCACCAAGAAAAGATAACTAAACCACAGTACTTTTCATAAATATTTTGTATGTTCTAAGGACAATAAAAATATATACCATCTGAGCACTCATAGCAAAATGCCCCTATGATGTATTAAAGCACTAATGGTTAAAATGGATTCAGAGGATGTTGTTTTTTGTTTTTTGTTTTTTGTTTTAAGTTTACTTAACTTTATTTTTTAGAGCAGTCTTAGGTCACAACAAAATTGAAACAAAAGTACACAGTGTTCCCATATACCTCCTTGTCTCCACTTAATGCACAAGTTCACTTTTGCACAGTGGTACATTTACTGCCAACGGTGAATCTACATTGACACGTTATTATCATTCAACATTTATAATTTATATTTGGGTTCATTCTTGGTGTTGTACATTCTATGGGTTTGGACAAAGTTATAATGATATATGACCACCATTATAGTATCACACTGAATAGTTTCACTGTCTTATAAATTCTATGCATTCCACTCCTTGTTCTTACTAACTCTTGGCAACCACTAATCTTTTTACTATCTCCACAATTTTACCTTTCCAAGAATGCCACATTTGGAAGCATACAATATGTAGCCTTTTCATATTAGCATTTCTCACTTAGTAAAATGCATTTAAGTTTCCTCCATGTCTTTTCATGGGTTGATAACTCTTTTCTTTTTAGCTCTGAGCAATATTCCACTGTCTGTATATACCAAAGCTTATGTATACATGTACCTACTGAAAGACATCTCGGTTGCTTCCAAGTTTTGGCAATTATGAATAAAATTGATCTGAACATTAGTGTTCAGGTTTTATGTAGACATACATTTCAATTTATTTGGGTAAATTTCAAAAGCACAATTGCTAAATCATGCGATAAGTATGTGTTTTATCAAAATGGCCAAACTGTCTTAACAAAGCAGCTGTGACAATTTGCATTCTTACCAGCAATGAGTGTTCCTTTTTACTCCACATCCTTTGCAATATATATTATCATCAGTGTTTCATATTTTGACTATTCTAATAGGTGAGTAGTGGTAATTCGTTGTTATTTTAATTTGGAAATTCCAAAATATCTATGTTTACTTGGCATCTATATAATGAGATGTCTGTTGAAATATTTTACCCATTTTTAAATTAAGTTGTTCATTTTCTTGAGTTTTAAGAGCTTCTGTATATTTGTATAATTTGTATTTAATCATATATTTATATTTAATCAGATATATTTTTTGGAAACATTTTGTCCAAGTCTGTGACTTGTCTTTTCATTTCTTTGACATTGTCTTTCATGGAGCAGAAGCTTAAATTTAATGAAGTTCAGCTTATCTTTTTTTAGTGTATTGTGCCTTTACATTATATCTAAAAGGACATCAACATAGCCAAGGTCACCTATGTTACCTTCTAGTAATTTTATAGTTACACATTTTACATTTAGATCTATGGTCCATTCTGAGTTCATTTTTGTAAAGGGTATAAGGTCTGTGTCTAGATTCTCTTTTTTTTTTTGGCTGTGAATGTCCAGTTTTTCCAGTACCATTTGTTGAAGAGTATGTTTTTAATCCTCACCTGAGGATATGTTTATTGATTTTTAGAGAGAGAATGGAAGGGTGACACACACATACATAGAAACATCAATGTGAGAGAGAAACATTCATTGGTTGTCTCGCACACACACACTCTGACCTGGGATCAAATCCATAACCTAGGTGTGTGCTCTGACCTGAGATCAACCTTTTGGTTGTATGGGAAGATGGTCCAAACAACTGAGCCACCCAGCCAGGGATGAAGAATCTATTTTTGCTCTATTGTAATGCCTTTGTTCCATTGTCACAGATTAGTCCACTATATTTGTATTTATGAAGGTTTGTTTCTGGACTCTTTGTATTCTATTAATCTATTCACATATTATTTTGTTAATTTCATGCAGTGTTGATTACTAGAGCTCTTTAGTAAGTCTGAAAGTAGGGTAGAGTCAGCCCTCTGACTTTATTCTTCTTTAATATTGAATTGGCTAAGCTGGGTCTTTTTCCTCTGCATTTAAATTTAGAATCTATACTAATAAAAGGGTAATATGCTAATTAGACCAGAGGCCCCTCCAGACAAAGCCATAGTGGCGGGGGCTGAGGCAGAGGAGGTTAGGGACGATCAGGCCGGCAGGCAGAGGCAGTTAGGGGTGATCAGGCAGGCAGGGAGCAGTTAGGGGCATCAGGCAGGCAGGGGAGCAGTTAGGGGCATCAGGCAGGCAGAGTGGTTAGGAGTGATCAGGTAGGCAGGCAGGTGAGCAGTTAGGAGCCAGCAGTCCCAGATTGCAAGAGGGATGTCCGACTGCCGATTTAGGCCCGGTCCCTGTGGGCTGGCAGTTGGACATCCCCCGAGGGGTCCTGGATTGGAGAGGGTGCAGGCAGGGCGGAGGGACACCCCCCTCACCCTACTGGTGCATGGATTTTGTGCACTGGGCCTCTAGTTAATAATATGCAGCAAATACTCCGAAACTGTGAAGGGAATCACCAGTAAGTCAAAGATACTATTGGGTCCACTATCAAACAAACTTGGATCAAACCACCTTGTATAAGCTAGTCTGCATGAGATTCCTTCATAGCATTATAGAAAATAACAGGTGCTTTATAATCATTAACAGCATAGGCTCAGGAAAGATATTTCTGAGCTCATCTCTGCTGTTTCTTACTAGATTATTACCTTGCAATGGTTAAACTATCTCTTCCATAATGTTCTCATAAATAAAATGAGAAAAATAATATCTATTTTATAACATTTTAGTGAGGATTAGGTGAATTAGAATTTTAAAGGATAGCATTCATTGTCATCTGTAGCTCTATTAGCATTTGCTAGTACTTGTCTCAGGGGGCCTATTTCTATTGTGGCATGTGCTATTGTTCCTGTCATATTTCTATATTGCAGTAAGCTAAGAATGTGTGCCTATCCCTTTGCATTTGTGTTTTCCAGTATACTAATAAAGATGCTTTTACTCACTGTCTAGATTTTTATTCTTGAATCTCAAAAATCAATTCTCCAAATAGTGGGTAAAGTTTTTTTTTTAAAAATATATAAATTAATTAAGGTTACATCTGTGTTTATTAAAATCAAGTTCTTCTGATGGTTCTTATAATAAAATCTACTAATGTCTATAACCTATGTAATTTGGTCCCTGGTAATTATCACCTCTTCAGAGATCCATTTTTTAACCACTGTACTAACTAGTCTCAGCATCCACATTGTGCAACTACTATCAATGCACACTTACACACACAAATTATACACTTTTTATCTATTATAATGTTAGGTCTGATCAAATAATTGAATCAACACCGCCTGCCCTGGGAATTGACCATTAGACCACTTCACAAAATATATTCCCTTTTGTTTAGACCACATTCCACTTGCTAAGACCATTATCTTTCCCCTCTGGACCTGCCAAGAGAATTCTCCACCCATAAAAAGCCCTCCTAGAGTCCTTTAAAAATCTCTGAATCCCAGTCCCTGGGGGCAGATTCTATTTCTGGGCTCAGCTCACCTGGTTTTCCAGATGACCTAATAAATTCATAATTCTTTACCAATTTCAGCCTTGGCCTTGTGCATTCCTCCTTCAGCGACGCTAACATATAATAACCTATTATAAAATACTAGAGCCTCAGTGCACAAAATTTGTGCATGGCGGCGTGTCCCTCAGCCAAGTCTGCACCCTCTCCAATCTGGGACCATTTAAGGGATCAGTCCTAAATGGGCGGTCGGATATCCTCTCGCAATCCAGGACTGCTGGCTCCCAACTGTTCACCTGCCTCTCCCTGATTGCCCCTAACCACTTCTGCCTGCCAGCCTGATCACCCCCTAATCACTCCCCTGCCAGCCTGATCAATGCCTAACTGCTCCCTGGCTGGCCCGATTGCCCCTAACTGCCCTCCCCTATCAGCCTGGTCACCCCTAACTGCCCTTGCCTGCCAGTCTGGTCACCCCTAGATGTCCTCCCCTGCAGGCCTGGTAGCCTCCAATGCCCTCCCCTGCTGACCTGGTCACCCCTAACTGCCCTCCCCTGCTGGCCTGGTCACACCTAACTGCCCTCCCTGCTGGCCTGATCACTCACAACTGCCCTTCCCTACAGGCTTGATCTCCCCAACTGCCCTCCCCTGCAGGCCTGGTCCCCCCCAACTGCCCTCCCCTGCTGACCTGGACTTCCCCAACTGCACTCCTCTGCCAGCCTGGTCCCCCCCAGCTGCCCTCCCCTGAAGGCCTAGTCCCCCCCCAATTGCCCTCCCTTCCTGGCCTGTTCTCCCCCAACTGCCCTCCCCTGCTGGTCATCTTGTTGTGGCCATCTTGTGTCCACATGAGGGCAGCCATCTTTGACCACATGGGGGCAGGATCTTTGACGACATAGGGACAGCCATCTTGTGCATTGGAGTGATGCTCAATTTGCATATTACTCTTTTATTAGGTAGGATAGAGGCCTGGTGCACAGGTGGGGCCTGGTTGGTTTGCCCTGAAGGGTGTCACGGATCAGGGTGGGGGTTCCCTTGGGGCATGGGGTGGCCTGGGTGAGGGGCCTGTGTTGGTTTGCAGGCCGGCCATGCCCCCTGGAGACCCAAGCAGAGGCCCTGGTATCTGGGATTTATTTATCTTCTACAACTGAAACTTTGTAGCCTTAAACGGAGGCCAGGGCAGGCCAAGGCTTTGGAAAGCTTGGCTTCCTCCATCACCAGGGGCATCTTGTGTCCTGCTCTCTCCAGCTCTGTGGCCACAGCCATTTTTGTTGGGATTTATTTATCTTTTATTATTGAAACTTTGTAGCCTTGAGTGAAGTTCTGGGCCCACCAGGGTGTGCAGAAAGCTTAGCTTCCTCCATTGCCGGGGAAACCCAAGCATCCTGCTTGCTCAGTGACCGCAGCCATCTTGGATGGGTTAATCTGCATACTCTTTCCTGATTGGCGTGTGGGTGTGGCTTGTGGGTGTAGCGGAGTGATGGTTAATTTGCATATTACTGTTTTGTTAGATAGGATATTTCAATTTGTTATTTTGTGCTTTATTTCTTCACTGGATTATTATTTCTAACTTTATTTAGAAAATAAACTCCATGAAATTAAGAACTCTTTCTTGCTCATCAATGTATTAATTCTACTTTATTTAATTTTTATAGATTTTTATTGATTTCAGAGAGGAAGGGAGAGAGATGGAAAGATAGAAACATCAATGCTGAGAGAGAATAAACTGACTAGCTGCTTTCTGCATGCTTGCTACTGGAATCGAGCCCACAACAGGGACATGTGCTCTGACTGGAATAGAACCACGACCTTCTGGTTTACTAAGCCATGCCAGCCAGGCTATTAATTCTAATACAAAGCTTGACAAATGGCATATAATATCAGAATAGTAATTAAATAAAATAATATAAATAAGAGCAGTTCTTTGTGAACTGCCTAATAATTTTGTTCCAAGATATTCTATATAACAGTACCTACTGTGTTTTTGTTTGTTTTTTTTCCAGCTAAATGGTCATGACCTAGGATTGCCATTTTGCTTTAGCGAGCTAATGAAATGTGGCCAGATTTTTACTTTTTAGATATTTATCTGGTGAGAATATGAATAAATGGGGAAAGTCAAATGGAAATGAGCTAGACAATATAAAATTATTTTTTCCAAGTTTATTACTTTACTACTACTTCTGTAATCTCCATTGAGGATATAGATTACAATTATCTAAGAAATGTTAATTTCCTTTTAAAATGTATGTATATACCTAAATTTATAAAATCAGAATTTTCATAAGAATAGCCAATCACCTATACTTTCACAGAGCTTTACAGATTATCCTACTTTGCATTTTGGCTGAAATTTGGGAAGCATTGGTTTTAAATAATAGCCTTTAGAACAAGATGTAAAACCGCAGACTGCTTTTTATGTTAATCTATTGAATATGAAATATCTGTTGAGACTTCTCAAAGAAATCAATTCAGAATGATCTATACTTCCCAATGGAAGTATCAAATCAGATTGAATTAAATGAGTTAGAAGTGCTGTGCAAAAGCCATTATTTATCTCCAAACGATTGAAGCGAGGCAACAAATAGTGCATGCCTTATCCTATCTATCACACACACTATTTTAAAGAGTTTGTAAGAAAATTGTGGATTAAAAATAGATTTCTCTTTCAGAATTTTGGAGAACTTTTCAAATTACAAATACTAAGAAAGATTTGTTATGTTTGTACCTAGAAAAATGATAGGTATAAAATACTTCATGTCTTCTTATACCTCTATTTTTATCTATATGCCCACTCAAAAAATACCACAATCATTGAGGTTTGAGAAATGGTAGTAAGAATAACATTACTATGAGAAATCCATCAGAAAGTCTACTTGTTGGTCTGTTGCCCCAAAGCAGCATGCACATAGGTATTGATAACCTGACAGCAAAGACTAGTGGATCTTACGTATTATTCATTGAGTAAAGCTAGCTAAATGCCATCTCAGTGTGGCATCTGTAACCTCTTCTGAGGCGTATGGAGACATGGTTGAAGAGAATGGTTCAAGCCCTAAGTCAGTGGTCAGGAAACTCATTGGTCAGCAGAGTCAAATATCAACAGCACAACGACTGAAATTTCTTTTGAGAGACAAATTTTTTAAGCTTAAACTTCTTCTAACGCCACTTCTTCAACATAGACTCGCCCAGGCAGTGGTATTTTGTGGAAGAGCCACACTCAAGGGGCCAAAGAGCCGCACATGGCTTGCGAGCTACAGTTTGCCGACCACTGCCCTAGTTTATTAAGGTATAGTTGTAAATACATTTATTAACACAATCAATATTTTTTGAGTACCCTCTATGTTCCCCACATTTTGGGGGGATATATCAGAAAACAAGAACAAAAATAATAAAACCAAAATTATCTCTTCTCAGTAGGAGGAAGATGTCCTAAAACAAATAAATAAGTAAATAATAGTAAACTATAAAGTGAAAAAGTCCTGAATGAAAAAATAAAGGAAGGAAGGAAAACAGGGTGGGCTGGGAGAGTAGTTATAGTTCTAAGTGAAGTGGTCAGGTGGGATCTCAATGAAAGGGCACTATCTGAGTAAATATTTGAAGAGCTGGAGGATGTGAGCCATGGTGATAGTAAAAGAAAACTTCAGGAAAATGAAATAGTACAAATTTTGTGAAGTGAGAGTATGTCTGAAGTGTTCAGGGACAGCAATGAGGCTGACTAGAATAAGCAAGAGCTGACAAGTAGAAGGTAAAGTTAGAGAATATAGAAAGAACCAAATTTATAGAAACTTGTATGACATTTACTTAGAATAAAATGTGGTGTGATGGAGGGAGTTGGGATTGAAACCAGTGACATGATGTGATTAAAATGTTTAACAGGATCACTGTGGCTGCTAAGTTGAGACTAGAAAGTAAGATTGTAAGAGGATAAGCAGGAAAACAGATGGCAGGCCCTTATGATCTACTGGGTGAAAGAAAATGGAGTCTTGAAGTAGGATAATAGTGATGGAGAGTTGACGGTGAGAGAATTGAGATTTAATTGGAAGGATTTCCTGAATGATCGCATATAGGAGGGAAAAAATGCTTCTTAGTCTTCAGGACATTAACTGAGATTGGGAGGCTGCATTAGGAACAGGTTTGAATGAAAAGAAATCAGAGTTGAACTATGTAATTCTGAAATGCCTTTTAGGCATTCCATTTGATTTGCAAAGACTGGGGACAAGGGTAGAATTTTATTGGAAAAGGTATGGTTATCAAAGCTTCGTAAATGCATTGGCATTCTTTAAAAACTATTTTCACCTATACTTAAACCAATATCTTCAATGTAATTTATTAATATAATAATTTTTCTTCCAATATTAAACTATTTGTATACATTTTAATCACATTTGAGCAGTAAAAATATAACTATACTAGTCATGAATTTTCTATAGATTTTGGCATGTTATTATTATTACTTTTTCAAGTATTTATTGTTGGAAGTATTACATATGTCCCCTATTTTCCCCCATTACCCCTTCTAGCTTGCCCTGGGACCCTGCCCCAGGCCTTTATGGCATATTCTTTCTAAGCACGATTGTTTTACATTTACCTTAAGTATTAAGCAAATTTGTAATTTTTGTTTGTTTCCCTACAAAAGAAAAGAAAATTCCCCAATTGAAAATTTCATATTAATGTCTACCTTTGAATGTTCATTAGTGTCTCAGGAACAACTCTAATTAAGGAAGATCTGTTGTTGTTTTTTTTTTAAAGAATACATATAAATCTCAGAAAGGGTCTAATAATAATATTTTAGAAATAAGCAAAATAAAGTTTTAATTTTGCTGATTACATCATCTTTGTAGAATAAACAATAAGGCTTACTTACAATTTTATTGTTGTTTCTATTACATTTAGATTAAATGAAACAAAAAAAAAGAATTTAAACCTTGCTGCAGATTTCTATTAAATCTTACTAAATTATTCACAAGTGACTAAGTACTAAAATTAATTTGTGAGTGTTAAAAGTACTATATTTTATTGATTCCAATATATATAAAACATCAGGAAAAGTCATAAGTTGAATTGGTGGTGCTTTTCATTTTTAGTGGTGCTTAAACTAAAGGTGTTTTCATTATTAAAAGTTAGACTAACTGCTGGTATATTAGCAGTTATTTATTAAATGGTGTCACATATGGTACACTGTACTAGATTTTTTAAATAAGTAAGCAATATTCTTTCTCTTTGTAAATGAATATACTAAGGCTTAGAGAAGCTCAGTCAATGTCTAAAATTATCTAGATAGTAAGTGACAGAAACAGATTTGCACCCAGGTCCTACAGTGTCCAAATGTGTGATTTTATTAATTGTAATAGATGCCCAATGCACGAAATTTGTGCAAGGGGCTCTACCTCTGCCTCTGCCCCCACCGCCACGGCTTTGTCCGGAAGGTCATCTGGAAGGATGTCCGGTCTAATTAATACATTGTGCCTTTATTATTATAGATTATACTTATTTAAACCACTTCCTGTAAATACACTGTCACAATGGACTAAAGGTGTACCAAGCTGATCCTCCAGCTTCTTGCAACCAGCTAACGTTGTGGTGCTGGGGGGAAGGAAAAAGAAAAAAGACATAGTCCTGGCAGCTTGTATCTTGTCTCCTCAAAGCAAACTTTATATATTTAACGGCTGATTCCTATGCCTTGACATTGTCTCCCTGTTCCCCACAGTAAGTCAGTCATCATACCTAGTGAACTTGTCCTGAACCACCTCTGCCACAACTACTTGAACATCTTTTCCAAGTGGTGTGTTTCAATAATAAGGGGCTATTCTTTCTCTGGGCTTTAACGCTAAGTTTCTTGGGTTTCTGAGATATGAATAATATTTGTTATAGATGTTGTGCAAGTTTGGGTTTATATCAGTTTCCAGCAACACATCGGATATGTTGTGGGAGGAAAAAGAAAACTAATTTTTATTCTTGTTCTGTTCCTGAATAACACAAACAGCACCTATTCATGATTGACACTAAAGCTCAAGCAGTAGACTAAGATGGACACCAGACTCTATACCTATGCATGTACCTCCAGGGAGATAGGGTATTTAAGGCAAAAAAGTGGCTCCTGATGGTAGAGGCATTTTTAAATCTCAGTGATACTATCTGGAAGTGGCCTATCACCCTAATAGAATGTGGTCAAAGGACTGTGGCCCACCCATAAGAGAAAGCAGAATCATATGTAATAGGATATTGATTTCATCTAAAAATAATATACATGCTTGAGCTATAAACGGTCAGGATATTTTTTTTCTGTATAATGTGAGATTCCAATAAATACCTAGGAGTCCCAATACTGATTTTCACTTGGAAATAATTATGTCCAACACTTTTGTTTAAGGATAATTCTGATTCAATCAAATAACATTCAATGTATTGATAAGGCAGTCAAGTACAAAAAAAAAACAAGCCAAAAAAGGGAAAGAAAAACTACATTTGGATGCTAAAGATACTGCAGAAGCAGATAAGTGAAAGTGGCAAGGAGAAAGGCACATTGGTGAGGGGAGAAAAGGTGCAGAGAGAAATGAAGAAGATATAGATGTAAGGCAAAACCTATCCCGAGTGAAATCTTGCAAATCCTAGACAAAAATTCTATGTGACTTTCATTCTCTTACCACAGCATAGTGTACAGGCCTTTGTGGTTTCTGTCTCCTCCCAGTAATGGAGATCAGACTGAAGAACTGAACTAAATTTAATAAAAGTTTATTGACAAGAGAATTGGTGCTAAAATAAATGAATTTAGCATGATTAAAAAAAAAACCACACACATTAATCTAATGCTACCAGGTTTTTCAGTTTCTACTTAATCATGTATTAAATTGTTAAATGTAGCCTAAAATCTAACCATAGTGTTTTATTTGTCTGTTCTACAAGAAAAACAATGATTCATCAATGAAACAAATGTTAGGCACTTTGTTCTTGTTTCAAATATGATATAAATCAATTAAACTAACATTTCATATCTCACTATTTGCATATCCTGCATATTTCTCATAAAATATCATTCCCCTCAAAACATCTAAAAGAATATAAAATATATTTTCTCATTAGTTACCATTTAACTTCAATACAAATAGCACATTATTTCACGGTTTTTTGGAATACGAACTTGGTATAATTGATATCATTCATAATTATGTTTTGGTAATGTCAGCTTGAATTGAATACAGTATAACTTTCTAAATCATATTTTAACAATAGAATTATTAATCATTTATATGCCTTTCATTTATAGCCTACATTACTAATTTTGGATTAAAAATTCTATGTATGCACTGTTCTTTCATTCATTCATCTATTTGGCAAAAAATCATCCAACTAAAAATAATGTACCTATATCTATATTGATGGCTATTCAACTATAATTGAGTCACAAACCTAAAACTCAAATCACTCTGTTCAATAAGGGAAAACTGGAAAACAAATAATGAACTTGGGTGGATGGAATAGATGATATAGAAGAGATTTGTGCTAAGGCAAAGAAAACACCAATTTAAAAAACAGAGTCCTCCTTGATGGTTTGTGAAATATTTTAGATAACGCATACCCAACCTACTCTTAAAGGAATATTTCACATATTTACAAGGAAAGCATATCAAAGCAACTATGTCATCTAATTGAGTTTCTTTCTTTTTAACTTTGCCAGCCAAAACCATTTGTAAAGTTCTGTTTAAAAATTATGTACTGATACATAGAATCATGAACAGACTGTTGAACCTCAGAGGGAACACAGGGGAAGGTGGGTGGGAAGAGATAAAGCAATGAACTTTTATGCATATATGCATAATCCTGGACACAAACAATGGGGTGGTGAGGGCCTGGCAGGGAGGAGAACAGGAGTAGTCTGGAAGAGATTAATGGGGGGAAAGAAGTCCTAAGTACTAGTAATTCTTTCAACAATAAAGATATATTTTTTTAAAAAATTATGTACTGGTTTAGTACTGTGAACAGGTTTTCTTTATCCTCACAAAGTTCCGATTGTGAGCTTATCTATTTCTCTTAAGTATAATAGTTTTACCATTTTAGAAATATTAATTAATGTTTTTGTATAGTCTTGCTTTTCTCAAGTCAAATTACAGTAATTACTGTGCTTCTATATATATATTCAAACAACAGTATTTTGCAAATAATTAAACAAAGCATGGTCTATATTTTCTTCATGTTAATGTACACATTTTCCATCTTAAAAGTTTTCTTTTCAAAATTGGAGTAAGAATTCCCTTGTAGATAATTCCATCCAGTTAAATTAAAAGGGTTAATATATATTATTGGTGAAAAGTCTCAGCCTCAGGGACTGAATCATTTTTCATTTGCTATTGATAGGATATATTTATTTATATTCTCTTTGTAACTTTGCAAATATTTATTTTCTTTATTTTAAGTGCAAAATAAACAATATCAAATGGTCTCAGTAAAACCACCCCACCCCCCTTTGGAAACCAGTTCTTTTATGTTTTCCTTCCTCATCAGGGTTACAATTTTCTCTTTTTGTGAAGTTGTAATTTACATAAAGTACATAAAACTGTGCAAGCTTAATAAATAAAGTGAACTGTAAAAGTAAATTACATATATATTTATATATTTTTTCTTTATTGATTAAGGTATTACTTATACCCCCATTGCTCCCCCCCGCCACTCATGCCCTCATACCCTGGTGTGTGTCCATTGGTTATGCTTATATGCATGCATACAAGTCCTTTGGTTGATCTCTTCCCCTACCTTCCCTCTGAGGTTTGACAGTCTGATCGATGCTTCTCTGTCTCTGGATCTGTTTTTATTCATCAGTTTATGTTGTTCATTATATTCCACAAATGAGTGAGATCATCATGTGATATTTATCTTTCTCTGACTGGCTTATTTCACTTAGCATAATGCTCTCCAGTTCCATCCATGCTGTTGCAAATGATAAGAATTCCTTCTTTTTTTACCACAGCATAGTATTCCATTGTGTAGATGTACCACAGTTTTTTAATCCACTCATCTGCTGATGGGCACATAGGCTGTTTCCAAATCGTAGCTATGGTAAATTGTGCTTCCATAAACATCGGGCCTTTAGTTTAATTATATTCTTAGATAAATAATTTATTTATATGTTTTATAAATATGCAAGGAGTTATAGATAGATTAATATAATTTCATTTTCTTCATGTATTGCTTTTTCTTTGGTATCTTAAAGTTCTGTTTAGGTTACCATAATTTTGGGTAAACGTTTAAAGTATATATGTAGATCAATTTAACTTAATGCTAATTACTAAAACAATACTTTTTTTGTGTTTCACTACCTTAACTTTTTCAATTAGTGTGTACCAATTAATAATATCTAATTTTATTTGAGATTGCACTAGTGGGGAAATTAGTTTATAATCACTTTTTTGTTATTATTAGTTCTCACCTGGGAATATTTTTTTCCATTGCTTTTTAGAGAGAGTGAAAGGGATAGAGAGAGAAAGAGAGAGAGAAAGAGAGAGAGGCATTAATGTGTGAGAGAGAGGCATCAATTGGTTGCCTCCTGCATGGGCCCTGACTGGGGCAGGAATTGAACCTGCAACCTTCGGTGCACAGGCTGATGTTCTAACCACTGAGACACCCCAGCCAGGGCAGAACTATTTTTTTTTTGGCATTGAGGAAGGCAAAGGCATTTATTTGTTCCTGTCTCTCCCTCTTTAAAACCTTTTATTTTGGGGCCAGGTAAGCCCTATATTGCAAGTTCAGTGTTTATATATTTATTATGTTCTGACCTCTTCTAAAAAATTTGAGAAGAAAATATCCAATGTGGATAGGATTTTTATTTTATTTAAGTAATTAATTAATTAATTAATTTAGAGTTTTAAATATAAGTTGAAGGAGACTTGCTGGTGTGGCTGATTGGTTGATTGTTGATACTGAAGAACATGAAAGAATAAATGAAGTGTTTTAAGCACCTGACTTGTGCTTGGTATATAGTAAATGGTCATTAAATGTTTGCTAAATAAATATATTGGCACATAACACTATTTCAAAAGAAGCATCTTTTTGAATAAATATTACCACCATCAGAGTTCAGATCAAGAAACTTCATCTAAGAGACCAAGATCTCAAAAAATTAGACTTGTCAAAATATACTAGTCCAAGTTGATTCCCAGCAAAACACTTGTCATTCCTCCTAGCATTATGCCCCTTATGACATACTGCAACCACATCTAGACAGCCAAGTAAAATTATACATTTAATATCTAGTAGGGGGAAAAAAAAGGAAAAGGTAAATATACACCCACAACCTACACAGTACTACTTTACTGGATTTGTAATATAGTTGTTTTTATCTTATCTTTTTTCGTATTACATTTATTGGGGTTAGGGTTAATTTTATACTTCCATATTAATGCTACATATGAACGCATCTTTTAAGACCAAGATGATTATACTCACTTTGGTTAACTTTCTATGAAGTGTTATAGTGATTGATAAGAAATTAGCAGAAGTCCCACATACCTTTGTTTTTCCATCAGTTAGATGGGGATCATCAATGTCTATAGGATCAGTACTTATTTATAAGGTCTTAGATGTTTTTAATTATAATGTCAGAAATTAAGAGATTCTCAATAGATTAATTATTTAAGTGCTATGGTATTATTGTAGCTTAAAAATGTTTTACCAACTGTTTTAGTTATGTCAATGGATATGTGATGTTATAACTGTGAATTATTAACAATCACACTAATAGATCTTAATATATTTCCCTTTGCATAATATTAATTAATGGTTTATATCAGAAGAAACTTGTTTGTTTTTTAATTTCAATTTTAATTTACTTTATTTTTAACATCACCACTTATCACCTCTATGCCCTCTTCCACTCCCTCTCCCACAACCACTACTACTGTCCATGACCCTGAGTTCTCTCTGTCTTCTTTTTTTTCCTTTTTCGCTCAATTCCCCTACCTCCTGAATACATTGCCCCCCCAAACAGAGCTCTTTGAATGCTCTCTCTCTGTGAGTATGTCTTTATTTTGCTTGGTTGTTCAGGCTGTTCATTAAATTTCATATATGAGTGAAATTATATGACACTTGTCTTTTTTCTGACTGGCTTATTTCACTTAGCATAATGTTCTCTAGGTTCATCCAAGCTGTCAAAAAGGGTAAATTTTTCTTCCTTTTTATGGCAGAGCAGTATTCCATTGTGTAAACGTACCACAGCTTTTTTATTCACTCACCTCCTGATGGACACTTGGGCTGCTTCCAAATCTTAGCTATCTGCACTAATAATAGAAGGATATGCAAATTGTCTGGGATGTCATCACAGTAACAGTAATGACCTGGTTGCCCCCAACTGCCAACCCCTGCCGGCCTAGTCGTCCCACTCATCCTGCTGCTCAGTCGTTTGGTCACCCTTCACTAACCCCCCTTCCGGCTTAGTGGCCCCATGCAGCCTGTTTGGTTGTGATGGTCTCTTAGGTCTCTCTCTGGAAGTCCGGTGCATAAAATTTGTGTATGGAGTGGGGGTTCCCTCAGCCCAGCCTGAACTGTCTCCAATTAGGGATCCCTTGGGGGATGTCCGACTTGCAATATGGGAACGCTGGCTCCTAACTGCACACCTGCCTGCCTGCCTGATCGCCCCTAACTACTTCTGCCTGCCTGCCTGATCACCCCTAACTGCCCTCCCCTGCTGGCCTGGTTGCCCCCAACTGCCCTCTCCTGCTGGCCTGATCTCGACCCCAATTGCCCTCCTCTGCTGGCCAATTTCTGATTGGTTGGTTTCTATGTCAGTCAGGGTCAAAGCTCTGCCTCCTAGGCAGGCATTGGTTCTTCACAGCACCCACATTTGGTTCTGATTGGTCAGTTCCTATGCCAGTCAGCACCTCCGGGCCTATCTCTGGGCCTAATCAGAGAGGTGGGGCTGAACAGCAGCCCCACAGAGGCCAGGACAGAAAGAAAAGGCTGACTGCTGGTGAAGCTTGGAGAGAAAGAGGGAGAGAAAGAGAGAGGCAAGTACTGAGCAACAGCTGCCACAGAGGCTGCAGATAAGACCCTGCCTGTCTCTCTGAGTCTCAGCCCCCTGGGTAGTCAGTGATGAGTCACCGGGCTGCAGTAGAGCAGTCAATTCTGGGTCGCCATGGCAACCCAGCACTGACTAAAGGACTTCCCGGTTGGTCAGCCTTCAGTCATGATCGGTCATTACAAACCTGGCCTTTTATATATTAGGCAATATATATGCACATATACATATATTAATATTTTACTTGGTTTTGGAATCAGGGTAATGTTGGCCTCTTAAAATGAGTTTTGGCTCTTTTCCTCCTCTTGAAATTTTTAAAATGAGCTTTGGCTCTTTTCCTCCTCTTGAAATATTAATTATTCTTTGAATATTTGGTAAAATTCACCTATGATGTCATGCGGTACACACTTTTTGTTTGTTGAGAATTTTTTTATTATTAATTAGATTTTGTTAGTGTAATTGGCCTGCTCTTTTTTTTTTTTTTTCAGTTTCTTCTTGATTCATTCTTGGAAGCTCATATGTGTCTAGTAATTTATTCTTTCAGATTGTCCAATTTGTTGGCATACCATTGTTTGTATTGTTTTCTTAAAATTATTTGTATTTCTGTGGTGTCAGTTGTCACTTCTCCCATTTTATTTGAGATTTTATTTATTTTGGTTCTCTTTTAATTTTTCTTTATGAGATTAGATAAAGAATTATCAATTTTGCTCATCTTTTCAAAGAGCCAGGTGTTGCTTTATTAATTCTTTTGTTTTTGTTTTGTTTTGTTTTGTTTTGTTTCATTTATCTCTGCTCTTACCTTTGTTATTGCCTGCCTTTTACTAACTCTGGGCTTTGGTTGGTTTTCTTTTTCTAGTTAGTTTCAGTGTAAGTTCAGCTGTGAATTAAATGTATCAAGTTTTAAGATTGATTATACATGAACCTCTATCTTTGTAGTTTTGGGAATCATTAACGTAAGATCAGAGCTGGCTTGGGTTGTCCTGCAATCTATAGCCCATTGATAACTTAAAACCAATGTATTACAGTTGTCATTGTGCAGTACATATGTTTTGTATATTAAGATTAAAGATTAAACCTTGGAAATAACCATATGTTCTAAGATCTGTTGGACTAACATGTGTTTAAAAGAGCAATATTAGATAGAAGTAAAATTATTATTGATGAGAAATTCTGCACAAAGTATCCTTAGAATAATTATTTTATTTATTTAAATTTAATTAAATTTCATCATGATGTTTATTGATTATTTACATCAATGACTACAATAATAAAATACTTTTTGTCACAATTATAAAATACTAGTGGCCCAGTGCACAAAATTCATGCAAGGGTGGCAGGAATGTCCCTCAGCCCAACCTGCACCCTCTCCGATCTGGGACCCTTTGAAGGATATCCTCCTGTTGGTTTACAGGGATCAGGCCTAAACTGACAGTAGGCCATCCCTCTCCCAATCTGGGACTGCTGGCTCTTAACCACTCATTTGCTTCCTACCTGCATGATTGCTCCTAACCACTTTACTTGCAGGCCTGCTAGTCCCCAAATGCCCCCTGCCAGCCTGATTACACCCAACTGACCCCCGTGCCAGTGTGCTCTCCCCCAACTGACCCTCTGCTGGCCTGCTCACCCCCAACTGGCCTCCCCACTGGCCTGCTTGCCCCCAACTTCCCCCCTGCTGGCCTGTTCACTCCAAACTACCCCTCCCCCGCTGTCCTGATCACCTCCAAATGACCCCCACTGACAACCTATTCACCCTCAACTGGTCCCCCTGCTGGTGTGCTTACCTCCAACGGCCCTGCCCCCCACCATCCTGATCAACCACAATTGCTGTCCCATCCTGGCCTGCTCACCCACAATTGCCCTTCCCTATACCTCGGCCCTGCCACCATGGCTTTGTCCAGAAGAACTTCCGGAAGGTCTCCTAGTCTAATTAGCATATTATCCTTTTATTAGTATAGATAGAGGCCTGGCGGATGGGTAGGGGCCGGCTGGTTTGCCCTGAAGGGTGTCCCGGATCAGGGTGGGTGTTCCCTTGGGGCATGGGGCAGCCTGGGCAAGGAGCCGGTTGTGGTTTGCAGGCCGACCATGCCCCCATGGGGTGAGGGTCCCCACTGGGGTCCCTGGCCAGCCTGGGTGAGGGGCTGAAGGCCGTTTTCACACTGGCCACACCCCCTTCCTGGTGCGAGTCCCCACTGGGGTGCCTGGCCATCCTGGGTTAGGAGCTGATGGCTGTTTGCAGACTGGCCAAGCCCCCCAGTGAGGACCCTCACTTCATGGTGGTGTGGCCAGCCTGGGTGAGGGGCTGAGGGCTGTTTTCAGCTGGCCACACCCCATTCAGGGTGGGGGTCCCCACTGGGGTGCTTGGCTAGCCTCTCCTTTTATTCTTTTTTTTTTTTTTTCAAGGCCTCCTTGAGTGGAGGCTAGGGCCAGCTGGAAGCAGGTATCTGGGATTTATTTATCTTCTATAATTGAAATTTTGTAGCCTTGAGCAGAGGCCAGGGCAGGCCAGGGTATGCAGGAAGCTTGGCTTCCTCCATTGCTGGGGCAACCCAAGCCTCCTGCTTGCTCCAGCTCCGTGGCTGCCACCATCTTTGTTGGGTTAATTTGCATACTTGCTGCTGGGATTGGCTGGTGGGCATAGTGAAGGTACAGTCAATTTGCATCTTTCTCTTTTATTAGTGTAGATCATTAAAAGAAAAATAATATGAAACATTATTTACATAGTATCTGAAATAGATGATACCACGATAAGAAATACTTCTTTCCAGAAATACGTATTATCTCTAAGAATATATAAACATGTAAAATTAGAAGTTCCCTTAGTTAAAACCAAATAAACAATGTATACATTTCAATTGCAATGTAAAGGGCATTGAAATGATAAACTTTCTCATTCTATACCTTTTTTTACATTTTATTTTTAAAATTTTATTGTGGTGACATCAGTCCACATGAACATATAGGTTACATGTGTGGATTACTAATTTACAAAATCTGTATATAGGACCATGTGCCCACCACCCAAAGTCAAATCTCCTTGCATTAGGACCCCTTTCTTCCCCCACCTCCTCCCTCAGGCAACCACCACACTGCTGTTCATGTTCATGAGTTTCAGTTTTATATTACACATAGAGCGAAATCATATAGTTCTTAGCTTTTTCTGTTTGACTTATTTCACATCAAATGTTATCAAGGTCCATCCATGTCATAAATGATGCTATTCCATCCTTTCTTATGACTGTGTAGTGCTCCATTGTGTATATATACCACATCTTCTTTATCCAATCCTCTCTAGTAGGGTGCTTTGGTTGTTTCCAGCTCTTGGCCAATGTGAATAATGGTGCAATAAATATAGGGGTGCATATGTCTTTGTGTATAAGTGATTTCAAGTTTTTTGGGTATTTACTTTTTGAGTAAACACAGCTAAATATTGAGATTGCTTATCATTCATTGCACAAGTATAATGCAAACCATACTTTCTTATCATCTGTTTCTTGAAGAACTTTAATATTTTCTTATTAAAATCCATTTTATTAGTATTGATTTATTACTCGAGGCTCTAAAAGTTTTGGGACAAAATTATGCTAGTTAATATTCCTGAAATTATATCTCAAATTTGATGTGTAGTATCAATGTCCCCTTTCTAGTCATAATAAAATATTAAGCAAGGCAGGACCAGGTACTAGAAGGCCTATAGCATATCACTGAATATTTTTCTTAAGGTTCACAAAAACTCATTAATCAAAAATATTTCTAAGAATCTATTTATGGATGACTAGATTAAAAAATTGTGACAGATACATATAATGGAATATTACTCAGCCATAAAAATGAGAAAATTTTACTGCTTATATCAACATGGATGGACCTGAAAGACATATGCTCGGTAAAATAAGTTAATCAGAGACAGACAAATATTGTATAATCTCACTTATTGTGATAACTTAAAACAAAACAAAACAAAAACACTTCATAGTAAAAAGATTAGACTTCTTATAGTAACCAGAGGTGAAGGGGCGAAGGTGAACTGGAGGAAGTGGGTCAAAGGTACAAACTTTCAGTTATAAAATAAAATGTACTAAGCTCATAATATACAACATGAATACTATACCTAACACTGCTCTATGAAATGCACACTAGATGTTAAGAGAGTAAATCCCAAGAGTTCTCATCACAAGATAAAAAAAATGCTTTATTTTTTCCCTTAATTTTATTTTCTTTGTGTCTATGTGTAAAGATGGATAATAGGTAAACCTATTGTAGTAATAATTTCACAGTATATAAATATCAAACCATCATGTTGTATGCCTTAAACTTATATATTGATATATATCAATTATTTCTTAGTAAACTAGAAAGCAACTTTTGACAGATGAAATTAACAATTTCTAAATCAGTTGAACTGCATAATTATCCTTTGAACATTTCTCCATCTTGTCAACAAGAGTATAGTAAGACACTTTCAAAATTTGTTGTTTATATGAATAAAAATAATAAGAAAAGAGTAGTCTTTTTAACAAATGGTGCTAAAACAACTGTTATTTCCATGCAAAATAATAAATTTATCTCTTTTCTTGACACCTACAGCCATTCAAAAATACATTCAAATTCATCATAGGTCCTACCTAATATAAGACCAAAAGCTGTATAACTTTAGAAGAAGATAGAATTAAATTTTCATGATCTTGGGTTAGGCAAAGTCTTTGTTAGTACAATACCAAAAACACAAGTTGAAAATTTAAAAATAGGTAAATTTGATTTTATTAAGATTGAAAATGTTTATGTTTCAATGAATATCATCAATAAACTGAAACAAACAACCCACAGATTGAGAAAAATGTATTTTTAAATCATTTATCTGACAATATTATGGTATCTTTTAATCTATTCTCATCAGTGCTCCATAAATCATCAATCTCACAAGTGTCTAGTTTACCTTTCCTACATTTTTTAAGTTTGAATGAGCAAACATATGTATTCTTTTCTAGTTTTTCCTTCTTTCTTACACAACATAAACACGTACTATAGATATTTTAAATCTGATTTACTCGCTGGCTGAGTAAATCGCTTTACATCCTTTTACAGTGATATATTTTCCTTGTATATATATTTATATGACTGTCTAGCACTCCATTCAGTACATATAACACAGTTTATTAAGCCAAGCCTCCTATTTATATTTATACTAGAGGCCTGGTGCATGAAATTTGTGCACTGGGGGGGTGGTGTACCTCACCTCAGCCTGTACCCTCTCCAATCTGAGACCCCTCAGGGGATGTTGATGTCGCAGGGATCGAGCCTAAACCGGCAGTCGGACATCCCTCTCATGATCTGGGACTGCTGGCTCTTAACCACTTGCCTGCCTGCTGTCTGATTGTCCCTAACCACTCTGCCTGCCAGCCTGATAACCTCCTAACTGCTCCCCTGCCGACCTGATTGACACCTAACTCCCCTGCTGACCTGATCACACCTAACTGCCCTACCCTGCCAGCCCAATAACCCCCAACTGCCCTCCCCTGTAGGCCTGGTTGCCCCCAACTGCCCTCCCCTGCAGGCCTAGTTCCCCCCAACTGCCCTCCCCAGCAGGCCTGGTCCCCCCCAATTGCCCTCTCCTGCAGGCCTGATCACCCCCAACTGCCTTCCCCTGCCAGCCATCTTGTGACAATGTGGGGGTGACCATCTTGTGGTGGCCATCTTTTGACAAATCTTGGGGGCAGCCATCTTGTGATAATGTGGGGTGGCCATCTTGTGGTGGCCATATTGTGATGACTTAGAGCAGCCATCTTTTGGCAGCCATCTTGTGATTACATGGGGTACCCATCTTGAAACAATGTGGGGGCAGCCATCTTGTGATGTGAGGGCATGAGGGTCAATTTGCATATATAGGATTATTATATAGGATTTTCCCAATATTTTGCAACTAAAACTATGTTGCAAACAATTACATTGTTCATAGGTATTTTTTTTACCATTGGAGGTATACTAGTACAGGGTGGGGCAAAATTAAGTTTACAGTTGTGAGTAATCAAAACACAGTTTCTTATTGTATTATTTATTAATTATTATATTATTTTCTATAAGAACAACAGTAAACCTACTTTTGTTCCATGCAGTAAATTCAGAGTAAATTCCTAGAGTTGAAATCATGTGTTCAAAGTTTGATTTGTTACATATTTCAAAATTCTTTTTAATTAGGACTGTGTGGAATTGCATTACTATCAATGATACATGAAAGTCAATATTTTCCCACAGACAACCAACAGAACAATTTTCATTTTAAAAATGTTTTACAAATGTGATTATTATTTTAATTCTTATTTGTCATATTATAAGTGAGGCAAAACAACTTTGTACATATGTAAGGAACATTTTTAGAAATGTTTTGAAAAGTAGTTTATAATCACATTTACATCATTTTTTATCTTTTAAAAAAATAGTTCTCTGTAGTTTCTTAAGATTTCTCTGTGCCCTTGCATTAGCTACTGAAAATATTTTCTTCCAGTTTGCTATGTATCTTTGATTTTAATGTTGTTTTTGTTTTTGCAATGCCATCATATTTTTATATAATCAAATTTACCAATCTTTTCTTCCAGTGAATCTGAATTTTGAGTCAAACTTAGAAAGCTTTTTGTGACACTTATGTTTTTTTTCATTATTTTTCTAATTAAACAATAGTATTTCTGTCCTTATTAATGTTGAAGACACTTGTCATGCCCTAAGACACACCCAAAAGAAAAACACAGATATGGTCAAAGATAAAGGAATAGGAGATTTCCATTTGTTATTTATACATTAATTTATTCATTCAACACATACTGCTGCTAGAGAACATGTTCTGGGAACACATTGCAGACATCAAACAGAAAATAGGATATAATATGCATCCTTACTTTATAAGGATTTAGAACTCAATTTTAGACATAAATCAGTAAATAAAAATGGAAATACAATGTGTATACTAAAATTATTTTGGAGGGCATAGAAGGAATGTAACATAAAAAGATAGACAATATTATTAGTTTAATCTTGAAGGATGTGTAGACTTTTCTCATAATCAGCATGAAAGAAAGAGATAGAGATATAAATTCTGGAAGACAAAGAAAAGAAGCAAACTATTTTGAAAAGCTATAATATATGTGGGATCAGGAAGTGTATAGGAGAAAAATGAGATGGGTAGTTTAAAAACAATATGACCGGTTCATGTTCTTATCTCAGATCACAGAACACATTTTACAAAATTATAATTTTAAGGACTTAGAATTAAAAACTTATACTGGGACCACCTCAATTTCTATCCTGTTAAGTATTTTTCTGGGGGTGGGGAATGGTATTTGAAATTGCAAGGTATGAACTGTCTTGCTTGGGTTAGCTATATCTGCAATGTATAGTTGCAAAGGTTTGTGCATTTATTCATTCATTCAGTCCATATTTCTTGAGTCCATTAGAAACATTGTATTAAGAATGAGTACAATTAAGTGAATCCTTAGCTCAATAAAAATAAGTTTATAGAAAAGCTAGACAAAATAAACAATGAATATGTGCATTTATGATATGTAAAATGAAAATAAACCAAGATCATTTTAAATGCACACACAATTATTTTTGCATTTTACATATAATATTAAGTAGAATATACTGGGCGAATATTTAGAAGGGTCATTGTTTTTATCTTCACTTACAAAGAAAGTGATCTATTTTGTAATCTACTTCTTTGCTTTTACATATCGTACTTGCTTGCTACTAATTTCTTTTTCTTCATCAGATATTTAAAACTGAGAAGTAATTAGCTAAATTTTAGTATATGAACTTAATATAATGTAGATGTAGTTAATGTCTTTTATAACATTAAAGTTTCATGGAAAAACAAATAAGTAAGTTTTATAAAATACAAATAGTATTAAGAGAGGATCCACTTAATTTTGCCCTTTGATCAGGAAAAGACATCCACAGGAAGCCAGGCCTGTGCTGAGCTCTAAATGATGAATAGATGTGGAAAGTTAAACACAAGTCAGAGATAGCAGAGGAAACAAGAGGTTCAAGAACTCAGACCCTTGAAAATGCATGGAATAAGAGGAAGGTATTTACTAGCAGAAATTGATTGGTTAGAAGATGCAATTGACAGCACAGTGAGAGCAGGACAAAAGAGATAGCGGTGATCAAAATTGGTGTTATCCTATCTAATAAAATAGTAATATGCAAATTGACCATAATTCCAAGACACAAGATGGCCACCACCATGTGGTCAAAGATGGCTGCCCCCATGTGGACACAAGATGGTCTGCAGGGGAGGGAAGTTGTGGGCAATTAAGGTTGGGTTGACCAGACCAGTAGAGTGGGCATGTATTTCCTGTAGTTTTCAAAATTTCCTTCTTACAATGCTAAAGAGATTACTGGTAATATTTGAACACTTCAAAATACCTTTTTCCTGTGTTTTTTTCAAATGGCTTCATACAGATAAAAAATTTTTGACAAGAGGAGAGAAACCAAGATGGCAGCATAGGCAAGCACCTAAACCGGTGCCTCGCACAACAATTTCAAAACTACAACTAAAAGACAGAACAGACACCATCCAGAACCACAGGAAAGCTGGCTGAGTGGAAATTCTACAACTAGAAGGAAAGAGAAAAGCTCACGGAGAATTGGAGGAACAGCAAAGGGTTGAGGTACAGCAAGGGTCTTTGTGCGCGCAGAGAGGAAGGGCGGCTGACATTCTCTGGCAGGGGGGGAAAGGAAGCCCCTGACTCCACTGAACCCCAGCTCTGACTGCACTGAACCCCAGTTCTGGGTGAAACCCTGTAGACCCAGGCTCATACAGGGGAGTCTGGACTTTCAGGTAGAGAGAAAGGCACTCAGGGACTTGCAGACCCGGGGGAGACCCAGGGGAGTCCCGGTGGGCAGGGGTCTGGAGGCGCGCGCCAGTGTGCACAAAGACTGCGGAGGTTGCCACAGGCTTTCCCTAGCAGAAGGGAGTCTGAAGCTCCTGACTGCACTGAACCACAGTTCTGACTGCACTGAACCCCACTTCCAGGTGAGCCCCTGGGAACCCACGCTCTTGCGGGGGGAATCTGGACTCTCGGGTGGAGGCTCGGGAGCCGGGGAAGGCAGAGGTCTGGAGGCGGGCACGCACAAGGGCAGGGCTGAGGGGAAGCCAAGATTGTCTGCTCCACCCTGAGACTCCACCCCATCCAAGCTGAGCACAGAGGCTTTTGCAATTTGGCAATTCTGATCCTATAAGGCTGTCTCCAGAACTGAACTTCTCCCAGTATAGACACAGCTGATACTCACAGCCAATGGGCCTGGAGGTCAATTCCTCCCAGTGATACCAACAACAATCAAAACTTAACTACAACAAGGCTGTACACACAGTCCACAAAGGGGTGCACCAAGAGTGTCCACCTCAGGTAACTGGGAGGCCGACCCACTGGGCCTTATAGGAAACCTAGCACACAAAGCTACCCTACCAACTCTGGGAAGCAGTGAAAATGTGGTGACAAAGAAACAGATCACAAATGAAAGAAATGGAGGAAAACAAACGACTGGATATAGAATTCAAAACCACAGTTATAAGGCTTTTCAAGAATATCCTAGAAAAGTCCGATAAATATAACAAGACCGTCAAAGATATGAAAAAGGACCAACTAGAAATTAAACATACACTGACTGAAATAAAAAATATTATACAGCAACCCCAGCAACAGACTAGAGGAAAGCAAGAATAAAGTCAAAGAATTGAAATACAAAGAAGCAAAAAACACTCAACCGAAAAAGCAAAAAGAAAAAAAATCCGAAAAGTTGAAGAAAGTGTAAGAAGCCTCTGGGACAACTTCAGGCGTACCAACATCAGAATTATGGGGGTGCCAGAAGAAGAGAGAGAGCAAGATACTGAAAACCTATTTGAAGAAATAATGACTGAAAACTTCCTCCACCTGGTGAAAGAAATAGACTTACAAGTCCAGGAAGTGCACAGAACCCCAAACAAAAGGAATCCAAAGAGGACCACACCAAGACATATCATAATTAAAATGCCAAGAGCAAAGGACAAAGAGAGAATATTAAAAGCAGCAAGAGAAAAACAGTTAATTACCTACAAGCTAGCACCCATACGATTGTCAGCTGATTTCTCAACAGAAACTATGCAGGCCAGACCGGAGTGGCAAGAAATTTTCAAAGTGATGAATGGCAAGAACCTATAACCGAGATTACTCTAGCCAGCAAAGCTATCATTCAGAATTGAAGGTCAGATAAAGAGCTTCACAGATAAGAAAAAGCTAAAGGAGTTCATCACCACTAAACCAGTATTATATGAAATGCTGAAAAGTATTCTTTAAGAAGAAGAAGAAAAAAGTAAAGATAAAAATTATGAACAACAAATACATATCTATCAACAAGTGAATCTAATAATCAAGTCAATTAAAAACCTGAGGAGCAGAATAATCTGGTGAATACAATAGAATCAGGGGCATAGAAAGGGAGTGGACTGATAATTCTTAGGGGGAAAGGGGTATGGGGGGTGCAGGAAGAGACTGGACAAAAATCGTACACCTATGGATGAGGACAGTGCGGGGGAGCTAAGGGCAGAACGTGGGGTGGGAACTGGGTGGAGGGGAGCTATGGGGGGGAAAAAGGAGAAACAATTGTAATAATCTGAATAAAGATTTATTTTTTTAAAAATGGATCATACAAACTAAAACGTGATATAGAAAAATATCCTAAAACACCTAATCTCATTCAGTCTGCTAAAAATGATTTTAAAACAAAAGTTATTGTTATATTTTGAATATAAAATAAAAATGGTAGTAAGAGTTGTAGGCAAGAAGAAGAAAAATAAGTATTAAAGTATGTGAACTATAATAAAATAAAGCAAACTGTTTAGCAAATAAAGATGATTGGGGCTTTGGATTTTTTCTTTTTTAAATTAGTGAACATAAAAGTATAACTGGATATACATTACTATGTATTTTTATTGTTTTGTATATGAAATTTGAATTAAATAAATATTATAGCAATCTATGAAACAACTTTATTTTACCATATATCCCATTGAATTGTTAGGAATATTGGATTATTTAACACAATATGTTCACATTTTTTTTCTCCTTCCAGACAGTCCAGAAAGGAAGGATAATATTTACATTATGGCATACAGTAAAAGACTTTCTCTTAACTAGGATTTATTTCACTTAGCATAATGCCCTTAAGGTCAATTAATGTTGTAACAAATGGCAAGATTTCCTTAGTTTTATGGCTGAAAAACATTCCGTTACACACACACACACACACACACACACACACGTAGTGATCAGTCTATGGACTCACGTTGTTCCCATACCTTGGCTATTATAAATAATGTTGCAATGCATAGAAAGGTACAGCTTTACACCAACTGCACCAATTTACTATACATTCCCACCAACAGTAAACAAGTGTTCCCTTTTCTCCACATCCTGGCCAACATTTATTTCTTGTCTTTCATGATAGCCATTCTAACAGGTGTGAAGAGATATCTCATTGTGGTTTTGATTTGCATGTCCCTCATTAGTGATGTTGAGAATCTTTGCATGTACCTATTGACTATGGGTATATGTAGTTTGGATAAATGTTTATTCAGATCTTCTGACCATTTTTAATTGGATTATTATTTTGCTAGTGAATTGTACACATTCTTTATGTATTTTAGATACTAATTTCTTATTAGATATATAGTTTGCAAATATGTTCTCCCACTCCATAGATTGCCTTTTCATTTTGTTGTTTGTTTCCTTCGTTGTGCAGGAGTTTTTAGTTTACTGCAGTCTCACTTGTTCATTTTAGCTTTTGTTGTCTTTGTTTTTGGTGTAAAATCTAAAAAAAAATCACTGCCAAACCAATGTCAAGTTGTTTAATGACTATGTTTACTTCTAAGAGTTTTATGGTTTCAGGTCTTACATTTAAATCTTTAATTCATTTTGAATTGATTTTTGTTTATGAAAAAAGATAGTGGTCAGGAGAGATCAACCAAAGGACTTGTATGCATGCATATAAGCCTAACCAAGGGACATAGACAACAGGGGGGTGAGGGTATAAGTGGGGAGGGTGGGGGGGCAATGGGAGGATAAGGACACATATGTAATATCTTAATGAATAAAGAAAAAAATAAAAAAGGATAGTAGTCCTGTTGTATTCGTTTGAATGTAGCTGTCCAGTTTTCCCAGCACCATTTTCTCATTGTATTTCCTGATTATTTTGTCATAAATAAATTGACAATATATGTGTGGGTTTGTCTGTGCTCTCAGTTATATTCCATTGACATATGTGTCTTTTTTTAATGCCAACACCATACTGTTTTGTAATATTGTTTGAAATCAGGAAGTGTGATGCATCCATCTTTGTTCTTTCTCAATTTTGCTTTCACTATTTGGCATCTTTTGTTGTTTCATAGGTATTTTAAGATTGTTCCATTTCTGTGAAAAATGTCATTGGTATTTCGCAGTTGTTAAATGGGAATGAAAATACATTTTTCAATATGATTATTAAGATTCTTATAAATATCAATTTAAATATACTAAATATTATAGAATTGCAATTTATGTACTTCTTAACTCTTTTTAAAAAGCTTCCAATCTTTCTACATGTGTATTTTGTTGTTGTTTTATTTATTTTTGTTTTTGTTTTATTTTATTTTTTTAATAAATCTTTATTGTTCAGATTATTGCAGGTGTTCCTCTTTTTTTTCCCCATAGCTCCCCTCCACCTGATTCCCCACCCCACCCCATGCCCTTACCTCCCACCACTGTCTTCATCCATAGGAGTAAGATTTTTGTCCAATCTCTTCCCGCACCCCTCACACCTGCTTCCCCTGAGAGTTGTCAGTCCACTCCCTTTCCATGTCCCTGATTCTATTATATTCACCAGTCCATTCTGTTCTTCAGATTTTTTATTCACTTGATTTTTAGATTCACTTGTTGGTAGGTATGTATTTGATGTCATTTTGTTGTTCATAATTTTTATCTTTACCTTTTTCTTCTTCTTCCTCTTCTTAAAGAATACCCTTCAGCATTTCATGTAATCCTGGTTTGGTGTTGATAAACTACTTTAGCTTTTTCTTGTCTGTGAAGCTCTTTAGCTGACCTTCAACTCTGAATGATAGCTTTGCTGGGTAGAGTAATCTTGGTTGTAGGTTCTTGCTGTTCATCACTTTGAATATTTCTTGCCACTCCCTTCTGGCCTGCATAGTTTCTGTTGAGAAATCAGCTGACAGTTGTATGGGTACTCCCTTGTAGGTAATTAACTGTTTTTCTCTTGCTGCTTTTAATATTCTCTCTTTGTCTTTTGCCCTTGGCATTTTAATTATGATGTGTCTTGGTGTGGTCCTCTTTGGATTCCTCTTGTATGGGGTTCTGTGCGCTTCCTGAACATGTAAGTCTATTTCCTTCACCGGGTAGGGAAAGTTTTCTGTCATTATTTCTTCTAATAGGTTTTCAATATTTTGCTCTCTCCCTTCTTCTGGCACACCAAAAATTCAGATGTTGTTTCGCTTAAAGTTGTCCCAGAGGCTCCTTACACTATCTTCATATTTTTGGATTCTTTTTTCTTTTTGTTTTTCTGGTTGGATGTGTTTTGTTTCCACATATTTCAGATCTTTGGTTTGATTCTTGGGGTATGTTGATCTACAATTGAGTTTCTGTATATTCTTTATTTCAGACAGTGTATGCTTCATTTCTGACTGATCCTTTTCCATTTTTTTGGCATTCTCATTAATATCCTTAAAGGTCTCATCAAGTTTCTCAGCGGTTTTAAGAAGATTCTTGAGTAACCTTATAAATGTGGTTCTGAACTCTATGTCATCCAGTAGTTTGCTTTCCTCCGTTTCTTTCATTCGTGACATGTTTCTTTGTCTCCACATTTTGGCTGCTACCCTGTGTTGATGGAGTAGCTTTGTGTGGTAGGTGATCTATAGGGGGCAGTAGCTCAGCCTCCTCAATCACATGAGGTGGATGCTCTTGGTACACCCCTTTGTGGGCTGAGTGCAAAGTCTTGGTGTAGTTAAGCCTTAATTGCTATTGGTACACTGGGAGGAATTGACCTCCAGTCCAATTAGCTGTGAGTACTCTCTGTGTCTATAATGGAAGAACTGCTGCACTGAAGACACGCTTATGGAACAGGACTTGTTTCAGTGGGGCTTTGGTGCTCACTGAGTCTGCCTCTTGAATGTGTCACTTATGGATGTGAGGAGTTGAAATCTGGTGTCTCACACTGACCACTAGGTACACTGGCTTCTGGATCTCCAATGGGGTACAGGTCAGCTACTGTCTGAGGCCACCCAGCAGGAGCTACAGTAGAGCTACAGTTTTCTCCTCTTTGCTTGGTGTTTGGAGGTTTTGGAGCTGTCTGACCCAGGCTGCAAGTTTGCTAGGTTAAGCTGCAATAGGGCAGGCCTTTCTTATGCTAAATCCGCTGCTTGGAGCTTGGGTGGGTTTGTAGGTTGTGCAGGGCGGGGCCTCAGGGTGTCACTAGGCTAGAGCGTGGCAAACAGCAATGGCTGCTGGTTAGCCGGCTCTGCGTCCCTGATGGAGTCCCCGAGTCCCGTTCCCCAGTCAGTAAACAATTATTCCTGTGCACAGCTCTGCAAGCAAGCCACCCTCAATGGCAGACAGTCCCTCTTTTCCCCAGCAACTGGATTTCAGAGTAATCCGGGGCTTGTCTCCCTTCGGGTTGAAAAAAGCAATGCCTGCCGCCAGGCCGGATCACTTGCCTCCGTACCTCAGCTTTTCAGTGCTTGTGCACATCCAATGCTCTTTTCTCTTTCCTTCTAGTTGTAGAACTTCCACTCAGCCAGCTTTCCCATGGTTCTGGGTGATAGACGTTTTGTCTTTTAGTTGTAGTTTTAAAATTGTTGTGCGAGGCAGCAGTTTAGGTGTTTACCTACGCCGCCATCTTGGATTCTCCCTCTACATGTGTATTTTGATGAGTTAACTCTATTATTATATTGTGATTGTACAGAGTAAAACTTTGAGAACTCATTATTAGCAGCTTTGTTATTCTCAAGTAGTTTTTCTTTTATAACATTATTTGATGTTGATGAGTTTCAAAAATTTTTAAGTCTCTTTAGTATTACTAATGTGAAACCTGATATTAGTGATGAAAATTTTTGAACTTCTTAAGTACATATGATTACATTAATTTAATTTTTGAATCAGTGCTTCAGATATGCCCTTTAGGCTACAATATGGTGTAGCTCTCATGGGTAACAGGGACTTCTTTGTTATGAAGAAGGTTTGAAAAGAAAACCCTGAGCTTTTTGTATTAGGATGGCAATTTTTAACAAGGTGTTAAAGAGAAAGAAAGCTTGGGAAGGTATGTGGAGTACTGGAAATAAATCTGTCACTTTATAATTCAGTATTTAATATTTGAGATACATACACTGATACTCCTATCTCAGCAATGATGAAAATGGGGGCTTTACTTGTCCAAAGTATTAAAAATATTTCACAAGGAGGAAATTTAAAAGCTAATCGGCAGGCCCCCTGCTCTACTGCCATTTTGCTGCTGTTGAAAACAGATGGTCCGCGTAGCTCTGTCATGTTCCTGCTCCTGCTATACTGACCATGGAACAAAGATCCGCAGGTGTTTTAGGGGATTCTAGCCTTTCTGTTTCTACCCTATAAACTTTTCCTATATTCTCTTCTGTATCCTATATCCCTGTTCAGTCTTCACCAATAAAGGATTTAATGTCATCACCTGACAAGAAATCAGTGGCCTGTAAAATGCATGTTCTTATTATCATTTTTTATAAACTTTATCTTCTTTGTTAAACTATTGGGCTTTAAAGCTCTAATTAAATTTAATCCCTTGTTATGAAAAAATATTCATTGAATAATATATATCTTTTTCTGAGTTGATACATGATTAACCTCTATGATAATCTCTATAAAAACAACTTTTTTAACATTTATTTTTCTTTTTTATTATTTTAAATTTATCTTAATTGTTGAAAGTATTACAGATGTCTCTTTGTTTGTTTGTTTTTTGTGTGTGTTTTTTCCCCATTAACCTCCTCCACTCTGCCATGCCAGGCCTTCACCACTCTATTGTCTATGTCCATGGGCTAAACATATATGCATATAAATTCCCCTGTGTTTAATCACATTCCACGCCCCCACCACTGCCTTCTCTCTCAAATTTGTCAGTCTATTCCATGCTTCTATGTCTCTAGACCTCTTTTGCTCATCAGTTTATTTTGTTCCTTAAATTCCACATATGAGTGAGATCATATCATACTTGTCTTTCTCTGACTGGCTTATTTCACTTAGCATAATACCCTCCAAGTCTATCCATGCTATTGCAAATGGTAGGAGTTCTTTCTTTTTTACAGCTGCATAAAATCCGTTGTGTAAATGTACCACAGTTTTTTAGTCCACTCATCTGCTGATGGGCTGTTTTCCAAACTTAAGCTATTGTAAATTGTGCTGCTATAAACATAAGGGTGCATATATTCTTTCTGATTGGTGTTTTGGGTCTCTTGTGATATATTTCTACAAGTGGGATAACTGGGTCAAATGGGAGTTCAACTTTTATTTTTATTTTTTGAAACTCCATACTGTCTTCCACAGTGGCTGCACCAACTTTGTACTATGGTTCCTTTTTCTCTAAATCCTTGCCAACACTTGTTTGTTGATTTGTTGATGACAGCCATTCTGACAAGTGTGAGGTGATACCGCATCATCATTTTAATTTGCATCTCTCAGATGATTAGTCACTATGAACATTTTTTTCATTTGTTTCTTGGCCTTCTGTATGTCATTTTCATTGCAGACAATCAACAATCATCCTTTGGATTGAAGCACTAACTATGCCTGTTGCATGACAGTTCAGACTGCTTCAGAAATGGTTCTACTATAAAAGCATTAGATTGATAATATATCCTAATTCTGCTTTCTGTCATCTCAAAGTGGTTTCAAGAAATGTTGCTTGTTCTGATACTCCAAACTTAATTGATATAAATGCATTATAGTAAACTACAGAGGTTTCATCTTAGTTACTCTTTTAATCTTACAAATAACCTCTGAGATAGAAAGTTCTATATTTTGGCAAAGAAACCTTGAGTATTACATCTTGTAGCTAGAAAATATGAATGGAAACTGATATGTGAACTAAAGGAATTGTAGCAGGCCTACAAGTTTTACTTGAAATATATCATGGAGAAGGTGTGAATGGATGGGTTTATTCAAGCATAAAAAAAGCTTGGAGAGATTTATTATTAGTTTGGGGTTATGTGAAAAAGATCTTGTACAGTAACAATGAATACATTTTTTATCTCTGTTCACTGAATATAGGACAAGAGGGGATAGGTTTGCATTTCAGAAAAGAAGTACTTCGCAGCTGAATATCCTAAGTACTAGAATGTGTTTCAAGGGGTGGTTACAGTGCCTCCTTCTCTAAAGGTGTTTAAAAAATATTTTATAAAACCACCCTTTAATAATTTAGTTACTATTTAAGTGAAAGGCAGGGGGGAAAAGTGTGCTTATTTATTGGAGCAGTTTAATCCATTCCGAAGAGTGAATTAGGTAAATAAAAAAGGTTTCAAAATGTATGTTTTTAAATAAAGGGTTGTACCAAATTTTGTATTTAGCAAAGTTTGTATATTTGAAAATTCTTTTAAAAAATAAGTAATAAGTTCACCTGCCCAGCTAGCTAGTGTGGCTCAATGGCTGAGCATTAACCCATGAAACATGAGGTCACCTAATGGATTCTGGGTCAGGGCACATTCCCTGGTTGCAGGCTCAATCACCAGTAGGAGGCATGCTGGAAGCAGCTAATCAATGTTTCTCTCTCTCATTGATGTTTCCCTCTGTCTATTCCTCTCCCTTCCTCTTCTCTAAAATCAATAAAAACATATTTAAAAAATAAGTTCACTTGATTTTATTTACCCAACTGAGATAAAGGATTTAATGAAGGACAGAAAAGTCATAGAGAATTTTTTTCACTGCTATGGAAGGTCATATAGTGAAATGCCATTAAAAAATATATGTAGTTAAATGCATTTACCCTCACTGATATATTATAACTTTTAATATGGGGATAGTAATATCTCATGATTTAAAGCATAAAGTAATTGTTGTAAGGGTAAGAGGGAACATTTTTATTTTATTCACATTCTAACATGTTATTTGATATTTGTATAATTTACTCTTTATTTGTTTGACTTATTTTCTCTTTATGGTACTGCAGTCTGGCCTTTGGCACTGACTATATCTGAAAGAAAATGTGCAAACTGTCTAACAAGACAACATTTATATACTCATGTTGAAGTAGAATAAGAGGTCACAAAGTAATAACCATTTTACTGTTAACAAGATAAAACCAAATACATGAACTAAGCATAATGTTTGAATAAATATATTTTAAAACATAGCATTAATTCAACTTATATGCCAAAAAATGGCACTAAATCAGCTTATTTCAGGAGACAGTAAAGGATTCTGTTGGCACATAAAATGTTGCAATCATTACATTAATCTGTTCATGCTGTGAATCAGGGGAATAGGAAGTTGTTTTCTAGTTTGAAGGGGTAAGTGTTCCTACACAGATGGCATTAAAGAGAAGTGTGAGGAGAACATGATATATGAGGGAAGTCACGGCAATGCTCCACAGTCTTTTGTTGTAGATAATTGGGGAGATAAGACTCAGAAAACAAAGTAAGATATCAATTGAAACATACAAAATATATGAAGCAATTGCATGTATTATTTTTACCTTCAGAAAAATTTAGTGCTATGAAACTAGGTAACAGAGATTATAAATCAATTGTTCTAAGTCCTTATCTGTCAGAGACTTCACTAAAATTATTTCTCAGTGCCAATCCCTAGCTCTGACATTTTTTAGTGTTTTTTTTAATTTTCCCAGCTTTATGGAGTTTTACGACAAAAAAGTGTATGTTTATGATGAAGAACATAATGTTTTAAAATACATATATATCATGTCATTAGTACCACAATAGGTCTACTTAACACATATATCACCTTGAACACAACACGCTTTGTGTGTGCATGTGTGTGTGGGCTGCGTGGTGTGTGGTTTGAACACTCAAGATCTTTTCTTCTAGCAAATTTTAGTTATACAATACAATGTGCAGAATGATGACTTAACCCAAGTCATCATTCTCACATTAGATCTCCAGTTTTTATTACTTATGCATAAATGAAACTGTATTCCTTGATCAAAATACTCCTAGTTTCTGTAGCTCCTACCCTTGACAACCACCATTCTACCCTTTGCTTCTATAAGTTATACATTTTTAAGTTCAACATATAAGATTATGCAATATTAGTCTTTCTCTCTGACTTATTTTACTTATTCTATTTTCCTTCTTTTTAAAAAGTGAATATATTTCTCTGTCTCTTTATGTATCACATTTTCTTTAACCATTTGTCTGTTGATGGACAGTTAGGTTGTTTTCATATCTTGGCTATTGTGAATAATGCTGCAGTGAATAAGAAGTACAAATGCCTTTTTTGAGATACTGACTTTGTTTGATTTCTGTATATACCCAACCATACAATTACTGAATCATATGCTAGTGCCATTGAAAACATTTGAGGAAACTCCATGCTGTTTTCCATGTAGAAAGAAAATCAAGCACTAAAACAGACAAGGAGATCTGGGAGTCTTTGCACCACTAAGAATCAAGGAGACATTTGAACATTTGTATCAAAGATAGAGCAAAAAAAATCATTATAATATGAGGGGAAGTCGTCAACTCTAGAAAAATGGCTTAAATTACTATAGAGCAGTGCATTCAGAGAGCAAGGAGCCTATTCAAAGGGAGCAGCAAATGGAGTCAATATCAGGATTCTATATTTGGAAAATTTATTCAACCAAGAAAGTTTTTTTAATATGCTTTATTGATTTTTAGAGAGAGAGAAAAAGAGAGGGAAAGAGAGAGAAAATTGATGTGAGAGCGGAAATGTTGATTGGCTAACCTCCTGCATGCTCCCTACTGATGATTGAGCCTGCAACCCAGGCATATGTGCTGACTGGGAATAGAACAACTTGCAACCCTTCATTGCTTAGGAGCATGCTCAACCAACTGAGCAGCAATGGCCAGGGCCCAAGAAAGTTTTAAATCAATAATTATTTCAACCAAATAATCTCTCATGTTACATAATACAACTTGATACTCTTACAAATTATTTTATAGTTTGTCTTAAATAAATTATCAGCAATAATGTGCTCATTGATTTCATTTAGAACTTTAACTCTTTAGAACATTTTAAAGGACATTAACATTATATCTCAATAGTTAATATGATAGTACTCCTAAATGTTCCAATATTACAAATTAATAATTATTTTTCTTTAATTTCAGTTTTATTGATGTATAATTGACAAATAAAATAGTCAGATATTTAATGTGAACATATGGTGATTTGATATTTATAAACATTGTGTTTTGATGAAAACATTTAAGTTTCTACTATTTTAGGAAATTTTAATTATACAATAAAGTGTCATCAATCCAGTCACCATTTTTACATTATATCCTCAGACCTTATTCATCTTATAGTTGAAAGTTCATACCCTTACCAACCTCTCCCTATTTCTCTCAATTCCTACTTTTCTATTATCTGTTTCCATGACTTTTTGTTCTTTTTTCTTTTAGATTCCACATATCTAGAGTGGTACCTTGAGCATATACTTCCACTGTCTGGCTTATTTTATTTAGCATAATGCCTTCAAGATTCATCAATATTGTCATAAAAAGCAGGCTTTCCTTCTTTCTTATGGTTGAATAATATTCCATTATATATCCCACTCTATGTAATATATATTCCATTATATATCCTTTACCCATTCATCTTTTATTGGACACTTAGACTTAGCTTAGTTCTATAAATTGGCTGTTATGACAATACTGTGATGAACATGGGAGTGATGATATCTGTTTTTCTTTTTCTTTGGATATCTAGACCTAGAAGTGGGATTGCTGAAATACATAGTAGTTTTATTTTTAATAATTGAGGAACCTTATACTATTTTCCATAGTGACTGTACCAATTTACATTCTCACCAACAGTGGACAAGGGGTCCCATTTCTCCACATTCTTGCCAACTCCTGGTATCTCTTGTCTTTTTCATAATATTCATTCTATAAGTTGATATCTCATTATAATTTTAATTTGCATTTCCCTCATGATTAGGATAGTTAGCACTTTTTTTTTTCATGTACCAGCTAAGCATTTGTATGTCTCCTCTGGAAAAACGTTTTCTCAGATCCTCTGACCTTTTTTAATTGGAATTTTTTGCTATTGAGTTGTAATGTGTTTCTTACCTATTTTCAGATGAACCTCTTATCACATATATGGTTTGCAAATATTCTATTGTATTTCATAGGCTGCTTTTCATTTTATTGATACTTTCTTTCACTATAAAGAAGCCCTTTTTTTATGTATTTCTTTTCTTTTTGGTTTTGTTATCTTTGTTTATTTGTGTCAAATCCAAGAAAACACTGCCAAGATAATGTCAATGAGTTTATTGCTGTTGTTTTCTTCCAAGAGTTTTATGTTTTCAGATTTTACATTCACGTCTTTAATCATTTTCAGTTTATTTCTATGTACAGTGTAAGATAGGTATCCACTTTCTTTTCTTTTTTTGTATGTGGCTGTCCAATTTTTCTAACACCATTTATTGAAGAGAATAACCTTTTACTGTTATATCTTTTAGTTCCTTTATCATAAATACATTAACCATATATTCATGATTTATTTCTGGGCTCTCTATTTTATTACATTGACCTATATATCTATTTCTATGCCAATCTCAATTGTTTTGATTACTATATCTTTATAGCATACTTTGAAACCAGAGTGTGATGCATCCAACTTTGTTCTTTCTCAAGACTGATTTGTCTATTTGAGGTATTTTATGGTTCCATACAAATTTTAGGATTGTTTTTCTATTTCTGTTAAAAATGCCATTTGAGTTGTGATAAGGATTGCAAAGAACTTATAGATTGTTTTGGTTAATATGTACATTTAAACAAGATTAATTCTTCCTTTAATTCTTAGTTTTTTTATCTTTTTATATCAGTGGCTATCAAAGAAAAAATGCCCTATTATGTTTTCAAATGTGAAATGTGTGTAGCATGTACCTAAAATTTGGTAATTAATAGGAATAAAATATAAATGATTTGCAGGTATGTAACTTTATGGTTAATATATTTAAAATATATGTATGTAATATAGTATATCATTAAAAGGTTCTCTTTTGGAGAAATAATATTAAAATGAGATATCTTTAAATGCAGTATGAATGATTGGTGAAAACTCTTGTACAGGATTCTTTGGCAATAAATTGGGATATACACTTTTTCCTACTTGACCTACCTGCTTTTCTAACTTAGAGTGGCTAGCATTATTAGTTTTTATTTAATAAAAGCCACATGCATTTATTATGTGATGTGTTGTGTCATGTCTTGTGGTGTGTTGTAAAGTAATTTTACCAGTTTCCTACTATCTCTATAGACTCTTTACTTACCCAGTTGTATTTTGAAATTGTTCTATAACTCCAATGGAATAAAATGGTAATTTTTAAAACAAAGTACATATCCAATAAGAAAAACACTGACATTTCAGAATAAGATAGAAGATAAAAAATAGTAGTAGATAATTTAGAAAATGTGAATGTTGTTTGTAATCTGACACTTCTTATTGGTATTGTTCATTTGTATTATACCCATTGGGAAATATTTATTACTTTTTGTAGAACTTCAAGTTTATATTAATACAAATTAACTTAAATTAGACTATTTTATCACCTTTCATTTCCTTAAAACCATAAATTTAACCTGTGGTCACCAAAGGCCCAATATGTGCTAGTATCCGCTAGTATTGTGAAAGTCGTGTGTCAAATGAAATGTCTGCCATGGTGTAGATAAGCTTTGATGTAAAGGAACTACCAAGGACAATCCAGTTAACATTTAAAATATATGAAGTCATTTTTGAATACAGGAAGGAAGAAAAGATAATAAAAGTATCAAAAAGAAGCAAAATTAATTCATGCAATGAAGTGAGCCAAGGAAGAATAATGTATGACAAATATTTGAAAGGCTCTTTAACCAAAGGAACATTACTTTATATCTTTGACTGTTACATAAAAATTGAGAATAGATTAAAAAGCACACACAGAGTACATCAAGGTGGCAGAAACTTTCACTTTGCATTATTCTCTTCAAATAAAAGGATTTTACATGATTATATGATTTTAAAATATTTTATTACCTCATATTTAGCAATGTTGTGGTCTGTGTCATTGAAAGTACTTTCTGTACTGTGGAGAGGATAGGGATTCTGTGCATACTTAATAGTACTGGAATATCCAGTTAAGGGCCAACAACGTTAAACAAATGCGTAACTGTCTTAAGCATCCTGCATTTCTATATTACTGTACTTCTGATTCCCTTCAAGCAAGTTCATCTCACTGGTAATGTCAGTAGCCACATTGGTGGCCTAGCCAGTTTAACGAAGTTTTGATAAGTATTGACTTATTTGAAAGAAATTACTACTATCAAGTGTGCCATTTCACTTGCTTAAATCTGTGTGAAATAGATACAAATATTTAAGGTAGAATGATTAGTATACAGAAGCTTACATTGCGAAAGTCATAGAAATTATAAGAAGTGCCATACATTTCTACAAGTTCACAATCTTTAAACCTTAGATTCAGAGGAAGCAGGAAGACTGAGTTATAGGTAAAATTATTTGATCAAATTTGTACCCTTAGTTAGAGACAAAGCCACAAGTTTAAAGATTTCTCACCACAAATTCTAGTCATTTCCCAGCATACCACACTAGCTTGATGTATATATAAACTTTTTAAATTTTACTAATGCTAAATTTTTAAGTATTGCAAATAGAACAAAACATATTATTTTATTTGTATATTTTTCTGAAATAAAATTTAATTTCTACAAAAATTCATACAAACTAAAGTATTTCAGAATTGTCATATCAATGATTGATCTGAGAATGTATTTTATTATGAAGAAAACAACCATCATACTCGTGCCAATTTCTACTTGTGTAAAGTTTTTCATTAAGAATTCAAAATATTGCCCTAACTGGTTTGGCTCGGCCTGTGGACTGAAGGGTCCCAGGTTGGATTCCAGTCAAGGACATGTACCTTGGTTGCGGGCACATCCCCAGTAGGAGGTGTGCAGGAGGCAGCTGATTGATGTTTCTCTCTCATCGATGTTTCTAATTCTCTATCCCTTTCCCTTCCTCTCTATAAAAAAATCAATAAGATATATTTTTTAAAAAGAATTCAAAATATTAATAAAAAGTTTTGATAAAACAACATTTAAGGGGAAGAAAAAGGTATACCTTTATTAATAGTTTTGCCTAATAATACATTTTTGAGATATAGTTTAATGGATTATCTCAAATTAAATACAAATCATGTAAAATAATTCATAAAAAGATGATTTACTTGACAAACTTAAATATACAGGAAATGGAACATTTTAATGTAAAAAATGCAGTTGTATTAATTGTGCTACAATAGAAATGTAATAAAATAACAATAAGAACCAAATTAACACAATCAAAATAATTAGAATTCAAAGGCTGAAAAATGTAAGAGGTAATGATAATAGGATCTCTTTAAAAATGTGTTGTAATTTTAACATTTTGAAACATTTTGTTTAGTAAATATTATTTTAGCTCCATTATATCTTCAAAGTAAATTTCACTTTAATTTGCTGTTCTAAGAGGTTAACCTACAGAAATAAAAATGTGAAAAAAATGAGTATGTATGATAATTTAAAAACATAAACATTGTTTTTGAGGCTAGCATTGCCCTGATACTAAAGCCAGATAAAGACAACTACAAAGAAAGAGAAAGAACCAAGGAAGGAAGGAAGGAAGGAAGGAAGGAAGGAAGGAAGGAAGGAAGGAAGGAAGGAAGGAAGGGAGAAAGGAAGAAGGGCAGTACAATATCCTGGATGAACATAGATCCAAAATTCCCAACAAAGTTGTAAAAAATCCACATCCAAAAACACAATAAAAGCATCATAATCCTTATCAGTGGTTCAGTGGTATTTAACTCGGTGACATAAAGATGGTTCAACCTATGAAAGTAAATTGATGTGATGCAACACATTATCAGAATAAAAAATAAAAATGATATAATCATCTCAATAGATACAAAAAAATCCACAATTAGCAAAATACAATACCCTTTTGTAATTAAAAACTTTCAACAAACTAGTAATAGAAGAAAAATGCCTTAACACAAAGGTCATAAATGAAAAGCCCATTCCTGTTGAAAGACAATATTGTTTAAGCAATCTATCATTTAGTGAAATTCCTATCAAATTAGCATTTTCTACAAATAGAAACAAAAACAAAATAATTCTGAAATTCATACAGAACCACATAATACTCCAAATAGCCAAAACAATCTTAAGAAAAAGAAACAAAACCAAAGGTATTCCTCTCTGATTTCAACATATTTTACAAAGTTAAGGTAATTAAATCACTGTAGTATTGGCATATAGACAAATATTGATAGATAAATAATATTGGAGAGTCCAGAAATAAACCCATGTATGGTCAACTGACTTTGACAAGGTTGCAAAGAATACACATGGGGAAAGAATAATCTATTCAACAAATGGTGCTATGAAAATTGGAAACCCACATGAAAAAGAATAAAATCAGATGCTTATTTGCACAAAACTCAAAAAATAACTCAACATGGATTAAAGTCTTAAACATACCACTTGAAGCTATAAAGGTCTTCAATCAAAACTTCGGAGAAAAGCTTCATGACATTGTTCCTGACAATTAATTATTGAATATTACACCAACAGCACATCAACAAAAACAAACAAACAGAACTACATCAAACTCAAAAGTGTTTGCACAACAAAGGACATGAGAATGGAAAGGCAATCTATAGAATGTAAAAAATATTTGCAAACTTCATGTCTGATAAGAACTAACTATTCAAAATATGTAAGAACTTTCTTCAACTCAATAAAAATAAATAAATAAATAAATAAATAACCCAGTTTAAAAATGGGCAAATAAGATATAATCTCACATTTGTTAAAATGGCTACAATTTAAAAACCAAAAGTTAGTAAGTGTTGGTCAGAATGTGGAGAAATTGGAACTCTGTGCACTATGGGTTAGAATTTAAATGAGAAAACCAGTATGGAAAACAGTATTGGTGTGCCTCAAAGTATTATAAACTAGAGGCCCAGTGCACGAAAGTCATGCACGGGAGTGTCCTTAGCCCAGACTGCACCCTCTCCAATCCGGGACCCCTCAGGCCTAAACTGGGAGTTGGACACCCCTCTCACAATCCAGGACCACTGGCTCTTAACTGCTCACCTGCCTGCCTGCCTGATAGCACCTAACTGCTCCCCCTGTTGGCCTGGTCAACTCCAACTGTCTCCCCACCAGCCTGGTCACCCCCAACTGCCCCCCTCTGCTGGCCTGGTCACCCATTACTGCCCCCCTCTGCTGACCTGGTAGCCCCTCACAGCCCCCCCCCTTGCTGCTCGGTCATTTGGTCACCCCTTACTAACCCCCCTGCCAGCCTGGTTGCCCCACACAACCTGTTCAGTCATCCATTTGACCTAAGCAGCCTTTTATTGATATAGATAGAATTACTATATGATCTAGATATCCCACTTCTGGTATTTATTTAAAAGAATTGAAATCAGGGTTTGAAGAGATACCTTCAGGATTTGTCCTTTCATGTTCATTGCAACATTATTCACAACAACTAAAATATGAAAATAACCTAAACATCCATCAATAGATGAATGAGTAAATAAAATGTGGAATAGCCTGGACAGTGTGGCTCAGTGGGTGAGTGTTGACCTATGAACCAGAGAGTCACAATTTAATTCCTGGTCAGGGCACATGTCTGGGTGGTGGGCTTGATCCCCAGTGTGGAGCACGCAGAAGGCAGGCCATCTAACTTTCTCATCACTGATGTTTCTATCTCTCTCTCTTTCTCCCTTCTGCTCTGAAATCAATAAAAATATATTTAAAAAACCCACAAAAATAATAATTAAAAAAAGAGAAAATATGCAATAAACCTACAATGGAATATTGGTCTTAAAAAGGAAAGTCTGCAATATACAACACAGTGAATCAACCAGGAGGACAGTATGCTAAATGAAACGAGGAAGTCACAGAAGGACAAATACTGTATGATTTCAGGTAAATGAGTTATCTCAAATAGCCAACCTCTAAGAGGCCAAGGCTAGAAAAGTGGTTACTGGGGGAAGAGGGAAAAGGAGTTACTATTCATCAGATGTAAAGTTTCAGTTATACAAGAATGAGTTCTAAAGATGGATTGTGCCTATAGTTAAAAATACTGTATTGTACATGTAGAAATGTTTTTAAAAGCTATATTGCCTGTTAAATGATCATACTAACATTATAAAATATAGGGGCGGTAAATGGTGCTGGAAGGAGACTTGACGTAGGTGGTGAACACACAATATAGTATACAGATGATGTGTTGTGGAATTGTGCACCTGAAACCTGTATAATTTGGTTAACCAGTGTCACACCCATAAATTCAATAAAAAGCAAAAATATATTTGTGAGGATAAATAAAGCAACACTGAATTAGTTGAGGTGCTTATTGTTTAACAGACTTGATTTGCATTTTAAATGCCTGACACTGATCTCATGAATGTAATAGCATTTAAGCTAAGGAATTTGAATATCCTTTTGATCAATAGAACAAGTAAAATATCTGTAGCAGAAGAGTGCTAAAATATTAAAATAGCTACAGAAATGTAAACTTCTGGTGGTGAAAAAGAGGTAAACCTCTGAGAATAGCTGTAGTTCAGCTGAGAACTAATGAACCACTTAAGGGGCAAAACCATATAAAGGAAGAAAGTAATTTGGCAGAATTTGCAAAAGGAGATCTTAGTAATAACAAATGTTTTTGAGCAGCTACTTTCTGAAAAGTTTATTCTAAACACTTTACAAGCATTTAATTAGCTCAACTATATGAAGTACATTCTATTATTGTTCTCATTTTGCAGGTAATAACTCAGGTCTATGAAAATAAACCAAATGCTGTATGGTAAGTGGCAGACATAGAATGGAAGTAAGAACATAATATAAATCATATTTTTAAATATGATCACATCCTGATTCCTAAGATATTCCTACCATTTTTCTAATTCAATATCTCTCAGTGGATCAGTTCCTATACTGCTATCCTCAGACCTGATCTCCAGATCAAAATTATAGTGAACCCAAACTCATGATTCCCTTATACTATGCTCATATCCCTCTCAACACATAGATATATACCATAATTTATCCTGCCCAATATTAAAGAAAAAATTAATCTTATATATCAATAATTTTAGCCTTCTTAGTCACTCATCCCTGTCTTCTCTTGGATGGTGCCCCATCAGCCATCTCCTCCCTAGAATGACTCCTCACTTTTAACCAAAACACTTTTGTTCCTGCAATTATAATAAACACTCTTACTATATTGTTTTTCTATATTGTTTTATTCTTTTGTTAAAGTCTACTATTTCTCCTTCCCTTTCTATTCACTCTTACCTTTTCTTCACTCACGAATTTATAGCAATTGAGTCTTTATTCGGACATCCCTCAAGGGGTCCCAGATTGGGCCTAAATGGGTCCCAGATCAGAACTACTGGGATTGGGCCTAAATGAGCAGTTGGACATCCCTCTCACAAACCAGGACTGCTGGCTCCCAACTGCTTGCCTCCCTGCCTTCCTGATTGCCCCTAATTGTTTCTGCCTGCCAGCCTGATCACCCCTAACAACTCCCCTGTCAGCCTGATTGATGTCTAACTGCTCCCCTGCTAGCCTGTTTGCCCCTAACTGCCCTCCCCTGCAGGCCTGGTACCCCCTAACTGCCCTCCCCTACTGGCCTGATCACCCACAACTGCCCTCCCTTGCAGGCCTTGTCCCTCCCAACTGCCCTCCCCTGCTGGCCATCTTGTGTCCACATGAGGGCAGCCATCTTTGACCACATGGGGGCAGCCATCTGGTGTGTTGGAGTGATGGCCAATTTGCATAGTACTCTTTTATTAGATAGGATAGAGGCCTGGCATGGGTGGGGCCAGCAGGTTTGCCCTGAAGGGTGTCCCGGATCAGGGTGGGGGTTCCCTTGGGGAGTGGGGTGGCCTAGGAAATGGGCCTGTGGTGGTTTGCAGGCTGGCCACGCCCCCTGGCAACCGAAGTGGAGGCCCTGGTATCTGGGATTTACTTATCTTCTACAATTGAAACTTTGTAGCCTTGAGCGGAGCCAAGCCTCCTGCTTGCTCTGTAGCAGCAGCCATTTTTGTTGAGAATTATTTAGCTTCTATAATTGAAATTTTGTAAGCCTTCAGAGGAGGCCAAGGCAGGCCAGGGCTGGGGGATCTTGGCTTCCTCCATCACCAGGAGCAACTCAAGCCTCCTGCTCTTTCCAGCTCCGTGGCTGTAGCCATTTTTGTTGGGATTTATTTATCTTCTATAATTGAAACTTTGTAGCCTTGAGTGGAGGCCTGGGCTGGCCAGTGTATGTGGAAAGCTTGGCTTCCTTCATTGCCCAGGAAACCCAAGCATCCTGCTCTCTCCATGGCTGCAGCCATCTTGGATGGGTTAATTTGCATACTCGCTCCTGATTGGCTGGTGGGCATGGCTGATGGGTATAACAGAGTGGTGATTAATTTGCATATTACTCTTTTATTACATAGGATTGCCTTTATTATACTAAGGTCACCAAGAATTACCTCATTTTCCAAAACAATAAAGGTATATCAGGTCTTATATTTAGACCTATCTTGAGTGTGGTACTAGAATTCCCAACTTCTTTATTAACAAACTCTCCTGGCTTCTGTGATACCACATCTTCTTAGTTCTCCATAAAAGTGTGATTATTTTGTCTCAGTCTGATTTCTGGACTATTCTTAATTACTTTTGTCCTTAGTATAGTGTTGTTCTCTCAAAGTTAAACCTTCTGTATACCATGTATAACTTTTTGGTTGAGAATATGTTTGTATATTTTCAGAAAACAACTCCTCCAAGACCATGTGGATTCCTGCAACTGAGAGGAATTGACAGGTCTGCTCCAAGCACGAAGACAGTAAGAAAAACAGTCCAGAGATGGAAGATGCTGATGACGCCTTACCACGCTAGCAGTCAGCAGCTATGCATTGCTGCAGGTTGCCTAGGACCAAACCAGAGAGGGTCAGACTTGCATTGCCACCATGTGCCCACCATCCAGATATCATTGCTGACATGTACACGTAAGGAACTATTAGACATTGAAATGGGGACTCAGAACTGTTGGACATTGAAATTGGGACTCAAACATTTTTTTTGTTGTTGTTTTGTTATTATATGTTTATTTCTAGTCTGCAGAGGCAACATTTTTTAAAGGAAAGAAATGGGGGGAAAAAAGATACAGAAGCAAAGAAGCATTGAACAGACTGTCAAACTACAGCAGGAAGGCAGGGGAGGTTGGGCGGGGGGGGGGGGGGGCTGTAAGAGATCAACCGAAGGACTTGTACGCATGCATATAAACATAACCAATAGATACAAGACACTGGGGGAGGGGGCGCGGGCAGGTGAAGGCATGTACTGGGGGATAGGGGAGGCTGAGGGGAGGTCAATGGGGGGAAAATAAAGGAGACATATGTACTACTATTTGTAATACTTCAAACAATAAAAAAAAATCACCTTAACTAATTTCATAGACTCTCATAGTTGGTCAGTACCAATTCTAATAAGCCCCAAATCTGTATGTACTCTCTTATTATTCAAATGGTCTACATACACTGCTATATTGATATAGCAGAAGAATTTCAATGACAGGGAATTTCGAAATTTATCATCAACTATCCCTTAAGGCTTTTTCTTCCTGCAATAATTTCTGCCTCACCTTGTTTAATAGCATCATGATCCATTTAGTTACTAGTATTAGAAAATTTTGAGCTATTGTTTATGACTATTTCTCTTTAATACTAATAATCTATTTATTAAGTATTCTATCATTAGTGTATTCCCAAAACTACATATATTAGTATAAGACTAATATTTAATTATTTAATATCAGCACTAAGATGGTATTAGAATTTCTAATGTTGCATAATGATTCAAAATTTTATAAAACATTTTGATACTGATTAGATTTTTACTATATAGTAAAATTAAGGATTAAGTATTGTATATTTCACAACAAAATATTTGTATTGAAGGAATGCATCAGGGTCTATGAGTCTGGTCACAGAAAGAATAGACTGACACAATTTTGTATTATAAATTATATAATTTTATAAAGCATAAAGTTATAAAGATAAAATCTAAAATCTCATACAGAATCTTTTCCAAATATACATGGTAATTTATAGGAGAAAGTGAACTAGAGATAAGAGAAAGATAAGTGCAGAACTGAAGTTGACCAGTACTGGAATAAGACAGTGGTTACAAAGGTAATATTTACCCAAGTAAAAGTCTATGTGTAGCTATATCTTTCTGTATGACCTTAATCTGTGGATACTGAGCCATACTTGTACATATGGAATATCTTATGCACATGTCTTGTTATCTAGTCTCCAGAGAGTAATTTACATTGTCCTGCTTTGAAACTCAATCCTTTTCATATCCTTCAAGCTTGGTTTGGCATTCAGGATTCTGAAATGGCTTCATCCTTTGGAAACATGGTAACCATAGTCTCTTCAAATTTACTAATGAAATCAGTTACCTATAACACAGGATTTATTAATAATATACTCCATTATTTAAAAAACACATTATAATGTTATAAAATAATGGTGGCACTAAAATAGTATGAAAATTTACAAGTAAACATCCAAAATAACTTAATAAAAATCTTGAATGCTGTTATTTCTAAGACTCATAAAGAACAAAAAAATGAATTACTGGAACTCCAGCAAAAGAATGGTAATACTATAACATGTTTCAGAGGACAAAGTCCTCTGAATTTGACCAGTTCCCCTTCTTGAAACATTTGTTCCCCAAGGATCACAGAAAATATTTAGGGAGAAAATATTTTTACTTCAATAACTTTGAATCTAAAAGTTGTTTGTTATCAAACAAAAAGTTATAAATTGACACTTTATCATGTTTTAGTGGTTGTAAATTGCGTGATAAAAGGTATCATTATATGATTTTTCTTTAAAAGAAAAGAAACAGCGTGTGTCTCATTAATTGTATAAAAAAATGACTCCTGTCTAGCATGCATGGGTCAGTGGTTGAATATCGACCTATGAATCATGAGGTCATGGTTCCATCCCTGGTTGGGGTACGTGCCCAATTTGTAGGCTTGATCTCCACTGTGGGTCATGCAAGAGGAAGCCAATCAATGATACTCTCATCATCACTGATATTTCTATCTCTCTCTTCCTCTCCCTTCATCTCTGAAATTAATAAAAAATATTTTTAAAAAAAAAATGACTCCTAACTTCTTGGAACTGAAAATGAAGAATTTATCTTTACCAGTTTGATGTTATATGTATTACAATCCTGGATATTAAGAATTAAACTCCTCTCAAGCTTCCACAATTGGTTCTGTATTTTCTAAACCAAAGGAAAAATTGACCAGTAGGTTGCAGCCAGAAGTGACCTTGTCACTAAGGAACAAAGGAAGTGAATAAAAGGTAAAAACTTATTTCACCTAATAGCAATTAGATCTAGCATGTTCTGAGGTACTATAGAGAGTCCAAGTTATAATGTAGTTTCTCAGACTCAAACAAATATTCAGGGTAAGTGTTCATAGACAATAAAGACACAAATTTCCACATGAGAAATTACTTAGTAAATAGAGTATCACTGTTAATTTTGGATAGGATACTTATAATATTATGATTTGCCTTTGATTATTTTTTATTATGTAATGGAATAACTGATCTAATTCCAGAAATAATTGTTTTTATACAAGTTGTACTTTCACATATACATTTGGGAAAAATATAACAGTGCCATCTGATAAGAAATGACAAATGTAGGAGAATGTTTTAAGATCAATGTGATTCATTAAGTCTCTTAAAGTAAAAAAGAATGCCATAGGAATATTGAAAAAAATAACAGAATAACAAAATTATTTAAACCAAAATTCGGAATAAATTTTGAAAGTTTCTTTATGTATATAGCACAGCCATTACTTTATAACAAACATGTATTAAGAGGCAATAAAAAATCTGAGCAAGCCTAGGAAAGAATGAGATTCTGTGTATAAGTACATTTAAATTGAAAATTAAGTATAGGTGTATGATACATGTTTTTTGTGTGTTTGTGATGTGAGTTTCTTCTGAGGATATTGATTTGCTTGCTTGTCAAATACCCATTGTTAAATGTTAATTTTATTTTACAAAATTTTAGATAGATTTGAATAATAGGTACAAAGTCATTAATGACAAAGGAAAATAGATCTGGGGAGATTGCTCAATACCCTAGGCTCTCATGAATAAACTTTTTACTAAAGGTTAGAACTTACTGTTTAGGTGAAAGATAGGGAAAATTGTTGAGGTTAAACATATTTCCAATCAGCTCAAGCAAGCAGTCCTTTCAGAGGTTATCTGATTTAATTATACTCTAAAGACTAAGTGAAAGGCTTGATTAATTAAACTGAGTAGATAGTGCTTGCTTAAGTAATTCTTTCCCATTGGCACATACTCTTTAGAAAACTTCAGAATTTATTTGTTAAAGTTGCAAATTGGTCAAATGATGAATTCAATGGAACAATTTAGATGGAAATTGAAATAATCATAAAAATGCAACCATATGATGCTTTAATATAGTTAAAAGTGACCACCCAGCAATTTTGAAGGTTATGAGAAAGACATTTTTTGTTTCTATACCAGCATTGCTGGTATCATTTATAGGTAGGTCCTTAGATTTTTCATCTATTTTTTAGGGGTTATTTAAAAATTAACATAAATCTATTGCACCTTTTTTTTCTTATTTTTTTATTTTATTTTTTATTGTTTTAAGTATTACAAATAGTAGTACATATATCTCCTTTTTTTCCCCCCATTGAACTCCCCCCAACTTCCCCTACCCTCTAGTACATGCCTTCACCTGCCCTCCCCCCCGCCCCAGTGTCTTATATCCGTTGGTTGTGCTTATATGCATGCGTACAAGTCCTACGGTTGGTCTCTTACAGCCCCCCTCGCCCAACCTCCGCTGTCTTCCCAATGTAGTTTGACAGTCTGTTCAATGCTTCTTTGCCTCTGTATCTTTTCCCCACCATTTCTTTCCTTTAAAAAGTTTTGCCTTTGCACACTAGAAATAAACATATAATAACAAAACAAAACAATGTTTGAGTCCCAATTTCAATGTCCAATAGTTCTGAGTCCCCGTTTCAATGTCTAACAGTTCCTTATGTGTACATGTCAGCAATGATATCTGGATGGTGGGTACATGGTGGCAATGCAGGTCCGACCCTCTCTGGTTTGGTCCTAGGTAACCTGCAGTGGTGCACAGCTGCTGACTGCTCGCGTGGCAAGGCGTTGTCAGCGTCTTCCATCTCTGGACTGTTTTTTCCTCTTGTCTTCATGGTTGTTGGACACCTGTCAATTCCTCTCTGTTGCAGGAATCCATCTGGTCTTGGGGTTGTTTTCTGAAAATATACAAATATATTCTCGACCACAAGTTAATAAAGGAATCTTTCCTATATAATTGATTTGGGATCCTTTTTATTTTTGTTCAAATGATTTTCCTTTGTCTTATTTAGACACCATGTGTGTTTTTAATGGCCATCTTGCTGTTAGCATTACAAATGAAAATTAATTTGGTAAAGTAAAAATTTCTAGATATAATTTACTTATAGGATATTTTTCCTTACATGATATTGCCCTACTATCCCCCACCCTTTTTTTTTATTAATGGAGGTTTTTGTGAATTTTATAATGCAGTCTTCATAACTTTAAATTTAATTTTTTCTTTTTGCCCAAAAATATGACTGCTTTAGGTTCATTGCATATTCAGGAATTTTACCATGAGATGAACTACTAATAGAAATTTTAGTTATTACTTTAAGAACAGCTTTTTGTCCAGTACAATTAAATTTACTTGAATATTCACTTATTTCAATTAGCCTATTTAAATTAATCTGAAAACTTGATTACTACTTTACTGTCAAATTTAATACTCTACCAACAATCTTAGTTTACCCTGTAAATATTAGTGGAAAGGATTATTTGCATTCTTGAGTGGGCCCTGAGCATTCCAGATGCTAGGCTGAATTTACATATAGGGCAGATGCTGTTGGCCAAGTCTCTTGTCTGTTACCTGGGTCCCGATCTGAGCTGGGCCTAGTCTCTGTCTGTCACCTGTATCTCGATGTGAGCTGGGCCAAGTCTCCTTCTGTTGCCTGGGTCCCGATCTGAGCTGGGTGTGGGAAGCGCAAAGCAGCAATGGGGGCAGGAGACCTCCCTCAGAAGGAGCGAGGGTTCAAGCCCCTGCAATGTTGCTGGGTTGAGGGTCTGTGCCCCACTTCTGTCGCCCCCCCAAGTTCTCTCCTGATGGCCCCTCTGCGACTGTGCCTGTCTTAGGTTATTCCTTCCTTGAGGAATCTTACCCATCTCTGGCTAACCAGCCATCCTCCAGGGCCAAGCAGGGTGGTGTGAGGTTCAGTTCTGTCTCCTTGGTAGCCTATGCCCCCATGGCCTCCACGCCCAGCACCTGCCTTGGGAACCCCTGGCCTGCTGGCGGGGTCCCGGTGCTGATCACATATCTCGGGGAACTCAGGTTTCTTCTCCAGTGAGGGCCCAGCTCACACAATTGGGTGTGAGACAGATCCATGGTACCAGCCCCCACAAGGCTTCAAGCTCAGCATGAACAGAAAGCTCAGGTAACAGCTGAGGGCAATTGGATTGTGAGAAGAGGGTCTCTCTTGGCACAAAAGGCAAGAGGGGCCAATATAGGATGCTCAAGTGCCTTTCCAGTGCCTTAATTCCTTCTGCAAGGGATTAAATCCTTTCATGTCCTTGTTTTTTGTTTTTTTTTTTTAATTGCTGCCAACCATTCAAAGAATTAGTTTGTAAGTTTGTTTGGGATAATTGTAAAATATGCTGTTGTAAAATATCTAACATTATAATGACATTGTAGAATAATATCATGTAAGGATATTCTTTGCCCTAGGCCCTGGCAATTCCATTTCAAACTGGCTGTCAATTTCTTTTTGTAGCTTTATATAAACTTTGTCAGGGAGGCAAAAACACAAATTACTTACAATTATTGTTTCCTTCCAAAATAATTTTCAGTCTACAGAGAGTTTCATTTAAAAATTTTTGTCACATGAAACAATTTCTCTTAAGGTTATGGTGACCACTAGTATTGATTAGATTTAGTATTTTATTTTTACTTTTTAATTAATTTTTTTAAATTTTTATTTTTTACTTATGTGTCCTTATTTCCCTATAACCCCCCACTCCCCACTTATGCCCTGCCCCCTTGTTGTCTGCGTCCATTGATTAGGTTCATATGCATGCATACAAGTCCCTTGGTTGATCTCTCCACCTTACCACCACCCTCCCCTACCTTACCTGAGGTATGATGTTCTGATCACAGTTTCTCAGCCTTTGGATCTGTTCTTGTTCATCAGTCTATGCCATTCATTATATTCCACAAATGAGAGAGATCATGTGATATTTATCTTTCTAGCAAATACATTTTCTCACATTTTATTGGTAGTTCTGCAATAGCTAAAAAGAACCCCTACAATATTAATTTTTCACTAAAGTCAGGGTCACCTATCTTATACTACAGTTCCCATAGCTCAAGAATACCTTCCCAAGAGAAACCAAGATGGTGGCATAGGTAAGCACCTAAACTGTTGCCTCCCACAACAATTTCAAAACTACATCTAAAAAACAGAACGGACATCATCCAGAATCACAGAAAAGCTGGCTGAGTGGAAATTCTACAACTAGAAGAAAAGAGAAAAGCTCACGGAGAATTGGAGGAACTGCAAAGGGTTGAGGCACAGCAAAGGGTCTTTGTGCGCACAGAGAGGAAGGGCGGCTGAGAGCCTGGCTGACTTTCTCTGGTGGGAGGGGGAAGGAAGCCCCTGACTCCACTGAACCCCAGTTCCGACTGCACTAAACCCCATTTCCGGGCGAAACCCCATGGACCCAGGCTCATACAGGGCGAGTCTGGACTGTCAGGTAGAGAGAAAGGCACTAGGAGACTCTGAGACCCGGGGGAGAGCCTGGGGAGTCCCGGCGGCAGGGGTCTGGAGGTGCGCTCGCCAGTGTGCACAAAGACTGCAGAGGTTGCCACAGGCTTTCCCTAGCAGAAGGGAGTTGGAAGCTCCTGTCTGCACTGAGCCCCAGTTCTCACTGCACTGAACCCCAATTCCAGGCGAGCCCCTTGGGACCCACACTCTTGTGGGGGGAATCTGGACTCTCGGGCAGAGGCTTGGGAGGTGGGAAGGCAGAGGTCTGGAAGCACAGGCACATGAACAAGGGCAGGGCTGACTGGAAGCCAAGACTGTCTGCTCTGCCCTGAGACTCCACCCCATCCAAGCTGAGCACAGAGGCTTTTGCAATTTAGCAAGTCTAATCTTATAAGGCTGTCTCCAGAACTGAACTTCTCCCAGCATAGACACAGCTGGTGAAAATGCAGCAACAAAGAAACAGATCACAAATGAAAGAAATGGAGGAAAACAACCACTGGATATAGAATTCAAAACCACAGTTATAAGGCTTTTCAAGAATATCCTAGAAAAGGCCGATAAATATAACAAGACCCTCGAAGATATGAAAAAGGACTAACTAGAAATTAAACATACACTGACTGAAAAAAAAAATATTAATAGAAATTAAATTCTGAATTATTATGAAATATAAAATGATTATTTCATAGGACTGTGAACCCTTAATGAAAGACAGTTTTATCTTGTTAAGAAAATAAGTGGTGAATATAATGTCTATCTACTAGACAGTGCACTATAAATACATTATATTGATATTTAAGTAAATAAAGTATGATTTAATTAAGTTTTATACAAGCAGATACATTATTTAAGATCTCATTTAATCCCTTTAAGCTCATGTAAAATTTCCTGCATTTATTACCATTTACTGATAAAGATTCTGACACTTAAGTATATGTAACACTACTGTTTTGGTGGGATTGCATGGGTGGGAGAAGAAAAATTACTTTCTTTTTTTAATCCATTGTGTGTGTGTGTGTGTGTGTGTGTGTGTGTGTGTGTGTGTGTTCTTAGGTTATTTAATGACTTATGGTTGCTTTCACAGTGTAAAGTATAAAAATGACTGGTCAGATTAAGTATTTAATTTTAAGTTCTTAATATTCCTTTAACAAATTATTACAAGTTTAGTAATTTAAAACACACAAGTTTATTATCTTATAGTTCAGGAGGTCAAATATCTGATGTGGGTCTTATAGCCCAAAATCATTTTGACAAGGCTACATTTCCACTAAAGGCTCTAGGGGAAATCCATTGCTTGTCTTTCCTAGTTTCTAAATGTTGCCCAGATTCCTTGGCTCAGGGCCACATCATTGTGGACTTTACCTCCTTCCTCACAGCTTCAATGACTCTCTTGCCTACTGTATAAGGATCTCTGTGTAATCACTTTGTCTTCAGCCAGATAATCCAGGTTGCTTTTCCAATATATATAGATGATTAATTTACACACATCTGCAAAGTCCCATTAGCCATGAAAGGTAATATTTTCACAGGTCTTAAAATAAAGGCATAAATAACTTGGAGGGGTCATTATTCTGCTGACCACATCAAAGAACAAGAAAAAAAAATCTTTCTAATTATAAAAATATGTAAGTCAGTATAATAAGCAGTACCTTAATTTGATACCAAAGTCCTTTCACACCTAATTTATCACCTGCTTGTTTCGGAAAACAGCAGGAAACTTTATTTTTTTTGCTACTCATTTATTCATTCATTATATGTTTATTTAGTATTGCTTCATTTTGCTTTACCCTTAAAGCTTGTTGGGTTTTTATTCCTCCTAGACCAGAACAGGGACAAGAAGGTATTGATAATATATTGGGATGTTCTATTAGACTTCCACTTTTATGACCTGATTCTGATTCTCTGGTTTGGTAGGTATTTAAAGGTAGTTCCTTCTCTTGCAACAATTTTATGGGTGCCTCTGAGCTTATCTTGATGAAAACATGTAATTGATATTAGCACTTGGGCAATACATTTTATTTGGATGACTGCTTCTGAGTTCTCCCTCAATTTCTTGAATTCTTATTGTCTGTTGTTATTTGATCCAGTCACACTAGACCTCTAGGCAGTCCTTTTGAACACAATTTAGAATATGTACAGTCCCTTCCCAATGTAGTTCATGCTCTGTGATAACTCCTCATTTGGATACCCAGAACCCTTGGTCTTTGGATTCATCACTCTTCTGTCAATCAACAGTCTACTGGAGGGTCCAGGAGCTCAGCTTTCCTCACAGCCTTTTCCCCTTTCTACCAATTCAATTGCAGAGCCCCAGCAGACTGCAAAAAGTCCTAAAATTGCCAAAACATTTTAGCATTTACAGGATGCCTGTTGAGCATGTAAATAAAGACTGGCCTTTGACAATCTCTATACTACTTGGGAAAATGTGTGCTTCTTGTTTTAATTAGGCCCCTGGGATTTAACTAAACCCAGCCATAAGCAATATGATTAGCATAGCCAAAGTTCATTGTAGCATGAAGGGAGACCCCTTTAAACAAGCCCGGGAGTTGTCAGACATAGGCAGCTGTAAATTTTTTATCATAGTTTTTTCTCCCTGTGTATTCTGTCCATAAGCCAGAAATTTAAGTAGCAAAACTTGACTTAACTCCAAATTGAGTACAGAGTACTATTATGTGAGGTTTGTTTCCATTTATTTAATTTTAGTTTTTTGGGTTATTTTGGTTGCCTTAATATTCTTGGGTCACTGCTAAGCCAGAGTTCCCCAATTCCCCTACCTACTCCCCATTCAGTCTCTGTCTCAAGATAAACTGATCAAAGGTTAGAGTGGAAATGAGCAAGTAATTATTGGTGCTTTGTAGATAGTTTAAAATTTCCAGCTCTATTTTACCTGGAGAACCAGAAAAGCCTATGGTATAATTCAATCGGCATCTAAACTCTGAAGAAACAGGTGACTGTGCTAAGTGCCACATTCTAAAGACCTGAGAACCAAGAGCTCTCATGTTCAAGGTCAGGAGAAAATGGAAGTCCAGCTCTAGCAAAGAGCTAATTCACCCTCCCTATAACTCTTTGTTCTATTCAGCCTCTCCTTAGAGTAAATGATGACTACCCACATTGGTGAAGGTGAATTTATTTCCTCAGTCTACTGATTCAAATGTTAATCTCTTCTGGAAACATCCGCACAGACACATCCAGAAATCATATTCTACCAGTTATCTGGGCATACCTTAGCCCCATCACGTATCAAATTAACAACACAATCCCTATTTTTTTTAAAACCCAAGTTAAGATTGGTGGATTCTATACATTGTTGGGAGGGGGCGGGGCTGGGGGAGAGAAAGAAATAAACAAGCGGTGGTGGTGCTGGTGGAGGAGGGAGAGTAGAACAGAAGTCATTGTTTCATAGAGAGCAAAGATAATTGGGCTAAAGTGGAGAAATACTAATACACACACACACACACACACACACACACACACACATACACACACACATATAATATATATATATATTTGTTTAAAGTATTACATATGTCTCGTTTCTCCCCGATTGACACTCCCCCCAGCCACTCCCACCCCCCAGGACAAGCCCCCACTGCCCCAGTGTCCCTGTCCATTGGTTATGCTAATATGCATGCATACAAGTCCTTTGGTTGATCCCTTACCCGCCCCTCCCCCCCCTTCTCTCTGAGGTTGGACGGTCTATTCAGTGTTTTTTCTTTTTGTCTCTGGAATTATATCTTCCCACCTCCCACCCTCCCCTGCCTTCCCTCTGAGGTTTGATGGTCTGTTCCATGCTTTTATGTCTCTGGATCTATTTTTGTTCATCAGTTTATGTTGTTCATTATATCCCACGTGTGAGTGAGATCATGTGATATTTATCTTCTAATCCACTCATCTGCTGATGGGCACTTAGGCTGTTTCCAAATCGTAGCAGCCTAAGTGCCCATCAGCAGATGAGTGGATTAGAAGATAAATATCACATGATATTTATCATTTCTGATTGGTGTTTCTGGTTTCTTGGAATATATTCCCAAAAGTGGGATCACTGGGTCAAATGGGAGTTCCATTTTTAATTTTTTGAGGAATCTCCATACTGTTGTCCACAGTGGCTGCACCAGTCTGCATTCCCACCAGTAGTGCAAGAGGGTTCCTTTTTCTCTGCATCCTCTCCAGCACTTGTTAGGTGTTGATTTGTTGATGATAGCCATTCTGACAGGTGTGAGATGGTACCTCACTGTTGTTTTGATTTGCATCTCTCAGATAATTAGTGACTTTGAGCATGTTTTCATATGTCTCTTAGCCTTCTGTATGTCCTCTTTGGAAAAGTATCTATTTAGGTCTGTTGCCCATTTTTTGATTGGGTTGTTTATCTTCCTTTTGTTAAGTTGTATGAGTTCCTTGTAAATGTTGGATATTAAACCCTTATCTTAAATAGCATTGGCAAATATGTTCTCTCATGCAGTGGGCTTTCTTGTTGTTTTGTTGATGGCTTCTTTTGCTGTGCAGAAGCTTTTTATTTTGATGTAGTCCCATTTGTTTATTTTCTCCTTAGTTTCCATTGCCCTAGGATATATATCAGTAAAGATATTGCTATGACATATGTCTGATATTTTGCTGCCTGTGGAGTCTTCTAATATTTTTATGGTTTCCCATCTTACATTTAAGTCCCTTAACCATTTTGAGTTTATTTTTGTGTATGTTGTAAATTGGTGGTCTAGTTTCATTTTTTTGCATGTATCTGTCCAAATTTCCCAGCACCATTTATTGAAGAGTCTGTCTTGACTCCATGAGAAATATATTTTTTAAGTATGTTCTTATTGTTTTCAGAGAGGGGAAGGGGAAAAGGGGAGAGAGATAGAAACATCAATGATGACAGAAAATCATTCATCAGCTGTCTCCTGCACAACCCCTACTGGGGATCAAGCCTGCAACCCAGGCATGTACCCTGACCGGGAATCAAATGGTGACCTCCTGTTTCATAGGTTGATGCTCAACCACTGAGCCACACAGCCAGACTAAAGTGGAGAAATTTTAACAGTCATAATTCAAAATCTAAAAATTATTAAAGAATACTTGACCTCAAATACATAGGTCTTGGAAGTAGCTTAGGTAGAAAAGGACTGCAAAGAATATACTTCATTCCAGTTCTAAAATCACATTCCCTCACTCTTCCCTTCTCTGAAAACTCCTTTCTTCTTCAATATTCTCCATTATCTTGGTATCTCATGTTTTTAAGCCTGTCCAATTTCCACTACACTGAAGAAAACAAAAATATCAGTTGAAAAGATTTAAATGGTTTATTTACAAGGTTATTTTCTTAAATAATAAGAGCAAAAATATGTCTTAGAGATTATCTGGTTAAACATGGTTTCTGAGAGATGAAAATAAGTGAGATACAAAGACTTGAATTGAATTCCCTGAGGCCACATATCTCATTGTCACAATCCAAAACTAGAGGTCAAATCTATTAATTTCCACCCTGGTTTTCTTTGAATTATACTATAGCTGAAAATGATGGATTTTAATATTTTAGATTAAAAGAATAAAGCTTTACACTGAGATTTATAGCATTCTAATGAAAGAGTTTTGAGATATTGATATCTATAGCAAAAAAGTCATATAGCATCTCTTCATTTATTCAGCATTTGTAATATGTCTGTGACATGCCATGCATTGTATTAATTTATGGCAAACAATAATAATGATAGAAAGACGCACATATTATCAAACAGTTCTCCAGTAAGGTTTTCCAAGAGTGTTATAAAAACATAGAAGCAGGAATATTAATCTTATTTGGGAACTTACTGGAGATGATGCTTTAAGTCTGAAAGGCTTAAAAAAAGGTATTCAAATTGAGATACTGAGAGTATATAATGAAGAGGAAAATGAATGTGGAGAGGTCTTGATGTAAAAGAAGTGATACTCTGCAAGTAGTTTATTATCTATAAAGATAGGAAAAGTGTTTTTTTTTAAATCCAGTAGAAAGGGGTTAATATTTGATCCTGAAGGGAAAATTATACGTAATAAAACTTTGCAAAGGGCAGTGGTTAAATTCAGAAAGCCCATTCAAGCTGCTGTAATAAATACCATAGTCTGGGTGGCATGTAAGAAACAGAAATGATTTTCTCACTATTCTGGAGGCTGCAAAGTATAAGATCAAGGCACTGGCAAATTTGGTATCTGGTGAGAGGCCACTTGCTGGTTCATATAACTTTTTGCTGTGTCCTCAAATGGCCAAAGGGTAAGAGATCACTCTGGGGCTCTTGTTTAAAAGCATTAATTTCATTCATCCAGGTTCTGGTCTCATGACCCAATCACCTCCCAAAGACTCCATCTCCAAATAACATCATCTTGAAGGTTAGAATTTCAACATGTACTTTTAAGGGGACACGGACATTCAGACACTAGCAGCTACCAGTAAAGACCCTGGATTAAAATGAAGCAACTCTAGAGAAGATAATGTTAGAAATTGTATATATAGTAATACTGAGGAAAAATTAGGGAAAAACTGAACTCTAAAACTGTCATAGAAAAGAGGTGGGGAGTGAAACTGTGAATGAGCACTGAAAGGATTTGCTAATTTATTAGTTCATTAGTTAGGGAAGAGGGGAAAGCCCACATGATTCTTGCATTTCTTGTTTCATTAATTCAGAGCATAGTGGAACCATCTTCAGTGACAGAGAACAGAAACAAATGGAAAGTGATCTGTATGCAATGATATACCCAAATCTCACAAAGTGGGCATTAAAGTAACAACTCCAGATACAAATGAATATATGTGGCATGATTTCATTACATAGCAATTCAGGTGAAACTAATAGAGGATATTAAAGATCATGACAATTATTTTATTCCTTGGTTAATTAATGATTAGAGAGGGACTTGTGGATGGCTCCTGGGGCACTGACACCTCTTTTGGCATGTTGTTGACACGGGTACCTTCAGTTTGTGAAAATTCATATGTATATATGTATATATGTGTGTGTGTGTGTGTGTGTATATATATATATATATATACACACACACACACACACACACTTACGATAGGTGTAGTTTTATATGTGGGTATTTTACATCATTGAAGCATTTTAAATATTTAAAATATTATGCATGAACATATTTTTGGCACTTCAACTAGATTGGATGTTTACTAAAATATACACACATTGTTTTCTATTTTATGTCTATCTCCAAATTGTCAGCAAAATTGTTACACTCAGATCTCAATGAATGCTTATTTAGTAAATTATACAATTGTATATGAGTGGAATCTTTTGAAAGTAACAAATATGTGTGTTGCTTTTCCATAAAATAATTGTAAATTATTGTAACAAACATAAAATAATTACTTTTTTAATGTAACTGCCATTTTTTACTTGAATAAAACACCCAACACTATCCATCATCTTTTTTTGGTCACTCATTTGGTTCACACTGTTAATAAATACCTCTAATGTATTATAAATGGATAAAATCAGGGACTAGAAAGTTTTGCTTAGGACATGTATCTCTTTTTTCTTCATTTAAGAGTAATTTCCAGTCTTGTCAAATGAGGATGTAACACCAAATCACTTTGAAATAAGTTCATCTCCCTCTAAAATTTCTTCTCATCTCTGAATTAATACAAATGAAATTGCAAGCATATCATTTCAAGGGACTAGCATGAGCTCTCTTAATACAGTGATTTACTCAAGGACACACTGGAAAACCACTTGAGAATATATGTTTGTCATGGGAAATGTTGCAGAACAATATGTTTTCAACCTACATAGCATCCCCATATTTACACTTTTGAATTGGATCAATAATTATGTTCAGATTATTTTATTTCTATAGTCTTTAAATAGCATTTTGAGGTTTCAGTATTAAATGAAATCAGTAAAAAAATCTGTATTTTTAAGACACTTTTTAATACATTTCTCCCTCATGTCCACATTTTCTCTCCTCTCCCAGCTCTGTTTCTACTCAGAATTTATCACTACTTATAGTTTACTACATTTTATTCATCTCATTTCTTATTTCTTTCTAGTCCCTGATTTTATCCATTTATAATACATTTAACTTACCACACTCATCTTTTATCAGTGTCCCATCAGGGCACAGTTCTGTGGAACAGATGACCTGCTCATGTCTAGGCTTCTGGACTGCAGGTTCTGTATGTCTGCTGGCCTTCAAGGATGGCAAGGCCCCGTAAGTAAGATTTTTGTTAGAGGCCATAGGCAGAGCTAAGGGTTGGCATTGGCAGTCCATCCTTTATATTTGCTCCACGATTCTTTAACACAGCCTGTATGTCTCACTTTTCTCACTGTGTGGAAATATATTGCATTTTAAGTAACTCTCTAGCAACGTGAATTATCAAAATTGCTTTTGACAGATTCTTAATCTTTTTGAAGTAAAGTTTTCAATATCCTTATTCATTTCAATTGACATTATTTCTGTCTTTAGGTGGAGATTTTAAGTAGGCTTCTCAAGTGTTTGGGTACAAAGTAAAGGATTATGGGATAATTTTCTGTTTGTCTGCCAGTATGTCAAATCATTTGAGAATACAGAGGAAGAAATTATTCTCACACAAAAGGAAAATGGGCTTCACTGTCAAATTAACTATCCAGATACAATGTTTTTACTTACAAATATTTTTCTGGGGCCAATTAATTTATTTTACAATGTGTCAAGATAAAAAAGGATTAGAAAGCAATGACCAATAATTAAACAGATCAAATTAGTTTTCTTGAATGAAGGTCACATACTAGGGGTGTTATTAGATTTACTTGTGACAAGATATCAATGATGACTTGTTTATAAATAAATTTCCACTGATTACATGAAGGCTAATCAATTTGAATATTCTAGTATATAATTCTATATACCATTATCATCATATTTTATTTTGTACTGCAGCCAGATATGATACAGATGAAAAAAAATTGTACAATTAGAACATTTTGTTCACCAAAAAGAACTTTCATCATATTAAATAATCATGACTGCCTAAAAATGAAAAATAATACAATAATAAGATTAATTTCTAATAGAACTTAGAAATGTACCATTTATAAAGTTATATATATATGTGTGTGTGTGTATATTTATATAAACTCTCTTTTACATAGTCCTGATTTATGTGTGTGTGTGTGTGTGTGTGTACATACTAGAGGCCCAGTGCACAAAATTCATGCATGGGGGTGGTTCCCTGAGCCCAGCCTGCACCCTCTCCAATCAGGGACCCCTTGGGGTATGTCTGACTGCTGGTTTAGGCCCGATCCCTGAACCCCCTCACAATCTGGGACTGCTGGCTCCTAACCGCTCACCTGACTGCCTGCCTGATTATCCCCAACTGCCTCTGCCTGCCTGTCTGATTGCCCCTAACTGCCCTCCCCTGCCAGCCTGATCTTGCCCCAACTGCTCTCCCTTGTTGGCCTGATCTTGGTTCCAACTGGTTCTACCTGCCTGATCACCCCTAACTGCCCACCACTGCTGGCCTGATCTCACCCCCAACTGCCCTACCCTGCCAGCCTGATCTTACCCAGTCTCTGTCTCTCTTTGTTTTTCTCAGCAGTCCTCCAGGCTTCCCTGCCTCCCTGTCTCCCTCTTCCTCTTTCCTGGCTGGGAGGGGGCAGGGCCGGGGGGGCCGCTCCACCCTCTGCCTGCCCTCCCTTCCATCCAGGCCTCTTCAGGCCCAGTCTGTTTTGTTTCCACATTCTGAGAGAGGCTCTGAGAGTGATCTGGGAAGGAGGGAAAGAAAGGGAGAAAAGGCTGTGAGCTGGTGGGCACTGTGTGTGTATGTGCATGTGTGCCCTCGTGAGTGAGTGTGAGTGTTAGCCCCACCCCCCCATCCCCATCTCCACTGCCACAAGTCCCCACCCACCAGAGCCTGCTGTGTGCACAGCCTAGGTGTTAGGTCAAGCCTCTGGTTGTAGTGGATGTGATGGACCCAGGGTTTTTATATATTAGGTTATATATATACAAACATCACATATATGAAAGTTATTTTAGAGTTATCACATTCAAAATATGTCATGGGCTTTCTTTTTATTATTTATTTCTTATAAAATATGTTTTATTGATTTTAGAGAAAGACGGAGAGGGAGAGATAAAAACATCAATGATGAGAGAGAATCATTGAACGACTGCCTCCTTCACACCCCATACTGAGGATTGAGCTCACAACCCACGCATGTGCTCCAATCTGGAACCAAACTGTACCTCCTGATTCATGGGTCAAAGTTCAACCACTGAGCCACACCAGCCATGTTCATGGGGACTTCTCATCAGACAGCACAGTGATCTAATAAGCAGTGTCATATTGAGGGAAATCAGTGAGCTTTGATTCGGATAATTCTGAACCCAAATTGCATACCATCTCCTATGTTTTGTTTCTCTATAACTTGGTATAAGACATTTAGCCTCATTTAGCCACAGCTTTCTAACTTACCAAAAGGTGATGTGACTAATATGTACCCATAGGATTATTCATGAGATTAAATCTATATATATAAAAGCCAAAAGACTAGAACAACCAGAAAGATGGGTTGCTATGATGGGCACTGCAGCTGGCCAACCAGCCTGATGTGGGTTGGGCCAGCCAGCCAATCTCTCACAGCCTCTCCCCCTAGCCGTCCTCACCCCAATTGGTCCCGAACTGCGCGGGCCAGCCAGATGGCACCTGTGCACAAATTCATGCACCAGGCCTCTAGTATAGTAATGAAATGTAAATGTGTACAGAGCCTACTCTCTATAGGAGATTGATGTATCAGTTAACCCTTGTTTTAATTAAGTATTTAAGTCTTGCCCAATCAGTATTTTTATAACTTCATACAACTATAGTATATATATATAGTCTACATTATCATTTATTTCTATTATAAAGTAGCTAATGTGAGATATTATTAAATATAAAATGTACAATTACATTATTTCCCAGTGTCTATATTATTCCCCAAGTGAAATAACAAAAATTTCAGTGTAATTCCTAAATCACTCTCAAATAGTTTAAAATATAATGATGGTGTATGGGGGAAAATGGATGTACGTTTAAAGTGCCAACTCCTTCCAATAAATTAGTTGAAATAATGGGGAAAAATCTGATTAACAAATGATTAAATGGTGGATTTCCTCTGTACAAATTTAATGTATTGCTTCTCTATATTTACATTCACTGTGTTTCTTTTTTCACCTTTGAAAACTTTAGACTAACCATAGTTTAAACTCTCAATCAATTCTCTTTCTCACAGGGTGAAGCTGTCCTTTCCCAGCACGAGTGTGCTGGAACATATGGTGCTCTGTCCTTATTCTACTGTGAAGTTAAGTTCCTATTGCTTCATGGAAAATTGTATCACCAGGAGACCAAAGATGAGACATAACAATTTTGTATATTGAACATATAGAAATAATAATAAAAGTATAATGACAGAAAAAATAAAAACAAGTGTGTTTTAGAATCATTTTTGTGCAATTTATGTATGTAATTTCCATAGGGACAGTATTATTATGAAGGCTAGTTTTGCAAATATGTAATTATACACCTAAAATATGTATTTGTGCTTTTTAATATAGTAAATACAGCTATTAAAATATAGTTGTTTCATCAAGAGTTATTGATTAGCTACCTTCAGTTATTTTTAGAGTAAGCAGAATATACTGAATTAAAACAGATACATATTTAAAAAATATATTCTGAAACAAGAGTTTTTTAAGAAGAAGGGGTAGATGGATGTTTTAGAGAATATTCTAAGCAAGGCTTTTAACTAACACAAATTTTACAGGTTAATTATTATGTTCAATATGACTTGACAATTTATGGGTTTTCTTCTTCCTGAACATGTAGCTCCTGTTCAGATACTTATACTTATCAGACAAGATTAAGTAACTTTTTGGCTCATTATTATCATGAGGGCAAGAGAGAGAAATAATGAGAAGGTTAAAAAGGACAGCAAAATAGAACAAGAAGTAAATTTATTCAACTGTCAGCAATGAATAAAATCTTGTTGGAGACAATGTTTCCTCAGGAAGTTTTCAAAGGGAGCAAGTGAATGAAGAACATTTAATTATCGTCCATCTTTGCCCAGCTGCTCCTGGGTATCATTTACTAGAGTGCTTTTGTTGTTGCTCAAAGCAAATGTTGGGGCTAGATACCAGAGTAGCATTACATTTAGTATAGGGAAAGGAAAATAATTTTTTACATGTAGTTAGATTTTACCACATCAATGTCCAGCGCTCAGAGCGTCATGTATTTTAAACGTAATTGAGACATCCATGGTTTTGGTTTTTTTGTTTTGTTTTGTTTTCTGCTTTAAATTTATTTAATGACATGTTACTGTTGCATTCATTTTTAAAATAAATTTATTGGGTTCACATTAGTTAATAAGACTATTATTATTATTATTTTATCCTCTCCCAAGGACCTGATGCTATAAACTCAGTCACCGAACAATGTTTTTATCTCTGACACATATATACACACAAGACTTATAATAAAATGATCAGATAAAATTGCTGAATTGAAGGACATGCCTCTTAGTATAACTTTCCTTCCTTCAGATTTTATTGAAATACTTATCTCCTTTTTCATATTATATTACATTTTGGTCTGTGTAAACTCTTTCACTTCCATTTTTACATCAAAACTATTGATCAATGTCTCAAAACCCCCAGTTTGCTAAATCTATGATTATATCTCAATATTCTTTTTTTTTTTTTTTTACCTCTTGAGACATTTGAGACTTTGATCATCTTCTTTCTTAAAATACATGGCTTTCAGGACCACACACATGCCTGCTTTAACTTCCATCACTCAGGCAACTCTTTTCAACATTTTTTGCTGGTCCCCCCCGATGTTTCTGACCACTAAACCATGGAATAGCTCAGGGCTCTATTCATAAGTATCTTCTCTATTCTAGCTATCTTTAGTCTTTTGTCAGGATTCAGTCAGATTTTAATATATGTGTATGATAATGAGTTCAAATTTTGTATTTTAAACCAAGGCCTTTCACATGAACTCTACTTGGATGTTTAACAATTAACAATATTGAGCCTAGAAATAAATGATTAGCTCATAGCAGATGCTCAACAAATATCTGCTGAATGAATAAATAATGATATATTTTTAAATCTTTCTTGTCTGAATAAAGGCCAAATAGATTCTTCTAGCTGCTCAGGCCAAAAGCATAATGTCAGCATTCATGTTTTCTCTTGTACTTCACATTCAATTCATCAGCAAATACTCCTGAATCTACACTCAAATTAGATCCAGAATCATAATGGCTTGACAGAAAGTCTTCCTTAGACTGTAATTCCCTGGAACCCAGCTATTTTATTTTACACATATATACAATAAAGAGTATTCTAATACTGACATCCAATGACTTACAGAGACTGGATGGGGGATCATCACATTAGAATCAGCCATCTAACAAATAATAATTAACTTGTCATTCACTATAGTGGTACAAAATTTTCAAGTTTAAGATAAAATGTTGCTGAACTTATACTTCTTTACATAGGCAATCTAACAAAAGCTGTAACACTAAAATAAAATCATTTTTAAAATTTATCTTTACTGTTGAAAGTATTACAGATGCCTTCTTCTCCCCTCTCCCCTCATTGACCCACTCCTCTCCACTCTTGTCCCCACCCTAGGCCTTTACCACACTATTGTCTGTGTCCATGGGTTATACATGTATGCATATAATTTATTCGGTTTATGTCTTCCTGCCCCACCTTCCCTCTGAGACTCCTCAGTCTATGGATCTGGATCTATTTTGTTGGTCAGTTTATTAGATTCCACATATGAGTGAGATCATGCAATATTTGTCTTTCTCTGACTGCTTTATTTCACTTAGCATGATACTTTCAAGGTCTCTCCATGTTGTCTCAAAGGGTAAGAGATCCTACTTTTTACAGCTGCATAGTATTCCATCGTGTAAGTATACCACACATTATTTATCCACTCATCTACTGATGGGCACTTGGGCTGTTTCCAGATCTTAGCTATTGTAAACAATGTTGCTATGAACATGGGGTACATATATTCTTTCTGTTGGTGTTGCAAGCTTCTTAGGTTATATTGTTAGAAGTGGGATCACTGGGTCAAATGGCAGTCCCATTATTAATTTTTTTTGAGAAAACTCCACACTGTTTTCTATAGTGGCTGCTCTAGTCTGCATTTCCGCTAGCAGAGCACTAGGGTTCCCTTTTATCCACATCCTCACCAATACTTGTTTCTTGATTTGTTTATGGTAGCCATTCTGACAGGTGTGCGATGGTAACTCATTGTCATTTTAATTTGCATCTCTCTGATGATTAGTGACTTTGAGCATGTTTCCATATGTCTTTTGGCCATTTGTATGTCCTATTTGGAGAAGTGTCTATGTAGGTCTTCTGCCTCTATTTAAGTTGCATTGTTTGTTTTCCTTTTGTTGAGTGGTATGAGTACTTATGTATTAACACAGAAAATCAGAACATTTACTCTATTCCACCCATTTTTGAGGGAGAAAAAGGAAAGAATTTCTTGTTGCTAAAGGACATAATCTGTGAAAATGGAGGAAAAAACCACGCACACACACACCAAAGTAACAGCAAGATATGATATAATATAACAAGTATATATAATTTTTGCTATATATATTAGCATAAATTATATATACCTGTATATATAATATCATAAATGGAAATTTCAGATAACAGCTATACATTATGTAAAAAAAAAGTTTCAAATTAAATGAAGTAATATCCTATGAAAAATTTATTCAAGAAAATGTATATTCCATTTCAAAAATGTTACAACTGTGAATCTGGAAGATATTAATGGCGTGAGGAAAGCATATAATTTTCCTATTACCAAAAAAAAAAATTAGAAGAATGTGAGAAAAATAAAAATAATTAAAGACAGTACAATTTACCATAGCTAAGATTTGGAAACAGCCTAAGTGCCCATCAGCAGATGAGTGGATTAAAAACATCTACACAGTTGAATACTACACTGAGGTAAAAATGAAGGAGTTCTTCCCATTTGCAACAACATGGATGGAACTGGAGAGCATTATGCTAAGGAAAATAAGCCAGTCAGAGAAAGATAAATATCACATGATCTCACTCATTTATGGAAAATAATGAACAACGTGAACTGATGAACAAAAGCAGATCCAGAGACAGAGAAGCATTGACCACACTGTGAAACCTCAGAAGGAAGGCAGGGAAGGGTAGGGGTAAGGGGGAGAGATCAACCAAAGGACCTGTATGCATGCATATAAGCCTAACCAATGGACACAGACACCACGGGGGTGAGGGCATGAGTGGGGGGTTGGGGGGAGGAATGAGGTGATAAGGACACATATGTAATACCTTAATCAATAAAGAAAAATAAATAAATCAGGAAAATAATAAAAATAATTAAAGGAAAAAGTGTTAAGTAATAAAATCAACTAAAATGTGGTAAAGTTTTGAGTGACTAAGAAACAATCCATTTAACCCTGTGGCTTAGATCATTTTCTTTTAACCTGCATAGAAATAGTGCCTAAGATTACATTTTCATTCTATTGGTCCAAACAGTTGACTTGTTTCTGCAAAAATATCATAAATCTTGCTATTGATTTGCAATTTTTAGAGGCCGCCTATAAAGAAATTTAAATAATTAACATTATAGATCCAGTTGTCAGTACAGTATTTCAACATGCACATTTAAAAATAACAATATTAAAGTTAAAAATGGAATAAAATAATGATCTAGCTGAGAAAAACTCAACGAAAAGTCTTTTTAAAAAGCATAAAACTTACTATAAAGGAGATAATTTTCTTATCATATGTATTAGTTAAATACTGTACTTTTATATGTTTTCTTAGGTAGCTTATATAACAAGATAAAGTTCTTAAGTATGATTATAGTTAAAAGGAGCAGAGTAAGAAATATTTAATATTATCTTTCTTTATATTTAATTTTAATCATTTTATAATTCTATAGTTGAAAGTGGTATCCTACTATTTCTAAGATGGCATTCAATAACATGTTAATTAGTAGTGTTTACTTATAATTAAGTGATGAAAATACAAATATTTTTATATTTAAAAATTTAATTAGATTTTTATTAGACTATTATTTTTGTAGTCAATAATTTTGTAAGGTTATTTAAAAAATAAATATAAACATTTTTTCTCATTTTTTACAGTAAACCTACAAAAAATAATTCGAACATTGAACATAATAAACCCTTTAAAATAGCAATTTCCCTCCCTATTTCTATACTTCCTCCTTAATAGGAAGTCTTGTAACAGGCTAATTGATAATTCCTCAAATTCTATACATGTATCTCACCACTTACATCAAGAGGTGAAGTCTGAGCTAGCCTTATATTCAGTAAAATAAAACTAAGGTGATGTTTTTCTTTTTTCTTTACGTATATTTTTATTGATTTCAGAAGGAAAGGGAGAGGGAGAGAGAGAAACATCAATGATAAGACAAAATCATTGATTGGCTGCCTCCTGTGCTTCATGCACGCCCCACACTGGGGTTCGAACCTGCAACCTGACATATGCCCTGACCGTAATCAAACCATGATCTGCTGGTTCATCGGTCAATGCTCAACCACTGAGCTATGCCAGTCCAGCTAAGGTGATGTTTTCAGTCTTTAAGAGAGCTGTCAGCTAGCCATCATACAGAGAGGAAGTCCATGCCAGGTCCAAATGTTAGAGGCCTCATGGAACTAGGGAGACATTCCAGCCTCAGCTGGAAATGAAACTTATTTTATCAGAGGAGTAATCCCACGCTATACAATGTGGAGCAAAGTACCATCCAAGCTCAGAACCATGAATATTGTCCTCATGAAAAAGTCAAGTATTGTTGATTTAAGTCACTGAGTGTGGGCATGATTTATCATGCAGCCATAGATAACAGATACACACACTAATGTGTAGGCTGTGTTCAAAATATTACATTGGCTTCCCTTTTCACTCACTATGAAACCTGAAACAATAAAAATAGGATATATTTTGTGCTGCCTGCAATACTTTAGGTAATATGCATTTTTTTAAAAAAAAATCAGGGAATATGCTTCATGACCTTTTGGAAAACATTGAATTAATAGAATTTCAATGTATTAACAAACACAGCAGAGCAAAGAGTGGTGGTCAAATCGTAACTCAAATTAAAAATTTGAAGATTTCTAACTGTTGCAGGCAATAGAATAGCATTTATAAACACTGATAGATTTTAATTCCTTCCTGACCTATTAAGATCTCATTTAAAATTCTTCCAGACAGAAATTATCCTGAGAATTGCATTCAGCTCTTTAAGATGCCAACTTAAGCAATGCCTTTGCTATGTACCACCAGGGCATGCACTATTAAAGGAGAGTGGAAGACTGTTTTGATTTTGTAATGGCTCAAAGTCATTTGAAAAAATATATTTTTTTCATTCAACTTCATACATACAAAATGGGTTGACCTAAGTTTAGCTCTTTGGAGAATTGCTTTTAAAATTTAACCTTGATCAGCTGTAAATTCAAGTGGTTTTATCATTTACACTCTATGCAAAATGTTTTGTCCCTTGATTCTGAAGTCAAATTTCACCTTTTCTCCATGAAAGTATCAGATGTTATATAAGGAAAAAGCCATCTTAAGAATCTGTTCTGCTCTCTCAAGGTGTTTCCATATTATAACAATTTGTCAACATAGTTTATTAATGTTTTGACCTCTTTAATAATTAATTGCTGTAGTAGTTAAAGAATTCTGAAGTATAAAATTGGTTATTACAAGATAATCATTAAAAAGTCAAGTTTTCAAAAAAAAGTAGATTATATATATATTTACATTGTCAAATCAAAAGCCCCTTAAATCTCATCAACATGGTAGTGGTTAAATTAAGCATGATACATCCAAACTATGGAAACTTATGATCAGGTTTAGATGGAGATCTACAAATAATAACATAAATCAATTCTCAGACATATTTTAAGAGAAGTCTGAATATAGCACATGTAGACTAAAAGCATTTGCATAAATAAAAGGAATTATAATAATCTATAATAAATGTATGTACATAAATTCACAGTAAGAGGATTGGAAGGAAAAAAGATGAGTGGAAAGAGAATGAAGGAGAGACTTTATTTTTTAATTATTATGTATTGGTTAATTCTTTTATAATGATAACACTAAATTATAGTTGTAATACAAATAATACAATAATTAGTAAATAATAATCAAAGGATAAAATACTTTTCATACTCAAAACTGTAATCCCACTTTTGCCACACCCCTGTATATTTATGGACAACCTAAAAGTTGCTAAAAATCAAAGCAAAATTACCAGTTCTATATGTTCTACTCATATTAACTTCTCTCAACTGAAATATCTTGGTTTAACCTAATCAGTTTTAAAGTGTGTCACAAAACTTTGCTATTATTAAAGAACAATAATTTTGAATAATCAGTTTTTTAAAATGACATTGCAGTCTAGATTTCTCTGTTTAAATGTTTTTCTTCCTCAGGTGAATTCAATTATTTTTTTGAGCATGAGAGAAACTAGTGAATAACAGTTTATACTTTTAAATGTTGCCAGGGGTTGGATAGGTAAATGGAGTTTGTTTGTAATCATCAAAAGAGGCTACAAAAAAAACCTCAAAAATGTTGTGGCTTAAAATAATGTAAACTATTTTTTTTCTAACTTACAGCAAGAATCTGATAATGGTTAGACAGGGGTTTATGTTCAATTGCTGTCACTTTAAAACCATCTGATGGAGAAACAATCATCTTGAATGTTGTCATTCTTTAGTTTGGAAGGAAGAGCGTGGTAGAAGTCTTGCAATGGCGATTAAAGACAGAGGCCTAGAAACGACATACTTTGGTTTGCTCACAACTTCTTGGACATGAACCCATTCTACCAACAAGAGGCCAGGAATTGAAATTTTATTATGTGCTCAGAAGATAAATTTAGGATATTTGGCTAGTAATAATAATAATAGTGCTATATGTGGATATTATATTTGGAAGTTGAAAATTATTGACCTGTGTAATCCATAGATATTCAAACAAATATTTCATGTGCATAGTTGTAGATATAATATTCAACTTCTTTATCACTTAATGGAATTAAACATTATAGAAGATAGAGATAAGCAGACTGTTTTAGAAGTCCAACTTGGTGATATTAATTTTGTGACCCTTGAACATTTACTTAAACCATATAAATTTAATAATCTTTGCTTTAAAGGTCATCGTAAGAAAAGATATGCTTTTTCCTACAAGAACTTGCTGTGCTTGTCTTTCTGAGCCCCTAAGTAGTCCAAAATAGTGGTGACAATGTCACTATTATGTACACTGGTTTTATGAGCATCTAATAGTAACATAATTTATACTAGTGCCCCAGTGCATGAAATTCATGCACATTAAAAGGGAATTAATTAGAGAAAATATTTTAATATTGCTATTTGCCATTTTTCTATAATAGAAATATCAGAGATGAAAGATAATTAGTAAAATGTATATGAAAATATTCATCCTGTCAGAGTCTGGGGCACACTGCAGGACCCAGAGTCAAGTCCCCACCCACCCATGTGTACCTTGAAATCGGATGAGACCCAGATCCGACTGGCCCCACCGCCATTGGGTGAGATCCAGACCTGGCCGGTCCTACCCCCATCAAGCCTCACTGGGTGGGGGGGTGCAAGCCCCACTGGGTGGGGAAGGTGCAGCCTCAGGGCCCCCGTCAAGCTCTTCTGGGTGGGGGTGCAGCTTCAGGTCCCCCATCAAGCCCCGCTGGGCTGGGGGCATGGCCTGAGGTCCCCTGGATTGGTACTGGGATGGGGGGCATGGCCTGAGGTCCCCACTCAAGCCCTGCCAGATGGGGAGCATAGCCTGAGATCCCCCCTCAAGTCCCACTGGGCAGGGGGAGTGCAGCCTCAGATCCCCCGCCCCAGCCCAGCACCATGCAGCCTCAGGTCTCTGCTGATGGTTTGTTATGGCTCATTAGGGAACCCCCGCCTCTGCTGTGGTTGCAGCCATCTTGTGTTATGGGAACCTGGCCTCTGTTGTGGGAAAGCGCAGGTATCTTGTATTATGGGAACCCTGCCTCTGCTATGGGTACAGCCATCTTGTGATGGCATGATGGAATGAGGGTCAATTTGCATATTACCTCTTTATTATATAGGATTTATAAAGTTTTAAAAAATATTTAAATTCAATACTTACCATGTAAATTAAAACACAAATTAGATTATCCCCTTTTTATATGTAAGACAATTGAATCTCTGACTAACTTGCCCAAAGTCAGTTACAGTTATTTCTTCAGTACCTCAGGTTAAAGAAATGGGAGTCTGGACTCAATATCCAACCAACAGATCCTATTACAAATAAAAAAAAAAAAAAGGAAAGGATAGAAAAGAAAGAAAAGAAAAGAAAAGGAAAGAAAAAGGAAAAGGAAAGGAAAGAAAAGAAAGGGAACCTGTGTACAGTCTATTCCATATATAGCTGAAGCTTGAAAAAGGTTAAAATCACATCTTTATTAATCAATATTGAATTAAACAGCATTTGGATTTGACATTAGTAATGTTATGAAGTCTACAGATGGTTTTAACACATTGTGGACCAGTTGTTTTATTAGCTTTACCCAGTGGCCAGATAAGTTCCCATTGAATGAGTACAAAAAACATCCTATGTAATAAAATGGTAATATGCAGATTGACCATCACTCCAACACACAAGATGGCCACCCCTATGTGGTCAAAGATGGCCGCCCCCATGTGGACACAAGTTGGCTGCCACAAGATGGACAGCAGGGGAGGGCAGTTGGGGGTGACCAGGCTGGCAGGGGAGTGGATAGGGGGTGATCAGGCTGGCAGGGGAGTGGATAGGGGGTGATCAGGCTGGCAAGGGAGTGGATAGGGGGTGATCAGGCTGGCAGTGGAGTGGTTAGGGGGTGATCAGGCTGGCAGGCAGAAACAGTTTTGGGCAATCAGGCAGGTGGGCATGTGAGCAGTTGGGAGTCTGGATTGTGAGAGGGATATCTGACTGCCCATTTAGACCTGATCCTGGTAGGCAGTAAGACATCCCTTGAGGGGTCCCAGATTGGAGACTATGCAGGCTGGGCTGAGGGACACAGATCCCCAGCCCCATGCATGAATTTCATGAACTGGGCCTCTAGTTTTATATAAAATTTAAAGGCACTTTAAAATTAAATACCCATTGCATTTTGAAGTTATTGATTACATGTTCTTACAAGATAATATCTTTTTAAAGTATGACACTTGGTAAAACACTGCTTAATATGAAGTAGAATTCTCATGATCTGTCCACGATGTATTTTAAGATATGAATTGTAAGGATTCAGTGTTAACCTTGATTTATACATAATACCAAGTACAGTATGGAGGAAACTTGTTGAAAACAACTAGAAATATCTTATTAGAGAATATTATTTGTAACCTGATATTTTGTTTATGTCTTTGACCTTCTACATTATAAGTGCATTTATTACTACATCATTCAACTATAGTTGGAAGTCTAATTGCATTTCTTCTCAAATTGATATTGATAGTGCTTTTTTTCCAATCTTATTTCTGGACTAGATTAACCTTACCCATAAATTGCCTACAGAAATTGCTCTCCACTGTGATTTTTTAGGACACAATGTGTCCCAGTGTGCCCGCTACCTATTTCCCTGGCTTCCAGAGACACACAGGATACGTGTGTCTTCCTTTATTTAAGGACCAAATGTTCTTGACATGTAGTCTCATTTAGATCTCTTGTTACTGTTTCATTGGCAATTCATAAAAAGGACATCTTATAAAAAAGAGACAGTACTCAAAGTTCTATTCAGGATGTTGATTGAAAACCACCATTCTGTGGCATTTCTAGCCTGAGGCAAACATTCAATCTATTTTTGAACAGTTACCATGTCCCTGCAGGTAGGTGAGTAGATTCCATTTCCATACAGCATAAACTGAAATGTCAATAATTATATATTTTAAATGGCTAGGAGTTTGACATATATTTATATAAATCACAGTAAGGAAGATTTATTCAAATAAAATATCCTGAAGACAGACGTTAAAAATGTTATAACACTCAAAACCATTGGATGTCCGTGAAGATTTGCAGTTCAATACAAATCCTGGATTCATGGCAGTTTCACCCAGATCAATACTAACAACCATTTCAAGCAGCACATCCTTACCTCAAACTATGATACAGGTTCTGCTCGAGGATCCCATTTTCTAGGGAAGGAAAATGAAATTCATCAAGTTTAGGTCATTTCTCCCGAGTGTGGCAAATCGAAGCCACGCAGTCTATCTTCAGAAGCATCGGCAGTTATTGCATCTATAGAGCATGTTATTTCTCATATTGCTAAAAAGCTGTAAGGAACAAAATACTCTGACGTTGTCTTAGTTTGCTCTAAAGTTTCCTAACCAAAGCATATTGATATTTTGGACCACATTTTGTTCAAGAGGGGAAGTCTGCACTGTAGGATATTTAGCAGCATCTCTGGCAACTACTGCAGGCCAGTAATACCATCTCCTAGTTGTGACTACCAAAATTGTCTCCAGATAAAATTACACTTGGTTGAGAAACATTGGTACCAGTTTAAATCAATAAAATATACTTTTATAATGTGGTTAATTTCAAGTAGACTTTTTCCATTAAGAAAATATAGTATTGTTTAAGGATTTAACATAATAAAATATTACACATATATTCTTTCTCTACATAAAAGAAAAAATATAAAAGACTATAAAGAGAAGAAAATGCAATTCATGTTTATTATATAAACAAGATATTTACCAGTTTATTGCTTCTTTTTATTATAGGCAGTGATGATAAGTAACCAACCTTTTGACATCTTTTGATATTACATGGATAACTTTTTCTCTGTGTTAAGATATATCTGTGATTAGTCAGATGGTTAGTGATCTTTGACTTTTACAGATGTTATGTGTGAATACATACCTACCTAACAAAAAAATAATGTTGTGCTTCTATATGGCTTATTGAATTAGATATAATCTTGTAATTTTTCTGCTATAACTTAACTTTCAATTTCTAATAATTTTGCTATTGTTTTTATTAACTCACAGTTAAAGTTTCTAGGAAAACAATGAATCTAATAAAATTTAAGATTGGAGAGAGCACTTCATACTAGACACAACAATTTTAAATATATTTTTTACTCTTTACCACTAACATATTTTTATTTTATTCAGATGCTTTAAAAAATTGTTTATTGAGATTTAGAGGGAGCGGGAAAGAGAGAAATATCCATGATGTGAAAGCATAACATCGATCAGCTGCTTCCTGCAAGCCCCCTACCAAGGACAGAGGGAGCAACCTGGGCATGTGCCCTTGAATGGGAATCAAACAGGCAACCTTTACATACACAAGATGATGCACAACCAACTGGGCCATCCTGGCCAGGACTATTCAGATGCTTTTTAATCTCCAATCAGAAATAGTGATTTCATGTCTTTTCTGAATAGGAATAGAAATATCTATAGACATGTAAGTACTAAACATATACAAGAGTAAACTATGTGTCATGTATACTTATTGTGGTATGATTTATGTAAACTAGAAATGTGGGTAAAATAAGAATGGGAAAATAAACATAGCAGTCTGAATTCAAGGTCCGCTGTGTTTTCAGTTGCTAGCCTGCTGAAATCTGTTAAATTGTTACACCTTCAGCAGGGCTGCTTGGAATCTGCCCCCATGCAGAAGGTCTGAGACTCAGGAAGAATATTGGGTCTGTACACAATTTATATCCAGTTTACACCCAGGTTTTGGACTCCCTTTCCTGGCTCTGTTCTTTGAGGTTTTTCCTCCCTCACTGTGCAGAGGCTGTGGGAACCCCAAATTCGCTGCTCTGGTTCTTCAAGCCAGTAGGACTGTAAGTTTCTTTCTAAATTTTAGTGTTCAGGATGTCAGCACTATCCCTCAGACAAAAGCATAGGAAAAACAACTTTGTAGGCTCACAGGGTGCCTTCATTTGTTCCAATTTCTATGGTTTTGGATGTTTTTCTTTGCCTTGAAGCAATTTTTTGGTTTTCTTTTTAAACTTTTCAGTTTCAGGTTATAATGCAAGTGAGGAGCTTGTCTCCTAAAATTATTGCTTCCATGACCAGGAGCCAATGTTTGAATATCTTCAGGATTTAAAGTGAAGCACAGACTCCAAATTTCAAGTTTATAGTCTTGGTGTGTGTGTGTGTTTTCAATCTTGCTGATTTAAGAGTATATTTAACTCTCCTAAATGTACCTACTTTTGGCTAATGAAATTGCATGCTTTACTGATCATAAGTTGTAGAGTATATTTTATTTGTGCTGATTTACATAATTTGTTAATTAAACTACATATTTAATCTATTGACCTTTACACTTCTCCTACTTATACAGGCATATAATCAAGACATATACTTTGCTGGATGACGTTAATATCTTATAAACCTCTTTATCTCTTTCAACTTTGAAATACTGGAGACAAGGGCCAAATGCTCTCTGCTAAGGAGCACTTTAATATCGTTTTTTTTCCAAAATACATACTTTGGGTTAGATTTAACTAATCTAATTCCTCTGTTCTTTTCTTAAGTTCTATTGCATTAATTTGGTTTTTTAAAAAAATATATTTTATTAATTTTTTATAGAGAGGAAGGGAGAGGGATAGAGAGTTAGAAACATCAATGAGAGAGAAACATTGATCAGCTGCCTCCTGCACACCCCTATTGGGGATGTGCCCACAACCAAGGTACATGCCTTTGACCAGAATCGAACCTGGGACCCTTCAGTCCACAGGCCAACGCTCTATCCACTGAGCCAAACCAGTTAGGACTAATTTGTCTTTTTATTCCGATTTTTCTCTTTCTTTTTGTATTTTTTTTTTATGGCTGTCTCTTTTTATGCCACATTCTGATTAGTCATTTAATCACCAAGGTTATCTTTGATAAGCTCCAAGATATATGGGGCTAAAAGATTTTCCCTGAAATTTCGATGAGAACATGGTGCTACACAGGCAGGTTAGCTGAATTTATTGTCTTTCCTCTGATTGAGAATATCCTTTAAAATATATTTTTATATTCAGCACATACTCTCAAAATTTAGTATGCATTCCAATAGAGGATACACGTAAGGAAAGAAATATTTGTAATATGGTAAACTAAATATGATCAGAATGTACTTAATATGCTGTGGTTGCACATAGGAGGGACAATTAACACATAATTCCTGGGGAAAATATATAAAAATATGTCAAAAAACTGGAAGTGGTCTGTATGAGCTGACTCTTGAAAGATTGCCTTAATAAATGTAACTTTTTTGACATATGTTATTGACATAACATATTTGATAACGACATTTTCCACTGTGGGCTGTTTTCTTAAAAAGAAACTGATAACTAAGTAAAGCATAAACTAAGGCAATATTAAGGGTCTAGCTATTAACACAAGAAGTTGATTGATTGCCCAGTACCAAGAGATAGGTACTAGTAGATTTGGACTTGGTTATTAGACCATATGTGATGAGACAAAGAGTTTGTTACCAGATAATAAATGTTAAAAATACACTTTAAAACCCTGGCTGGTGTTATTCAGTGGTTAGTTCAGTGGTTAGTTAGAGTGTCTGCCTGCACACCGAATGGTTGCAGGTTCAGTTTCTGGTCAAGGTCAAGGACATGTACCTCAGTTGTGGGTTCGGTCCCCAACCCAGGTTTGGTCCCTACTTCTAGTCCAGGCACACTTGGGAAGCAACTAGTTGATGTGTCTCTCACATCAATATTTCTCTAGTTCTCTCTCTGCCCCTCTCTCCCTCCCTTCTCTCTCTCAAAAGCAAGAGAAAAAATATCCTTAGGTAAGGATTAACAAAATAAACAAACAAATAAATATATTTTAAAATAGATAGCAGATTATTAGATAACATAGCTCAAAAAAGAGAAAAAGAAGATGATTTACAAATGAGAGTTAATAAAATTTCAAATGGGTAAGTAATATTTAAACCCAGGCCCTCTGACTGAGTTATGTATAACAATAAAAGCATAATATGCTAATTAGACTGGACAGCTGAACGACCTTCCAGATGAAGCCCATGGCAGGGCCCGAGGCAGAGGTGGTTAGGGGTGATCAGGCAGGCAGGCAAGCAGTTAGAGGTGATCGGGCAGGCAGGCGAGTGGTTAAGGGTGATCAGGCAAGCAGCCAGAGTGGCTAGGGGCGATCAGGCAGTTATGCAGAGTGGTTAGGGGCGATGAGGCAGGCAGGCAGAGTGGTTAGTGGTGATCAGGCAGGCAGGTAGGCAAGTGGTTAGGAGCCAGTGGTTCCGGATTGCGAGAGGGTGCAGGTCGAGTTGAGGGACTCCCCTCTGTGCACAAATTTCATGCACCAGGCCTCTAGTTTATTTATGAATTCATGTCAGTAGGCATGCTGCCAAAGTTTATTTTGAAAACCTATTTCTTAACTTCACAAACCACAAATCCCTGTAAAAGTAGACTATTTGATATTTGTCTCATGTACATCACAGCCAATTACCTCATGTACATCACAGCCAATTTTCACTATTATTAACATTTTACATTTTAAAAAAATATTTATTGCTGAGAGTATTACAGACGTCCCCCTTTCCCTCCATTGCCTCCCTCCATCTGGTCCCCGCCCCACCCCAGGCCTTCACCACCCTACGGTCCGTATCCAAAGGTAAGATCTTTGGTTAATCTCTTCCCACCCTCTTCCCTCCTTAGTATGTTACACTTTTTACAATTATTGCACAAGTAATAATGCATTATTATTAACTAAAATCTATAGATTACTCAGGTTTTCTGATATTTTGCATAACATGTTTTCCTGTTCTAGGATCCCATGTAGAATCTTACATTACAATTAGTCTACAAATATCCTTAGGCTCCTATAGCTGTGACAATTTCTCAGGCTTTTCTTATTGCTGTTGCTGTTATTTTAATGCATCTTTATTTTTGAACATATTACAGATGGCCCTCTTTTTCCCCATTGACCCCCTCCACCTACACCTCCCCCAATCAGGCCTTCACCACACTATTGTCTGTGTCCATAGGTTATACATGTATGCATATAAATAATTTGGCTAATCTCCTCCCACTCAACCACCCCCAAACCCCACCTTCCCTCTGAGATACATCAGTCTGTTGATATTGATCTATGTCTATGTCTCTTGATCTATTTTGTTCATGAGTTTATTTTTTTCATTAGATTCCACATATCAGTGAGATCATGTGATACTTGTCTTTCTCTGGATTGACTTATTTTGCCTAGGATAATAGTCTCAGACTTTCCTTGTTTTTGATGACTGCTATAGTTTTAAGGTGTAATGATCATATCTTTTTTTTTCTTTATTTCATTTTTTTTTTATTCATCAATGAGTGTATGAATTAGTCTCTCAATTTTTTTAGAATATCCCCTAATTGGGATTTGTCTGATATATTTCTTATGATTTGACTGGAATCATTTGTCTGATATATTTCTTATGATTTGACTGGAATCAAGAGGCAGACCATAGTGATAAATGTGTCATTATCCTCACATTGTATCGTGTAGGTAATACTGTCAGCATGACTACCACTGTTGATATTGACCTTAACAAACTGGCTGAGATAGTGTTTGTAAGATTCCTCCACTATAAAGTGACTCTTTTCCCCTCTTTCAATATTGTACTTTTTGGAACGAAGTCATTATGTACAGTTCACACTTAAACAGTGGAGAGTTTTATTCCCTCTCCTTGAGGACTGATTATCTACATAAATTACTTTAAACTCTTCTGCATAGGAGCCTATAAGCCTCAATGTATTTATTTATAATTTATTTATATCAGCATAGACTCAGGGATATCTATTGCATATTTTAGGTTATAACCCAATGCTTCTTTATTTTTATTGCTCAAATTATTCCACTTTTGCTATTTTGAGCTCTTGGTTGGCTTCTGTGCTTGCGTGCATTTGCCTACTGCGTGGTATTATGATTTTCCTTGCTTTCCTAGGTTTTGGTGTTTCCCCTTGTCATTTATGGTTTAGTTACTTGGATGAACTAATCTTATGAAATCTATTTTTTCCTGCATTGTGCAGCCTCTGATGTCCTCCTGAGGTTTTATTTCTGCCCCCCCCCCCTTTTTTATAGACTGAATTTCTAGAGGATTCTCTTCAGCCAACATAAGATACAGTGTCAAAAGTTTTGGTTAAGCTGCCTTCATCAGCCTTATTTTCCCCTTTGCCATTTGATTTTTGTACCTTGGAGGCTGCTGTTTCATGACTATACTTGTAGAAGATAAACACCTTTTTTTCTTAAATTATTTCATCTGTTTTAATTGTTGATGTCTATGACTTATTTGGGATTAGAAAATTTCTGTTCTTCAGTTACAAATAAGAAATGGAATTTTGCGGGTTTTTTTACACTATAGCATCCTCAGTATCTGGGAGAGTGTCTGATTCATAACATGCTCAATTGTTGTTGAATGGATGGGTTGGCATGTTTCATTATCCTTTTCTACACTCTTCTTATGTTGGGCATTCAACTCTTCTCATAAAGGCACTTACTGAAAATTACTGTAAATATTCAGATTATTAGTATGAATTTTCAAATATGAGACTTTAAAGCAATGTCTAAAATCATACAAATTATTGTATTTTTGTGAGTTTGTCTTTTTTAAATTTTAAAGAAAAGTATCCCATTATCAAGGCATTGTGCTTTTAGTCTTTTTCAGGTTCTATAACTATGTGGATGCCTCAGTTCTCCGATAGTTGTCTTTTATGTCTCAGAGGAGCTACTGTTCTGACTAATATGAGGTTTATGTGACAAGGGGTGTAAGCTATGATATGCTGCTACCTGGATTCTCCTCGAGGAATGAATCTCTCCAACTATAAGAACTTCCTGGAGACATATTTGGTTAAAGGAATTATGCTAACCAAAATCACCCTTTCAAGGGGCAGCCAATATCCAATGACAGGTAAGGGTAGAGGTATAAGTCCTGCCCCCTGACTGCAGCTCAGGACTATTCTGACGTGTGATCTAACCTCTATTGAGAACTTCATTTACACTGCATCAACTTCTCCTTCTATTTAATCCTGCTCCTTCTTCTTCTATTCTGTAGATATTGATTGAAGGAGTATACACAAATAAACATCCTGCATGCTAATCTGTGCCTCAGAGTGATCAGGAACCCTAATCTTTAACAATGCCCATTTATAGAGTTAAAATTGATTAAATACATTTTTTCATTTTTATACAATGGAATATTATGCTGATTTAAAAATTAAGTATATACCTACATCTAACTTTATTGCTATATTTATTCACACCTATATTCATATAATATTTGCATCTACCTGTATATTTATATATCTACATCTATATCATTATATATATTGGATAGGAAAGATAATATTAGTTAAAAATATTAAATACATAGTGTGATTACAACATAAATATAATGATAAAACCATTGATTAGATGAGAAAGTCCTGTCAAAGTAAATTGAAAAGATACTGCTGGCTTTGAGGAGTGAGATAACATGGAACTTTTTCTTTCTACATACCTTTTGCTTAATATTTTGTAAGTAATTATGTGCTATATTAATAATAAGAAAATATTCAAAAAGCCATGATAGAATTTTTAAAATGATGATGGTATTAATGATAATCATCATTGTTTTGCTCAAAATTCTTGCCCTCCCCTCTAAAATGTGTATGTTCAAGCCCAAAGTCCTAAAATAACTGTATTTGGAGATAGGGCCTATAAAAAGGTAATTAAGGGTAAGTGGTGTCATAAGGGTAGAGGGACTATTATCCTTATACAAGGAGAAAGATTTACCAGGAGAGTTCACACACTTAGAAAAGGCCATGTGAGGATACAGTGAGAAGGCATTCTTTAATTATCCTATACAAAAGTTAAAAAAAAAATCTGCTCTAATCTAAACATTCTAATTTTTTTAATTAATTAGTTTATTATTAATTCTCACCAGAGGATTTTTTTCTATTGATTTTTAGAAAGAATGGAGGGATGGGGAGAGACAGAAACTTCGATGTTAGAGAGACACATCAATTGGTTGCCCCTTGCACACACCCTTCTGGGGCTGGGAATGGAGCCTGCAATTGAGGTACATGCCCTTGATCAGAATCGAACCTGCAACCCTCAATCTGTGAGCTGATGCTCTAGCCACTGCGCCGAACTGGCGAGGGCTAGCTATTTTTATTCTTAGTGGTTTATACTAAATATTACATGGTTTTTATCTGTGGTATTATTTGCATAAATAAACAAATGACAAAACTGTGAATAAAACACTATATACACACATTCATGTTCAAACCATAAACATTTAAATAGTCTTGTTGAAGAATAAATTTATAGAGCAAATGACATAATGCAAAGACATATTAAAATCTTTTCTAAATGACAATCCCAAAATTGTAATTAACTTGTATCTTACAGTTTATCTGTTTCATTATAATTTGTTAACTTTTCCATAGATATTTTAAGGATGTCTTAAAATCCATTACTAAAGAGTGCAATGTAGGAAAATGGCAACAATGGAGACCACATTCTAAAATGAAGTATTCAGAAAAGATTTACATTTCCAACAGGAGCAAAAGCAAAATGATTTTATTATATGGATTAATATTAAACCAGTTTTGAAGGGACACATAAATATTAACAGTGAACCTATTTCAGGCTATGAACAAGGTGGTATATAAAGCAATCAATTAGCATAGTCATGCCTCTTCTATTTGTAATACCGTGCCAAAGGCCACAGAGGATACCATCACATTCTGTATCATCATACCATTTAAAAGTTCTTTAGCAAACTTAATGTTGGTAAATGTCAAGGCATCTATTCCATTCAAAAAACGTGGCTGTGAAAATGAAGATAAAGAGAGGAAATTTGTTCTAATTTATTTAGGACAATTATTTGATGACAACTTGCAAGAAGAAAGCTACAGATTTTAAAATTAATGGATCAGCCAGCAATTTGGTAGGATTGGATAAGAATTTAGCATAGCTATATTGAAATAAATGCAAAAAGGATATGAAATAGACACTGCTTGTAGCTCTTTTCTGGTTGCCTGGCTCACTGCTCCTGGCAAGGTACCATGTCCTTTAGTAGAGGCAAGGTCTCTGATAGCCTACAAAGCTCACCTCCAAAACTTTGTGGCTCTGAGTAAGTCATGGTAGGCTTAATCCTCTCACCTAGTGTTGGTTGAGGCCAGAACATATACGATATTACAATTCTGGCCTTGGGGATATGAGAGAAAGGCTGCTGGATTCTTCCTAGAAGTTTGATCTCACTCTCAAAGGGATACATAACTAAATGATAAACGTTTCAGCCACTCTGCCATCCTGTAAGGAAGGAATCCTGGGAACATAGTGAAACACTGGGAAAAGCCAGGAGAAAAGGTTATTGGGAACTAGGATATCACCAAGCAGCTGAATCAATTGATCTCTGAAGTGGCCTGACTTTGGACTTTTTATAACATGGAATAATATATATTCTTATTTTATCCAATTTGAGTGCTTCTTTAACAGAAAATAAATAGCATAACTTAAATGTTAAATAATGGCCCCACAGTGCTCTTTGGTGAGCAGATTAATATGCGGATTTAAGAATACACCTAGTAAGAGAGGAGGAGACGTCACTATACCCACAGTAGAAGAAACAAACCAACAGCCTATTGGCTAAACCCTACACAAAATTTCAGCCAATATTGCTGACTGGAACGGTGAGCCAAGGTGTTTCCCCGGGATCCTGTCTCACAATGCCCAAGAATGAGCTCCATGGACCAAAAGATTTAAGCAAAAGTATGGAAAGTTTATTGACTCCACGCAAAGGGAGGGGGGCCCAATAGTGGGCTGCCCGTTGAAGGCTTGTAGTCCAGGGGTATATGTTTGCTACAAGCCTGCTCTATATCTACCTGTGTCCTCACCTGATTGATTCCCTCAATTGTTCTTGCCCAGCAACAGAACTGAAGGTTCCCTGTTTCTGTGTTCTTTCTCTGTCCCTGTGCTAAACTTTCTCTGCTTCTATGCATTCCTACACTTTGTGACTGCAGGCCCTCCCTGTTTTCCCATACCTCCCACGTTGAGTCCAGAAACATTCTATTATTTCTACTTGGTTGTTCCTGTGGTTAGGCTGCTCAAACTGCCAGGTCTGCCCCTGCCTACACTCCACCGGCCTTTGTTTCCACTGGACCCTGCCCTGTCTGCCTGCATTTAAGCTAACCCTCTCAATATCTATACTAATAAAAGGGTAATATACAAATTGGTCATGACGCCCTCACAGTAACAACGAAACAGCAGGCTGCAAGGGGTGACCAGGCCGGCAGGGGGGTTAACAAGGGACAACCAAATGCCTGACCAGCAGGCTGGCAGGGGGAGAAGTTAGGGATAATTAGGCTGGCAGGCAGAGGCAGTTAGGGGTGATCAGGCTGGCAGGCAGGTGAGCAGTTAGGAACCAACGGTCCCAGATTGTGAGAGGGATGTCCAACTGCCAGTTTCAATTCAACAACTGGCAGTCGGACAATCCCCTGAGGGGAACCGGATTGCAGAGTGTCCAGGCTGGGCTGAGGGAACCTGCCTCCCCTTGCACAAATTTTTTGCACCGGGTCTCTAGTTATACATTAGAAATTTCACATAAAAATCTGAATTTTTCTTTTTAGAAAATGAGATTCCATTTTATTGAGTGACTTTTTGTATGGCAACTGGGAAGAATATAGTGAACAATAGATCTCTAACTTCCTCCATCCTTAGAAAACCCACTCTATTACCACCTACCAGAGCTTTTTTTTACATATGCTAGGACTTCTTGGTTCTTCTCTAAAAAGATTGGTTACTATAAATGAAGTTGAGTCTTAAATTTAAGGGATGCATTTGGAATAAAAATGAAAATTGTTAAGTGATTGGTATAGGCAAGTCACATAGGTTCTCTAGCTACATGACAATCCTATCTAATAAAAGATCAAATTGACTGTACCTCCACTACACCCACAAGCCATAGCCATCAGCCAATCAGGAGCAAATATGCAAATAAACCCAACCAAGATGGCTGTGGCCACAGAGAGCAGGAGGGAGGCTTGGGTTGCCCCAGGCAATGGAGTAAGCCAAGGTTTTTGCCTGCCCTTGCTGTCCCAGGCCTCCACTCCAGGCTGCAAAGTTTCAATTATAGAAGATAAATAAATCCCAACAAAAATGGTGGCAGCCACGGAGCTGGAGAGAGCAGGAAGCTAGGGTTGCCCCTGGCGATGAAGGAAACCAAGCTTCTGCAGCCCTGGCCTGCTTTGGCCTCCGCTTAAGGCTACAAAGTTTAAATTGTAGAAGATAAATAAATCCCAGATACCAGGGCCTCCACTTGGGTCACTGGGGGGCGTGGCCAGCCTACAAAACACCACAGGCCCCTTGTCCAGGCCACCCCATGCCCCAAGGGAACCGCCACCCTGATCCGGGAACCCTTCAGGGCAAACCAGCTGGCCCCCACCCATGCACCAGACCTCTATCCTATCTAATAAAAGAGTGATATGCAGATTGACCATCACTCCAACACACAAAATGGCTGCCCCCATGTGGTCAAATATCTTGCCCCATGTGGACACAAGATGGCCACCACAAGATGGCCAACAGGGGAGGGCATTTGGGAGGGACCAGGCCTGCAATGGAGGGCAGTTGGGATGATCAAGTCTTTAGGGAAGGGCAGTTCAGGCCGGCAGAGGAGGGAAGTTGGGGGTGACTGGCCCTGCAGGGAAGGGCAGTTAGAGGGGACCCAGGCCTGCAGGTGAGCGCAGTTGGGGGGTACCAGGTCTGCAGGGGAGGGCAGTTAGGGGCAAACAGGCTGGCAGGGGAGTGGTTAAGGGGTGATCAGGCTGGCAGGCAGAAGTAGTTAGGGGCAATAAGGAGGGCAGGCAGGTGAGCAGATGGGAGCCAGCAAACCTGGATTGTGAAAGGGATGTCTGATCCCCACCGGGATGGGGCCTAAATGGGCAGTTGGACATCCCTTGAGGTGTCCCAGATTGAAGAGGGTGCATGCTGGGCTGAGGGATATCCCTCCCCCCCCCCCCCCCGCACGAATTTTGTGCACCAGGCCTCTAGTCAAAGCATAAAAACCTAAATAACCCAAATTGAAGTGCCTTTCTTATATTAACCTGTACTACATGCACTTCACATTTGTTACTTTGAAATAGAAATATACCCCAGAGCATCAAAAGAGGCTTTGAAATCTGGAATTTTCAGACTGATTACAACTTTGTAGCCATTTACTAGTTGTTTTTATTGCTTACCAATCATTAGCAAATATCAGTGTTGGGGAAAACTGTGACTTATGGAATCTGTTTTGACAATTGAACCATTTCTGGTGATGCATCATCAATTGGTAAGAAATGATAACAGGCTGAGTGTACCTTTTAAAAGAAGCAGAAATCATGTGCTTCACCTTTGCACACCTTATTCTACTAGGAAGCCCCTTGTATTGCCTGTTTAAAATGTTTCTGCAATCTAAGAGGATAATTGTGTGGAAATATTATAAGTCATAATATCCATGAAAATGTTAATATGATTGACAAACTTTTTCTAATCCTACATAATAAAAGGTAATATTTATATTGACCGAATGGGGGAATGACCAGTCACTATGATGTGCACTGAGTACCAGGGGGCAGACACTCAATGCAGGAGCTGCCCCCTGGTGGTCAGTGCTCTCAGAGGGGGAGCACTGCTCAACCAGAAGCTGGCCTCACAGTTCAATGTTCATGACATTGTAAAAATATTTCAAGGATAACATTGATGAATCTGTTTCAAAGCTCTAGAATATTTACTTTTGAAAAAGATGTAGAAAGCAGTATTTTAATGCACAAAAGAAAAAATCCTCTTCTTGCCCAGAAATAAGTTCAAAATTCCATGTCACTGAGATACTTCTTTATTTCAGCTTTAGGAGTTTGCAATTTAAATTTAAGAACCATTTAGACATGTATAAAAATATGGGAAATAAGAAAAAGGGTCTCATGTTCATGATTAAAAAACACACATATGCAACTTGTTGCAATCATAATAACATCTTTGTTTTGCAAAGTAATTGAATATTTTAGGCAAATTATGCATAAAGTATCTGATTATTTTAATACAAGAGGTCGCATACATGAATTCATGCACCATGGGGGTTCCTTGGCCTGGCCTGCAGGATTGGGCCAAAACCCGCTGTCCAACATCCTCTGAGGGGGTCCCAGTTTGTGAGAGGGCACAAGCCAGGCCAAGAGACTCCACTGGTGCACAATCAGTGCCGGGGAGAGATACAGGAGGTTGGCCAGCCAGGGAGGGACCATGGGAGAGCTCCAGGGAATATCCAGCCCATCTCACGCAGTCCCGATTGGCTGGACCCCTGCTGCAAGCTAACCTACTGGTCGGAGCATCTGCCCCCTGGTGTTCAGTGTACCTCATAGTGACTGGTTGACCTGTTGACAGTCTGCCCCCTGGTGGTCAGTGCATGTCATAGCAAGTGGTTGAGCGGCCTTAGCATATCATTAGCATATTACACTTTGATTGGTTGAATGGACGACCAGTTGACCGCGCACTTAGGACATTATGCTTTTATTATATAAGATGCCTACAAGATGGAGTGATTTTTTGCAAGTCTGATACACACAATTCATGCCTTGTAAAATATAAGTTTTAAAATGTGTAGTAGAAAGTGATAGAGGATGATTTTTTGTGAGAGAAAAGAAAGCTTAAAACATTTTAGCAATATGGATATCAAACCCACTGGGACAATTTAGACTTCACAACACACACACACATACCATAAAACATAACAATCAAACTTTGCATGGCCTTTTATTTTCTTGTTTATTGTTTTGTATAGGATTTGAACTGTCAAACTATGAAACACATTTTCTCTCAGGTTTTTCACAATTTGCTCTGAATGTATAGCTTTATATACTTTTTAATATCCCTATTACTTACTTTACATTATCAACTGAAAGAGTAAGTAGAATTTCTGTTCAGTTCCTTTGGTCAGGTACTGATGTGGATACTTAATACATGGCACTTGATAAAAAAGATAATGTTCCCACTTAAAATAGAGTATAGTATAATGCATTCCATTTCGGATTTCCTATTTGCTTTTCTTCACAATAAAAGATAGTATTATCTCATACTCAATATACAGAGAGACTGTAATATTTTCTGAATGATATATAGAAAATCAAAACTTTCTGCATAGGATGTAGAACATTATCAAAGTTAGAAAAACCACTGCTGTGCTGCACTCTTCTCCATGTTACATGTAAAAACAGCATTTTCTCCTCAGAAGCAGCCAAAAATGCCACAGATTTAAAGCAAGGAAATAAGATTTCTTCCAAATATTTTAAATGGTCCTTTCCCTTAAAGTCACAGCTTTTGCAGCTAAGAAGGAAAACAGAGAGCTCCTAGCAGTCTTTCAACTTACACTAAAGTAAAAAAACACACACACACAAAGTCTCTAAATTGAAATTAGGTATATCTGATTTTGAGGTGGTTATATTTTCACATATTTCTATATAGGCTGAATGGAGGTCACAAGAAAACTGGGGTAGGTCTTACAGGAGAAGCTATACAACTTTGTCCCGAGGCTGTTCCCTATGCTCAATATTTGAATGTGATACCATGTTGAAAACAATGAAGATAGAGGCAAATGAAGGAGCCTCTTCTCTTAATACCATTTATTCATTAATATTCTATGGCTAATCAGTGTAAATTAGTTTAGATGAATATGCATGCACCAATATTTTTATTTAGAGCAAGGACTGAAAGTGCCCATGCTTTACTTTTCAGATAAATTACCCCAACTATCTAAATAATCTATATAATAAAGAGGTAATATGCTAATTGGTCCTAAAGGTGTCAGTCATGACCAGGCTGCAAGCAACAGGAGCTGGTGGGCAGGGATGGGGGCAGGGACTTGTGCCACCAGTACATGAGGCTGCCACAGGGGTAGCCTCCCTCCTCACGCCCCCCCCCACTCCCGTGGAAGCGCAAACAGGCCCACAGCGCCATCCAGCCCAGAGCGGGGGTCGGGGGGGTCGGGGGTGTCAGGACAGGGTGGGGCCTTGGCAGAGAGCCCTCAGAACTCTTGCACCAGGTTTGAAGGCACAGAGAGGAAGGGAGAGCGCACAGGCAGTTACGGGGTTTAGGCTAGGAGGGGAGAGCAGATAGGCAGTTAGGGAGATCAGACAAGGAGGGGAGAGCAGTTAGGGCCATCAGGCCGGAGGGAACCAGTAAAGGGCATCAGGCAAGCAGGAGAGCAGTTAAGGGCATCAGGAAGGCAGGGGAGAGCTTAGGAGCCAGTGGTTCTGATTGTGAGAGGGATCCCAGATGGAGAAGGTGCAGGCCAGGCTGAGGAACCCCCCCACTCCCATGCATGAATTTCGTGTGCCAGGATACTAGTTTTACATATTTTTCTTTGATACATACAATTGTAATATCTTATTGAGTAGATGAATTATTGAGTGTGATGTTTAAATATTATCTTTATATAAAATATTTGGAGATATTGAAATGGCATTTTAAATGCAGTTAAATTTACTTTTGTGTTTGAAAATTTATATGATAAAATTAATTCAAGATATCTGTCTAAGTTTCCTAGATAATGAATTATCCATGTACTTTTTATGGCATCCAAATGGCAACATTTTATAAATTATAGCACTCTACAAGCTAATAGTTGTTCTTTTATAGGAGAGTTAATTAGGAGACTTTCAATTCAGTGATATATAGTCACCAAATCTGTTCTCTCACTGCATCTCCACAGGCCGCCTGGGTTCTACAGATGCACAGATTAATCTAGATTCTTCAGGGAAAATCATGTAGCAGATTTTGTCAATTCTGATTGAAGAGTACTATGACAACCACTACAGTTTTTTTTGACCTGATTATTACTGAAGTTACAAGATGTTACTCTTGATAGGGACTCTGAAAGATTACACCCAAAAGAAACTTTGAGATTGCTCAGACAGCAGGCAGGATCTAACTTGACTGTGACAATAGTTCCTGAGCTAAACAGGGGAAGAAACATATTCATTACTAATGTATTCTCATGTTCCTATTTTCATAAGAAAGTACAACTTGATGTCTGCAACTAATACATATATATATATATATATATATATATATATATTAGTTAGTAAAATAAAAGTATTCTATCATCAAAGAAAAGTAATTGAATGGGACAGAGAAAAAATTAATTTAAATGTTTTATTCTATATTAGTATATTTGATTTATGTAAAAATGAACATTATTATGTATTTCACCCATACATATATTTTTTCCTAAAACAAGCTAATGAAATTGGTTGTGCATTACTGTTGACAATATGTGGGTGATTCTTTCCTGTCCATTTATCCTGTCTAACCTTCTATACTGTAAATTTTTGTTCAATTTAATAATGTTTAAGAGCCAACAAAGCCCTGATGACTGTTAGCTTTCAAGTCCAAGTCTTTATTTCTTTGAGCTTCAGGTTGTAATTTCTTTTAAAAGGCAATTGGTCTGGAGACCCAACAAATTAAAATTTATTCCACCTCTTACTGTGAGAGACCAAGAGATACTTTGTGCTATATCAATGAGGAAATGGAATGTAGAACACAGAGGCTGAACATGGTTGTAAGTGTTGGGAAATGGAAGGATTATTTTAACTGTGTACATTGTTTTGACAAGGGCCCACAAATTTTAAGTAGTATTATATGCTACAAAATTAGCACCACAGACAAAAAATATGTTAAAGCTTTAAAATGATCAAGTAATCAGAATGATCTGTTCTAGAACCAAACTAGACGAAACAAAAACTGTGATGATTATTTTGACTTGTTTCTTTTAACTTTTCTTTTTTTGAAAATTTCTTTTGAATGACAATTTGATTTCACTTTAGTAAGGATTTTTTTTTTTTCTAGGACAACAATAAGCACCAGGTGCATTGAATATATCTCACAAACCCAAAATAGTTTTAATTATTAATTACTACATAGTAAAATTTTTCAGATTATAAATTAGTGGCATAGAATAATTTTTATATAACTAAAGGGACTTTCATATGTTAACCACTACTTTTTAAAAAGTTTATTTCTGACATTCCCACTCTAAAAACTCTTGTTGGAGTAAGACACATTTGTTCAAATAAATACAATGTAGTCTGAAAACCCCATGAATCTTGCATTCTAATGCTGTTGCTTGCACTGGCCCCTCAGTTTGCATGACTCCCCTTTCTCTTTTACTTAAAATGTACATTTTCTTCACAATTCAAATCATTCCTAAGATTTCTTCTTAACAGGACTTCAACCTACATTATATTTTAAGCTTCAATAACTTCCTATATACATTTGTGTGCATGTTTTTGTTTTTTTGCATAGGACCTATTTTTACGATTAGGTTGCAAAACACTGCAGAAGTCCTATAGAATATACATGAGTATTTTTATCCTTTGTTATTTTTCTAGATCTAAAATTGAGTGTGCATTAAGATTTGTTCTAGATAATATTAAATTGGGGAGAAACTTGGATTAAAATTAAATGAATGCCACTCAGGTTGTAGTCTGGGTATGGCTCAAAAAGTTAAAAATGGAACTTCCATTTGAACCAGTAATCCCACTTCTAGTAATATATTCCAAGAAGTCAGAAACACTAATCAGAAAGAATATATGCACCCCTAGGTTCATAGCAGCACAATTCACCATAGCTAAGATTTGGAAACAGCCTAAGTGCCCATTAGCAGATAAGTGGATTAAAAAATGGTGGTACATCTACATAATAGAATATTATGCTGTTATAAAAAAGAAGAAACTTTTACCATTTGCAGCAGCATGGATGGACCTGGGGAGCATTATGTTAAGTGAAATAAGGCAGTCAGAGAAAGATAAATATCGCATGACCTCACTCATTTGTGTAATATAATGAATAATATAAACTGATGAACAAAAATAAAGCCAGAAACATAGAAGCATCGGACAAACTGTACAACCTATGAGGGAAGGCAGGCGGGGGTTGGGGGGTGAGGAGGTAAGCGATGAACCAAAGGACTTGTATGCATGCATATGAGCATAACCCATGGACACAGACAGTAAATGGGTGAAAGCATGTACTGCGGGGGTGGGAGCAGCTGGGGAGAGGTCAATGGGGAAAAAAGGAGACTCATGTAATTCTTTAAGTAATAAAGAATTTAAATTAACAAAAATAATCATAGATCTAACAAAAATACCCTAAATAAATAAGTACTTTTATTTTTTGCAAATTAAAGAATTATAAACTGCTTTTGTAAGTGTGTATATGTGTGTGTTTAGGTATGGAAAAATTAAGGGAGGGTGGAAAGGAGGGAAGGAAAATGAGAAAGAGAAATAAAGAAAAGCCAAGATACCCATTTTCCATGAGGCATATAATATAGTTCCCATATTGATAAACGGACATTACTACTAAAAAAATTTTAATTTTTTGGAAGCAGTATTTTTAAAAATAAATTTTAAAAGTGAAATTTTTCTTTCATAAAGATAAATTAATTCTATTTAATAATTCAAGCAATGTTGAAAAGCTCCATATACATTAAATAATCATTTTTCAATTAAATACATCCTAACCCTTCTCTCTCTCATCTATTTTCTTCCTTGACTGCATAAATAACCCCAAATGAGCATTTGGGTTTATACATATAGATATAATTGTATTGACATGGACACCTCTTCTTCTCATTTAGCAAGGTATCATTTTCAGATATATATTTATGTCATAGGTTAAAAACCATGCTGAAACTTACCCAGAATGTATCAGATAGCCAAATGTTTATTTAAAATGTTATTTTGATTGGCTCATATGCTTTACCAGCTTATACATATTTCTGATATAAACTTTATATAGATAAATAACTTACATTTTAATAGCTTCATAAACTTCCATTTTCTAGATCTTGTTTATTTATTTAATCAATCCCAAGTTATTGACTCTAGATTTGTCCAGCATGAGAAACTACATTAAATATCTTTCTAACATATCTTAGCATACTTGACTCATTTTGTTGAGATAAATTTAACAACTGGAGCTAGTAGCTCAAATAAAGATTGATACATATTGTCAGAATGTATTCCAAAGAGTAGGTCTAATTTACATGTCTTCCAAGATTGTCTGTGACCTGACTGCCTCTTATCCTTAATCATGGGGAGGATTAAACCAACCCTCAGGTCTGAGCCCCTCTACCAGACACTGGACCTTCTGGCACGCCAGGTGGTAGACAGAGAATCTATGAGAAGTTGTGGGTATATAAGAGAATCTTTATTGTAGAAGCCAGTAGCCATGTAGCCATTGCTAACAAGGAGTCACTAAACAAAACAGTTCTTCAAAGCAAAATATCATACATCAGGTAGCTGCACACTGGCTAGGTAACAATCCATCTTTCTTATAAAGCAGTAGCCTCCTGCATAGGAGCTAGTTATACAGGAGTATAGTGAGTATTGTTGTAAAATTAGAAGGAAATGGGGAAGGAAGTAAAATGTGGCTGGTGAATTGCTAAAATTCTTTGCAAAACCAAGATCACAATTTTAATTCTTTTTCTATTAGCAATAAGTTAATTTACAGCCTTTTACAACCAAATTTAAAATTTGATCCCCTGTAATTTTTTTGTTTTTGTGTTACCATGTGATTGGTATTTTTATTTAATTTATATTTAAGTATAGTTGACAGGAGCCATTCTTAGAGCCACAGCCTCTCTAAGTAGCCACCTTTGAACCCACACTAAGCAGTCCAGCCTTACATAAGAGCAGCCTCTGTACCTACAGCCATTATCTGAGCTGCTGTGCACTGCTGGCCGGTCAGTAACAACTTTATACTACTTAGACAAAAGAGGCTTCTTTCCAAATAATGACCTCAGTCTTTCGGGTTACAGAAGGGCATGCTTGTGCAGTGTTCATACAGATTACTATGGCCTTGCTCTTGCACCTGTGTATAGTCCTTGGGCACCCTGATTAAGATTCCCACGCTCAGAGGGGCCTTGAACATCTGGCATACTCTGAACAAGGCCTCTGCACTCTAATTGGCCTTGAGCATCCAGTGTACTCTGAATAGGGTCCCCGCTCTGATCAATAATTCTCTCTCATCATTGCTGTTTCCATTTCTCTCCCTCTCTTCTTTTCTGAAATTAATACAAATATGTTGAATTTTATAAAAATAAGCATGTACTATTTTAGAATACACAAAATATGATTAAAAGCGTTTCTTTAAAAGAATAACTCCAATATAGAGCTCCTCGATACTCATTCTGAACCATAAATAGATTGCAGAAGTAACAAAATGCCCACGCCATTGACATTGATAGCAAATGGACAGACATCCAAGGTGAATGGCACTGTTGCCAGTCTGACCAGGCACTTCCTGGAGCTGACCACAATATCTAAGATCTCTAGAAAGTCTTAGACAGATTCATTCGGGAAACTCTAGCACTGGTATAGCCATTTGACCAATGGCTGACAACTTCCTCTAGTGGCAATGTTTACTTTTATTATGTGATGGAGACTGAAGAAAGACAAGACATTCTTAAAGGTCAGCAGGAAATTAGGTTTAATTTAATAAACCTAATAAAATCTTAATAAAATTGCATATTTCAGGAATTTATTATCGTTCTTCTGGAGACATTGCTGCTGATGGCTTATAGTGAGTATTATTATAAAACTAGAAGGAACTGGGGAAGGAGGTAAAATGTTGCTGGTGAATTGCTAAAATTCTTTGTAAGACCAAGATCACAATTTTTAATTCTTTTTCTATTAGCAATAAGTTAATCTACAACCTTTAAAATTTGATCCTCTGTAATTTTTTTGTTTTTGTTTTACCATGTGATTGGTATTTTTATTTAATTTATATTTAAGTATAGTTGAAATGCAATATTATATTTGTTTCCGATAATTTGACATTTAAATATCTCACAAAATGATCATCATTAAGTCTACTAACAATATGTCATCCTACAAAATTATTACAATGTTATTGATTACATTCCCTACATGGGACATCGCATTTGTCTTATTTAATTTATAACTGAAAGTTTGTACCTCTTAATCTTCACCTATTTTTCACATCCCATCACCCACACCCTTCCCTTTGCCAACCAATATCATATTTTTTGTTTTACATTTCTGGACTTAAAAGATTGTTTTTCCCCTTTGACACAATATCTGTACATATTACACTAGGTTGTTTATTTTTTCTAATTGATCTCTCTGGTAGTAGTAAGATGTTTATACATATAATCAATATGTGTGTGTCTACTTTATTTATCTTTCTCTATTTCAACTATGTTTTTAAAATTGACTTTTTTAGAGCAGTTTCAGTTTCATAGCAAAATTATGCAACACAGAGATTTCCCATATGCCATGTGCCCCTACACATGCAAATCTCTCACTATCAAAATTCCACATAAGAGAAGTAGTACATTTGCCACAATCTATGAACCTACATTGAATCAATATTATCACCAAAAGTCCTGAGTTTACATTAGGGGTCAATCTTGGGCTGTAAACTCTACGGATTTGCACAAATGCATATTGACATGTATTCATCTTTGTAGTATCATACAGAATGGTTTTAGTGCCTTAAGACTTCTCCATGCTCTACCTATTCATCCTTTTCTTATCCTGTCACTGGCAACCACTGGACTTTTACTGTCTCAATAATTATGCATTTCCAAGTGTCATATAGTTGAAATTATACATAGATAGTCTTTTCAGATTGTCTTCTTTCACTTAACAATATACATTTAAGGCTCATCCATGGCTGACAACTCATTTATTTTTAATATTCAATAATATTCGATTTTCTGGATATGCCACAGTTCATCATACATTCATCTACTGAAGGGTGTCTTGGTTGCTTGCAGATTGTGGTAATTAAGGATAGAACTGTTGTAAAAGTCATGTGATAGTTTTCGTGGACATATTTTTAACTGATTTGGGTAAACACCAAAGATCATTATTGCTGGATCATATGGTAACTGTACAATTAGTTTTGTAAGAAACTGTCAAACTATCTTCCAAAGCGGCTATACCATTTTGCATTTCTACTAGCAAAGACTGACAAATTCTCTTGCTCCACATCCCCTCCAGAATTTGATGTCAGTGTTTTTGTTATTGGCCATTCTAATCACTATATCATGATAGCTCATATATTAATTTACAATTCCTTAATGATCTATGATGTTGAGCACCTTTTTGTGTGCTAATTTGCCATCTGTTTATCTTCTTTGTTGTGGTGTCCAGATCTCTTGCTTATTGTTTAATTGAGTTGCATTGTTTCTTATTGTTGAGTTTTAACAATTGTTTATATACTTCAGACAATAATCTTTTATCAGATAACTCTTTTGAGAATATAATTTTCCAGTCTATGGTATTTTAACTTCTCATTCTCTTGAAAGTGTCATAGCAGAATTCTTAAATATTAAAAACAGTCCAGTTTATCAATTATGTCTTCCATAGAATATGCCTTTGGTGTTACATCTAAAATGTTTTAATGGTGGTTTAGTTCTACATATACTTAACATATTTAAGTGGTTAAATATATCACTTTGATAAAAGTCAATCGGGCTCGTCTTATTCTTTAATATTCTTTCTCCTCCCAACTTCTATTAGAAATATACATATACATTTTCTTTTGGAACATTACAAATGCCAAACCATTAAACAAAGGAGAAAAGAAATTTTATAAAATGTAGAATTAGCATCCTATTATATTTTTAAGTATATCTACTTATATCAAGAATCTGAAAAGAATCAAGACTGAATAACAAGCAAACTGCAGGAAGAGGCAGATCTTGGGAGGTGCTGAGTCTTTTTCTGATGTTTTTCCAGCACTGGGGGAAGCAGACCATGGTGCATATCTTGGTCCTTTCCAAAGACACCCAGCCCCAGCAGAAAGAGCCGCAAGCTCTGGGTTGCTGATGGCTCCAAACAGGGTACTCAGGGCCAGTCAGAAACAGCACCTGACACTGTCCTGCACTAGAGATTTGGAGTTATAGCAGATATTATTAATACATAGACATAAATCCAAGCAGGCAGCCAAAAAGGGGAGACAAAAATAACGAGCCCCAGATGAAAAAACAAGAGAGTTCTCCAGAAGAAGGGCTAAATGAAATGAAGATAAGAAATTTATCAATCACAGAGTTCAGAATAACATTGGCAAGGATGCTCAGCAGCATGACAAAAGATATAGTAAATATGAAGAATGACATAACAATAATAAAGAACATAGTGGATGGAATACATAGCAGATTAGGGGAAGCTGAAGATTAGATTGGTGAATTAGGATACAAGGTAGAAAAAAATTACTCAATTGGAGAACCAAAAAGAAAAAATAATTTAAAAAAAAAAACACAGGAGGACAGCTTAAGGGAGCTGTGGGACAATGTGAAACATAACAATATTTGCATAATAGGAGTGTTGGAAAGGGACAAACATGAGCAAAGAATACAGAAAATTTCTCTTACCTAGCGCAGAAAAAAGTCACACAAGTTCGAAAGGCATAGAGAGTCCCAAGCAAGAAGAACTCAAACAGGCCCATGTTCATATGCATAATAATTAAAATGCCAAAATTAAAAACAAAGAGAGAATCTTAAAGGCAGCAAGAGAAAAGCAATTTGTTACCTACAAATCTGAAAATAATCAAAACTAAATAACCAAACTACAGGCAGAGGTGGGTCTCTGGAGGCTTTGAGTCTTTGCCTGATCTAATTTGGGGCCCAGGGCTGGGTAAAGCAGACCTTGGTGCACATCTTGGTCCTTTCCAAAGGACCATAAGCTTGTCAGCTGATTTCCCATCAGAAATTCTACAGGCCATAACAGAATGGCATGAAGTTTTCCAGGAAATAAAAAGCAAGGATCTGAAACCAAGAGTACTATATCCAGCAAGGCTATCATTCAAAATAGATGGTGAAATAAACAGCTTCCTAGACCTCTCCCACCCTCCCCCCCCAAAAAAAAAAAGGCTAAAGGAATTCATCACTGCCAAACCAGCACTGCAAGAAATGCTAAAGGGACTGCTGGAATGAGAAGAAGAAATAGAAGGAGAGAGAAACAGGCCTACAGAAATAAAATGGTAGTAAGTAAGTACCTATCAATAATAACCTTAAATGTAAGTGGATTATATGTTCAATTCAAAAGACATATGGTATCTGAATGGAAACAAAAACATGATCCAATTATATGCTGTCTACAAGAGAACCACCTCAGAACAAAAGACTCACACAGGATGAGAGTGAAGTGATGGAAAAAATTTCCATGCAAGTGAAAATGAAAAAAAAAGCTGATGTAGCAAAACTCATGTTTGACAAAATAGACTACAAAATGAAGGCCATCACAAGAGACAATAAAGGCACTACATAATACTAAAAGGATCAATTCAACAAGAGTATATAAGCCAGATTAACATATATGCACCAAAATATAGGAGCAACAAAACATATAAAAAAAAAAAAAAACTTCTGGAGGACTTTAAGCAAGAGATTGACAGCAATAGAGACATAGTAAGGTACTTTAACACTCTGCTGACTTTGCTGGATAGATCTTCCAGACAAAAATTAACAAAGAAACAGTGGCTCCAAATGACACACTAGATCAGATAGATTTAATTGAAATTTATAGAACATTTCACCACAAAGCTGCAGAAGACATTCTTCTCAAGTGCAAATGGGTTATTCTCAAAGATAGACCACATGTTAGGACACAAAGCAAATCTCTACAAGCTCAAGAAGATTGAAATCACATCAAGCATCTATCTTTTCAGATCACAATGAATGAAATTAGAAATCAACTACAGTAAAAACACTAAAAAACATTCAAACATATAGAGACTAAATAACACTTATTAAACAATGAATAGATTACCTATGAGATCAAGAAAGAAATCAAAAACTTCTGGGGAATAATTGAAATGAACACACAACAACTCCAAATCTGTGGGATACAGCAAAAGCAGTCCTGAGAGGGAAGTTCATAGCAATATAGGCCTACCTAAAAAAAATAATAATAATAATAATAATAATAACAACAACAATAAACGATTTAACCCTACATCTTGAATTAGAAAGAGAACTATAAGAAAATCCCAGAGTAAGTAGAAGGAATACGATATTAAAGATTAGACCAGAAATAAATGAAATAGAGACTAAAATACAATACATAAGATAAATGAAACCAAGAGCTGGTTCTTTGAAGAGATAAACAAATTGATGAACCATCAGCCAGACTCATCAGGAAACAAAGTGAGAGGACTCAAATAAATAAAATCAGAAATAAAAGCATTGAAATAACAACTGACACCACAGAAATACAAAGGATTATAAGAAAATACTATGAGCAAGAACATGCCAACAAGCTGCGCAATGTGGATGAAATGGAAAAATTCCTAGGAAAATACAATCTCTCAAAACTGAATCAAGAACAATCAAAAAATGTGAAAGGCCAAGAACAGTTAATGAAATAGAAACATTAAAACAAAAAAACTTCCAGAAAATAAAAGCACTGGTATAGATAGCTTCACAGGGGAGTTAGTTCAAATAAGAACTAACACCTATCCTTCTCAAACTATTCCAAAATAATCCAAGAAGAAGGAACACTTCCAAGCTCTTTTTATGAGGCCAACATTATCCTAATTCTAAAACAAGATAAAGACACTACAAAGAAAGAGAAATTTAGGCCAATATCTCTGATAAACATAGATGCTAAAATATTCAACAGAAGATTAGCAAATTGAATCCAGCATTATATTAAAAAGATCATACAACATAACAAAGTGAGATTTAATCCAAGAATGCAAGAATAGTATAATATTCTCAAATGAATTCATGTGATCCATCACATAAACAGATTGAAAGACAAAAATCACATGATCATATCAATTGATGCAGAAAAAGCATTCAACAAAATCTAACACTCATTTCTTATAAAAACTCTCAGAAAAGTGGGAATAGATGTATGATACCTCAAATTAATAAAGGCCATATATGACAAACCTATAGCCAACATCTTACTCAATGTGTAAACACTAAAACCATTTCCCCTAAGAACAGGAACAAGACAGGGATGACTGCTGTCACCACTCTTATTCACATTGTACTGGAGTGCTAGCCACAGCAATCAGATAAGAAGAAAACATAAAAGGCATCCAAAATGGAAAGAAGGAAGTGAAACTCTCATTATTTATAGATGGCATGATAGTGTACATGTCAAACCTTAAAGACTCCGCACAAAAAAACTGCTAGATTTGATAAATGAATTCAGCAATGTAGCAGGATACAAAATTAACACCCAGAAACCTATTGCATTTTTACATGCCAATAATGAATTCTCAGAAAGAGAAAATAAACAGCCCTAACAGGTTTGGCTCAATGGATAGAGCGTCAGCCTGAAAGGTCCCAGGTTTGATTCCGGTCAAGGGCATGTTCCTTGGTTGTGGGCATATCCCCAATAGGGGGTGTGCAGGAGGCAGCTGATTGATGTTTCTCTCTCATCAATGTTTCTAACTCTCTATCCTTCTCCCTTCTTCTCTGTAAAAAAATCAATAAAATATATTTTTTTAAGAAGAGAAAATAAACAATCCCATTTACCATTGCAACAAAAATATTAAGATACTTAAGAATAAACTTGTCCAAGCAGGTAAAAGACTTATACTCTGAAAACTACGGGACATTGAAAAAAGTAATAGAGAAAATATAAACAAATGAAAGGATATACCGTGTTCATGGATTGGTAGATAAATATCATTACAATGCCCATACTACCCAAAGCAATCTATAGATTCAGTGCAATCCCTATTAAAATACCAACAGCATATTTCACAGCCTTAGAATAAACAGTCCAAAAGTTTATATGAAACCAAAAAAGACCCTGAATAGCCACAGCAATCTTGAGAAAGAAGAACAAAGTTGGAGGAATCACAATACCAGATATCAAGTTATACTACAAAGCAACTGTAATCAAAATAGCCTGATACTGGAGCAAGAACAGGTTGATAGATCAATGGAACAAAACAGAGAACCCAGAAATAAATCCAAGCCATTATGCTGAATTAATATTTGACAAAGGAGGCAACAACATACAAGAGCAGTCAAGACAGTCTCTTTAATAAATGGTGTTGGTAAAATTGGACAGATACATGCCAAAAAAATGAAACTAGGCCACCAACTTACACCATACACAGAATAAACTCAAAATGGATAAAAGACTTAAATATAAGATGTGAAACCTTAAAAATCCTACATGAAACTATAGGCAGTAAAATCTCAGATATGTCTTGTAGCAATGTGTTTACAGAGACATCTCTTAGGGCTAAGGAAACTAAGGAGAAAATAGACAAATAGGACTACATCAAACTAAAAAGCTTCTGCACAGCAAAAGAAACCATCAACAAATGAAAAGGGAGCCCACTATATGGGAGAACATATTTGGTAATGATACATCTGATAAAGGGTTAGTATCCATAATATATAAGGAATTCATACAACTTAACAAAAGGAAGACAAACATCAATTAAAAAATAGTCAAAGAACCTAAAATAAACAGTTCTCTAAACTGGTCATACAGATGGCCAAGAGATATATGAAAAAAATGCTCACAAAGTCAGAAAGACAAGTATCATATGATCTCACTCAAACTGGGGATCGGAGAGATGCAAATTAAAACAAAAATAAGGTTTCACCTTACACCTGTCAAAATGGCTACCATCAAGAAATCAACAAATGACAAGTGCTCTTGAGGAAGTGGAGGAAAGGGAACCCTAGTACACTGCTGGAGGAAATGCAGACTGATGTAACCATAGGGAAAACAGTATGGAGTTTCCTCAAAAAAATATACATATATATAAAATATAGATATAGATATAGATATAGATAGATATAGATATAGATATATGAAACTGCCATTTGATCAAGTAATTCCACTTCTAGGTATATGTACTAAAAAGTCAGAAACACCAATCAGAAAGAACATATGCATCCCTATGTTCACAGCAGTACAATTTGCAATACCTAAGATATGGAAAGAGCCCAAGTGTCCATCTGTAGATGAGTGGATAAAAAAGATGTGGTGCATATACACCATGGAATACTGTGCAGCAGTAACAGCATAAAGGGACCTGGAAAGTATTATGCTAAGCAAAATAAGCCAGTCAGTGAAAGACAAGTATCATATGATCTCACTCAAATTGGGAATCTAATGAACAAAATAACACTATTGAACAAAATGAAAGAAAAAAAACACTGAAAAAAAAAAAAAAAACCAAACTCATGCAATATCTACATCTTTCAAATAATATTTACTGGGTACCTAATTTGTGCCAAGCTCTAATCTTGGTGCTAAGAATATAGGTACAAATAAATCCTTTTTATTTATGCAGTTTACAGTTGAAAGTATAAAGCTGAAGTACAGTAAGGTAAATAGAAGGTGTGTGGTGGAGTGGGTTTGTGAGACTCCCTCTCTATTCACATGAGAATGAAACAAAGATATGAAGAATGTAGCCATAAGCATGTGGAGGAAGAGCCATCTATGCAGAGACGTAACAATTTCATGAGCTGTAAGAAACATGTGAACTTGGTGTATTCAATGAAAAAATAAGGAGGCTAATATGTAGATAGCTGAAATAAAGTCAGAGATGAGGGGGCTTGGAGGTTTTCACTATGACCATTTGGTCATTGTGAAGATTTTGAGTTTTACTTTGTAATAGATAAGAAAATATTGGAGGATTTTTGAGCAGAGGCGAGGCATGGTTTACGTTGTATTTTAAAATGGGCACTTTGTTAACTATGTTGAGAAAAGTGTGTGTGTATATGCTGGGCAGTGGGGGAGGGGGTGATGTTGTAAAAAGTACTAGAAGGAGTCTAATATACATCCTAAGTTATATCTCAGTTATGTGGAGTTGTTAGTAAAAAAGTAAATAACTGACACCAACATGTCAAACACAAATTTGTGAACACATTTATGTTGATTACAGTAAAAATGCTTTTTATTCTTAGTAGTATTCACATCACTTGTATAAAATTAATTTGTGTGGTTTTTTTTCCTTTTATCATCACAATGTGGGTTAAAATGGTAGAGAGCTTCCTGAAAATTGTTTCTACTCTTCATTAGGATCTTTATATATTCACATTAGAAAATTTTCCATCAATGGCTGAATTCACATATAATTATTGTTTTTTTTTTTCATGAATCGAATGCCTTTGCTGTACAATGTATTATTATTTATACTAGAGGAGGCCCAGTGCTCAAAATTCATGCACGGCAGGGGACGAGGGTTCCTCAGCCCAGCCTGCACCCTCTCCAATCTGGACCCCTAGGAGGATGTCCTGACTGCCTCTTGCAATCCAGGACTACTGGCTCCTAACTGCTCCCCTGCCTGATTGCCCCTAACCACTCCCCTACCTGCCTGATTGCCCCTAACCGCCTCTGCCTCACCCCATACCTGGGATCCAGGATTCCCTTGTACAGCTGGTCACAGGCACCGGGACCGGGCTTCCTTCCCTCTGGCCAGCCGCAGTCACCCAGGACCCAGGCTGGCTTCGCCTGGGCCAGTCACAGCCACAGGGGATTGTGGCAAGGCAGCTTTGCCCGGGCTGCAGCCGCGGGTGCCTGGGACCATGGGGTGGGTGGCTTGTCTCTTTCCCAGGCCGAAGCCCCAGCCACTGGCGCCTGGGATCGCAGGGTGGGTAGCTTGTCCCTCTCCCGGGCCTCAGGTTCAGGCACAGCCGCTGGTGCCCAGGACCACAGGGTGGGTGGCTTGTCCTTCTCCTGGGCCGCAGACTGGCTAGTCCCCATTCCTTACTTGTGAGCTCATTTGTGCCTGGCTGGTCCCCATTCCTCTCTTGCAAGCTCATTTGTACCTGGCTTGTCCCCATTTCTCTCTCCCCAGTGTTGAGTGTCTGAGCCATTATGGCATGACAGCATGAGGGTGTGAGGACCATTTGCATATTAGCTCTTTATTATATAGGATAGAAATGATGGAAAGTTCATGATGAGGTGGTAGGAGCGAGAGAGATGGGAAAGGGTGGGGAAAGCCAGGATGAGCTTTCCAATTTTTACTATATTCAACATAAATGTGTTCACAAATTTGTGTGTGACATGTTGGTGTCAGTTATTTATTTTTGTACTAACAACTCCACATAATTGAGATATGACTTAGGATGTATATTAGACTCGGCAGTTCCAATTTCAGTCTTTTTCTTTTTTTTCCTCAATGATTGTCCCTTCCGACACTATATCTTTGGACTCAGAGCCAGGAGCATATCTTAATTTTTCTCAGATAAGGGTTATGTTTCACATATTTGAATTACAACTTTTAATATTTTAAATTTGTAATTTTTTTGTATTTATTGCAGTAACAGTGATTAACGCAATTATACAGGTTTCAGATGCACAATTCTACAACATCATCTGCTTGCTGTATTGTGTTCACCACCCAAGTCAAGTCTCTATCATTATTTTCTTCATAAATTTAATTTATTTTTTCTTCCTATAATATCCAATTTAATTTTGTGATGCTCCTGTTTTGTGTTTCAGCGGAGTTTTTCTTTCATAAAAGTATATTACTTCTAATTTTAATAATAACATAAAATAAAGGTAAATTGTTATGTATACTCAGTCTATCTAGTTGTTATTCACACTGTATTTTTAAATGTTCCTATATGAATATAGGCAAGTTTCCACAAACAAAATGTGTAGCAAAGTTTATGAACACAGAGACATATACAGTTCAAGAGGCAGAAAAACACTAAATTAAAAACACACTATTAATAGCATTGAATTGTCATTTTTCAAGGTTGGAGTTATCTGATGAAAAGACTGCTACTGAAATTATTAAATTATTATAGTTAAATGTCTCTTGGTTGGCATTGTGACAGCATTTAAACCTATTTCTTTAGCTCGTGAAATCTGGTAGAATATTGAATTAGCATTGTACATCATTTAATCACTCACTATATGAAGTCAAACATATTTCATGGCATTTTTATAACCGGCATGTGTTGAACTAGTATATATAAATAATCATGCATATAAAAGTAAAGATATTAACATTCTCAGGCAAGCAAAGGAAAAGATAAATTAACAATAGCGAAATGACTATAAGATTACCATTTAAAAGGCACTTGTCAAACTTAAGAACTTAATAATTAAAATAATACTAAAAATTGCTTGAAAATCTTACTGTTAATTTTCTTTAGCTTTACCTAGGGCCTTTTATTTCCTAAAGTTTGTCAAATGATTAGAGAGGAAGCCATAGATCTACAATAACAAAAACATAGTTTAAATAAAGTAGAAACACAACTTCATTGAAATAGACTTCAACCTGAAAATTCATGCAAGGAAACTGAAAATTATAATAATAAACAGGAATTTTTCTAACACCAACAGACTTACAGAATGCTACAGTTTATATCATTTAAGCATCAAAATGCCAGTATTGTGTTTTAAAAATTATATTCTCATATCTTTTGGCAGAACCCAATGGGATGGGGTTGGAGATTCCTCTTTCTTACAAAATAAGCAGTGTTTGATTGATTATGCCTGTCCATACATATCTGATGGATTTAAAATTCTAGTTTCTCTAATTGCAAATCCAAAACCTGATTAGTGAGTGACCTTTTACAATAGAAACATGTTTCACATCAGTCCCTGTATTGTTACTCATCAGAATATCCATTTTTCACTCATTTGTATATGTGCAGACATTGGGCAATGTGCCATTACTTATTAATAAATGGGGCTTAAACTACTAAATTGGTTTTATATAGGCAAAAAGAAATGCAGGTGTAAGCCATGTAGACTCTCTGATTCACAATGTTCTTTTGGAAAAGAAGAGTCTGTGTAGAACAGTCTATAACATGTTTAGTTCACAGTGAGCTAAAAAAATGTCCTACACCTTAGCAATGTTGATGTATAAAATAAAGAAAACTTCACAGGTTAATAAGTAATATGATCACAATAGGAATTTATTAACAATCCTGTATGAGCAACTGTAATACTGACATTTTACGCAACCATGCAAATCTATGTAGCAGTGTCGGGATAACAAAGCTAACTTACACAGGTAGACTATTTAACTACAATGACTAATAAGCAATTTCAAGTATTTGGGGTTGTTTTTAAGTAAATGTTATGCAAATATGCTTGAATTAAGAATTAAAAGCTAACTGAACATGCTAAACTTTCAAATACTGCTAACATAAAATTTTAATCTATCACAAATATATTTTGGCATTTATTTTTACTTGGTTAACACTGTGACATATGTTAAGTAGAAATCACAAATGTGCTCACATATTACAAAAATAAAATAAATATACATATTTCTGTTACCGTTTTTGGAATGAAGAAGTAAAATGGAATACAACTAAATAATGAACATATTGAAATACATTTCTTCAAAAATTTTATTTTTATAGGTCTATTGCTATATTTGGTACACACAAAATTGAATAAAGTTTATAATCTGGTATATTTTGACACACATTTACAATCATGAATCCATCATTGAAATGGTAAAAAACATATTCTTCACTCCCAAAAGTTTCCTTATGCCCTTTTTAACCCATTTTCTCTGCCTCTCCCACAGACCCCTAATTCTTCAACTTCCCAGGTAATCTCTACTCTGTTTAATGTTGCTATATATTAACTTACCTTACAAAAAAAATTTCAGATAAATGGAATTATATGGGATGTACTTTTCTTATTTCTTTATTATTTCACTCAATTATTTTGCTATATAAGCATGCTGAAGGATGAATTAACAATTTATTCCTTTTTATTACTGAACTAGGAGCCCAGTGCATGAAATTCGTGCACTGGGGAGGGGTCCCTCAGCCCAGCCTGCCCCCTCTCACATACTGGGAGCCCTCAGGGGATGTCCTACTGATGGCTTAGGCTTGCTCCCCGTTGGGAGTGGACTTAAGCTGCAGTCTGGCCTCCCTTTATGGGAGGCGACCGGGCTGATCAGGGGAAGGTGCCACCCCCATCACCCTGCTGCTGCAGCCACTGTCAGTCACCACAGCCACCAAGGTGTTTTCATCAACACGGACTCCAGTCCCTTCACCATGAAAAAAATGACAACTTTCTTTAGTCATTTTCAAGATGTGACCTTCATAGGAAATGATATTTCTTTCTTTATTTTTCTTTTTATCCTCACCTGAGGATATGTTTCCATTGATTTTTTCCCCCTTTCCTCCAATCCCAGGCTCAGCCCCTGCCCAAGCCTAAAGCCTCCACCCCAGGCTTTAGGCTTGGGAAGGGTTCCCCCCTGCACCTCCGATCACAGGCTTGGCCCCTTCCCAAGCCTAAAGCCCCCACCCTAGGCTTTAGGCTTGGGAAGGGAAACCCCTGCTGCCCCTCCAATGGCCGGCTGGGAGTGACCTGGGTGCTGAGGAGGTTCCCAGGACCCATGCATGTATGCAAATTAACTTCCATCTTTGTTGGGTTAATTTTCATACTCACTCTGATTGGCTGTGGGCATAGCAGAGGTACGGTCAATTTACATGTTTCTCTATTATTAGGTAAGATTATATTCCATTTTATACATTTACTACAATTTGTTTACCCACTCACTGCTGATTGATATTTGAGATATTTTCAGTTTTAAAATTAAATGTGTTATGAATGTGTATGTATAAGTCACTATATGGTCATATGATTTTATTTCCCACAGGTAAATATTTAGGACTAAAGAAGTATGCTATTTTGTTTCAAATATTTGGAAATTATCCACAAGTTATTCTTTTATTGTCTTCTAATTAAATTCCAGTGTAATCAAAGAACTTACTACTTTAAATAGCAAGTTGTTTTACATTTATTTAGCTTTGTGTTATTGTCCATAATATGGTCTGTTTTGGGAAATGTTCCAGATGCACTTGAAAATAAAATGTATTCTGCTGATATTGGATGGCATGTTCTATAAATTCAATTGATCAAGATGTATAATAAATAGTATTTAGTATGCTGTATCATTACTGACTTTCTGCTTGTTTCTTTGACCTATTTTTGAGGACAGTTGTATTAAAATTATCTCTATAATTGATAATGTGTTTACTTGTATTTTCAATTCCATTAGTTTTTACCTTATGTCTTTTTAAAAATAGTTTTATTGATTTTAGAGAGGGAGAGAATCATTGATCAGCTACCTCCTGCACACCCCTACTGGGGACTCAGCCCAGAACCCAGGTATGTGCCCTGACCAGGAATTGAACCATGACCTTCTGGTTCATAAGTCAACACTCAACCACTGATCCACACTAGCTTGGCTTGTATTTTTAAGCTCTGTTATTAGATACATGCCCATATAAGATCATCATGTCCTTTTTTAAAAATATATATATTTATTGTTGAAAGTGTTACATAGGTCCTCCTTTTCCCCCATTAACCTCTTCCAGCCCACTCTGCTCCACTCCCCACCCTCACCACCCCATTGTTTGTGTCCACAGGTTAAGCATATATGTGTATAATAGCTTCTTGATTAATAGAAACGCATCATTATGAAATGACAATGTTCATTCTTATCAATATCCTTTGCTCTAAAATTTATACTGTCTTACAAAGATCCTCCAACTTTTAATTTTCTTTCAATTATAGTTGGTGCTCAATATTATTTTATATTAGTTTCAAGGGTATGGCATAGTGGTTAGACATTTATATAATTTATGAAGTGATCCACACGGATAAGTCTAGTACCTACCTGGTGCCATACATAGTTATTACAATATTACTGACACTATTTTTCATGCTATACTTTACATTTCATGACTATTTCATAATTATCAATTTGTACTTAATTTCTTCACTTTTTTCACCCAGTCCTACCTTTTCCTTAAAATTAATATTGGCATGATATACCCTTTTCCATTATATTATTTTTAATTAGTGAATATTTATACTTAATGTCAATTTCTCGATAGGCAACATATAGTTGAATGATGCTTTGTTCTTTAATCCAATCTGACAATCTCCATTTTACAAATGGGTATGTAGACCATTTCTATTTAGCATGTTTGTTTGTTTATTTATTTAATATGTTTTTATTTATTTCAGAGAGAAAGGGGGAGAGAGAAAGAGATAGAAACATCAATGATGAAAGAGAATCAATGATCGGCTGCATCCTGCATGCTCCCTACTGGGGATAAGCCCACAACTTGGGCATATGCCCTTATTGGAATAGAACCCAGGACCCTTCAGACTTCAGACTGATGCTCTATCCACTGAGCCAAACCAGCTAGGGCTAGCATGTTTGTTGATAGAGTTTAAATGTACCAACTTGCTGTAACTTATTTTTTTCCTTATCTGTCCCTGGTTCCCCTTTTCCTACATTCTGAATTGTTTTGGATTAATTGATTAACTATGTTTCAAGATTCTAATTATTTTGTTTATTATTTTATTACCTATTACTATTTTATTTCTTATTTCAGTGATTGCTAGGGCTTATAACACATGTATTTAACTTGTCACCATCTATTTTAAAGCTATCTTAGTTCTTCCATGTACAAAATTCCTACATTATTATATTTCTACTTCCCCCCTCCTAGATTTTGTGCTATTGTATTTATAACCTTAATTCTGTACATTTTGTATTTTCTACACAATATTGCATTTATTTTTGGTTAAACAGTTAATTATCTTTTAAAGAGATTTATTACTTTTTAAAAATCACATACATAGTTATTACTTCTTGTGATCTAATTTCTTTTACTGGTCTCAGACAATTCTTTTTTTCTCAGGATATCACAGGAATTCCACTCCAAGATTTCTACCTGGTATAATTTTCTTTCTGCTTCATGGGCTTCCTTAATATTTTTCATTGTGCAGAAATGCTGTTAATAAATTTTTTGAGCTTTGGCATTTCTTAATATGTATTTGGCCTTTTAAAAAACAATACTTTTCACTGAGTATGGAATTCTGTATTAATAAGTTTTCTTTCCAGTATGTTAAATATACTGCTCCACTCTCTTCTCATTTGCATTGAATCCAATGAAAAATCTGTTATTATACTTAACTTTGTTGCTCTGCACAAATGTCATTTACTTTACTGTTGTTATTTTTATTTTTTTTATCTCTATCACTGATTTTGAGCAATTTGATTATGATGTGCCTTGGTAAAGTTTTAGTAATGTTTATTTGTGTGTAGGTTAAGGTTGAATGATTTTTACATTCCTTGAATCTGTGGGTATGTACTTATCATAAACCTGAACAGCATTTTAAGCATTATTTTTCAAATATGATTTCTGCTCCCACAACTCGCCATTATCCTACAGAGATTCCAAGATACCTGTGTTAGGCCACTTAAAGTGTCCTATAGCTCACTGATTATTTGCTATTAAAAATTGTTTTCTTTCTCTGCTTCATATCAGATAGTTTTTATATGTCTACATCTTCAACCTTACTAATCTTTTATTCTTGAATGTCATCCTTTGTTAAAAACATCCATTACATTTTTCAATTCCAATGTCATAGTTTTCATCTTAGTATATTTAGTTTGAACAATTTTTACATCTCCTATTTCTCAATTTAACATATTCAACCTTCCCAGTAACATATTAATCAAAGTTATAATTGTTTTATTGTCTGGTAAGTGTAACAACTGTGCCAGTTCTGGTCAGTTTTGATGGACTGATCCTCCTCACAAGGAAGGCTTCTCAGCTCTGTCTTGTTTTCCCCTTCCCTGTTCTGCAGACTGCAACTCATTCCAGACAATAACCTGGAGAAAGTGTAGGGCTTACCTCATGTGCTTGCCATTTCTTAGTTGTTCTTCTTCTTTGTATGCTATCTATATTTTTGAAAAATCATTGTTTCATTTATTTTTGAAAAAAATTTAGTTGTTTGAGGCAGAAGGATAGAGCTGGTTCTTGTTACTCAATCTCAGCCATAAATGGAAGTTATGCCTTCTATTTTATGCCAAATTTTAAGTAAACAAATTGAATTAAAATGTTTGTTGTAAAGAACAAAGTAATCTTACCTAAAATTCTTTAACAATTTAGTTTCAATTGAAGAAACACTTTATAGATATTTACCACTGGCAGTTCTTTTCTTTTTCTTTTTGTTTTTTCACCAGTTCCTTTTGACTAGTGATGTCAAAATATTTTCAGAATTGAAAAATAATTAAACATTAATCTTTAGGGTAATGTGCTCAACATTCCAAAAATGTGAATATATATATATTATTCCAAATACCATTCCCCCAAATAACAGAAGCTTACTGCATATAAATTATTCAATAAGAGCCAGTGGAAACTTTGCCTAAACTATAATAAAGACATTTTATGGGTATTGAAGATATTCTGAGATAGTCACAACTTCAGAGATTAAGATCCCAAGTAGAAGGCGATTTCAGAGATATAATAGCAACTCTCCAATTCTTTTAGTGTTTTCTTAAAGCCAAGATGTCAAAAACTGAGCAAAAGCTGATTGTAAAACTGAACATTTTTATTCACCAGTCTCAAAATCCTAAGAAACAACAGTTGGCCTCAAAAATTCACCAAAGCCCAATTGGTGTGGCTCAGTGTTTGAGGATACACCTATGAACTGGAGGTCATGGTTCAATTCCCACTGGGGAGCAGGGGCATGTAGGAGGCAGCTCATCAATGATTCTCTCTCATCATTGATGTTTCCATCTCTCTCCCCCCTATTTCTTCCTCTCTGAAATCAATAAAAATATATATTTTTTAAAATAACCAAAGAGATGGCTTTGCTAACACCTATTTTTCACTTGTAAATTCTGCAATCCCATACTCAGAAATGGGAGAAGAGTGATTCTCAACCTCTAATCAATTTAATTCCTGTTGGATTTAGGTGATCTGATCCTAATTTTGCTCCCTGATGGAGATTAGGTAAATTCCCTCTATGGGCAAAGGATAGTATCTAAAAGTTCCATTATTTTTTCACATATAATAGCTGACATCTAATAAAAATGTTGACAGCAATTCCAAGACAGAAGACTACAAGAAAAATAAAAAAGAACAGGAAAATAAGACCAATCATGAATGACCCTTATGTTGATGTTTTCAGATATAGAAATTAAAATAACAATAATCAATACATTACAAAAGATAGATGACCTTATTAGAGAGATGAATTCTATAACAAAGAAGCAATAGAAGCTCTCTATATGAAATTTCAAATAGTGGAGACTGAAAATAGCATGAAGAAAATTAACTAACAGAAAGATATGTAAACAGAAACTGAACAGACTAAAGGAACTAAGAAACTGAAATACAGAAAAGTAGAAGAGACCTGTGGAACATAGTGAAAGGTATAATTTATGTGTATTTTAGCTAGAAGAATAACATTAGAAAAATGGGACAGCAGCAGTCTTTAGATAATAGTTAGAAAATTTCCAAAATATTTGAAAGATATTACACCACATGTTTAAGAAGCTCTGAATATACTGAGCAACATAATAACTTAATATTAAGTTTCCATAAAATAAACATAAACAATACAAAATAAAAATACGCAAAATATATTAATAGGAACATCACAAAAATGATATAAAAATGGCAAATCAATTCATGAAAGAATTATAATACCGCCTTTGTCATCAGGCAGATTCAGGATGTGGAGCAACAGAATATATAAATTGTTGCTGGGAATTTAAATTGGCACAACTACTTTGGAAAACCCTTTGTTATTCTACCTAATAAAAGAGTAATATGCAAATTGGCCATCACTCCAACACATAAGATGGCTGCCCCAGGTGGTCAAAGATGACTGCCCCCATGTGGACACAAGATGGCCTCCACAAGATGGCCAGCAGGGGAGGGCAGTTAGGGGCAAACAGGCTGACAAGGGAGCAGTTAGGCATCAATCAGGCTGGCAGGGGAGTAGTTAGGGGGTGATTAGGCTGGCATGCAGAAGCGGTTAGGGGCAATCAGGAAGTCAGGCAGATGAGCAGTTGGGAGCCAGCAGTCCTGGATTGTGAGAGGGATATCTGACTGCCCATTTAGGCCCCGTCCTACCGGGATCGGGCCTACACCGGCAGTCAGACATCCCTCGAGGGGTCCCAGATTGGAGAGGGTGCAGGCTGGGCTGAAGGACACCCCCCCATGCACAAATTTCGTGCACCGGCCTCTAGACTTATATAATAAAAGCCTAATATGAAAATCAGCTGATCGCTATGATTCACACTGTCCACCAGGGGGCAGACGCTCAATGCAGAAACTGCCCCTTGATGGTCAGTGTGCTCCCACAGGGGGAGCTTTACTCAGCCAGAAGCCAGGCCCACGGCTGGTGAGCACAGCAGCATTGGCAGGAGCTTCTCTTGCCTCCATGAAGGCACTAAGGAGCAGCAAGCCCAGTGGTAAGGAACAGCAAGCAGGTGGGTGGTAATGAGCAAGGGGTCCTGGACTGTGAGATGGGACAGGCCAGGCTGAGGAACCCCCCTCCAATGCACTAATTTCATGCACCGGGCCTCTAGTTTGTAGTAAAATTCAACATACGATTACTCTTTGAACCAGCAATTCCACTCATGGCTATAGACAAAAGGTGTGTGTGTGTGTGTGTGTGTGTGTGTGTGTGTGTGTCTTTTATAAAAAACACATGTTTGAGACATTTCATTTACAGTGGATGAAACTCCTGCATCTGTATTATGAGTACTAATTTGTGGTATAGTTGAAAACTGAATATTATAAAGCAATGATAATAAGCAGATGAATGCTGCATGCAATAAGGTAGATGTACTTCTATATATTAAACAAAAGAAGCCAGACACAAAGTGATACATACTGTGTAATTCCACTTTTTAAGTTTAAAAATAGGCAAAATTAATGAATAGTAACATAAATGAGCCTAAGAGCTAACTTCAGGAAGTAAAAGGAGGAAAGACTAGGATAAGGTATGGTGGGATATTGAGAGCTGGTGATATTACTGAATCTGCATAGTGTTCATACAGATGTTGCCTTTGAAACAATCATACAATTTTTCATTTTATATCAATGTGTTATATTTGAATGAAATTATTTAAAATAGATAATATTACATTTTATCATTCATGTGTCTCCTTGATCATTGATATGTGCATTGCACTGCCCTTTCATTACTCTCACCTTTATTTTCAGTGAAGCGTATCTATACCAGTGGTTTGCAAACTCATTAGTCAACAGAGCGGCAAACTGTGGCTTGCAAGCCACATGAGGCTCATGAGCTGCAGTTTGCTGACCACGGATCTATACTAATAAAAGGGTAATATGCTAATTAGACCGGAGATCTTCCAGGCAACCTTCTGAACATCCTTCCAGACAAAGCCATGGTGGCGGGGCCAAGGCAGAGGCAGTTAGGGGTGATCAGGCCAGCAGGGGAGAGCAGTTAGGGGGATCAGGCTGGCAGGGGAGGGCAGTTAGGGCGATCAGGCCAGCAGGCAGGTGAGTGGTTAGAAGCCAGTGGTCCATGATTACAAGAGGGATATCCAACTGCCAGATTAGGGAATTGGGCTTAAACTGGTAGTCAGACATCCCCCGAGGTGTCCCAGATAGGAGAAGGTGCAGGCCAGGCTGAGGGATTTGCCCCCCCCCACTGTGTATGAATTTTGTTCACTGGGCTTCTAGTTTATATATACACAAAAACCTAATATGCAAAGTGTTCCCTCTGGAGTTCAACCAGAAACCAGGAGTTCGCTCGCTCGCTATGATGTGCACTGACCACCAGGGTGTGGCATGGAATGAAGGAAGGCGCCAGCTGGAAGCTGACAGCTGGGGAAGGAAGGCACCAGCTGGCAGCCAGAAGTCCCTGATTGGCCCTGATCACCAGTCAGGCCTAGGGACCCTATCCGGTACGAATTTCATGCACCAGGCTTCTAATTGTAATATAATGTTATAGAAAAAAGTTTACATATATAAAATAGTCAGGTGAAAATATTTCCATGGAAAAGGGACAAAGTCTCTATAAAAAATTCTTTCAGTTTTTGTTTTGTTGCTTAATCCTTTAACCTTTTCCATGCAAGCACCCCAACTGCTGTCTGTTCTCTGTTTCTATAAGTCTTTTTCTATTTTATTAGTTTACTTTGTTCACTAGATTCCATATATAAAGTGAAAGTCTACGTTACCTGTCTTTCTCGGACTGGCTTATTTCACTTACAATAATACTCTCCAGATCCACCCATGCTGTCATAAAAGGTAAGATTTCATTCTTTGCCCTAGCTGGTTTGGCTCAGTGGATAGAGCGTCACCTGGGGACTGAAGGGTATGGGGTTTGATTCTGGTCAAGGGCACTTACCTCGGTTGTAGGCTCCAGGGTGAGTGCAGGAGGCAACCAATTGATATTTCTCTCACATCTACATTTCTCCTTGTCTTTCCCTTTCTCTTCCACTCTCTCTAAAAATTAATGGAAAATACCCTTGGGTGAGGATAAAAAAATGATAATGAAAAACAGATAAATAATAAAATAAATTTTAAAAAAGATTTCATTCTTTTTAATAGCCTAGTCCTATTCCATTGTGTAAATATACCACAGATTTTTTTAGACACTCATTCACTGTGGAGCACTTGGGCTGTTCCCATATCTTGGCTATTGTAAATAACTCTGCAATGAACATAGGCGTATATTTATTATTTCAAACTAGAGGCCCAGTGCAGGAAATTCATGCATGGGGGGTTTCCCTCAGCCCAGCCTGCACCCTCTTCAATCTGGGACATCCCTCTCACAATCCTGGACCGCTGGCTTCTAATTGCTCACCTGCCTGCCTGCTTGGTTGCCCCTAACTGCCCACCCTGCCAGCCTAATTGCCTCTCACTGCTTCTATGTGCCAACCTGATCGCCCCTAACTGCCCCCCTTTTTGGCCTGGTTGCTCCTAACTGACCCCCCAGCTGACCTGGTCACCCCTTACTGCCCCCCCCCCGCCAGACTGGTCACCCCCAACTGCTCCCCTCTGCTAGCCTGGTCGCCCTTAACTGCCCCCCTGCCATTCCGGTTGCTCCCAACTGCCCCTCCCCCCAGCCTAGTCGCCCCTCACTGCCCCCCCTGCCAGCCTAATTGCCTCCAACTGCCCCTCTTGCTGGCCTGGTCACCCTCAACTGCCCCCCTCCCGCTGGCCTGGTCACCCCACACAGCCTGCTATTCAGTCATTTGGTAGTCCCTCGCTAACCCCCCTGCTGGTCTGGTTGTAGGCAGCCATCCTGTGATGGTGTGAGGGCCAATTTGCATATTACCTGTTTATTATATAGGATTTGTGTTTTGGGTTTCTTAGGAAATATTCCCAGAAGGAGAATCACTGGATAGTAGGGCAAATCCATTTTTAATTTTTTGAGGTAACTGCAGGGAGGAAGTAGAAAAGAGTAAATAGAGGATAAATGGTGATGGAGAGACTTGACTTGGGATGGTGAACACAAAATTCAATATATAGATGAGGTAAAATGGAATGGTACACATGAAACCTACATAACTTTATTAACCAATGTCACCCCAATAAATTCAATTTAAAAATTCTTTCAGAATTGTCTGTTATTGTATTATTCTAAACAAGATGTAAAACATGATGGATGAAAAGAAGAAAAAAGGGAAGATAGAGGAAAAGAGGGATGAAAGGAGGAGAGAGATAGTAATCAAGAAAATGTGAAACAGAAAACAGGTGTGAATTGAGAGTAGGAAAATTAATGGAAGAAAGCATTAAAGAAAAATAAATGAGAAAGGATAATCAGAAAATTTTCTATTTTGTCTTTTTATAACATTAAATACTATTTATAATTTTGATACATATATACACATCTATAAATTCTATAGTGATTGTTATTTTTCATTTTACAGGCTAACATGTAACAATGGTTTGTAAGTAAATCTATTAAGTAAATCTCTTCTACTATATCATAGTCCTTTGGTAGGGATCCTTTCAGTGTCTCACTTTCAAGGTAAATCTCTCAGCCTATATTTTAAATTAAATTTTTATTTTTCTTAGAGTTTATTTCTTACAAATTTCTAATGAAATTATACCCAAACTTCTTAGATCTAGATGAGTCGGATATAGACATATTTCCCCTTATATTTTTAAACGACCTATTTTTAAGCTTTTTATCTATGTGCTAATTTCTTCAGCTTTGAGTACACTATATTTAATAAAGAGCTGATATTCCTCTAAAATTTCAAAGCCCCTAGCTTTCATATTACTAATCAAATATATTCAAAGACATGTTTGTAGGCTTCGATATATATATCATAAATAAAGATATATATATATAATAAGTACACATGAGTTTTAATGGGAAAATTTAATTGCAACATCATATATATACCAATGCATACATAATAGTTAGTTGTGAATATATTCCCAATAACAAAAAACACTATGACTTATAGGAAAAAATTAAGAAAGGGAAGCAATTATATCTATACTAGAGGCCGCGTGCACGAAATTCATGCATGGGGACTGTGTCCCTCAGCCCAGCCTGCACGCTCTCCAATCTGAGACCCCTCGAGAGATGTCCAACTGCCCGTTTAGACCCAATCCCAGTAGGATCGGGCCAAAATGGGCAGTCGGACATCCCTCTCACAATCCAGGAGTGCTGGCTCCCAACTGCTCGCCTGCCTGCATTCCTGATTGTCCCTAACCGCTTCTGCCTGCCAGCCTGATTGATGCCTAACAACTCCCCTGCCAGACTGTTTGCCCCTAACTGCTCCCTTGCCAGCCTGTTTGCCCCTAACTGCTCCCTTGCCAGCCTGTTTGCCCCTAACTGCCCTCCCCTACAGGCCTGGTCACCCCTAACTGCCCTCCCTGCTGGCCTGATCACCCACAACTGCCCTCCCTTGCAGGCCTGGTCCCTCCCAACTGCCCTCCCCTGCTGGCCATCTTGTGTCCACATGGGGGCAGACATCTTTGACCACATGGGGGCAGCCATCTTGTGTGTTGGAGTGATGGCCAATTTGCATATTACTCTTTTATTAGATAGGATTTTAGCATTAAAGCTTTACATTAAATATGCAACAACATTTCATTAATTCTAAGTGAACATTCCATTGACACTAACAAATGTATTCTACATATTTTAGTATTTCTAATAATGGCATAAGTCTGACAATTGTCACAATTGTGACAGTCTTATGACAAAACTGTCATTGCCTTCCATGTATGACCTTGGTCTCAACTATTCATATTGTAATTACTTCAATTGAATCAGGTGCATTATTGAAACAACATGTCACATCTGATTACCATTTAAATGTCTTTTAAAATGTTCAACTCTGTCTTGGCAAAGAAACACAGAACATCACTGTGTATGCAGTGGCACAGAAGCAGAACTATAGGCATAAATAAAACGTTAATGAAGTAAATATTCATTGTTGAAGGAATGGCTGCAATTTCAAATTTTATAGGAAGCAACAAGCAAATACTTTATGGAACTTGAGAAAGGAAGACATTTCCAAGTAAGGAAGCTATTTATTTTATTATTCTGAAACATGCAGAAGAATTTTTAATCACTGTTCATGGGAAAATATGAAAAAGGAAAAATTATCAAATTCCTCATATTTGGACATTTGAATAAGAGAGAGAGAAAAAATGAGGGACACTCCTGTAAATAATTTACATACTGTTTAGGTTATCAGTTTGTTAGAATTTCCCAGTGACTTTATAAAAGCAGCTTAATTCAAGGAAAAAGGAAAACATTGAATATAGTTAAACCAAACACACTGATGTGATACCAGCATCAAAATTTGAAGAAAAAAAAGGTTTTAGTGGCTTGGCAAAAAATTCTGGAACATTAAAGTACTAGTCTAAAAAATGCTGGGTAATCACTGTTTTTGAAAGCATAAATACTGCATTATGTGGAAGCACATGGAATTGTTGCCTATAATTGGAAAAATTAATATAGACTTATGCTCTACTAGTAAATGCGAGGAAACTTTTGAAATCTCTAATCATTTTTACATATACATATATGTTGTCTATATTTTCTCCAAAATTATATATGAAAAACATCTAATATATTTAAATCAGTTCATTTAATAATTGTAGTATTTCTGTCCAAAATAAACATAGACGTTTAGAAAATACATGCATCGAGCCTATTAGAAAGATGATTATTTGTGAAAATTTGCAAAATCAGGTCAGTGGCAAAAACCTTTACCGACTGTGCTTTAGGACAGAACACAGTGACCTAGCCAAGCTGGATGAGAAGTTATAGGAGAGAAACTTGGAGTTTGGCTTTTTAGAGGAATAGTGAAGGAAGTACACATCTTCCCCCTAGAAGAAGCAATTTATGGAATTCACTAACATGATACAGCAGGAATGCATGTGCAATTCTACATCAGATTCTCAATACTCATAGTTTAGGGACTTTCAGCTCTTCTCACATATGATCATAAGCCTGGCATCTATGCCTTGGGATTGTAGCAGAAAAGATATGACAAGCTTGGCATCAACATTCATGAGGGAAAAGAGAGAATTGTATTATAGTTTAATATGCATCATTCTTCTCTTATATCATGGTGCATTTCATGATTAAATGAGTCTTAGAATTGATAACATGTAGTAGCTGAAGCAATTGTCCATTTTGTTTCCTCATTGAAGAAAATTGATGGTCATATGCTTCTGTTTCCAATATTGAATTATAATCATAGATATACCAGTAGCATTCCAGAAATTAGTAACAGATATATTCAATATATTACTGTATATATACAAGAAGTGTTATCATTTGAGCATTCCTTGGCTATCTTTTGGCTATCTTGTCTTATAAACTTTAAATAAAACAGGGAATGACTGGAACCTACCATTAATAACATTAAATACAACATTTATTAAGTTATTGTATACATTATTTACCTCCAATGTTTCTCTACTATGACTTTTTAAAGTTGATTTTATTATGTTGTATTGACATCCTCAAATCTGGTAATAAAGGCCTTCCAGGAATGCAGTGTAAATCTTTAATGTTTTCCCTCTGATAATAAATAAAACTATTGACATGTTTAATAAGGCATGCTTAGTAACATCACTTATATTACAATACATTTTTATCAGTGAAGCAGTGTCATCTCAGAATCCAGGATAAAAGACCTGAAAATACTAGTGATGTAATTTCTGGGTTTCCACCTAAATTGAAATAGTGCATAAAATAATATATTTCCTTTTAAATCCCCATTATTGTTTTAAATAAATGGTAGCTGTGAATGTCTGAATACCTTTCTCAAAATCATCTTTTTAGCTCTAATATGATACATTATTTCTCAGATGAGAGGATTATATAACTTTTTAATCATTCATTAGTCTATTCAATTTGGAGACTATATGATTCTTTCAAAATTTATTACAATCTTTTAAATTTAAACAGTTGAAGTCTTTCCATACCATTTAGCCTTATCTCTGCATTACTAATATTTTGGTGCTTTCTATTGCTAACGTAATGGTTCTAGTTTGGTCATTCATTATCTTTCAGATAACAATGAAATGTGGGGTTCAGGGAGCGGATCTCCCCTTTGCGTGTTCTTGCCTCACAAAATTTGAAGAATAAAATTCACAGGCTATAAGGACTTATTAGTAAAAGAGGACTTAATAAGGACTTATTAGTAAAAGAGTGGAAATTTATTGGATGCAAATACAAACTCCCATGTAGGGAGCGGGTCCCAAGAGGGTAACCCACTAAGCATGTTTTTTTAAGTTTTATAAAGGCTGTAGTTCTTTGTCTCTTCATGCTCCCTTCTAATTGGACCCCTTCTCCATTTTATGACCCTGTGCTTTTCTAATTGGTTACTCTTTTGCAGAATATCAGCTTCAAAGTCCAAAACCCCCTTATCTTGCAACATTCCTCTATCTCTGGGGACATGGTATCTTTCCCTCTCTCCAGCATTGGTTGACATTTCTCTCTCCTCAGTCAAAGTATGTTTCCTCCTTCCCCATTCTCTGTGACTTTTCTTTATTCTCTGTGAGTGTATGCCTTCTGGTGGTTCTAAGTCCTCACCTATTCATCCTTCCCTCATTGACCCTCTTTATTCCTAAGACTCCCTAAACCTGCCCATTTTGTCCATAGAATTCCTTTCATCAATATCAATAGTCTCACATAATTAAAGGCAGGGGAGGGCACAATTCCTTTTCCTCACAACTGAAATAGCAGGTGGTTTTGCTTATTTTAATAAAAGCAAAACTAATATTAAATTCTGCCACACATAAAAACAGATAATTAACAATTTGACAAAAAATTAATCATGTGACTTTATCTTAGAGATGTGATCAAAACCCAGCTTTCCTTATAATCATTACTCTAAACTCAGCATTGATAAACTAGAGGCCTGATGCATGAACTTCATGTAAGAGCTTCCCCCAGCTGCCAGCATCAGCTTCCCTCCAGCCACTTGCAGACACTCAGGACTCAGACTTCCCTCCCAGCCTCAGCTTTATCCAGGAAGGCCGTCCAGTCTAATTAGCATATTATGCTTTTATTATTATAGATTGCTATGTCCATTTCATTTTCTCTTCTTCTGGAGAATTCTCTTGCTCTTGCATTTGGGGCCATTTATTTGTCTCCCCATTTTGACTGCCACTGTGTTCATTTCTATGTATTAGGTAGACCTTATTCAATTCCCAGTCGTAGTAGGATGGCTTTATACAGTAGGTGACTGTGGTACCCCTTGGTACAGTATCCCTGATCACCTGAACTGGGTCTGTAAGAATGTCCTTTGTGCAGCTGATGTGTGTCCTCCTATTGTAACTGAATCATGATTGCTTTGGGCCCATTAGTGTGTGGGATCCACCCTCTAAAAAGCATGCAAGCTGCTGTGCAGATGCTAATCACATAAAGTGAAATTTGCCTCGGCAGGGTTTGGTACCTGCTGAGGTCTTCCTGTGGATATTGCTTCCCTCCAGACTGATGCTGCACAGCGGGGACTGCTCTGCCTGAAAAAGATGGTCTCTACAATACAAAGAAATGACTTAGCAGAGGGGTCCTGGTGGATGACATCTTAAATCTCTCCCTAGAGTCACCAACCCCAGACTCTCCTTACTCAGTTCTCCTCTGCTCTACCCTCTCTCCACTGGAGCTCAGGGTGAATGGCTGAAAACAAAATGTTGTGTATTGCCCCTTTATAAGGGTGCTTGCATTTCTAGCCTCTCCCTGGTGGACAGAAATGTAACTGCTTTTCACAGCTAGATGTTATGTGGGTGCCGGTCCCAGTAATGGTGCTCTGGTTTGCTGAGCATGCCTTGCGGTTTAGATTCTACACTTCTCAGGGAGAACTGCCCACAGCTGGTATATACCTATGGAATTTCAGCTGCTGCTTGTGAGTGCCTGTCCAGCACTCTCACTCACCCAAGGCTTCTACCAGTCTCAAGGTGGCCTCCTCTGTATGAACATAGCGGCACATACATTCTTTCTGATTGGTGTTTCAGGTCTCAGGATTTATGCGTAGAAGGGGGATAACTGAGTCAAATGGGAGTTCCATTTTTAATTTTTTCAGGAAACTCCATCCTATTTTCCACAGTGACTGCAGCAGTCTACATTCCCACCAGCGGTGTACTAGGGTTCCCTTCTTTTCACATCCTTGCCAGCACTTGTCATTTGTTGATTTGTTGATGATAGCCATTCTGACAGTGTGAGGTGATACCTCCTTGTCATTTTAATTTTCATCTCTCTGATTATTAGTGACTTTGAGCATTTTTCATATGTCTCTGGGACATTTGTGTGTCTACTTTTGAGAAATGTCTATGTAGGTCCTTTGCCAATTTTTAACTTAATTGTTTGTCTTCCTTTTGTTAAGTTCATTATATATTTTGAAAATTAATCCCTTATCAGATGTATCATTGGCAAATATGTTTTTCCACACAATGAGCTCTCTTTTCATTTGTTGATGGTTTCTTTTGCTGTGCAGAAGCTTTTTATTTTGGTGTAGTCCCATTTGTTTATTTTCTCTTTCTTTACCTTAGCCCTAGTAGATGTATCCACAAACATTGCTATGAGAGATGTCTGAGATTTTGCTGCCTATGGTTTCTTCTAGATTTTTATGGTTTCACATCTTACATTTAAGTCTTTTATCAAATTTGAACTTATTCTCGTGTATGGTGTAAGTTAATGGTGTAGTTTCATTTTTTATGTGTGTCAGTCCAATTTTCCCAGTACCATTTATTGAAGAGACTACTAGTAGCTTGACTCCACTGTACGCTTTTAACTCCTTTGTCAAATATTAATTGAGCATAATAGCTTGGGTCAATTTCTGGGCTCTCTGTTCTGTTCCACTGGTCTATATGCCTGTTTCTGTGCCAGTACCAGGCTGTTTTGAGTACAGTGGTTTTGTAGTATAACTTGATATCTAATACTGTGATCCCTCCAACTTTGTTCTTCTTTCTCAAGATTTCTGTGGCTATTCAGGTTCTTTTTTGGTTCCATATAAATTTTTGGAATATTTGTTATATATCTCTGAAATATGCTATTGGTATTTTAATAGGGATTGCATTCAGTCTGTAGATTGCTTTGGGTAGTATGGACATTTTAATGATATTAATTCTTCCAATCCATGAATACAGTATATCCTTTTACTTGTTTACATCTTCACCAATTTTTTTTCAATATCCTGTAGTTTTCTGAGTATATCTTTTTTTAAAATATATTTTTATTTCTTTCAGAGAGGAAGGGAAAGGAAGAGAGAGATAGAAACATCAATGATGAGACAGAATCATTGATTGACTGCCTCCTGCACATTGGACCGAGCCCACAACCTAGGCATGTGCCCTTGACTGGAATCGAACCTGGGACCCTTGGGTCTGCAGGCCGATGCTCTATCCACTGAGCCAAACCAGCTAGGGCTGAGTAATTCTTTTAACTCCATAGTTAAGTTTATTTCTAAGTAGCTTAATTTTTTGTTGCAATAGGAAATAAGATTGTTCTCTTGAGGAGGATTCATTGTTGGTGTACAAAAATGCCATGCATTTCAGAGTGTTAATTTTGTACCCTGCTATATTGCAAACTCACTTAGTAAATCCGGTAATTTTTGGTGGGGTCTTTAGGGTTTTCTAAGCATACTATCATGCCATCTGCAAATAATGAGAGATTTGTGGCCTCCTTTCCAAATTGGATGTCTTTTATTTCTTCTTCTTGGTTATTCACTATGGCTAGGACTTCAAGTACTATGTTGAATAAGAGTGGTGAAAGAAGACATCCCTGTCTTCTTCCTCTTATTAGGGGAAATGTTTTTAGTTTTTGCCCATAGAGTATGATGTTGGTTGTAGTTTGTCATATATGACCTTTATTAACTTGAGGTATGTTCTCTCTAATTCCAATTTGCTGGGAGTTTTTATCAAAAATGGATGTAAAAAATGGATTTTGTCAAATGCTTTTTTCTGGATATATTAATATATCATGTCATATTTGTCTTTCAATTTGTTTATGTAATGTATCAGATTTATTGATTTGTAAATATTGTATCAGACTTACATCCCTGGAACAAATTCTACCTGGTCATGGTATATGATCTTTCTAATATATTGGTGGACTGGTTTACTAATGTTTTGTTGAGGATTTAGCATCTATGTTCATCAGGGATATTAGCCTATAATTCTCTTTCTTTGTAGTGTCTTTATCTGGTTTTGGAATTATGGTAATGCTGATATCATAAAAAGAGTTTGAGAGTGTTCCTTCCTCTTGGATTTTTTGGAATACTTTGAGAAGGATAGGTTTTAGTTCTTCTTTGAGTGTTTGGTAAAACTCTCCTGTGAAGCCATCCATACCAAGCCTTTTGTTTGCAGGGAGTGTTTTTTTATTACTGATTCAATTTCAACAGTTGTTATGGGACTATTCAAGTTTTCTGAATCTTACTGATTCAGTTTTGGTAGGTTGTATTTTTTTTTAGGAATTTGTCTGTTTCATCCACATTGTCCAGCTTATTGGCGTATAGTTGTTGGTAGTATCTAATATATAAAAGCCAAATGACTGGAACGCTGGAACGACTGCACAACCAGAATGACTGGTTGCTATAATGTCTACTGAGGCCGGCCAACCAGTCGATTAAGGTGTGGACCTCTCCCCCTGGCCGGCCCAGCCCACTTGGCCCCCATGGTGAGGAGTCATTGTGGCTGGACCTCACCTGTGCACGAATTTGTGCACCGGGCCTCTAGTTTTCTTATAATCCTTTGTATTTCGGTGGTGTCAGTTGTTACCTCACCACTTTTATTACTGATTTTATTTATTTGGGTCTTCTCTCTCTGTTTCCTGATGAGTCTGGCTAATGGTACATTAATCTTGTTTATATTTTCAAAGAAGCAGCTCTTGGTTTCATTGATTTTTTTGTATTGTGTTTTTAGTCTCTAAGTCATTTACTTCTGCTCCAATCTTTATTATCACCTTCCTTCTACTTACTCAGGTCTTTTATTATTGTTACTTTCTAATTCTTTAAGTTGTAGGGTTAAATAGTTTATTAATAATTTTTCTTGTTTTTGAGTTAAGTCTATAGAGCTTTGAACTTCCTTCTCATGGCTGCTTTTATTGTGTCCCATAGATTTGGGGTTGTTGTATGCTCATTTTCATTTGTTTCCAGGAAGATTTTTTAAAAATATCTTTCTTGATCACATTGGCAACTCATTCATTGTTTAATAACATTCTATTTAGCCTCCATGTGTTTGAATGTTTTTGAGTGTTTTTATTATAGTTGATTTCTAATTTCATAACATTGTGATCTGAGAAGATGCTTGATATGATTTCAAATGTTTTGAATTTGTAGAGACTACTTTTGTGTCCTAACATGTGGCCCATCTTTGTGATTGACCCAGGTGTACTTGAGATGAATGTATATTCTGCAGCTTTGGGATGAAATGTTCTATAATTGTCAGTTAAATCCATCTGATCCAGTGTGCCCTTTAGAGTCTCTATTTCCTTACTTATTTTTTGTCTGAAAGATCTATCTAGTGAAGTCAGCAGGGGATTAAAGTCTTCTACTATGACAATATTGCTGTCAATCTCTCCCTTAAACTCCTCCAAATGATTTTTTCATATATTTAGATGCTCCTATATTGGGTGCATATATGCTTACCAGGGTTATATCTTCTTGTTGGATCAATCCTTTTACTATTGTGTCATGATCTTTATTGTCTCTTGTTATGGCCTTCATTTTGAAGTCTATTATGTCAGTTATGAGTATTGGTACCCCAACTTATTTTGTTCGCATTTTCATGGAAAAAATTTTTCCATCCCTTCACTCTCATCCTGTGTAAGTCTTTTGTTCTGAGGTGGGTCTCTTGTAGACAGCATATAATTGGGTCATGTTTTCATATGTATTCAGCTACCCTATATCTTCTAAATGGAGCATTTAACCCATTTACAATTAAAGTTATTGTTGATAGGTACTTATTTATTACTATTCTATTTCTGTATGCTTGTTTCTTTGTCTCCCTATTTTTCTACTTCTCACTACAGCAGTCCCTTTAACATTTCTTGCCGTGCTGGGTTGCTGGCTTTTTAAATCTTTTTTGTCTGTGAAGTCCTTTATTTCACCATCTATTTTGTATGATAGTCTTGCTGGATATAGTAATATTGGTTTCAGATCCTATATTTTCATTACCTTGAATATGCATGACATTCCCTTCTGTCCTGTAGAGTTTCTAATGAGAAATCAGCTGACAATCTTATGGGAGCTCCTATTTTAGGTAACAAATTGCTTTTCTCTTGCTGCCTTTAAGATTCTCTCTTTGTCTTTAATTTTTGACATTTAATTATAATGTATCTGGGCATGGACCTGTTTGGGTTCTTCTTGCTTTTTACTCTCTGTGTCTCCTGTGCTTATGTGACTTTTTCCTTTACCAGGTTAGGGAAGTTTTCTGCCATTATTTCTTCAAACATATTCTCTATCCCTTGCTTACTTTCTCCTCCTTCTGGCATTCCTATGATGTCAATATTGTTACATTTCATGTTGTCCCACAGCTTTAAGCTGTCCTGTTTTTTAATTGTTTTTTTCTTTGGGTTCTCTGATTGACTTATTTTTTTTTCTACCCTGTCTTTTAATTCACTGATCTGATCTTTATCTTTCCTTAATCGGCTGTGCATTCCCTCCACTGTGTTTTTTGTTAGTACTATATCATTCTTGTTAGTTACTCATTTCTCACATTGTTGAGCATCTTTACCACCATTCTGAATGCTCTGTCTGATAAATTTCTTAGCTCCATTTCATTTAACTCTTCTTCTGGAGAACTCTCATTTTCTTTCATTTGGAGCTTGGTTTTGTTTCCCTATTTTGGCTGCTTGTTTATTTTTGTGTCTGTGTATTAGGTAGATCTGTTAGCCTTCCAATCTCTAGTGCAGGACAATGTCAGAAGCTATTTGGACTGGTCCTGAGTAACCTGTTTGGAGCTTTCAGCAGTCCAAAGCTTTTGGCTCCCTCTGTTGGGTCTGAGTCCCTTTGAAAGGGTCCAGGATGTACACCATGGTCTGCTTTTCCTAGGCACAGGGCTAGGATTGTATCAGGCTAAGACTCAGCCTCCAGAAACCCACCTCTGCCTGCAGTCCTATTGACACGCAGTCTTGATTAGCCTCAGGGTATTGACCTCAGGGTGCAGCCAGAGTTCTTCTAAAAGGGTAAGGCAACTGTCTTCCGCACCCCCCACCCTCCCGCACCCCATGGGAAAACTGCCTGGATAGCAAAGTTTCAAAGTTTCACTTAAGAGAAATATTTTCTCTGTAATGAGAGCAAATGACTCAGCACATGAAACCGGAGTGGCTTCCCTCTGAGCTCCAACCCCAGAACCCCCTATTCAGACTTCTGCTCACACAGCTCCAGCCTACTCTGTCCTTCCTCTGCCAGAGACCAAGATAAGTGGCTGCACACAAAATTTTATGTGTTGACCCTTTAAGAGGGTGCTTGCATTTCATGCCATCTCTCCCTGGCAGACAGTAACCCTGCTGCTTTTCACTGCCAATGTTCATTGGTCATCTTTCTCAGTTCTGGTGCTCTGGGCTAGGGAACCCAGCTTGGGGTTTAGACCCCAGAGTTTTCAGTGGGAACTCCAACAGCTGAGATATCTCTCTGGAACTTCAGCTGCTCTCTATGGGACCCTGACCAACCCTTTCGCACCTCCACCCTTCCTACCAGTCTCTATGTGGTCTCCACTTTCCATCCTTGGTTATTAGGGTTCTCTCCAGCTAGTCTTCAGTTGATTTTTCAGGGTGGTTCTTCTGTATTTCAGTTGTATGAGAGTGTCAGTGTAGCTTCTACTTACTCTGCCACCATTTTGGAATCATCTCAAGTGTACATTTCTGATACAGTATCTGTATATAGCATTGTGTGCCCACCACCCAAATCAAATCATTTTTCATTTCTATATATTTGGCCCCTTCGCCCTTTACTATGCATCTATACCTCCTTTCCTCTGATTACCACCATACTGTTGTATGTCTCTGAATTTCAGTACTATATTCCACATAGGAGTGAAATCATATGGTTCTTAACTTTTCCTAATTAATTTATTTTGCTTAGCATATTTTCAGAGTCTATCCATGTTGTTGCAAATGGCAGTATTTCATCTTTTCTTATGGCTGAGTATTATTCCACAGTATACTGGTATACATCAATTATTGGAATGCTACTCAGCCATAGGAAGATATGCCCTGGCTGGTTTGGCCCAGTGGATAAGAGCGTTGGCCTGCGGACTGAGGGGTCCCAGGTTCTATTCTGGCTGGGGGCACATGCCTAGATTGTGGGAGCCGTGCAGGAGGCAGCCGATCGATGAGTCTCTCTTATCATTGATGTTTCTGTCTCTATCCCTCTCCCTTCCTCTCTAAGATCAATAGGAAGTTGTAGTTCACTTTTAATTTGGAGGTTTAGAAAATTTATGGCTTACCCAAGTTTATGTGGTTGAAGGTTATATGACTGCAACATGAATAGTGATCTAGATTCAAGAACTTGTGTTTATGATGATGGTGAAGATGATGATAGCATGATAATCAATTTAATGACTGCAACAACTATGAGACAATGATGTCAATGACAGCAAAAACAAAATTATTAAGAGGATACTGATGAACAGATAAGTAAGGTGAGGCTAAAGGAGATAGTACTTGTTTAGACATATTTGAGGTTTAATAACCTTTCTCCTTTCTTACATGAATAAATTACTTATGCTTTAATTTCCTTATTTGAAAAATGGATAAAATGACAGTCATTATCTCTTTTGATATATCTGTCAGGACTTGCATAGATCATCCCATGATATCCTTACCATCATCTATAAAGCAGTTTTAGAGATGTTTGGAAAAGCAAACCTTTGAATTTTTAGTTAATAAATTTGTCCTTGCTTTTTCAGTAAATATGTGAACAAATTTGGATTCATATCTAGATTTCTTTGACAAAATATTCATGTTCTTATTCCTTCTACAGGGCCACATAGTTTTCCTAATAGCATATTTAATAAAGTATAATATCATTGATGATATATTTGTAGAATAATTTTTGAAAGAAAGGTCAATGCTGATCACTTTTAGTCAACTATAGAAATACAGAAATTACTTTACCAGAGAGCAATGTGTAACCAATTTAAGCGATACCAATGGTTTTTAGAAATTGTACATAAAAGCCTTCTGACAAAATAGTTGATTTTTCCCCAATACAAAAATCTGTCTATCTCACAGCTTTTTGAAAATGGAGAAGTGTAATATTTAAAAATGTGGGTTTAGCCCTAACTGCTTTGGCTTGTTGGATAGAGCATCAGTCTGAGGACTGAAGGGTCCCAGGTTTGATTCCAGTCAAGGGCATGTACCTTGGTTGCAGGCAAGTCCCCAGTGGGGAGTGTGCAAGAGGCAGCTGATCGATGTTTCTCTCTCATCGATGTTTCTGACTCTCTATCCCTCTCCTTTCCTCTCTGCAAAAAAATCAATAAAATATGTTTTAAAAAATAAAATAAAAATGTGGGTTTACAAAGCATGGTAGTCATGAACTTTTCTCCATATTTCAAAACTGGGCAGCCAGACACAGAGCTTCTCCGCATGGTTGGCCCAGTAATTCATGTCACAAATATACTACTGATCAACAGGATGGAGTGCCGAGCTAAACTCATAATTTTCTGTTTCAGCCCTGTAGATTCTATTGTGGCTGATTGTGGAAGAAAGGCCAATTGGCTTACTATCATATTTCTCACTCAACTCTACATTGGAGGCAAAGAGCCAGACTTTGAGAGAAATCTGTGGGGTTTTTTTTTAACTTCCTTTCTCCTGTCTAATTACATATACTAATTGAACCCCACTGATAATGTAGAAAACAATTCAAAAAAAAGGATCCTGCCATCTCTTTATTATATGTAGTCATAATAAACACTGGCTCATATTTTGAATAATTATGTTATGACCCGCTGAATTTCATAACCTATGGCAAATACAAATAAAGAGACAATTGATTCCCTAAAGTTAAATAGGAGGCAGCATGACTGAAGCTAATAACATTAAATTGGTTTCAAAATACTGTATAACAGGATCAGAAATTCCAATAGTAATTAGAAGTTTACCTGCTTATGGCCTTCAGATCTAAATCAAAGCAAAGAGCCTAATCTTAAGTAGATACATTGGTAGTCCCTGGCACGATCAAGGGTAACTTGATGAGAAAACACAAATGCCTGCATCATTAGCATAGGTATACTATTTTGAGCAAGTGCATTGAGTTGTTACACTGATATACAGTTTTCTTAGGTAACATCTCCCTCTGTTCAATTTACTGTTGTTTCTTAATTTAATATTCACAGCACGTCAAAATAATAAGTAGTCAACACACAGGCAGAAGTTTAATTATTCTCATGTCACTCATGTTTTTACCTACATCAACTTAATCTTAAATTATATAATTAAAGAGTGTTTTTTCAGCTTTTACAAATAGAATAATGCCATAAACAGTGTTTGATGTTTCTTCTGATTAACACAGTTCTATTTTCTGAAAATTATATATTTTTTCAAAGATGATGAGGGGAAAATGAACAGGAAAATAGAAGGTATCATCAGATAGACACCATAGTACTGAAGAAGAATACATTACCAGAATTATCATATCTCCTAACAGATCCTATGTTATTCATGAAGGACAGGGATGGCCTCAGACATTTCCAGAAAGAAATACACAGGAATTTAGACAAGAGCTCCATCTTCTTTAGTTATTGATTAATATAGTAATTCAAATTTAAATTTAATAGTTATAAAAATACAAGTGGAGAAATAATTGTATCAAAAGTATCAGAATTTAGTTGTCCTATTTTATTATCAAGTTAATAAGAAGTATAATTTTAATCTCCATTACAAAAAAATGCTTTAGTAAAGAAAATACTAAAAATATAACTCCCATCATTTATAGTCACTTGGAATGTCTTTAGCATATCCAGTCTATTGTATAAGTCTTTATATTAATTGCTGACTTTTTTTCTTGAGGTTAACTAGGGTAGCTTAAATTAAATTGAGAATTAGAATCTCAAAAGCTTCTGTTATAGACAGCTATTTTACCTACATTACTCTATCCTATTTATTTATTATTTTCTATTTTCTTGTAAGGTTAATTAGTTTTCACCTTCATCCAGGCTAATAAAATTCCAATAATTTGTTATTTTATCTATTTTTAATTATTATTTTAAATTTAAGAAAAATTCAGACATCTGTATCCAATAAAACTTGATGTGTTATATTACTGAATTACAAATATATTTTGTTATAATTTTATCCAAGGATAATAGTTGACAAGAAAAAGAAATGAAGGTGTTCCAAAAATCTAAGTGGGTTCAGTTTTGATTAACATCAGAGATTAATTCTGATCTTGTTTTATTTTTTAGCTGAATAATGAATATATGATAAATCTGATTTTTTAAAATGTAGCAATAAAAGTTATCAAATTATATTTTATTCCTTTCATGTGAGGTATACTGAAAGGTAATAAATTTCCTATTTGAAATAAAAATTTATTTGGTATTAGTAAATCAAAGGAGATTAACAACAAAATTTGGTTGTCAAAGGATCTTATTAAGTAAAAAAAAAAAAAAGTAGTTCCCAAATGACACTTTGGAAGAGACTAAGTGAGTATGTGGAAATAAGTATATAATGGAAGCATTAAACTTAGCACGAGAGTGATCAAAGTTTTAATAAGTCAAGCCAGGGAGCAGTAGGCAAATATGCTACTTACAAACAGAGGTTTGGAGGATTTGGGGAGTTATACTTTATGTTAAAGAGGAACAGTAGTGACAGATGATGAGGAATGCTAAGTCACCAGAAAATGTGTTTGAATTAAACACCACTATTACATATTGTGTCATTATAATGCGAGTTTCCTATTATGATACACTAGAAGAAATATGAACAAATAAGTAGATCTGTTCTTTTATGCACCTTTAACTAATTGTAATGAGCTGAAACTTTATAAAGCCTCACCTTCAGCTTGAGAGTAATATAAGAAAAAATGTAGCCGAAACCGTTTTGGCTCAGTGGATAGAGCATCGGCCTGCGGACTGAAGGGTCCCAGGTTCGATTCTGGCCAAGGGCATGTACCTGGGTTGTGGGCACATCCCCAGTAGGAGGTGTGCAGGAGGCAGCTGATCAATGTTTCTCTCTCATCGATGTTTCTGGCTCTCTGTCCCTCTTCCTTCCTCTCTGTAAAAGGTCAATAAAATATATATTTAAAAAAAATAAAAAATAAAAAATGTAGTTACACCGATTAAAGATGTATTTAAATAGAAAAAAAGGAGAATTTCCTCTTAGTAAATCATATATTTTAGAATGAATTCTCAAGAAACAATGAAAATATTATGGTTAAACTTTCAGACTAGCCACCAAAAACAAATGGCCAGCATCCTGAACAAAATACACACTGGAGAGAGAGAGAGAGAGAGAGAGAGAGAGAGAGAGAGAGAGAGAGAGAGAGAGAATTTTTAATTTTATTGCTTAATTTATTTTGTGAATACTTAGGACTTAATTAAATGCTCATGTGAATATTAGAATACATATACAATATTTCTTAAGCTTTCACTTAAAATAATAAAGTACATTTAAATATGACATTACAAAGGATGAGAGGATTCTATATTCATTTAAAATTATATGCTGACATATCACACAATATTGCATTTCTTCTTTCTCTCTTGGCATCTTACATTTCCTGTATTTTAGTTCTGTTAATAAGCAGTTTACCAACTGTCCACATTGTACTCTTTCATCAGCTCTATAAGCACTTTTATTTGGAGATGGCATCATATAATATTCACTTACAAATGCCATAAAATAAATAGCTACATTGTGTACTGCATTGAGCATACATAGGTTTAGTGGTTTTAAAACCAAAGTTATTGTGTTCCCCATGCTGTACAAAGGGATGTTTCCAAATCTGAGAAAAAGATAAATTGTTAAAAAAGATAAATTTATTAAACAGTAGGGCTGGTTTTTATGGATTCTTGAAAGAAATGATATGGCACACTTGTAAATGTTACTGAGGCAGCCTGTACCTAATGTATAAAATTGAGAAATATGCTTTCTTTTCCATCAAAACCATGATTCTAAGACATTTATAAATCTCAAGTGCAATATGTAACTGTTTTTATCTAAGCAAAACAAGACCCTTATCCTTTCCAGACTAGATGTTCTTTCTATCTACTTAAGTTACAGTTCACTGGGAAGAGGGATAAAGAAGAGAAACTTAAACATCAGAATATGAATAAATCCACTCATCTGCTGATGGGCACTTTGGCTGTTCCCAAATCTTAGCTATGGTATATTGTGCTTCTATGAACATAGGGGTGCATATATCTTTTCTGATTGGTGGATTAAAAAACTCTAGCACATGTTCACAATGGAACACTATGCTGCGGTAAAAAATAAGGAATTCTTACCATTTGCAACAGCGTGGATGGAACTGGAGAGCATTATGCTAAGTGAAATAAGCCAGTCAGAGAAAGATAAATACCACATGATCTCACTCATTTGTGGAATATAATGAACAACATAAACTGATGAACAAAATAGAAACAGAGACAGAGAAGCATTGATCAGACCATCAAACCTCAGAGGGATGGTATGGGAGGATGGGGCTAAGGGGGAGAGATCAACCAGAAGACTTGTATGCATGCATATAAGCCTAACCAATGGACACAGAGACCAGAGGGGGTGAGGGCATGAGTGGGGGTGGGGGGTGAAGGAGCACCAGGGAGATAAAGACACATATGTAATACCTTAATCAATAAAGAAAAGAAAAAGAATATGAATAGATTGGATCATATAATCTGATGACAAAACATGTTTTGTCTCTTAGAAGGTTGGAAGGTTTTTTTTTTTAATTTATAAAATTAATGTTTTGTAATGTCAGATTCTTGTTTTACAAGCATCTTGTGTGATTATCAGTATCATACATTGCTATTAAATTTTATTGAACTAGCTCTAATTTAGGAAAATCTAATAGCTTATACTTTTCTATTATATATTTATATATATATATATACACACAATGTAAGACAATCTATAATATATAGTATAATTTTACTAATTATATGCTATTACTTTTACAATATCTTAGACTTAGTTTGAGTATGTTCTTCATACTCTCTATACTCGTGGCTTTATTTGCCATATTTAAGAGACAGTTAAAATACCAACTAAATATCTGTCTTCTTTTTGTACAAATTATCTGTACCTACTGTTATTTTTTTTTTCCACAGTAACCCTAAGGCGCAGACAGGGGAGACGTAGTATAATAAACTTATTTTTCTATAATTGTATATATGTATGAAGAGTAGGTAATTGTTCTGTGATATCCATTAGGGATCAAAATTTTACTGTAATTCTTTTTTTACTCAGAGAATATTTACTTGGCACAGTATTCACCATAATTCAAACTGTTTTCCTACTAGTTTTATTATACAAATATATTCCTTTATATAAACACTAGAGGCCCAGTGCACGGATTCATGCACGGGTGGGGTCTGGCCCTCCTGGCCCCAATCAGAGCGGATCCGGGCTGTGCCTGTTGGGAAGAGAAGATGGCAGGAGGTTGGCCGGAGGACCTGCCCTGAAACAGGCCTGATCAGAGACAAGCCAGCTGGGGAAGGTACCACGGGCGGGCGATTGGCCAATGGGCCCCGCCCCCAATTGGGTTTGGGGGCCCGATTGGGGGAGGGGCCGGCCATGGAGAGGGGCTGTGGGTGGTTGGCTGGCCAGCCCTGCCCCCAATGGGGTGGGGGGGGCCTATCTGTGGTGGGACTGGCAGGGGGAGGGACTTGAGGCCGATCAGGGTGGTGGAGGCCCATCAGGGCCATTTCCAGCCAGGAGGAGGGGCTGCAGGAGGTTGGCCACCCTGCCCCACCCCCTATTGGGGTGGGGGTGGTGCAATCAAGGGCAGTTAGCCGGGGGGAGGGCCTGTGGCCTATCGTGGTGGGGTGGACTGATAGGGGGTGGGGCTGGCCGGGGTTGGGGGGACAGGAAGGGGAGTTTGGCTGGCGGCCAGCTCTGGATCGGGGTGGGAGAGTCTGATCAGGTGCAGGCCGGCAGGCGGGAGGAGCTGCGAGGTTGGCTGGCTGGCCCCAACCCTGATCAGCCGGTTCACTGGCCACAATGGGCATCATAGCGACCAGTCATTATAGTCTTTATGTCCATTATGGTCACTGGTTTTTTTATATTCATAGATAGTATGTATATCTATGTATATAATTTGGTTGTTTTATATATCTATATACCTCTATGTCTATGTCTATGTCTATGTCTATGTCTATGTCTATGTCTATGTCTATATCTATATCTATATCTATATCTATATCTATATCTATATCTATAAACAGTATACTAATAAAAGCCTAGGTAGTGTCTCGCCCTCGAGTCATCACAAGATGGCTGCCCCATCTTGTCACAAGAGGGCTGCCCCCATGTCCTCACAAGATGGCTGCCTCCACGTCATCACAAGGTTGCCATCACAAGATGGTGGACAGGGGAGGGCAGTTGTGCGTGATCAGGCCAGCAGGAGAGGGCAGTTGAGGGCAACTGGGCTGGCAGGGGAGAGCAGTTGGGGGCAATCGGGCCGGCAGGCAGGTGAGGGATTAGGAGCCAGTGGTTCCAGATTGTGAGAGGGTGCAGACCAGGCTTTGGACCACCCCCCTGCCCAATGCAAGAATTTTGTGCACTGGGCCTCTAGTATAAATATAAACCCACTCACACACACACACAAAAAAGAAAGAACAAAAACAATAATATATCTTTTTAAGAGAAACCTAGTAGGGAAAATAATGATCAAAAGTAGTGTTCAAACTGTGTACTTCTGACCTATAATTTATGGCTGATATCTGTTAATTCTTAGTGGATTTCCCTAATATAAATAACCAAAGATATTCATACTTCTCATTTAAATAAAATTTCCTCTTTGTTAATTCCATGCTTTCTTCTCCATGCAAGTTTAATATTTCTGTAGTTTTTGATACAAGATGAATTTCTATCTTTGTTCTCTTGAAACAGGCCATAATTTGTTACATTTGCTATCTAATATTTCCAGTATCTCACTATCAGTTTCTCCCTTTCAGAGATAACAGCCATTGCAACACTTGACTATTTAACTCAAATATGCTGAAAAATGCTTTTGGAAACAGCAAATTTTTGCCTTTGTGATCCTGGTAAAACATTTACTATTGATGAGGATCTCTTTTAATTTTATTATTAAACAAAGGAAGATAATAACTTGATGTTACATTTATAGTAATAAATTAGATGAAGTTTTATAAAACACTTAACAATTTATATTATAATAAAATAGAATAAGAATTCAGTAACAATTGTTTTTGTCTACCATAAAGATAGTATGCTTTATAATTTTGATAATGTAAAAATTCAAAAGCAATGCAATAGTTTTTGGGGTTTTTTTTTAGCACACCCTATTTTACAAGGAAGATAAATGAAACAAAAGTCTTATGATATATAATGAAAGCAATGCCAAGTTTTCTTTTCTGGAGTAGTCAGGAAAATGATCAATTGTTGAGAATATATAGGTGTGCTACCTTATAATACCTAATAACTATTATCAATATTGTATAAGTGAAATAAACAAAAGTAGAGCTAATTATACTGATTCACTTATCACTTCATTTTTAAAATATATATTTTATTGATATCAGAGAGGAAGGGAGAGGGAACGAGAGAGAAACGTTGATGATGAGAGAGAATCATAGGTCACCTACCTCTTGCACATCCCCTACTGGGGATTGAGCTCCCAATCCCAGACTGTGCTCTGACCCAGAATCAAACTGTGACCTCCTGATTCATAGGTTGATGCTCAAACACTGACCAATACCAGCCGGGAATTACTTCATTTTCAATAACACGATTTCAAAAATAGCTTTTCAAAAAAGTGATCAATATATGCCAAAAATCTTGAACACATGAATCTAAGTATTTGAATTGTGGCATCCAATAATGTCAAGGAACTTTGATAGATTTATAGATTACTGCAAATACAACATGTCTATATGTTATATAGAGGACAGAATGAGGTTAGAAATAGTGTAAGATAATACAACTTCCATAAAGGTTGATTCTTGTGCATATCTTTTTCCCAAAATACTTTCTCCCCAAAAGAAAAGCAATGTTTAATCTTGGTTCTCAAAAGTGAACACAATTTCAAGCAGATAGGAGTAGGTAGGATGTTATAATAGAGAAATATGTACATGTAAAATCAAAGAAACATATTAGCACATATTATTGCAGTGGCTACAATAATATACTAGTAGTACTCAGATCTGCTGCTAAGGGAAATGTGTTTGATGGACAGACAGCCTCAGCTGCTACACTCTGAATCCATCAATGCCTTTTTGCTGAGGCTCCACTTCTCACAGGCAGTTCTCCCTCAATGACTAAGCACAGCAGGGCCAAACCTACCAGATATAGAAATTCTCTATCATAAGATTTTTGTTCAAAGAAACTCAGTCGTTTGCCAACTCTTTCCTGGAACTCTGTGGCAGTGTGGGACTCTCTTTATCCTGCTTTCCTTTCCTTATCTCCTTCACAGACTGCATTGCATCCCCAGAGCTATCCAGCCCTCTCTGGCAGCCTCTTCTTTTTTCCCTGTAGGTATTTCCCCAATAAAAGTGTCTGTTTCTAAGACAATCTGAACTAACTAGAATATTATGAGGAAGTGTGAACAACACATAATTTACAGTGTCGTGTTCTGTAACTGGTAATGATTAAGCTCTCTTTGAATTATAAAGTAAATACATAGGAGTGTTAACAAAAGTTCTGGCTAAACCATGGGATCATAATTATGACACCCCCTCCTGATACAGATTCAAAGGAAATGATTCAACAAAGTGAGATTCACATAGCAAGTTGTTAGTACATTGTTAACACTTTAATAAAATGCCTGTACTGATGATTCTAGTTATCATGTGACTCATCTAATTTTTTGTAGAAACTTGATGAAATTAAATTGTGATTTTACAGAAACCATCACCCCTGCATTCTTTTAGTATTTGAAAGTGGAACTAATCTTAGCCATTTCACCCAGCATTGGGTATTGTTTCAGGGATTTCCACTTAGTCTTTTCTTTCAGAATAGCTCTTACTCCACAATCAAGAACCTATGTAAAAATATTAGCTTATATGTATATCTATTCCAAATATACACTCATAGACTGATTATGAGTAGGAATTAGTCTAGGACTCTACTTATTAGTTTGCCCTGTACACTCCTACGCCAATAGTGAGTGCATAATGGTGTTTGCATTTATGTAATCAGCATCAGCTGAGACCAACTTTCTCAAAATATCTTTGTATTTCCTATCCCTCTTTCTTCAGTGTACAATCTTACCTAATAATAGACAAACATGTAAATTGACCCTACCTCTGCTACTCCACCAGCCAATCAGGAGTGATATGCAAATTAACCCAACAAAGATGGAAGTTAATTTCCATACACAGGAACCGAGTGACAAGGGTGGGACGCAGGCATTCTGCCCCACCTCCAGTCTCTCAGGGCCTCTGGGCAGTGTGGGAAGGCGGGGCTGGAGCAGAAAGACGTGGCTCCCAGAACGGAAAGAGGCGGCTCCGGGCCTGAGTGGAAAGGGGCTGGGCTGGAGTGGAAAGGCAGCAGTGCCAGCAGCCAGGGAAAGGAAAGCCTATTCTAGCACGAATCTTCATGCATCTGGCTTCTAGTTAAATGATAAATTGCCATATACCCTTTAAGGAAAGGTTTGGGGCAACAGATGCTATGTATATTCTCCCAGAGGGTACAGCCTTTCATTCTCTGGGTCTAATGACTGGCTCACATCTACATATTGAACAGAAAAACTGGGAGACTCTACTACAAGAGTTGATTTTGGTTACTACTTGTTGAACTATTTAGTTATACAAGTAAAACAATTTGTTCATTGAATATGCATCTATGTCCTTTAAGAGCACCATCTTCAGTTAGCCAATGTCAATACATCTCTGTAACTCAGTGTCTCTAATTTACCAATTCTAGCTGGCTTCCCTTTAAGATAATTACACTCAGCTTGTTGCCAACAGTTAAGTTCCAATACTATTAGCTCTATTATCCCATATCCCTATCATCCAAATTTACATGTAGGTGAATAAGTCCTAGTAGCATCTATTTCCTACCATATAGCCTACCAAGCACAGCCACCATTGAATTTCTCAAATATGCTACTGATTTCCCATCCATATTTTATTCCTTCGTACTTATTTAAGGTAGTTTCCTTTGGACCTTCCTGGAAAATATAGTTGGCTGAGTTGTCTTTCCTGAGGAATGAAAAAGCTGGAGTATGTATGCACCAATGCTTAGTCATTATTGGTCGCAAGTGGCTTTTAGGGATTAATAAGCTCTCATTGTGGCCTTGCTCTGAGCATAAACTATGCACATTTGTGAAACCTGATAATATCCTTGGACAGAAATTCAGGAACTTTCATTAAGAAGCCACTCTCATCTGTAGAAAGAAAAATGATGAGGTAATACATTTAAGATCCCAACAGGTATCAGCTTTACTAGGCTAGGTATCCCCAACAGGGACAGCTAAAATCTTGAAAAATTTTAACAGTATCTTCCCTTACATGACTATCCACTGTGCTTGTGAGATATGTTTTTAAAATCTATCTCTATGCCAAAAGGTATCAAATTAATCACTTCTAAATGATTCCCAGTATTTTATAGTAAACTAGAGGCCCAGTGCACAAATTCATGAATGGGTAGGTTTCGGCCGGTCTGGCCTCAATTGGCGGATCCAGGCTGGGCCTATCAGGGGAGGAGATGGTGGGATGTTGGTTGGCTGGCCCTATCAGAGCTGGGCTGCCTGGGGGGAGGAGCTGAAGAGGATTGGTTGGCAAACCCTGCCCCTGATTGGGGTGGGGGGCCAATTGGGGATGGGGTCAGCTGTGGGGAGGGGCTGTGGGCAGTGGGCCAGCCAGCCCCACCCCAGATTGGCATGGAGGGGAGCAATTGGGGCAGAGCAGTCTGGGGGGAAGGGCTGCAAGCTGATCAGGGTGGTGGGGGCTGATCAAAGGTGGGGCCAGCCATGAGGAGGGGCTGTGGGCAGTGGGCTGGCCAGTCCCACCCCCATCAAGATGCAGGGGCTGATCTGCGGTGGGGCTGGGCAGGGGCAGGGGCTTCAATAGGTTGGCCAACCAACCCCACTCCCTATTGTGGGGGTGATTAGGGGCAGGGCCAGCCAGGGGCAGGGGCTTCAGGCTTATGGGGTGGTGGGGGCCCATCAGGGATGGGGCTGGTTGTGGGGAGGGGCTGTGGGCAGTGGGCTGACCGGCTCTGTGCCTGAATGGGATGGGGAAGGCAATCAGGGGCCAGTGGCCTAGGAGAGGGACCATGGGTGATTGGCTGGTTGGCCCTGCCTCTGATCAGAGTGGGGAGCCAATCAGGGGCAGAGCTGGCTGGGGGGAGGGGTCACAGGCTGTTGGCCAGCCAGCCCTGCCCCCTATTGGGGTAGGGGGAAGGATCAGGGGCTGGACTGGCTGGGGGGAGGGGCTGCAGGCTGATAGGGGTGGGGCGAGTGGATTAGGGACAGGGCCAGCTGAATGGAAGGGCTGCAGGGGGGTTGGCCTACCACTCTGCCCTCAGTCGGAGTGGAAGTGGCCAATCAGGGGCTGGGCCGGCTGCAGGGAGGGGCCACAAGAAGTTGGTTGGCTGGCCCCATCCCCTGATTGGGCCATTTCGCTCACCACAGTGGGCATCATAGCAACCAGATGTTTCAGTTGTTACAGTGTTCCAGTCGCTGGCTTTTTATATATATAGATATCCATGACATCATATATATTAATTTCTTTATTCTGGACAATAAGATGTTTTCTAATTAGTCAACCAAATCATCAATGATAATAGGCCATTCTAACTGAAGTCTTACTACAGACATAAATGAACTTTCCTAAAAAAATACATTCATAAACAGAATGCTGAATCACAGGGCATGAATATCTGAATTCATTTATTACCACCAGATTGCTCTCAAGAATGCTTGTACAATTTATACTCCTATAAGCAGAACACAGTTACCCATATTTGGCTTTTGATTTAAAAAGTTTTATTGTAATTCATGGTTTTTTAATAAGTCCATATCTAAGAACCATGTATTTTTACCTTTACCGTTTGCACTTATGTTTTCACTTTGAAGAATTGCCATTCCTATACTTGCATGTCTTCCCTTATTTTTCCTGCCTTTTTGACTTTCATATTTCCTTCATAATCTATTGATTTCTTTCATATTATATTAAAAATACAAAGACATTTAGCAGTTGCTTACTATTAATGTTTACAAGGCTCAGACTTACCCTTGAAATGAGAGAAGGGTTGGCATTGAACCAGCTAGTATAGTACAATATTTTAAAATTGAACTGATATTTGAACATAGTCAAAGTCTCAGGCTAAATCCTATTGGATCAATGCAGGAGACAACCAAGGTAAAATAGATACAGTTTTAGAAAATAAACTTATTTGGGTCATTCTTCATAGAAGATGAAATAAGCTTTCAAAATGAGTGTAACCAGGTTTGTTGTGTTCTTAAAAAAATTGTACTAAAGAGGATTATAGCAGAGCCTGGAGTTTACACAACATAACATTTACAATGTTCAGAAAATTATCCAAATCACTTGACATAATATGAAAGTAAGAAAATGTGACAACCTCCCCCAAATAACATAAATAATCCTTGACATTATACAACTATTTGAATTATCAGACAAATACTATAAATTGAATATTAAATATGGGGAGAGGATGAGATTTGGCCAGAAAAAATTGAAGACATTATGCCTGATTTTGGTGTAAAACATAAATGTGCATATTTATAGAAAAAGTTCAGTGAAGCTCCAACAGAATAATCTAAAGGAAAATCATGACAAGATAAATCACAATGAAATTGACAAATACAAAATATAAAGAAAATAATTTGATAGCACTGAAGCAAAATAATATATACGAGGAGAGAATAATTGAAATTAAACTGGATTTCTCAACAGAAATCACAGAAACTGAAGACATTGTGACAATATAGATACAATTCTGAAAGAAAAGAACTGTCAAGCCTAAGTTTAATATCTTTTAAAATATTAATTCAGGGTGAAATAAAAAAATTCTCAAATAACAGAAAACTGTGAGAGAATGTTGCCAATAGGCCTGTTCAGTATGAAATGCTACAGGCTGAAGGAACATGATACCGGAGGGAAACTGGAACTTCAGAAATGAAGAAAGAGCAACAAAATGGTAAATATCTAAGCATATATAAAAAAAAACTGCATTTTGGCTTTAAGTTTTATATATATAGATAGATGCGAGAGAGAGACTGTAATATAGAATGTAGAATTGTGACATATGTTAGGAATTAGGAATTATGGCCAGCTAATGTGGCTCAGTGGGATTTATATTTATAGAGACAATGCAGTTTTAGCAATTTCTGTATATAAATGAACAATTTTTTATGAGTGTGATTATAATTTGGAGCAATCTCATTGGTTTCTTTATAATGAGATTAGTAAATGACATGGGTCCACTTTTTGTTTGTTTCTAAATTAGTCTCTTCTTCATACATACACAACAATAAATAGAGAAAAGCTTGCATATTTGTTGGAAGATATTCCTTTCATTCAATGGTAGGTGGAGTCTTCACAGAAAGACGAAATATCAGGACTGGGAGACGGGGAACAGGGCAGGGAGGAGATAGCAAAGCCACAGTCCCTTGCAATTGGTTGGGTTTTATGCGAGTGAATATCATTTTGCAGGTTTGCATTTAATTATTAGCATTACATAGCACATTTACTTTTAAAATGCCTACTGGTTTCAAGTTATTGTCAAATCAAGTAAATCTTTGCTCAGATTGTTTGTCAGGTTCAAACAACTAAACTTATTGGTGTGATTGTTTAGAAAGCCATTTAGTGCTTTTAACATTGCTAACACAAAACATTAAAACTCAAGTGGCAGTTAGCAAAATTTTGCCTTTGACAAATTTGGCAGCCCTTGTCTGTTTGGGATATCAAAGCAATACCAGTCAAAAGACAATTTATAAAGAGGAAGAAGAAGAAGAAAAAAAAAAACAGTGACAAAAATAATTGAAGAAAATAAAGCAAACACTTAAGTAACTGATGTTTTGTCCTTTCTTGCTTTCATTCCAGTTTTTAGTCCTGTGGAAGCCAGTCCATTTGAAAGTCATTCACTTTCAATGAATTGAATTGGCTCTGCTATTCATGAAAATAGTGAACACAGCACCAAATATACTTTGTGCTGAATTTTTCCTACATATTCAGTGGCATTTTTCTACAATTAAATTAACATGTTCTATGATGCCAAATGCACTTTCATATTCACTTTTGTAAATAGCTTAAAGAACATTTGGATACTACATATTTCTATAATGTCATAATAATTAGATTTAATGTATTATCAGAGTGTGAGTATTTAAAGTTAATAGCATTTTAATGTTCTTTATATTTTCAGTGTGAATCACAATTATAGGAATTTTGCCCCCTGGGACCACTAAAAACCCCCATTTTCAATCTCTGAATGTACCCATAAATTCTGGCAACAGGATGCAGAGCTTTTAGAAGTTGTACCTCCAAAAGTGGCCACCTTTCTGCTTACATGGAGAGAACATTCTGTGTCCATCAGTTGAGAATATATGGTCTTACTAGCGGCCCGGTGAACGAATTTGTCATGGGTGGGGTCCCTCAGCCTGGCTGGCAATTGGGACTGCTCAGGGCCAGCCAGCCAGGGGGAGGGACCATGGGAGGTTGGCCGGCCACGGGAGGTTGGCTGGCCATGGGAGGTTGGCTGTGAGAGCACACTGACCACTGACCACCAGGGATCAGCTCTTGCATTGAGTGCCTGCCCCCTGGTGGTCAGTGTGTGTCAGAGCTACTGGCCAGTCTGGTTGTAATGGTCACTTAGGCTTTTATATATATATATATATATATATATATATATATATATATATACACACACATACATACACTAATATACTAGTGGCCTGACGCACAGATGAAGATTCATGCAAGAATGGGCCTTTGTTCCTCTGGCTGCCGGCACTGCCTTCGCTCTGGCCAGAGCAGCCTTTCTGCCCTCCCACACTGCCCAGAGGCCTGGAGCGGCTGCGGTGGTGGAGTGGCTGGGGTGGTGCGGAATGCCTGTGTCTTCACCATGGCGATGATGCAAGTGCCCGCCTTGTCCCTGGCTGCTCTCAGCACCTGTGTATGCAAATTAACCCACCATCTTTGTTGGGTTAATTTGCATACTCATGCCTGATTGGCTGGTGGGCCTCCAAATGGTATGGTCAATTAGCATGTTACTTTTTTATTAGGTAAACTAGTGACCCAGTGCAAGAAATTCATGCACGGGGGTAGGGGGTGTCCCTCAGCCCGGCCTGCACCCTCTCCAATCTGAGACCCTTTGGAGGATGTCCGAATGTCGATATAGGCCCGATCCCACAGGGATGGGGCCTATATCGGCATTCAGTCATCCCTCTCGCAATCCAAGACTGCTGGCTCCTAACTGCTCACCTGCCTGCTTGGCTGATCACCCCTAACCACTCTACCTGCCGGCCTGCTCACCCCCAACTGCTCCCACCCCTGCTGGCCTGCTCACCCCCAACTGCCCCCCCTGCCAACCAGCTCGGACCCAACTGCCCCCCCGCCGCCAACCTGCTTGCCCCCAACTGTGCCCCCCTGCCAGCCTGATCACTCCCAACTTACCCTCCTCCCCCATTGGCCAGCTTATCCCCAACTGCACCCCTGGCATCCTGCTCGCCCCCAACTGCCCCCCTACTGACCTGATCTCTCCCAACTGCCCCCCACACTGGCCTGACCACCCCCAACTGCCCTCCCTTCCTGGACTGTTCACCCCTAACCACCTCTGCCTCAGCCCTGCCACCCTGGCTTTGTCCAGAAGGATGTCCAGAAGTGCTCCTGGAAGGTCTCCCAGTCTAACTAGCATATTACTAGTATAGACTAAGTGCCCAGTGGACGAATGCATGCACCTTGAAAGGAACTGTGGCTGCAGTGGGCACCAGGGTGGGTCTCAGCCCATCCTCTGTGCCCTTGCCCTGCCCCTCTGCCACAATCCCCAGTTCCCTGTCTGCCAACAGCCCTGCTCCCAACACCTCCACTTCCACACGCTGATAGCACAGGCCTTGCTTGCACCCGCTGACAGTGTGGAGCAATTGGGGCTGGTGCCAGCAGTGGCTGCGAGCAGGGCTGGCATTGTCAGCAGGTGCAAGTGGTGGCTGCTGCCCTGATTGCTCCTCAGGAGCAGGGGGAGGTAGAGAAGCCCTCAGGTGCAATTGGGGCTGGCAGCCATTGCTCTCACCTGCTGATGGTGCTGAGCAATTGGGGCCGGTGTCAGGCACTGGCAGCAGGTGCAAACACTGGGGGACTGTGGCACATGGGAGCTAAGAATTTTCAGTAACCACCAGAAACTCACCCCAATGACAGCAACCGCTGTCCCGCCTTGGTCTGGCACCCCTGCTCACCTGGTCCACCCCTAGCTGCTGCCAACACCCACTATGTTCTGCACTCTGCTGCCTGCTGCTGACATCCACCTTGTTCCATGTGCACCCCTGGTGGTAAGCACATGTCATAGCGACTGGTTGTTCAGTTGTTCGGTTGTTTGGTCGTTTGGTTGTTCTGCTGTTTGGTCTATTTGCATATTAGAATTTTATATACATAGATATTGTTTTGAAAAATGACCTAATTGTCCCAGAGCATCAGACTCTGGTTGTTTTCCCTTTCTCTTCCTCTTTCTCTTCATCTTCCTCTTCTTTCTTTTTTTTGCTTGTATTCTGTATCAGAAGGTAGGTAGAAATAGTAATAGCAATAACAGAAATAGGCAGAGATTTATCCTATAATTGGACTATATAATTACTTTCCCTTTTAATTTAACTTACAAATAATTATATACATTTTTAAATCACTATGAAAGATTACAGAGGGTATTAGGGTGAATAATGGTAATTGCTATTCACAAAGAGTTCATGGGCAGATAAAAATTAAAAATATGTCTGATTGATTATGTTACTATTCTCAACAATGCATTTCTTCCCTGTTAGAGAATCAGGCATGTCTTCCCGTTGTCACATATGGGTGGGGTATACTTACCTACCTCATGTTCAGGCACAGTCATGTGACTAACTTGAAACAATGTGAGCAGAGCTGACAGTGTGCCAGTTCTGAGCTGATACTTTAAAAGGAACCTATATTCATTCCAATTATTGTTCATTTCACATATCCTCAAGAGCACATATTCCAAAAGGGCTTAACCTTAAGTGTCAGTACCAGAAAAAGAATAAATACAGAGCAAGTTCCACAGCTTATCTTCAATGACTAGCAAGCAATATAATCTGAAAATAAAGCTTGTTTAGTATTATACTGAGAGTTTGAATTATGTGTTAATGAAACAAACCTAGTAATACAATATTGTTATAATACAAACACCCAAAATTCAATTCTTTTTACATTGAAATATTCTTAAAAACACAGAATATCTATGCATTTTTAGTCAGTATTTTAAAGGATATTAAGTAGAACCAAGATTACCCAGCAGACCTATCATTTGGAATTGAAGGGCATATAAAGAGTTTTACACTTTATATGTCCTCCAAAAAAGAGAATAAGCTAAAGAAGATCATCAGCACCAGTATTATAAAAATGTTAAAGGACTTCTTTAAGAAGAAGAAGATAAGATTTAAAATATGTAGACTAAAATGGAAATAGATACATGTCTATCAACAATTACATTAAATGCAAATGGATTAAATGCTCCAACAAAAGATATGGTGGCTGAAGACCCTTATACATATTGTCTACAGGAAACTCACTACAGCACTACAGATGGAAAAACACACACAGAAAAACATATGGTCGGAAAAAGATATTTCATGAAAATGGAGAACAACAACAAAACAATACTGGGGCAGCAAAAGGTATACCAGAGAAAATGAACTTTGAAAATTTTAAAATAAAAGCTATAACAAAGACAAATAAGTACCCATAAATTCTACTTCCTACCCAAAACACTAAAACAAACACCAACATATTCAATCAGATGCTTATTGCAGTATTATCCCCAATAGAAAAGATATGGAAGCAAACTAATTTTTCATTAATAGATAACGAAGTGATGCATATATATACATATATACATATACATATATATATATATGTATATGTATATAATAGAATATGACTCAGCCATAATAAAGATGGACCTAGAGGGTATTGTGCTAAGTGACATAAGTCAGACAAAGAAAGACAAACACCATATTATTTAACTTCTTTATGGAATATAAAGAACAAAATTAACAAACAAACAGAAATGGACTCAAAGATATTGAGAACATTTCACTGGCAGCCATATTAGGGAGATATTAGAGCAGTGGTTCTCAACCTTCCTAATGCCGTGACCCTTTAATATAGTTCCTCATGTTGTGGTGATCCCCAACCATAAAATTATTTCTGTTGCTACTTAATAACTGTAATTTTGCTACTGTTATGAATCGTAATGTAAATACCTGTGTTTTCCAATGGTCTTAGGCAACCCACAGGTTGAGAACCGCTGCTGTAGAGCCTAAGACCATCGGAAAACACAGATATTTAGAGTATGATTCATTAAAAGTAGCACAATTACAGTTATGAAGTAGCAACGAAAATAATTTTATGGTTGCGGGTCACCACAACATGAGGAACTGTATTAAAGGGTATGGAGATATTAGAAGTATGGGTGAAAAAAGTGAAGGGATTAATAAGTACAATTAGTAGTCACAGAATAGTCATAGGAATGTAAAATAAGGCATAGGAAATATAATCAATAACATGTAATAACTATGTATGGTGTCAGATGGGTACTAGATTTATCGGGTTGATCATTTCATAAATTATATAAATATCTGATCCCTGGGTTATATATCTGAAACTAATATAATATTTTTTCTGATGTATGAAGGGGTTGTCACATTGAGAACTGAAGTTTTATGCAATAACTGAGACATTTTTCCCATGAATAACTTTGTTGAGAATTAAATTGTTTGAGATAAGACATGTTTGAGAACCAGGATTTGACTTGGTATAGCCAATACCAGTACCTCCAATAATATGGATGTTTCTCAAAAATTTAAAAATAAAACTAACCTTGCTCTAGCCAGGTGGTTCAGTTGGTTTGAGTGTCATCCTATATACCAAAATGTTTCAGGTTCAATTCTTGGTCAGGGCATAAACCTTGCTTGTAGGTTTAATCCAGGGGAGGGGCATCTATGGGAGGAAACCAATTAATATTTGTATCTCACATTGTTTCCCTCTCTCTCCCTTCTCCTCTCTATAAAATTAATAAACATTGCCTCAGATGATGATAAAAAATAAAAAGTAAAAATAAATAAAAAGAACTATCTTATATTCCAGGAATTCCACTTCTTGGTATATATTCAAAGAAAATGAAATGGAGATCTCAAAGAGATATTTGCACTCTCATGTTCATTTCAGCATTATTAATAATAACCAAGATAGGAAAAAATACATGAGTCTATTCCTAGATGAAAGGGTATAGAAAATGTACAATGAAATGTTATTCAGCCATGAGAAAGAAATTACTTCTATTTGTGACAATATGGCTGAACCTAGAGGACATTATACTAAGTCACAGAAAGACAAATACCATATGACATCACTTGTGGAATCTAAAATATTCAAACTCCTTGAATGGTAGAAAAGAATGGTGTTTTCCAAAGACTGGTGATGGAGGAGGAAATAGGGTGATGTTGGTCAAGGGGTACAGAGTAACAGTTATGCAATATAAATAATTAACTATAGCTAACAGTACTATATCATATATTTGAAAGTTGCTTAGAGGATAGATCTTAAATGTGCCCATCAAACACATACACACACAAAAAAAGATAGAGGACAAAATGAAAGAAAGAATGAGCAGATGAAATCTATGTGAAGTAATGGATATATTAATAAGCTTAATTGTCATGATTATTTTACAATGTATACATACAACAAATCATCAAGTTGTATACCTTAAATATGCATTATTTTTAATTGTCAGTTTTACCTCAAATATATCACAATATACTTATGTATTTAGTTATATGATTAAGATTTTAATGTAGTAGATATATGTATGTGTATTTATATAGTCAAAATTCAAATAATTTAATTTAGTGCACACTAGACATTTATTTTCTAAAGAACACACAAGTTGAATAGGTTTTGAGAATGTACTTGTGTATCTTGATTGTTTAGTGAATGATTTCATATGGGATTTTATTACATAACTAGAGGCCTGGTGCACAAAATTTGTGCAGGATGGGGGGGCAGGCTTTCAGCCCAGCCTGCACCCTCTCCAATCTGGGACCCCTTGGGAGATGTCTGACTGCCGTTTTAGGCCTGATTGGGCCTGGTTGCCCCCAACTTCCTTCACCTGGCAGCCTGGTTGCCCCCAACTTCCTTCACCTGGCAGCCTGGTTGCCCCTAACTCCCCCCCACCCCCGACCAGCCTGGTTACCCCTTACTGCCCCTCCTGCTGGCCTGGTTGCTCCAAACTGCCCCCATTGCTGGCCTGGTCACCCCACACAGCCTGCTGTTCAGTCATTTGTTCTTCCCTCAACCCTCTGCTGGCCTTGTTGCCCCACGCAGCCTACTGTCTGGTTGTCTGTCTAGTTGTTTCGGTCGTGATGGCCCCTGGCTTTTTATATATTAGGATAATACGTGCAGTCCAAAGAAGGAAAAATGGCTTTTGAGGTTTAAGTTTAAATGAATAGAAAGGTGAAAAGAATACAAAAATGTAGAATAGTATAAGAGTACATAAATTTCTCAAGTGTTTACTTAAAGATTTTCAGGAAAAAATTAAGGCTATAGAAGACATAAAACAAAAAAAAATCTTAATTAAGTACTAGTCTCAAAATAATTGAATTTCCAATTTAGTATCATTTTGAAAATTATAAAGAAGTTTAAGGATAGGCAAATGGATAATATATTGTATGAAGTATGTGGATGATACCATTAGTTAAGACCTTAAAAGTAAAAAAAAAAAAACAGACAAAAAAATACCACAAGACAAACTGATGCTATTGAGATTTTATTTCCATTAAGACAGGAAGGACAGTAACTCCTGAGGTAGCTATGCAAAAAGTAAAGTTATATAAAAGTCAAAATATTAATAGAGATAAATTTTATAATTCCAGAATGTAGATAAAAGAATTTTATTAATGCCAAGTTTTTATTAGCTTCAAGTTCTGGGGGATACATTGGGGGATATAAATCATATATCTAAACTTGAAAAAAATATTTCTATGATGTTCTTCCTTAATTCAAAAGGTTAATTCATAGAATGACTGAATGTGTTAAGCATGTTCTGTCAATTACTGAACCAAATTCCAAGTTCATTGAGAACTGCATATGTAGTTTGTCTGTTGAGAATGCAATCACATATGCCATTATTTAGAGGATATATTTATAATATATTAGAGGAAACAAGTATATTAGCAAAAGACTGACAACATCTTTATAATACATTATCTTTTGTGAATATAGTTTATAAAGATTACAATTTCCTTCATAAATATGGAATGTAAAAATAAATTACAAATCACAAATATAATAAAATAAGCAAGCAAAAAAGAAAGCAAATATAAATGTTTGATTTGTGCATACCACAGATTTTCCATAATTTCATTATCATATAAATAGCTCACATGTGTAATATTTCATGCATTAATTCTGATAAATACCACAGTAAAAATTAAGATTAATAGAGTATGCTTTGAAAGATTTGCTACAAGTTATATCTACAGCCCTTTTCAGCATGGTTGCATTGTGCTCTGAGAAAGTTTATGCATTCTATTAGTGATTTACAGTATCTGCTAACTTGTATTTTTAAACTGTTAAAAAATGTAAAATTGCTTTTTAATTCTAAACTTTGGATGTCTAAATTTTTGCAAGTTTTGAATATTTTCAATTGTGATGATCGTAGAAAAAATTTAAAAAGTGTTTTGAGCTTTTAAAAGTAATAACAAAACTATTCATATTGCTATATTAAAGTCTAGCCAGCCAATTATATTTTCTTTAGTATTATTACCCATATTAGTTTTATCTTATTAAATAAGTAATTTATTAATTGGTGAATATTTATCAAATGCCTTTCATGTACTGATCATTGGCATACACAGAGAAATACAAAAAAAAGTATAATCCATTCATCAATCTTAGGAGATCCATTGCCTACTTAGGAAAACATAGAAGTAAAACAATTGTGATAGATTATTACAAATGATATAGAAAAAGCTAAATGGTAAGTTCTCTCTCTCTCTATGTTTTACTTTGGCTAATTTATTTCTTCTCTGTGTGTGTGTGTGTGTGTGTGTGTGTGTGTGTGTGTGTTTGATAAAGTCTTTCTTTAAGATAATTAGTATTTCTTAATTACAATTGACATACAATATTATATTAGTTTCAAGTATACACCCTGGTAATTAGACATTATATAATATACTAAGTGGTCATCCCCATAAATCCCTTACCCATCTGCCACCATATATATTTATTAGAATTTATTAACTATACTAGAGGCCTGGAGCACAAAATTCATGCGGGGGGGGGGGGGGTGGTGTTATCCCTCAGCCCAGCCTGCACCCTCTGCAATCTGGGACCCCTCAAGGGATATCCAACTGCCCAGTGGGATCGGGCCTAAATGGGCAGTCGGACATCCCTCTCACAATCCAGGACTGCTGGCTCCCAAGCGCTTGCCTGACTACCTGCCTGATTGCCCCTAACTGCTTCTGCCTGCCATCCTGATCACCCCCTAACCACACCCCTGCCAGCCTGATCGATGCCTAACTGCTCCTCTGCTGGCCCAATTGCCCCTAACTGCCCTCCCCTGAAGACCTGGTACCCCCCAACTGCTCTCCCCTGCAGACCTGGTACCCCCCAACTGCCCTCCCCTGCAGGCCTAATCGCCCCCAACTGTCCTCCCCTGCTGGCCATCTTATGGCATCCATCTTGTGTCCACATAGGGGCGGCCATCTTTGCCCACATAGGGGTGGCCATCTTGTGTGTTGCAGTGATGGTCAATTTGCATATTACCTCTTCATTATATAGGATTCCCTATGCTGTACTTTACATCCCCCTGACTATTCTGTAACTAATAATTTGTAGATCTTAATCCCTTCACATTTTTACCAAGCACTCAAATACTGCCTCATCTTGCAATCAATAATATTATCTTTATCTCTGAGTCTGTTTCTGCTTTTCTTGGCTGTTTATTTTTTTAGATTTAATTGTTAATTGACATATACTTATTTTTATTTTATTATTCATATATTTGATCTCTTTTTTCCTTCTTCTTCTAAAAGAAGACCCTTTAACACTTCGTGTATACTGGTTTACATGACTATAAATATTTCTTGTTTTCTGGCCCATGTAGTTTAAGCTGAGAGATCCTATGGGAGCTCCCTTATTGGTAACTAACTGCTTTTATTTTGCTGCTTTTAAGATTCTCTCTTTGCCTTAACTTTTGACATTTTGATTGTGAGGTGTCTTGGTGTGGGTCTCTTTGAGTTAATCTTGTTTGGGACTTTGTGCTTCCTAGACTTGAATGTCTATTTCCTTCCCCAAGTTATGGAAGTTTTCCATTATTATTTTTTCAAATATGTTTTCAATTTCTTGCTCTCTCTCTTCTCCTTCTAACAACCCCATGATGTAAATATTGGTATACCTGAAGTTGTCCCAGAGGCTCCTTACACTATTCTGATAATTTTTTATCTATTTTCCCTGATCTTATTAGGTTGTTTTTTTTTCCTTCCTTATATTCCAAATTGCTAATTTGATTCTCAGCTTCATCTACTCTACTGTTGATTCCCTATAAATTATTCTTCATTTCAGTTATTGTATCCTTCATTTCTGACTGGTTCTTTTTTATGGTTTTCATGTCCATTTTTATCATTACAGTTCTCTCTCAGTTCAATGACTCTTCCCCTCCTAAGTTCACTGAGCATCCTTATAACCAGTGTTTTAAATTCTGCATCTAGTAGATTGCTTGTCTCCATTTTAAGCTCTTTTTTCTGGAATTTTGTTCTGTTCTTTTATTTAAAACATGTTTCTTTGTCTCTTCATTTTGGCAGCCTCTTTGTGTTGGTTTCTATGTATTAGGTTGAGCTGCTACAATTCCCAAGCTTGGTAGAATGGCCTAATGTAGTCCTGTAGAATCCAGTGGTACAACCTCCCCTTTCTCCTGAGCTGGGCACTCCAAGTGTGTCCACCACCCCCTGCTGTGTATACCCTCCTATTGTTGTTGAGATTTGATTGCTATTGACACATGACTGGGAGGGATTTACTAACTCCAGGCCTATTGACTGCAAGAAATGGCTGTGATCACTATGGAGGATAGGTGTGCCTGGGCCAGCCCCACATAGCAGAACTTACTTCAGTGAGGCTCTGGTGCCAGCTGAGTCCATGCCTTGAGTGTGTGTCTTGTGGAGGTAGTTGGATGGTGCTTCAACATGGTCTGAAACTGTCTGCCTGGAACACTGGCTCTGGGGCCTCCTGAGAGGTGCAGGCCAAGGTCAACCACCATCAGTGCCCTGAAAATGGATACCTGACATAATCTATACAGTTATCTTCAGATGGCTGCTACTTGTACTGGGCTTGGTAGTGCCCAGAAGTAGCCAAGCTGAGAACCAATGCTGGTTACTAAAAATGCCAGGTCTGAGGCCACTTAGCATGAAGTATGGGCACTCTAAGGCCATATGCTGCTTGTCAGAGAGATTTTAGGAATGTGAAGCCTGAGCCAAGACAGGCCATTGTCATGGAAAAGCTATTAGAAACAGGTTGGGTGGGCCAGCAAGTTGGGTGGGAGTCTCATGGGATCACCAGGGATGAGTGAACAGTGTTAGCCAGGTTGGTAGAGACTCAGATATGGCTCCTATCTTCTGGCAATGTGTTGGATGAGCTCAGAAAAGGAATAATGGTCTCTGCCAGCACTTCTGACTGGTAGGAAGCTGCCCCTCCCACTCTTGCCTTGGTACTAGACAGTTCAGTTCCTGCCTGTATGAACCTGGTGCCTTTTCAGCTGCTGCCCCAGCACTGGAACTCAGATGAAGTGAGTCCAAGTAGTCCCAGGAAGTTCCCAAAATAGGGAAATAGCTTAGTAATTTCTGATATATTATAGGCTTTAAAGGATTAAGATGCCTTTATACTATCTAATAAATAGGGAATATGCTAATTGACTGGCACACACCTAAAAGATGGCAGTACCCACAGCCACAGGATGGTGACTACCAGTCCTCTCAGACCCGCTGGGGCATCAGGTGCATGGCACGGCTGGTCCCGCCCCCGGGCATGTCTGGCTGCTCTGTGCCTGCCTCCAGAGTTCCCAAGTCCCCTCAGCCCCCCAGTCTCCCAGGGCCGGCCCAAGGTGCAGGCAAGCCTTGCATCATGGCTACCCAGCTGATGCCTGAGGCACAGGTAAGCCTCGGATGGCGGCTGCCCAGCTGTCCAGGGCTGCCTGAGGCTCAGGTAACCAGGGCCAGCTGAGGCTTGCACTGCCGGCAGTAGCAGCAGTAGAGGTGTGATGGGGGCATCCCCTTCCCCTGATCGCCAGGTCACCTCCCACCCCTGAGGGCTCCCAGACTGTGAGAAGGGGCAGGCCATGCTGAGGGACCCCCGTCCAGTGCATGAATTTTCATGCACCGGGCCTCTAATTATTATATAATTATTTTTAAATAGTCAAATAAAAATAAATATAACATATTTAGCAAAATATTCCATCTAAAAACTTTTTTTTATTAACACAAACTTCCAAGTACTGAACCCAAATTATCTTTAGGGGAAAGAAAATTGGACAAATATATAGTGTGGTTTCACAATAGAAATAAAAGCATATCATTATTACTTTTTTCTTTAGTCTTATCCATTTTCCAGTATTTATTTGTTATTTTACTTAATATTTTCTCCTTATTTTGTTGTTGCTGTTATTGTATGTCAAATTTGATGTTAAGTTAGATCACTAGGAACACATCCATTCATTTCCATTCACTTCTGAGAGACTAAATAGTCATTAATAAATTATTTTGTGCTTCAATAAGTAATTACAATATTAATTCAATTTTTAAGAGTGAAATACCTTAAAATTAGATAATAAAAAGTGTTAATTTCCAAATGAAAACTGCTGGGGCGCAAAAGTAAAACTTGAGACTAATTGTATAATAACACTTTAAGGGACATATCTCTACTTTAATTTTTCTATAACTCTTAAGTACTTTAAAATGCATCTTATGCAAACACTCCTCCGAGGACAATAGCAATAAATTTTTAATAAATTCTGAGCCAAATTTCCAATTGTACTGACAAATATTTTGCTACAAAAATATCACTGAAGAGTTACATTAAAAATAAATAAGCAAACATTATTAAAAGTTTTGCCTCTTTTTGTAGAACATAGTGTTCATGTTTGAGTTTGTTAGAAATTAAATAGTTGTTCATTTTTCATGAAGAATGGATGAATAGACTGATCACTTGAGAGTTACTGATCCATAAGATAGTATCTTATTAAACTATTCCTCCTCTTTACTTAATAGGGTTTATACATTAAGTATTAATAATAGATTATCATTTATTTTTTAATTTCTATTGTTAAATCATATTTGTATTCTTGCAGGATCATCATTAAAGCTGGTTTTATAAACCTTGTACCTAAAGATGCAAATGTATGACAGCTACTGCTCTTTAAAAAAATCTTCTATATGACTAAAATTTCCAAATAATTATAAATACATTATTCATTTGTTAACTGCCAGTAATAACTGTGTGTGTGTTTTTTGTATTCTTTTTGAAGGTGGCCTCAGAAACAATATACTTATTATTATCCAAGGAGTACATAGTACTTGCAAATATGTTACAAAGAAACATTAAGCACCTTGCATGCAGATCTTTAGTGAAATACTAATCAAATGTAACTTCCATGTCAAGGTAATCTTTTTTTTTTTTGCATAAATGAGGTAAAAATTTTCAGCTTGCTAATAGAATGCAAGCAAATTAAAGCTTCAATGTTCACTGTATATTTTGAATCCCAGACACAAAGACAACCAAAAAGTCACCTTGAAGCAATATGTCCATAATATTAGGATAAAAATACCATAAACTATTGAGTGATACATATGTTTATTATATTACAATCTTGACATTAAGAAATATATCTGGTTCAAAACACTATGTTGCTAGTGAAATGAAAACACAAATAGGAAGCAGACACCCTATCAAAATCAAAATGCATTTGTGCTGCAGTGTTTTCCAAATTTTTAGCTTCATGACCAGAAACAATGAAAACAAGTGAGGGTTATCATAATCTTGACAAAATTTATTTTGCTAAGACAGAACATAAAAGAAAAACATACCCCTAACAACACCAAACCAGGAGAGTCAAACAGAAACTCATTATCTACCATTCTCTGTATGTCCACTGGACACCTGCTTCATGCTCTGTCGGAGAATGGAGAGAAGATGAGCAAAACCATCATCTTCTCTGCCATTATGGGCCTTACATTAAAAGAAACAGACACAGCTAAATATATTCAAACAAATAAATATACCTTACCAAACAAGATCTACACTATGTTAGAAAATTACACGTTATTGTGAGAGAGTGTTATGGAGGGATGCGCATGAGGTTGAGGACCCAGAAACCTCTGAAGAAATGGGGCAGAATGGCTGGAGTGGGCTGGGATTGGTTACTTCCATTCTCCAGGCCAGTCAGTCTCTGATAACATCTCAATAGATTAGGCTCTATTCCACTAATTGCCCTGCTGAGCAGGCCTTGTTAAAAGAAAAGAGTGCTCCAGTGTGGCTCAGAATGATTACTTCCCTCCCTCTCTTACTGGAAGCACAGGACTTTTGCTCCAAAATTTCCTATAGGGACTTGTTCAAGCTCCAGAGGGAAATCTCACAATATTGTGGGGCCCACACTTATAACTGGATTATCCTAGAATTTTAAACTCTCAAAGTTGTCCACTTTGAGCTTCCAGCAGCTCATCATTTTTTGCTCTGGTAAATAACAGCCCCCTGTACTTGCCTATCTCTCTAATAGCAGTAGTTTTCCCTGTTTCCCCCTGGTCTGTTTAATCCTGGCAGAGGTGTTGATTTTTTTGGTTTGTTCTGCTTTTTCCTCATTGTTAGAGGAGAGTTGCATCTTCCAAGCTACTTACATGTGGAATCAGAAACTGTCATCTCTCCCACATTAAAAAAATAAATAAAAAGCCCCACCTTCTTTTATAGGACCCCTTGTCAATACTCTCATTCTCCCAAATTAAAGTTATATCCCTTGCACACTGATGATAGCCATAATTAATCTTAAATTCCCCATATCCCTTGTTCTTTGTCAGAACTTGTTTTATGAGATAAAGTTTGACCTTGGTTAGAGAAAATACGAATAACTCCACATTTTAAGTGTATTTATTTAAGTTCGTGCTTTATAGCTTTCATTCCATTTCTGAATGAATAGCATTTCATATGTAACTTTTTGATTACAGGAATCTGGAAATCAGAGTGCACATAACCATACTGTAAACAGTATTAGGTTGATAATTTTGTTTCATTTGATTAATGAAAAATGCACATAAAAGAATTCAAAGTTACATCAACATTTTCTTAAAGACACATTTTTCCATTTGGTAGCGGGGAGTTGTGAAGAGGTATTCTCATGCAATTTGGAATATTCCTTATAAAACATCTAGCCAAAGGAAAAAAAAAATAACATAAGAATATTTGCTAACAATAATTTTACTCTTGTGTTTCTGGACTGCCTAAAATACATTTTTGTAATGTTAATGTTTTAAAATATCTACTTGCATTATTATTTTTTTATTTCCTAAGTGTTTTTAATTATATCGCCTTGTACTTTTTTTTCTTTTTCCAGATAAATGGAAAATTTCTCAATCAATACAAGTGGAGACGTTTATTGGAAACAGATACAAACTCCATCTAAGGAGTGGCTCCCAAGTGGGAAAAGCCTGCTCTCTCTCTCTCTCTAATGGGAAAAATAAAATAAAAAACCCTTCTCTTATGTCACTTTGCCTCCAGTTTACATATGCTGCTGTCCTTTGTTTGGACCTGACCCTTTCTAATTGGGTATTTCATTAATTTAGGGCCCCCATGCTCTCCTCATTGGTTATTTTGTTACATGGCATCAGTTTCAAAGGCCAAAGCCTACGTGTTGTCCCTTCCCCCATTCTCTCCCCCTTTATCTTGTAACATTTCTCTACCTCCTGTGAAAATCTGTTTTCTTCTTTCTGCCATTTGTTGGCATTTTTCTATCCTTTGTGAAAGTTTGTCTTCCTCCCCCCTTATCCTGTGGCCTTTTTCTGTCCTTAGTACAAGTAAGATAAGCATTTTGTTGTCTCCAAGTTGCTCAGGTCGGGCTGCTTTTGATCTACCTTATAATTGCTTTAATTGCTCAGGCCAGCGATACCTCTGTCCTTCACATATGCATTCATCCCCCATGGACCCTCTGTATTCCCTAAGACTCCCTAAACCTGCCTATTTTATCCCTAAGACTTCCTTCACAAGGTCACAAATTTATTGAGTGAATGTAACAGGATCAGTGTTTCTGATTTATAAGGCCCTTTGCAAGTTCTATGCAGCCTACTTGGTTTCTGCAGACCTCTCCACATACTCAGTAGCTTATGGTCTCCTATCATTCCTATTCTTCCTGTGCCATTCAGAGAACTCCATTAACAACAGTGTAGTTCTTAATTACTTCTTTGTTAGCATTGTTGATTTGCCTTACAGATTTTCCTTATTTGATAAAACATTCCTATGTCCAATTAAAATATATTTTGTTTAATTAGACCCCTAAGCTAATGAATATGATATTTAAAGCTATGTAAAGGTCTTTTAAAATATCTTATGGTTGTATAAAAAAAAAAAAAAAAACTTTGAAAAGTTGCTGAATTTTTGTTTTTATTTAAAAATTGATAGGCTTTCATGTAATGAGTTTTACCACACTTACTTTGCAAACAAATTACTAAGCTATCAATTCATAACCATTTAACAAAGAAAATAGGGATTTCTTTTAAAAAGAGAGAGAGAATTTATGGTAATTGGCACTACAGGAAATGCTGCTGGTAACTGAGGATCAAAAGTTTAGAAGGAAAGTTTTTTGTACACCAAGAGACATTCAAAGTATATGTTGGATATTTTTCTCTTTCCATTTGTACTTTGTCACAAGGGCAAAATCCACCTGAGAGTAACAGAAAACAAACAACAAAGAAGTCTCCCACTGAAATTAAAAATGAAAAATTAACATAGAATGTTTTATCTTTCTTATTGCATTGTTTCTATATTTGTATCAGAAACCTTGCATACCTAACACTGTCACACTTATTCATGTAAAATAATTAAAGTTTAACTTTCACAACAATAAATTCTACTGATGCCAGACAATTCAGCTCCTCCCTTTATAGCCCTGGTGCCTTTTGAGCTACTATGCCAGAACTGGTTTTCTGAGCAAGTGAGTCTGAGAAAGTCAATGTGTGGACCCTTTAAGAGGGATGACTGGAACTCCAGCAGCCCTCCATGTCACTTAGCCACATCCCTGCTGGTTTTTACAGCCAGACGTTATGGGAACTTCTCTTCCTGTCACTGGAACCCTGGGCTGGAGAGTCTGGTGTGGGGCTGGGACCACTCACTCCTCAGCGGGACCTCTGTAGTTAGCCGAGATAGCCCTCCTGTTATTTTTCTGCTACTAATGGGTGTGGAACCATCCCATTCCACATCTCTGCCCCTCTAATCAGTCTTGGGGTGGCTGCTTTATGTCCTTAGTGGTAGGATTTCTGTTCACCTAGATTTCTGGAGGTTCAGAATGGTGCTAGTTATGTAGTTTAGTAGTGTTTTCGATGTGGTTGTAGGAAGATTCTAATAGTGCATTACCTACCCTGCCATCTTGACTGGAAGAACTCAATGCTTTGGCATTCTTGATTCCAGAATATATACTCAATTCTAGACATAATTATTTGTGCATATATACTTAAATATATATGTGAATATATACACATATATGTCATATATATTTGATTCAAAATATTTTTATTTTGTTTTAAATATATTAAAACATACATAACTCAATGATGGATTTGTTATTTTTATAAGAAAGCAATTTTTACCTTGCTGGTTCATTGTTTTGATATCTGGGTATAATTTAGTGCCTAGCACATAAAGTAATAAATATGTATTAAAAACTATATAAATTATTTGCATATATAGTATATATTTGTTTAATTGTTTGCTTAAATACTTTACTTTTTACCACATCAGAGAAATCAAATTCTGTGGGTACCACACTTTGGTTACAGATAGCTTTAAAACTATGACTCAGCTCCTCACCCAGGCTGGCCAGGCACCCCAGTGGGACCCCCACCCTGATCTGGGACACCCTTCAGGGCAAACCAGCCTGCCCCCACCCATGCACCAGGTCTCTATCAACACTAATAAAAGGGTAATATGCTAATTAGACTGGGAGACCTTCCAGGAGACCTTCTGGATGTTCTTCTGGACAAAGCCATGGTGGCGGGGCTGAGGTAGAGGCGGTTAGAGGCCAAGAGGAGAGGGCAGTTGTGGGTGATCAGGTTGGTGGGGGGGTGGGACCATTGGGGGTAAGCAGACTTGTAGGGGGGCCAGTTGGGAGTGAGCAGGCCATCAGTGGGGGTCAGTTGGAGGTGATCAGGACAGCAGGGGGGAGTTTAGAGTGAGCAGGCCAGCAGGGGGGCAGTTGAGGGTGAGCAGACCAGCAGGGGGGGCAGTTGGGGGCTAGCAGGCTGGCAGGCAGAGTGGTTAGAGGCAATCAGGAAGGCAGGCAGGCAGGTGAGCGGTTAGGAGCTAGCAGTCCCAGATTGCAAAAGGGATGTCCAATTGCCAGTTTAGGCCCAATCTCTGTAAACTAGCAGTAGGACATCCTTCGAGGGGTCCCAGATTGGAGAGGGTGCAGGCTGGGCTGAGGAACACCCCCACCTCCATGCACAAATTTTGTGTACCGGGCCATTAGTTATTCATAAAAATCAACCCACTAATTATAATGTTGCTAGAGTATTGGATCACCAATATTAAAATATGGTTTGTTCTCACATGGTGATGCCATGTGCAAGTGTAAGTATTTCACTAGTTCATTATATCTTTTAGTTTAGTAGTACTGAAGTATATTAAAATGCATGTTTATTATGAAGTATTTATATTTAGTTCTTTTTATTGTTAGTGTATTATATTTACTTGAATAATTATGTGTATAAATAGGTTATATTATCCTTCAATTAACTTTAGGAGAGAGAGTGTTGTGGCTTGGAAATGTGTTCCCATGATAGGTAGTTGAATTTCTACTCTCAGGTAGCTGTGAATAGCTTTGCAGATGTAATCAAGTTAAGAAGTGGTCATATTTCATTAGGATGTGCTTAAAACAAATGAACTGATGTTTTAATAAGAGAAAAAAAGGGATTCGCATACAAAGGGATGGACAGATACAAAGAGAGAAGGGCATGTAAATACAGGCAGAAACTGTAATTATGCTGCCACAGACCAAGGAACACCAAGGGTTGTCATCAACCTCCCGAAGACAGGAAAAAGCAAGAATAAATTGTTTTCTGGACACTTCAGAGAGAGCGTAACTCTTGATTTTAGACTATTAACCTCCAGCACTGCAAGATAAGAAAGTTTTCCTGTTTTGAGCCACCCAGTTTGTGGTGCTTTGTTATGGCAGTCCTAGGACACTAATACAAAGAGTAATGGGTATTACAAAGTGTGTTTAAATAAAAGGATGAAGACTAGATTCACAGCAATTAAAACCACTGAAATATTAATAGATTTTACAGACTGTTTAGGAGCTTTCATGGTCAGTCCCTCAGGATATTCTTAGAAGCTTTCATTTTCAACCAATCCTTTCACAACCGATCTTACTGAAATTTGCCATTGTTTGGACACCTGTAACGCCTTTATTTGTGCTTATCTGCTGAAAGGACAATTCCTTTATCTCTTCCTGATTAAATAATAACTCTTATGCACAACCTATCTCAAAGGTAAACTTCTGCCTCCTAAATCCCCAACCAGATGTGTTGTTAGTGTATCTCTGTTTTCACTTTTTTTATAACAATAAATAAATCCATCCTGCTTATACATTACTAAAAGCCTGGTGCACAGATTCATGCACCGGTGGGGTCCCTCAGCCTGGCTTGCGGGGATCAGGCTGAAACCAGCTCTCCAACATCCCCTGAGGGGTCCCAAATTGCAAGAGGGTGGTTCTTGGGTGACACCCCATGGAATTGGGCTCCCTCATCTCTGATTCCGGGTGCATCACCTGAGAACTGCAGCTCTCAAGTCACTACAGCTCGGCAGCTCCTGCATTGAGTGTCTGCCCTCTGGTGGTCAGTGCACATCATAGCTATTGGTTGGAGTGCCTGCTCCCTGGTGGTCATTGCACATCATAGCTACCAGTCAGACGGTCAAACAGTCAGACAGTCGCTTAGGCTTTTATATAATAAATGGCTGTCAGTACACAAATCTATTCTATTGAGAACACAAACTATGTTTCATTGATCTTTGTATTCTCATAGATACTGACTGTGGTATTTTAAATGCAATTGGTAACTAATTAAATTTAAAAATACATAGATAAATTACTTGTTATGATACGGAAAAAGTGGTTTTAAAAGACAAGTTCTGACAAAAGTAAAATACTGTCCTTGAAGAAAAAAAAAATGTGGGAAATCTTTGTTTTGTGTTTTTTTTAACTGATGAAAAGCTACCTGTAGTTTTGTTTGTTCATTTGTTTCAAAATGGTCATATCATAATAAACTGGTGGGGAAGGAGAAACCTAAAGTCCAAGTTACTACCAGAGAAGACTGTGCTCACTACTGATTTCTCCTTTGAGATCAGAGCAAGATAATGATGGTGTCATGCAACTTATAGATCATCTCTGTCTCTGAGACATATCTGGCTTACCTGGTGAGGTTCCTCATCTAAGACAACATAAACAAAACTCCTGATTTGCCCTAAAAAGTATAAATAAATAAATAAATAAATAAATAAATAAATAAATAAATAAATCTATACTAATAAAAGCCTAGGTGGCCCTCACGTGTGACGTCGTCACAAAATGGCCACCACAAGATGGCCATGCACACAGTGGAGGCGGGGCCTGGAGGCCACTCTGTGCAGTGAAACCTGGGGGTCCGGTGGTTCTGCATGGCACAGAGAAGGCCGGTCCTGGTGTCTTCACCACCTCGTGTGGAGGAGGCAGGTCATGGCAGTGGAGGGCAGTTGGGGGCAATTGGGCCGGCAGGGGAGCAGTTAGGTGTCAATCAGGCCAGTGGGGGAGCAGTTAGGGGATGATCAGAGTGTCAGGCAGGCAAGTGGTTAGGAGCCAGCAGTCCCAGATTGTGAGAGGGATCTCTGACTGCCAGTTTAGGCCCAATCCAGTCAGACATCTCCCGAGGAGTCCCAGGTTGGAGAGGGTGCAGGCCAGGCTGAGAGACACCCCCTACCCCTCATGCATAAATTTCATTCACCGGGCCACTAGAAAAAATAAATAAATAGCTCTGAGAGATTAACTACTTCATAATGCCATTGTATGTTGGATCTGGAAGGCCTGAAATTTTTAACAAATTATATAATCCACATCCAATAAATGACATTTATTTACCTCCTTTCATTTTATTTACTTAGAATATTAACAGGACTGCATTGCTTTAGAATTAGGCTAGTATTTCAATAAGCAAAGCATTTTATTATAGCTATCAGCTGCAACACATATTTGGTAAATCTTAATAACATCCTCTTACACCTACACAGTAAATTACTAGTAAAAACTTCTTTAGCTGTGACATTTTCACTGTTTGCTTTATCATCAACTTTTAGATAGACATATATCCCAATTTTGCAAAGAAAAGCTTTTGCAAACATAATGACATTTGATTGAATTGAATAACTTAAAAAAACATGCCTTCTTAAAATACTTTCTAAAGTCATATTTCTCTTCAGAAAGCAGTATCAAGCAGATCTATAATTGGAACTAGCTCCCTTCTTTCAAGATGGCCAATATGCTATTTCTGTATAATGATTTTCCATAGCTCTCTCTCTCTCTCCTGCACAATCACTAACTTAAAATTTCAAGTTAGATCTCAATTTCCTCACACTCAGGGTTCCTCAGTACACTGTTCACAGACTACAAGCAGATGAGCATGGCATTTAATTCTCAAAGTTGAATTGATTATTATAAAACAATTTATATATATAAAAGGCTAATATGCTAAGTGTCCCTTTGACTGTCTAACCAGTCACCATGATGCACACTGAACACTAGGGGTCAGACGCTCAACACAGGAGCTGCAGTGACACACACTGGCCATTTACAAAGAAATGGCATTAACAAAGAAACACTTGGCTTCCCCCAACTGGGACAAAGGCCCCACCACCACCTTGGAGCGACACCCCACCAAATTTCAGCCAACACTGTTAAGACCCTACTGCCAAGCCCAGCCTGGAAACAGTAGCTATAGGTGCCCAGTAATGACGTCATGTAGCAATACCCAGCTTCCTCTCCCTAGTGATTAGCCTCCTTAGAGTTTCTTCAGCCCAGGAACACAACTTGTTTTATAGCCAGGTGCAAACATTTTACACTTTAATCAAATGTCTGTGAAGTGTTTTCCTGCGCCTCATCTCATTTGTTCCTCACAGACGTCCTGGAATAGCTAGATAGGAGACTCGGTAGAATCCTATTTTCTTTTCATTAGCAGAAAAATGGACATTTAGAAGGTTGGCCTGACTGAAAAAAAGTAAGAAATGGTGGACCTTGAAATGACTTCAGCTTTTCTCGCTGCACAGAATATAGTCAAACACCACTGCTACAGTTAAATATTTTATCCTTTGTTCTCCCTGCATTATCTACAATAATAATCCGTTTCATGTTGATATTTACTGCTATGTTGCTCACAATTACCTGAAAGAGAAGTTTGGGTGCTTCACTGTGCTGGAAAAAGTTTAGCTAAATCAGCAAGCTAAACTTAAGTAAGTTTATTCTATATATATAAAAGGCTAAGTTAACTCATGCATGTGGGATACATATAAAGCTCTTGTTGGTGCCAATTGCATGCATGTATTTTGATCTGTCACTGTAGATCATGAATTTGGTTGACACTTCTATTATAGAGAAAGGGTAAATAGCTATATTAAATTATTTCTTTTAATTAATTTCCTTTCAATGTGCAAGAATCCATGCACTGGGACACTAGTATTTAAATATAATTTATACTGTTTTTACAAAGTTATTTGTATTTTGGAAAGATTCCCTGAATGTCTTAGAATTAAAGACATTAAAATAAATAAAGTTAAGAACTGGAAACAATGGAATTTTAAGTAGCACAGAAACTAACTGGGTGAACACACCCATGAGAGATTCTCAATAATTCATGTTTCCTGGACATGTCATAAACTATTCCACCTCACCATTTGATTTGACTTGTATCTCAGGTGTCTTTTTCATTTTGTTGAAGCTTAGGTAAGTAGAAGAATAGTTGAAAGCCTTAACTGGTATTATATAGCAAATATTACATAGCATTACAGAAACTTTTAATAACTTCATATGCAATATATCATTTAAATGAGTGGTTAACTGAAGGTGATTTTGCCTTCCAGGGGACATTTGGTCATGTCTGGAGATATTTTTCTTTGTCCTTAGCACACTTGTGCTCCTGGTGTCTAAAGGGGCAAAGTGAGAGCTGCTGCTGAACATCCTAAAGTACACAGAACAGACCCTGCAAGAAAGAATTATCTGGTCCGATATGTTAATAGTGCCAACATTAAGAAGTTATTATTTATTCTTTTCACAATACCTACTAGATAAGTAGCTATTGACAACAGTTTAGTGATTTAAAATTAGGGGACTATAATGTTAGCAACTTGCCAATGTCACAAATATACAGTTGAGTTAGAACCTAAACCTAGGCAAATTCAAGCAGTTGGCACAGAGAATATGATTGTGGTCTCATGGATGCTATGATAGGCTACTTAAGAAATGGCTCCTAGTGACACCTCCTGGTACTCACACCATTGTGTAATACTCTATATTTGTGTGTAAAATGGACCTAGTGATTTGTTTTTTAAGAATAAAATGAGGCAAAAATATTGGGAGATCACTTTTAATATCTATATATACTAGTATAAAACCCTAATATGCAAATAGACCAAATGGCAGAACAACTGAACAACCAAACAACTGAACAACTGGTTGCTATGATGTACACTGACCACCAGAGGGTGTGTGCAGAACATGGCAGGTGTCAGCAGCAGGCGGAAGAGCCTGGAACATGGTGGGCACTGGCCGCGGCGGGATGGTGGAGCAGGTGAGCGGGGGTGCCAGACCAAGGTGGGGCACTGGTCACTATCATCAGGGCGAGCCTCTGGTGGCTACTGAAAATTCTTTGCTCCTGTGCGCTGAAGTCCCACCGGGCATTCGCACCCACTACCAGCACCAGAGCCACAACTCGCACCTGCTGCCTATGCCCAGTGCTGGCCCTGATTGCTCAGCACCGTCAGCAGGTGCGAATGGTGGCTACTGTGCCTGATTGCCCCTCAGGGCTTCTCCACCTTCCCCTGCTCCTGAGGGGTGATTGGGGAGGCAGCTGCCATTCACACCTGCTAATAGCACTGGCTCTGCTCATACCTGCTGCTGGCGCCAGCTCAAATCGCTCCATGCCATCAGCTGGTGTAAGCGGGGCTGGCGCCATCAGAGAGTGGGAGTGGCAGCAGTGGGAGCAGGGCTGCTGGCAGACAGGGGACCAACCCAAGGCCATGGTGGGAGGGGCCAGGCAGGGGTGCAGAAGATGGGCTGAGACCTTCTCCTGTGCCCGCCATAGCCTCATGGCCCACAGTTCCTTTCAAGGTGCATGAATTCGTGCAGTGGGCCCCTAGTAAGTTACAAAAACCTGTGACCTCTCATTGTGGTTTTGATTTGCATTTCCATGATGATTTGTGATGCAGAGCATCTTTTCATATATTTGTTATCCATTTGCATGTCTTCTTTGGAGAACTGTCTATTCAATTCCTTAGCCCATATTTAAATCAGAGTATTAGTTTTTTTCTCTGTTGAGTTGTGAGAATTCCTTGTATATTTCAGTGATTAACTTAATTTCAAATATATTATTTGCCAATATTGTGTCATATTCTGTAGGTTTCCTTTTCACTTGCTTCCTTTGGTGTGCAGAGCTCTTTAGTTTTATGTAGTGCCACTTGTTTATGTGTTTTGCTGTTGCCTGCATTTTTGATGTCATAGCATGAAATCACTGCCAAGATCATTGTCATGAAGATTTTTCTCTGTTTTCTTATAGTAGTTTTATAGTTCCAGATCTTCTATGTTAGTGTTTATTCTATTTTGAGTTAATTTTTACATAAGCTGTAAGGTAAGGATCCAATTTCCTTCTATTGATTGCACATTTCCAGTTTCCCAAGCACCATTTCTTAAAGAGGCTATCATTTCCCTACTATGTATTCTTGTCCCTTGGTCAAAATCAGTTGACCTGATATGCACAGATTTAATTATTTGCTCTCTATTCTGTTCCATTGGCATATATATATATATATATCTTTATGCCAATACCATACTATTTTGTTTTATTTTGATTACAAAAGATTTGTAATATATTTTTAAATCAGAAAATATAATGTCTCCATCTTGTCTTCTCAGGATTAATATGTCTATTTGTAGCTTTTTCTGACTCCATATGAATTATAGAATTGTTTTAGCTACTTCAATAAAAACATGTTACTGAGCCTGGCCCAAGGAGCTCAGTTGGTTGAGTATTGTCCTGTGCACCAAAAAGTTACCCGTGGGTTCTATCCCCAGTTGGGGCACATACAAAAGGCAACCAACTGATCTTGTTCTCTCTCTCTCTCTCTCTCTCTCTCTCTCTCTCTCTCTCTCTCTCTCTCTCTCTCTCTCTCCCTTTCTTCTCTCTAAGCATTTCCTTGGGTGAGAACTAAACATTTTTCACTGAGATTTTGATAAGGATCACTTGGGTAGTATGGACACTAAAACAATATTATGTCTTCTAATCTATGAACATGGAATGTCTTTCCATTTGCTTGTGTCTTCTTTAATTGCTTTTATCAATGCTTCATAGTTTTCAGTACACAAATCTTTTGTCTCTTTAATTAAGTTTACTAGCACCTGTTAGGATAGCTACAAGACAAGTGTTGACAAGTACGTGGAGAAATTGAATAATTGCACACTATTTGTAGCAATGCAAAATGATTCAGCCACTATAGAAAATAGTATGAATGTTTCTCAAAAAAATTGAAATAGAACTACCATATAATCCCACAAACATACTTCTGGGTATTTATCCAAAAGAATTGAAATCAGAATCTTGAAAAGATATCAACACTCCCATTTCATTGTTCACAACAGCCAAATTATGGAAGCAACCTAAATGTCCAGCAACATCGAAATAAAGAAAATATGGTATATATGTACAATAGAATATAAACCCTAAAGAAGAAGAAAATGCTGCAATATGCAACACCATTAAGCTAAATTAAGTAAGTCAATTACAGAAAGACAAATACTGTATGATTCCACTCATATAAGGTACCTAAAATAGTTCAACTCATGGAATCAGAGTGGAAGGGTGGTTACCAGGAACTTGGGAAATGAAAAACTAAGAATTACTAATCAACTGGCACAAAATTTTAATTAAGCAAGATAAATAAGGATTAGAGAATACTGCACCTATAGTTAACTTTAATATATTTTACACTTAAACAGTTGTTAACATGGTAGATCTCATATTAAGTGTTCTTACCACAGTGAAATGAAATAAAATTTAAAAATAAAACTTTTTTTTCTTTAAAAAAATAGATTGGGACTACCTTTGGCTGACACACACTCTCTTGGGCTTTTCTGATTTGCTTCTTTTTTAAAAATTTATTTATTTTTTTATTGTTTAAAGTATTACATGAATCTCTTTTTTTCCTCCATTGACCTCTCCCTGGCTACTCCCACCCCCAGCACATACCCTCAGCCCCCTACTGTCTGTGCCCATTGCTTATGCTCATATGCATGCATCATACAAGTCCTTTGGTTCATCTCTTACCCCACCCCACCCCCTTCCCTCATAGGTTGGACAGTCTGTTCAATGCTTCTATGTCTCTGGTTCTATTTTTGTTCATCAGTTTATGTTGTTCATTATATTCCACAAATGAGTGAGATCATGTGATATTTACCTTTCTCTGACTGGCTTATTTTGCTTAGCATAATCTTTTGATGAAACAAGTTGCCATTGTGAGCTGCCTTTCAGAATGCCCCATGTAGCAAGGATCTAAAAATGACCTCTGGCCAAGAGTCCTTGCTGCAAATTCTGCCACTGGCCATGTAAGTGAGCTTGGAAGCTGATCCTTTCCTGCCTTCATGTAAGTGCACAACCCTAGCTAATACCTTGATGATGATTCATTACTGACAGAAACTGTGAGCTAAATGGTGCAAATTAAAATACTAAATTTTGGGTAATTTGTTATGCAGAAATAGATTATATATATATGTATATGTATATGTATATGTATATGTGTATATATATATAATTTGGAGTTTATTTTAAATGTATCTTTGAAAAAAGTTCACTTTTTTATATCTTTTTTTGGAGAAAAAATATACTATAAGATGTATCTATAAACTTTTTAACTACTTTAAGCAATATGATTGGTATAAATAGATTAATAAAGTAAAATAATTTAGTGGAGTTTTAATATTTTATCATTGATAATATAAATATAGCTACTACAACACTGAGACATACATGAGTCATTTAAAGGTAATTTGTCAATCACAGTGATAGATTGTAGGTCAATAAATGTTCTATTGGTATTTTGTTCCTGGCATAGTGCCATTGTAAGTTAAATAGTGGCTAATACATATCACAGTTGTTCAATCCCAACAACATGTGATCTAGTTTTATAGCCTAAAGAAAAGAGCATTAGTTAACAAAATTGGCAGAAGATGGTGAGAAACTTAACCACTTCCTGGTAAAATTACTCATCTTATAACTGAATATTCTTTCTCCCTCCCTCCTTCCCTCCCTCCCCTCCCTCCCTCCCTTCTTCCCCCTTCCTTCCTTCCCTCCCTTCCTTCCTTCCTTCTTCCTTCCTTCCTTCCTTCCTTCCTTCCTTCCTTCCTTCCTTCCTTCCTTCCTTCCTTCCTTTCCTTCCTTCCTTCCTTTCCTTCCTTCCTTCCCCTCCCTCCCTCCCTCCCTCCCTCCCTCCTCTCTCTCTCTCTCTCTCTCTCTCTCTCTCTCTCTCTTTCTTTCTTTCTTTCTTTCTTTCTTTCTTTCTTTCTTTCTTTCTTTCTTTCTTTCTTTCTTTCTTTCTTCCTTTTTCCTTCTTTCTTGCTTTTAAAATCTGTATTGTTGAAAGTATTATCTATGTCCCCTTTTCCCCCATAGACCTCTTCTAGCCTGCCCCCACGCCCCCCACCCTTATCCCAGGCCTTCACCAGCTTACTGTCTGTGTTGGGAGTTATGCATATAAGCATGTAAGTTCTTTGAATGATCTCTTGCCACACACCCACCCTCCCCTGCCTTCCTTCTGACTGAATACTCTGGATGAAGATGGTACTTATACATAACCTGTCAGCTTCATTTACTACTGTCATCATGTGAAACTCTAGGCTTCTGCTTTAGTTATATTCTACAGAAATCAAACCAGAAAGACAAGCTTTACATATATACCTTACCGATACAATACAGGTTGTATTATGATAATGACCATTCTTAAGTATTTCTCAATTATAAGTTAGTAAAATAAGAGCAGGAACACTGGAGTGTCTGGAGCTCTTGAACAGTGCCTGGAGCACAGTAAAATCCAGTTTGTATCTGCTGTCATATTAAAATTGTAAAGTTGTACAAAACTATATCAAATGGTATTAAACACTTTAAATCACAATAAAAATGCACAATTATTTTTAAATATCAATAACCAAAATCTGTTTAAAAGTATGATTTACTATTAGAGCAATAATATTATTCCTTCAAGTTTCCATGTGTATTAATTCATTAATAGACTAGAGGCCCGGTGCACAAAATTTGTGCACGGGGGGGGAGGGTCCCCCTCAGCCTAGCCTGCATCCTCTCCAATCCGGGACCCCACGGCAGTCGGGCCTAAACTGCCAGTTGGACATCCCTTTCACAATCCTGGACTGCTGGTTCCTAATTGCTCACCTGCCTGCATGCTTGGTCACCCCTAACTGTCCCCCCACCTCACTTGACTGATCAACGCCCCTCATTGCCTCTGTGTGCCAGCCTCATCTCCCCTAACAGCCCCCCGCTGCTGGCCAGGTTGTCCCCAACTGCCCCTCCTGCCAGCCTGGTCGCCCCACTCAGTCTGCTATTCAATAATTTGGTCGTCCCTCACTAACCCTGTTGCCAGCTGGGTTGCCCCATGCAGCCTGCTTGTTCAGTCATCTGGTCGTCCCTCACTAACACTCCTGTGGCCTGGTTGTAGGCAGCCATCTTGTGATGGTGTGATGGTCAATTTGCATATTACCTCTTTATTATGTAGGTTTAGTCCAACAAATATGTATTAAGTTCCTACTGTGCTTCCAGCACAGGATTAGATTCTGAGGACCTACTGAAAAGGAGAGAAAGAAAACCCAGGTATATTCCTGTTAATGACCCCAGATACAGAAATTAAACCAATAAATAATAACTATTTACTGAAATAAGTGCTTTAATATAGAAAGCAAGCTTCTATGAGACAGAAAGAATGTTTGTTTTTGGAATGAGGCTGTCAAGGAAAACCTCACAGAGAAAGTGACCTTTTAACTGATTGTTGAATGTTAAATTGCTGATACCAGAAAGACAGGAAAAGTATTTCAAGCAGCAAGTACCTGCTCCAAAGTGTAAAAAGCAATAATCTTGGTGGAATCTTGGACCAATATCTACCAGCTATTACAGGGCTGATGGAACTGTATTAAGAAAATATGATCTCCAAAAACATTTGAGCACTTAACCCACAAAGCTGAAAGAAGTTAAGAGTGCCTTGTCCAAGCACCACCTTATGCTCCCAAGCTTGGGATCTAATCCTAATAGAAGTGATACATTGCATTTATAATCATGCTTTTTTTGTTCTTAATTATGAAAGCACATTCTTTATAACCTCTAAAGTGCTGCCAATTTATATGCTGTGGAACTGCCCCTTGACTTCTATGTGCCAGTGCTCCACAACCATTTGTCTCAACGCAATGTGATTATATTAATCAGAGAGCTACTAGACACAGGAATCTCCTAAAAAGTGCCACCAGATTCTTCCATATGTCTTGTTTTAAAGAAATATATAGAGCTTTAGCATGTTTTCTACATTGAATGTAATGCTAACTCCTTGAAATTTTTTTTGTTTGTTTTTTAATAAAACCTGTTAAAAGTGATTCATTTTCTTTCTTGGAATAATGCTATAGGCCACTTAATTATAATATGTAGTTTGTCATTGAATAATTTTGGCTTAGTATTTTAAAAATACATACTAGATTTTTCATAGCAATAAGACAAAAAGAAATATGTTTAATGTGTAAAACTAAATCCTAATCACAATATTTTGAAAAACACAACTTTTATTAACTAGTTCTTGGATGACCAACCAGAGCAACAATTTATACTGTATTTTGAAAAGGGCTTGCTCCAGTTCCCACAATTTCCAGTTTATTTTTTTCTTCTCCCCAGGTGGAGCCACTTAGTGATCATAACATTGTTGATGCTCCAGATCCTTCCAGAGCTACACCAAAGCAGAAAGAAAGGGCAAAATTAAAGCAGGAAATGACTGAGCTTTTCTCTTTCTGTGTTTGGGTTCCTTCATCTTTAAAATAATGAATCCTTTCAACCAGAGTTTGTTAAGCGAAGGAAGCCATAGTTGCTTAAAATGGTTTAAAATCTCTCTCTGATCTTTTAATCAAAAATCCCCTAACTAAATTAATTTTAAACTTCATATATGAATGAATACTATAATTTCATTAAACATAATAGGTTTCTCTAGAATCTGTTATTTATTGTACTAGGATAAAAGCTGATTCTGGACCATCATAGGGGCCAAGAACCCTCCTTCCATTAACTTCATTTCTCTTTAATTATTTTATCAGGTGCTTATATAAATAAAAATAATATACAATGAAAAATTTGAATAGTTATGTTCAAGCTATAGTAGCACTATAATCTGAAATAAAATACATTGATTCACACCCCTAAAAATGAAGTATGTAGATGATAACAGTTTTAACTTGTCACTAATATTTCATTTATTCAACCAATATTTATTTAGTGACTATTTTTGCTAGGAACTGGGAATAAAATAGTGAAAATGTCAGGCAAAGCAGAAAACATGAAGGCTAGTGAGCAAACTGTCAAAACCATATGCTTATATTTTTTAACTAATACATTTTAATTATATTTCATGCATTTTTAATTTTTTCATAATTTTTATTATGAAGTATATTTGGAATATTCCACATAGTTAATAGAAAAAAAGTATTTTAAACAGAAATGCATTTTTTGACAATTGACAAAACCATTATTTTAAATTGCCAATAATATTTAGAGGTTCTGCAAAATGAGGAAAATTGTCCTGCTGATTTTGCTAGAAAGAAAATACAAGATATTACATTCTACCTAGAGGCCTGGTGCATGGATTAGTGCACTGGTGGGGTCCCTAGGCCTGGACTGTGGGATCAGGCTGAAACTGGCTCTCCAATATCCCCTGAGGGGTCTTGGATTGTGAGAGGGCAGTTCTTGGGTGACGCACCCCAGAATCAGGCTCCCTCCTCTCTAGTTCTGGGTGAGTCACCCGGGAACTGCCGCTGCCAAGTCACCACAGCTTGGCAGCTCCTCTGTTGAGCATCTGCACCCTGGTGGTCATTGCATGTCATAGATACTGGTCAGATGGTCGCTTAGGCTTTTATATATATGGATATAAACTTACTTTCTAGTTTTAGGAAACTAAAATACTTTAACAAAAAGTCAACATCTAGGAAATTGTGTTTTGAGTAACCTAAACAACAAGTATCCACATTAGTTATGTATCCTACACTCAGACTTTGAACTTCATGTTCTGTCATGATTTCTACCTGCTTTGACAAAATCTACTTCTTGGTAACTCATGGTTTGTGCATTCAGTGATTCTGGTCAAAGATATTTCCAAATTACTTCATGGAATTAAAATTCATATGGATTGTCTAAAATCCATGTTACTGGTTCTCATGTGCAGAGGTTGAAACAAAGGAGAGTTTCCTAGGAATATTCACATTGATTTTTTTAAAAAATCAAGCATGCCTAGTTTTCTCCAGAAACAAAAGGAAATCCTAGAACAATGCTTATTCTAGACAAAAGAGCTTATTAGCCTGTGTTGATGATCCTCTACCAGGAATCATAATAGACCAGACTTATCACAGGGTGAGGGGTAGGGGGGGAATAAGTATATTTTGGAGGGGAATTAGGGTGTGTGTGTGTGTGCGTGTGTGTGTGTGTGTGTGTGTGTGTGTGTGTGTGTGTGTGTGTGGTGATTGGAAAGGTATGATTTTAAGTAAAGAAACCAGAAGTATAGTGAGAGGGTTGCCATGAACTTTGTTTTCTGCCAGTGCCATTCCCCATCCCCAGCTTTAACCTCCTCCTCATCAGTTCAGAGTAAGAAAATATAAATGCCAAGACCATGAGGGATAATCAAACAGTTTGATCCCAGGAAGATTGCAGAGCAGATAATGAAAAGAGATAACTAGCTGAATTCTAAGCTAACTATACTGCCCAAATCTAAGGGCTTCAAAAATGGCAATTAAGTAATATTTTTAGGGGAGAAAAAGTTGCTCAGAATATAACTTCTGAAAGTTTCATTGAGCTCATGGACACTTCTGGAAGGATGGAGTGGAACAAATAGGATGTGGCTGAGCCTGGGTTGACGATGGCAGGAGCCGCCTTAGGCACTTCATAGCGTCCATAACCCATCAAAGTTAAAGTTCAGTGAACTGAGGATAGGCTTTCACCCTTCCTTCCACATACTCATGGGTCTAGATATAAAATTGTTCTAATCTAAGAGGAATTTACAGAAAAAGTAATGAATTTCTAGTAGTGCATGAACTGCAGAATAAATATCAAAAGCTGATTAGTGTACAGCACAGGTTATTAATTAAATGGGGGTGAGAACTGATCCAATTTTTTTTTATTCTTAAGAAGACAGACTAATAAAACATCTCTGAATTTCACCTCAAAGATGTAGTAAGCTGGAAAGAGTGTTATTCCCATACTTACAATAAGGAGAAAGTTGGACAAGATGCAAATTAATGAATTTTTTCTAACCTGTCAGAGAACTGAGGTTGCAGACACAGACCATCGCATCCCCCTCATCCTCCAAACAGAAGGTTTAATCTGTGAGAGAAAGAACAAAAACTGACACCTCAGGACACTGGTGCATTACAGGTGGGTAAAGGGAACAAGGGGAAAGAAACAGAAACAGGTACTAAGTCTTTAGATTGATGTAGTCCCATTAGTTTATTTTTTTCTTTTGCTTCCCTTAATTAAGGAGATGATCAGGAAAAAACATTACTAAGAGATATATCTGAGATTTCATTGCCTAAGTTTTCTTCTATAATTTTTATGATTTCAAGTTTTCCATTTAAGTTTTTAAGTTTATTCTTATGTATAGTATATAAAGGTGGTCTACTTTCATTTTTGGGGGGCACTTATCTGATCAATTTTTCCAACACCATTTATTGACTAGACTGTCTTTAACCCATTGTGGGTTTTATTTCTGGGCTATCTATTCTGTTCCATTGCTCCATGAATGTTTTTATGTCAGTATCATGCTGTTTGATTACTATGGCTTTGTAGTAGAGTTTGATATAAGGTAGTGTGAGTCTTCCAATTTTGTCTCCTTTCTCAAGGTTGTTGTGGCTAATCAGGGTCTTTTTTGGTTCCATATACAATTTTGGAATAAAGTGTAGTATGACACTGGTATTTTAATAGGATTGCATTGAATCTATAGATTGCTTTGAGTAGTATGGACATTTTAATTATGTTAATTCTTCCTATCCATGAACACAGTATATTCTTCCACTTATTTGTATCTTCCTCTACTTCTTTCTTCAGTGTTTTACAGTGTTCTGAATGTAGGTCTTTTACATCCTTAGTTAAATGTATTCCTAGACATTTTTTTATGATGCAATTGCACATAGTACTGTATTCTTTTCTTATATTCCCTTTCAGATAATTCATTATTTGGTGTATAAAATGTTACTAATTTTTGGATATTTATTCTGTATCCTGATTTATTTCATTTACTAGTTCTGATAGTTTTGTGTAGAATCTTGAGGGTGCTCTATTTACAGAATCAGGTCACCTTCAGATAATGACAGTTTTATATCTTACTTTCAAATTTCAAAGCCTTTTATTTCATCTTCTTATCTGATTGCTATGGCTAGGACTTCTGGGACTATGTGGTATAAGAGTGGTGATCAGTATTTTTACTGATCATAAGAAAAATTCTTATAGTTTTTGCCCCTTTAGTATGATGTTGGCTATGGGTTTGTCATATATGCCCTTTATTATTTTAGGTATGTCCCCTCTATTCCTACTTTGCTAAAAGTTTTTATCAAATATGGGTGCTGGATTTTATCAGATTTTTTTTTGCATCTGTTAATATGATCATGTGATTTTCACCCTTCATTTTGTTTATACAGTATGCCATATTTATCAATTTGAAGATATTATACCAATATTATATTTATTATATCAATGGAATAAACCATACTTGGTCATGCTGTATGATTTTTTTAAAAAGTATATCCAGTTTGCTAATCTTTTGCTGAGGATTTTGAGGATTTTAGCATCTATATTTATCAGGGATATTGGCCAATAATTTTCTTTAATTGTAGGGTCTTTATCTGGTTTTTGAATTAAGATATTGCTAGCCTCATAAAATGAGCTTGGTAGTTTTCCTGCCACTTGAATTATTTTGGAACAGATTGAGAAATATATGGGGTAGTTCTTAGAATGTTTGGTAAAATTAATTTCTGAAGCCATCTGGTCCAGGACTTTTCTTTGTTGGAAGGTTGTTGTTTTTATTACTTTCTACAATTTCATTTGTAATCTGTCTATTCAGATTTTCTTATTCTTCCTGAGTCAGTTTTAAAAGATTGTATGCTTCTATGAATTTATCCATTTCATCTAGTTGGTCCAATTTTTTGTATATATGTATCTTTAATATTATCTTACAATCTGTGGTCAATTGTTAATAAAAACTTTTTTTCATAGCAAATAAAACCATCCACAAAATGAAAAGACAACCCACTGAGTGGGAGAACATATTGTGCAATGATACATCTGATACGGGGTAAATATCCAAAATTCATAATGAATGTATACAACTGAACACCCCAAAAAATAATCCAATTAAAAATGGGTAAATCTAAATAGACATTTATTTAAAGAAGACATATGAAAAGATGTTCAATGTCATTAATCAGCAAATTAATGGAAATTAAAACCATAATAAGATACCATCTCACACCTGTCAGAATAGCCATCATCAATAAATCAACAAACAACAAGTGCTGGCAAGGATGTGGAGAAAAGGGAACCCTCGTGCACTGCTAGTGGGAATGCAGACTGGTGCAGCCACTGTGGAAAACAGTATAGAGTTTCCTCAAAAAATTAAAAATTGAACTGCCATTTGACCCAGGGACTCCACTTCTGGGAATATAGCCAAAGAAATCTGAAACTCTGATTCAAAAGATTACATGCACTCTTATGTTCATGGCAGATTTATTTACAGTAGCCAAAATTTAGAAGCAGCCCAAGTGCCCATCAGTAGATTTAAAAAAGTGGTATATTTACACAATGGAATGGTACTTGGCTATAAAAAAGAAAGAAATCTTACTCTTTGCAACAGATGGATGGACATAGAGAGCTCTATACTACGTAAAATAAGCCAATCAGAGAAATACAAATACCCTATGGTCTCACTTGTATGTGGAATCTAATGAACAAAATAAAAACAGACTCATAGATACAGAAAACAGATTGACAGTTGTTAAAGAGGTGGGGAAGCTGGTTGAAAAGTTAAGTTTTTAGGCAAAAAGAAAAAAAAAGAAAGAAAGAAAACTTCATAGACATAGACAACAGTAGGGTGATTACCAGAGGGAAAGGGGGCTGGGGATAGTATAAGAGTGTAAAGAGTGGGTAAATAGTGATAGAAGGAGATTTGCCTTTTGGTGGTGAACTCACAATGCAAATACATATGATGTATTATAGAATCGTATACCTGAAACCTTTATAATTTTATTAACCTACTAGAGGCCCGGTGCATGAAGTTTGTGCATGGGGGAGTGTCCCTCAGCCCAGACTGCACCCTCTAATCTGGGACCCCTTGAGGGATGTCCGACTGCCTGTTTAGGCCCACCGGGACATCCCTCTCACAATCCAGGACTGCTGGCTCCCAACTGCTTGCCTACCTGCCTTCCTGATTGCCCCTAACAGCTTCTGCCTGCCTGCCTGATCACCCCTAACCACTCCCCTGTCAGCCTGATCAATGCCTAACTGCTCCCTGGCTGGCCTGATTGCCCCTAACTGCCTTGTCCTGACAGTCTGGTCACCCCCCCCAACTGCCCTCCCCTGCTGGCCTGGTCTCTCCCAACTGCCCTCCCCTGCAGGCCTGGTTGCCCACAACTGCCCTCCCCTGCAGGCCATCTTGTGGTAGCCATCTTGTGTCCACATGGGGGCAGCATCTTTGACCACATAGGGGCAGCCATATTGTGTCTTGTAGTGATGGTCAATTTGAATATTAATATTTTATTAGATAGGATGTTACCCCAACACATTAAATATATATTTTTAAAAATATAGGTATTAACATTGAAAGAGGGACAATAATATATGCTGGGTTCAGAACTATAGCTTTATGAGAGGCAAGAAAACTTGAGGACATAGTACCTGCCCAAGATTGAGGCTTCATCAGTAAATAAGAGAATGCTTTACCTCTCTGCCACATCCTCCACATAAATATACATCAAATGAAAGTGATAGAATTTCTCTGGGGTGGAGTATAAAGAAAGCCTCGAGGCCAAGGGTGAGCAGACATTGTGGAAATAACCTCTGGTCCTGAGGGCATACCCATCTAGTGGAATTTATCAAAGTTGTGTTAGAGAACCCACCCTAAAATGACATTAATGAAAATAATTGCAAAGGTAAAAATCAGCTTGATTTGTGTCCCAGCTTTAGGCTGCCTGAGTAACAGAAGGACTCCTATAATACCAAATGTTATACTTTATATCTACACCACCCTTGTACCTTATTTAGATTATTGTTGCACACCTGAAGGGCAATCTTACAGAGGACTGCAACACCAACTATTCAAAAGAATATCACTTAATGTGATAACACTTAATATCATTCAAAATGTATTAGTTTTAAAGATTAAGGGCTATTTAACCTTGAGGAACAAAAGCCTATGAAATATATACTAGGTGTCCAAAACCACTTAAAGGATTTTTAAATAGAAAAATTACCTATTTTTGTATATGGCATTGAAGGATTGAAATAATTAGAACCAATGTGAATAAATAATTGAGATCTATGCTTTCAATCATGGAAGAAATAAATTGTAATTATTGAAAGTAGTATAAAGATAAGCATATGACTTTAGAGATGTCTCATTAAAAGTGCTCAAGTATATGGTAGATGATCAATATTGGGAAATATTTTTTAGGTAACTGATCATTGTTGTATCAAATTATATTTAATACTCACTGACTATATTATTGTATCAGAAACTTATTTCAAATTTTTCAATTCATATTTTTATAAATACCTTTTGAAAAAGAGAATTCATGATTATATGTAGGTTAAAAATTCTACATAATATTAGAAGCTATAACTCTTCTAAACTAAGTTATTTGGCAGGTGATAGTACTAACTTTTTATTTCAAAGGAAAAAAGCAATTCAGAAAAAATTTTTTTAAAAACAGGCCAGATATTTATATTTATGTATTAAATGTACTAAAAATAATAAAGCTGCTTTGTATTATGCATTGCCTACCTTTTAAGAATGCAATCTTCTTCTAGAGGAAAGCGACCTCAGTACATTCCATGAATCATCTTTTAGACAGGAAGCACTGGACTTGCCAATATCAGTGAAGGTGACTCCCTTATAAGTTTCCTTTCCTTTGTCTCCAACTTCCACCAGGTTCTTAGACAAATTTAAAAATACCATTTGTTACTTAATGACATATTTTAATTTATATTTAAATATAAGAAGTATATAATTTTAAAAAATCTTAAAAATTTTTATAGCTTGTGATTATAGGGAAGATTTCATGAAACAAAAGACATAGAACTAAAAATGGCTTTTGTGTTTTCACCTACAAAAAAAGGAATTTGCTGCCAGGAATAACAAAATGTGAAACAAGACTTGCAATACATCAATACATTTTTTAAAACATCTGCCGCAAAGTTGGTTGAACAGATGTGGGGGGATTTGTGTTTAGGAAGGGAAAAGTATTTTGGAGCCACACAAAAGGGCTATTTGTTCTGTGGAGACTCCTGAGGGATGTCAATGATAAGAAGGCGACACTCTTAATGCAGCCTTATTCTCCTGAGTCAAAAAAGCACAAGGACATTACCCATCTACGTATTCCCATAAGATATTATCTGGCAGTAATTTAACAAGAAATACTATGAAAAACAATGTAGCAAGCACTATATCATTCTAATAAAAATCATTTAATTAATAAAGAATTCAGATTTTAACTCTATGTTAAGATAAAATCCAATGAGAAAGCCAGTGAGTTTATTTAAGCAATATAAATAAAATACTTGATTTTTATCTTATAATTTTTAATAATTCATGTTTCATAATTAATTTAATTCATATAAATACCAACATTACTAACCTAAGAGTTTTAAGAAAACTGGGGGGAAATGAACAGCCAAATTATATTATATTAATTATATTATCAACGGACTTGTATGCATGCATATAAGCCTAACTATTGGACACAGACAACAGGGGGGTGAGGGCATGAGGGGGGAATAAGGGCACATATGTAACACCTTAATCAATAAGGGAATTTAAAAGATTACATTATCACATTTGCCTTCTTCAATGTTTCTGTTTTCTATGACATTTTACATTAATCAACAATTGAAAATTTAACTAGGTAATGTAGAGTAGTTCATTTGTCGATCAGCATGTCCATGAACAAAATCAACAAACCAATCAACCACACTAACAAAAAAGCCCACCCTGTCACATAGCATAATGTACTTGGAAATGGCACTCACTCCCAAAGGCCTATGGTGCACACATTTCAATTAACAAAGCTAGTTTCATTGTTAAAGCCTTATATCAGTGGAGAAAAAAGTTTAATCCTGCTATAGGGCCCAGGAAAAAAGGGAAAAATATTTTTGATCAATAACACAATCTAGAATATATATATATGTGTGTATATATATATATATATATATATATATATATATAATTATATTTTAACCCTGGAGTAGATATCCTAATTCAATCATCCTCTATTTTAGATGAGTTTGTTGGGACTTCGTATGAAATTTTAATAGGCTCTGATTGGATAAACAAAATAGTCTCCACAGTTATTTATTAATGATTTATATACCTGAATACCGTACTGTTAACTCATAATAAAAAGTATAGCAAGTACTATCTTTAAAATCCTTATTAAAAATAGCCTTTATCAATTGCCCTGGCTAGTATGGCTCAGGTGGTTGGAGCATTGCCTCATTCATCATAAGGTTATGGGTTTTATTCCCAGTCAGGGCACATACCCGGGTTCAATTCCTAAAGGTAACCCATTGATGTTCCTGTCTCATATGGATGTTTCTCTCTCTCTCTCCCTTTCCTCTCCTCTCTTTCTAAAATCAATAAAAAACATATTCTTGAATGAGAATTAAAAAGAATTGTACTGAATTATAAACAAGTATTTATTAATCTTAAATGTTGATGATATAATATAAGAAATATGATTATGCAAACTAGGGGTGATGAAGAGACAATTTTGAGGTTAATTTCTAAGAAATTATAAAAACTCATCAATGTCTTTAGAAATTGATGACATTGGTTTATACCTGCAATAATTTCACAATACCTATGAATTAAATCCCATAATCAGTGCATCATTAATATATGTTAAGCTTTTCTTAAGTTGACAGTCAGGATTGTGGTATATTTAACTCTTTAGGTAAACATGTGCCAACAAAAAAGAGATTTAAAAAGTCTAGATCAAAGAAAGGAAGCAAGTGCATACAAAGAACTAGAAAAATAGTTAAAAAGAAAAGAAAAATTAATGTGTAAAAAGTTAAGTGGTATATAGAATAATCTGAACTAAGAAATGTCAAAGATAGCAGTGCCCCAAGCAATCCCCTGGACCTGTCTCTTGCTTTAACGGTGTTTTTGTGGAACAGACCCAGGAATGCCACTTCTTACAGCCTCCAACCAACCTCCCACTTCTTTCCCAGGCACCAGCTTGAAACCCACTAAAATCATCCTCAGCCTCCAAGATCAGCCTACATTGTATTTTGAGCTTAACTTCTTATTGCTGAGAAACCATGAACTCTCAAATTCATCACTACTTTTATAGTGGTTTTTCTTTTAAGACTATGTTTTGTTTATTTCTGCTTGGTCTTTATTATTTCCTTTCTTCAATTCACTTTGGGCTTTGCTTTTTAGTTATTTATCCAGTTCTTCTAACTGTAAATTTAGATTACTTACTTGATATTTTTCTTGTTTCACTAGGTAATCCTATAATGCTATGAATTTCCTTCTTAGGACTTCTTTCAATGTGTCTCATAGATTTGGGGCATTTGTGTATTCATTTTCATTTGTTTCAAGGTATTTTTTGTTTTTCTACTTGATCTAATTATTAACTCATTCATTATTTAGTAAGATTTTACTTAGCTTCCACATCTGTGTGTGTATTTCAGTTTTTTTTCTTGTGATTGATTTCCAGTTTTATATCATTATGGTCAGATAAGTTGCTTGACATGATTTTAATCTTTTTAAATTTGTTGAGACTTGTTTTGTGTCCTAACATGTGGTCTATCCTAGAAAATGTCCCATGCGCACTTGAAAAGAATGTATATTCTGCTGCTTTGGAGGTAAATGTTCTGAAGATATCAATGAAATCCATCTGATCTAGTGTGTCATATAAGGCTTTTGTTTCTTTATTGATTTTCTGTTTGGAAGATCTATCAATTGATATCAATGGGGTGTTAAAATCCCCCAGTCTGACTATATTACTATCATTATTTCCCTTTATTCTATCAAAATTTGCTTTACATATTTAGATTATCCTATATTGGGTGCATAAATGTTTACAAGGGTCATACCCTCTTGTTGGATTGCTCCTTTTATCATTATGTGGTATACTTCTTTGTCTTTTACTATAATCTTTGTTTTAAATTCCATTTTGTCAGATATAAGTAATCCTATCCCAGTATATTTCCCTTTCCATTTGCATAAAATATCTTTTCCATACTTTTACTTTTAGTCTGTTTGTATCTTTCTTTTATTATTATTTTTAATCTTTACTGTTGAGATTATTACAGATGTCCCTCTTTTTTCCCCCCATAGCTCCCACCCTACCCCAGGCCCTAGCCACCCTATTGTCTGTGTCCATAGGTAATGCATACGTGCATGTAAGATTTTTGTCTAATCTCTTCCCGCACCCTCCCACACCCACTTCCCTCTGAGAATTGTCAGTCTGTTCTATTTCCATGCCCCTGATTCTATTCCATTCACCAGTTTATTCTGTTTATCAGATTTTTTTACTCATGTGATTTTTAGATTCACTTGTTGATAGATATGTATTTGTTGTCACTTTGTAGTTCATAACTTTTTATCTTTACCTCTTTCATCTTCTCCCTCTTCTTAAAGAATACCTTTCAGAATTTCATATAATACTGGTTTGGTGGTGATGAACTCCTTTAGCTTTTTATCTGTGAAGCTCCTTATTTGACCTTCAATTCTAAAAGATAGCTTTGCTGGGTAGAATAATCCTGGTTGTAGGTTCTTGCTATTCATTACTTTGAATATTTCTTGCCCTCCCTTCTGGCCTGCATAGTTTCTGTTGAGAAATCAGCTGAGAGTCATATGGGCACTTCCTTGTAGGTAACTAACTGTCTTTCTCTTGCTACTTTTAAGATTCTCTCTTTGTCTTTTGCCCTTGGCATTTTAATTATGATGTGTCTTGGTGTGGTCCTCTTCATATTCCTCTTGTTTGGGGATCTTTGTGCTTCCTGGACTTGTAAGTCTATTTCTTTCACCAGGTAGGGGAAGTTTTGTGTCATTATTTCTTCAAATAGGTTTTCAATATTTTGCTCTCTCTCTTCTTCTGGCATCCCCATAATTTGGATGTTGATATGCTTGAAGTTGTCCCAGAGGCTCTTTACACTATCTTCATATTTTTGGATTTTTTTTTCTTTTTGATATTCTGGTTGGGTGTTTTTTGCTTCCTCAAATTTTAAACCATTGACTTGGTTCTCAGGATCCTCTAGTCTACTGTTGAATCCCTGTATGTTATTCTTTATTTCAGTCAGTGTATGCTTAATTTCTGAATGATCCTTTTCCATTTTTTTTTTTTGCATTCTCACTAAGATCCTTGAAGGTCTTACTAAGTTTCTCAGAGGTTTCTAGAAGATTCTTGAGTAATCTTATAACTGTGGTTTTGAACTCTATATCCATCAGTTTGCTTTCTTCCATTTCTTTCATTTGTGACATGTTTCTTTGTCTCTGCATTTTGTCTGCTTCCCTGTGTTTGCTTCTATGTATTGGGTAGCTGCTAAGTCTCCTTGAGTTGATAGAGTGGCCTTGTGTAGTAGGTGTCCTATAGGGCCCAGTGGCTCAGGATCCCTAATCATCTGAGGTGGACTCTCTTGGTGCACACCTTTGTGGGCTATGTGCACAGTCTTGTTGTAGTTGAGCCTTAATTGCTGTTGATGACACTGTGGAGAATTGACCTCCAGGCCAATTGGCTGTGAGGACCAGCTGCGACTACAGTGGAAGAGCTGTGCTGTGCAGGAGACACCCTTATGGAGCAGGACTTGCTTCAGTGGGGCTTTGGTGCTCACTGAGTCTGCCCCTTGAGTGTGTCACTTATGCATGTGAAGAGTTGTAATCTGATATGCTCTCACACTGACCACTAGGTATATTGGCTCTTGGGTCTCCAGGGAGGTGCAAAGTCAGCCACTGCCTGGGGCCACCCAGCAGGAGCTACAGAGAGATCTGAAGATTCCTCTTCTTTGTATTGGGTTTGGAAATAATTTTAAAATTATTTACATTGTAACTTCCAAGACAAGAAGTTCCAAGTTGAAAAAAGTCAAATATTATAGAATATGCAAATAAGAAGTCTTCTAAGGAGTAATAGGAACAAGAAGAACATGATTTGAACACATGAATTAGTAAATAATAATAATAAAAAATTATTCTTATGATTCTTTTTTCATTTTAGTATTGAAATATTTTAACGTTGAGTACCTATGCTGAGTTACAAAGGTTCTATGATTTACTTTGACCATTATATTCAAAATAAGTGAATCTATATGTGAGCTTCAAAAAATAATGGGCAACTGAAATCATAGTGAAATCATTTTTAAGTTTAGAGAAAATAACTTTTGAAATGGGAAGTATTTTGCATTTGATGAGATCTAATTAGGTTTTGTATAGTTATAAAGTTTGTTTGTTTTATCTTTATTTTGTTCCTTACTTGAAAGTGTGGATATTATTTTTAAAGTATCATTTTAGAAGTTTAGCAGAGGAGGAGCTATGGGTGGTTTACATTTATAAGATCTCCTGGCAAAGACTCCTATTTGCAAGTAAATATTTAAAACCCTTGTTTCATTTTATAAACCCGATAAAAAATTGATGTCTCTGATGCTCCTCTGAATCAATCAGAATAATGTTATTAAAATAGGATTTAACATAAGATGTGATATGGAATATGCTTTACATAGAGTTGACGTTATACTTAATGTTAGTTCTTCCCCTTCAATAAATGTAGCTACATTGAATATGAATAAATAAAAAATATTAAAGAGTATAAATAGAGAATAATAAAACAATCTGTGTCATACTGTTAAATTTCCTCAAATCTTCACATTTATGCTAGTCTTTTACTTAAAGTATATTTTCATTGATTTCAGAGAGGAAGGGAGAGGGAGAGAGAGATAGAAACATCAATGATGAGAGGGAATCATTGATCAGCTGCCTCCTACATGCCTCCTACAGGATCAAGCCTGTAACTGGAGATCAAGCATGTGCCCTGACCAAGAATAGAACTGTGATTTCCTGGTTTATGGGTTGATTCTCAACCACTGAGACCCAACAGCCAGACTTTTTGTTAGTCTTATTTCATATTTGAAAAATAGCAAATAGAAACTTTGAAATAAAAAAATTCTTAATAGCATCAATTGTTCATACCTCTTATTTTGAAGAGAGTAAAAGGAGGTTTGTAATGTCTGGGTAAGACATCTAATGTCAAATAAATAATTAATAGCAGATCTGAAATTTAATTGTCATTTTTCTTTTAAATCATGGTAGATTATAATGCATTATGTAATCTAGTTTCTAATCTTACCTGCTTGTTATAGGCTGCACTCTATCCCCTCCAAATCCATATGTTCATTCATATATCTTATACCCCAGTGTCTCAGAGTGTGGCCAGATGTGGAGATCAGAGTCTTTAAAACAGTGATTAAGTTAAAATGAAATCTTTGGGGTGGGAGGTATTCCAATATGACTGGTGTCCTTATAGGTAAAAAAATAAAATAGACACATAGAAACATCAGTCACATGTGCATGCAGAGGGAAAAGCATGTGAAGACAGAAGACACAATGAGAAGGTGTCATCTGCAAGCCAAGGACAGAGGCCTCAGAAGAAGCCTATCTTAATGTTACGTTGATCTCAGATACCTAGCCTCAAGAACCTTGGGAAATAAATCTCTGTTGTTTAAACCAACTAGTCTGTAGTATTTTCTTATGGTAGCCCTAGCATACTAATATGCTGCCTATTTTAATATGTGAACACATCATAAGTAATCTACTGGTTGGCCTTTGGTTTCTAAGGTTTATTTATTATTACAAACTAGAGGCCCGGTGCATGAAATTTGTGCACAGGGGTGTGTCTCCCTCAGCCCAGCCTGCACCCTCTCCAATCCGGGAACCCTCGAGGGGAGTTGGACATCCCTCTCACAATCCAGGACTGCTGGCTCCCAACTGCTCGCCTGCCTGCCTTCCTGATTGCCCCTAACCTCTTCTGCCTGCCAGCCTGATCACCCCCTAACCACTCCCTGCCAGCCTGATTGATGCCTAACTACTCCCCTGCCAACCTGGTCACCCCTAACTGCCCACCCCTGCAGGCTTGATCACCCCCAACTGTCCTCCCTTGCAGGCCTGGTCTCTCCCAACTGCCCTCCCCTGCTGGCCATCTTGTGGCGGCCATCTTGCATCCACATGGGGGCAGCCATCTTGTGTGTTGGAGTGACAGTCAATTTGAATATTATTCTTTTATTAGATAGAATTAGGTAGGATAGAGTCCTGGTGCATGGGTGGGGGCCAGCTGGTTTCCCCTGAAGGGTGTCTCGGATCAGGGTGGAGGGTCCCCTTAGGGTGTGGGGTGGCCTGGGTGAGGGGCCTGTGGTTGTTTGCAGGCCAGCCACCTTCCTCTCCCCCCCACCCCCCCAGCCCGTGACCCAAGTGGAGGCCCTGGTATCTGGGATTTATTTATCTTCTATAATTGAAACTTTGTAGCCTTGAGCAGAGGCCTGGGCCAGCCAGGGCTGCAGAAGCTTGGCTTCCTCCATTGCCAAGGAAACCCAAGCCTCCTGCTCTTGGTTGGGTTAATTTGCATGCTCATTCCTGATTGGATGCTTGGTGTGGCTTGTGGGTGTAGGGGATGTATGATCAATTTGCATATTACTTGTTTTATTAGATAGGATACACTTGTCAGTGGTTCACCTTTACTGGAATAATTTGTTCAGAAGCAGTGAGCATAAAGGAGTTATCTTTTATGTAACACTAATATGTGTAGTATGAAGCTTCAGAGAGTCCTGACAAGAGTAGATTGCATGCTACCAAGAGTAACTAGTATACTTTATAGCTTAGAATTTGTATTTGGGAACATGCCAATATATCTATTTATCTTGCCTATCCGAGTTGTTAGAATTAATCCATGTTACCTCAGAGTACTGCTGATCCCAGAACAATTGAATCTAAAGTATCATTTCTGTATATATTTCCTAATATAATTCAATCCTCCATCCCTTTCTATTCTCAGCATACCTTTCACTACTTAAGCATGTTTTATTTTTTTCTCTACTTTGGAAGAAGTAAACCACTTTGGCCATGCCTTAGATAAAGTTAATTAAAAAAAACACACAAAAAACTACCCAACTATTTCCTTAGAAAAAATTATCTACTAAAATATATAATTTTGAAAACTTGCAAAATGTGCATAATGGAACTGAGAATGAAAGTGATGTCACCAAAAACTGATATCTGTCACTTTTAGTCAGAAGACAAAGTTTAAAAGGAAGAATATATCTAAAATTCCTTGAAGTAGCAGGACAAGGATAACATCATGAACCATTTCCAAAGAATAAAAAGAGCAATCTTCATTTTTTTGTTATAAAAATATTGGCATGTTATGCTTCATAATTAGATCACATATGAGGCCATACCAGGAGTCAAAGATAATTCAGAAGTTGATTAGAAAATGTACCTTTCAGCCATCTTGCTCTCAGCTTATCTGAACCTGACACTTGCAGCATTTGCCATGCATATTGAGGCAGTGAAATGGTTTTTATTATAGTGTGCTTACTGTTGTCAGTTTGTTTTCAAAACTTGGTCTTGGCTAAAAGGGACATTTCTTCCTGAATATCCACCACCCAATTCCACAGGGTTTATATTCACTTTATGAATATTTAGTTTCATGTTTTCAATTGGAAAATTCCATGGAAGACACTTTTTCACTACAGAAAGTAATGAAAATACCATACAAATAAAATAGATGAGTAAAATCTGCCAAAATCCCATGTAAACGGCAGCATTATTTTTATCCAATAAAATATCTTTTTAAAAAGCCTCAGATATCAGATGATAGATTTTTTCTTTATTAATTAAGGTATTACATATATGTCCTTATGCCCCCGATGATAGATTTTTAAGTTACTAATGTTCCTGTTTATGATGGCACTTCCAAGTAATGATGTATTCCACAGCATCTTTACTTATCTGTAATTTCCCTTTACTTTCCACCCTGTGGCTCACTTGACTAGAAATATATTCTTTCTGGTTTGCAAAAATTTTCAAGAATACTTTTGTCCATGGATATAGTAATAACATAATTAAAAATGAGGATCTATTTGGGGGTATAATAATTTTCAACTCATTATATTATCACTACCATAACCATTCATCTAACTTTACCTCTGGTTAAAATAAATAAATAGATAAGACTTTATAATTGAGTGGCTGTGTTTGGGGGAGATAATAATGGGGTAGGGAGAAAGAATTATCCTCATGAGGAGGTATCTTTATAAGATTATTAAGGAGACAATTTTATCAGTGGAAATTTTTTATTGTGTTTTGTGCCATAAATACAATAATATTTAAGCTAGAGAAGTAATACAAATAAATTGTAAAGATGTTAAGAACTTGGGCGATCAAGGGAAGTGGAGGAGGCTACAGGGGATAAATGGTGCAAGACAGAGACTTGACTTGGGGTAGTGAACACACAATTCAGTGTTCACATGATGTGTTGTAGAATTGTGCACCTGAAACCTGTATAACTTTGTTAACCATTGTCACCGCAATAAATTCAATGAAAATAAATAAATAAAATATCAAGGGCTTAAAATAATTAATTGCTTGGCACAAAATAAAGGTAATAGATGCCATAGTTACACACATACACATTCACACACATTGGTTGGTTAAAGCTTCATAGCAAGTAAAAATAAGTGAGATTATAAAGTAAAGCTACAGGCAACAAATGTAGCAAGAGGGAATAAAATAGAAAGGACAATAGCTTGCTGTAAATTAAGAAGGAAATAAAAAATTAATGATGAGTTTTTAGTAGCCAAGATACTGCACTAATATTTTAAACTTTTCTTGAAGAAAAAAAAAAATGGGGAAAGAAGCCTAGACGTTTAGAGAGTAATAGAGATCAGACTCATTGCAGTTTTAAAAATCTAATAAGAAAATAGAGTACACCTAGAATTGAATATGTAATATGATAGAGTTCAGGTGTAATTTTTAATAAAGTAATAAAATAATTATAAGCCACTAAGAATGTCTTAGAAAATCATATAGCACAGAGAGATAGAGCCTGTGCTTCAGAGAAGTTAAAAAACTAAACCCAAGAAAGTATTGCTGGACTCAATCTAATCTCAATAGATACCTCAATAATATGAAAATGTATTTAAGAGATAAAAGTACAAAAACTTTACCTAGCTGGAAATAATACATTGGGAGATTTCTTTGTGGGAAAATACATGATTATTTTGTCTTTTGAAGTAAATCTCCTACTATATACTGATAATAACAGCAAAAACATACACAAACATACAATGAAACACTTTCAACGTATAGCCACAGATATGAAACAATTAAAAGGAAGTTATTTTATGCCAACATCCTATATAATAAAGGGTAACATGCAAATTGACCCTAAAGGAGGAATGACCAGTCGCTATGACACACACTGACCACCAGGGGGCAGTTCCTGCATTGAGCGTCTGCCCCCTGGTGGCCAGGGCTGGTGGTCAGTGTGCCCCCACAGAGGGAGCTCTGCTCAGCCACAAGCCAGGCTGATGGCTGCGAGCACAGCAGGGGTGGCAGGAGCCTGTCCCCCCTCCTTGGCAGCACTAAGGTGGAGCAGGCCTAGGCTGGCAGGTGGATATGCCCAGAGGGGTCCTGGGCTGCCAGAGGGTGCAGGCTGGGCTTATGGACCCCCCGAGTGCATGAATTTTCATGTACTGGGTCTCTAGTTAAGTATAAACAAGCTGAGTGGCTCTATTAATATCAGAAAATGTAGACTTCAAAAATATAGTATCACATATAAAGTAATTTCATGTTGACAAAAGAGTCAAGTTATCAAAAATACAGTGTGAAATGTGAATTATGGACATAAAAAAAGGAAAATAGAAAGTAAAAAAGAGAGTTGTTAAATAGTTATTGCTCTGCTTCAATTTTGAAAAATGTCTATTTAAAACCCTCATGTACAAAAACAAAATCAGAAATTGATTATTGTTACTAAGACAAATTTAAAGTTCATTTTCAGTGGACAAAAGCACGGACAGAAATACAGAAAAATAACAAATTGAAAGTCATGAGGAGTATCTAAAATAAATAAAGTCATGACACTAGAATAAACAGAATGTCTGGAAGTCAAAATAATATATACATGTAAACTAATAGAACAATGGTAAACAGATGTGAATAGCCAATTCAGAGAAGAGAAAACCCAAAATTTGATTAAATAAATGAAAAAAATATTCAAATTTATAGTTACAAAACTACAATTTACAAACAACACATTAACACATTACCAGCATCAATTAGGAAAACATGCAATATGCCAAGTTTTTGTATCAGCTGTGTAAAGGGAAGAATGATGAAGCACTACAGTTGAGAATGTAAAGGAATGAAACTGTTTTAAACAGATTTGTACTCAAAGTAAGTAGAGGTAATGCCTTGGCCGGTGGCTTGGTTGGTTGGAGTTCAGGCCTGTATGTACATCAGAAGGTGGTAAGGTGGTGGAATTGATTCCTGGTCAGGGCATGTACTAGAGGACACCGATAGATGTTTCTCTCTAAAAGCAATCTCTCTCTCTCTCTCTCTCTCTCTCTCGTCTCCTATCTATCTATCATCTATCTATCTATCTATCTATCTATCTATCTATCTATCTATCATCTATCTATCTATCTCAAAAAATCAATTTTAAAAATCCCAAAACATATCCTCGGTTGAGGATTATGTTTCTTAAATATGTCAACTTAAAAAATCAATTATCACAAATGTATATGATTTAAGATGTTTGTCACAGAATTGCTTACAGTCGTGAAAGTTGGAAGCCAATCAGAAATTCATCATTTGGGAAACAGGAAACCCTGGTGAATATACACCACTATATGCAATGCAGCAATTAGAAGCAACCAATATCAACACACATGTTCACACAGTTGTGCACTTCAAGATGAATATTCCCTAAAAACATTATTCAGAGAAAACGTTAAATTCAATTGAAAAACATTATTTACATAAATTAAAAATGAATAAATAGGTGCAGATACAAGTAGAATTAAAGATTTTGTGGTAGGATTTGAGGTAGGTGCTTTTCATAGTTTATCTGTTCTATGAAGTGGGAGGCAAGGCCATCTGCTGAGAATGACATAGGTAGAGGAGTGTGGAGAATAGAAAAGTTTGACTATAGAAACTAGACAAAACAAATGTAATAATAAAATTTTCAGCAGTATTGAGGTCCAGCTGAGGTTAGTGACTATGAATTTATATTGCTAACAATCTTCTCAGTATGTGATTTTTCTCCAACTGTCTTCAACTGCCCCATAGGAGGCTTGGAGAAGACTGATAAATGAATCAGTCAAAAAAGAAAGTAAGAAATTCATTCACTTATTCAGTAAATAGACCAATTCTTGTGTTTTGTCTAGGCAGTACTTCATACTGACTTGCTGCTTCCAGTGGACAGCATAAAATGAGCCACAATAAAAAATGGTAGAGTTTGGAACAGATGAATTTAAAGAAGGTTAAGATATGTTTGGAAATTTAGTTAAAAGTATGATTTCAGGTAGTTACCCTTGAAAACCTGCTTTAAAACAGAAGAATGACTACATAAATCAGGAGGGATAAATTCTAATCATAATACTGTTATTAGTCAACTTTCTGAATTGAGACCCCAAACTCTTTTAAACATCAGTTCCATCATCTATACTTATAAAAGGGTAATATGCTAATTAGACCAGGTCTACCAGACATCTTCCGGTCATCCGGTCCTCCTCCCGGACAAAGCCGTAGTGGTGGGGGCTGAGGCAGAGGCGATTAGGGGTAATCAGGCCAGCAGGGGAGCAGTTAGGGGAGTTCAGACCAGCAGGGGAGGGTGGGTTGGGGTAATCAGGCCAGAAGGGGAGGGCAGTTAGGTGGTTAGGGGTGATCAGGCAGACAGGCAGGTGGGCAGTTAGGAGCCAGCAGTCCCGGATTGTGAGAAGGATGTCTGACTGCCAGTTTGGCCTGATTCTGTAAGGATAGGAGAGGGTGCAGGCCAGGCTGAGGGACACCTCCCCCCCACCCCACCCCGTTCATGTGCTAGGTCTCTAGTCTATCAAATGAAATGATAAGATTATTGTTCTTTATATATCTCCCACTACAGACCTAGTAGGGCAAATGATTCTAGCTGAGATCACCCAAATTACCACCAAATACTTGTACAAATTTAAACCCATATTCCATAATGGAATATAAAATGTTTTATTTTTGACTAGCAATCTCAAGAGTTATTAAGCTATAGGATTTCAAATGCATTATCTTTAGTTTCATTCCTACACTAAGAAGATTTTGAAATTATACTTGTCAGTAGAAAAATATAGCTGCACTCATTATTGTAAATAAAATGATGACAGAGTTAACATTTTTTTCTCTGATTTCTTTATCTGAAGCAGGACTATAATAGAAGTTATGCAGTTAAGAATATATTCAGTATGTACTACCTGAATTTTATGATTGCCTATATACTTTCCTATGGATCCATTTTATTCAAAACATTTGATCCTGAACAACAACAACATTTTAGGAACTCATTTTCCCAAAAATAAAATTTAAACTAATCATGATTTATCTTTGCAGTAAACTTTCAGAAAGTCATACAAAAAAGTAAATAAATGCTTTCTTCTCAGCGGTGTGCCTCATATACAATAGATGCATTTGGGAAGTAACAAATTTGATATACTCATTACCAAAATTTATAGTAATTCTATTTGTTTCTTCCAAACACCACAGTTAAGTCACCATAATATGTAAAGAAAAGATATATGGGCTATAATATTCTAATTATTTTAAAGAGCAGATAACCTAAACTATATTTTGTCATAGAGAGTACAAATAATGTATAGTATGAGGAAAATGTTCTGATAAAAGTGAAATTAGGACTTGATCTTTGATTTTTGAAATGTGACTTAGGAAACATGGTAACAAAAGATGTAAGAAGGTAAAATTAAAAATATCAAACTCATCCTGCAGCTGGCACATGGGTTGATGTCTAACCTCCTTCCTAATAAAGTATAATATATGTATATTAATGCATATATATTATACAAATATGTGCATATACTGTATATGTGTGTTTGTATAATCTACATCCACACATATACACATCTATGTTTGTTCACATATTTCTGATCAACTTTTTCTTTTCAGGAACAGGATTATATTTCCTACCCCTATTTTTTAGCTAGATAGTGCCATTAAACTAATTTTAGTGAATGGATTTGGAACAGAAATGACATGTGTCTCTTCCTGGCCAACACATGTAATTGCTAGTACAAGACCATTCTTTCAATGGTATTCATGGAAGAACGTAAGGAGATAGATCCACAACATGGAAGTCAGCTCCCTGGGCAAATAACACAGACCTACAGCTAATTTTATATGACCAAAGAAAAAGTACAAAACAAATAAGTGTTTAAAAAAAAACCTACCCCCCACCCAATTAAAAAAAAGAGACGTGTGTTGTGTTAGCTACTAAGAGTTTGTATTTACACAAAACAAATAGTCCATTTGTTTTGATATAATTGCCATAATTATTCCCAACGTTAAGTATATTGAGAACCCTGATGCTAATACAGTTGAGACATAGCTTAACAGTAGGTTCTTTTTAAGTAGCTAAAGAATGCTACATATTCTGATATAATATTTGTTCTTGTTTTTATAAATATGATTATCAAGGTTGTATTATTTGTGGGAATTAAAATATTCATGATTCTGGTCACCAGGCAAGTTATTTGGTCATTTTTATTTTTCAAATTAATTATGTGTTGACAAAATGGTAGGTCTTATTTTGCTTTAATTCAACTTGTTTAACCGTTTTAGGTTAATTGCTTTTGCAGTTGCATTCTCCTTCTCTTTTACATAAAACAAATCACACATTGCCATTTTATAATCAGAAGTGTGTTTGTTATTTTCAATACTTTATTACTTATTATTTTTGTTATAGATTTTCAGATACATTTGTTCAAAATCCATGCCCATATAGTTAGGCATTCATTTAAACTGGAGTTAAACTTTCTATGGAAGAATTTAGAATGTTTCAACTAGCATGCCACTGATCAATACACCTTAGGATGAGGAGATTCTCATGTTTTCCAGTGTAACATAGTAAGAGAGCAAAGCAATACATAAAAACTCTGCCCTTAATGTCTCATCAAGTTCTGACCAATTTTGAAGAAGCTACTCTTCCATGAATAAATAGTTGGTTGTATGTGAACTCATCCAAGATATCCAAACAGATGTCTGCCCTATAGTCATCCTACCACAGATTAGAAGATATATAAATACTAATCCAAATATGAGCAACATAACTTTTTTCAGTAAAATTGGGTCAATAAAATAACCTAATTTTTGACAGTCAGTTTTGAGGAAAGCACAGCTGTTTGAAAAATCACAGGTGTGACTCTTTATAATTCTTAATTTCTTCTAATATTAATAACTTAAAAAGTTATTTTCTCACTTCCTGAATTTCTTGACTTTATAGCAAATATGATTGCAAATTGTCTTTTATTCAAATCTAAAAGGCAATTTTTTTGTTAGCAAATACAATTTTCAAGTTATTAGTAGATAATTAGTGAGAGACCTGCAATTTTATTACTAACATATCTTAAAAATTTTATTTTATGAGAATATCAAGTACTTAATATCAGTGTTTTAGTGATTAGTTATTTGAATCACTTTAGGTTATTGGACATTAGTTAACAAATATCAGTGTTATGGTATAAATCCAATCATAATTAAATATGTCTATTTATTTATTCCCTAATATTTATGAATGCCTAAAATATTCCATTTACTCTTCAATGTCACTCTTAACTGATAAAGTTTAAATAGGAGAACAAGACTAGAAGGGTTACTTTATATGTCAGGATATCAAATTGATGATGTCCATAGCAGTGACAGAAAATACAGATCATGCACCTGGAAAACTTGTTTTAAAAGAGATTTTGACTTTCTCTTTGTACACAAATTCACCAGAACTTTGTAGAGTCAATACACATTTCATAGATTATTTTATAATTCGGTACCTTAATTTTTATAATGTTGGAGATGAAAAACTGGATTTTTTTTTTTTTAGTTTCATAAGAAGCTTCATTAGTTTAAATCCTCCAGATTTTCTTATTTCACTTAATATTATACTACCCCAAATCAGTTTATAATTATATTCAGGTAATATTAGTGCCTGTTTCTATTTTTATTGTGAATGATCAATCATCCTTCTTATAATTTCATTTTTAATTTGACTCATTTGTTAATCACAATTAAACAAAAATAATAGTAGTTTTGATTCCTTTTATCATTTAACTAGAGGCCCGGTGCACGAAATTCATGCACGGAGGGGAGGTGTCCCTCAGCCCAGCCTGCACCCTCTCCAATCTGGGACCCCACGAGGGATGTCAGACTCACAATCCAGGACTGTTAGCTCCCAACTGCTCTCCTGCCTGCCTTCTTGATTGCCCCTAAACACTTCTGTCTGCCAGCCTAATCACCCCCTAACCACTCTCTTGCCAGCCTGATTGATGTCTAACTGCTCCCCTGCCAGCTTGTTTGCCCCCAACTTCCCTCCTCTGCCAGCCTGGTCACCCCTAACTGCCCTTCCCTGTTGGCCATTTTTGCTGGCCATCTTGTGTCCACCTGGGGGCAGGATCTTTGACCACATGGGGTCAGCCAAATTGTGTGTTGGAGTGATGGTCAATCTGCATATTACTCTTTTATTAGATAAGATAGAGGTCTGGTGCATGGGTGGGGGCCCACTGGTTTGCCCTGAAGGGTGTCCCAGATCAGCGTGGGGGTTCCCTTGGGGTGTGGGGCAGCCTGGGAGAAGGACCTGTGGTGGTTTGCAGGCCAGCTATCCCCCCTGGCAGCCCAAGCAAAGGCCCTGGTATCTGGCATTTATTTATCTTCTACAATTGAAACTTTGTAGCCTGGAGCAGAGCCAAGACTTCTGCTTGCTCCATGGTGGCAGCCATTTCTATTGGGATTAATTATCTTCTATAATTGAAACTTTGTAGCCTTAAGCGGAGGCCTGGGCTGGCCAGGGTGTGTGGAAAGCTTGACTTCTCCATCTCCAGGGAAACCCAAGCCTCCCTCCTGCTCTCTCTGTGGTGGCAGTCATTTTGGTTGGGGTTAATTTGCATACTTGCTCCTGATTGGCTAATGAGCATGGCTTGTGGGTGTAGCGGATTGATGGTTAATTTGCATATTGCTCTTTTATTAGATAGGATTTATTTTTAAAATTCTCATCCAGAAGATATGTTTACTGATTTTTAGAGAGGAAGTAAGAGAGAGAGCGAGAATAATGTGGATATGTGAGAGAGAGAGAAACAGATCTTAGGGGCCCAGACTTAGGATCTAACCTGTGAGCTTTTTGGTGTATGGGGTAACACTCCAACTAACTGAGCAACTTGGCCAGGGCTCCTTTAGCATTTGAAACATAGATAGAAATCCTGAAAGTGATTCATTTTATTTTCTTAACTTTTGAGATTGTGGTTTCATAAGGCATGACCTGAAATTGATGATGCTACTTTTACAAGGCTGAAATCAATAGGATATCCAATTTAAAGAGACAAAGTACAAAAATACGGTACATTATTCCTGTCACCTTCTCTGAGAATTTGTCTATCTTAATAAACACAAGTATACCCAATTCTTAAGTGAATTATTAGGACACTTCAGAATAATCTTGAACATTATAGAAAGAGTACAAGGGAAAATGCCAGCTTGTTTTTAATAAATATTTTAAAATTTTCAAAGTATTCTAAAACTCATCTCATTCATTTTTCAGTAAAATCATAAAAAAATTGGCAGGATATCCTGCCAATTTTTTATGATTTTATGTTTTATATATATATATATATATATCATTTCTTTTCCAAAGATGACAAAAACAGTCTCCACACGGTGAATTGAATTGCTGGCTTGTAAGTCAGGGATTGGTTTAGAAAAAGGGCTCTTTTACAGCCATTTCAGATTTTTTTTCCCCCATATCCATCAGTGTGTTCAGAAGTAAAGCCATCAAAGTGAACCTTCAATCTATTTCATATGGATCTATTTATCTGGTGAAAGGGGTTAGATATGTGTAATTTGCAACAAAGCAAAATAAAGTTATATTTCTTCATATTGTTGAGTGGTGTCCTTTATATTCTGCTCCATTCTATTATTAAACACTACCATTCTCTTATATGTCAGCAATCAATATGTTGATCAATAATTATTTTATCAAGCATCTACTATATGTTATGCAGATCTACATGCCATGGTGACTAAGAAAGAAAGGCTTCATAAAATCCTCATTTCCAATGAACATGATATGGGCTAGAATGTAAAAAAATATAACTAAAATGTTACTAACAATCTAAAGAGAATTTTAATGTAAACACCCATTAAATGTGAGTTCTGTCAGTGAATGATATAAAAATTCTGATAAAGAACAGAAACATTCCCTGATGGGTAGTTAGTGATGGACTCCCAAAATTTGGACAGAAAGGTGGGAATTAAATTAGCCTGGAGAATCAAGAATATAGATATGCAGCTTTTAAATGTCATGTGATTCTTTGATCTCGCTAGATGTAATATGATTTTCTTATTGGGCAAATGCATAAAGATACATTAGGAAAAGTAAACTTGGTTACCAAAGCATTCTGTATATCAGTCAGAAGAGTAATATTTCTTACTCTAATAAGTGCAGTAGTGATATTTAAGTCCTCATCTAAATATATAATGTTATAATTATTTAATTTTGTATTCTGCCACAACCTTTGTGACAAGGTTCAGGATCTGTAGGAAGGGCCAATGCACAAGTGAAATGTTATACAAGAAATGTGAATTTAGAAGGCATTTCAGGGCCAGGTGGAGTCTCTTTCTTGAAGAGACACACCGAGATCTGGCCTAGTCCATTTATTATTCTATTTTAGATATACATCTTGCCCTTAGTAAAGGACGGCAAACATGCAGCAGATAGACAATCTCAAGGTCTGTAAAGATGAGTAAGGTCCAGTAAACATTTACTTGGAGGCTATCAGGTCAGGAAATTGCTTCAAGCCACCACTATCTCAACACGAATAATTGGTGCCTAGCATCAGCCCTGCTAATGCTCAAGGTCATTGGCCTCCTGCATTCCTTGGTGCATGTTCATGACAGTATTGGCAAGCGATGGCCCCCCACAGTATTCCATGTGGATAAATTTGGTTTATTGTAATTTTGTCTTCTCTGTCACCATAGATCTTGACACATGATGAATCTTAATTGAACAAAGGAGAGCTTGAATTTGAAAGAAAAAAAAAATCAGAGTGTTAAAGTTGATACATGTGTTGTACTTAATTTATCAATTCACAGAATTAAAGAACAATATTTTAGAAGAAATCACAAAAGGCAAATATTTCAACAGTGATTTAAAGAATACAATCAGAAAGGTGAAATTCCTTCCATAATATTACAGAAAAAAATCAAGAAATTCCTTTCTAAAGTTGCATGTTCAAAAAAATGCAGAAAGGTATTTTAAAAACCTGAATTTTTAAAACCACAATTTGATTTGCTATCATACAAAGTTAAAGGTTCCAAATAATTGATGCACTTAAAAGTATCTCTATTTTATTATTTTATATACTCAGGATATCTATTCAGTCAAGCATAACTATAAAAGAATAAATAGTGAAATCATGTCTTTGTAAATTATATCCATAAGCTATTTAGTACAACATATATGAGAACAAATAGACATATCTACATGTATACATACAAACATATATATAAACATACAAACTTACAATTGAAAAATAAGCATGTCACAGTTCTTCCATTTATTGTAAAAATTCTCTTTTAGTAACCAAACATTGAATGCATATTTATGAGTTAGAAACAGGTAACATTCTCTCCTTTGGTATCTAACTTGATTATGAGGGAGTAACCTAGATGCTCAGGAGTCTTTGGATTATTATATATCTATGTCAGTGAGAAGCAGAGAAACAGAAAAGCTCTGGAAAATACACTCTTTACTCAAGAAGAAAATGAACTGATTTTGTTCTCTCACTAGGGCAATTTGTGCCAGATATAGATAATGATTATAGGTGGTCTGATATTATCTTTTCCTATCTTTGTTGAGAAATAGCTTTTCACACTTAGGATAGTTCACTCCTCTTTAGCTCTGAAAATGAAATATTCTTGCATTTGTGACCAAACAGAAGTCATCTTCCTTTTATATTGATAGAATCTCATAAATAGATCTTGGAAAAAGTTTCCATATTTAGAAGATAAAAAATAGCCTTTATAATATCCACAGCAAAAAGTGAGGTAAAAAAAGTGATGTATAGATATGGTAATGTCATTATCCTATCTAATAAAAGAGTAATATGCAAATTGACCATCACTCCAACACACATGATGGCTGCGCCCAGGTGGTCAAAGATGGCTGGCAGGGAGGGCAGTTAGGGGTGACCAGTCTAGCTTGGGAGGGCAGTTAGGGATGACCAGGCTGGCAAGGGAAGGCATTTAGGGGTTACGGGGCTAGCATGGGAGGACAGTTAGGGGTGACTGGTCTAGCAGGAGAGGGCAGTAGGGAGGGACCAGGCCTGCAGGGGAGGAGAGTTGGGGGTGACCAGGCTGGCAGAGGAGGGATGTTGGGGGTGACCGGCCTGCAGAGGAGAGCAGTTGGGGGAAACCAGGCCTGCAGGGGAGGGCAGTAAGGGGCAATCAAGTTGGCAGGGGAGCAGTTAGGCATTGATCAGGCTGGCAAGGGAGTGGTTAGGGGGTGATCAGGCTGGCAGGCAGAAGCAGTTAGGGGAAATCAGGCAGGCAGGCAGGTGAGCGATTGGGAGCCAGCAGTCCTGGATTGTGAAAGGGATGTCCCACTGTGGGATCGGGCCTAAACAGGCAGTCAGACATCCCTCAATGGGTCCCAAATTGGAGAGGGTGCAGGCTGGGCTGAGGGACACACTACCCCCTGTGCACGAATTTTGTGCACCAGGCTTTTAGTTTTTTAATAATAATTTAATTTTCAACCTTTATTTTTATAACCTAAAATACTCCAGTTTGTACTAAATTTTCATGAAAATGAAGTTATTTTGATATGTCCCATGTAAAAAAAGAAGTTTTAATTTTATACTCTTTGACTAGAATGTTAATGCAAACTTGTTATTGGAATGTGAATTGAAATGGTCATACAAAACAAGCAAGGGTATTCCTAGCAAAGGTAAAATATAAAGAATAAGGCCATTATTCTGGAAACAGAATAATTAGATGTGTGGCAAGACATTTTCTATTTATTAGATAATATGGTTGGATTTAAGAAAAAGTAAAGAGTGATATAAAAGAATGTTGAACTCACAGTAAATTTTTGTACCTGAGTAGGAAAACATAAACAAACAAAAAAGGGTTATCCCTTAACATCCTAAAAAGAATCACAACCTTATCAGGATTAGCTGTCTGTTTGAGTCATTGACTCTGCTCTGTTGTGCTTGCAACTAGTAATGAGCTAATTGCAGTCAAGATATGTTGAAGGCCAAACTGAGAGGTCAGCTAATATCTCTGAATCAGTAAGTGTTGAGGAATGTATTACACTTGGGAAAATTTTATATTTATTCTTTCTAGTTAGAAGAAAACACATTGATAAAATAGAAGAGTTTAGGAAAGCCACATTTGCCATTATTTCTCTCTGACACCTGATTTATATTTGCTCAATCTGTGTCAACTTGCAGGATTCTTTCAGCCTACCATGTTTGTTTCCAAATCGATCTTTAATAATGAATGTAAAAAAAAAAAAAGAAGAAGAAAGAAAAACATGGTTAAAAGGCAAAAGATTTATATGGTCTGAAACCACAGTTAAAATAGTAAATTTTGTTATGTATGTTTCTGTAGGGAGCGGTTATAGGGTTAGGCCTCGGACTGACCTGCTGGCAAAGTCACAAACAAGTCCCAGCTTGGAGGGCACAGCCCTCTAAGCATAATTAAGCTTGATCTTTTGACCGCTCCCTAGATCTTTCCTGAGTAACTAATGGGCTGTGGGAGGCCCAGCAAGTACTGCCAAAACAAGTGAAACTTACAAGAACATTGTAAATTACCTTTTTTTATCCCTGACTATAAAATAAACCATCAGCTTGCAGTCTGGATCTGTTCTGTGGCCTCAGCCAGGCACAGAAGATCCACCTAGAGCCAGCTTATTCTCTTTGTCTGTATTTTTCTTCATCCTTCACCAGCCCTCCCTCAGGCTCACTGAACCCTTGGCTGTGCTGGTGCGGCACTAGTGGCACCCAACATGGGGCTGAGTTCAGCCCAAGTGGCATTCAATGCGGACCTGAGTGTGAGGGAACTGAAATTGTCAGGTGAAAGGTTGCTCCAGTGAAGCACATGCAGAAAGCAAAATGGAAGGTAAGGAGTGCAGTTTAGTACTAGCTTTGTGTAAAACATGGGAAATTCAGGATCGCAGGGAAAGAATGTATGCTTATCCATACTTAAGACTATGCTCCAAGCAAGGGGCTGTTCTGTGAGGCATGAACAGCTTTTCGATTTTTTGGATTTTGTGAGTAAAACATACCCATGGTTTTCTGAGGAAGAAAAGGTAAATATAGAGGCCTGGGAAAAGGTAGGAAGACAACTTTGCGATCATTATATAGCTGAAGGTCCAGAGGAATTGCCTGCCTCTACTTTCAGTCTGTGGTCCCTGATTTGGGACTGCCTAGAGCCCACTCCAGAAGGGGAGTGGAGGAATGTGGCAGGAAAATGCAAATCTTGGCCAAATTGGGTGTTTGTGGCCAAATTGGGTGTTAGTTATTACTTTGGAAAGCAAAAATGAAAGAAAAAATTTAAGATCTGTCTTTATGTATTAAGCATGAAAAGAAATTTGGCCAGATCTGTTGCTGAAACTTCCCCCAAAGTAAGCAGGATGTGGGGGAAGGGAAACACGTGGCGAGCCAATATGGACGCCCACTCTCCCAGTATGCTAATTTAAAGTTTCCTTTCTAGCCATGAAAAAGTCTTAAAAATTTAGAAATGTATCTGGAATTTCTGTGCTTGTGGGGAGAGAACCTAGCTGTAAGACATAAAGCGTGCATGGTCTGATTTCAGGCATTTAGGTTGTCTTCAGCTGGATGGAATCTCTGAAAAAGCTATAGAAAATGAGAAACCCAGAACTGGTTCTTTTTCCTAAGAAAAACAGCAAAAAAAGTCTTCTTGAAAGAAATTCAAGCTAATTCCAGCAGCAGGATTCACATTTCCATAATAAAGAGTAGTTTTCAAAATGCTAATGAACCTTGTTAAAAAGTTAACTTTTAAGGCCTTCAAGAAAACCAGTAAATTCTCTGTTATAGAATTTATCCAAAGTAAATGCCTTAAAATAATTGGAATTGGATTTGAATCTCAAAAAAAATTGTTGAAGTACAGATTAAAAATGTATTAATTATAAAGATATAAACAGCCCAGGTAACTGGCTACACCCTTTAATTAATGGAGGAAGGGGTAGACGCCCTTCCCCCAGTAGACAGGTAATCTAGTTTCCTGCCAGGAACCATCTTTGAAAAATGTGGTAATTTACATTCCAATAAACCAAATCTGGTTTTCCAGAGCCACTGGCAAATAAAAATTAAAGTTTAAATTTGCCTCATAAAAAACCTAGAGGAAAGAATTGAAGCTATTTATTGATTATGTCTTGTATTTTTCTTAAAAATGTAAAGTGTTATTTATCTAGGAAATGCTAAATATATTTGACCTGCCTGCTTTAAAAGTTCAAAGTGCAAATTAAATTGGGAGAAATTATATAGTTGTGGTAATTAAATGCCTAAAGTATAAGAACTTATTTTTGAGAAAATAAAATGTTGTGTTTTCTCTAATAATTAGGAATTCAAAATAAGTTGCTTAGTATTGGTCTAATTAAAAAGAGGATTAATTCTGTGATCCCAACCAAAATGCAAAAACTAGTTTAAAATCTAATTGATATCTTAAGATAATTATAAAAAGTATTATAATCTTTAAATCATATATGGATATATATATATATCTATATATATATATATCTATATGTATATATAGATATATATATATATTGATGGTTTTTTCCATGTTAAAATTTCAAGGCTTTAACAGAGATGATTCTTGGAAAGCACCAAGGGCCTGGAGTAATACAAGAAATTTATTCTCTCTTCTTAAAGGAAATCTTTCTAAATTTAACAGATTTAATATACTTGAAATTGCATGGAAAGCCTTATCAAATAAAAATTAATCAATGCCTAGCTGCCTTTCCGGTACTAAGTCCTCCCTTAGAGCTAAAGACAGACAATGGACCCGCATACACTGGTTCTGCTTTTCAACATTTTTGTCAGCAATATCAAATATCATAAAACTGGTCTCCCTTACAACCTTCATGGTCAAGGAATAGTGGAAAGAGCCAGTCGTACTCTTAAAATGCAATTACTAAAACAAAAAGGAGGAGACGGATGTTATGTGTCACCTCAAAACAAATTCAATCATGTTCTTTATACTTTAAATTTTTTGAATTGCGATGCAGAGGGTTGTACAGCAGCCGAAAGGCATCGGGCCTCCTGTACAATAGCCTCCGTGGAGTTAGCCCAATGGAAGGATACACAAACCAGACAATGGTTTGGACCAGATCCAGTAATGATGTGGGGAAGAGGTTGTGTTTGTATCTTTCCAGAAGGAGCAGCGCAGCCAATTTGGGTGCCAGAGCATTACGTGTGTCACCACAATGGACCCAGAGAAGCTCCTTGTCCCATCATTCAAAAGACTGAGAGTTACCCTGATGACAGCAAAGCAGAAAAGGAAGATGACAAAGGCTATACAAAAGACCGAGGTGCCAACATAAGGTCAGCTGAAGAAGTTAACAACTGAGGCCCAGCAGATGGCAGAAAAGCAAGAAGTGGAAGCTACTCCCTCAATCATGTTTCTGGCCATGCTAGCATTGGTTAGCTGCCAGTCTTCTGCAAACTTTTGCACAGCCAAGTCCGAGGACTCTTGAGTAAATCAGCAAAAGAAACTTTCATTTAGTAGGAAAATGTTACTGTAGTTTGATTTCTCTATTATTGTTGTGTTGCATTGGCATTGTTTTATTAATAGCCATGTCTGGGTTTTGCATTTGCATTGTTTTGTTAATATTTTAATGGTCAGAACTTTGTTCTTGATGTTTAAGTTTTACTTCCATTATTAGTAGCTTAAAATTAAAAGAAGGGTGAGATGTAGGGAGCAGTTATAGGGTTAGGCCTCGGACTGACCTGCTGGCAAAATCGCAAACAAGTCCCAGCTTGGAGGGCACAGCCCTTTAAGCATAATTAAGCTTGATCTTGTGACCACTCCCTAGATCTTTCCTGAGTAACTAATGGGCTGTGGGAGGTGCAGCAAGTGCTGCCAAAACAAATGAAACTCACAAGAACATTGTAAATTACCTTTTTTACCCCTGACTATAAAATAAACCATCAGCTTGCAGTCTAGATCTGTTCTGTGGCCTCAGCCAGGCACAGAAGATCCACCTAGACCCAGCTTATTCTCTTTGTCTGTCTTTTCTTCATCCTTCCCCGGCCCTCCCTCAGGCTTGCTGAACCCTTGGCTATGCTGGCGCAGCACATGTTTCACCACGATAAAAGTAATTATTTTTTAAATGAATACTTTAGGCACTTAAAAATTATGCTTAGGCTCTAGACAGTTTGGCAAAGTGGATAGAGGGTAGGCCCTTGGATTTACAGGTCCTTGGTTTGATTCCGCTCAAGGACACGTAGGTAGGCTGCAGGCTTGTTCCTGGTCAGGGTGCTTATGGGAGGCAACCAATTGATGTGTCTCTCTCACATCAATATTTCTTTCTCTCTGTCTCCCTCCTCCCCTTCTACTCTCTCTAAAAATCAGTGGGAAAATATCATTGGGTGAGGATTAACAACTACAAAAAATTATGTTTAGTGTTGAAATGAGTTATAAATGAAAAACCAATGTCCACTTATTTTATGATATTTTGGTAAAAATATTTAAATTGCATATTGAAATGCATATTGTTTTAATAATTAATGATAACTTTGTTTCTTTCCTTCCAACTTTACTCCTAATATGGCTAAAAAATAATGATTGCTTATTAGAGAGAGTGGAAGGGAGAGATAGAGATAGAGATAGAGACCAATTTGTCATTACCCTTACTTATGCATTTATTAATTAATTTTTGTATGTGCCTGACTAAACCTGCCACATTGCATATCAGGATGATGCTGAAATCAATTGAGCTCTCTAACCAGGGAAAAAATGCATATATATTTTTAATATACTCAGTGATTTCACTGTGAGGATTTTACTCAGGCAAAATTATTTTCTAAAATTATATTTATCATTTTTCCAAGGTTCTGAGCCATGCTTTTCTCTTAAAACTGTTTAATGCTGTTTATATTTCATGATCATAACAGCCTCAGATTTTTAAAATATGTAATTTAGTTCTCACCAGGAGCACTTGAATGAATACAAATGCCTTCTATAATGACAGACAAACTCTGAATATTGAGTCATGAACACACTGATATTTCCTGGTGTCACAGCACAATGCTCACTCATTTAATTTTCAGTTCAGTACTACCCTTTAAAGACACTAATAAATTATATTTTTCCAAACAACCCATTGCATTGATAGCATGCCTCTGGTTATTTTTCTTCATAAACTTTGGTTTGTATTTCCATATGTTTTTATTTTATCTAATTATCTCTTTATCATCCTACAATGTAGTTCTTTTATTTTTTTCTCTTTAATATGTAATATAAACTTCCATTAGCTTCCCTATTTTATTAATTTTATTGAAATCTTATTAAGACTTCATTCTTTCAAATCATTAATAACAAAGGTATCTATGCATTAGAAAGTTGATGCTCATGTTGATGTTTAACATAAACGTTTTCTTATGCTCTTTTATTTGACAATCCCTGCCTATAATACAGATATGGCTTTCTATTGTATATGAATTTATATTCATGAATTCATCTTGTACAAAAGTTATATAATACATTTTAAAATACTTTCCTAAAATCAAAACAAGCGTTATCCTTCTTAATACTAACAATTATATTAATTTACAAATATATTTTGTTCTTAACCATATCTCATTTATTGCACATGACTCATTTGCCCTGTTAGGGATTAATTGAATACATATTTATAACCTACAGCATATGTTGTTTCCTTTATCTAAATAGACACTACTTTTACGTAGTTCTTAAATGTGCATATGCTGTGAAACATACAGTGTAATAGACATTTTGACATGAAGTAGACAGACTTTGATTGCTGTACTGTTTTATCATATCTAAACCATGATAACTCATCTAAGTATGACTTTTTTATAAAAAACTCCGAGTAAATGTTCAAAAATTGACAACTAATTTTACTTTCTATGATTATGACAAAACAATATCCCAGAATAACTAATAATCTTCCATAATTTTCCTATCCATATTTTTTGTTTTGTTTGATTGTTTTGTTTTACATCTCTCTACTTAGCACTGCCAAAATAAATAAGATAAGGGAAAGTAATAGATTGTAAACTTAATGACACTCTGTGAACTGAATTGCAAGATTTTCAAAGCTGAATAACAAAAAGCATTCATATGCATCCTGTTCAATTTATTGATGTTTGTTTTATACTCAGAATATGGTCTATGTTGGTGAATGTTTCATGTGCAATTGACAAAAATGTATTCTCCTGTTGTTGGATGAAGTATGTCATGACTATTTGGTTAGGTTGATTGATGTTTTATTTTAGGCCTTCTATATTCTTTTATTACTGAATTTTTAAAAAATGTATTCTATATTTTATTAAAAGGAAAGTTAATGGTTAGAATTATAATTATGGACTTACCAATTTCTTTAAATTTCATTTATTTAATTTTATATTGAAATTCTCTTCTTAAGTTTACAAATATTAGAACTGTTATCTTGTTAAATAATTGACACTTCTATTATTATGTAATGACACTTTTTATCCATGGTAACACTCCTTGTTTTGATGTCTACTTTGTCTGACATATTCTGTCTTTTAGTTAATGATCCACCCTTTTATATGTAACCTATCTACACTAATAAAAGAGAAAGATGCAAATTGACCATACCTCCATGATGCCCACCAGCCGATCAGGAAGGAATATGCAAATTAGAAGGACAAAGATGGTGGCTGCCCAGCCGCTGTAGGTGTGGAGAGGCCTGGCAGGGCAGGACGCCTACTATGCCAGAGTCTGTAGTGAAGAGGAAGATGGCAGACTCCTGCCTGAGTCTGCAGTGAAGACAGCAGATTCTGGCTGGAGTCTGTAGCGAAGATGACAGACTCCCGCTGGAGTCTGCAGTGAAGACAGCAGAATCTGGCTGGAGTCTGCAGCGAAGGCAGCAGACTCCAGCAGGAGTAAAGGCAGAAAGTGGCGGCCAGAGCGAAGTCCTGGGTCCCAGGTGCCGGAGGAAAACCAGTGCCAGTAGCCAGGGGGAGGAAGGCCTATTCATGAATCTTTGTGCAACGGTCCTCTAGTGTTATTATATTGGAAGTGGGTTTCTTATAGAAAGCACAGAGTTAGGTGTAACAGAATTAGGCCTTGTATTTTTACCCAACCTGACAATCTCTTAATTGGTAGGTTCAGAACACTTATATTTTATATGATTAATGCTAAGTTCAGGTTAAAATATTATACTAGCTGTTTTCTATTTATTTCATCTCTTCTTATTTATCTTTCCCCCTTTAGCTGCCTTATTTAGGATCAATTGAAATATTATAAATTATGATCCTATTTTTCTTCATGTTGAATTATAACATACTTCCTACTTATGGGAGCTTAAAGAGGATAGAAATGGAAAATATATAGTGGCAAAATAATAAAAATAACTGGGTCCTGCAAACTTTCTACAGACTCTATTTTTTAGGGAACAAAATAGAAAGAAGTTTGACTGTATTTTTTATTTCTAAACCAGTGAATAAGCATAAGAATATTTAAGAGTAATTCAAAGCAAAAAACAAACAAAAAAAAGATATATAAGTATATATGAAAAGCAAACACATTTTTTTCTTTAAAGGATGAGAGAGTAAATACTTAAGTTTTTCAGGCCACCTAAGGTCTTTCATGCACATTGCTTTCTGTATTTTGTTTTCTGTTTGTTTGTTTTTTTTTTTTGCCACTCTTAAAATGTAAAAGCCAATTTAGTTCAAGGACCAAACAAAATAAGTCATGAGCTGGACTGTGCTCCTGGGCCTCAGTTGGCCATCTCCTATTCTACAGGATTCTTTAATACTGCATACTTCATAAATGTCATTGCAGTCAGTGATGGCTGGACATGATATGGACCCAGCAAAGGAGGAAATTACTCTCTTTGCTAATAAAGATGACTTTTGTTGATAAAGTAGAATGTAGTGCATGGCCTTGGAATAGTATACACACTTTTATTGGAACTGTAAACTACCAAGTAAGTCTATGTGAGTACAATTAGAGTCAGTCCCAACATACTCACCGTGATTAGTACCCCTGATTTTATACATGGACTGACATCTTTAGCAAATAAAACGTACCATTTTTAAGTCTTTATTATTGAAAGAATTACATATATCCCACTTTTCCCCTATTGACCCCATCTCCCCACCCCAGGTCTTCACCACACTATTGTCTGTGTCCATGGGTTATGCATATATGCATACAAGTTGTTTGACCTCTTCCCACTCACTTCTCACCTTCCCTCTGAGATTTGACAGTCTGTTCCATGCTTCTATGTCTCTGGATCTGTTTTGTTTTTCAGTTTATTTTGTTCACCATTTTTTTTTACCCTCTTGCCTTAAGAATTCACTTCATAGTGTCTTAGTTTTTCATTTGTTTGATTTGTTTGCCATCCTTAAAATGTGACCAATTAATGGAGAATAATCGTGGTTGACAATGGCAGCTTAAATTGATGCTTCCTCTGTAAGTTTCTTAAGCTTAATTGAACTAAGACTTACTCATTGTCAGAAATGATGTCTTGGCATTCTGTGCTATAAATAACTGAATTTGGAAAAAAAATTGAGAAGATGGAACCAAGAGAATTAAAACTTTTATAAAATCAGAAGGACAAAAAGAAGAATTTTCCCCTAACTGATGAAAATAAATTGTGGAGTGGGGCTGCAGTGTTTGGACAGGTTGAAGCCTCGGACTAATAAGAGGGCACAGTCCTCTCATGGTAAAGCCACATGCAAATCCCAGCTTGGAGGGCAAAGCTTTCCCAGCACAATTATAACCAAAGGCTATAGTCCTAAGCTTGACCTTATGGTCTGAACCTGTGGTCCCAGGTGGCTAAGTGATGTAGGCTGAGGGAGGTGCAGCAAGTGCTGCCAAAACAAAGCTTGATAAAGTTTAGGTGCATGTAATTGAGTAGATTCAAAACCCATGGGAACATTGTAAACATCTTGACCAGGCCCTTACTTTGCCTCCCGGAATCTGGCTATAAAATAAAGACTCGGCTTGCAGGCTGTGGCACTGTCTCTCCATCCAAGAGTAGTGTCCCACCTAGCTCCAGCTTTATTATCTTGTCTGTCTTCTTTAGTAGTAATCCTCACTCCCCTCAGGTTCACCCCTGGCTGTGCTGAATTCGGCTCAATAAATGAACTTTATTTAGAGTCATTGGGATCTTCAATAAGAAATGTGGCTATAGCAGCTTATGAAGTAAGCCCAAACCTTGCTGCATTATGTTACCTTATTTCAATAACAAAGTTTAAATAAAATAAAGGTATGATAATGAAAATTATTAAATAACTAGAGGCCCAGTGCATGAAATTCGTGCACTGGGAAAGGGGGGATGGAGGGCTGTCTCTCAGCCCAACCTGCACCCTCTCCAATCTGGGACCCCTCGGGGGATGTCCAACTGCCTGTTTAGGCCCAATCCTTGTGGGCAGTCAGACATCCCTTTCACAATCCAGGACTGCTGGCTCCCAACTGCTCACCTGCCTGCCTGATTGCCCCTAACTGCTTCTGCCTGCCAGCCTGACCACCCCCTAACCACTCCCCTGCCAGCCTGATTGACACCTAACTGCTCCCTTGCCAGCCCGATCGTCCCCAACTGCCCTCCCCTGACAACCCGGTCACCCCCAAATGCCCTCCCCTGCATATTCCCTCTTTATTAGATAGGGTTTTTTCTTTAACATATTGGACAGCCCTAACTGGTTTGGCTAAGTGGATGGAGCATTGGCCTGCAGACTCAAGGGTCAGAGGTTCGATTCTGGTCAAGGGCATGTACCTTGGTTGGGGGCACATACCCAGTGGGGAGTGTGCAGGAGGCAGCTGATCGATGTTTCTTTGTCATAGATGTTTCTAGCTCTCTATCCCTTTCCCTTCCTTCCTGTAAAAAAATCAATAAAATATATTTAAAAAAAAGAAACATTTAAGATTTCTCCATATCTGCCTGGCTGGTGTGACTCAGTGGTTGAGACCCCAGGCTTCTGCCACTGGGAGGAGGGTCACGCTGTGGGGGTGTGCCCCTGCCAGGCTGAGACCCCAGCCCAGGCTGCTGCCGCTGGGAGGGGAATTGGGCCGTGGAGAGTGAATTTGTTTTTGTTTTTTATGAAGGGTCAGTAGGGCCTCTGGGCAGCATTCTGCCAGGCCACTTACTCTGCAGGCTCTCAGCAGCAGCCCTCCCTGAGACTGAGGGACTCCAGCAGGGCTGAGAGGACTGGGCACTGCCATCTTCTGGCTATGAGTATGGCCATTTTTGTCATGGAGTGATGGTAATTTGCACAGTACTCTTTTATTATATAGGGTAGCTTGAATTCTCTATAACATGTACTGATTTGAATGCCAAATAACTCTAATTCCATATCCCCTGCTACTTCTAACACATAGACTACTGAGAAGTACAAGTCAATCTATAAATCAATGCACTTACTCTCTTCATTGAAGTATGTGAAAAATAAATCAAGAATCTAGTAATACCAAATTAGAATTTATAATGGTAAAGAGCTCAGAACATCTGTTTCAAAATTGCTGTTACAACAATGAAGGTAGGCATCAAGTATTTAGCCAATAGCTTCAGATATAAAAACACACGCCCTGGAATAGAACAAGCTTTAATTAACTGACCCTTAGATTTATAATAAACCTTAGTAAAATCTGTGCAAGAAACATCCATAAATCTATTGGAAATATATTTTTTAATTAAATATGCTGTTTAGATATCTCACCAATAGTATTGACTCAACATTCCTGAGAGATGAGAAAACTGTTCTGGATTGCTTACTTATCACCTTCTCTTCTCTTCTCTTCTCTTCTCTTCTCTTCTCTTCTCTTCTCTTCTCTTCTCTTCTCTTCTCTTCTCTTCTCTTCTCTTCTCTTCTCTTCTCTCCTCTCCTCTCCTCTCCTCTCCTCTTCTCTCTCTCCTCTTCTCTTCTCTCCTCTCCTCTTCTCTCTCTTCTCTCCTCTCCTCTCCTCTCCTCTCCTCTCCTCTCCTCTCCTCTCCTCTCCTCTCCTCTCCTCTCCCCTCCTCTCCTCTCCTCTCCTCTCCTCTCCTCTCCTCTCCTCTCCTCTTCTCTCCTCTTCTTTTCTCTTTCTCTCTCTCCCTTTTTTAATTTGAGTTTCTTATTTCCAGAATTTGGTGTAACATTTTTCAAAACATCCTTATGATATATGTTAGAATTGTTGTCTGTAAACTACTAATGAAGAGCCAATAACTTGAAAAAGTTAAGGGGTTTGCCCTTACAGACAATCAGTTAAGGAGAGATGAAATTCTAAACACAAGCCTCTTTTCTTTAAAGGGTTATTTATTAGGGACTGTTGTGTAATATATATCAGTTTATTGAAATTCTGTATACATAATAAGACAAAATTTATTCTCAAAAGAATTAATGTAAAAACCATCATTTTTATTCAAAACATGTGTGACATAATGGCAATTTTAACTGTTGTAGCATGAGACCCTTCCCTACTATATATTTGAATACTCATAAGTAGTGATTATTACTTCTTAGTTTGGATGATGATATGCATGTTTTCTTTTTCTTTTGAGGGACAGATTTTAAAGTGTTAAATATCTAGTTTGTGTCAATGTTTTAAAAATGTATTCCAATTAATACAATAGAATTATTTTAATGTATTATTAATACAAAAAAAAGAGACAAGTCTAGGAGTCATAACCATTGAATCGTCTGTCATATTTTTTCTCCTTTGCTGTACATTCCAAACAAGCTCTTGCAACTCATTTTTCATCAGCTGCTTCTTAAAATCATAAAGCTAATTGTGCATTTAAGCTAAAGAATGAACCTCAGGGCATGCCCATCTGTCTAGACAAATAAGCACATATCCAACCTAGTTACGAGGATAGATTGTTCTTTAAATTGAGGTGATGGATGTGAATGTTTAAGAAATTATTAACTATTGAAAAGTACATAACTTAATGTATTGTTTTTCATTCCTATAATTGTATTTGAAACATATTATTGACTTGGGACAATTGTTACTATTATTATGAAAATGGTGTTATCACTAAAGTGTTTTCAGATTAACATAGGTAACTACAAGCATGAAGAAATGCATTAAAAGGTAATTGAACATTGCAGAAATAAAACTCCATTACACGACTCTTTTAAATTTATATACTTATACCTAGTGGTTTAAAACAAATTTCATTTACATTAATTCTGTTTTAACTAAAATCTGTGTCAAAATAGAATAGCAAGCAATTCTTAATAAAAGTTTGCAATATTAAAAAAAACAAAACAAAAAAAAAACACCTCCCGGCCAGCGTGGCTCCATGGCTGAGCATTGACCTAGGACCCAGGAGGTCAGAGTTCGATTCCTGGTCAGGGCACATGCCCGGGTTGCGGGTTCCATCCCCAGTGGGGCACGTGCAAGAGGCAGCCAATCCGTGATTCTCTCTCATCATGGATGTTTCTATCTCTGTCCCCTTCTGCCTTCCTCTCTGAAATCAATAAAAAACAACAACAGAAACACACACACACACACACACACACACACACACACACACACAACACAGAATGACAAGAGCACTATTATATCCAACTCAGTTAAACATGGTAATAATTCACTTATTCTACAGAGGTATTTTTACCCCTAAGCCCACTCTACTACAAAAGAACCACAAGATATGTATGTTACATTTTAAAGGACAACTTGTATTTAAAATACTTCAAAATAAATGATCTCTATAATTAACTTACACAGTTAAAGGATTGTCTTAAATTGAAGGACCATTTCTTTTACAGGTATAGGGTGAAAAGCATATGTTAGATATGAATAGAGTTCATGTGAACTAAGCAAGTAAGTCATATGAAGTCTAAGTTAAATAATTTGCCCTTGCTTTGGGTGTGAGGGGTGGTGGTGGGGGGTGGGGGGAGAGAGCTTTTCTTAATACTCATTTTTTTTTTAAATACAAAGGCCAATATTTGAATTAAAAAGAAAGAGGAATTCTTTTAAAAATGTTTACAAGGAACAAATTAGGGGGAACCAGTATGCTAATGAAAAAGCAAAAAGTAGTCCAAGAAGAATTGTGAGCACAAGAAGTATTTTTCTTTCTTAATCTTTAGAAAAGGTGGTTCATGAAATTGGAGGTAATCATTTCTGCTCATAGAGTGGCACACAAAGACTTGGAATGATTTTCAGTCACAGCAGGCAATTTATCCACACTTCTGAAAATTATCCTATTTCTTTGCATGTGCAATTCTGTTCATCCAAAATCTTAATTATGACCTATAAAAACTTTGCTCTAAATTTTTTCTTTCTATATTTGAAAAGTCAAGCCCTCTAGTCATAATAAAAAATGTGGTTTGATATTGCCTTTAAGGTCTGTTTTGCATCATTTTAATTTAGATTTCTACTAGAATAAAGATTTCCACATTAGTTGGCTTGCTTTTTAATTTTATAAAAATTCAAATAATATAGTTTTTACTCTTGTGCCAGCCTTTCTTATTAAATAGTATAATTGTGGGATTTATTCATATTATAGTAAATTATTTAAAGCATTAAGTCTATATGTCCCACATGATACTGTCAGTAGTATTTCTGCTCTCACTTTTTCTCTTTCAATATCCTTCTGCTCTTTCCCAATACTTTCTCACAAATGAATGAGCATGTTCCCTTTTTTCTTGGTATATGCATGTTTTGATGGAAAATATTCACCAGGTGGTTGGTAAAAACATATCCATAAGAAATACATTTTTAAAGTTGTTGCTCAACTGAAAATGATTTATCTTATTCCCTCATTTCATTAGAAATCTCCACTATAAGTTGTTTACACTAAAAATTCTGAAACTGTGGTTTCCTTATTTTTTGTGTGTGTTCTAATCCGTCATGTGTACTTTTGTTCTTTGTTCATTCTGAAAGGATTTAGAATTGTTATTTTATTCCTGGTATTCTGCAAATTCACACTGACATATACCTTGGGCTAGATCTTTCTTTTATTTCATTCTTGGGTCATTTATGGATGCTTTTATTCTTGAGAGAATTACTTACAGTCCAAAAAAGTTTTATATCATTATTGAAATATTTTCACCCTCATTTTATCTATTCTCTCTTTCAGAAAATATGGTGAGTTGGATGTCAAGCCTCCTAAATTAATCTATTTTTAATCTTTTTTATGTTTCACATTTCCTCCTACTTTCAATGATTTCATCTATTTAAATTTTGAACACTTCTTTTAAATTATTTTAACTGTTGTTTTATTTTCTTGTATTAAATGCTTTATTTTACAATCTCTATTTTGTGTTATAGATGAATTAATTTTTTCTCTGAACACATTAATAGAGCTTACATATTTTAACAATTTATTTTTACTGCATGTACTGTATTTTTTTTTTCAAAATATATTTTTATTGATTTCAGAGAGAAAGGGAGAGGGAGAGAGATAGATAGAAACATCAATGATGAGACAGAATCATCAATCAGCTGCCTCCTGCATGCCCCACACTGGGTGGGGATTGAGCCCACAACTTAGGCATGTGCCCTGAACAGAAATCTGACTGTGACATCCTGGTTCATAGATGGACACTCAAACACTGAGCCACACCGGCCAGGCTACTGTATTCTTTTACTCTCTCTACTGTTATTCTTGTTTTGTTTTGGTTGGCTTCTGCCTTTTTTGATGCAAACTTTCAATAAATCAGTGCAATTCCTTTTTTTGGCATTTCATACATAAAGGTTAAGAACTAATAAAATGACTAAAATTTTTGTAAGATCAGGTTTACTTATCAGGTGGCATTAAACAAAAGTTAGAGAGTGCGACTATTTTGTGGAGTCATCTTAAGGCAGATTCCATAGTCTTTCTAAGACTTCATTTTTCCAGAAAAAAATGTTCTCTAATTGATTAGTGGAATCCAGTCCTATGGAGTTCTCACCATTCATTGAGCTAATTTTTATTTAATATTCTGCTTTCTCTCTCTCAGTTTAATTCTGTCATTTACTCTGCCTGTGCCTCCCAGTCCACATATTTTTGCCTCAATTCCTCCAGTTTATATAATTCCTGATTCTAGGATGAACTGGGTAGAGAAGACACCTGATTCTCACAATTGTAGCTTTCTGGGGATCTAATTTGTCTTTACCTCACTCTTTGATCAACATCCTGCTTTTTACTGCCTATTCTCACAGCTATTGTTTATAGTACCTCATGCAACTATATTACACATTTCAGGAATTCTTCAGGGACTATTGTCTTATTTCTAATTGGGATTTTCCTTTGCAGATAGCAAGCGTTTCACTGTACTCATGGTATTTAACACTCTATCCAGCTCCAACTACCATGTGCTAAGTTATGATTATTTCCTAATTTTATAAAAAAATGTTTTCTAGCCCTAACTGGTTTTGGGTCAGTGGATAGAGTGTCAACCTGAGAACTGAAAGGTCCCAGGTTTGTTTCTGGTCAAGGGCATGTACCTTGGTTGTGGGCACATCCCTAGTAGGAGGTGTGCAGGAGGCAGCTGATCGATGTTTCTCCCCTATCAGTGTTTCTAACTCTCTATCCCTCTCCCTTCCTCTCTGTAAAAAAAAAAATCAATAAAATATATTTTTTAAAAATGTTATGTATATTTTTTTATTCTTGTTTTCATTGATTTGCAAATGGAAAGAACACACATTATTTACATTGACATCTTAAAATTGGTCAAAGTGTTCTTTATCAAATAATTTTGATATTTTATAATTTCTGATATTTAGAGGAATATTTTACAAAATTAGCCTTTTTTGTTTCCATTTATGAAATTTATATTACCAATATAATGTAGATCTTTGATGGTTGTTAGAGAACCATTAGGGATTCAAAAAGGTATTGCAAAATAAGTGTAATATTTTCTTAGTCTTTTTACATAAACTTGTACTATTGATATATGTTAAGTTTTCTAAATTTTTATACTTTTGTCTACCTGATAGTGATACCGTTATAATAACCTGGTTATTATTTAACATAAAAGAAGTGAAAGGAAGACTGGATAATATAGGCATGCCATTTATTCAGCTTTGCTAATTAAACACCCTCCAAATATGTTCCCTGTTAATTGATGGGGGAAGGGACCTGACAAGTAAGGTCTGAGTGACTGACTTGGGAAGATGCTTTCCTGTCAGTCACACCTGGAAACAAGCCAGTGGCCTGAAAGGAATGGCCACTGCAAGAGTGGAAACTAGATATTTAAACTCCTGGGCAAAAGAACACACTCTCTTGCCTCTCCTGCTTGCCTACACTCTGTGGCTTCTATGGACCCTGTGGCCCCTGTGGCTCCTGTAGTCCCTGTGGCCCATGGCCCCTGTGGCTCCTGTGGCTCCTGTGGCTCCTGTGGGCCCTGTGGCCCCTGTGGTCCCCAAGGCCCCTGTGGCTCATGTGGCCCCTGTGGTCCCTGTGGCCCTGTGGTCCCTGTGGCCTGTGGCCCCTGTGGCTGGGGCCACGCTCCCCTGCATTTGCCCATGTGGAACCCACACAATGGACCGATGGACTTTAATTAGCTTGGATGCTGCACTGGATTCCCTGCAACATGAAACAGAAGCTCTGGACACTGGCCTTGCTTTTGGCTCTACTGGAACCGCAGCTGAACCTTTTTCAGGACTGGCTTAAGGACATGGGACTTTAAAACCCGAGGAAGGTAACCGCCAATAAAAACCATTCATTGTTTCCTGTGAATCTTAGAAAATTATTTTACTGAAGATATTACAAGAGCCATCATCCCATGCCCACTGTGTCAGGGAAATCTGGCCCACTGATTTTTTGGTAACAATAGCATTTCATTATATATTATATTGAGACACATTATTAAAAAGTCAAAATTCCTAATGAGTATAGTAATAATGGGTTAGGTTCTTAAACTGCACATCATGTCCCACTGGCCTAGTTATAAACATCTCCTAGGTATTACAAATTAGAATCACTTGGCCAAAAAACCCATAAAATAGACATAAGAATATTAACTAATTGCATTTATGCAAAATATTTACATTTGAATCTATTGCATTGAATTATATTTAAAAACATGGTTTGGAAACAAAACTCAGGGATTGAAATTTAGATAATTTTTTTAAAATCCCATATTAGGTATACTAGAATTTTCTACATCCATGTATTTTATCCATTTCTTTCTATTATGGGTTAGAGTCCATATTTCCTGAGTTCAGATGGTAGAAGTACCCCTTAAACTCATGTGTGTTTAAATGTATCATTCTGTTGGATATTACCAATAGTTTATGTATTGGTCTGTGTTTCATAATATATGTGCACAGTCAACGTATTTTATGTTTTATGTTTGTCTGATTATAATTGGGGCCTTACACAGGAAAGGGAAACATACACATATTCTAACATATACTACATAATTCTACTTCTCTTTTGTGTATCAACTTTTTCCAAAACAAGCCACTTTCTAAAGAAAAATGCAGCACTTTGGTTTAGTTATTTCAGAAGAGTGTCAAGTATTTTATGTTAAACAAGCTTTTCACGTCAATGTATCATTTGCTTTCTAATCCATCTAGTTAAAAATTCTTCTAAAATCCCATTGTTTTACTAAAATTTTCATATTTACTAACTAGATAAAATATATCTTAATAAATATTTATTTCTGTGTATTTTGAATTATTTTATATCATTATATAACAAAGTCAAAATAATAGAAACAATCTTTTACCTATTTAGCAATTTGAAATACTCAATAATTGTTAGTTAAATATTCCACTGAGAATTTCTAAATTCTCAGTTTTCTGAACTCTTATTCAGTATGTGATTATTAAAATACAACTAACGTAATTATTTCAGTTTAAATTTCTCTTTGGGGGACATTGTCATAAGGATATTAACCTACATAATATATTTTGAGAAGACCCATGTGTATATAAGCATTTTCCTTATCAAGAAAATTAAATTAAATTACAATTTAATTTATGCTGTATTTAAAAGTCCAGTCTTCTTTAGGATTCTATTCTCATTACACATATAACCATCCAGTCAGAAGAAATAAGAGAATCTGTAAAATAAGTAAAATCATTAATGTATAGACAGACTTTGCTATTAGGTAAACATACTCTTGGAGACAAAGAAGGAAGTAATTCAACTTTTTATACTTAAATCATACTAAAATTACTTTAACAGCTGAAGAATAGATTATTGAAATTAAAACCATTTCAAAATCTACACCAAAAGCACAGTTTTATAGTATAATTATTGCAAAGATATAAAGAAGTAAGTAACAAAAATGCTGACACATCCATCCATAACTAAACTCCTGCAACCAGTCTTTGCTACAATAAAGCACTGTTTTATTAAGCACTTAATTAATTGCCACATTAAAATAATAGGGGTTCAACTCATAAAAATGACTTATGAGAATGAAGGCTTCTTTTGCTGTGTTACTGAAAATGCAAGCTGTACACACCATTTAATTTTAAAAATGTAATCAAGCAAAAGTGTGGGTGTCTAGTTTGAAGAGAAACTTGCAGTTCTTAGGGGATAAAAAAAAATATGATAGTGACATCTTTAGTTGAGAGTACCATTTACTGGAACGGGCTTTAAGCTAAAGTTTCATAGGCATTCCAAGCTGATATCAATAGAGGTTCTCTGAGGTTTTATGCTATAGATTTTATTTATTTTTAATTCTGAGTTGCATTTAAGACATGTATATAGTAATCCTATCTGCAGACTCTGTATATTTTCAGTATCATTTGAGGCAATTTTTTGAAACGCAGCTTAATTGTAAGAAATATTTAACTTCTTATTCTATTAAAGATGTTACACTATGGACTTTATATGCATTAATTTTCTTTCTCTCAGCAACCCTTTCAAGTTTATTCCAGTTTGCCAGTGTCTTAGGAACATTGGGGACTTTTCTAAAGCCATACAGCATGTTGTAGAAGAGCTAGATTCCTAATGAAACCAATATGTATGACTGCACAGTCTGCACATTTAAACTTAATCCCTTCTTTCACAGTTTTTTAATTTAGATGTACTTGCAAAATAGTGATCATTTTCAAGTTCTATGATATAGGTAAGATCTGGGGCAATAGAGACTAATGACTAAATTTCTGCCCTGAAAAAGAAAACAAAAAGACAGAGGATAAATGATCAATTCTCTTCAGAAACCATAGGGATGAATGAAACAATTATCCTTTTCCAGAGCTGGCCAAACATCAAAAGCTTAGTTTTGTCTTCTTTTAAAAATGCAGAATATTGCCTACCACAGTCATTGCATTAAAAAATGAAAGATAAACTTTTATTTCCTAAAAAAAAAATAAAGACTTTAACTGGCCCTCGCAGAGACATTCAGTTCAGTCATGTAATTATACAGCGATGACTGATATTATCCTCATAAAAGGCTGTAAAAGAGTGAGAAGTAGAGACAGTCACGATGACAGAAATGAGTATCATAGTAATTCACTGGGTTCTTAAATGTCTTCTTCACAAGGACCCCAACTTTCAAGAATATTTTACTCATGTAACCCTAATTCAGATTTATGTCAAGTTTCATACTTTGCCCCTATTTACCAGGAAGGCATGCTTAAGTTTTAACTCTTGCATGGATCTGAAATATGGTCAAGATAGTCTAGGCACCATAGTAAGATAATTTAATTATGCTTTTGAGAATATATTTGCTCTCAAACTCAATAAAATCAGGTAGAATGAAATTAACATTTAAATGGAATGTTGCAAAAAATTGCTGATAAAAATTTCTCCTTTAGTGACTACAACCAAAAAAACTTTAAAATTAAAATAATTGTCATTTTCTTTAAATATGCAGTGCCTTGACCACCAAAAATGTTGCTATCGTTTTTGATATGTCTGGGCAATAAAGCAATGTATTATCCAAATAGTTTTGGTTACATTAAATATCACTATGCTAGATAACCAATCATAAAGTAGTTTTTATAACAAAATTATAAAAATATTTTAAAACTTCTAATGTACCAGGCTAGAAACACATTAAGATGCAAGATAAGAAACACTGAGTGAGGATTTTATGCAGCAAGAACAAAAAATACAAAATTAAAATATTTTCTAATGCATTTGAAATTTATAAATCGACACTGTCCTATATAATAAAAGCCTAATATGCTAAGTGTCTGGTTGTCCTATCATCCATTCAACCAATGAAAGCATAATCCTATCTAATAAAAGAGTAATATGTAAATTGACCATATTTCTGCTATGCCCATAAGCCATGCCCACCAGCCAATCAGGAGCGAGTATGCAAATTAACCCAACCCAGATGGCTGTGGCCATGGAGCGAGCAGGAGGCTTGGGTTTCCCCAGCGATGGAGGAAGCCAAGCTTTCTGCCTGCCCTGGCCTGTGCTCAAGGCTATAAAGTTTCAATTATAGAAGATAAATAAATCCCAGATACCAGGGCCTCCGCTTGAGTTGCTGGGGGGCATGGCCAGCCAGCAAACCACCACAAGCACCTCACCAAGGCTGCCCCATGCCCCAAGGGAAACCACACCCTGATCCAGGACACCCTTCAGGGCAAACCAGCCAGCCCCCACCGTGCACCAGGCCTCTAGCCTATCTAATCCTATCTAATAAAAGAGTAATATGCAAATTGACTGTCACTCCAACACACAAGATGGCTGCCCCCATGTGGACATAAGGTGGATGCCACAAGATGGACAGCAGGGGAGGGTAGTTGGGAGGTACCAGGCCTGCAAGGGAGGGCAGTTGTGGGTGATCAGGCCAGCAGGGGAGGCCAGTTGGGGCTGACTAGACCTGCAAGGGAGGGCAGTTGTGGGTGATTAGGTCAGCAGAAGAGGGCAGTTGGGGTTGACCAGGCTGGCAGAGAAGGGAAGTTGGGGGCAACCAGGCCTGCCAGGAAGGGGAGTTAGGTGGGACCCAGGTCTGCAGGGGAGGGCAGTTGGGGGTGACCAGGCCTTCAGGGAAGGGCAGTTGGAGGGGGGAGCCAGGCCTGCAGGGGAGGGCCTTTAGAGGTGACCAGGCCTGCCAGGGTGGGAAGTTAGGAGCAATCAGGCTGGCAGAGGAGCAGTTAAGCATCAATCTTGCTGGCAGGGGAGTGGTTAGGAGGTGATCAGCCTGGCAGGCAGAAGCAGTTAGGTAGCGGTTAGGGGGTGATCAAGCAATCAGGAAGGCATGCAGGTGAGCAGTTGGGAGCCAGCAGTCCTGAATTGTAAGGGGGATTGTGAGCAGTCCTGGTAGGATTGGGCCTAAATGGGCAGTCAGGCATCCCTTGAGAGGTCCCAGATTGGAGAGGGTGAAGGCTGGGCTGAGGGACACCCCCCCCCAGCACGAATTTCAAGCACCGGGCCTCTAGTTAATTATGTATTTTTGTTCACCATTTTTCTCTTTCCAAGTAGTTGATCCATTTACAAAGCTCTGCATTCCAAATTCTGCCATTACTTTGAGTATTCCTTCTCTATCCATGGCTCCTTCTCACAGGAACTAAACCTGGCCTTACTCCGTCAGTGAATAATCCTGGTTTAATGAATCGGGAATGCATATTTTCCAAATGCCATGTGCTTCACATGCTATAGACCCTTGAATTGTATATTTGAGGGAATACCTTTACACTGTGTTGATATAGGTTTAGTAATGATAACAAATGTACAACTCTGGGCGGGGGGGATGTCAAAGTGGGATAGCTGTGCACATATGGAAACAAAAGGTATTTGGGAAATCTCTGTAAACTCCCCTCAATTTTGCAATGAACCTATGATTGCTCTGAAAAAATAAAGTCTATTAAAAAAGAATAAATTAAAAATTCCAAGAGATAGTTCCTTAGAGAGGAATCCTATTTTAGTGGATAGAGCTAGAGCTATTGATCAGATGACCAAGTTGTCATCCTATCTTTGTTTTTCATACACTGTGTAATACCTAACATCATGTAACTCTTCAAAACTGCTTCTTCAAAGAAATGGAGATTGCTCATTGTATTTCAATGAGGCTTGTCTCTCTCACCTCCGTTGATCTCTCTAAGTCTTTTTCTTTTATAGCTAAGATTTATAAATTTACCTTAAATGTCATTCAGTTTTTTTCTTTCCAGTGGAGATATCTGAGGTCTTTGCAGTCAGTAAACTTTAACTGTAAAGGGCCAGATAGTAAAAAATGCAAGCTTTAATAGCCATAAAACCTCTGTCACATTCCTTTATTCCTCCCTTTCTTTCTGCCTTCCTTCCTCCCCTCCTTCCTTTCCTATTTCCTTACTTTCTTTCAGTTTATTTTTATTTTAACATTATACTAAAAATGTAAAAGCCTCTCTTAGCTCAAGATTCATGCAAATGAACAAAAAACTTCACAAGCCATTGTCCCACAACTGTACTTGATAAACCCTCACATGCAAAAAAAAAAAAATAATCCCTGACATACAAAAAACTCACTTATTTAAAGTGAAGGATATAAGTTTAATTAAATTAAGAAATGCATCATTTCTTATTTCTGCTCTCTTGATCAGAGGTTGGCAAATATTTATTAAGATAGTAAATATTTTAAACTTGCAAATTATATGATATCTACTGCAATTATTTAACTCTGCCACAGATTTGAAACAAGCAAACTGTCATAGACAACAGATAAATTAATGGCTGTGACTATATTTCAATAGAAGTTTACTTACCAAAAAAGTGGCTGATCTTTGGTCCAGAATATGGCATGAATGTTTTAGCAGCTTTATTTATAACTAGAGGCCTGGTGCACAAATTCGTGCATGGAGGTAGGGGAAGGACCATGGGAGGTTGGCCACAGGTCCAGAGGAGAGAGCCTGCCCTTGGTCTCCCTGGGAAAGTGGCTACATCTACCGCCACCTACCCCTGGTTCCCCTTCCCAGCTCAGGCCTGAAGGTCCTGGAGGGGTTGGGAGAGGAGGCAACAGTCATGGGGCCGGAAGTGGAAGGAAAGGACGCTGGCTGCCGCTGCAGCCATCAGTGCCCCACTACCATGAGGTTCTCTGCCCCCCTCCTCCTTCCCTCACTGCCACCATAGTGGGCAGGCAGCCCCTGGGGAAGGGAGAGAACAGGAGGGAGACAAACCCTTGTGCCCAGGGCTGACTTTCTATAGATCACAGCGAGGGAGCTGCTCTGCTATGTATGCAACCCCTACCCAGAAGCAGGTCTCTATGAATGGGTTAGCACCAGGGGCCAATGGGGGCTGGCCATCCAGGGGGAGGGGCTGTGGGAGCACACTGACCACCAGGGGGAAGCTCCTGCATTGAGTGTCTGCCCCCTGAAGGTCAGTGCACGTCAGAGTGACTGATCGACTGGTTGTTCTGGCCATTCAGTTGTAATGGTCACTTATGCTTTTATATATATAGATAGCCCCAAACTGAAAATATCTCAGATGTCATCCAATGGGCAAATGGTTAAACGAATTGCAATAGATCCATACTATGTAATACTACACAGAAATAAAAAAAAGAACCAACTCTTGTTACATACAACTTTGATAATTCCCAAGGGAACTACATTTTATGAAAAAAGGTCAATTTCAAAAGATTATATATTATATGATTCAAATTCTATAACATTGTTCACATGACAAAATGATACAGATGGAGAAGAGATTAGATGTTGTCGTGGGTCAAGGGTTGGAGAGGACCATAATATGTTTGGCTATGAAAAGGTAACATTGGGAATATGTTATAAAGTTTAAATACTAATATAAAAATAAAATGGAGGGCTTACATTATATTAATAGAAAAGCTCAAAGCAAAAATCAAATACAGATTTTGTTAGTCATATGATTATTATTGAAAAAATAAAACACTTTTTATACTCATGTTTAAATATAATTATAATTAGCAATCTTTACTTTTCTATATTACTTATTTTTATATTCATAATTCCATAATAGATTTGATCAAATATTTGTAGTGAAAAAATATATATTTACTATTGAAAATGTTCAACTCTTCTTTAAGTCAGTTGCCAAAAGTTTCTATATTGTATATGTGATTTAGTATCTACTAAATATGATTAGCCTTTGCTCTTTGAGCAAAAGAATTCCTTGATTATTTTTTATTATATGAAAATAAAAATCTAGAATAATAAAAGCCATATACTAATTTTTATCTGCCACAAAACTCAGTGCTTTTTTGTGGATTTTTGGTTTTTGCTATTGTTTCTTTTACATCAAGTGCAGTAGAGTGTACTACTTTGGCAAATATTTCCATCCTTTGGTAAAAAATGGAGTTTTCCAGTTAACTGAAGAGTTTTAACCCACAAAGTATGGAGAGACCAGATTGTCAATAGTCACAAAACAAGGAATTGTTTTTGCAATCTAAAATCAAAATGCTCCAAGTACTGATGCTATATCCAGCATGTTTTCCCTTCAAATATGAAAAGGAAGTAAATAAAATCTCAGTAGAATAAAGTGTGAGGAAATGCATTACCATCAGGTCTTCCCTGCAAGAAATGTGAAATGATTTTCTTCAGGCAGAAGAAAAATTATATACGTTAGAAATGTGATTCTACATAGAAAAGAAAGAGATTTAGTGAAGAAATAAAAAGGTAAAATAAAATATTTTATTTTTGTCATTATTGATCTAAGACTTAACTGTTCAAAGAAATAAAAGTAGTAATGTATTGAGTAATTATAGCACATGAATAAGTGAAGTGAATAACAGTAGTGTCACAAAAGATGGAGGAAGGAATTGAAAACACTGTGTTAAAAGGTACTTGCACTAAACTTAAAGAAAAATTCTTTATTATTTTATTTTATCTAAGACTTGTCATAAATGATTATTATAAACTTAGGACAAACAGTTAAAAATTGAAGTATAACTGATACACTAAAAGATGATTCATATAAAATATTACATTATCAGAGAAGAAAGTTAAAGTAGGTTCTGGCAACAAATAGAAAACAGTTTCAGACATAGTAGATAGTAATCCAAATGTGTAAATAATCACTTTAAGTATGAATGGTCTACATGCACTAATTAAAAGACAAAGATAGACACAGAGGATAAACAAACAAACAAAAATACCAAATTATGTATAGTCTAAAAGAAACTCATTTTGAATATAAAGACTCTCATAGTGTGAAAGCAAAGGAATAAGAAATATATACATGTTCACACTAATGAAAACAAAACAAGAGGAACTGTAGTATTTTCAAATAAAGCAGACCTCAGATCAATAAAAATTATTACAGATAAGGAGAGGTAACACATTGTGATTAAGGAATCAATTCTGCAATAATATATAATAATCCTAAATGTCTATGGACCTTAAATTATAATGTCAAAATATATGAGGTAAATATTAATAGAACTGAGCAGACCATGTTAGGAATTGATAGATCAAGTAGGCAGAAAATCAATAAGGATATAGTTGACCTGAACAAGACTATCAATCAGCTTGATCATATTGATATTCATAGAAAACTTCATCCAATCTTAGAAGAATATACATTTAAATATTAGGTCAGAAATCAACAAATTGAAAGGAGAAAAACTATAGAGAATATCAACAAAACAAAACTGTTTCTTTCTAAGTGGATATATTTATAGGCAGGATACTGGTAAAAATAAAGAAAAAAGGGAAGAACAAATTCTGAAAATACATGGTGCCAGAAGATGATTTGACTTCTGATGGTAGACACGCAATACAATATACAGATCATGTGTCATAGAAATGTACTCTTCAAACCTATATGACCCTATTAAACTATGTCATACCAATAAATTTAATTACACTTTAAAAAGAAAAAACAAAACATGAAAAAAATAATTTATTTTACAAATATTAAAAAGGTAATAAATAATGCCACAAACAACCCTATACCTACAAATTTGGTAAGTTAGATTAAAAGACAATAATTTGAAAGGCAAAACTACCAAACTTATAATGGGAGAAAAGTATAAACTGAACAGTGTGACATCTATTAAGTAAATTGAATCAATAATTAATAATCTCCCAAAAAGGAAAGCACTGGGTATTATGATTTCATTAGTGAATTCTACCAATCATTTTAAGGAAGAAATAATTTCAATTTTCTACATTTTTTTCTAGTACATAAAAGCAGAAAGAACACTTCTTAACTTAGCCTATACATTATATCAATAACAGAACAATATAAAAAGTTTATAAGAGTCCTAACCGGATTGGTTCAGTGGATAGAGCATCAGCCTGCGAACTGAAGGGTCCCTGGTTCAATTCCAGTCAAGGGCATGCACCTTGGTTGTGGGCACCGGTAGGTGTGGTGCAGGAGGCAGCTGATCGATGTTTCTCTCTCACTGATGTTTCTAACTCTCTATCCCTCTCCCTTCCTCTCTGTAAAAAATCAATAAAATATATTTTTTAAAAGTTTATAAGAAAAGAAACTGCAGACCAATATCTTTCATTAACACAAAGACAAACATCTTCAAGAAAATATTACCAAATGGAATACAAAATGTATCCAAAAAATTATAAATGTTGGCCAAGTGAAATTTATCCCAGTACTGTAGAATCCTGGGATTCCATTCCAGATAAGAAAAGTTGGTTCAAAATTTGAAGAGTAATCATCATAACCCACCACATCAATGAACGAAAGAAGACTAACAGACTAAATTATATCGGTACATCATTGATGCAGGAAAATCATTTGACAAACTACAGAAACAATTCTCAAAAAAAAAAACATCCCAGAAAACTAGGAATCAAGGGATCTTCTTCAATTTTATAAGGAGCATTCTACCAAAAACAAACAAACAAACAAACAAACAAACAAACAAAAAACCCACACCTATAACTGACATTACTCCTAATGGAACAAAACAATTCTTAATCCATTGTACACCATAAGCGTTTGTAGATGCAATCGGCAGACCTTCCCCACAAACCATGCACATCTATTAAAAAAAAAAAAAGTTTTCCCTAAGTGGCAGCCCTGAGCAACTTTAAAATAATTTTTCATGAGAATTTTCAGCTGAAAATATTTAAGAATACCTGAATTGTAATATATTTACATTTATAATATTCATTGCAAATTGACTTTTTAAATTAAATTCAAAATATCATGGTGTGTGGGGATGGTTTCCATTTTGGACACGTGGCAGTTAACTGGTTAAAATTGCAAGGAGACAAGAATGTCCTCTATCACTGCTCCTATTTGACATCACAGAGGAAGTCCTAACTGGTGCAGTAAGACAAGAAAAGGAAAGAAAAATATACAGAATGGAAAGCAAAATATAAAACTGTCCTTTTTTGTAGATGGAATAATTGTGCATACAGAAAACAATATAGAATAAGCCTCCTAGAACACATAATTAGATATACACTGTTGCAGCATACAATGATTACAATATACAGCTGTCAGTTGTTTTCCAATGTAGAAACAATAAAGCACTGGAACTTATTTAAAATACCTTTTAGAGCTGTACCAAAAAAATAAAATACTAAGCAAAAATCTAATAAAATATATAAAAAACTGTGTGCAAAATTACACATCAAAAAATACTTTCTTTTTTTTTGGATCGATGTGGAGTGCTTTATTTAAGTTGTCTATGTATGTGAATGAAAAACTCTCAAAACTAATTAATACTCTTAGAATTGTATAGTTTTCAAATTGTATAGTTTTCAAATAGTGGTCCAGGGAGATGATAGATTTGTATATAGTCATTGACCATGCCGTTAACTAGTTGAACTTGGGCAAGTCACAAATTTATTTTTTAAAATATTTTTTAATCTAAAGATTCTTTATCATCCTAATCAAAAATCCCAAAAATCTGCTAGTATATATCAACAAACTAATTTAAAGATTATATGGAAAGGCAATTTCCATATAAAAATTAAGGACTCACAATACTTGATTTCAAAATTGCCATAAAACTTTATTAACCAAGAGTGTGATATTGGTGAAAGAATAGAATTTTACAGGTATATTGTAACCAAACAATTACATAAAGGGAAGCTAGAGTGTTGAATTGTGGTTCCTCATTATTGAAATGAGAATTTACAAATAAATAAGGGGAAGAAAATAGAATGACATATGTAGTAATGGATTAAAGCAGTGGTCAGCGAACTGCGGCTCAGGAGCCACGTGTGGTTCTTTGGCCCCTATTTTGTGGCTCTTCCACAAAATACCACAGCCTGGGCAAGTCTATTTTGAAGAAATGGCTTTAAAAGAAGTTTAAGTTTAAAAAATTTGGCTCTCAAAAGAAATTTCAATCGTTGTACTGTTGATATTTGGCTCTGTTGACTAATGAGTTTGCCGACCACTGGATTAAAGTCAAAGACCTATATATATAAAAGCCTAAGCGACCATTACAACTGGTCGACCGAACAACCAGTAGACTGAATAACCAGTTGACTGGTCACTATGATGCTCACTGACCACCAGGGGGCAGATGCTCAATGCAGGAGCTGCCCCCTGGTGGTCAGTGTGCTCAAACAGCCAAACTTCCATGGCTGGACAACCTCCTGCAGTCCCTGGCACTGCCCCTGGCCGGCCGGCCCCAATTGACCCCAATAGCTGGCCAGGGGCCGAGGGATCCCACCTGTGCATGAATTCATGCACCAGGCCTCTAGTGTCAGTATAAATTTGGCTTTCATTTAATATAGATACAGATGGTTATACATAGAAACATTTATAAATGTTTTACACATGTATCTCTTTGCTCTGTCAGCTAAAAGAGTTTAGGCACAAAACCATCTAAGAAACCAGCATACTAAGTACCTAGGTCTTGCTTTCTAATGTGATTTCTAATATTATTTTACAATAAATTAAACCTGAGTTCATTGAAGAAATGACTGATTCTAGAGCTTGGGCAAGAAATATACAAATTGAGCACAAAGCATCTTGTATTGCGGGATAGGATGAAAGTATGAAAGTGCCAGGGCCAGGTTGAAAGAGAAAGGAAACCACCAATCATTGGGACACAGGAATAAACTGAAAGATTTCTCAATTAACAAATTTTCAATAATTTAAAACAAAATAAATATCATAGTATAGATTCTTAGTGCAAAATATAACATAAATAACCTTGAGCCCATACTAATATAAATAAATAAATAAATAAATATCTTATGCAAAAGAATTATAAATAATGTTTGTAGATATTTAACAAGATGGCTCATATCTCCTATTCCTTAAGTGTGGATAGACACAGTAATTTCCTTTTAAATATAAAGGAGAAAAGGGTAAAACAAAACAAAACAAAAGCCAGTAACTTTATAATGGATAAACCTGACAAACATTACCTCCAACCAGGTGACTATTGTTAAAATAAACCATAAGTCATATTGACAGTATGTACAGTACTCTTGACTAATGTGATCACATTTTTTGTGATCCTTCTCCAAAAACCACATTAACTGAGTGTAATTGTGAGAAAAGCATCACACAAGTTTCAAAGAGTGACAGTCTATAAAATTTTTGACCAGAATTCAAGGCCATAAAAATAAGAAAAGTCTGAAAAATGGTCACAACCAAGAACAGTCTAAGGCAGTGGTCGGCAAACTCATTAGTCAACAGAACCAAATATCAATAGTACGATTGAAATTTCTTTTGAGAGCCAAATTTTTTAAACTTAAACTTCTTCTAATGCCACTTCTTCAAAATAGACTCGCCCAGGCCATGGTATTTTGTGGAAGAGCCACACTCAAGGAGCCAAAGAGCCGCATGTGGCTCGCGAGCTACAGTTTGCCGACCACTGGTCTAAGGAGACATGACTGCTAAATGAAATGTGGAATCATGGATGGAATCCTATTATAAATATTGATATACATCTTAAAAAATAAGGAAATTTAATTATATATAAACTTTAGTCAGTAATGACATATCAATGTTATTATTAATTTTTACAAAGGTACCATACAATTGCAAGAGTTAATAAAAAGAAAACTTAGTGGGAGTTATATAGGTACTCTTCATACTATTTTTATTTTTTGTTTTAATCCTCACCCAAGAATAGTTTTTATTGATTTGGGGGGGAGAGAGAGAGAGAAACATTGATGTGAGGGAGAAACGTCCATGGGTTGCCTCCCATCCATTCCCTAACTGGGGGTGGAACTGGTACTCTAGGTATGTACCTTGACCTGCAATCTAACCTGCAAACTTTTGGTGTATGGGACAAAGTTTCAACCAACTGAAGCACCCAGCCAGGGCCCATACAATTTTCTTTGTCTTAACAGTTTTATTGAGACAGTTCATATTCCATACAAGTAAGCAACTGAAAGTATACAATTAACAATTTTTAGTATTTCAAAGACATGTGCAACCATACTGCAGGCCATTTTAGAACATTCTCATTACCTCACAAAGAAATCCTGTACCCTTAAGCTATAACCCACTATTCCCCATTCCAAGTCCCCAGCCACCAGCAACTACTAGTTCACTGTCTGTCTCTTAGATATCCTATTCTGGATATTTCATTTGAAATTTTGGTATTTTGTGACTGGCTTATTTTGTTCAGAATGTTTTCAAGCTTCATCCATGGTGTGGCATGTGCCAGTTCTCTGTTCTGTTTGGTAGTTGGAAAAAAAAAAACACTATTCAATGGATGCACTACATTTTTATCTATTCATCAGTTGATGGATATTTAGGTTGTTTCACTTTTAGCTATTATGAATGGTGTTGCTATAAACATTTGCATGCTAGTTTTTGTGTGGACATAATTTTCAATACTTTTTCTAGTTTTTGTGTGGACATAATTTTCAACAATTTTCTTTTCTTCTTCTCAGTCTCCTTGCTCTTCCTCTTTGATAACAAATTATCAAATAGGCAGTATGTCTTTTTATTACATAAACTAGAGGCCCAGTGTACAAAATTTATGCGCTTGGGGTTGGGAGGGGGGGATCCCTCAGCCCATCCTGCACCTTCTCGCAGTCTGGGAGCCCTTGAGGGATGTCCAATTGCTGGGGAGCAGGCCAAAGCCAGCAGTCGGACATCCTTAGTGCTGCTGTGGAGGTGGGAGAGGCTCCTGCCACTGCTACTGTGCTTGCCAGGTGTGAGCCCAGCTTCTAGCTGAGCAACACTCCCACTGTGGGAGTGCACTGACCACCAGGGGAAGCTCCTGCATTGAGCATCTGGCCCGTGGTGGTCAATGCACTTCATAGAGACTGTTCATTCCACTGTTGGGCCCAAACCGGCTCTCCAACATCCCCTTAGGGGTCCCAGATTGTGAGAGGGTGCAGGCCAGGCTGAGGGACCATACTGGTGCATGATCAGGGCTGGGGAGGAGCAGGGGAGGTTGGCCAGCTGGAGAGGGACTGTGAGAGGGCTCCAAGGTGTGTCCAAACCCTCTCGCTCAGTTCCAATTGGCCAGACCCCAGCAGCAAGCTAACCTACAAGTTGGAGCATCTGCCCCCAGGTGGTCAGTGCACATCATAGGGTGCAGTTGAGCAATCTTAGCATATCATTAGCATATTATGCTTTGATTGTTTGAATGGGTGACCAGATGACCAGACAGTTAGCATATTAGGTTTTTTGTTGTTTTTTTTATAGCTAAAACACATTTATTATTATTTTTTAAATTTTTTTATTGTTTTAAGTATTACAAATAGTAGTACATATGTCTCCTTTTTTTTCCCCCCAGTACATGCCTTCACCTGCCCGCCCTCCCCCCCGCCCCAGTGTCTTATATCCATTGGTTGTGCTTATATGCATGCATACAAGTCCTTCGGTTGGTCTCTTAATAGAAGACTATATCTTAAATATTTTTATACTTTGGGTAATTACTTTGAGTAATATTTGAAAATGTTAACTTGTATTATGGCATATGCAACTTTGTATTGAAATATATATATATAAAATATGACATAATTGTGTTAGCAAGAGAAATCCCAGAGATGCATGATTGACTAGGTCTCTGTATCCAAATGAGATTAATACATTTTAGAGCAGAGCTTTGAGAAGCATCTGTCATATCTACTTCCTTCTACTGTTATCCTAATTATAAGTATTTGAAATAAAGATATTGTGAGATATGATTCATATCCCTACCAAAAATGTTAGTTTCCTTCTTCATAATTCTGTGACATATGTGACATAAAGTTTAGAACATTTATAATGAAAATGTTAAAATTTTATAAATTGCTATCTCCCTCCTTTTTTCTTTTAAATAACAACACTGAAACCTAATAATGATTAGTAGTGAAAAGGATTCCATATAAGCCCATATCAGTCCTCAGTCTTATAAGCAACAACATTCATTACAACTTTAATAAATATTTCAGTTAACTCTGATGGCTAAACTAAAGCTAAAATTTTATCTATTTATTCACAAAGATACACTCACTCCTATGTTCATTGCAGTATCCTTCACTGCAAGACATGGAAACACCTAAAGTGCCCTTCAATAGAGGATTGGATAAAGAAGATATGGTACCTGTATACATTGAAATACTACTCAGCTATAAGAAAGATGAAATATTATCATTTGTGACAACATGGATGGACAATGAGAATATTATGCTAAGTGAAATAAGACAGAAAAAGCTAATAATTATGTGATTTCACTCATATGTGGGATATAAAACTGAAAGTTATAGATACAGACAACAGTATGGTGAGGACCAGATGGAAAGGAGTAGGGAAGTAAGAGGGATAAAGGGGCCAAATAATTGGTGACGGTAGATTATTTGAATTTGAGTGATGGACAGAAATACAATATACAGATCATGAGTCATTGAAATGTACACTTGAACCCTATATGATCCTATTAACCAATGTCACCTCAATAAATTTAATAAAAATACATAAATTTAACCATTATAAAAATACTCCCCCCAATATAAAATAAAATAGTATCTATCTTAAACAAGTAGACAGTTTGCCATCCTACCAACCACAAATTCTTGGAAATAAACTGAAAGTCACAATTTCTTAAGTTTCTTTACCTTTATCAGTTACTTCCTGTTATATTCATACTAGAGTCCCAAATTCGTGCAAGAGTATGCCTTCCTAACCCTGGCTGCCTGCATCAGTTTCCCTCGCATCCCCGGTTTTGTCCCGAAGGATGGAAGTATGTTCAGAAGGACCTGTGGTCCAATTAGCATATTATGCTTTTGTTATTATATATACTAGAGGCCTGGTGCATGAAATTTGTGCACTGGGGGTTTGTCCCTTAAGCCAGCCTGCACCCTCTCCAATCTGGGACCCTTCATGGGATATCTGACTGCCAGTTTAGGCCCAATCTTGTAGGGATCGGGCCTAAACTGGCAGTCAGACATCCCTCTCACAATCTGGGACTGCTAGCTCCTAACCACTCCCCTGCCTGCCTGCGTAATTGCCCCTAACCACTTCTGCCTGCCAGCCTGATTGCCCCCTAACTGCTCCCTTGCTGGCCTGATTGACACCTAACTGCTCCCCTGTTGGCCTGGTCACCCCCAACTGTCCTCTCCGGCCAGCCTGGTCACCCCCAACTGCCCTCCCCTGCAGGCCTGGTCACCCTAACTGTCCTACCCTGCAGGCCTGGTCACCCCCAACTGCCCACCCCTGCAGGCATGGTAGCCCCAACTGCTCTTCAGTGCCAACCTGGTCACCCCTAACTGCCCTCCCCTGCAGGCCTGGTCCACCTAACTGCCCTCCCTTGTTGTCCATTTTGTGACAATGTGAGGGAAGCCATCTTGTTGCAATGTGGGGTGGCCATCTTGTGACAATGCGGGGTGGTCATCTTGTGATGACGTGAGGGCACGAGGGCCACCTAGGCTTTTATTAGTATAGATTCCCAGATATGAGTGCTTTATTATTAACTCCACATATTCCCTCAATCAATGGAGCTAAATGTTTGTTTAATTACAAACATAACAACAAATTAAAAATCATTTTAAGTAAAAAAGGCAGCTATTGAATAAATATTCATGTCAGTAACCAATAAAAATTTTAGTTGAAGATAGCCATAATATAAATTATATTAAAGAAAGCTTGATTTCGAATGAGTCACGTTCTATGTTATAGTAGCAATTGTTATACAGGGGAAAGCAAAAGTAGGGTTATAATTGTGAGTACATGAAACAAATAATGTATTCTTATATTATTATTTATTAATTGTATTATTTCCATATGAACAACTGTATACCTACTTTTGCTCATCTTGTATAGTCAATTGCTTGTTAACAGGCAATGTACATGTGAGGTAAGAATATTCTCTATCACTCTTTTAGTGAATATAATTCTCATTAAATTGGTTTGGAAAGAAACTGCTAGATGCCTTATCCTCTTTGATTTTGAGCTCTTCTTTCCCTGTTATTTCACTGGTCATGATTTATCACCTAGCTACTTTAATTCACTCATTCATCCATTTATTTATTCATAGTATATAGGAAACATCTGTTATGTAGCAGCCATTGAGTTTTGTTAATTAAATAATTTTTTAAATCATGAAATATGAAGGCTCATACTTCAGACTGATGCCTTTGATGCTGCCTAGGAGCTGATCCTGTTAACTATTAATGGTTTATTTTATTTTACCATTTCAACATAAATTAAAGGAGACTATATATATATATATGTGTGTGTGTGTATATATATATATATATATATATATATATGTATATATGTATATATATATATATATACACACACACACATATATATATATATATGCCTAAGAGACCATTATGAACAAAGGACTGGCCAGTAGTTAGAATGCACACTGACCACCAGGGGGTAGACATTCAATGCAGGAGTTGCACCCTGGTGGTCAGTGTGCTCCCACAGTCAACCTCCTGGAGCCAGGCAACCTCCCAGAGCCGGCCAACCTCCCATGGTCCCTCCCTCCAGCTGGCCAACCCCCCCATCAACCCCAATCACTGGCCGGGTTGAGGGACCCCACCCATACATGAATTCGTGCACCAGGCCTCTAGTCTATTTATATAAAAGCCTAAGAGACCAGAATGACCAGAACGATAGGAACAACCAGTTGCTATGAGGCACACTGACCATCAGGGGGCAGTCAATTCAGGAGCTGCCCACTGGTGATCAGTATGCTCCCATAGCCAACTTCCCCTGGCCAGCTAACCTCCCACAGTCCCGCCCCCCATCCTCTAGGCTGGGATGGAGAACCAGGTGTGGGTGGTGGCAGATGCAGCCCCTTCCCCAGTGGGTCAAGGGTCAGCTCTCTCCTCAGGACCAGCCTCCCAGTCCTCATCTCTCCTCCTGACCAGCAGGCCCCAATTGGCCTACTGCCCGCCAGCCACAGTGGTGGCATGGCAGTGAGGGAAGGAGGAGGGGAAAGGCAGGAAACCACACAGTGACAGGGTACCGACTATGGCGGCATTGTCGTCTGGCATCCACTCTTTCCTGTAGAGGTGTTCTCTCTTTTCTGAGTAAGCATAGAAAAAGGAATGGGTCCAATTCTGAGTGGAGGAGCTGGGGATTGAGAAATAAAAGAAAGAAAGAAACCGGATAGAAAGATAGAAACAAAGCTGGGAGCCAGGTGGGACGCCATCCTCTCTGATGGAGAGGCAGGGACCACTGGAGCCCATGCAACACATTCATTTTATACCCCCAAATACCAGGAAGTATCACCAAAACTAAAGATCAAAGGATCTTATTTGCATTCTTGAGTAGGCCCTAGCATTCCTGGTGCTTGCCTGGATTTACATATCAAAGTCCGCTAGGTGACACCTGGGCTAATATGAAGGCCAAGCTGATAACATTCTCAGCCTTTTTGGGGAGGGTGTTTCTGAGATGCATCTCTGCCAGTAGCCTCGGACTCAGCTGACAACAATTTAAATGCCTTCCCAGGCAGCCCTCTACATCTCACCTTTTTTTTGTTTTTAAGCTACTAATAATAAAAGTGAAATTTAAACATTAAGAATAAAGATCTTCCCTGACAAAGTTTATATAAAGTTACAAAAAGAAATTGACAGCCAGTTTGAAATGGAATTGCCAGGGCCTAGAGCAAAGAATATCCTTACATTATATTATTCTACAATGTTATTATAATTTTAGATATTTTACAACAGCATATTGTACAATTATCCAAACAAACTTACAAACTAATTCTTTGAATGGTTGGCAGTAATTAAAAAAAAAAAAAAAAAGGACATGAAAGGATTTAATCCCTTTCAGAAGGAATTAAGGCACTGGGAATGCACTTGAGCATCCTATATTGGCCCCTCTTGCCTTTTGAACTGAACCTCACATCACCCTGGTTGGCCCCGAAAGATGGCTGGTTAGCCAGAGACGGGTAAGATTCCTCAGGGAAGGAACAACCTAAGACAGGCACAGTCGCAGAGGGGCCATCAGGAGAGAACTTGGGGGGCAACAGAAGTGGGGCACAGACCCTCACCCCCCAACATTTCAGGGGCTTGAACCCTTGCCCCTTTTGAGGGAGGTCTCCTGCCCCCATGGCTGCTTCGCGCTTCCCACACCCAGCTCAGATCGGGACCCAGGCAACAGAAAGAGACTTGGCCCAGCTCAGATCAGGACCTAGGTAACAGACAAGAGACCTGGCAGACAGCAGCTGCCCTATATCTAAATTCACCCTAGCACCAGGAATGCTCAGGGCCCACTCACGAATGCAAATAATCCTTCCCACTAATATTTACAGGGTAAACTAAGATTGTTGGTAGAGTATTAAATTTGACAGTAAAATAGTAATCAAGTTTTCAGATTAATTTAAACAGGCTAATTGAAATAAGTGAATATTCAAGTAAATTTAATTGTACTGGACAAAAAGCTGTTCTTAAAGTAATAACTAAAATTTCTATTGGTAGTTTATCTCATGGTAAAATTCCTGAACATACAATGAACCTAAAGCAGTCATATTTTTGGGCAAAAAAAAATAAACAAAATTAAATTTAGTTATCAAGACTGCATTATAAAATTTACAAAAACCTCCATTAATAAAAAAAAAAAGAGGGGGGCATAGTAGGGTAATATCATGTAAGGAAAAATATCCTATAAGTAAATTACGTCTAGAAAATTTTTACTTTTCAAAATTAATTTTCATTTGTAATGCTAACAGCAAGACACCCATGAAAAACACACATGGTGTCTAAATAAGACAAAGGAAAATCGTTTGGGCAAAAATAAAAAGGATCCCAAATCAATTATATAGAAAGGATTCCTTTATTAACTTTTGGTCGAGAATATGTTTATGTATCTTCAGAAAACAACTCCAAGACCATGTGGATTCTTGCAACAGAGAGGAATTGACAGGTCTGCTCCAACCACAAAGACAAGAGGAGAAACAGTCCAGAGATGGAAGATGCTGAGACGCCTTGCCATGCTAGCAGTCAGCAGCTGTGCACCGCTGCAGGTTGCCTAGGACCAACCCAGAGAGGGTCGGACCTGCATTGCCACCATGTGCCCACCACCCAGATATCATTGCTGATATGTACACATAAGGAACTGTTAGACATTGAAACGGGGACTCAGAACTGTTGGACATTGAAATTGGGACTCAAACATTTTTTACTATTATTATTTTTTTGTTATTATATGTTAATTTCTAGTCTGCAGAGGCAAAATTTTTTAAAGGAAATAAATTGGGGGGGGGGGGAAGAATAGATACAGAGGCAAAGAAGTATTGAACAGACTGTCAAACTACATTGGGAAGGCAGGGGAGGTTGGGCAGGGGGGGCTGTAAGAGATCAACCAAAGGACTTGTACGCATGCATATAAGCATAACCAATGGATACAAGATAGTTGAGGTGGGAAGAGGGCGGGCAGGTGAAGGCATGTACTGGGGGTTAGGGGAAGCTGGGGGGAGGTCAATGGGGAAAAAAAGGAGACATATGTACTACTATTTGTAATACTTCAAACAATAAGAAATAAAAAAAGAAAAAAAAACACAATTACAAACAATGCCAATGCAAAAACTAAATTACATACATGTTATCATTTTCAAAACTTGAAAGTCAAGAGCAAAACTCTGGCTATTAAATAATAACAAAACAATGCTAAATAAAAACAATAATAAGAGAGAAATCAAAACTATAGACATGTTAACATTTTTTGCTATTAAATGAAAGAAAATCTCTTTTGCTGCTGGTGTATATTTACTCAGAGTCCTTGGACTTGGCTGCACAAGAGTTTGCAGAAGACTGGCAGCTAACAGTTGCTAGCATGAGCAGGTACATGTTGAAGAAGTAGCTTCAACTTCTTGCTTTTCCACAGTCTGCTGCACTTCAGTCGTTAACTTCTTCAGATGACTCCATGTTAGCACCTCAGTCTCTTGAGTAGCTTTCAGTTTTCTTCTTCCGCTTTGCTGTCATGCGGGCGGTACTTAGTCTTTTTGAGGGAAGGGACACAGGAGCTTGTCTTGGTCCATTGTGGTGACACACGTAATGCTCTGGCACCCAAATTGGATGCGCTCCTCATTCTGGAAAGATATAAAACACAGCCTCTTCCCCACATTATCACTGAATCTTATAAAACTCTTGTCTGGTTTGTGCTTCCTTCCACCTAGCTAACTCGGTGGAGGCTATTGTACAGGAGGCCTGATGCCTTTCACCTGCTGTACGATCCTCTGCATCACAATTCAAAAGTTTTAAAGTATAAAGAGCATGACTGAGTTTGTTTTGAGGTGACACATAACATCTGTCTCCCCCTTTCTGTTTTAGTAAATGATTATAAGAGTATGATTGGCTCTTTCCACTGTTGAGTGTTATCCATTTTGCCAGATTTAATTAGGTTTAAGTCCTCGGGGATTTACCCTTAAAGTTGCCAAAGGGAGATAGATAACACACTGAAGACATTGCTTCCAATAAAACATGGAAATTGTCGTTCTCAAATAACATTTTAAAGGCTGAAAATTAAATGAAAAAGTTCCTCTGAATTAGTGTGCCCTATAGTAGCTGTTTCAATAATTTTGCCATACTTAACACATAAGCAATATCACTATAGGTTGATGGGCTCCGTAGCAAATTCTGTTAAGGCATAAATAAGAGCTTGTATTTCTACTGAAATGTAAGAGGTCTGAAGGACCTTTGCTCCCCTGCTGCAGTAGATCCAGCCTTTCCAGAACTGGATCCATCTGTAAAAATGGTTAATGCCTGAGGTATAAGATCTCTTTTAATGTGGCAGTTAATATCATTCCCTGTGTTAGAAATAAAGCAAGCCCCCCAAGTCAGGGGTCCTGGTAGAACATGAAACATCAAACATTTTGACTTCTATGCAGAAGGATGTGCACACCAACCTTCTTTGCCCTTGGTCCTGGGCAACCTGCAACAATGCACAGCTGCTGTCTGCTAGTATGGCAAGGCGTCTTCACCATCTTTATTTACGGACTATTTCTCTTCTGTTCTCATGGGCCACTGCTATTTCTGTGGCTTGAACAGTCCTATCAGGTCCTCTCTGGGATCCATTGTTGCAGGAATACATATGGAGCTTGGAGGAGTTTTCTGGAAATATAAACATATTCCCGACCAAAGGTTAATAAAGACATCTTTCCTATAAATTAGATTTGGGATCCTTTTGATTTTTGTCCAAATGATTTTCCTTTGGCTTATTTTGACACCATAAGATTTTATGGGTGTCTTATTGTCAGTATTATAAATAAAAAATAACTTTTAAAGTAAAATTTTTCTTGATGTGATTTACTGACAGGATATTTATTTCAGGATATTATTCTACTATCCTTTTTTGATTTTATTATTATGAGGCTTTTGTAAAAAATTTTTTAATGTAGTCTTGATAACCTTTTATTTTTAATTTTTGCACAGATATATGACTGCTTTGGATTCATAGCATGTTTAGCAATTTTACTATGAGATGAACCATCAATAAAAATTTTAGTTAATATTTCAGGAACAGTTTTTTGTTTGTTTGTTTTTTTGTCCAGTACAATTAAGTTCTTATGAATATTCACTTATTTCAATTAGCCAATTTAAGTTAGTCTGAAATAAGGTTAAATTATTTATTAACTTTAACTTTATTTGTCCTAGGTTATGGAAAGTAAATGACATAAATTTTCTGCTATTAACCTTTAACTTTACATAAAACATATCAGAGAGGAAAAACACATTTACTTTAGTTTAAGAGGCCAAATATATAGGCTTTCAATTACAATCCTTATGACATTTGAAGGAAATCTCTTTCTTTCCTTCCAGAATAATTTTCAGGCTACAGAGAGTTTTATTTAAGAATCTTTTTCTTTGTACAACATACAACCTGCAGGGCTGTAGTTTGGAACTCAAACCAACAGCCAAGTAGCTAGCTATATTACAAGCACTTTTACAGTAAGGCTGACCACTAAATTACTTTCAGATTTAACATTCTGACAACAGTCTTAGTTTACACTGTAAATATTAGTGAAAGATAATTCAAAATTTTCAAACTTCTCCCTTTTATTAAAATTATAATTATATTTTTAAAGTATCCTATTAGGTTTTTTTGCATATAAGGAGGGATCATGGGAAGCCTTCAGTACTTTCTTAGAAGACTTATTTAAATTGCTTACAAAGACATTGGCTTATTCAAATGAAGGAGGTTGGCCTTTGTTATTTCAAGATGGTGGCCCTCATGGGAGCAGCAAGCCATGCGGCCAACATGGAGGCTATCTAATTCGTTCTTTTAAAAGATAGTCAAATTTATATTGCAGACAAACAAAAATCTCACTAGTTGTTTCTGGTCTTCATTAGAATTGTTTATAAAAATATTGGCTTTTCATTTAGCTGAAAACCTTGATTATAATTTAATAAGCTAATTTATTTAAATAATTAAAGCTGGTATCTTCATTTAAAAGGCAAAGCAAATTTAGTTGATGTTTACATTTGATTCACAAGCCGCAAATGTTGCCTGGCCTCTAGCTTAGTTAAGAATGCAGGTGGCTACCAAAGTCAGGCAGTAAATGGTGGCTGTCTAAACTGTTCTTAGATTTTACTTGGGTTCAGTTACTTCTAAAAACATTAGCTTCTCATGTAACTTAATTTATATGAGACCTTGATTATATTATAAAAGCTAATTTATAAAGTAACTTAAGTAGGTATCTTTAATTAAAAAGCAAAGACACTTATTCAGTAAAACTTATAGGTCTGATACTTATTGGTCTGACCCAAAAGCACAAACACTATCCCACCCCCAGCCCATTCAAAATTCAGGCTGCTTGGAACTTCTATCTTTCTTGAAATTCTACTGCTGTTGAAAAATTTGGTTATATTTAAGAAGTATATTGATTTTGCCTTACTTAGAGGCAAAAACCTTCATAAAATTTAATATGTATATATATATAAATTAATAAGTAAAATATATTGATTAAATTTTTATTTGATAAAGCTTTCCATGTGATTTCAAGTATCAATAGGTTTAATTAAAAAATATTTCTTTTAAGAGAGAACAGACTTTTGAAAACATTTCAGGGCCCATGAAATGTCCAAAAGTTATTCTTGGTCAAAGTCTTGATATAAATTTGGAAAGATCAAATATATATGTTTATATATATGTTTAAAGATTATATACTTAAATTATCTTAAAGAATACCAATTAAATCTATACTGGATCACAGAATTAATCCTCTTTTTTAAATCAGACCAATAAGTAACATATTTTGTATTCCTAATTATCAGAGAAAACACAACATTTTATTTTCTCAAAAACACGTTTTTATATTTTAGGCATTTAATTACTACATTTATATAATTTCTCCCAATTCAACTTGCACCTTGAACTTTTAGAGCTGGCAAGTCAAATATTTAGCAGTTCCTAGATTAATAACACTTTTATATTCTTAATAATAAATTTCTAAAACACAAGACATAATCAAATAGATTCAATTCTGTCCTCTAGATTTTTCAAGAGGCAAATTTAGATTAATATTTTAGCATTTTGTCATTTCAAAATGCTAAAATATTAGCTTTTATTATTATTTATATAATTAAGCAAACTTCCAAAACTTTCTTGCTGCCACAGGAGTTTGGAGGAAGTTTGTAGCTTTTCAAATGCAAATTACCACATTCCTCAAAGATGACTGCTGGTGGAAAATGGACGACCTGTTCTTCTGGGGGAAGGGCATCTACCCCTTCCTCCACTAACAAAGGGTGCAACTTTAAAACCTTTTCATGGCGAGAAGAGACCTTAAACTTTCAGAGCTTCAAATTTTAGGTAGCAAATTAAATACTTAGCATTTCTCAAATCAGTAATACTTTTACATTTTTTAAGGATACATTTCAAATAAAATATAAGGCATATTAAATTAATAGAATAACTTCTATCCTCTAGACTTCATACTAGGCATACTCAGATCAACATTTCAGTATTATATAATTTCAATACATTTATATCTAAGTTTTTATCATTTGATTTAGTAAACTTCCAAGTTCTTTTAAGTTTCCAGCCAATAGGCCTGGCCCAGCAGCTAACTTTCAAAATGGTCACAATTTTCCTGCTGGGGAATTCAAGAAGCAAACCTGTAGCTATTCACATGTAAACTTGCTATCTACTTCCTGCTGGTTACTTGCCTCTGAGTGGGAAATTTCAAAAGAGCTACTTTAGATTGCCTTGGGAAACTAGCCTGTATTTTTTCCTGGTTTATATCCACCATTTTTAAGGCTAAAAACAGTCTCAGGTTTTTATTCTGTGCATAGCAAAGAGTTAAGCTCAGCTCAAAAATTCTATCTAAAATGTCCAAATATTGAACAGTTGCGTGCATTGTGTCTTTAAACTAGTTTTCCCTTTACATGTGCACAGAAATCCCCAATGCACTTATGAATTTGTAAAAGTTTTAAGTCACTAGCCAGAAAAAAGCATGGCAAAGATGAAACCTTGTAAAATGGCTTTCTCGGGAGTAGCGTCCATATTGGATCACCACGTGTCTCCCTTCCCCCACCTCTTTCTTGCTTTGGGGTAAAATACAGTGATGGTCTGGAGTCTACTGTTTTTATTTTACTTATTTTTTCAATTTTTATTTTTATTTTTTAAGTAAAGAAAACAAATTTTTTTAAGATAAAGAATTATTGGCAGTTGCTGAGAAATTCCTTTAATCCTTTCTACTTAGTTCAGTCCAATATAAGTAGTTTGAGCCTCCAACAAAATAAAATATGAAGTTACTTTCGGTCAAGCACCTGCATCCAGCAATAAAGGCTGGGCAACTGCCAGCAAAACCTTTCTTATCCCACTCAAGTTGATGCTTGTCCTGCTCTGTCTCAAACTCTAGCTCCCACTCATATTTAGGAGGTGAATCTTTGTCAGGCAGGCTCTTAACTACAGTTGCAGGAACAGCGGGCTGAGGTGGCAGAGGTGGAGGAGGTGTGGAGGGGGGAGATGGTATTCTTAGAGATTCGCACCCCTCTGCTGTAGGCTGTAAGGCATTGGCCACTTCTGCTGAATATTGGTCATGCAACTGCTTTCTGACCTTTTCCCACGTTTTGTTAACAAAACTTAAGAAATCAAGAATCTCACTACACTTAACAGAGCATCCTAAGCTTTGAGCATAGTTTTAAGCATTTGAAGATTACCCATATTTTACACCCAGCTAATTCAATTCACAACAATCCACTCCTTAACTTACTCTTTAACCTGTAGTGTGCACACTTCTGGAGCAACCCCCTCACTTCTTGCCTCTGTACTCAGTCCCTGTTCCGGGGCGCCAAATGTAGGTGTTTCTCTCTTTTCCACATCCAGAGCAGAAAGAGTGGGTCCAGTTCCTGAGTAAAGGAGCTGGGGATTGAGAAATAAAAGAAAGGAAGAGACCAGATAGAAAGATAGAAACAAAGCTGGGAGCCAGGTGGGACACCATCCTCTCTGATGGAGAGGCAGGGACCACTGGAGCCCATGCAGTGCATTTATTTTATATCCCCAAATACCAGAAGTATCACCAAAACTTAGGATCAAAGGAGATTATTTGCATTCTTGAGTAGGCCCTAGCATTCCTGGTGCTTGCCTGGATTTACATATCAAAGTCCGCTAGGCTGACACCTGGGCTGATATGAAGGCCAAGCTGATAACATTCTCAGCTTTTTTGTGGAGGGTGTTTCGGAGATGTAGCTCTGCCAGTAGCCTCGGACTCAGCTGGGGGTGCCTTCCCAGGCAGCCCTCTATGCTTTCCATGCTCGGCCCAGCAACCATCACCTCCTCTCTGGCTCAGCCCTGATTGGCCTGACCCTGATCAGCCCTGATCACCAGCAAGCCCTGGGGAAGCCACCCATGCACAAATTTTGTGCACTGGGCCTCTAGTTATAGCATAAAAATTTTTGTGAATTATCCAGGAGATATAATTACTTATCATGTAAAATATTCAGGGTAATAAATAAATATATGTTTTCAAATATAAAAAGGATATTTACTTGCTATCAGGCTCTCACCTGAATGATAGATTTTTGAGGGTAAAGTTTAATTCAAATGTAATCCTGGGTCTTCTCTTCCTATTTCCATACTTTTTTCTCTTTCATCATTCTCACTCAACTCTCTGAACCATGCCTTTGATTTTTTAGCAGAATATTGATTTATAAAATGCCTATTTAATAAGCACCAGTTTTGTAATAGTCACACACACAAACCCACACACTCACACACACCAAAAAAAAACCAAAAAAAAAACAAAAACAAAAAACCTAAATAAAAGGGAAATAAAATTTCTCAGAAATGACTGGAAGACAGGGAGGTATATATAATATCTAGATGTCCAATACACAAAATTCATGCACTGGAGGGGTATCCCTCAGCCCAGCCTGCACCCTCTCCAATCTGGGACTCTTGGGTGATGTCCGGCTGGCTGGTTTAGGCCCAATCCCACACCTAAACCTGCCGTCGGACATCCCTTTCACAATCTGAGACTGCTGGCTCCCAATCGCTCACATGCCTGCCTGCCTGATTGCCCCTAACCGCTTCTGCCTGCCAGCCAGATAGCCTCCTAACCATTCCCCTGTCAGTCTGATCGATGCCTAACTGCTCCCCTGCCAGCCCAATCACCACCAACTGCCTTCCCCTGCCAGCCCGGTCTCCCCCAACACCCTCCCCTGCTGACATAGCCCCTCCAACTGCCCTCCCCTGCTGGCCATCTTGTGGTGCTCATTTAGTGACCACATGGGGGCAGCCATCTTGTGCAAGGGCATGATGGTCAATTTGCATATTACCTCTTTATTATATAGGTGGCTACATTAATATAGTATATAAATTGTAGTGGGCTCTATGGTGGCATTCAAAACTATATGTCCATATTTGAATTCATAGAACCTATAAATATTATCTCTTCTATACTAATAAAAGAGTAATATGCTAATTAGACTGGGAGACTTTCCAGAGATCTTCCGACATCCTTCCGGACAAAGCCGGGGGCTTGGCCAGCCTGCAAAATGCCCCCAAATGGCCCTCAGCCCCTTGCACAAGCCGCCCACACCCCCCAGCAGAGACCCCCACCCTGATAGGGGTGTAGCCAACCTGCAAACAGCCATCAGTCCCTTGCCCAAGCCCTTGCTTTCCCCAGCAGGGACCCTCACCCTGATGGGGGCATGTCCAGCCTACAAACAGCCATCAACCCCTCACCCAGGCCAGCCACGCCCCCCACCATGGACTCCCCACCCCAATGGGGGTATGGCCGGCCTGAAAACCACCCTAGCCCCTTGCCCATGCTGGCCCCGTCCCCCAAGGTTACTCACACCCTGATCCGAGACCCTCTTTAGGGCAGACCAGCCAGCCTCCACCTGTGCACCAGGCTTGTATTCTTCCGGACACCTATCAATAATGATAGAGGATCGCTGATCGGTTGCCTCCCTACTGGGGATCAAGCGCACAACCCCGGGCATATGCCCTTGACAGAAATTGAACCTTTCTGTCCACTGAGCCAAACCAGCTAGGGCAAAAGGAGGGTCTTTTTAATTTACTCTTCTGTTTTTAGCTATCTTTTATAGGTAAACTGAATTCTCTGTGCACAAAATAAAATTCATGATTTTATTTTACCAATCAAAGTTATATCCCTGTTAGCTTCAATGATAAATACATTATATATTTAGCAATTTATAGTTATCTAAGCAGCTATAAGTTACCTAATATTGAATCAAAATTTTATATTAATTTTAAAATATTCATGCTATTTTTATGTATGAAGGATACTTATGAATTTGCCCTTTTGAAAGCAATAGTAATTTTTTTCTAGTACTTTACAAACTGTTTTCCCCTTTATGAGCTCATTCACTCCTGATTGTAGCTTTGTTAAACAGATATTATGTTCATTTTATAGCAGAAGAACCTAAAGCTCATATTATATTATTTTTTTTAAAATATCATTTACCTGGTAGGTTACAGAATTAGCACTTGAACTTCAATCTGACTATAAACATGTAAACTTTATCCAATGAACAATAATGCATTTTATCTGGCCTACTCCATTCAAATTATCTGCAAACTCTTTGATTAATAATCTTCTGGTTTTAAAAGTAAATGACAAAAATACCTCAAAATAAAATTTCAATAAATATACTTTAATAGTGATTTTAGTTTTGTTATATTATGTTTTATTGATATTTTAGAGAGAGAGGAAGGGATGGAGAGATAGAAACATTGATTGTCTACCTCCTGCACACCCCCTACCAGAGATCAAGACTGCAACCCAGGTATATGCCCTGACTGGGAATTGAACAAGTGACCTCTTGGTTAATGGGTCAACGCTCAACCACTGAGCAACAGCAGCCAAGCTGTATAAATATTTTTAATTAAATTATGTATTTGTCTTTCAAACTGGTAATATTATTAAAAATATTATTTTAGATATTACCAGAAAATATAGCCATAACACTCAGATGAATTTTTATCAGTTGGATAAATATACACAATTTTATCAGTTGGATAAATATACACAAAAGTTATGACTATTCTAAAAAGTTTCTGAAACATTGAAAGAATGGGCTAAAATATAACAGAATATTGTCAAGGTATTATACTTAGTTCCAAAACAGCAATAACTGAAAGAAAATAGATAAAATAATATCTGATAATTTTTAAGACTTATTTTTTTAAAAATACACAAATGCAAACCCAATTCCAGTTACTCATAGTTATTGGTGGTAATATTCTACAAAGTTGCCAGGAACACTAAATTAGTAAACACTGAACCATTTCTCCTAGATAGAATACTGGTGTGTTAGGTCCCTGTGAGCTTCTGGTCATATTTCCACCAAATGATCAATATGCAGCCTTGTTCTACCCCATTCTGTTTAAAAACAGCTTATATTCTTCTTCTTCATTGTTACACATATAGTAATATATTATTGATTTTAACATTAAAATCACAACCATTAGCACTATAACCTATGCTTGAATAAAGCTAATCTAATAAATAGTTTCTCCATAAGGCCCAAAACAGCCTTTTTAAAATTATTATTAAAACACTAGACAGTATGTCAGCACTTCTCTTGATGGTCATTTTAAAAAATGAAATAACTATCACCAAAAACAAAAGAACAAATCTGTGGAAAGCATAGCATTACATAGAACAAGAGAAGGACATTTTATTACAGCATGAAAGCTGAAATAAGAAGGCAGAGAACTACCTTATTCACCCTCAGTTGGAACTTGCATACATGGTGATGCCCATCTTCACTGGTGTGTGCCTGTGCACACATGTCATGCAAAAAAGCGCCTGAGTATTGATTTGGAATTCAAATAAGTTTTAGCCAGCAGGTGAATGATCAAATACAGAACCTGCCAATCATAATGATGTGTTGTATATAATTTTAGACTGTCTAATTTTCTTCAAAAATACTTACAAGGATGTAATAACCAAGAAAGCAAGCAGTTTCACAATTGTTAATTTTTCTTTATTGTTAGTAGAGTATCAAAAAGGTAGTGATTACTGTCCTATAAATTAGTCAAGTTTTGAGAGGCTTCTGATATTTTGGGAGTCTGATTAAAATTATTGCACTTCATAACCAGAATAAATGTTCATGAAAATAATATTTTGTACATAATTTTACATAGTTCATAAGATTTAAAGATGACATAGTCACATTATTATAAGTCCCCTTTACTTATAAATCTGCAGCAAGCTGTAGTGAGTACATTTATAAAAGACTATAAAAATACAAATACAAATAAATATAAGATAAAATACAATCTTAAAGCTATAAAGCATGGCTGAAAAAAAGTGGGGACAGTTAAATAGGATTTTTTATAGTAGTCTGCTTTTATACTGAAATATAGCATATGAAAGACACTTTATTCATTTCTATGTAAGAATCCACACGACAGAACAAGAATAATTAATGGAGGAAACCTACAGAGAACTATAAAAAAATGATCTTTGCCAACAGAATTATCCAACTGTGAGTTAACCACCTCAGAAAGTAGGTTATATATATGTCCCTAAATTCTTAAAACATATGAATATCTATTTGTTGGTGATGTTGAAGATGTTAAAATAGTATGTGATATTTAGACAGACTACTTAATGCTGAATTATAAAATCAGAGATTCTAAAATTTATGAATATTAAATTTTATTTTTCTTTAAGTCATATACTAATAAGAAAAAAGTATTTTACAAGTAAAATAATGTATTTCCCTTATAAGAGTGAAATTTCAAAATAATGAGTTAACTTTTTAAATTCTAGTTGGTAGCAGTTATAGCATTTAACTATGTTTTGTGTAAGGATAAATTTATTTAGAGTTACATGGTTACCAACCCAACTTTGAAAGGCCAAAACTCAAATGGTCATAGTGTAGAGTAAAAACTTTAATTGATCAAGAAATCACCAACCAAGAAGATGGGTGATCTAATTCTCAAATCCATCTTACAAAAGTACAGAATTCAGGCTTCTTTTATATCAAGGAAGGGAAAATGAGAGAAACTGTTTTTGTATAAACTCAAGCCCCAGCAGAATTACTCTGATTAGCATATTTAAAGCAGAGGCTATTAGCCTGAAGGCAATGGGAATAAAGCAGGCTTGAACAAGATGAAGTCAGAATCTTGTTCTTAGGGATAATGGTTTTAGTTTTTCCCCAGAGTATGATGTTGGCAAGGTTGCAATAAATATATGGCCTTTATTATGTTGAGATATGATCCCTCTATTCCCACTTTGCTGAGAAATTTATCAAAAAAAGAAAGTGTTGGATTTTTCCAATTTTTTTTTTGCTTCTTTTAATATGATCATGTGATTTTTGTCTTCCAATTTCTTTATGTGGTGTGTCATATTTATTGATTTGTGAATATTGTAATAGCCTTGCATCCCCCAAATAAATCCCACTTAGTCATGGAGTATGATCTTTTAAATATATTGCTGGATCTGATTTTCTAGTATTTTATTGAGGATTTTAGCATCTATGTTCATCAGGGATATTGGCCTGTAATTCTCTTTCTTTGTAGTGTCTTTATCAGGCTAATGCTGGCCTCATAAAAAGAGCTTGAAAGTGTTCCTTCTCTTGGATTTTTTGGAATAGTATGAGGAGGATAGGTGTTAGTTCTTCTTTGAATGTTTGGTAAAACTCCCCTGTGAAGCCATCCAGATCAGGGTTTTTGTTTGCTGGGAGTACTGCTTCAATTTCATCAGTAGTTATCAGACTATTCAGGTTTTCTGATTCTTCCTGATTGAGTTTTGGAAGAAAACCATTTCCCTTAGGAACAGGAATAAGACAAGAATGTCCAATTTCACCACTCTTATTTAATACTAGTAGCCCTGTGCATGAGTAGGTGCACCAGTAGCTCTCTGCCACCCTCTTGTAGCTCTCTGACCACTGCCCCACCCTCCTGTAGGTCCCCCCTCATAGTTTGCTGCCCTGCCCCCTCCTGTAGCTTTTCGCCACCTGCTTGTACTTTGCTGCCTTACCCTCCTGCAGATCTGTGATCTGGTCATTAAGCGTTGGTCATTACAACTCAAGGCATAATGGGTAATTAGCATATCCCTCTCTTATTATATAGGATAGTGCTGGAAATCCTATCCATAGTAATCATACAAAATGAAAATAAAAGGCATCCAAATTGGAAAGGAGGAAATAAAACTGTCATTATTTGCAGATGGCATGATAGTGTACATAGAAAACCCTGAAGCCTCCACTAAAAAACTACTAGATTTAATAAATGAATTTTGCAATATAACAGGATACAAAATTAACAACTATAAATTGATGGTATTTTTATACATCAATAATGAACTCTCAGAGAGAAACTAATAATAATAATAATAATAATAATAATAATAATAAGGTACTTAGGAATAACTTAATCAAGGAGGTAAAAGACCTGTACTTGGAAAACCACAGGTCATTGAAAAAAAAGAGATAGAGGGAGATAAAGAATAGTGTTCATGGATTGGTAGAATCAACATCATCAAAATATCCATACTACATAAAGAAATATAGAGACTCAATGCAATCCCCAAATTTCACAGATCTAGAATAAAGACTCCAAAATTTTTATGGAACCAAATAGCCATAGCAATCTTGAGAAAGAAGAACTAAATTGGAGGAATCACAATACAGATATCAAGTTATATTACAAAACCACAGTAATCAAAATAGCCTGGTACTGTCAAAAGAATCAGCATATAGATCAATAGAATAGAATAATCCAAGCCATTATGCTAAATTAACATTTGACAAAGGAGGCAAGAGCATACACTGGCGATAAGACAGTCTCTTCAATAAATGGTGCTGTGAAAACGGACAGGAACATGCAAAAATAATGAAACTAGACCACCAATTTACACCATATGCAAGAATAAACTGAAATTGGATAAAAGACTTAAATGTAAGTCATTAAACCATAAAAATCTTTGAAGAAACAATAGAAAGCAAAATCTCAGCTATCTCTCAAGCAATATGTTTGCCAATTCATCTTTTATAGCAGGGGATACTAAGGAGAAAATAAGCAAATGATGTTACATCAAAATAAAAAGCATATTAAAACAACAATGAGGTATTATCTCACACCTGTCAGAATGACTATCATCAACAAATGATAGTGCTGGTGAGGATGTGGAGAAAAGGGAACCCTCGTGCACTGCTGGTGGGAATGCAGACTGGTGCAGCCACTATGAAAACAATGTGGAGTTTCCTTAAAAAATTAAAAACAAAACTCCCATTTGATCCAGTGATCCCATTTCTAGGAATTTATCCTAAGAAAGCAGAAACATCCATCAGAAAGAACATATGCACTCCTATGTTTATAGCAGTGCAATTTAAAATAGCTAAAATCTGAAAACAGCCCAAGTCCCCATCAGTAGATGAGTGGATTAAAACAACACTAACTGTGGCACATTTACACTATGGAATACTATGCAGTTGTAAAAAAGAGGGATCTATTACCCTTTGAGACAGCCTGGAGGGACCTGGAGAGTATCATGCTAAGTGAAATAAGCCTGTCAGAGAAAGACCAGTATCACATGTTCTCATTCATATATAGAATCTAGTAAATAAAATAAACTGATGAACAAAATAGATCAAGGAACATAGAATCATGGAACAGACTGATGGATCTCAGAGGGAAGGTGGATCAACTGGGGAACTTATATGCATATATGTACATCCAATGGACACAGACAATAGTGAGGTGAAGGCCTCCGGAGGGGTGGGTATGGGATGGAGTAGATCAATGGGGGTAAAAAAGGGGCACGTTTATAATACTTTCAACAGTAAAGATAAATTAAAAATATGGAGTCAGAGAGACCAAGCATTTAATTTTCTTCAAAAACACTCCTTGCCCTAGCTGGTTTGGTTCAGTGGATGGAACAGCGGCCTGCAGACTGAAAGGTCCGAGGTTCGATTCCAGTCAAGGGCATGTACCTTGATTCCGGGCACATCCCCAGTAGGGGGCATGCAGGAGGCAGCTGATCTATGTTTCTCTTTCATCGATGTTTCTAACTCTCTATCCTTCTCCCTTCCTCTCTGTAAAAAATCAATAAAATACATTAAAAAAACAACAACACACTCCTAGACACAGTTCAAGCCCAAAACTCCCTTTTAATATAGTTTCATCCAAATCAACTTCTCTTGTTTATTTTTAATATAAATTATATAAAACTAGTTACATTAGTACTGAGATCACAGCTTAATTAAAGATAGTCTCCATTTTATAAATGGGTAAGAATAATATCTTTAGTTATATTAGATATTTATTTTTTTTTCTTTCTGAATTTTTCAATATCATTTTTTTGCTTAAAAGTTGTTTGTAGCCAATTATCCAAAGTAAAATTCAATTTCATATTTCTTTTCAAGTTTTTTTCATAAGTCACAAATGTGACAAATCATAAAATACTAGTTTTATAATGCAATAGATATTCAATAAATTATATTCAGCTTTTATTGAATACAACATTGATTAATTAGTCCAACTATTTTAATTTCCTCACTAATGGCAATTGTGGAATTGAGGCAAAAATTCTCTGAGAAACTGTAACTTGGGTTGCCAGTCAGGGGAATATAAATATGTCCCTTTGATAATCTTATCCAAAAAATTTTCTTAGCAAAGAAACTCCGTTCTTCTTCTTTTTTAAACATGTTTTTATTGATTTCAGAGAGAGGAAGGGAGAAGGGGAGAGAGATAGAAACCACATCAATGATGTGAGAGAATTATTGATTGGCTGCCCCCTGCAGGCCCCCTATGAGGATCCAGCCCACAACCAGGGCATGTGCCCTGACTGGGAATAAAAGTGTGACCTCCTGGTTCAGGAGTCAACACTCAATCACTGAGCCACACCAGCCAGGCCTCAGTTCTTCTTAAAGATATTAAGGCAGTAAAATAAAATATCAGTTCTCCTAAAATAGAACTTAAAAACAGAAAGTAAAATCTTAATGATTAAAATATGTATTTCAAATATAATTTCTGTTAATATTAGGTCATTAATTCTGAGAGAACATTAAATCAAGACTATATATATATATATATATATATATATATATATAGTAACATAGTAACATGAGGGAGTATTTTATGTAATATAAAATATTTCTGTCCTTCACCTATACACATGATTTTAAAACCCTTTAACATCTGAGGAAATTATGAGAGGATAGATTATAATGTATATCCTTCTTTTGAGAAATGTATCCCTTTTCACACTTAATACAATCATATGGAAAACATTGTGGATTTCTTTTTATTTTATCAGGAACATAGTAGAGAGAGGTTGCTGGTTTTGCAGAAGTTGTCCTTCTAACAAGTAATTAAGCACTATTTTATTATATAATGGAATATATGTCCTTTAGGTAAAATTATCCAGAGAATATACAATGAAAAGAATCCTGAAAGTTATGAGAAAATGATGAATTATTTCATTCATTACATTTTTCTTTCACTGTGTGTTGAAGATCTGCTTCCAAGATTGGCTAAGTGGTTGTTTAAGGATGAAATATCTTTTGAAACTGGGCCTGAAGGCCTCACTTCCTAGATAGCTGTTGGTCAGAGGCTTCTCTCAATTATTTGCTATATTTGCCTTACGTGATATTGTGATTTATAAAAAATATATACTTGGTCATTACCAAGACAAATATCATTCATATACATTTGCACTTCATTCATAGTTCCTGGTTCACAACTCCCCCAATTCTTGGAATTTTTTAAGATAAGATCAATGGAAGCATCTTTTCTTATAATATTTTATCTCTGGTCCTCAGTCCCTAATAAGCTTTAGAACCATAAAAGTGAATGCATATCTTTTTATTTATAACAAGCTCCTTTCAACCACAACTGAGTCAGTGTTAATGGGGTGACTTCTGGAAATCTCCAAGGAAAAGTGAGCTTGCCCCTGTCGCCATAGGAACCATGTTGAATAGAGGATTGGAAATTTCATCTTTTCCCCAGATTTCTGAGGAGCAGGGAAGAGCTGAAGATTGAATCAATCACCAATGGCCAATGATTTAATGTCTATGTAATGAAACCTCCATAAAAATCCAAAAGGTGGGGGTTCAGAGGGCTTCTATAAAGGGGAATCAGAACATTTCCATATTCCACCCTGTTGAGCCCCAAACTCCAAAAAGATAGAAACTCCTTTGTTCATGACCTCACTCTACGTCTCTCTTCATCTGGTGGCTGATTTGAATAATTTAACATCTTTTGTAATAAACAAATAATCTAGTGAGTAAACTGATTTCCTGAGTCCTATGAGCCATTCTAGCAAACTAAGCAAACCCAAAGAGGAGGTTGTGGGAATATCTGATTGATAGCCAGTGGGTCAGAAGTACAGGTAATAGCCTGGACTTGAGATTGGCATCTGAGATGAAGGGCAGTCTTGTGGGACTCAGCCCTTAATCAGTGGAATCTAATGCTGTCTCCAGGTAGTTATTGTCAGAATGGAATTGAATTGCACCAGCTGGTACTTGAGAATTGCTTTGTGGTGTGAAAAACAAACCCCACCCCCACCCCTGCCACACACACATTGGAATTGCTGACTAGAAACCTTACTTCCCCATCGTGATACACTTGTTTCAGCAAAGCCAAAAGAGACTGATAGCAAGATGGACTTCTTATGAACTAATTATGGAGAAGACATCCATTCAAAGTTGAGATATTCTAAGAAACAAGTTACTAAAGGAGATATCTATAATAATAAAAGTGTAATATGCTAATTAGACTGGACATCCTTCGGGACGACCTTCCGGATGAGCTGGGGATGCGAGGAAAGCCCGGGTACTGGATGCCAGAGGGAAGCCGGTGCCAGCAGCCAGGGGAAGGAAGGCCTACTCTTGCACAAATTTCATGCATAGGGCCTCTAGTTACTATATGAGTTCGAGAATACCAGGAGCTGGGGCTTTGTGGGGGAAAGGGGCATTTTGAAAACTACCCAGCAAACTATGTATCCAATAAATATGAATTGAGTGTCTAATATACCTTGGTACTGTTTTAGGTGCTGGAGATACAATGGAAGAAAGATCAAGTATCATGCTTTATAGAATTTAGTCTGTAATAGGAGTAATATGTTATATTTCTGTTTTAAAGTTATCCATCTGGCCAATACAAAAGAATGGTTAAAGGAAAGTCTTGGAGAGCAACAGGATGGCTATTATAATCCAGAAGAAAAAAAGATAGGGTTGAGATAGAGAATTTACATTAGGACCACTCTTAGCCTTGGGTGCACTACCAAAATAGGAAATGTCTAAAGGGATGGAAGTTATAGGGTAAAAAGAATAAATTATTTTGAATTTGTTGAATTTGAAGCTTATGGTTGTCAACTAGACAGTTAATTCCAGAATTTCTAAAATTCTAACCTGAATACACTCTAAATCAAATCATATAATACTGCGCTTTAATATGTCCAAATAAATTTTATTAGCACACATGCATTCAAAGTTTAATTCTACCTTATTTTTCTCTTTTTGTTTGTTTTGTTTTAATGCTTATACTTATCCCTAACCCATATTAATGGTTACACCCACAGTACTGGATTTAAAATATGTCCTCTTAGTATATTTTCCACAATTGACTTCTATAATAAAAACCTACATGTATATAAAAAGTGCCCTTCAAAACTATCCTCTATGAATGAACATTCCATCTACTCATCTATCCTTAAAGATATGATTCTGGTTTCAGATTGTGCATATTCAAGTTTATATTAACAGTATCACAATTGTCTCATTGTATTTTTTTTTCATTTAGTAATGTTATTAGATGTCCCTAAATATGAACATCTACTTAATTGCTTCTGATTGCTGCATAAATTTTTATCAAATGTATGCATATTTCACTTTTACATTCATTTAGTAGTGAGTGAACTAATATCTCTAACTGTTTCTCAACATAACATTTTGGTAAACACAATAAACATGACTCCTTATAGATGTGTCCCAGAGGTTTACTAGACTAAATAATTTGGAATAGTGTTGCCGGTATGTAAGATATACCTACAAATACTTCATTTTAATAAGTATTTCCCAAAAGCTCTTTGGCAATTGCTATGTTCTCATCCGAATTTTTTTTTCTCCTTTTTAATCTCTGCTATCTGATGAATCTATAGTTATCTCGTATTTAAACTTGTTTTTTTCCCAAATATAATGACCGTCCATCTCTATTTATAAAATTATTAGCTATTTAAACTGTTTTTTCTTCTTTTGTGGCAGCTAGAGACAACAAATATATGTAATATGCATATCTTCAACTTAGTAAATAATACCTGTTTTCTAAAACAGTATCATCTATTTACAGTATCACAACAGTGTATGAATGGCCCACCTGTTCCATAACTTACTAACATTCTCCCCCATTTTCTGCCCAATCTTTGGCAAACAGTTCTCTCTGGCAACACATGAAACACATACCCCCACACACATACATACACAGACACACACTCACACATATTCTCTGGTTACCCACATATACACAGAGCAATGGGATACAGCTATTCTAAAATACCTGCAAATTTATCACTGTGTGTGTGTGTGTGTGTGTGTGTGTGTGTGTGTTTGCATGCGAGAGAGGGAAAAGGGGCGAGAGTTATTACTATGTGTCATCTTCAGGATTCTGTTGGATTCAGGGAAGGAAGTCAGAAACTCATGGTAGTTTTCTATATCTAAGGAAAAATTCAAATATTATCTTTTAATCTTTTAATTCTACAAATATTAAATACTCTCATTCCCTCATCAAGATGATGACTTCTCCACCTAAATATGATACAGTTAAAATCCCCTTCCTTCAAATTTATCCTTTCTGAAACCAAATAGGATCACTTTCACATAAGCTCAAAGTACTTTTTAATATTTACTGAAATGTATATACAAATATATGTATGACAAACCTGATGGCTTGCTTCAACTTTCTTGTTTATATTTTCTAATTTACATGCTCCAAAACATATATTACCTTCAAATAATATATTTGGAAATTTGTGAAACAATGAGAATTGCCTTATGCAACACTAGTTTCTAGAAGCTAATTTTGTAGATTAGAATATGCCAGAGAAGAACACCTTGGAGGCAACTTGACTAATAATTTTGAACTGATAGTTTCTTTGCCTGACATAGGATGTGCACTTTGTTCTTATTTGTAGCCTCTCCACATTCATTTGCATTAGCAGCCTTGATTCCAGTGGTTGGTATGGCTACTTGTGATTCTTAGCAGCGCAGGCTCTGCAGGGTCATCCACCAACAGGTCTGGATGCTTCTTTCAGTGGCATAAAGTTTCGCTATAGGATGACAGTTCACAGAATATGACCCTGCTATGTTTGCTCTTAATAAAGCAGCAGGACTCTATTTCATTGCTAGGAATCAGTGTTATGTTTATTTGTAATGATTCATTTAAATTATTCATTAATGCAAGAGAAGCTAATAAGTTATTTTTATCATATGTTTTTACTACAGATAATTTTTGTGATTTAGAAAACATTTTTAGTATATCCTTCTATAAAGTTTTCTAAGACTGCCTACCAATAAGAAAATAATTTTAAACTTATTACTTTAAAGAAAATATTATTGAGATAAAATTTTAATGCAATAAATTATAAAATTATACAATTATACTAGGGCCTGGTGCAAGAAATTTGTATATGGGAGAGGGGAGGCTGCATCCTCTCCAATCTGGAACCCCACAGGGATCGGGCCTAAACCAGCAATTGGACATCCCTCTCACCATCTGGCTCCTAACCACTCACCTGCCTGCCTGCCTGCCTGCCTGATTACCCCTAACTGCCTCTGCCTGCCAGCCTGATCATCCCTACCTTGCCCCCCTGCTGGCCTGATTGACTCTAACTTGCTCCCCTGCCAGCCTGATTGCTCCTAACTGCCTCTGCCTCAGCCCCCAGTCTGGCCTGCCACTGCGGGAGGTGACCTGGCAGATCAGGGGAAGGCACCGTCCCCATTACCCCACTGCTGCTGCCACTGCCAGTCTGAGCCTTGGCCCTTCCCAGCCACCCACAGCTGCCTGAGCCTCAGCCCTTGCAGCCGCTGCAACTTTGTCTGGAAGGATGTCCAGAAGACATCCACTCTAATTAGCATATTACCCTTTTATTAGTATAGATTTGGGGACCATTACAACCACACTGAACTTAAAGGAAACACATGTCCCTGGCCAGTTTGGCTTTATGGAGAGAGCATCAGCCTGTGGACTGAAGGGTCCCAGATTTGATTCTGGTCAGGGGCACATGCCTAGGTTTCAGACTTGATCCCCAGTAGGGAGCCTGTGGGAGGCAGCCGATCAGTGATTCTTATCATTGATGTTTCTCTCTCTCTCTCTGTCTCTCTCTCTCTCTCTTTCTCCTTCTCCCTTTCTCTCTGAAATCAATAAAAATATATATATATATATTTAAAAAAACATGATCTTTGGGCTTTGTCATTTTACAATATCCTTTGTTCAGAATTTTAACTTCCCTAAACTTTTCCTTTACCCACCCTTAAAATGCAATCTATTTTGGGGAAGATGACCAGGAAAGTGATTCTAGTGGGTAGAAGTTTTTTTTGGAGGGGATGGGTTCATGAAGATATTTAAAAATTGAGCATGGTGATGGTTGTACCACTCTGAATTTACTTTAAAAAGCCAGTGCGTTGTACACTTTAGGTGACATGTACAGTATAGGAACAAAGCTGTTCTTTTGTTTCTTTTTAAATAAAGACCAGTCTTATAATCAATTGCAGATGCTTTCAGGGCCCCCCAGGATTTGCTTACCACGTCCCAAACCACGGCTGTGACTCCCAGTTGCCTCCAGTCTTGATGGATCTGGATGGTGTGGTTTGGGAAGGAGAAGGTGGCAAGAGGCTTATGGAATTTCTGCAACCCCATTCCCCCGGTCTCCTCATAGGGCACCAGGACCATTTCCACTGTGCCAGCTCTCTGCTTCCTTTAATCTGTTGGGCAAAAGAATCCTGCGTGCTCTGGCCAGAAAGTGCATTCTCTCTTAGGTGGTCCCCATGCTTTTTTTTAAGGTCGTTTAATGGATTCAAAAGAATAAACAGAGATGTGGAAAGCTTTGTTGAATTCCTTTTACATGATTCTTTCAGTCTCATGGGAAGTGAGATGTGGCTCTGAATTCATCCCAAAGGGTGTCTTTGGGCAAAAGCTCCCAGAAGGGCACAACTCCTGCAGGATGCCCTACACACTTCGCTGTCAGGACTCAGGGGGGCTTGAGGGTGAGTGAGGCGGCGGTGCCAGCACAGGACCCGGGAGAAGGTAGTGCTTTCTACACTAGCCAGGCCCGTGCACTGCAGCTGCACCCGCCGATGTGGGCAGGGTGTTTCTGCTGTTTTGTTTTGGTCTGGCCTCCACCCCATCAGCGACGGACCCGTGCCTGCACTGAGACTGTGAACGGTTCGATGGTCCTACTTTTTGATGGATGGTGGATGCACTCCCACCTCCCAGAGACTGGCAGTTAGACTCTGGTGGCTTCCGAGACCCTCGCAGGGAGAGCGCGGCCCTAGGTCCAGAACAGACTTGGGTGTCTTTGGCTAGGAGACCTCTCCGGGCTAGGGGCCACCGGGGTTTTGAAGGCTGGCCACGCCCCCGATCCAGGTGGGGGGCCCCTCATGGTGATTGGTCATTTGGTCGTTTCGTTCATGACGCCTCTTGGCCTTTTATTATTAGGATAACTAATTTGATGTTAAGAAATTACTTTGAAAATTTTTTTTCACATGTGCTAAATATATGTTTTTTCCACATTGGAAATTTTTTTTGAAATTTCTATCACAGGTATATGCATAAATCCAAATTCATCAAAATGTATACATGAAATATATGCAACTTTTGTACATTAAGTCCCATTAATGTTGCAAAAAACAAGCCACTATTTTGACAAAGGTTAGATGGTCCATCATTTAAAACTCCAAGTTATGGATCATTTGATCCCTTTGGGGTATTGGTAGTAGAACGACTATATTATTTTCCTGTAACTACTATAATATATTACCATAAACTGTGTGGCTTTAAACAACAGTACTGTATTCTCTGACAGATCTCGATGACAGAAGTCTGAAATCAAGGTCTTGGCATGGTCACAATTCCTCTAGAGGTTCCAAATAATTTATTCTCCTCTTCCAGCTACTGGTGATTGTCAGCATTATTTGCATTGTAGCTGGACCACTTCAATCTCTGCCTCTGTGTTCACATTGCTGCCTCTTCTTACGTCTATCAAATATCCCTGTGCCCCACTCTTATAAGAACACTGTATTCAATTTAGGGCTCACCCAGACAACCGAAGATAATCTTTCTATTTCAAGTTCCTTAACTTAATGATCTCTGCAAAGAACCTTATTCTAAATACAGTCGTGTTTAGTTTTAATGATAGGTAGTCTGGAAGAAGAAACTCCATTTGGATATGGGGATGAAGATCACCAGTAAAAGAAGGAAGACTGGGAGCATTATCAACAATAAAAGGATCTTGAAAAGTATGTTATTCACCAAACTGCAATTCTCCATTTTGCTGGCATAGCAATTCAGGAAGACATCTTGGAAAAGGAGCCAGGTAATTCATGTCTTACTGCTCCTGCAGTACACTGGCAGTGTGTGCTTACTGATATGCTTGCAGGCACTGGGGTTCGCTGTGCCAGATCCCAAAGGGTTTCATTTTGTAGCCTGCAACAAACATTGACCCCAAGAAAGTCTGTTATCCTGTTCTTAAAAGCTTGAAACCTGGCATTGGTTTGGCTTCCTTACAAATGAAAGTCCTTTAGCCATCCATCTCTAGAATAGGGAGGTTTCATCCCAACTGAGTATTTACTCTGGTAAGTAATTTTCCTCCACTATCAGCATCTCTCGTTTCCCAAAATTTGTCACCTGTCCTTACATCAGCACTCGCAAACTCACCACTCACTTACATGTTATGTAATGAGTAACAATTACTGACTCATTTAAACCACCCAGAGCTAACATTTAATTCAGGGGTCCTCAAACTTTTTAAACAGAGGGCCAGTTCACTGTCCCTCAGACCGTTGGAGGGCCGGACTATAGTTTAAAAATAAAACTATGAACAAAGTCCTATGCGCACTGCAGGCCCGGGAGGAGTCGGCTGCTAAGCAGGACAGGCAGCGGCACTCGGCAGGCTGGATAAATGTCCTCAGCGGACCGCATGTGGCCCGTGGGCCATAGTTTGAGGACCCCTGATTTAATTCAACAACACAGTAAGTTCCAACCAGTTCTTTTACTATTGCAAGCAAACTTTTTGCTTTGGCCTTGATTGGCATGGTGCTGAGAAAGATACACTTATGTGTGTGGTCTTCAATCCAGGTCACTAGAAGTTTCTTGTCTGATAAGGATCTTTCTTGAATTTCTCTTAGTCAGGTTGTCTTCACTAAAGTTTGGCTTTCCATCACTTTGTTCTTATTCTTGAAGGTCACAGTTATGGTGGAATGGGACATGCTTGACTGGTGAGCAATAATCATAACTGATTTTCCAACTTTGTAGTTCTTAATCATTTTTAATTTTGTTTTTGTCAGTAAACTTGACATGGTCTCTCACTGGCAACATTAACAGTAGATTTTGCATGCTTAGGAGCCATAATGAGCAAAACAACATGAGATTAAATCAAGCAAAAGAGAAAGTGATGTAATCAAGAGACTGGTAAACAGGAGATGTATGAGGTTGCTAGGAGAGTAGCATGGCATACTGTTTTAAGAAAACTCTTTTTTTTTATTAGTAGAAAGAGTACACTCTAAAATGATGATAAAAATATAGTATAGTGAATACATAAACCAGTAAAATATTTTATTATCATTAATAAAACAGGTATTATGTACTGCACATAATTGTGTGTGATATATTATCTATAATAATCTAAATATATAAAGAGGTAATATGTTAATTGGTCCTAATGGTGTCCCAGTCACGACCGGTCAGCAGGCTGTGCGTGCCCAGGAGCTGGTGGGCAGGGATGAGGGCAGGGACTTCTGCCCCAGTATAGGTGCGCAGGCCTGCCCAGCGTTAATGTCACACTGCCTCAGAGACGGAGGCCGCTCCCAATGGAGGCACGTGCAGGCAGGAGCTGGTGGGTGGGGACACAGACAGGGGGATGTGCCCAAGCCGCCGAGGCGCAGCTTGAGAAGGTCCAGAGTGGACACAGACATTTTTTCATGGTTAAAGGAACTGGAGTCCATGTTGATGAAAACACCTTGGCAGCTGCGGCAGCTGGCAGTGGCAGCAGCAGTGAGGTGATGAGGGTGGCACCTTCCCCTGATCAGCTCGGTTGCCTCCCACAGAAGGAGGCCAGAATGCGGTTTATTCTTGCTTCCCATGACTGTGAGAAGGGGCAGGTTGGGCTGAGGGAACTGCGCATGTGTCCTTGACTGAAATCAATCCTGGGACCCTTCAGTCTGCAGGCCAATGCTCTATCCACTGAGCCAAACCGGCTAGGGCTTCTGAATAATATTTAGTCAAACATTCATTGAGTAAGAAAATAAATATTAGAAACCTCAGTCAGACCATTTGTTTTCTCTGAAATAGGACAAAAAAATGTGGGAGAAAAACAGAGAAAAATAGAGGAAAGAAAATGGAGGAGATTAAACATACAGTTGAATCACAAAATGGCTAAAGCTGAGAAAAAAAAAAAAGCATTATTTCATTTCAGAATCCATCTGTCTATAGCAGTGATGTCTGGTTAAGTGAGACAAGGCTTTAAAATGGACCCTTTCTCTCCAGGTTTTGACTAAGTGAGACCAACTTGCAGAAGGTTTAAAGTAGACATTGAAAAATGGATTGAATAGCTATAGGTCAGTCTTTCACACAAAAGATATGAAAGTATAGGCCGTTAGACTACCTTCGAAGACCATTCTTGGGAAGGACTTCTCTGGAGAGAACCATTGGCAGTCTGCTGTAAATCCTGAACCCAACTAGAAACTGGAAGGGAATATTTCCCCCTTACTATAAAACAAAGGAGAAAAGGGTTGTGAAATCCACATTGTGAAGGGCTAGTAAGGGTCTTCAGAACAAACAAGGTAAGAAACAGCAGAAAACAGTGTCTACGTCAATGTTTGAGAAATGTAAAGGGAAAAATTAACTGTACTCTGAGAGTTACCTGCTCTCAGAGAGTGGAATAAGGATGTACAAGTTCTATATCTAACAGGACCCCTAGGAGGGGGAGACCTGAAAATAGACTTTCACATGCTGGGGCTAAGAAGGCTCGTAGAAATTCAGTCATTCTAGTGAGAATTTAAGATACTTAAGGGAATGGACACTGCACAAGTGAAGGTGAGATATTGGTGTCTTCAACAATGCACAGAAATGCCCAAATGAGAAAGAATTAAACATTCCAAAGTTCAAAGAGGAGAGATCAGAGATCACTACAATGTTATCAGCTTAGCATAGATTTGTTCCCAAATTTCTTCTTTTGACTCCACTAAGTAGAAGCCAAACACACACCATTTTACCTGATAAAGTCTGGAGAGGAAGGATTAGGGAGAGGCTTTAACTATAAATCAATCTTAAAGTTTTGACTATAATAAAAAAATGACATTCTACTTACTAGATTGAACATGATTTATCATCTGTATTAATTTCCCATTGCTGCCATTACAAATTACCACATATTTAGTGGCTTAATATAACATAAAAATATTATTTTACAATTCTATAGGTCAGTGGTTCAATACAGGTCTCACTGGGTTTAAATCAAGGTGTTGGGCAGAGTTGTATTTCTTTCTGAAAGCGTCAGGGAGAATCTATTTCCTTGTCTTTTCCAGCTTCTAGACACCAGACACATTCTTTGACTCATTGCCCCCTTCCTTCCTGTCCAGAGTCAGCAATTTTGCTTACTTCTGACCATTTTTCAGTGATATCACCCTCTGACCACAGCCAGGAATGGTCTCCTACTTTTAAGAACCCATGTAATTACATTGGATTTACCTAGATAATCTGGGATAACTTCCGTATCTCAAGATCCTTAATTCAATCACATTTACCATGCAAGTTAACATGTTAATAGGTTCCCAGAGTAGAAGTGGGTTCTTTCAGTGGGCCATGACTCAGTCTATCATATCCTCTGAGAGAGAAAAATCTCTGTGGGGCAAAGCTGTCCTTGAGAGAACTTGAAGGGCACTGTGAGACATAATGCATTATAAATAAATGCCGTAAGTATAGTTTTGGCATTTGTACAAAATTAATTTATTTGTATTATCATTCTGTATGCTATTTTTAAAAACTTGATACTAGGATAAAAGTGAACATTGTAAGTATTCTGATGGATTTAAGTTGGGAGAGCTGGAAGCTTCAGAGATTCTGAAATCCAAATGGAGCATGCATAGACATGCCAATTAACAGAAAACCTGGGTTGGTGCACTGAGGAAGGGAGTTTGCACAGAACACAAAGGAAAACACAAATCAAGACCAGAAGGAAGATATTAGAAGCAGAAGTACGGGGCAATGGGTCAAGTTTGCTGGGAGATAAAAGTTTCAGGAAACAACAACTGGTCACAGGAATAAACTAGATAAACAAGCTAGGAAGAAGTTGGGAACAAGACATATTATCCCTGAATGGCTTCCAAGAATTTCTAAAAGTTACTTCAATGTGTGGCCAGCTTAAAGTTTTCCTTTGTACGTGCAGGTGCTGGCACAAATGGTCAATGAGGAGGGCTCCGCTCAACTCCCCTTTATTTTGTAGCATTAAAAATGTGTTATTCTCATTGGATTTAATTCAACCAACAAGCCAAATAGGTTACTAAGGATAATATGTCTATTCAAATTATCCCAGATCTATATGCTAAATACTTTAAGTTTATCAAATAATGTGGAATATAAGATAAGAAATTGCATAATTTGCTATGGTATTTGTTTAACATAATGTTGGCATTTGCCATCAGAATAAAGAGAAACTCCACACTAAATCAACATCTGGATTTATATGAATACCTTAACTTTTCACTTTATAATGAAAGATTTCCTTTCCTTCCTTAAATTCCTAAAATGAGACTAGAAATAGCATTGAGAGCTACTTACCTCTATATTCACAGCTATTTTAGCACCATCACAAGGTGATATTCATTGGCCCGTGGCAGGAAGAATATCTCCCCTTTCTCTTTCAAAATGACAATAAAAAATTGATGGGTTCTCACTATTTTTGTTCATGACATTGGCTAATAATTAACACTGCAGGAAAAATTAAATTTTAATTTGAATGTCTTTGTAAAACACCAGGATCTGTCTCAACATGATGAAATATCATAAAGGTTTAAGTTCTTTTGGTAAGGTGGCCACCTGTTCAATGGTAAAAATGTACACAGTCTCTCCAGCTTCACATATTTATATTGATATATTGTTTCATAGTCATTATGTTAACATGGCTTAGAACAGTCCCTCTTTAAGAGGTCTGCTGAACACATATAGTCACCTCTGGGCTGTAATTAACACTCAACATACAAAACAACCCCAGACAGAGCATACCACAATTAACTGCATGCCCCATATTAAACTTTTGAAAAAGATATTCTGTGAATTCATTTTGCCTAATGGTTGCCATAAAGAAAATATGGCTAGTTGAAAAGTTTGGGTAGGACTTTAAGTAATGATAGAAGCAATTATATTTTATAAAAAGAATCATATCTAAAATCAGATGTATTCTCTTATCATTAAAGATTTCATGTATTTAATTGAACTAGAAGAAAAAGGTTATAGCCACAAACTCACTTTTATTCTGTTTATTTAGACATAAAAAGCTGTCATTGCAAGTAGGGTTCTAGTTCAAAGTAAAAGGAGTTTTAGGGGTAAAATAGACAGGTTTAGGGAGTTTTGGAATTAGGGGGCAAAGGGGAGGAAGGTCTAGTTGGTTGGGGGCTTGGAATTGCCAAAAGGCATACATTCGCAGAGAGAAATAAAAGATGCCACAGGATAAGGGGAGAGGAAGACATCCATTCACAAAAGATAAGGAAAAGCCACAGGGTATGCGGAAACAAACTTTCACAGAGGATAGAGAAATGCTGACAAATCAGAGAAGAGGAAAACAGATTTTTTTCACAGGAGATAGAGAATTCTACCACTGAAGGGGGAGAACAAGGGGGACAACATGTGGGTTTTAAGCTTTGAAGTTAATATTCTACCAATTGGAAGGCAGCACCAAGAAACAAAGAACTGCGGCCTTTATAAACCTTAGGAAAAAGGAGCTTTGTCGGTCACTCACTCCCTTGGAGCCCCCTCCTCATATGGGAGTCTGTACTTGTTTCTAATAAATTTCCACCCTCTTCATCTACCATCTTTTGTCCGTGGCTTCATTCTTTGAATCCACCTGGACAAGAACCCAGGGAAAAAAACACCCTTGCATTCTGCTCAGGAAAGACCACCCGACTCAAAAGGTACACCCTTTTCTAATGATAGACCTTTTAATATTTAATGTGATTAAAAATTATTATATATAAACTATTAATAGAGGACCAAGGAAATATTTTTTTTTATATAGGAGACAAATCCTTTGTTCTCAAGTAGTTTATAATTTAAACGAGGCTTTATCTTCATGGATATAAAAAAAATTATTCCACATCACTTATTTTAAAAACAAACCCACTTTCAAAGATTCCACTTCTGGGAATATATCTGTAGAAATCCAAAGCACCCCCATGTTCATTGCAGCATTATTTATAATAGACAAGATTTGAAAGAAGTCCAAGTGTCCATCAGTAGATGAGTGGGTTAAAAAGCTGTGGTACATGTATACAATGGAATACCATTTGACTGTAAAAAAGAAGGAAATCCTACCCTTTGCAACAGCATGGATGGACCTGGGAAATATTATGCTAAGTGAAATAAACCAGTCAGAGAAAGACAGGAACCATATAGTTTTACTCATATGTGGAATCTAATAAACAAAATGAATTAACCTGCAAAATAGAGACAGACTCATATACAGAGAACAGGCTGACAGCTGAGGTGGGGGTGGAAGTATTGAGCAAAAAACAAAAAGACAACAACTCTTGAATAGAGACAACAGGGTGGTGGTTGCTGGGGAGAGAGGATTGGAGGAGGGAAAGGAGGATATAGGAGGACAAAAAGTGATATACAGAGGAGATTTTACTGGTGTGGTGAACACACAATACAGTATATAGATGATATGTTGTAGAATTGTACACCTGAAACTGTATTTTAAAAAAAGACTTCAAAAATAATTGTTATTTTATAGGTGTGAGCTATGTTAAGAAATGCTGAGTAGAGTCTGATGATGAGACAGATGAGAATCTCCTAGGATTAGGGAAAGGATAATAGAAAGACATAGAAGTACAAGTTGCTATGAGATCACCTATGCAAGGTAAATTTCTCAAGCCATAAGGTGATGGAAACTTTTAAGAAATAGTAATTATAAAATACAAATATAATAAAAATAATCCTATATAATAAAGAGGTAATATGCAAATTGACCATCACTTCAACAGATGTACATAATGCCTAACTGCAGTTTCAGCTTCTCCCAGAATTGGAACCTTAACCAGTCAGTCTGAAATTTCCGGGTTAGCACTGGTGAGGTAATGTACTTGATAGACCCCTGGACTTCCCCCAGTGGAAGGTGTCCTTGACTAAAACAATCCACTCTTTATTAAGTAACCTCCTTTGCCTTTAAAAGCCTTTTCTTTTCTACATCTCTTCGGAGCTCTTTTCTGTTTGCTACATGGAATGCTTCCCAATTCATGAATCATTGAATAAACCAATTAGATATTCAAATTTACTCAGTTAAATTTATTTTTTAACAGTAATAAAGATTGCAACAGCTAAAATTGCTTAAGCACATACTCTTTATGAAGTGATTATGCATGTACTTTGTAGGTATAAAAGAAAAAAATATTCTGACACTGTTAAAAATAGTAAATAAGGCAAACTTTATTCAGGGAGACTATTATAATGGAGTTTCGTAGTACAGGAGAGAGATTGAACTCAAATTTGAATACAATGAGGACAAGTGGAGATTTAAAACCAAGAGACAGTAAGTAGTAGGGGAGTCAGTGCACAGAAAATTACTAGGAGGAGACATTAAGGGTAAAGAGTTTCTGACTAAACTGACTTGATAGAATTTGTGCTGAATGCAGGAAGGCTACGGTAATAAAATATTGAAGGTGGAGCACAAGGAACTCGATCACATCTCAAGAGTGGGGGATTTTCACTACATTGACAGAGTAGGATTCTTGCTATAATTGGACTAAAATGGTTTAGGACAAAGCCAAGGGCACCACTGAGTCAAATGAGGTCTCAGAGGAGCTTGACTAAAGTTTGGTCAAAGGAGACTCTTTGTCACAGGTATTACCCATTTAAGCCTCATGCAGCATAAGGTGAGCATTAGTAATGAACATCATGCTTTTACCGATAAGGGAATATACAGATAAAGTCCATTTAAGATCACCTATCAAATAAGTGGCATATCCAGGTCTCAAGTCCAAGCTATATCTCCAGAGCCTATGCTCTAAACCTTCTAATCCATAGACATTTTCCCAATAAAGGGAGGCCAAGTACAAATCCATGGGAATAGGAGAGGAATATGTCACTTGCCACATTTCACAATTTTTAGGGTAAATCTGAGATTTATTTCCATATATATGTGTACACATACATATATACATATATATATATCTGTAGTCATCAAATTATATAAATGTAATTTTATTATAACTTTTAAAAATTACTTACTATCTTTATAAAACTTAACTTAAAAATTACAAAGTATTTATTCCATAAATATACTTTACATTTAATAGCCATTTTACTATAACCTATATATATATCAAAGGCTAGGTGGCCATCCAACCATCCGATCAGTAGCTATGATGTGCAATGACCACCAGGGGGCAGACGCTCAACACAGGAGCTGCCAAGCAGCAGTGGTTCATCTTAGGTGCATCACCTAAGAACCAGAGAGGGGGGAGCCTGATTCCAGGGTGTGTCACCCAAGAACCACCCTCTCACAGACCAGGACCCCTGGAGGGATGTCAGAGAGCCAGTTGCAGCCTGATCTTTCCAGGCCAGGCCACGGGACTCCACCTGACAGAGGGACCCCTCTCACTCCCCAGATGCCCTTTGAGCCACTGTGCTCAGGTGTGGTCAGCCAGGGAGGGACCACAGGAGCTTGGCTTCAGGGCATGCCCGGCCTGTCTCAACCAGTCCCCCCAAGTCCCACCCCTCCGGCCACCTTCTAATTAATTTCCTTTCAATGTGCAGGAATCCATGCATGAGGGCACTAGTTTGACAATAAAAGTGTTTCCAAATTTCCATTTCATAATATTTCAGACTTTATATCATTCACCTTTTAAAATATTATGCCTCAAGTTTAGGTTATTTCCTACGATTAGGTTAAAATAAAAATTTCTGTGTCATATTTGCCTTATAGTTTTTAAGAAATGTTTATAAAATTTACATTTTCTTTTATAGTAAATGACAAGGCCCATTTATTTGAATACTATATTTTTAACCATCGTAATTACCTTTAAGTATTTTGTTTAAATGGCAAAATATTACATATTTATTGTTAATTTTTATTAATTCTATTTGGCATTGGAACATGTGTCTGCGTTTCTATTTCTTATTTTACTAATCTATATTCCTTTTCCTGTGAACTGTTAATATTTTCACCCATTTTGAAATTGAGATCTTGTTTTATGTTCACGTTTTACTGAGAGTGTACTGTGTTCTAGGCACTTTGTATATAATAACATTGTTTCTACCTGTGAAAGAGAATTCAACATGAATCAAAGATGAGTACTGGGATTGGTGAGAGCAAAGAGAAAGGCATCTATCCTACCTCTTAAAGACCTCCAGAAAAAAAAAAAAGTGATTCTTATAGTGCTTGGAGAAAGACTGGAACTCAGTTATGAGTTGAGGGTTTTTTTTGTACTTTATTTTGGTAATAGCATGTTTAAAATCTCAGAAAAACAGGAGTACGGTGATTCCAAATAGTTGTGTATGGTGGAAGCTTAGTGGAAATGTGGCCATAGACTGTGATGATGAGGATCTAGAGAAAAGCAGAGACCATTTCATGAAAGGCTGACTGTCTTACCTGAAACTGCTCATACCCATGCTTATCTAATCCATTTTCATTCTATTTCTATTTTAAATGTTGTAGTTATTTAAAATACTTTCTCAGTGTATTTGTTTTAGTTTATAATGTGTTGATCAAATATTCATTTTCTTCTTTGTAATCAAAACTGTCCACCTTTTTCTCTACCATTTCTACTCTTTTTCTATATTAGTTCAATATAGTTTTAAAAAGTAAATGGATAAGACTATCCTGTAATGATTATACTTATTTATTTCTTAACTCATCATATTTGATAAGAAATTCATTTACAAAGTAAACTATATATTTGACTCATAGAATAGCAATGATTGTATTTATTTTAGTAATTACATGTGACCATATCTAGATTAGTAATTTCAAGAAATACCCATTGTTCTCAGTAGTATCTCACTAATATTCCAGAAGCTATTGAAAATGCAATTTTTCACAGGTGGTTTAGAAACCACATATAAACTGAAAGGTCTGTGTGTTAGAATTATGGCCCAGTTGGTGTTATAGCCAGCCTCTCCACAAGCTAAACCAGCTGCATTGTGTGGGCATCTGGAAGGTTTCCACAGCATAGGGCCACTTAAAGCTGTTTATGCTGCCACCAATCCTCATTATAATAGATGTACCTGATGGTACAATACTTTCATCTAGACCCAAGTTGTCTTAGACACAAAGCATAAAAAATAATTGTAGGTCATTTCAGACAATCATCCCCTTACATTATTTGCTGTTAGATATTATTCTAATACTTACCAGGGAATTTCAAAAGCATATTTCTAAATCTAAATGCTGTGAAGCACAAAAATACAGGTACTTTATTTTAAGTGAAAATACTTTTCTCTAGAAAAACCCTATACTTTCAATTAAATCATTCAGAAATACAGTTTTATTCATTTTTAACACTTACTAGTGGCATCCGGTGCCACTACATTAGAATGGGTAGATGATGTTCTTATTTATGATCATCCTTGTTTTTAACACTTGATTTTAGAATACAAACAGAAAGGAAAGGAAAAGATACATTTATTGACTATCATCACCTATAATAATAATGTTGAGTGTTTTGGACTCTATTTTAAGCATTTTATGTATATTAGCTCATTTTATGTCATAGAAACTCCAAGAAATATATGTTATCAATATTTTCACTTTATATAAGATGGGGATATTATGTAACTGTTCCAACAACTAGGTTTCTAACAGTCAGAATAAGGACTCAAATTCAGGCCCTTGATTCTTAATTCTTATAATACATGAAAGAAACACATGTTAGGTATGTTACACCCAAAGTTATTTAGTTCTTACAACAATAGCATAAAATAACTAGTTATTCTGTCTGAAAAACAGAACAACTGAGACTTGGAATGATTTAATAACAGGGTAGGTTGAACACAAATGGTTGATTGCAGAGCAGGACCCAATCTAGCTCGACTCCAATGGCCTATACCACCCAATGATCAACTCTCCTAAAGAGAGCTGCTCACTCCAAGAACTATTGTAAGTATTATACCTGAAATTAATAAATTGAAAGAATGCTGAAGCCATTAAATCCTACTTTTATCTACTTGTTTTATTATTGAACTCATAAAGCTTTTAATAGTACAACAATAATCAAGTCACCATTGTGCCTTAGTTCTTTGTCACTTTTTAGTTTTTTCTTTACCATCAGTGATTATTAGGGACACATAGTCATTAAAAAAACAAGCAGGAGAACTAATAGTTTGAATAATTTGAAAGTGATAATTAATAGAAAATAAGAATTTACCATTGCATGAACTCTGACTTGTTTGAAATCAATATGAATTTTATTCTGTTAAATATATAGAATTAGAAATCATTATATAAATCCCCAGTTCTAAGAGCATTTTTATCTCTTACTAGAGGCCTGGTGCACAAAATTCATGCACAGAAGGGGGATTCCCTCAACTTAGCCTTCACCCTCTCCAATTAGGGACCCCTTGCAGGATGTCCAACTGCTATTTTAGGACTTAGATGTCCCTCTCACAATCTGGTACCACTGGATCCTAACTGCTTACCTGCCTGCCTGCCTGATTGCCCCTAACTGCCTCTTCCTGCCAGCCTGGTCACCCCTAACTGTCCTCCCCTGCTGGCCTGATGTGGCCTCCAACTGCTCTCCTCTGCTGGCTAATTTGGTTCTGATTGGTTGGTCCCTATGCCAGTGTCAAAAGCTCTGCCTCCTAGGCAACCATTGGCTCCCTACAGCACCCAGATTTGGTTCTGATTGGTTGGTTCCTATGCCATTCAGAGTCAGAAGATCCACCTCCTAGGCAGCCATTGGATCCCCATAGAACCCACATTTGGTTCTGATTTGTCAGTTCCTATGCCAGTCAGCATCAAAAGCTCCGCCTCCTAGGCAGCCATTGGCTCTTCACAGCACCCAGATTTGGTTCTGATTGGTCAGTTCCTATGCCAATCAGTGTCAGAAGCTCCACCTCTTAGGCAGCCATTGGTTCCCCACAGCACCCAGATTTGGTTCTGATTGGTCAGTTCCTATGCCAGTCAGCATCTCCAGGCCTATCTCTGGGCCTGATTAAAGAGGCGGGGCTTAACAGTAGCCCCAGGGGAGGCTGGGAGAGAAAGAAAAGGCTGGCTTCTGGTGAAGATCAGAAAAAAAGAGGGAGAGAAAGAGAGAGGTAAGTACACTGATCAACAGCTTCCACTGAGGCTGCAGATCAGGCCCTGACTCACTTTCTGGATCTCAGCCACCTGGGCATTCAGTGCTGGTCACCAGGCTGCAGCTGGGTAACCCAGCGCTGACTATCAGATGGTAAGCCTTTGGTTGTGAGTGGTCGTTACAATCCTGAGCTTTTATTATTAAGATTACTGTATTAAAAATTTGATCTCTGATTTTGGATACACATCGAGAGCATGGGTACTTCTTCTTTTTTTAAAACCAACCACCTACACATAGTATTAAATTGATAACAAGTTAATTAATCCTTAATAACTTGCACTATATCATTAAACCTTTCACTATATCATTGCCTGAATTTTATTATCCGATAAATAATGGGTGTCACATTTTTTACCTGTACCAAGCTGGTACTAAATACTGCTAAACGTCTTATTGAGAGTTCAGAGATAAAAGCCTTCACAGGGTTTTCTTTTTACCCTCCCCTAATTAAAAAAAAATGCTGTCTACTTACTTATTCAATTGAGAGAAAAGTATAGATTAAATTAAATGTTTCAGTAAATTTTTGGTTATTTCCAGATAATTTATCACTAATAAGGCAATAATAACCCACAAATATAGATAATTTGTTTCAGTCATGGATCATTTTTATTGTTGATGTTCATCTTTTATATCAAAATATGCTTTTGTTTTGGTAGGTTATTCATATGTGTGTGTATGTGTATTAATCGGGGGTCTCCAGAGAAATGGAACCAAAATGATACCTATAGAGTTATATAGAAAAAGATTTATTATGTTGGGTTGGTTCGTGTGATTATTGAGGCTGAGAAGATCCACAGTCTTCTCTCATACACATTTTCAGTATTGTCTTTATGCTTAAACTTAGTTAAAAAGTGTTTATTAGTCCAACATATATTTAATAAATAACTTCTAAATTCTAAAACTTCTATTGAGCATGAGGATAGATAGTGAAAATATCCTTCCCTAAAAAAAAAAATTATTTTGCATTCATTTGTGTATTTTTCTATTTCCTGAAAGTCTCATTCACTTTATTAGTGATTTGGGTTGTTTTCCTGAGCAGGATGCAAGGTGATTTCTTTCCCAGGTCTTTGTCCAGATGGATTAGAACAATGAGGCCATGGACAAAAAGGTGGTAGATAAAAAGGGTGGAAATTTATTGGAAGCAAATACAGACTCCCACATAAAAAGGGGGCCCCAAGGGAGTAACCCACTAAGCCCCTTTTTCTAAGGTTTATAAAAGCTGCAGTTCTTTGTCTCTTCATGTTCCCTTCTAATTGGACCCCTTCCCCACTTTATGATCCTATGCTCTTCAAATTGGTCATTCCTTTTGCAGAATATCAGCTTCAAAGCCCAAACCCCATGTGGTGCCCCCTTCTTTCTCTCCCCTTATCTTGTAACATTTCTTCATCTCCGGTGAAAATCTGTTTTCCTCTTTCTGCCATTTGCTGACATTTCTCTATCCTCTCTGAAAGTTTGTTTCCTTTTTCCCCATACTCTGTAACTCTTCCTTATCTTCTGTGAATGTATGCCTTCCTCTCCCCTTATCCTGTGGCACCTTTTTCATTCTCTGTGAATGTATGCCTTCTGGTGGCTTCAAGCCTTCACCTATGTGTTTCTCCCCCATGGGCCTTCTTTACACCTAAAACTCCCTAAACCTGCTTATTTTATGCCTAAAATTTCTTTCAATAGCATTCATATATTTTACATGTATAAGCAATTAACATATAAGCAGATTAATCTCAGACAGTTCAAATTACCTCTACAATCTTATTTCCTGAGGGTTCTAAAGAAAATGAAGACTAGGGATCATTTTGTTGTTTTATTAGAAAGGAGAGCAGCCTGTTACCACATTTACAGTTAAAAGCATGGAACATTTTAGTCTGACTAAATCTGGAAAACACAGGAACTTTCTTTAAGTGTCATATATTTATCAAGCATTAATGTATAAAATAAGTATTTGATAATAATAATAAAACTCACTCTGAAAATAAAATAAATAATTACTTTGTTCTGTGATTTATTTGAAAGGGCAAAGATCATAAATTTCTTTGAGATTGCTGAAAAATCCTATGTAATAAAAACATAGTATGCAAATTGTCCCCTCGACTGGGAGGTCATCCAGGAGTTCGACCATGGGGTAGGACCGACTGGGGGGAGGAAGGGAGGTCCTGGCCCTCCGCTGGGACCCTATTAGTGCATGAATTCTGTGCACTGATCCTCTAATGTGACTATAAGGAGAGTGATAAGTTGCCTTATTTTTATTGTTATCTCTGGAAGATGTTAATGTTAAGGGGCCCTATTGTAAATCTAAACTAAATAACCTCAGAGGGTGATTTGATCATAAAATTCCTAACTGAGCAGGTCAAGGTGAGTCATCAGAACCCCAGGCTTTCTAAGAGCTTTATATTTGCCTGAAGCAAGTCCTGTCCACTGTCCACATGCATCTAGATTATATACCTCAACAATTCTCTTTTTCAGATGTCTTAGAGGCAGAGGCATAACCAACCTCTGGGGAGCACATAATCTTGTTAACTATCATGTAAACTTCCTTACTTCCTAACTTAATTACAAATGTATACAAGAAACCACCACAAAACTGACATTCTCCGGAGCGTTTTCTCAGTCTGTTGAGATCTTGCTTCCAGGAATGTCTTCTGTTTAACTCAGATAAGCTCCACTATACTTTTATAAATATTGCCTGTACGTTTGGACATCCCCGCATTGACAAATGAGATTAAAAACTTAAAACAACATAAGTTATGTTGTTACCTGTTATGGTTGTTATCAGTTATGACCTGATCTTAAGACAATGTAAAAGAAAAGCATTATTCTGAACACATTTCTTAATTTCACCTTGTGTCATATCTAACCTTAACAGTAGTCAGAAGAAACAATGTTTCTACCCAAATTGTGTATGTAATTAACATTTATTGGAAAGTAACATATAAAATTTTGCATGTCACATCAAATATAACTAATGATTATTGAGCAGTTAAAATTGTTTGTGCCACTGCTGTGATACTCTTAGACTAAAGATCATGAGTCAGTTTACTATTGATACAGTAACTCAATCATACTTTAGTTTTCCAGTGCAATACTTTTCCCTGGACTACTTCCATAGATTTCTCAGTAAGAAAAAAAAAAATTACATGAAATATATACACTATATGACTCACATAGCCTACATGATAATGGTTTGACAAAATTTATCAGTCAAACCTTGAACTGAGGCAAAGCTTTGCACATTGCTCTTTAAAAAAATTGATTTTTATGTTAAAAAATAAAATAAAAACCAACAAAATGTAATTTTAAGTCCCACTATTGGTATATCATTGGAAAAGACAATAAATCTGGGGACCAGAGAACAAAGAAGGCTCAGGGTACAGAGAGAAAAGAGAAAAGAATGATCAAAATCAAAGAGAGAAACAGAATGGGGATGTGGAGTAGGATGGAAGAAGACAGGAGAAAAAGAGAAAGAGATGGAAGAAGAGACAGAAAAAGAGAGAGAACACTCTTTGAAATAAAGAAGGATTGATGTCTAGCATCCCAAGTGTTTAAATAAATATATAAATGTTTCATGGAATCCGAGATGGTTGGAGAGTAGGTGGGAACTGCACTCAATTTTTCCCAGGACTGAACCGGAATTATCACTAAATTATAGAAAAATCATCTTGAATAACTTGAAGACTAGCTGAAAGTAGGAAGGGCAGAGACCCATGGGTGAAGGCTGAGTTTCTGGAGGGGTATCTCAGCTGTGGGGGGTTCACCCGGAAAAGTGTGAGGCCTAAATCCTTAGCTGGCTCTACATCCCAGAGCACCAGAGCTGAAATGTGCCACATAACATCTAGCTGTGAAAATCAGTGGGGTTTCTGTCCATCAAGGAGAGATGCTATGTCCATTAGAGAAACAGTCACCCTCTGAAATGCCTTATGACCCAGTGATTCCACTTCTGGCAATATACCTAAGGAAACCTGAAACATTAATTTAAAAGAATGTATGCATCCCTATGTTCATTGCAGTGTTATTTACAATAGCCAAGATTTGAAAGCAGCCCAAATGTCTATCTGTGTATAAAAAAAGCTGTAATACATTTACACAATGGAATACAACTAATCTGTAAAAAAAGAAGGACATCTTACCAGTTGTGATAGCATGGTTGGACCTGGAGAGCAGTATGCCAAGTGAAATATGCCAGACAGGTAAAAACAAGTACCATATGATTTCATTCATATATGGAATCTAATGAACAAAATAAACTAACAAACAAAATAGAAGCAGACTCATAGATAGAGGACAGACTGACAACTGTCAGAGGGGAGGGAGGGTTATAGGGCTGGGTAAAAACAGTGAAGGGATTAAGCGAAAAAAAGTCTCATAGACACAAACAACAGTATGGTAATTACCAGAAAGAAAAGGGGGCGGGGGCGCAGAAAAGTGTATAGGGGGAATGGAAGGAGACTTGGTTTGGGGTGGTGATATGTACAGATGATGTATTACAGAATTATACAACTGCAATCTATATAATTTTATTAACTAATGTCCCTCAATAAATTCAATAAAATAAAATAAAATAAGTATATAAATGTTTCAATATTTCATATCAGTAATAAGCAGTTGCTACCATCAGTCACTTAGTGGGACTACATTAACCAGACTACTCCGGTTCCTCTCCCTGGACCCCCTAGATCAGCCATGATCTAACAATTAAAGGGTAACATTGTAAGTGGTACTAATATTAGTTGTGAAATAGTATTTTATCCTGGTAATAATAATAAAAAAAAATAACAGAATGCATTTTGTAAAATATCTCAAAGCAAAATGTAATGAATTAATGTGTAAACAAGGAAGTATGTTAGAAAATTATCAGGCTTTAGAATATTCAAATTTAAGACAGAAAAGCCATGACATGTACCTAAACTTTAGTTCAACTTGTTGGGGAAGTCAACCCTACCACATGCTAAAAAGTGGAGAGAATTACATATTTATGAATGGCCTTGAGAACTACCAAATATTGTCTCCAATTCCTTAGTGATAAGTATTAAGCAAAGGAGTATTTCATCTATCTACCTACCTATCAAATCTATCTTTTCCAAATGCAGCAATAAAATATACATGGCTTTTAGTGTGTATTTTTTTCCTATTATTCAAAACAAAGTTTTGATAAGTCTGACACAAAGAAGGCAAAATGAGGTAAGGAGTGTATTTTTTTTAAGCATATTTTTATTTATTTCAGAGAGGAAGGGAGAGGGAGAGAGAGATAGAAACATCAATGGTGAGAGAGAATCATTGATCGGCTGCCTCCTGCACACCCCCTACTGGGGACTGAGCCCGCAACCAGAGCATGCGCCCTTGACCAGAATCAAACCCTGGATCCTTTAGCCCGCAGGCTGATGCTCTATCCACTGAGCCAAGCCAGCCAGGGCAAGGAGTGTATGTTTGAGTGTAAACCATATTACACTTGTTCATTAACTTTTTTGTTAATCTCTGCTCTGTATTTTTAAAGAAGTAATAGTCTTAATAAAACATAAGATTAAATGCACCACATGTTTATTTAGTACCTATATGCCACATACTCTCCTAGTCAGTGAAGTTAGAACAATAATTATGGCATAGTTCCAATCCTCAAGGAGTTCAATTTTAAGAATGGAATGGTTAGATAAAATGTTCTCAGCCTAGATCAGCAATTTTCAATCTTTTTCATCTCATGGCACATAAACTAATTAGTAAAATTCCATGGCACACCAAAAAAATATATTTTTTCTTGATCTGACCAAAAATAAGTATAATTTTGATTCATTCATACTGGTTGGTTATTGCTGTGTTGGCTGCTTTCATTTTTTTTTTTTTATTTGACAATCTAAGGGACAAGAGGTCAGTGCTCTGACTAAATAGTGAGGCATTGAATGTTTTAAAAATTCTTGCGGCGCACTGGTTGAAAATCACTGGCTTAGATACTGACAGTAGAAATTGTTTCATGGGGTCACTTAACTCAAACTTGGAAGAGGGAAGAGGGAGCGGAATCAGGGAGTTTGCAAGAGCAGATAAAACTTCAACTGAGCAGACTTGCAGAGTGAGCCAGGTAGACCCAAATCTCTTCAGTTTTAACTGCATATTCTCCACCACGTGACATTGCCCTGGAGATACAGTCATCATGGCTCCGCGGGTTCCCTGGACTAATACTCTCTGTCCTGACCTCTTCCCCTAGACTCCTCATTTATTCCTCCCCAAGGGAAGAGAAGGGAAGTATCTGACTAATGAGTTTGGAAGAGCGCTCCATTTGGAGCAGGGCTGCATTGTGGACAGATGTGTACTGGCCTCTTTCTCGGCCCAGTGGTGAGCTTAGGGAGCTGTGATGCTCTAGTGAAGCAGCTTGGCGTTCTCCCATTATTTGGATAAATAAGTTGATTCAATCCTAAGAGGTGTTCTCAAGTCCTGTTAGCTGTGTATCTAAGCCATGTCCTTTACTCCTTTGATCTATATTTTATTAGCAATAAAGCTGACAATTTGGTCTCCATCTGTCTGACTTCTGTGTCTATTTCTCAATTTATTCCAAGCATAGGCAATAAACAGGGTTGTTATTTAGGGACTCATTAAAGCTGAAACCATCACTTTCAGTACATTCTCTTAAGTGGCTGTTTAAATATATGCAGTTTAGTTTTGGTGATTTGTTCATGAGCCTAGAACCTGATTCAAATTCAATTTGGGACCTGATAGCATCTCTATTCCAGAATCATGGCCAACAAATATATATCTAACATGAGCTGTAATTTTTAAATTAATGAGTTTTTCCCTTAGCCTGTCTTCTGTGATAGGTGAAAAGTAACAAATAATACAAATCTATCAACAATGAAAAATAACTGTGAGCACTCGCAGTATTGCTCATGTGTTCATTGCATTATTGTCTGAGTTGGCTCGAGCTGCCATGACAAAAGACTAGAGACTGGGTAGCTTAAATAACAGACATTTATTTTCTCATGGTTCTGGAAGCTGAAATTCTGAGATAAAGGTGCTGGCATGGTTGGTTTCCAGGGAAGCCTCTCTTCATGACTTGTAGGTGGCTGCCATACAATTGCATACTCACACAACTTCTCCTTTGTGTGCACAGAGAAAGGGAGAAAGTTCTCCAGGGTATTTTCGTATAAGGACACCAGCCCTTTAGGATGAGAACCACATCTTTATGGCCTCATTTTACCTAAATTACCTCCTTATAGGTCTCATTTCCAAATGCAGTCCCATTGGGATTAGGGTTTCAACATATGTATATGGGTGTCAGGGCATAATTCACCCCATGGTAATTACATTTGTAATAGAGTAATAATGACTAATTCTCCTTTATTACTCACTTATCCTGTGTCAGTCTTAGTGATGTTACAATTTAATACTTAAAATAAACTTATTTTTTATCATTATGATCTATTTCAGAAAAATAAAAATTAAATTAAAGAAATTTCAGTAACTTCTCCAAGATAACTTAGTGACAGAATTAGAATGTGAGTCCTGCAATCAAATGCCAAGCCATTCTTTATTACCTTTCATCCTGTGTGGGTTTATATTTCTTGTGTAGTTTATATGCTTGTTGCTAGGGATTCAAAGACATGGGTTCTTGCCTATGTGAGTGGGAAGAAATGCAAACACGCAATAACAAATAATCGGTTGATTATTGCTTTAGTGGTATTAAGTCCAAATGTTTTACATATGTTCTATTTATCCTTCTTTTGTCCTTTGTGAAAGCAGAAATGTTGCCCGGGATAAAAGCTGGGTAGGACATAGGACTAGCATACTCTGACAGGAAGAGGACGCTAATGCTTGGTGTGAAGGACATGGGGATTCTAAACAATGAGCAGGCAGCCAGCCTTTGCAGAATGTTGCCAGGATGATATCACAATGTGGTATTTGGGTAAACAACTGCGTTAATTAATTACTCATATAAGTCACAGCCCACTAATAAATGTTATCTGTGCAGTATAAAAGTTAGGATCTAGAAAAATGTGTTCATTCTGCAGAACTCTGGGACAGTGTAAAATACTAAATCTGTATGTTTGAATAAATTAATAAGTAAATTTATTCATATATGTACTTATTTAATTTCTTATTACTGATACTGCAGGCACTTTAAGAATAAATAAATCTTACAAATTACTAATTTATTTCTAGGGATTAATTTATTCATTAAATTTGTCTAATGTGTTCTTGCTTAGAGGTTGTACCACTGATACAGATAAAGACAAAGGTGAATATTTTTTTGCCTATTATCTCATTTTCATTTCATTCTAAATAACCCTATGTTTGACTAATTATTGTGGACTTGTTTATAAACCTATTTATTTTGATTAAGTAAAAGGAGATAATTCCTAGGTTATTTTTATTAGTATTTTTGACAAACTTCTGTCTTTCCAATAGAGACCTTTGCATGACCCAGCAAAAACAATATGTTATCCATTAAAATTAATTTTATTCAAATGGGTCATATAGAGGCAACAGCAGAAAATTGAAAGCCTAAATAAATAATTTCTAAGCAAGTACTGATAAGAAGTAAGAAAAAAATAAAACAGATGTGTTTCACTCCTTTTAGTTTTCCTCACTATGTGAAGTAGATAGCCCCATTGAATATGTTATTTTGGCAATACTCACAGAAATTTTCCTTAAAAGATGGTTTCTGCGGAGGTTTTAGAATAAATTATTTTATTATTTTCTTCTTGGAAAAACAATATTACAGTCAAAAGTGAAATACTTGTTCACTGAATCTCTCACTAGAATGCTTTCCAAAGTTGCTTTAGTTTATCATCCAGCTTTGCTCTATTCTCCTCCATTTCTCCTTTACTAAAGCACCACTTCTGTTCATAGATCTTCAGCCAGAACAAAAGCTTAGCCTAAAATGGGTTGGCTATAATTCAGACAGTAGAGGAAGAAAGTACTGTGAACTTTTAAAGCATTTTCACAACAAAAGTGCATATTTCAAATTGAAAATTTCTGTAAGATAAGATAAGGCTCATAGTGTTCTTTTATTGATGCACTATGCAATGCAATTTTTATACTCTCATACCTCCTGTAATAGAAAATATGACCTGGAGCTACACATAACACTGGTATTTGGAACCATTACAGGCCTTTGTAAAGTGTATTATGCCTTGGTGATACATTCAGAGGAAATCCAAAAGCATATAAATCCAGCAATTGCCCTGAAACTACACCTTTGGGTAAGATTTTAAGTTTTCAAAATCTGAATGTTTCTTAGCAGGTTAGAATTTTAGGACCACTGGCTATTCCTCAAATCAATGCTTGACCTCTCCCCGGATGGGAATTAGAAGGGATAAGAGAATAACATAAACATGGAAAAACTATTTTTATAATAGAGGCACTATATTATAAATACATATCACCTATATTATAAGAACATATCATCTTATCCACATAAGCATGCATATGCACACATGTTCATGAAAATACACATGTATAGGAACTCCTTATCAACATCTCTCCTTCAGCCCTGATTTACTTTTCTAAATATCACCTTTTACCACTTGATATATTGCATATATGTTAATTTGCTTTAGTCTTGTTCACTCATGTTTCTACACTGACACATAGAAGTTGTCTAATAAATATTTATGAATAATGAATAAGTATACATGGGAGGAAACTGTATCTTTCCCTTATTCCATTATTTACTGTCTCTCAAAACACAAACTCAATATCAATTTCTTTAATTTTTAAGCATCTTTGCATCTGTTTACCAATTGGATATCCAACACATACTTGTTATCTGTGAGGCTGTAAATAGGAGTAAAACAAGAAACTATTAAACACGTGTTTTTTCTAAAATCTCTCTTCTATGTGAATCTTATTTCATCACTTCTCCATGGAGAACTAATCACCATTACCACAGTATTATGTACTAAATAGAATTTTCTCGCTTATTAGAAAAATAAAAATATATATAAACAAACCAACCAATTGGTTAGTTTTCTCAAGTATACAAATAAACATGGGAAAATTATAAAAATGCATACTAATAAAAATTTTATTAGTAAAAAATATATATGAAGAATAAGATAATTATTTGGTGATAACCACAAAATAATACCTTAATGTTTTCATTCAGTTAAATTTATAGATTAGAGGAAATTTTAAAAAACATTTTAACTACAGGTAAGTTATATGGAAATTGCATATGTAAGTATAATATGATTTGATCCATATAAATTAGTAAGATGCTTTCTATCTTAGGTGAAATAGATGTAGTTATGATTAAAAGCAGAAAATTTTTTAAAAGAGCATTTAAGGATTTTTCCATACTATCATTCAATTTATTTTTAGATTAATAATTTCCTCTTACTTACCTACATATCATGTTATTAATCACCCAGATATATATGAGTCCCTCCTAACATAATGCTGGCACATAGTAGATTCATAATTTTTAAATACTGAAAAATTCACAATTCACCCCAGGGCAAATACTTTAAGCATACTTTGACTTACTTCTATGATCTATATCATAATTATGTTTAAATTTAAATTTATGCTGGCATAATATACCAATAAATTATAACTATTTTACTCCATTTTATAGAATAAAGTATATATTATTTAATAATATTAATAAAATAATGCAATAGATTATATTATTATAAAGTAACTTAAATATATTCAATTAAAATAAATATAGTAAATTTGCATGATTCAGGATAAAATATTTTCCTGATTTTTTAACTATGTCCTAATATGCCATGCTTATGCTGTAAAGCAAATATTTGAATAGTAAAATATTTTAATGAAACTTACATTTTATTTAAAAAGAAGGAAAATAATATTTAAAATATTCTAAAATATGTTGAATAATTAATAACAAAAACAGTCAATTTTTCAATTGCCTGAATTTATTTTAATATTAATAATATAAAAATAAATGTTCCCCAAATGATAAGAAGCTTCAGAATGAGTCCAAAGATTGCTTTTAAAAATAAATTATTAAAATACATGTTTTTAAAAATATGTTCATAATTGTGCTGCTAGGGTAAATTATATTTTAAGTGTGTCATTAAAATATTGGTATAGAAATTGATTTTTTAAAATCATTAACAAAACAAATATGAACATTACTATGTGTGTGGATAAGAGTTGCAAAGCATGCTATTGAGGGTATCAAAGTTTTGCTCTGCAGGTGTAAACACCTGTGAAGGTCTCTAAGCATTATATTCCTTTTTGTACTCTTTCTTAACTTTTCATACTGGGTCAACAAAAGGATGGAGACTACTGGAGGTAAATTTTTCTAAATGTAATTAAATCGGTTTCCATATCAAAGAAAAGCTAGGAGACAATTGAGCAATTATGAGAGAAAAGTACTTCCAATTTGAATTCTAAACAAACCTCACTATAATGCATGAAGATAAAAATCTATACAATAAAAGCCTAATATGCAAATTGTCCCCTTGACCGGAGATCCGCTGGTAGTTTGACTGCTCCACCAGTTGTTATGATGTGCACTGACCACCAGGGGGCAGACACTTCAACTGGTAGGTTAGCTTGCTGCAGGCACTGGTGGGCTGGACTAGAAAGTGAGGAGTGAGGTGAGAGCCCTCAGGAAGCTCCCAGGGTTTGGCCCAAGCAGTGGGCAGAGGCAGGCAGGGGTGGGAGCCAGGAGAGACTGGGTGGCATGGGAGGCTGTTATGCCTGATCCAAGAGCCGTGGACTGCGCAGCCCTCTGCAGCCTGTGGCATTCTCAGTGAGCAATTTATAATCTTCGGGGCTGCTTCTTTCTATTTGTTAAGTTTTGCTAACTACTCCAGGAGAGTGGGTAGCACCATTACAGGGGAGACGGGCCAGGCGCACCTGCCCGAGGCCAAGGGGCGGCCTCAGGTTCCCAGGGATGCAGCAGAGAGGCGGGTGGGCTCAGTCAGAGAAACCAAGTTCAAAACTTGAAAGGAAGCAGGAGGCAGCAAGGAGCAGAGGGTGACAGCTGTTCAGGGCCTGGAAAAGTTGCTGGATGGAGGCAGCCAAGGGACCTGGTGCCTCTCTTACAGGATAGGGTCCACGTCTCTCCCTCCTCCTCCTCCTCATGACCTGTAACCCCAGCTCTCCCCCAAGGCCCCGTTTGGACTCGCCTTGCACAGCTCTGCACTGCTGCATGGCCCCTCAGAGCCTCACCCGTGCCATATAGCCCCACCTTGCACAGCCCCACCCTACACCCCCCTGCACAGCCTTTGGGGAGCTCCACCCCTAGAAGAGAAAGGGGGAGGCTGCACACAGGAGGTTTCAGGAAGAGGGGGCAGAGCAGGGCCCAACCAGTTAGATGGAGGGGAGGGAGAGAGAGACCCCATAGGACTGGGGACAGAGATTGGTGGGGAAGGAGGGCCATGTGGAAGTGTTGCCCTTGGTTGAAGTAGAAACCCTGACCCCATTTTACAGACCCCAGCAGAGTGTGTGTGTGTGGGGGGGTGGGGGAGAGGGGAGGCAAAAACAAAAGAGGGTGTGAGATGACTGGGTGGATGGAGAGCAGCGACGTTTGATTCATGGTCTATTTATTTTTATTTTTGTTAATGTATTTTAATTGATTTCAGAGAGGAAGGCAGAGGGAGAGAGAGATAGAAATATCAATGATGAGAGTGAATCTATCTGCTACGTATCCCACACCCCCTACTGGGGATTGAGCTTGCAATCCAGGAATGTGCCCCCCCCCTTTTATTTATTTATTTATTTGTTTATTTATTTATTGTTTAAAGTATTACATATATTAGCACATACATCTCCTTTTTTGCCCCATTGACCTTCCCCCAGCCTCCCCTACCCCCTGCTGCATGCCCTCATCCCACCCCCCAGTGTCTTGTGTCCATTGCTGTGCTTATATGGATGCATACAAGTCCTTTGGTTGATCTATTTCCCTCCCTCCCCAACACTCCCTAGCCTTCCCCCTGTAATTTGACATTCTGTTGGGTGCTTTACTGCCTCTATATCTATCTTTTTATTCATGAGGTTATAATGTTCTTTATTTTCCATAAATGAGTGAGATCATATGGTATTTTTATTTCATTGTCTGGCTTATTTCACTTAACATAATGCTCTCCAGGTCCATCCATCCTGCTGCAAATGGTAAGAATTCCTTCTTTTTTATAGCAGCATAGTATTCTATTGTGTAGATGTACCATAGTTTTCTGATCTACTCATCTGCTGATGGGCATTTAGGCTGTTTCCAAATCTTAGGTATGGTTAATTGTGGTTCTGATTGGTGTTTCTAGTTTCTTAGGGTATATTCCTAGAAGTGGGATTACTAATGGGAGCTCCATTTTTAGTTTTTTGAGGAAACTCCATACTGTTCTCCACAGTGGCTGCACCAGTCTGCATTCCCACCAGCAGTGCACAAGGGTCTCTTTTTCTCCACATCCTCACCAGCACTTGTCATTTGTTGGTTTGTTGATGATTGCCATTCTGACAGGTGTGAGATGGTACCACATTGTCGTTTTGATTTGCATCTCTCGGATAATTAGTGACTTTGAGCATGTTTTCCTGTGTCCTTCTGTCTTTTATCGAAAAGATTTTATTTAGGTCCATTGCCCATTTTTTTATTGGATCATTTGTTTTCCTTTTATTAAGTTGTATAAGTTCCCTGTAGATGTTGGAGATTAAACCTTTATCCATGATAACATATCCAGGGGTCCTCAAACGACGACCCGCGAGCCACATGCGGCCCACCGAGGACATTTATCAGGCCCGCCGTGTGCCGCTGCCTGTCCTGCTTAGCAGCCAACTCGTCCTGGGCCTGCAGTGCGCATAGGAATTTGTTCATAGTTTTTTTTTTTAGACTATAGTCCGGCCCTCCAATGGTCTGAGGGACAGTGAACTGGCCCCCTGTTTAAAAAGTTTGAGGACCCCTGAATATGCAAATATGGTCTCCCATACAGTGGGCTTTCTTGTTGTTTTTTTTGATGGTTTCTTTTGCTGTGCAAAAGCTTTTTATTTTGATGTAGTCCCATTTGTTTATTTTTTCTTTAGCTTCCATTGCCCTAGGAGCACTATTGGTGAAGAAATTGCTTTGGCATATGTCTGAGATTTTGCTGCCTGTGGATTCCTCTAGTACTTTTATGCTTTCCCATCTTATGTTTAAGTCCTGTATCCATTTTGAGTTTATTTTTGTGTATGGTGAAAGTTGGTGATCTAGTTTCTTTTCTTTTTTTTTTTTTTTTTTGCATGTATCTGTCCAATTTTCCCAATACGATTTATTGAAGAGACTGTCTTGGCTCCATTGTATGTTCATGCATCCTTTGTCAGGATTAATTGAGTGTAGTGATTTGGGTCAATTTCTGGGTTCTCTATTCTATTCCATTGATCTATATGTCTGTTCTTATGCCGGTACTAAGCAGTTTTGAGAACAGTGGCTTTGTAATACAGCTTGAAATCTGGTATTGAGATCCCACCCACTTTGTTCTTCTTTCTCAGGATTGCTTTGGCTATTCGAGGTCTTTTTTTATTCAAGATGAGTTTTTGGAGAGTTCTTCCTAGGCGAGTGAAATATGCCATTGGTATTTTAATGGGGAGTGAATTGAATCTATAGATTGCTTTGGGTAGAATGGATATTTTTATGATGTTGATTCTACCAATCCATGAACATGGTATGTTCTTCCATCTGTTTACATCTTCCCTCTTTTTTCAGTGTCCTGTAGTTTTCCACATATAGGTTTTTTACCTCCTTAGTTAAGTTTGTTCCCAGGTATCTTAATTTTTTTGGTGCGATGGTAAATGGGATTGCTTTTTTAGTCTCTCTGTGATAGACTAAAAATAGATTGGAGTATAAATAATGCAATATATTTCTTGGCATTAATTTTGTATCCTGTTACATTGCCAAATTCATTTATTATGTCTAATAGTTTTTTGATGGAGTCTTTAGGGTTTTTTATGTACAACATCATGTCATCTGCAAATAAGGACATCTTTACTTCTTCTTTTCCAATTTGGATGCCTTTTATTTCTTCTTCTTGTCTAATTGCAATGGCTAATACTTCCAGTACTATGTCAAACAGGAGTGTTGAGAGTGGGCATCTCTGTCTTGTTCCTATTTTTAGGGGAAATGGTTTTAGTTTTTGCCCATTGAGTATGATGTTACCTGTGGGTTTATCATATATGGCTTTTATTATGTTGAGGTATGATCCTTCTAATCTCACCTTGTTGAGAGTTTACGAAGAAAGGTGTTGGATTTTGTCAAATGCTTTTTCTGCATCGATTACTATGACTATGTGGTTTTTATCTTTCAATTAGTTTATGTGATGTATCACATTTATTGATTTGCAGATATTGTACCATCCTTGTATCCGTGGGATAAATCCTACTTGGTCATGGTGTATGATCTTTCTGATGTACTTCTGGATCCAATTTGCTAGAATTTTGTTGAGCATTTTGGCATCTACATTCATGAGGGATATTGGCCTGTAATTCTCTTTCATTGTGTTGTCTTTATCTGGTTTTGGTATTAGGGTGATGCTGGCTTCATAGAAGGAGCTGGGAAGTGTTCCTTCCTCTTGAATTTTTTGGAATAGTCTGAGGAGGATAGGTTTTAGTTCTTCCTTGAATGTTTGGTAAAGCTGTCTGGCCCCTGTGAAGCAGTCTGGCCCCAGGCTTTTGTTTGCTAGAAGCTTTTTGATGACTGCTTCAATTTCTTCCATATTTATTGGCCTATTGATAAGTTTAGATTCTTCCTGATTGAGTTTTGGAAGGTTATATTTTTTCTAGGAATATGTGCATTTCGTTCAGGTTGTCCAGTTTGTTGAAATAGAGTTGTTCATAGTATTTTTTAACAATCCTTCGTATTTTGGGGGGGTCTGTTGTTATTTCACCTCTTTCATTTCTGATTTTGTTTATTTGGGTCCTCTCTCTTTGCTTCTTGGTGAGCCTGGCTGGAGGTTCATCAATCTTGTTTATCCTTTCAGAGAATCAGCTCTTGGTTTTGTTGATCGTTTGTATTGTTGTTTTGTTCTCAATGTCCTTTATCTCTGCTCTGATCTTTATTATTTTCTTCCTCCTGCTTACACTGGGCTTTTCTTGTTGCTCTCTTTCTAACTCTTTGAGATGTAGGGTTAGGTAATTTATTACCATTGTTTCTTGTTTTTTTGCAGTAGGCTTGTAGGGCTATGAACTTCCCTCTCAAGAATGCTTTCGCTGTGTCCCATAGATATGGGATTACTGTGTTTTCATTGTCATTTTTTGCCATGATGTTTTTTATTTCTTCCTTGATCTCTCTAGTAACCCAGTCACTATTTAATAGCATGCTGTTTAGTTTCCATGTGTTTTATTTCTTTGAATTGTTTTTATTGTAGTTGATTTCCAGTTTTATGCCACTATGATCTGAGAAGATGCTTGATATGATTTCTATCTTCTTGAATTTGAAGAGACTTTGCCTATGACCCAACATATGGTCTATCTTTGAAAATGACCCATGTGCATTTGAGAAGAATGTATATTCTGTGGCTTTGGGGTGAAATGTTCTGAAAACGTCAATTAATTCCATCTGATCGAGTGAGTCATTTTGGATTGATGTTCCTTTGCTGATTTTCTTTTAGAGGATTTGTCCAATGGTGATACTGGGATATTAAAGTCTCCTACTATGATTGTATTGCTGTCAATCTCTCCCTTGATATCTTCTAGGAATTTTTTTATGTATTTGGTTGCTCCTGTATTGGGTGCGTATATGTTTACCAGAGTTATTTCTTCTTGTTGGATTGCTCCTTTTAGTATTATGAAGTGGCCTTCCTTATCTCTTGTTATGTGCTTCACTTTGAGATCTAATTTGTCAGATATATGTATTGCTACTCCAGCTTTTTTTTTTCATTTCCATTCGCCTGAAAAACCTTTTTCCATCCCTTCAGCCTCAGTCTGTGTGTGTCTTTTTTTCTGAGGTGGGTTTCTTGTAGACAGCAGATATATGGGTTGTGTTTTCTTATCCAATCCGTTACTCTATGTCTTTTGATTGGGGCATTTAATCCACTTACATTTAAAGTTATTGTTGATAGGTACTTATTTATCACCATTTTTATTCTTTACCCCTGTGTTCCTTCTTCACTTCATATTTCTTCTTTTTATAGCAGACCCTTTAGCATTTCTTGCATTGCTGGTTTGGTGGTAATAAATGCCCTTAGTCCTTTTTTGTCTGTGAAGCTCCTGATTTCACCTTCAATTTTGATTGATAGCCTTGCTGGGTACAATCTTTGCATGACTTTGTATATTTCATTCCATTCCCTTCTGGCCTGATGAGTTTCTGTTGAGAAATCAGTCGCTAGTCTGATGGTGATTCCTTTGTTGGTAACTTTCTGTCTCTCTCAGGCCACTTTTAAGATTCTTACTTTGTTGTTGGTGTTTGCCAATTTCATTATACTGTGCCTTGGCATCAGTCTTTTGGGGTTCATTTTGCTTGGGACTCTGTGAGCTTCTTGAATTGGTGTGGGGTTTTTCTTCCTTATATCAGGGAAGTTTTCTGTCATTTCTTCAAACAGGTTTTCTATTCCTTGCTCAGTTTCCTCTTCTTCTGGCACCCCTTTTTTGTGGATGTTGTTTTGTTTCTTGTTGTCCCATAGTTCCCTTAGGCTCTCCTGCTTTTTAATTTTTTTTTCTAGAAGCTGCTCTACTTGTGTATTTTTTCCATCTTATCTTCTAGCTCACTGATGCGGTCCTCTGCTTCTTCTAGTCTACTCTTGATGCTTTTTGTTGAATTCTTTACAGCAGCAATGCCATTTTTCATTTCTTCTTGGTTCTTCTTCATTGCCTCTTGGTTCTTATTCATATTGTCAAATTTGTCTTCCATTCTTTTCAGCCACCTTATAACCATTTCTCTGAATTCTTTCTCTTACAGGTTGCTTGCCTCCATTTCATTTACTTCCTTTTCTGGTGATGCCTGCTTTTCTTTCATATGTGGGCTGTATTTTTGTCTCCCCATGATCTCTCTTCTTTGGTTGTCTGGCTATGTACTTCTCTCTCTCTTTATCCCAGGCAAAATCTGACCTTTCCATGGTGGAATGTAGAGCTCCTCTGAATCCACGTGTTTGCGCCAATTGGGGACCGGTGCTCTGGGGTTCGCAACTATTCGGTGGGTACCGTAGTTGTAGATTTTCCGGCTTCTGATAACATCCACTTTCCCCTTCAAGATGGCGTGGTCTCTGCCTGTGCCCTTGACCAGAATCAAACCTAGGACTCTTCAGTATGCAGGCCATGGCTCTATCCACTGAGCAAAACCATATAGGCCCTAGATTCTAGGGCGACCCATGGCCTATTTAAAACTGCTGCAGTAGGCTGAGCAGGGTCTTACCATGATGGTGTTACCTGCTAATGAAGGTGTGTCTCCCTATGTTGGGTAATCTGAACTATAGTGAAGTAAAAACACACCCATGGAGCCTGAAAAGGGTTTCCATGCACACAATGCAATTTACTTCATGTGACAGCTGACGAGGGTGAGCAGAGCCTTGGAAGAACATGAGGTCTCCAAGACCAGGAGCTGGCAGGAAAGTATGTGCCAAGCATTCCATGCCATGAGTTACAATCTATATACTGTATACAAAAGCCTAATATGCTAAGTGTCCGACCAAGCAGTCGACCAACTGGTTGACTGGTTGCTATGACATGCACTGACCACCGGGGGCAGATGCTCCAATCAGGTTAGCTTGCTGCTGGGGTCTGGCCGATCAGGACTGGGTGACATGGGCCCGAACACACCCTGGAGCCCTCCCACGGTCCCTCTTGTGGTCCCTCCCCAGCCACAGGCCCCAATCATTCCTGGCCAGGACTGGGTGAGATGGGTTTGATCAGCCCAGATGGCCGGCCAGGGGATATTATATTATACTAGAGGCCTGGTGCAGAAATTTGTGCATGTGTGGGGTCCTGCTGGCCTACCCCCATCATGGCTGATCAGAGCCAGGCCTGCTGTGGGGAGAGGCCCTGGGAGGTTGGCTGGCCCCGCTCCCTGATCGGGGTGGGGGTCTAATAGAAGTTGGGGCCGGCTGGGGGGAAGGGCTGTGTGCAGCTGGCCAGCTAGGGAGAGGGGCCACATAAGGTTGGGGGGAGGTGATCAGGGCTCTGATTGGGCTGGCTGGGCACCACAGTGCACATCATAGTGCCCAGTCATTCCAGTTGTCTGGTCGTTCCACCATTCCAGTTGCTTGGCTTTTATATATATAGATCAGACATGTGTGCATATGATATTATATATAATACTAGAGACCCGGTGCATAAAATTTGTGCATGGGTAGGGTCCCTAGGCCTAGCCAGCAATCAGGGCCAATCAGGGCCTTCTGCCTGCCAGCCAGGGCCTTCCTTCATTCCGAACTGCCCCTGGTGGTCAGCGCATGTCATAGCAAGTGATTGAACTCCAGTTCTCCCAGTTGAACTCCCAAGGGGACACTTTTCATATTAACCTTTAAATATAGAGATTATGTTATATATCATATATACATATGGTATGTATTATATTTTACCCCAGAAACAAAAGGGATGTTTTATAATACTAAAATGAGCATGTAAATCAGGAATGGTCAGAGCATGGAAAAGCAGAAACAGGGGATCCAGCATAGGTGGAAAATAATGTAAATTCCCAGCATGATGATTTAAGAAATCTCCCAAGTTAAAATTTATGCATTGGCAATACTCCAAGTTGCACATAATATTGACTTATTGGCTGGTAGCAATGAGGATTGGAGATAACATAAATCTTGGGAAACATTATTATTATTGAGTTGTTTCCAATAATATCAGAAAACATGCTAAGTAAACAAACAGATACAAATAGTAAAGAAAAATTGCTGATTTATTTGACTCAAAAGTCCATGATCTTAATAAGAATAGCAAAATGTTTCTTAAGAATAGTACAAGTCTTTCATTTAATACTAGAGGCCCAGTGCACAAAATATGTGCACAGGGGGAGAGGGTCCCTCAGCCTTGCCTGAACCCTCTTGCAATCTGGGATCCCTCGGGGGATATCCGACTGCCAGTTTAGGGGCCAAAGGGGCAGTTGGACATCCCTCTTGCAATCCAAGACCACTGGCTCCTAACTGCTCACCTGCCTGCCTCATCACCCCTAACCACTCTGCCTGCCTGCCTGATACCCCCTAACTGCTCTCCTGCCTGTCTGATTGACCCTAACGGCTTGCCTGCCTGCCTGATCACCCCTACCCACTCTGCCTGCCTGCCTGATTGTCCCTAACTGCTCTCCTGCTTGCCAGATCACCCCTAACTGCCTCTGCCTTGGCCCCATCACTGCAGCTTCATCCGGAAGGACATCTGGAATAACATCAGGAAGGTCATTTGGCTGTCTGGTCTAATTAGCATATTATACTTTTATTATTATAGAAGATTGAAATATATAGTTGGTCTTAACTAATGAATGTAAAGATAGATTAAGAAAAACTAAAAAGTGATACATACATATACATATAAAAATTTTACTCATACATATGTATATATACATCTAAAAAATTATGTTTATACATATTATGTATATTCACTCAACCACTCAAGTCAAATAAATTATTTTCTTTGCTATGAATCCCCTGGTTCAGGTAATATTCATAATTAAGCTATATAATTGAAGTAGTAAGATTTTAAAACTTTTGTAAAATAATGAGTACACTATCCTTCTAGATTTCTATGATTCCCCTTAATACATATACAGTTGACCCTTGAACAACATGAGATTTAGGGGTTCTCACATCCTTTCTACACAGTAAAAAATCCAGGTATAACTTTAACTCCCTCAAACATAAGCTGTTAATCGGTATCTGTAAGGAAGTGGTTCCAGGACACCCCCCACCCCCACCCCCAGACAACCAAAACCTGTGGGTGCTCAATTTCCCTGTATAAAATGGCACAGATCACTGCATACAGTTGACCCTCTGGACCCTCAGGCTCCCAACTGCAGATCAAAAACAGCATACAGAAAATACCTGCATGTCAGTGGAGCCACTCAGGTAAAACCCATGTTGTTCAAGGGTTAACTACACATGATTCTGCCACATCAACTTAAATATAAATTGTTTTAGAGAATATTTTTGCTGAGTCTTTCCAAACAATTTGACTTTTTAAAAAATATACATATTTTTTACTGATTTCAGAGAGGAAGGGAAAGGAAGAAAGAGAGAGATAGAAACATCAATGGTGAGAGAGAGCCATTGAGTGGCTGCTTCCTGCACACCCCCTACTGGGGATTGAGCCCGCAGCTAGGCATGTGCCCTTGATCAGGAATGGATCCCCAGACCCTTCAGTCCAGAGGCTGACACTCTATCCACTGAGCAAACCAGATAGGGCAATTTTGATTTATTTTTAACAGAAATAACAACTCTGTTTTAATTCTTTTATTTTGTTTGTTCTTTAATAAGATTTAACTAAATTATATATTCTCAATAACAAATAGAAATGGCATAAACAAACAACTGATATCTGATGATCTTGCAGAGTATCTTCAGAAAAAAAAAGTATAGGAATATAGTAGATATGGCCACACCTATTGCTGTTGTTTTCTTTATTTACCTCTGAAATCTTCCTTTTAACTTTTAATTTTGACTTCCAAAAATTGTAACATTCTAATAGAATAAATTTTATATCTTCTTAATTTCTTTAACACAGGTAAGAAGCAAACAAAATATTGGTCAAATACATCAATTGTTAAATAAATTTAGTGATATGTGGCATTAGTTTAGCCTTTACCTTATAAAATTCTAATTTAGAAGAATAAATTTTAAAGAATAGACTTCACTGAGAGCAGAAAGTAATGGCCATTATTAAAGGGTACAACTATTTGTTATCATTGACTATATGGTCACATTTCTGCTTTAAATTTGTCCTACTTTTCTTTCTTATTTAGTTAACTAGTGGTCTGGTGCATGAAATTCGTGCATGGGGCGGGGGGGTTGTCCCTCAGCCTGGCCTGCACCCTCTCCAATCTGGGACCCCTTGGGGGATGTCCGAGTGCCTGTAGGATCAGGCCTAAATGGGCAGTCGGACATCCCTCTCTCAATCCGGGACCACTGGCTCCTAACCACTTACCTGCCTGCCTGCCTGATCACCCCTAACCACTCTGCCTGCCAGCCTGATCAGCACCAACTGCCCCCCTGCTGTCCTGCTCACACCCAACTGCCCCCCTTTCTGGCCTGCTCACCCCCAACTACCCTCCCACCAGCCTGCTCACCCCCAACTGTCCCCCATTGCCTGCCTGTTTGGCCCCAACTGCCACCCCCCACCAGCAGCTTGCTCCCAACATCCCCCCCTGCTGGTCTGCTCACCCCCAACTGCCTCCCCCCTTTCTGGCCTGCTCACCCCTACCTGCACCCCCTGCCAGCCTGCTTGCCCCCAACAGCCCTCCCCAGCCAGCCTGATCACCCCTAACCACCTCTGCCTTGGCCCACCACCATGGCTTTGTCCGGAAGGATGTCCAGAAGGTCTCCTGGAAGGTCTCCCAGTCTAATTAGCATATTACCCTTTTATTAGTATAGATTATCTAACTTATAAACCTGGTCATCATCAATAGTAGGGAATTAAGGATTCAAGCTATTTAGAAGTTAGAGGAATCTGGGGAGATGAGAGTTATAATCCACGTGACACCAGACAATTCAGCAGACATGAAAGGTCATCAAAACAATCTTAAATACCTTATACTTAGTGAAGTAGATGTATCTTGAGCTCTGAATTCTTCAGAATTCTCTCATTCACATTTTGGAGGAGTGGTCTAACTTCAGTGTGTTTGAGCTTCTATGCTGGAGTCTCTCTCAGCATTTGCTAGGGTTCAAGAAATCTGGAAAAGGGGCTGTGCATAAATTAATAAAGAGGCTAGAGTAGAAATATGAATTTGGAAGGCATTTTGGGGGAGCCAGAGGAGGCTTAGTTCTAATAACTAAGTTCTCTGAATCTCTAGACCCAAGGCTTTTTATTCCCACTTATTTTCCCTATAGCAAAGCAGATATGCATATCAAAGGTAAGGTTTGGTAAACAATAAAAGATTATCAGGCTGGGGGAACTGCTTTTAGCTGTCTAGCAGCAGAAAATAACAGCCCTGCTGAAGCCCCAAGGTTCATCAACCTTTTGATGAACTTCTTGCATTTATGACCTGTTGAAATTAGCCTCCAGCACTTCTACATTGTGTGATACCATTTATAATAAAGTTTATATAATACTTAGGAAGATAAGATAATTGTATAGCACTGTGCAAATGTAAAACATTGAGGATATATACAAAAAGTGAATTACTAAATCCTCTAATTTCATTCTGGCTTTCCCATAAATGTATCTTACAAGCATGTTACTATAGCCTCAAGTGGAAATCATAATATTACTTTATCATAATAAGCTGATAGCAACTAAGGAGTTATTTTCTTCACCAAGGTTTAGGCCTATATAAAAATGAAACAAAATAAGAGATTGGAAGAATGTAAAAAAAAATAAATAATAGTTTCTTTTTCCGAACCAGGAGGGAACAAACATAAGTTGCATTAAGTAGCTTGCCAAACTTACCCTTGGCATAAAGTAGAAAGCAAACTAAGATATATGTGCATTTATTTATTTATTTGTAAAACAATTTTCTGTTATACAAAGAAAGGGTTTTGGATTCATATGAACTTAAGTTTAAAGAATCACTTAATCACTCCCTGGTTTTACAAACTTGAATAAGTTAAGGCACTCTGAGACTCAGTTTTAACAACTATAAAATGGAGATGAAGATACCAACTCAGACATTTATGAGGATTAAAAACAAAACAAAATTTTAAAAGCTTTTAATGCAGTGATTGGTACATGGTTAATATCTTCTACATTGTAGTTTTTGTTACTCTTGTATATGTGCACACTTGATTAAAAATGTTAAAATAGAACCTATACTAAGATGCAATATAAATATTCAAATACCAAGATTGTGCCATGTATATGATAAGAATTTTATACATTTTCTAGAATAAAGTAATAGACTCTAATTTCAAGAAGTTGTATCAATTCTGCTCAAATTTGTGTTATAAATCAAAAGGTTGTCATCATTTATGCTTATAAACATCTGCCTTACACTTTTCTTTTTCTACATTTGAATATTAATAAAATATTGTAACAATTCATTTAACTTCTCAAAACACATTTGTTCAGGACCAGAATCATACTAGAAAGTTCTAACATTTCAATATTTCTAACAAGCAGTTTAAAATGAAATTGCTTTCGCCTCAACTTACTTTCTTTCCAATATTTGTGTCTTAATAAATTAATTTCATTTGTAGAATGATTTAATGTTTGTCCCTTACTGCAACACCCTCATGAAATTATGGATGCCTGCTCTCCAGAAGAGCAAAGATGCTTGCAAATACTCAAGGCACGTTTTGATGAATCTAGAGCAGCCATATACAACAAGCAAGCCTGTCTTTCAGTGATGTCCTCCTTCTGGGATCAGTTGCCTTCCCATCCAGCTTTGGATTTGTGATCTGCTCATTTTCTCATGCAAACCATGCCTTCCCCAGGCTCCTTTCCTCACCCTTCCTCAGAAAGCATTACGCAAGGTTCAGGAGATATCCATTTAGAATATAATGCAATGTGGATTTCTTTGTTGTTGTTGGAATAAGAGGATGAAAAACTATGTTGGTGAGAAAGTAAGAGGCTTTTACTTGTTATTTTACTGGAAAATTAACTGGTCATATTTATAGGTAACAAGGATTTCCAAATAAATTGTACATCTTTCTTCTCATTTGTATATACACAAAATTAAAAGAATTAATAACATTATGGGGTCATAATTGTGGGCCAGATGTGATTTGCTTTTACTCTCTAGTTGATTTTTATTGACTATTTAACAACAACAAAAAAAAGGGTTTTTTTTTTACAGTTGAGATGGCACAGAGAAAAGGGATTTCTATATTAGAACTTTAGAAATTATTTAAATTGAAACATTAGAGATATTTTCTTTTTGAGAAACCTATATACATACTCCATCTCACAAAGTCCATTTTTTTTCATCAAAAGAAATAAATAATGTACAGTTCATACTCTATTTTGGGGGGTAGTCATATTTAAAACTTAATCTTTAACATCTTTGGCTAAAACATGTCTTTATCTCTGTTTCTCATTCTCTGTTAGTGTGTCTCTCTCCCCTACACATGCAGACATGTGGCACTTGGCATGATGTTTTGCTGCAGCATCTATTCAGTGTATCTCCTAATCAACCTCTTCTTTTCCTTCTTCCTTAAAAAGAAATGGGTTTCATATGGCTGAGATCTAAAGCATGCAAAATATCACAACTACAAGGCATTTGTTGCCCTTGGAAAGTAGAAGGTCTTTAAGCAGATGTGTCAGGGATAAAAATGTATCTTCAAAATTCACAATGTTCTTTACCATAGATCTCTCTAGAGCAATGCACACAAAGTGTAAGGTACTTCCCAGGACAAGTGAAACTCTTAACAACAGCTGTCAGCCTGTTCTCCAGAGGATGTATTCTGGTTCCTAAGAAACTTACCAATAAGATACTGGAATGTAAGATACAACAATGACTTTCAAATACTGTCCCACTTTCCAAATTAATCATGTAGAATAAAAAGAAAAATGCTTAGAATCTGCTTAAATTAAGATTCAGGGACATCCACTTTAGCATTCATAAGTTATAAGATATCTAGTTTCTACTATAGGTGATATGTGCTTCATTGCAAATGACATCAAAGCTATCATTTATAACCCTTGCCATTATTTTAAGATAAAATGCAGGTGTTAAGAAATTAATAATAGAATAATTTTTAAATGTTCAATGAATAGCTGTATAAGCAAGCATTTAGCACCCTTTACCTGTCATTGATTTAAGACTAGCTCTTCTTCTGCTCCTTCCACAGCATCCCAATACCACAAAACAGTGATTTTAGAAAAATCCATGACTCTATTATCCACCTCCCTAATGCCTCTTTCACACAGGGTTTAGTTCCTACAACCTTCATTTTTTTACAGTTAATTTTATTGGATTTTACTAATGTGCAAATTGATCTTTCAGGGCTACATAAAGGATTTAGAACAAGGACTAATTAAACAGACAAAAACCCTCATAACTGCTTTTATCTCTTCTGAAAAAGAGGAGTAATGTCAACAAATTGAAATTGTTTTAAGAATAATCCACATAGGACTGCCCTATAAGAATTTTTAAAGATGAAATTATTTTCCTTAGCAAGTTGGCACTACTTGTTATTGAGACTTTAAAAAATTCATTAAAAAAGATTCCCCATGATTTATTATACATACATTTCAAACTCACAATAATTCAGAAGAAATGCTAAATTGGTGTTCTAGCCTACAGGTCAGAATTGGCATCCACCAAACATACAGTATCTAGCTGTATATTGTACGTTGTCTTCTACTGAAACATAATTATTTAACCAATGTTAGTTCTCTATTATGTATCTGAATGTCCACATAATTCATCCCAGCTCTGTCCCATTGAAGGATCCCATTTAGGTCACTGGCTAAAATGGTGTGATTTCCTCAATGCCGCATTTGTCTTCGTGTTAAGCTTTTTCTTTATTCCCTTAGCCTTCTATTCATGACACATTTTGGAACATTTATGTGTATAACCCTAAACTAGACCAAAACATATTATAAGTTTTGCTGCTGTTGTTTTTTTTTCTGACAAATACATATTTTATAAAGTAACTCATTTTGGAATTTAACATTTTCTGAATTCAGCAAAACAAAGTAATTATTGAGAACCTATATATTATAAATTTTTTTAAAACCTCATCACCAGAACTATTAAAGCAATCAGGATTAAAGAAAATAGCAAGCATGATTTAGTTTTTAAAAGTATAATTTATCTTCAAAGGTATAAGAAATTATATATAAATAAAAAACAGAGACTATTTTAAATATTTGAGCAATCCTATCTAATAAAAGAGTAATGTGCAAATTAACCATCACTCCGCTATCCCCACAAGCCACACCCACCATCCAATCAGGAGTGAGTATGCAAATTAACCTAACCAAGATGGCTGCTGCATGGAGAGAGCAAGAGTTTAGGGTTTCCCTGGCCATGGAGGAAGCCAAGCTTTCCGCACACCCTGACGGGCCCAGGCCTCCACTCAGGGCTACAAAGTTTCAATTATAGAAGATAAATAAATCCCAACAGAAATGGCTGCCACCACAGGGGAGCAGGAGGCTTGGCTCTGCTCAAGGCTACAAAGTTTCACTTGTAGAAGATAAATAAATCTCAGATCCCAGGGCCTCCGCTTGGGTGGCCGGGGGCTGTGGCTGGCCTGCAAACCAACACAGGCCCCTCACCCAGGCCACACCATTCCCCAAGGGAACCCCCACCCTGATCCAGGACACCCTTCAGGGCAAACCAGCTGGCCTCCACCCCCACCCATGCACCAGGACTCTATGCTATCTAATAAAAGAATAATATGCAGATTGACCATCACTCCAACACACAAGATGGCTGCCCCCGTGTGGACAGAAGATGGCTGCCACAAGATGGCCAGCAGGGGAGGGCAGTTGGGAGGGACCAGGCCTGCAAGGGAGGGCAGTTGTGGGTGATCAGGCTAGCAGGGGAGGGCAGTTGGGAGGGACCAGGCCTGCAAGGGAGGGCATTTGGGGGTGATCAAACCTGCAGGGAAGTGCAGTTGGGGGAGATCCAGGCCTGTAGGGGAGAGCAGTTAGGGGTGACCAGGCCTGCAGGGGAGGGCAGTTAGGGGTGACCAGGCCTGTGGGGGTGGACAGTTAGGGGCAAACAGGCTGTCAGGGGAACAGTTAGGCATCCATCAGGCTGGCAGGGGAGTGGTTAGGGGGTGATCAGGCTGGCAGGCAGAAGCAGTTAGGGGCAATCAGGAAGGCAGGCAGGAGAGCAGTTGGGAGTCAACAGTCCTGGATTGTGAGAGGGATGTCCAACTGCCCATTTAGGCCCAATCCCTAAATGGGCAGTCGGACATCCCTCAAGGGGTCCCAGATTGGAGAGGGTGCAGCCTGGGTTGAGGGACACACACCCTGTGCACAAATTTTGTGCACCAGGCCTCTAGTATGAATAATAAATAATAGTGATAATTATATAGTCTATTAAAAATTTGGGAACAACTAAAATGTTAATTAAAATGTCAATTTTTCACAAATAAAATAATATTTATTGACCATGTACCAGACTTTGTATTGAATGAATCATTAATTATATATAATAAATTCACAATGAAACGTTCTTATTGCAGAAATTGAGTAAATAATCATCTCTTAGAACTAGGTACTCTAAATTTGGTTTTTAAAAGGAGATAATGTGAATAGATTACATTACTACCATTAAAGAGTTTATAAGCTCTTTCTTGAATTAGGAGGAAAAAGGAAAAGTTATATAAAGGTGAGCAACAGAAAGTTTAAAACAAATGAGGATCAGATAATATTACAGAACAAGAAAAGTAAAAGAACATAATCCTTAATGTCAATTTATTTATTCAATAAAAATTTATTAACCACATTTTGTGTGCTAGTCACTATTGTTGATATGGAAATATAGTATTAAGTAAAAGAGAAAAGAAGCTTTCCCCTCATGGAGCTAATATTTCAGACACTAAACAAGTATAATACATGGTATGTTAGTGGTATATGTTAAGAAACTAAAGAGAACAGGTAAAAGGAATAGAACATATGCTAGTTTAGAGTACTGTTTAAAATGTGTCCAGGGACAGTCTACACATTAAGTGTTATAGGAAAAATTGACATGAAAGAGACAAGGAAGTAAGTCATTCATGTATATTGAGTGGTCAGATTATTATGATCTCTGAACACATAATAATCTGGCCACTCAGTGTACTTCTCTTGAGTACCTCATTTATTTGATATCAAAGATACTATAAATCATGCACCTGATCAGTTTTCCCCTTTGCACTGGCTGATAGAAAGCTCAAGGGCAAATAGGTGGTTGATCTCCAGCAAAAGTCTAGAATACTTTTGGTACCCATTTGAGATACAAATACTCTGAGTAGCCAGATTATTATGCGTTCAAAGATCACAGTAATCTGGCCACTCAGAATACATATATGAAGAGCTGAGGGAATAGTACATGCAAAGGCCCTACGGAGAGAAAGTTGTTGCTTGTTTGTTTGAATGGTAGAAAGTCAGTGTAGCTTGAAATTAGAGAGTGAGGAGAGAATGATAAGAGTAAAAAAAGTAATACGCAAAAATATGAAAAAGCAAACAAACATAAAAACTTACCAAAGGTTTTGATTTACACACCAAAATCAATGAGATTCCATTTACTGAAGTGTGGATTTCAGTGAGGGAACAGGTTTGATAAGAAAAGTAAGAAGTGAATGAAAAGAATGACCAGGTTCTGTTCCAAGATGGTGAAACATCTGATGGAGCTCCTGAACTCACCTTCCCCCATAGACACACCAAATCTATAGCTACACATGGAGCAATTTCTATTGAAAGAGATCCAGAAACTAGCTGAGTGATTCCTTCACATTAAGTGAGTGAGAACATGCCCACATTGAAATGGGTAGGAAAGTCTGAACCATACTCACTGTAAACCTCATCCCAGCACAATCAGGAAGGAACTCACAACGTTAGTTTTTCCCTGAGGAGCAAAGGGATTGGACCCAATATCTAGCACCCTAACTTTTAGACTCTACCTGAGAAACAGGCTCCTAAATCAACTAGATCTGGAAGCCAATGGGGCTTCCGTTCAAGAGACCCACAAGTCAATAACAAAGAAATAGTTCTTAACTGGCTCTTGAGGACTCTCTGAGGACCATAGAGGTTCAGCCTCAGCACAGGGGAGCAGACAGAAACAGCCATCTCCCATTCTTGTCTTGAAAGAGGCCTATTTACTTTAAAAGTTGCTGCTAGAGGTTCAGGCTGGTAATTTAGCACATATTTAGAAGCTGACTGCAATTTTCCCCAGAGACGAGGGAGGCCAAAGTTACCATGGCTGTGTTCGCCTCTGGCCTGCTCCAAGTCTTCAATGTCTCTCTGTATAGAAGGAGCTTGTGCACATATCAGGTGTCTAGCAACCTATGTCTAACTTAATAAGCCCTTCAGTTTATTCTTATGTATAATATACATCAGAATCATTGTTCTAAAGGATTATTTCAGAAGGAAGAAAATTTAACACAAATAACTGAAAAGGAATAAAATTCTCAATATGTGAGTGAATTTTAGGGAGCATAGACTATATAAAACTAGAGGCCTGGTGCACGAATTCATGAATGGGTGGGGTCCCTCTGCCTGGCTAGCAATTGGGGCTGATCAGGGCCAGCTGGCTGGGGGGAGGAACCATGGGAGGTTGGCTGGCCATGGGAGGTTGGCTGTGAGGGCACTGACCAGCAGGAGTTAGCTCCTGTGTTGAGTGTCTGCCCCTGGTGGTCAGGGCGCATCATATCTACAGGCCGGTTTTCTGGCCATCTGGTCGTCCAGTTGAAATGATCACTTATGCTTTTATAAATATAGATAATGATAAATTAATGTCCAATTTGTAGGGGTAAAAAAAAAACAAGGAAGTAGGAGATTCCAAGATGGCTGCAGTATAGGTGAACACTACATTCATCTGTTCCAGGCACCAAACAAGATTACAGCTAATATTATAAATCAATCAACTTAAATAATCCGTTGAAGACAAGCTAAACTGATATATTATAACCAAGGACTTTGAGACTGGTCAGAAAGGCAGAGACATGGAAAAGGCTGGTCCCCTCATCCACATGTGATGCCTGAAAAGCTGGAGGGATATTTTGGCTGCAAACTCCCCTTCCCTTAGGGGATATGGAGTCTCAACCCATGTCACATCCCAAACAAGAGAAACATAAACAGGAAGAGGAGTCCACATAACTTCTGGTTGTGAAAATCAGTGGAGATACAGTACACCTGGGAGAGAAGAAAGTATGCTAGATATCCAGGCACCACCCTCTGAGAGTCAAGCTCTCCAATTGTTTAAGCACCAGCATGGGGAGTGCACTGCCTGGTTTTCCAACTACTGAGGACACCACCATGCTGTGCTCAGGTCCTACAGAGGGGTCTGCAGGCTAACCAAGTGGATACCTTTGGGGGAACTCTTTTTTTGGAAAGGCTCTTGGTGGAGGCTCAGACAGTGATTGGACTTTGTAGCTTCAGAAAGGGAGCCATTCTTCACCACTTCAAGTGCGCAGTCAGAGCCCCCCTCCAACCTCCTTAAATGGCTTGTCTAGCCCTACAACACTGCAGCCCCACCCTGCAGTCCCGCAGGGGGATCCCAGGGCTGGGACTTGTAGAATGCCATCTCCTGGGGAGCCTTTTGTCCAGGAATCAGATAGGTGGATGTTGGATTGTGAGTCTCCTATCTCCATTGTACTGCCAAAGGAATGAATGACATCCACTTTTTTTGTATTCACTAAGCTTGTATCATTCAGAGTTCATTATGGCATAAAAACCACAAGCATTACTTTATCAAAGATAATTTAATATAAAGATTTCTTAACTAGGTATTGAAAAACTAAAAAGATAAAGACATGAAGGTATTTCCTTCTTCAGGCAACAACTGCTGGAACAAAAATGGTTGGAATTTTTAAACATTAAGAAACTTAGAGTTTCAAGTTGAAATTCATATGTCCTAGGGGAAGGCACCTCTTCATTGGATTCTATGGTTCTGGGTTCTTAAGTATCGTGGGGACTGCTAGTAATGGAACAAAGTGCCATGGTTAGGATAAAGCTCTGCTAAGGTGATGCTGACAGGTACAAACAACTGAATAAAAACGGTGCATAATCCTTTCTCCCTCAGCCTTCTAGTCTCTATCAAACCCTATTAGCAGAGGCTGAAGAGGGAGTTATCTTGCCAAGGAAAATGTGGTTTGCAGAGTCTGAGAGTCGAGGATAGTGTGTTTAAAAGAAACAGATAATAACAATAATTGTCACATAGCTCTACATGCTTTATTATAGTTATTTTTATAATATTTTCATGTATTTAACAACTGTTTATTCATAGTGCACTCTAGTCAGGTATAATGCTAATTTCTGTACCAGAATGATGAATAATAATTATAGAATCTCTGTCCTCATGGTGCTTATTTTCTGAGTTTTCTATTCCCCTAAATTCCATGCACATTCAGCCAGAGAATACATCTTTCACTACGGACTGTTTTAAATAGCCTATCTAATAAAAAGGGAATATGCTAATTGAATGTCATGCCCTCACAAAGATGGCAGCGCCCACAGCCAATAAAGAGGGAATATGCTAATTGACTGCCACACCCTCAAAGACAGCAGCACCCATAGCCACAAGATGGTGGCGCCCAGTCCTCTCAGCCCTGCTGGGGTGACAGGCGCGCAGCACGGCTGGGCCTGACCCCAGGTGGGTCTGGCCACTCTGTGCGCCTGCCTCCCAGTCCCCTCAGCCCCCCAGCCACCCAGGACCAGCCTGAGGCACAAGCACGCCCCAGATGGCAGCTTCCCAGCAGCCCAGGGCCAGCTCAAGGCTCAGGTAACCAGGGCCAGCAAAGGCTTGTGCTACCAGCAGTGGCAGCAGCAGAGGTGTTATGGGGCATCGCCTTCCCCTGATTGCTGGGTCATCTCCTGGCCCTGAAGATTCCCAGACTTGAGAGGGGACAGGCCAGGCTGAGGGACCCCCCATCCAGTGTATGAATTTTCATGCACCGGGCCTCTAGTCTAGACTATAATACAACAGGCATCCATGACTGTGGTGGCCCTGGTTTCTTTAGAAAAGTAATTCTCTACTGGGAATGATTCTGCCCCACACCAGGGGACACTGGCAATGGACACTAAGGGTCAGCAATCTTGCCCACCACCTGTTACTATTAATGAAATTTTTTTTGGAACACAGCACACAGGATTGTTATGAACTGTTTATGCCTGCTTTCATGATACACCAGCAGAGGTGTGATTGTGATAGAAACCCAATGGACACAAAGTATAAATGTTTCTTATTTGACCCTTTAGATAAAAAAGTTTGCCATTCCCTAGAACAGTAATTAAAATTTAGCACCTACACTTAGGAAGATACATAGGTGGAATCTTTGGTTATGTATGTATGTAAGTGCATGCTACCAAAATTAACCAGAAGAAATTTGTTAACTTACTTTTTTAAAAAATTTATTTTATTGTTTAAAGTATTACATATAGTAGTACATATGTCTCCTTTTTTTTCCCCATTGACCTTCCCCCAGCCTCAGCTATCCCCCGACACATGCCCTCATCCCATCCTCCACCCCCCAGTGTCTTGTGTCCACTGGTTGTGCTTATGTGCATGCATACAAGTCCTTTGGTTGATCTCTTTCCCCCCCTCCCCAGCACTCCCCAGCCTTCCTGCTGTAATTTGACAGTCTGTTCGATGCTTTACTGACTCTGTATCTATCTTTTTGTTCATCAGGTTATAATGTTAACTTACTTTTGAAATTGATATAAATTTTGTGTCAACAACCAGCTTTCCCAGGGCCCTAGAACATTCAATTTTCAATATTCAGTCTATTTGAAAACATTTTCAAGCTTTTTTTCAAGGACATTTCAGGGAGGTATACCTGGTGCAAGTTTTGCTTAGTTGGCCATTTGTTTTTCAGTTCCCTCTACTGCTTGGAACATGTGTGTCTTCCTAAGTTCGGTAGATAAGAGAAATGTGTTTTCCCAGGAGAAGTACAACTTAGTGGTATTTGGCAGCTCACTTTTCAATGGAGACCTAACACATAAAAATGTACTTTTATTCCCCTTTATGTGCCTTTTACTTCTGCAAGAGCAATATCATTTTTGTTTATCACCACATTGATAATTAATTCATCAGAATGTAGAGCAGTAAAAGATACATTTAGCAAATATTAAGCAAAATCTCAATCCATATATAAGCAAAATTTCTGTGTGAGCCTGTGAATTTAAAATGTTTCTCATTTGTCATGACATGCTACTAGCTTAAGTAAACTAGTTTAAATGGATTGCAAAGTTTCTAAACTAAGCTCAGAAAAAATTTACACTCTATATTGCCTTTTGTTGGTTATTATTTTTATATGTTCAGAGATAGAGTATCACTCAGTGGAAAATAACTCATTTTAAATGTCACTAAAATTACAAAATAATCTTGAAGTATTGTATTAAATACTTAATTATTGTCTTAAATGTTCCTCTCTTGGACTTCTTTTTATTCATATTACTTCACAAAGCAACAATCTATAGATTTTTCTCTACTTATATATTTTGTGCATTTTAGAAATCAGTCCCATTTCCTCCTCTGCATGAAAGAAATATTTTCTCTTTCACAAGTTGTATGAAGTAGAAGTACATGTCATTTTTGCCCTTTCAAACAAGAAAAGGGCAAAATCATTCAAAATATTTTTTCTGACTGCATGTGTTTTTTTTTTTTTTTTTTTTTTTTTTTTTTTACTTTACAAGATAAGAATACAATAAGCTAACCTTTCCTAAATATGAAGCTCCTTTGTTCCTAACTAAATCAACTCATTCAGGCCCCAAAGTCATTATATAATTTACTGTCATTCACACAACAAATAATTAGTGAGCATTTACTACCTGTTAGGCACTTGAGGTTGTTTGGAATCTAAAATTTTGAAAAGGGGGGAACTTTATCTTCAAGTTATTTTAGCATGATAAATAGTCAGGAGAACTGACAGCATGTAATTATTTCTGGCACAACTCTATAAGAGTAGAAAAATTACAGATAACTCTTTTAAGAGAGCCAGTTGGTTTTACAGAAAAAATAATGTTTTCATAAGTTGTTGTAAAAATAAAAACATTTGGTACTTTTTTAATAAATATAGAGGAGGAAGATCATTCCAGACTGTGGAAAGAGCATCTGAAAACTGTATTCTGAGAGTCCACTTAAAGAGTTAAACATGCATCTGTGTCTCTGAAATATTAGTTGCAATGCTAGGAAAAGAGGATTATGAAAAATATATCAAATATTACTGCATAGAACATGCTGAAGTGTGATTTTACTTCAAACACAATAAAGTATCATAAACTTATATTGAGCAAAAAATAAACATTACCTAATATGTTATTGGAATAATCTGAGAAAGAAGTATGCACAAAATAGACAATCAAAAGGTTTATGCACCAGTCTTACTTAGGGATCAGATAAAGGAAATGGGGAAGGAGGAATATTGACAGGTTGCAGGTGTGTTTCTGTGTTTTGTTTTTTTTTTTAATTTTTTTCTATCAGGAGAATAGCAGTGTCATGATTAAGGGGTAAGTTTGGTAGAAAATCCAGTATGATGAATATGACAATTATATGCAAAGTTTGAGATGAAGTGTCAGGGTTTTCACTAGATATTGTTTATAACTTTTTTAGCATTTTGAAGTCATTTTTGTTTATGCAATTTCTCAGGAACAGTGTATGAAGAGTGAAGAAGAGTATCTGGAGAGCATATATGTTTCTAAGATGTCAGGGGGAAAGCATTTCTTAAAAAAGAAGATAGCTTGGGAGTTTCTTAACAAAACTAAATTACATTATTCAGCAAACACATTCATAGATATTTACACAACTGCTTTGAAAACTTATGTTCACACAGAAACGTGCACACAAATGTTAATAGAAACTTTATTATAATTGTCAAAACCTGGAAACAATCAAGAAATCTTTTAGTAAGTGAATGGGAAAACAAACAGTGGTACCTCCATACAATGGAGTATCTATATATATATAAAACCCTAATATGCAAATTTACTGAACAGCTGCACAACCAAACAACTGAACAACTGGTCACTATGACGTGTGCTGACCACCAGGGGGAGCACATGGAATATGGCGGGCATTGGCAGCAGGTGGCAGAGTGCGGAAAAAGGTGGTGTCAGCTGTGGCAGGATACTGGAGCAGGTAAGCAGGTGCGCCAGACCAAGGTGGGGCACCAGTTGCTGTCATTGGGCGAGCCTCTGGTGGTTGCTGAAAATTCTTTGCTCCTGGTCCTGCCCAGTGCTTGCACTTGCTACTGGCACCCAGTGCTGGCCCCAATCACTTGGCACTGTCAGTGGGTGTGAGCGGCAGCTGCTTGGCCCGATTGCCCCTGAGGACTTCGCCACCTCCCCCTGCTCCTGAGGGGCGATCAGGGCAGCAGTTGCAGCTCGCACCCACTGACAGCACCAGCTCCACTCGCACCCACTGCTGGCACAGGCTCCAATTGCTCCCTGCTATCAGTGGGTGTGAGTGGGGCCACACCATCAGTGCGTGGGAGCAGCGATGGTGGGAGAGGGGCTGCTGGAAGACAGGGGACCGGGGGCTGCAGCAGGAGGGACCAGGAAGAGGCACAGAGGATGGGCAGAGACCCACTCTGGTGCCCACCACAGTCTCATGGCCCTTAGTTCCTTTCAAGGTACACAAATTTGTGCACTGGGCCCCTAGTTATCTATAATAATTGTAATATGCAAATTGACCAAATGGCCTAACAGTGGAACGACTGTCTGGACAACCACACTATGACACCCACTGGTGCCAGGCCAGCCAAGACGGGTGTGATGCAATTGGTCAGGGGCCCAGCCATCACCCCATGATCGCTCTGCAGAGGTAGGCCCAGGCCACCGGCCAGTGGGGTGATCAATCAATCAGGGGGCTCCACAATTGGCCCAAAGAGGGATGATCAGGCCACCGACTGGTGGGCTTCAGTGGGTGGGCAGCCCCTCCCTCTATGGGGTGCAATAAATTACCCCAAAGAGGGAGGCCCAGGCTACCCATGGGCGGCACTGCAGGGGGTGGGCGGGCACTCTCATGCAGGGTTGATCCATTGCGGAGCTCTGGCCAGGTGGGCAGGGCCTACCTCTTTGGGGCCACCGATTGCGGGGCTCCCGGACTGGGAGAGGGAGCAGGCTGGGCTGAGGGACCTCCTCTCCCCCAGTGCATGAATTTCATGCACCGGGCCTCTAGTTCAGAAGTAAAAAGGAATAAGCAACAAAAAGATATGGAAAACCTTAAAATCATATTGCTAAGTGAAAGAAGCCAATCTTAAAAATGCTAGATACTGTATGAATTCAATTTTACAGTAACCTGGAAAAAGCAGAATTATAGAAACTAGTGACCAGCAGTTGACAGGGATTAAGAGGGAGGGAAGGTTGAATAGGTTGAACATGGGGGATTTTTAGGGCAGTTGATAATAATTCTGTATAATAGAGAAATGATGAACACATGCCAATATACATTTGTGAAAACTCATAAGAGGTACAGACAGGCCAACAGAGGACATTTGGTTCAGAGGACATCTAGAAAGTCCTAAATGAGAAAGTGGCCCCTAGCCTTATTTCGTGAACAGGCAGCAGTCACCCTGTCCAGCACAGCAAGAGGCAGCTGCACTGGAGGGTGAGACAGCAGGCCAGTGATAACAATGGCCCCTTACAGCCCACGGCCTCAATGGCCAGCACTAATTAGTTGGGAAGACAACACACTCCATTTAATCAGACTAGAACAATCACAGCTTTCACCCTCCACCCTTTGCAGTTTGGGCCCATAAAATCCAACCCCAAGGACTGATGATTTTTCTTATATGTTTGCTTAGTGGAAAGAGAACATGAGAACTGTCTGAGGTTTCATTTAAAAGAACTCCACCCTCATGATCTAATCACCTCCAAAGTTCATGTACTAATAAGATCACATTGGGAGTTAATATTTCAACACATGAATATTGGGGGACATCAACATGTAGTCCCTAATGAGTCCCATTTCTCTATTTTTGCTTTTGTTTTCTGTGCCTTTGGTGTCATATCTAAGAAAACTTGCCAAATTTAATATCATGAAGTTTTCCTCCAGTGTTTTATCTAGGTTTTTTAGTTTCATGTCTTATGTTTGGTGTTTTAATCCATTTTGAGTTAATATTTTTATGTGACTTAAAGTAAGGGCTCAGCCAAGCCAGTGTTGCTCAGTGATTGAGCATCAACCTATGAACCAGAAGGTCATGGTTCAATTCCTGGTCAGGGCACATGCCTGAGATGGGGCGGGCTCTGTCCCTAGTAGGGGGCATGCAGAGACAGCCAATCAACGATTCTACCTCATCATTGATGTTTCTATCTCTCCCTCTCCCTTCCTCTCCGAAATCAATAAAAAATATATATAACAAAAAGAAAAAATAATAAAGTAAGGGCCCAAACTTTCTTTCCCCCCGATGTTGATACCCTGTATTCCCAACACAATGCATTGAAAAGACCTATTGTGTATCCTTGGCACCCTTAAATGAAACTAATTTGAGCATATATGTTAGGGTATTCTTCTGGGTTTCCTATTCTATTGCCCTAGGAGCTGTGTCTGTAAAGATATCGCTGCAACATATGTCTGCTATTTTGCTGCCTATGGAATCTTGTAGGATTGTTATTTCCCATCTTACATTCAAGTCATTTAGCCACTTTGAGTTTGTATTTGTGTATGGTGTAAGTTGATCTAGTTTCTTTCTTTTTTCTTTTTTTTTTTTTTGCATGTATTTCTCCAAATTTCCCAGTACCATTTATTAAAGAGACTGTCTTAACTCCATTGTATGCTCTTGCCTCCTTTGTCAAATATTAATTGAGCATAATGGCTTGGGTCGATTTCTGGGTTCTCTGTTCTGTTCCATTGGTCAATATGTCTGTTCTTGTGCCAGTTCCAGGCAGTTTTGAGAACTGTGGCTTGGTAATATAGCTTGATTTCTGGTATTGTGATCCCTCCAACTTTATTCTTCTTTCTCAGGATTGTTGTGGCTATTTGGGGTCTTTTTTCATTCTCAGGATTGTTGTGGCTATTTGGGGTCTTTTTTCATTCCAGATGAATTTTTTCTATATCTTTGAAATAAGCTGTTGATATTTTAGTGGGGATTGCATTGAATCTGTAGATTGCTTTGTGTAGTATGGACATTTTAATGATGTTGATCGTATCAATTCATGAACACAGTATGTTCTTCCATTTTTTTTATGTCTTCCTTTATCTCTTTTTTCAATGTCCTGAAGTTTTCAGAGTACAGGTTGTTTATGTCCTTAGTTAAGTTTATTCTTAGGTATTTTAATTTTTTTGGTGCTATTGTAAATGGGATTGTTTTTTTCATTTCTGTTTCTGTGAGTTCATTATTGGTGTATAAAAAGGCCATAGATTTCTGGGTGTTAATTTTATATCCTGCTACATTGCCAAATTTTCATTTATTAAGTCTAATAAGTTTTTGATGGAGTCTTTAGGGTTTTCTATGTATAGTATCATGTCATCTGCGAACAACGAAAATTTTACTTCCTTTTTTCCAATTTGGATGCCTTTTATTTCTTCTTCTTGTCTGATCACTATGGCTAGAACTTCCAGTACTATATCAAACAGGAATGGTGAAAGTGGGCATCCCTGTCTTGTTCCTGTTCTTAGGGGAAATGAGTTTAATTTTTGCCCATTGAGTATGATGTTGGCTGTAGGTTTGTCATATAAGGCTTTTATTATATTGAGGTATGATCCCTCTATTCCCACTTTGCTGAGAGTTTTATCAAGAAATGGTGTTGGATTTTGTCAAACATGTTTTCTGCATCAATTGATATGATTATGTGATTTTTGTCTCTCTGTTTATGTGATGTATCACATTTATTGACTTGCGGATATTGTATCATCCTTACATCCCCAAAATAAATCTCACTTGGTCGTACTTTATGATCTTTCTAATCTAATGCTGAATCTGATTTGCTAGAATTTTGTTGAGGATTTTACCATCTATGTTAATCAAGGATATTGGCCTATACCTTTTTTTTTTTTTTTTGTGGTGTCTTTATCTGGTTTTGGGATTAAGGTAATGCTGGCTTCATAGAAAGAGCTTGGAAATGTGCCTTCCTCTTGAATTTTTTGGAATAGTGTGAGGAGTATAGGTTTTAGTTCTTTGAATGCTTGGTAGAACTCCTCTGTAAAGCTGTCTGGATCAGGGTTTCTGTTTGCTGGAAGATTTTTGATCACTATTTCAATTTATTTGGTAGTTATTTGCCTATTCAGGTTTTTTTATTCTTCTTGATTGAGATTTGGGAACTTGCATTTTTCTAAGAATCTGTCTATTTCAGTTAGGTTGTCCATTTTATTGGAATATAGTTGTTCATAGTATTTTTTCATAATCATTTGTATTTCTGTGGGGTCAGTTGTTACTTCATCTCTTTCATTTCTGATTTTGTTTATTTGGGTCCTCTCTCTTTGCTTGTTGGCGAGCCTGGATAGAGGTTCATCAATCTTGTTTATCCTTTCAAAGAACCAGCTCTTGGTTTTACTGATCTTTTGTATATATATATGTATTTTTTTTTACAACACAACAAGACACATTGCACAGGGCACCAAACATAAATGTATTCACGATACTAATAACCCCAAATAAAGGTGACCACCAGAGAAAAGAGAGTTAGGGGATAGAAAAGAGTGCAAAAATGATATTGAGAAAAGAAAAAGATGTATGAGAGGAAAGAAAGAGAAGAAAAGAGAGGGGAGAAAAATCTATACTAATAAGAGGGTAATATGCTAATTAAATGGGAAACCTTCCAGAAGACCTTCTGGACATCCTTCTGGACAAAGCCCTCCCCTTGCTGGCCTGATCACCCTTAAAATGTCTCTGTGTCAGCCTCGGTGGTGGGGCAAGGCAGAGGCATTTTAGGGGTGAGCAGGCCAGCAAGGGGAGGGCAGTTGGGGTGAGCAGGCTGGCAGGGGGGAAATTGGGAATGAGCAAGCCAGCGGGGGGTGGGCAGTTGGGGGCGAGCAGGTCTGCATTGGGGAGCAGTTGGGGGTGAGCAGGCCAGCAGGGGGGGTACAGTTAGGGGTGATTAGGCCAGAAGGGGCAGCAGTTGGGAGCAATCAGGCTGGCAGGCAGAGTGGTTAGGAGTGATCAGGCAGCAGGCAGGTGAGCAGTTAGGAGCCAGTGGTCCCGGATTGTGAGAGGGATGTCCGACTCCCAGTTTAGGCCTGATCCCTAAAATGTTTGCATCATTATTGTTATGTTGCTTACTTCCCATCTTAATGTTGCCATTATAATAACCTAGTTATTATTTAACAGCAAAGGAGGAAAGGGAAGCCTAGATATATGTTTGCCTTTTGCACAGCTTTGCCAAAAAGCTGCATTTAATATTCTCCAAGTCTGTTCCCTGATGATTGATGGGGAAGGACTAGACAAAGGCAGTTTAGATGCATGCCCAATAAAGATCTGAATGGCATGAGAAGGTGCCTATCTGCTTGCCCATCAATCACACCTGAAAGTGAGTCAGTGGCCAGGATGGGCGTGGCCACTGCAAGCCAGCAAAACCTACATATTTAAACTTCCAAATAAAGTTAGTTTTCTCTTCTCTTTTCTCCTCTCTCTGGCGTGCCAGGTCCCTGGCTCTCCTATGCAGGGGGATGTGCTCCACCCTGTGCCCACATAGCGCATGACCATGTGGGCCTCCACACATGGACTAATGGACTTTAATTATCTTGGATATTGAGCCACACCCAGCTGCAACATGGAACGGAAACTCTGGACACTAGCCTTGTTTCTTAATTTCATGAATAATATAGTCTACCACAACTGCACCTTTTCCAAGACTGGCTTAGGAGACAGGGGACTTTGGAACCCGGGAAATATAACTTCACACAAATAAAGCCTTTTTCCACATCCTATCCTCCATGCAAATCTTAGAAAATTCATTTTCTGAAGATTTGCAATAACCTCACTCTCACAAGCCACAGGGGAGTTTGATTCTCCAGTAATAATACCACCACTCTGAGTCCTGATTTCTATTTCCTAAATTTCTCATTTAAAACTCTTTGTTTCTGCCCAGCTGGTGTGGCTCAATGGTTGAGTGTCAACCTGTGAACCAGGAAGTCACGGTTTGATTCCTGGTGGGGGCACATGACAGATTCCAGGCTCGGTCCCCAGGGGGAACATGCAGAAGGCAGCTGGTCAATGATTTTCTTTCTCATCATTAATGTTTCTATGTCTCTCTCCCTCTCCCTACCACACTGAAATCAATAAAAATATATTTAAAGAAAAAAATTGTTTCTAATTTTCAATTACCTCTACTAATTTTACTTTGTATGCTGATAGTTTTACAAATCTAAACTGTATAAATAATTTTCAGTCTAGCAAACTTCATTTGACAACCCATATATATTTTTCCCATGGTCACATAAGTTATCTGTATGTTTATTGACTGTGTGACTACAAATGTCATATGTAGCTCAAAAGCAAAAAAGAAAAAAATAAGAAATTTTAAAAATATTAAAAAATCAAAAATAAAAACAAAATTAAGAGATTATATTAAAAGATATGTTTCTTTATTAAAGAATGTTAATATAGTTCTAATTTTCCTTATTTTATCTATTCAGAATAATAAAGTTAAAAATCTGATTTAAAGAGCATATTTTTAAAATACATTTTTACTTCAAATATATATAATATAATTGAATAAAAAGTGGAAGTATGGTGAACTTATTTTTAAAAATTTAAGTTCTTGACAGAATAAAAAATATTGTTGTCCTATTGGTATTTAAATGTCCTATTAGATTTAGTTAACAAAATAGGACTTGTGTCTCACTATTAAAGGAATAGCCCTAATTCCATGCTATTAAATTGTTTTGCAGATCATTTTTCCATCGGTAATACAAGTAAGAAACATGAGGCATATGTGCATATTACTCCAACAATTAATGATGTTTTTTACCAATCCTTTTATATGGAGATACAGTTTGAAGAAAAATCGAATCACAATTATTGTTGAAGATGCAATGATTTGCTACTGATCACAATGCCAACTGAATTACAACAGCAGCCTTTCCTCTGCTTCCTCTCTATGGGCTTGCATACATGACAATTGACAGATGTTTAGGGAAAGAATTAAACACTTGGCATGAGCATTAACTTACAACATAAAGAACTGTTCCTATTCTAGAAATAATGTAGCTATATAATGTTTCCTAATTCTGTGGAGACATTTTTAAAGCCTCATATGTGATGTCAGCTCATAGCTTCATATTCAACTCCATTTCTATCCTGCTAAAAAATAGAAGAAAAATAAATGATTGTTGGGTTAAAAAAAATGAAATAAAGATATTTAAGAATAAATGTATTGGGTTCATAAATTTGGAAAAGCTGATAACTAGACAAATATATGTCCCATTCTGTTCTAAAAACTTTGGAGAGTTCACAAATGTAAAGAAAAAATACCCTGAAAGCATATAAAATGTTCACAAATTATTAATACTGTGATTTTTAAAATAGGCATAAATAAATGGGTCATGTTTGAAAAATAATTATTGTACATAATATATAATTGGAGCTACATTCCAACTATGGAAATATCAGTAGGCACTATCATAACCCCATTGATGTGTTAAGCACCTTACTAAATAAAAGGCACAAAGAATAGTTATTGTAGAAAATAAGAGGATAATTCAAATACTGATTCTGAAGCCAAGTCTTTAAAATAAATCAGATTTTAAACTTTATACTTAGAAGATAAACACACTTATAATACATATAACTACACCAGATAAAATAACCTAAGTACTGCTGGGTCACAGTTCCCCGGCCAGGAACTGGACCTCCTTGGACGCTGGGAGTTGGAACAAGACATGAGTAGCCACAGGCATATAGGAGAGACTTTATCATAGACCATGTAACTGTTGCTAACACAGGAGCGATCAGACAAAGCAGTTCTTCAAAGTAGCCTCACAAAGCAGCTGTGCACTAGCTGTTCAGTAACACACCTTTATACCAAGTTAAACAAAAGAGTCTTGCCAAATAGTGACATCACTATTTGGGTTATAGAAAGGTATGCATGGGCAGAGAGTACAGTAAAACTGCTGTATCATTGCCTTTCACATGCATATGGCAAATGGGCCTTTATCATCTGGGATACTTAGGTCAGGGTCCCCACAGCCGGTGCGCAGCTGCTTTGTGGGGCCACTTTGAAGAACCTTATGCTAGATGGTTACTCAGTTCCTTGAACACAGAGCCTATGATAATGATGCAAACTGCAATGTGTTAGGACCAGTACTCCGGCCCACATAGGAAAACTCAAGCATGCCCAGCACCATGTCCCTGACAGTTCATCCTACCAATCTTAGATGGGTCATGGGGAAGGGCTTGTATGGCTTGTATTTTATTGTCTGTCTCTTATGGGGCACTGGGTACATTGCCAGGGCTGGGTCAAGGAGTATGACTATAACTTATAGGTGTACCTGCTTCCCCAAGGGGATAGGAGGGCTACCCAGGACCCTTCTCTAATAACAGACTATGGCTAGGTCTACACTGCTTCTTCCCCTTCTGCCAAGGGGAAGGGCTTTGGGTTGCAACAGTTCACCTGCTGCTTTTACGTGTATATATAGTGTCTGAGGTACCCCCGTATATACTCTTCTAGCCCAGTTTTCTAGGCTAGGTGGGTCCACCCCTCAGTGGAGCTCACTTTTCCTGTCCCCACATGAGGCTATGTACTTTTGGCAATTTAGCCCCTTGGCTACTTTGCCTAGTACCCGAATTGAACCACATAGTTTTTCAGTATCCAAACGGATAGTCACAGCCATCCATGTAGCAGGGTTCCACCCACTAGACCCATCGGTATCCCACATGGTCTCCGGGAGGGGTGGCTACCCTCTCAGAATGGACTAGGGAGTAGCTCCTCCATTGGAGCTTTATCCCTTGACAGGGTCTCAGAAATCACAAGTCCCAACATAGGGTTTATAATTTCTGTGACAGAGGGCTGGTACTCACCTCTGCCCTCTGTACCAAAAAGGCTCCCCACTTTGTTAAAGTTGGGGTTTGTGTCACTCTCAACTTGGGTGTGGTCAAATGGGCCTGTAAGGCAGCACACGTGGCTGCCAACTGCCTCTCAACATGAGCGAATTGGCTCCCACTTTTTTTTTCATAACTGGGACTAAAACCCGGTGGGTATCCTCCTCCACCACATGGAGGACTGCCTTGTTGGTATCTAGATAGGCTTCTGTTACTAGAGAAGGCCCCTGGGTAGCCCTCCTATCCCTGTGAGGAAGCGAATACACCTATAAGTTACAGTCATACCCCTTGACCCAGCCCTGGCAATGTAACCAGTGCCCTGCAAGAGATAGACAGTGAAGTACAAGCCATACAAGCCCTTTCCCATGACGCATTCCCAATGAGATTGGTAGGATGAACTGTCAGGGAAATGGCGCTGGGCATCCTTGAGTTTTCCTCTTGAGTTCAGAGTACTGGTCATAACATGTTGTAGTTTGTATTGTTTTTGTGGATTCTGTATTTAAGGAGCTGGCATATGGGTCAGGGTAACCATCTGGAGTAAGGGGTGGAGTGTGGGGACCCTGTCCTAAGTACTCCAAATGATAAAGGCCTCTATCCTATCTAATAAAAGAGTAATATGTAAATTGACCATCTCTCCAAGACACAAGATGGCCGCCCCATGTGGTCAAAGATGGCTGCCCCCATGTGAACACAAGACGGCCTGCAGGGGAGGGCAGTTGTGGCCAGTTAGGGGTGACCAGGCCAGCAGAGGAAGGCAGTTGGGGTAGACCAGGTCAGCAGGGGAGGGCAGTTGGAGGGGACCAGGACTGCAGGGGAGGGCAGTTGGAGGGACCAGGACTGCAGGGGAGGGCAGTTGTGGGGGGGGGTGCCAGACCTGCAGGGGAGGATACTTCGGGGGGGACCCAGGCCTGAAGGGGAGGGCAGTTGGGGGGGCCAGGCCTGCAAGGAAGGGCAGTTAGGGGTGACCAGACTGGCAGGGGAGGGCAGTTAGGGGCAATCAAGCCGGCTGGGAGCAGTTAGGTGTTAATCAGGCTGGCAGGGGAGTGGTTAGGGGGTGATAAGGCTGGCAGGCAGAAGCAGTTAGGGGCAATCAGGCAGAGGCAGGTGAGCGGTTGGAAGTCCTGGATTGTGAGAGGGATGTCTGACCGCCTGTTTAGGCCCGGTGGGATCGGGCCTAAATGGGCGCTCGGGCATTCCTCAAGGGGTCCCAGATTGGAGAGGGTGCAGGCTGGGCTGAGGGCCCTCCCCCCCACCCCCCCCGCGCCCCAGTGCACAAATTTCGTGCACCAGGCTTCTAGTTTGCTATAAGCATGTGCAAAGGCAATGACACAGCCATTTTTCTGTGCACACTGCTCAGGCATATCTTCCTATAAGCCAAATAGCGATGTCACTATTTGGCAAGATGCCTCTTCTGTCTAAGTTGGTATAAAGATGTGTTACTGACCAGCCGGTGTGCGGCTGCTTTGTGGGGCCACTTTGAAGAACCGCTTAGTCTAATGGCTCCTGTGTTAGCAACGCCTACTTAGTCTACAATAAAGACTCTTCTGTATGCCTCTGGCTACTCATGTCTTCTTCCAGTTCCCAGCATCCATGGAGGTCCCGCTTTTGGCAAAGGAGCTGTGACCCAACAAGTACCCTTTTAAAAATCACAATAACAGTAAAAGCTACAAATTATATAGTGCCAAACTTTGTTCCATACACTTACCTATTTTATAGCTTAATCTTCATTACAACCTTGTGTCAGTTCTGGCAGGCTAAGCTATAATAACAAATAAACTCCCAATATTTAGTGTCTTAAAAGTACAGGAAATTATTTTTCAAGTAACATTTTAAGTCAAACATGTCTCTACGTCACACCATTATTCAGAGATTTAGGCTGATGAACTCTACCATTTTCAACTCATGGTTTGTAATAATGATCATTGTCATTTTTGTTCCATTCAGACAGAAGGCAGAATGAAATGAAGAAGCATTGGAAAGCATTTCTAGGCTGGGCCTAGAAATGGCAAAAATTGCACTTACATCCCAGTGGGTCAATAACTCAGCTAGAAGGTGAAGGACTGAAGAGGAGGGAGGCAGGATCACGTGTGGGATAAGGTATGAGAGGTACAAGAGACTGTACAGAGACCAGGACTATGTCATTTAGGGTGTTTCTAACCAGAGAGAGGATCTTACCAATCACATTAATGGATATTCCATTTTAAACACAGTAACAGGAAGGATTTCAATAAGAATGGCATCAAACTTTTTATATTTTAAAATATTGCTCTGACTTTCCTGAAAACAAATGTTTTGTTTTAAAACAGATTTAGATTTATAGAAAAATTGTGAATATAATAGAGTTCCCATAATTCTCACACTCAATTTAACATATTATTAATGTATTGCATTAGGATAGTATATTTGTCACAATTAGTAAAGTCCAATTTATCAATTTTTTCATGGATTGTGCTTATTGTGTTTAAACACTCATTAAAAAACCAATGGTTACATATATTTTTTTCATGTATTCCTTCCAGATATAATATCTCAAGGGTGAAATGAATATTTCAGTTTGGAGAAATATTATAATGGTTTGAAGTAGTTTTATAATATTAAAAAAAAGAGAGAAAAGTGTACATATATTCATTTTCTGACAAACTGTTATTATGTATCTGTTCATTACCCAAGATAATTAAGTGCCAATATAAGCAGGCACTTAATTACTTATGAACACAGAATAAGAGTGACTGAAGATGAGTATATGAAAGCTATCAGAGCTTTCCAAATTACACTGTTAATGCTGCCTTTCATTGGATAAAATGCAGGCTCCTTGAGGGGCAGAAGCAAAACAATAATTTCTTGGAGAACAGGGATTTCTTGCTCCCAGAACAGATGGAATGATCCAGCTGATCATTCTTAATTACCTGTAGAAAACTTTTTATTTTACTTGATGAATTACTACAACTGTAGTTTATTTCATTATCCCTTTATAGAATTGCTTCCCTGTTAATGTCCTTAGTACTAATAAATATGTTAGGTTGGTGACTTTCACCTTGTAAAGATAGGAAAGGAGGAAGATAAAAAATAGGAGTGCAAAGATGAGAAAAAGTAGGAGTGTGAAAATTTAACATTACTGGACATAGGTATTTGGTTCACATTGCAGTTGAACATATTAACAAAATAACTTCACGTACTCAAATTTGACATTTTTATGTGTACTGGACAAATATTTATCATTTCTTCAATTACTATTCATTAGGTATATGGTGTCCATTATTTTAACAAGTACATACTTAGAAATAATATTGAACATTCAATTATAAACACTGTTGTGAAAATAAGCACAAATATAATGATATCAAAATTACTCAGGAGGAAAATTAATATGGCTAACTACTGAAGGGGATAAGTTATGGGCAGGGAGCTGATTAAGCATCAGCTTGAATATTTATTACAGAGAAATGTCCTCCAATTTTCTGTAGCAGGAGACTGTCAGGAAATTCATCTACATGAAGAAAGTGTTTATTATTGATTGCTTGTGTTAATTCTCCTCTTTCTCTCTCTCTCTCTCTCTCTCTCTCTCTCTCTCTCTCTCTGTCTGTCTGTCTCTCTCTTTCTCTCTTTTTCTCTTTTATATCTTGCTCTCTTTTTCCTTCTCCACTCTGCCCCCCCCCCCACACACAGATGCTCACACTCACAAACACACATATGCTCACACTCACAAACACACATGTAAGAAATACTATTGGAAAATTACACATAGATAAATATTTTATATCTTGTTTATAAATTAAGAAAACTAACTTTTTATTTTTACCCTTGTTTCTAACATTTGAATATTTTTATTTTTATTTTGTTAAATTTATCATCATTTTCCTATCTGCCTTTTCCATTGGTCTCCATGCTTAGAAATTCTTTGCATAACTATAGCAATATGTTTACTGCTAGTTCCCTCTAGTAGATTGTTGTTAATATTAACATTTTAGCCAGGCTGGTGTGGTTCAGTGGTTGAGCATCAAACTATGAACCAGGAGGTCAACCTATGAACCAGGAGGTCTGGGTCAGGGTACATGCCCTAGGTTTAAGGTTCAATCCCCAGTAGGAGGCATGTGGGAGGCAGCCAATCAGTGATCCTCTCTCATCGTTGGTGTTTCTTTCTCTTCTCCCTCTCCCTTCCTCTCTCTAAAATCATAAATATTATATGTACATGAAAAAAATGCTCTAGCCATTTTAGCTCAGTGGATAGAGAACTGGCTGCAGACTAAACGGTTGTGGATTTGATTCCAGTCAAAGGCAAATACTTTGGTTGCAGGCTCAATCCCTGGCCCAGAACAGGGCACATGTGGGGGCCAATCAGTCACTGTGTCTGTCTCATATCCATGTTTGTCTCTCTGTGTCTCTTCCCCTCCCTTCCACTCTCTGAAAGTCAATAGAAAAATATCCTTGGGTGAGGATTACCAACAACAAAAATATTAACACTTTATTTTGTTATTTATTTATTATATTGTGTACAACAATATTATTTTAAATTCTAGTTAATTTTTATAACATTAGCATCAAAGTATCCCTTCATCATTCATTTGTAATGCTTCCTCTATTATTTATTAAATAATTAAATTATTTCTTAGAATCAAGTTTTTAAGAGATTATTTTGTATTATCCAGTAAATTCCTGGGCTAGTACTATTGCCATCTGTCCTTATGTACTTGTTCTGTCATCTCCATAAGTATTATCTTCTCTTATTTTTATTCTTGGTTTTGTCCCTTGATGATTTTCATTGGTTGATACATCCAACCGTTTTTTAGGACCTACTCTGTATATCACACCCTGTGTTGGGTACTAGGAACCAGAGATGAAAACTTCAAGTACTAGTTCCATAAAATGTACAACTAGAGGAAAAATTTTTCATAGCTTCTCAGGAGTTTATCCATATTGCTGATGTGTGTCAGTTTCTATATTGTCCTTTCCTCTTCCAAGCATATTTCTTATTACACATTAATATCTCATATTATTTAACTATTATTTTTTAAAATATGTTTTTATTGATTTCAGAGAGAAAGAAAGAAGGATAGAAACATCAATGAGAGAAAAATGTCAATCAGCTGCCTACTGCATACCATCTACTGGGGAAAGACCCCACAACTGGGCATGTACCCTTGAACAGGAATCAAACTGGAAACCTCCTGATTCATGGGACGATACTCAACCAACTGAGCCACACTAACTAGACTATTATTTTTATAAGTATAATAACATTGACATATTTTAAAAATCATATAAAACACGTGACCATATATTTTCTTTAACTCAGCCGAATACATATTTGGCCAGCCAGCTCCATCTTAAGTAATAGCTTAATTACTCACTTGGACAACCAAATATTCTATCGGAAGCATTGATGAGCACTGTATTTTGGCTTAATCCTTTCATTAAATCAATTCTCAGTCTTTACTAATTCCCAAAATAATCATATTCCTTGCTTCTTTCTATCACCATTGTGACCCATCTCAGTGTCCTGTTGCTTCTTAGCTGGACTATTATGAAGCCATACTGAAAACTCTGGAACTTGCCTCTCTCCAACATTGCCCATTCTTTAAGTGAAATCAATTAAATTTACAGAGCACACATATGCTAAATTGATTATATTCAGTAAGAACATGAAAATCTATACCATTCCTTGCACATATTTGGAATTTTTAATTGAATTAATACAAGTAAAGGTTTCAAGTGTGGAACTCAGTGAAACATCATTTGCACACTACATTGTGTGTCCATTTCCCCAAGCAAAGTGTCTTTCCATCCTCATTTCCCCCTTCTTTGCCCACCTCAACTGGCCCCAACCAACTTTCCCTCTCGATATATATTCTCTCTCTCTCTCTCTCTAATATATAATATATATATATATTAGAAGCCTGGTGCATGAAATTCATGCATGGAGGGGGGTTCCTCAGCCCAGCCTGCACCCTCTCCAATCTGGGACCCCTTGGGGCATGTCTGGCTGCTGGTTTAGGCCCGATCCCAGTGGTTAGACATCCCTCTAGCAATTCAGGATGACTGGTTTCTAAATCCTCGCCTGCCTGCCTAATTGCCCCTAACCCTTCTGCCTACCAGCCTGATCACCCCTACCTTGCCCCCCTGCTGGCCTGATTGCCCCTAACCTCTCTGCCTGCCTGCCTGATCACCCCTAATTGCCTCCGCCTGCCTGCCTGATCACCCCTAACTGCCCTCCCCTGCCAGCCTGATCTTGCCCCTAACTACCCTCCCCTGGCAGCCTGATCTTGCCCCCAACTGCCCTCCCATGACGGCCTGATCACTCCTAACTGCCTCTGCCTCGGTCCCCACCACCATAGCTTTGTCCGGAAGGAAGTCAGACATCTGGAAGATGGCTCGTCGACCCGGTCTAATTAGCATATTACCTTTTTATTAGTATAGATGTGTGTGTGTGTGTGTCTGTGTGTTTTGCTTAATCAACTTTGAATCTTTCCTTATTTCGCACTATTATAGCAGTTCTCAAAGTGTGTTCCAAAGATGTTGGGGACCACCAAGACACTTTCAAGACATCTATGAGATTAAAAAATATATTCACAATAGTATTAAAAGTTATCATTCCTTATCACTGTGTTGACATTTGCACTACTGGTACAAGAATAATGTTGGGGAAAGTTTCATGCATCTTGGCATGAATCAAGACAATGGCACCAAGGTGTTCCAGAAATCTTTATATTGTTCACTGCTATACACTGTGATTTTTTTATAATGACTGTTCCATAGATTAATTTAAGAATGCTCTTCATAAAGCAGTACAAATATTAATAGTATGAAATCTTGACCTTGAATACTCTCTTCCCATTATATGTGTGAAAAAAATGGAACTAAACCAAAGAATTTCTGCTGCATACCATATAACAGTTATCTTGAGGAAATCACATGAGTGATTGTTTCCTATCTGAACTGAACTACTTGCATTTTTATTGAACATCACTTTTATTTAAAAGAATGGCAGAAAGCTAGATTATGCAGACTTGGGGATTTGACAGACATTTTATCGAAAATGAACAAAGATAGTCACTTCTGGAGAGCAAATGACAGAATCCAATATCAATGTTAAAATGCATGTTTTTAAATAAAAATTGGAGTTTTGGAAAAATTGTCACAGCTTCTAAATACTTTAGAAATGATTGGTAATGATACTAATAAATGCAATAGTTTGTTCTAAATTGAAATGTTAAGATCTGCAGGACTCAGTTAAATAATATTAACTAAGTATTTTAACATTTCACAGTTTTAATTTCTACTATGTAGACTGTCCACCTAAGTTATCCAACGAGGCTAAAGCTCTTTGGAGTCAATGACGTTTTAAAAACGTAGTTTCTGAGGCCAATGTTCCAGGATTGTGGATCTACAGATAAAACTAAAGCTCTTTAGATAGTTATATATCAATACCAGCCCAGCTTCACTTCCCAGAAATTCCATTTGTGACTCTTTCATGAACCATAAACACCTAATAAACCAATCTATTTAAATGCTTTATCCCTGCTTACCTCCATAAAATCTTTCACACTATGCCTCTTTTTTGTCATGTTTTCTCCCTTTTTTTCACTTGACATATTTCCATTTACATAACAAAAATGTATTTATTTAATCTTTATTGTTGAAAGTATTGCATATGTCCACTTTTTCCCACACTGACCTCTATTAGCCATCCCTGATCCCCTGCACCAGGCCTTCGCCACTCAATTGTCTGTGTTGTGCATATATGCACACAAGTTCTTTGGTTGATCTCTTCCTACCCATCCACCCACCCCTACCTTCCTTCTGAGATTTGACAGTCTGTTCCATGCTTCTATGTTTCTGGATCTGTATTGTTCACCAGTTTATTTTGTTCATTATATTCACGTAAAAGAGAGATCATGCGATACTTGTCTTTCTCTGACTGGCTTATTTTGCTAAGCATATTCTCCAAGTCCCTCCATGCTGTCTCAAAAGGTAAGAGATCCTTCTTTTTCACTGCTTCATAGTATTCCATTGTATAAATATACCACAGAATTTTTATCCATTTATCTACTGATGGGCACTTAGGCTGTTTCAAATCTTAGCTATTGTAAATAATGCTGCTATGAATATAGAGGTACATGTATCCTTTCTGATTGGTGTTTCAGGTTTCTTATGTTATCATCCTAGAAGTGGGATCACTGAGTCAAATGGAAGTTCCATTTTTAATTTTTTGAGGAAACTCCATACTGTTCTCCACAGTGGCTGTACCAGTCTGCATTCCCACCAGCAGTGCATTAGGGTTCTGTTTTCTCTACATCCTTGCCAACACTTTTCATTTGTTGATTTTTTTATGGTAGCCATTCTTGCAGGTGTGAAGTGATATCTCGTTATCATTTTAATTTGCACCTCTTTGATGATTAGTGACTTGGAGTATTTTTTCATAAGCCCCAATTGAAAGAATTAGAGAATTCTTCAGCAGAAGAGCTAAATGAAATGGAGATAAGGAACTTATCAGGTATAGAGTTAAGAGTAATGATTATAAGGATATTCTGTAGCCTGAAAAAGAGATATAAATTATAAAAAAGAACCAGTAGAAAATGAAGAATGACAGCAGAAACAAAAAATACACTGGAAGGAATAAACAGAAGATTAGATTAGAAGTACCCTCCTGTCCTGATAAATAATAGTCAACTGTGCGACATTTGAAAATCAAATTTGCTATATTTTACTCAGGTTTGGTTTTTTATCTAATTCTAGGGTGGCCAGCACATAATTATTAAAAAATAAACTACTGAATTATATTGGTAAATCTCTCCTGAGGAGCTGAGATTGGGCATCAACATTTATTTGAAAAATAAAAAGAATATTATTTTTAAATCAGGATATAAGAATACAATTGAAAATCGATTAATGAGAGCATATTTTAGGTTGTAACATTGCTTTACATTTAAGAATGCTAGCACCTTTCTTCCTGCTTTTTAAAATTATAGTAGCCATAACTTTTTATGTGTGATAGGTAATGTGTTGACTTCTTAAAAAGTAGGCTTCTTAGTGTTCATGTGCAATATGATGACTTTCTCATTATTTGATGAACTATTAATGCTGGAGTGACTGTTATTTGATCTTTATTTCCATTTATTATAGAAATCAATATAATATACAAATCTTCACCATGTGCAGCCTCTATTCTACTTGCAACATTGATAACATTCAAATTCCTGATTCAAGCTACACAGAATGATTCTTTTCTAAGATGTAAACATAGCTCACATTTACCTGAGATATATTTCTGTAGAAAAGCACATTGCTTATAAAACTTTCTTTCGATGTGTATGTGCACAACTTAACTTACAGAGGCAATGCTTCAGCTGCAAAATGACTGATGTTATTATTAAACTAGAGGCCCGGTGCACGAAAATTCCTGCAATCAGGGCGTTCTCTCAGCCCAGGCTGTGCCCTCTCACAGTCTGGGAGACCTCAGGGAATGTCCACCTGCCAGCTTAGGCCCACTCCCCAGGTAATTGGGCCTAAGCTGGCAGGCAGACATCTCTCTGGAAGCCCAGGAGCTCTTGCGGGATGTCTGACTGACAGCGCTAAGCGGCAGCCAGACATCCTTAGTGCTGCTGAGGAGGTGGCAGAGGCTCCTGCCAAATTCTAAAGCACAGCAATAATAGTGATACTTTCCCTAACCAGTTTGGCTCAGTGGATAGAGCATCGGCCTGTGGACTGAAAGATCCCGGGTTCGATCCCGGTCAAGGGCATGTACCTTGGTTGCGGGCACATACCCTGCAGGAGGTGTGCAGGAGGCAGCTGATTGATGTTTCTCTCTCATCGATGTTTCTAACTCTCTATTCTTCTCCCTTCCTCTCTGTAAAAAAATCAATAAAATATATTAAAAAAATAGTGATACTTTCTAGAAATTATTGTAACTTATACTAAAATATCCAGTAAATAAATGGAACTCTAAGTAATTTTTACTAAGTAATAAAATTTTATTACTGTAATTATTAAATGTACTTTACTATTAGATATATTAGGATATATCCATAATAATTATTATTATTCAAATGTTATTACTGCAATCACTAACTCCATTAAGCTTAATTAAGATGCATGTCACACAAAATATATTGAACCATTGTGTGAAATTTTGCAAGGCTATGTATAGTGTTTTATTATAATTAATGCTTACTACCTTAATATTTTACATATGTACTCTAATTTGTATAGTGAAGGTTGTCCCCATTTTATAGGTTAATAAAATAACAGTTCCACGCTGAAAAACTTAGCTACATTATATTATAGCACTAATGATTAAAATGCTAGATACTTCAATTCCAGGGGGAAAAAATATATGAAAGGTAAAATAGAAATATTACACTGTGGACTGGGAATCATAATAAACTTTTAGAAATTTAAGCAGGTTTTAGAGTTATCATTGTAACAAAGAAATATATGATAATTATGCATGATTTCTTAAAGTTGAGGTAATCCTCACATAGTTCACAATTGATAATTTTAAAGTACACAATTCATTAGGATTTAGTGTATTCACAATATTATGCAATCACTAGCTCTCTCTAGTTTCAAAAATGTTTCATCACACCATAAAAACATCACATTTTCTTTAGAATCTGAAGGCCCACAGGTTGAGAACCGCTAGCAGGGCCGCCTAAGACCATCAGAAAACAGATATTTACATTACAATTCATAACAGTAGCAAAATTACAGTTATGAAGTAGCAACGAAAATAATTTTATGGTTGGGGTTCACCACAACATGAGGAACTGTATTAAAGGGTTGGGGCATTAGAAAGGTTGAGAACCACTGCTTTAGATAGTCATTGTCCTCCCTCCTCCTTCCCCTAAGTACTCTGGTTACCTCTAATCAGCTTTCCCATTTCTCTGGTTTTTCCTATTTGGACATATAATATAAATCATATAATATGCAACCTTTTGTATCTGGCTTCTATCTCACACATTGCTAGTTTGCAAGATTCATCCAAGTTGCCTCATGTGGCAATACTATGTTCTTTTTTAAAGCTAAATTATATATACATGTATATGTATGTAATACATATAAACGTAATGTAATATATAATATACATTATGTAAGATATGATTTAATTTTATATAATATATATTATATACAATATATGTAATATATTATGGCAATTTGTTTATCTATTAATCCATTAGAGGGTATGTAGGCTGCTTCTACCTTTTGGCTATTATAAATAACTAGAGACCCGGTGCTTGAATTCATGCATGGGGGGCGGGGTGTCCCTCAGCCCAGCCTGCACCCTCTCCAATATGGGACCCCTTGAGGGATGTCTGACCACCCGTTTAGGCCTGATCCCTGTGGGATATCCCTCTCACAATCTGGGACTGCTGGCTCCCAAATGCTCACCTGCCTCTGCCTGGTTGCCCCTAACTGCTTCTGCCTGCCAGCCTGATCACCCCCTAAGCACTCCTAACTGACACCTAACTGCTCCCTGGCCAGCCTGATTGCCCCTAACTTCCCTCCCCTGTCAGCCTGGTCACCCCTAACTGCCCTCCCTGCTAGCCTGATTGCCCACAACTGCCCTCTCCTGCAGGCCTGGTCCCCCCCCCCCCAACTGTCCTCCCTGTAGTCCTGGGTCCCCCCCAACTGCTCTCCCCTGCAGGTCTGGTCCCCCCCCAACTGCCCTCCCCTGGAGGCCTGGGTCCTCCCCAACTGTCCTCCACTGCAGTCCTGGTTTCCCCCAACTGCCTTCCCCTGCAGGCCTGGATCCTCCACTAATTGCCCTCCCTTCCTGCCATAGTCTTCTCCAACTGCCCTCCTCTGCTGGTATGGTCACCCCTAATTGCCCACAACTGCCCTCCCTGCAGGCCATCTTGTGGTGGCCATCTTGTGTCCACATGGGGCAGCCATCTTTTACCACATGGGGGCGGCCATCTTGTGTCTTGGAGAGACCGTCAATTTGCATATTACTCTTTTATTAGCTAGGATGCTACTATAAACATTCATGCACAAGTTCTTGTGTGAACATTTCATTTCTCTTGGGTATATGCACAAGAGTAGAATTGCTAGGTTATATGGTAATTCCATGTTGAACCTTTTGAGAAATCACTGAAATTTTTTTCCACAGTGGCTACATTATTTTAAACTTTTACCAGCAACGTATAAAGATATCTATTTCTCTACTTCTCTGCTAACATTATTATTTTCCATTTTCTTCATTAAACTCATCCTAATATGCATTATAAATTTCTGAGAGGATAACTATGCAATAATTCCAAACTGATTTCATTAAAATGTTTTTTACCTTAACCTTTATGAAATTCCATAGAAACACTCTTTATCTGAACAAATATTTTTTAAAAAACTGGCTTAGGATATTATCTTTATTCCTTTAAACAATTGAGAACACTTCTTTTTTTCTCATGATTTAGTATGGATATAAAAGATAAATATAAAACATTTATATAATATATATAAATATAAGTTTATATATAAAATAAATAAAATGAAGATAGTCCAAATAGATCCAAATATGCCAAACAAAATATATTAGCCATTTATGTGCACCATTTGCAAAATACACAAAAATAAATACAAATATAGAGCAGAAAATGAGCTAGCCATATTTAAACTAAAATTTTAAACATTAACATTATTTCTATAAACATGCCAACAAATATCTTCCTAGTATTCCCACCTAATGTTCTTTTGATTCCTGTTTATGTTGCATTTAGGCTTTTTCCACCTGGCAGTTCAAAGGCCATTTCATAGAATAAGCAGTATGATTCTCAACAAATGTTCCATATAATTAAACTAAATATTATGTTTAATTTTTAACCTGATACATTATGTGAGTTAAAGAGAAAAATGTTCAGATATAAATGATTTAATTGCTTAATAAAATTTAAGTGTTCAGTTATCTTTAATATTGCTATCATGTTTTAATAACTAAATAAATAAAATTAGAACAAGTTTTTTGATGTAGCTTGGTAGGTTTTACCTCCATAGACCTAACCAAAATAACACATGCAATTATAGTGATCATTAAGGAACAGAAAAAAACATTCACAAGTTCAGAAAATGGTTTCAGACACATGGGTTTCCATCTGCTACCTGCTCTACTTTTAAAGTGCAAAACCCATATTATGGAAGAGTCTGTGAGCTGCATTCATAATCTGAAAATCCATCACTGTCAGCTCTGCACATGTAAATAGATTCCTCTATAGAATGGGATCATTTGTCTTAACCATTTTCCCCTGCCATTCCTACAATAAAATGTGCCTTTTTTGTTGCCACAATCTTAAAAATTATACTTAAGTTTGGAAGAAAGGAGGTAAAGGCAGGGGGGCATTGGGAGACATCTGTAACATGGTCAACAATAAAAAGAAAGAAAAATGAAAATATTCACACCAATAGAAGATATGCCTTGGTAGGATTTTGGTATGCTCTGGAAAGAAAGATTTTTAACATCAAGGAGTACATCACTGAAAATGGGCCTCAGGTTGCTGATCTCTTCTCTGCACTATTATTGTCCTCACAAATTGCTATCAAGAAAGTTGAAGCTCATACCCCGAATACCAGGGAAATGTGATGGCTGACTTTTGTGTTAAGGCTACAACTCAAGAAATTCCTAATGTACCAAGACTTTTAATATAACTGAACTCCATAAAATGGCCAAGGGAGAGTTACCAAACCTTTTGTAAAGCAATTTTACTGAAATTACAACCTACTGTCTTCTCTAGATCCAAATCAGATTGCTTAAGACAATTTGTAATAGAAAAAAAAAAATTACCTGATGGTAAAAAGTACAAGTGCCACCAAGAAAGATGCATATTAAACATAAAAAGAGGACTTTGGGGAGGGCCCAAATGGCTGCCTGGCACTTCCTAATCCCTCAAATTAACACTCTTGCAAGCATTTCACGTCATTGCCATGGAATTGACAAACTGACTTAAATTACAAAAATATCAGTGGGGTGATTGATTGAAATTAGCACAACAGAATATAATTAACATTTAACCTGTCAATCAAATAACCTGAATAAAACCATTAAAGTTTATATATATTCTAGAGGCCTGTTGCATGGATTCGTGCATGGTTGGGGTTACAGTCCAACTGCCGGTTTCGGCCCAATCCTGGCAGGCCTGGGATCACAGGATGTAGCAGTGTCAAAGCAGCAGGTGGCCGGGGAGGAGCCCAAGCCAGGGCTGGGTGCTGTGCTACCGCTCATCCCAGCCCTGCTGCACCTGCTGCTGTAGCTGCTCAGTAGCACTGCCACAGAGGTTGGAGAGGCTCCTGCTGCTACAGCTGTTCTCGCCAGCCATGAGCCTGGCTTCTGGCTGGACAGGGTTCCTGCTGTGGGAGCACACTGACCACCAGGGGGAAGCTCATTTGTTGATCATCTACCCCCTTGTGGTCAGAGCATATCATAGCAACCAGTCGTTCCAGTCTTTCTGGTCATCCGGTCATAACGGTCACTTAGGCATATATATAAACATATATATATATATATATATATATATATATACACACACACACACACACACACACACACACACACACACACACACACACTAGAGGCTCGGTGCACGAAATTCGAGCACGGGGGGGGGTGTCCCTCAGCCCAGCCTGCACCCTCTCCATTCTGGGACACCTCGAAAGATGTCCAACTGCCCGTTTAGGCCCAATCCTACCGGGCAGTCGAACATCCCTCTCAGAAATCCAGGACTGCTGGCTCCCAACTGCTCTCCTGCCAGCCTTCCTGATTGTCCCTAATGGCTTCTGCCTGCCAGCCTGATCACCCCCTAACCACTCCCCTGTCAGCCTGATTGATGCCTAACTGCTCCCCTGCCAGCCTGTTTGCCCCTAAATACCCTCCCCTGCAGGCCTGGTCACCCCTAACTGCCATCCCTTGCAGGCCTAGTCCCCCCCAAACTGCCCTTCCCTGCAGGCCAGGTCGCCCCCAACTTCCCTCCTCTGCTAGCCTGGTCACCCCTAACTGCCGTCCACTGCTGGCCTGATCTCCCACAACTGCCCTCCCTTACAGACCTGGTCCCTCCCAACTGCCTTCCCCTGCTGGCCATATTGTGGTGACCATATTGTGTCCACATGGGGGCAGTCATCTTTGGCCACATGGGGCAGCCATCATGTGTGTTGGAGTGATGGTCAATCTGCATATTACTCTTTTTTTTAAATAAATCTTTATTCAGATTATTACAATTGTTTCTCCTTTTTCCCCACATAGCTCCCCTCCACCCAGTTCCCACCCCAACTTCTGCCATTACCTCCCCCCCACTGTCCTCCTCCATAGGTGTATGATTTTTGTCCAGTCTCTTCCTGTACCCCCCCATACCCCTTTCTTCCTGAGAATTATCAGTCCACTCCCTTTCTATGCCCCTGATTCTATTATATTCACCAGTTTATTCTGTTCATCAGGTTTTTAATTCACTTGATTTTTAGGTTCGCTTGTTGATAGATATGTATTTGTTGTTCTTAATTTTTCTCTTTACTTTTTTCTTCTTCCTCTTCTTAAAGAATACCTTTCAGCATTTCATATAATACTGGTTTGGTGGTGATGAACTCCTTTAGTTTTTTCTTATCTGTGAAGCTCTTTATCTGCCCTTCAATTCTGAATGACAGCTTTGCTGGGTCAAGCAATCTTGGTTGTAGGTTCTTGCTATTCATCACTTTGTAGATTTCTTGCCACTCCCATCTGGCCTGCATAGTTTCTGTTGAGAAATCAGGTGATAATCGTATGGGTGCTCCCTTGTAGGTAATGAACTGTTTTTGTCTTGCTGCTTTTAATATTCTCTCTTTGTCTTTTGCTCTTGGCATTTTAATTATGATGTGTCTTGGTGTGCTCCTCTTTGGATTCCTTTTGTTTGAGGTTTTGTGAGCTTCCTGGACTTGTAAGTCTATTTCTTTCACCAGGTGGGGGAAGTTTTCTGTCATTATTTCTTCAAATAGGTTTTCAGTATCTTGCTCTCTCTCTTCTTCCGGCACCCCCATAATTCTGATGTTGGTACGCTTGAAGTTGTCCCAGAGGCTTCTTACACTATCTTCAACTTTTTGGATTTTTTTTGCCTTTTGTTTTTTTGGTTGAGTGCTTTTTGCTTCTTTGTATTTCACTTCTTTGACTTGATTCTTGTGTTCCTCTAGTCTGTTGTTGGGTCTCTGTATAATATTTTTTATTTCAGTCAGTGTATGTTTAATTTCTAGTTGGTCCTTTTTCATATCTTCGAGGGTCTCGTTATATTTATCAGCCTTTCCTAGGATATTCTTGAAAAGCCTTATAACCGTGGTTTTGAATTCTATATCCAGTCGTTTGTTTTCCTCCATTTCTTTGGTTTTTGATCTGTTTCTTTGTCACAGCATTTTCACTGCTTCTGAGTTGGTAGAGTAGCTTTGTATGCTAGGTTTCCTATGTGGCCCAGTGGGTCGGCCTCCCCAGTTAACCTGAGGTGGACACTCTTGGTGCACACCTTTGTGGACTCTGTGTACAGCCTTGTTGTAGTTAAGTCTTGATTGTTGTTGGTATCACTGGGAGGAATTGACCTCCAGTTGGCTGTGAGGATCAGCTGTGTCTACACTGGGAGAAGTTCAGTGCTGGGGACAGCCTTATAGGATTAGACTTGCCAAATTGCAAAAGTGTCTGTGTTCAGCTTGGATGGGGTGGAGTCTCAGGGCAGAGCAGACAGTCTTGGCTTTCCATCAGCCCTGCCCTTGTGTGTGCACACCTCCATACCTCTACCTTCCCTGGCTCCCAAGCCTCAGCCCGAGAGTCCAGATTCCCCCGCAAGAGCGTGAGTCACCAGGGACTCACCTGGAACTGGGGTTCAGTGCAGTCAGAACTGGGGTTCACTGCAGTCAGGAGCTTCCGAGTCCCTTGTGCTAGGGAAAGCCTGTGGCAACCTCCTCAGTCTTTGTGAGCACTGGCACGTGCGTCTCTAGACCCCCTCCCCTGGGTATCCGAGTCTCCAAGTGCCTTTCTCTCTACCTGAGAGTCCAGACTCCCCCTGTATGAGCCTGGGTCCACAGGGTTTCTGACGGAACGGTGGTTCAGTGCAGTCAGAACTGGGGTTCAGTGCAGTCGGGGGCTTCCTTCCCCCTCCCAGCAGAGAAAGTCAACCAGGTTCTCAGCCCCCCTTCCTCTCTGGGCGTATGAAGACCCTTTGCCATACCTCAACCCTTTGCTGTTCCTCAAATTCTCTGTGAGCTTTACTCTTTTCTTCTAGTTGTAGAATTTCCACTCAGCCAGCTTTCCTGTGGTTCTGATGGTGTCCGTTCTGTCTTTTAGTTGTAGTTTTGAAATTATTGTGTGAGTCAGTGGTTTAGGTGCTTACCTATGCCACCATCTTGGTTTCTCCTGCATATTACTCTTTTATTATTTAAGATAGAGACCTGGTGCATGGGTGGGAGCCAGCTAGTTTGCCCTGAAGGGTGTCCCAGATCAGGGTGGGGGTTCCTTGAGGTGTGGGATGGCCTGGGCTAGGGGCCTGTGGTGGTTTGCAGGCTGGCCACACTCCCCAGTGACCCAGGCAAAGGCCCTGGGATCTTGGATTTATTTATCTTCTATAATTGAAACTTTGTAGCCTTAAGTGGAGGCCTGAGCCAGCCAGGGTGTGCGGAAAGCTTGGCTTCCTCCATTGCCAGGGTAACCCAAGCCTCTTGCTCTCTCCGTGGCAGCATCCATCTTGGTTGAGTTAATTTGCATACTTGCTCCTAATTGGCTGGTGGGCATGGCTTGTGGGTATAGCAGAGTGATTGTTAATTTGCATATTACTCTTTTATTAGATAGGATATATATATATATATATATATATATATATATGTATTTAAGTATACTATTTTGGGGTCAAGTATCAATATTCCAGGAGGTTCTTGTAAAACACAAATTTATCACCTGACGTATTCACTTAATACCTCATTTGTCACCACTCGGTGTTTCAGACTCTTTAGCATACTGAATCTCAGGACCCCTTAATACTCTTAAAATTTATTAAGGACCCCAAGGATCTTTTGCTTATGTGGGTGATAACTACCTTTATTCAAACTGAGGAATTTAAAAATATTTTTAATTTTAAAATAGCAATAATAAACTAATTACATATTAACATAAATTGTATGTTTTTAATGGGGAAAAAAACAACACATACTGTTTTATGTCTATTTCTGCATTTGATGGTGATGCTATCAGCTAGGAATGCCTGGGGACACTCACTTGGGCCTGTATTAATTGTGGAGCCCCTGCAATATTTCCCCAACCAGAAATAATGTTATGGCCTAATCAGTCCTTCTGATTCTTATTATGATTGCCCCATAGCAACAACCATCAGGGAACATTTAAAAAACAAGGTTTCTTAAGGGTACATGGTATGCCCAGGCCACACAGTGAGAAGGTTACAAGTAGACAGAGAGATCTGTCTTATTGGAGTAAGGGGTCAGGGCTTAAGGTCTAAAATTAAAGCACAGGAAGAGAAAAGCAGGGTCACTCAATTCATTATTTTCTAGGTTATCCAAGGTTAAAAGGAAATTTTCATGGGTGGGGACTACAGGGTCTATATCTAGTTTTATAGCTAGAAATATGTTTATTAGAGAGAAGGATGTCTTAGAAATGGATGCCTCCTGGGCAATCATAACATTGATGTAAGCCATTTATCTATATATTAACAGCATGCATAAAACTAAATAAAAGGCAACCACTCTTAGATTTTGCCATAGAATGGTTCCTACTGTTGAGTTTTTCAAGCAGCTGTGTAGTTTGCTCCCCAAAATAACTAAACAGCACAAACACAAGTAATCCAAATAGCAATGGAAAATATAGCTGCCAATCAGGCTTTGGATATGAGAATCAGATCTACATATTCTTATCAATGCATTCATTAACATACATTTAATGATCATATTATTCAATTCTCATATTTAATAAAGAAACACTAGTTAGTTATTATCCCTGCTTCCATACAAAATGAAACTGTCAGAAGTAAAAAAAGCTGATGACTACCCTAGCACATGACTAACTTCATAATTCAACATTGTTTTTTACATTGATTCATGTTTATGGGCTATGCATATTCAATAAAGTATTAAGCTCCTAGAGGGTATATGTTTTTCATTATTTCCCCAAAGCCCTTTGCTTTTTGTTACATATGTAGCAGCACCTTGATAAAGATTTGTTTCTACCCAAATAATTCAAAATTTAAAGTATGAACTGAAAAATGGCACGTTCACTGTAATTTATAAAAAATGTTAAGCTGTTTCATCACTAGGGCAAGATTAATGAGAGTACTTGGCAAAACTCTTTCACATAGATTTATAGGAAGCATTGATTTTGCTTTTCTTTCCTAAAAAACAACAAAAAATATGACTACTTTAGTTCAATCTAACCTTGAACAAAAGTTGTAACAAGGTATTGCTATCTTAGCACATTAAAATAACAAGTGGATTTTCATTATATAATAGATTCAGCAAATATGAATAAAAACTCCTTTATTTATGCAGAATATATGACCAAAAAGAAATCCTAGTAAGAAAGTTTTAGGATCATAAACAATATTAATTGAAAGTCTGTAAACTACATATCTCAAAACTAAATGTTGAAGTGACTTAACTGAATAATTTAACATACTCTAGCTAGAAATCAATTCTCTCACAAGCCTGTAAATATTTCCTTATTTTTCTTTTAATCAATATGTAGATATTTATTTAATCATTTTTCTTTAACTGAAATTATTTCCATATGATGTTGATGCAAATTCATTCCCAACCTTGTTTAAAGGGCTTCCCTTTCTTCTCAGATTTCCCAGTATGCTCTGAGAGATCTAATTTATATGATTAACATACTCTCTCTTACACAGTTTTATGACTTTATTGTCAATCAGTTGTTAGTTTTCATCCATATTAATGTCTACTTTTTAAAATGATGATTTACATAGCTAAAGAATGTATAGAACTTGTTTAGTGAATCTCTATGTTCATTGCTGGAGAACCATACAGCAGGAGACATCCTTCTTCCCTTGCCTGATGTAAATGTGAATGTCTGATGTTCCCATCTACTTTTTCAGATCTCGTTTAGTCCAAGGGTCATGCTGCTTAAAGCCCACTCCATGAATGTGCTTGTGAATGTTGATGGTATGGTCTCTGGTCACTATAGACCCTACTTACCACCTTCTTTGCAAGAGCCACTGTCAGGTCCAGGTTGACAGAATACTCTGCTGTACTCAAATGTTTTATTAAACCTTATTTGAACCTTTTGAAACCTGTCACCTTTTATGAAATCTCTTTCTCCATCAATTCAGCATAATCTACCTAATAAATCTACCTAATAAAAGAGTAACATGCTAATTGACTGTACTTTTGTGATGCTCACCAGCTAATCAGGAGTGAGTATGCAAATTAACCAAATAAAGATGGTGGGTTAATTTGCATACCCAAGTGCAGAGGAGCAGCAGGGGATGGGGTGGGTTGCTTGTGTCATCTCCATGGTGATAATACAGGCCTTCTGCACCACCCCAGCTGCTCAGGCCTCTGGGCAGCATGGGAAGGCAGAAAGGCGGCTCCAGGCCGAAGTGGAAAGGCTTTTCTGGCCAGAGCTAAGGCAGTGCAGACAGCCAGAGGAATGAAGGCCCATTCTTGCACAAATCTTCATTCGTGGATCAGGCCACTAGTTACATATAATGTTAGCATAAAACTCCTTGATACTCAAATTACAACTTATATTTATTAAAAAGATATATAAAAAACCCTGCCTCTGATTTTAAAGCTATTTTATGAGATCCAGTTCCTATCTCTAATAATTTCTGCTCATTTTCAACTGGTTATTTAGCTACTCTACTTCATACACTGAAGAATTGTCATCAAGCTCAGTCTTCCTTTGCACATCAAGAAAGGTATGCTCTCCTCCCTGCTTTATAATTCTTATATCACCTTTGTTTTCCCCCTGTACTCTGTTCACCATCCTTCTCCACCCATTTTTCTATGATGGAAATTTTTCTAACTTTGAAATCACTAAATCAGATAATCTGATTTTTTTCTGTTTTAATCACTCAGGTACTTTTATCATACCTATTCTTTCATATCATTAAAATCTCCATCTGAGGAACTCTGCTTTTTCCTCTTTCTCAGCCAACCCTTGACTTCTCTTTCTCGGGCCATAGATTTAAAGATATCTTGTCCATCACCCCAAGTTCCTTATTCATTATGCATCTATCCTTGTCACCTGGATATCCTATACCTGGTTGAATTCTGGTATCATTCAGCAGTCTCCTAAGGTGTCCTGTCTTCAGCCTTCTCTCTTTATTCAATTATTATACAATGAAAATATAATCACATTCCTTTCCTTGTTAGAACTTACCAATGGCTTTTTATCACTTTTAGCATAAAGTTCAAATTTTATGTGGCTTTAAAATAACATTGTGACCTGAACCCCACCAAACTTATCTATTCATCTTTGCCGCTGACTTTTGTTCATTCTTTATTTCTCCTCAGCGCCTTTTTGTTTACTCCTCCCCATACATATTACTTTATTTTGATTTCTCTTTACTTCCCTAGATCAGAATTATCCAGATCTCAGCTTAAACATCAATTTTTCTAGGATGCCTTACCTCAAGCATCATTCCATAGATACCTCTGCTGTATGACTACGTAACACTGAGGCACCACAATTATTCTTGTGAAATGTTTCTTCTCCCCACTGGAGAGTCACATTAATTCCAGCCGCTGCTTGTTTGAGAGATTTTAGCAACGTCTGAAGCCAAAGCTAGGACAGACCATTAATATGGAAAAGCCACTGCAAATATCTTGGGTGGGGCTCCAAATTTGATGGGGTGGGGTCTCAGGGAATCAATAGGGCAGAGAAAACAGTGTGAGACAGGTTGGTGGTGACTCAGATATGGTGCCTGACAGTCAGCTCTGCAACTGGGGACAATGACCCCTGTGAGCAACCCTGTCTTGGAGAATGCCTCTCCCCAAATTCTTGCTCCTATGCCAGACAATCCAGTTCCTTCCCATATGTCCCTTGGTCCCCTCAAGCTCTGCTTCAGCACTTGAGCTCAGAGAGATCAAGCCCAACTAAGTTAATGTGTCAGCCCTTTAAGAGGAATTCCTGGGCTTTCAGCAGCTTCTGTGTAACTCAGCCACAATCCCTGCTGGTTTTTACACCCTGAAATTACAGAAACCTATATTTCCAGCCCTAAAAATCTGGGCTGGGGTCTGGTATGGGGCTGGGTCACTTTGCTTCTCATGGAAGCCCTCCACAGCAGAGATATCCCTACCAATTAAACACACACACACACACACACACACACACACACACACACACACGTGGGTGTCAGACCAGCCTGTTTTGTGCCTCCACCCCTCCTACCAGGCTCAATGTGCTTTCTTCTTTATTTTTTTAGTTGTTCGATTCCATTGAACCAGATTTCATGTGGTTCTGAATGATAATTGTTCTGTACTTCAGCTATAATTTTGATGTGGTTGTGGGAGGCAATGAGTATCGGTTTTTACCTATACCTCCATATTGGCTCTCCACCTACACTATCCTTATATTAATTGTGAAATATTAAATGCTTTTACTATTAGACTGGTAAAAGGCAAGTTTGCTCATTCTTACATCTTCTATTCAATATTATACCAGAGATCTTAGAATATGTAATAAAGCAAGAAAAATAAAAGAAAAGAAAAGGGAAAGGGAATGAAATAAAGGGGAGTTTAGGGGAGGAAAGCAAAGAAAAGCAAGTGAATGAAAAGAAAAAGCATTAGGTCTAGAAAAGAATAAATAATATTGCTATGATAGATGATATACATGTCTGCAGAAAATCCTAAGAAATGTATTAAAAACTATTAAAGCAAAAAGTGAACAATACAGGTTTGATATTAAAAAATCAATTACCTATATATATAAAAGCCCAGCAACTGAAATGGTGGAATGACCAGAATGACCAGAATGACTGGTGGCTATGACACGCACTGTGGCAGCCAACCAGCCTGATCTGGGCCCTGATTGGCCCCCAACACCCCAATTGGGGGTGGGGCTGGCCAGCCAACCACCTGTTGCCCCTCCCCCCTGCCAGCTGGGCCCGATGGATTCCCATTGGGTTGGCTAGACCAACCCCACTGGTGCATGAATTCCTCATATACTAGCAGAAAAAGAATTGAAGATAAATATTTTTTAAATGGACCATTTATATTAGGGTCAAATATAAAATACTTAGGAAACTGGAAGAGAAAAAGGGGGCACCCATAATATTCCCAACAATAAAGATCTTTTTACAAAAGGATGTATAGGAGTTTCATTGTTACCATTTATCAGATGCAGAAAGCTTTCATCAATTCCAAATTATCTGAATGATTTTTATATCAAATGGGCATTTCTCTTGTAATGAATCTGAGAATAAAGAAAAATAGTATATTTATACACATTTTAGTATTTTGTGTAACATTAATTTATTATATGTCTGACATTTTATTTTATATAATTCCCCATAATATTGAAAACCTTTTAACATTTCTTATAGTGTAAGTCTAACGGCAAAGAATTTGCTAAGCCTTTACTTATGTTAAAATATCAAAATTTTAAAAAATAAAAAAGGAATATTTTTTAAAAAGAAAAAAGAAATGGCTATTTATAGGCATCCTCTAATTTAAGCACATAGTATGGCAATATCAAAAATATTTTTAATTAAAATAATAAGTTCTCATGCTCAAATCAACTTTGAAAATTCAGAGATAAATGGTCATAAATGCATATCTTTCTTTTTCTATCCCTGACATTATCAGCAGTCCCTGTTTTATCCCAGAGTTCAAATGAAACACCACAATGTGCAAAATTAAATATTTCTTCATAATCTAGAATCTACTATCTAAGCTATTCACTCTGAAGAGCTTCCTTATATGTGCTTTCTATAGGCCCTTGCATATCCCTTCTCTTCTAACTCTTAGTGCTTTTGGCATAACTTTATTATTGTTATAGACCCTTGTATATGCTATACTATGCTTTTTCTTCTGTCTGGAATCAGACGTTTTAATGGTTTACCAGTGACTTCGTAGTGCTTCTCCTCCAAAGTACTATAGCATGTCATCTATTCCATGACACCTCTTTGAACAGAGTTATTCACTCTCTTTCCAAGACTGTTTCATATCTACACTAATAAAAGAGTAACATGCTAATTGACTGTACCTTCATGATGCCCACCAGCCAATCAGGAGTGAGTATGCAAATTAACCAATCAAATATGGTGGGTTGATTTGCATGCACAGGCGCCTAGTGGCCAGGGTGGGGCTGGACACTGTGTCATTGCTATGGTGACGACACAGGCGTTCTGCACCACCCCAGCCACTCCTGGCCTCTGGGCAGCATGGGAAGGTGGAAAGGAGGCTCCAGGCTGTAGCAGAAAGGCAGCTCCGGCCAGAGCGAAGTCAGTGCCGGCAGCCAGGGAAAGGAAGGCCCATTCTTGCATGAATCTTCATGCATCAGACCTCTAGTTTATACAGAGTAGCATATTTGCATTTATTAACCTGATGATATTAGTTAATATCTATCTACTTTTCTATATTTTCTTTCCTTTATATTGTGTCAACAGTGCTTAATAAAGCCCTTGCTTTATAATGAAAACTTAAATTGCCTTTTCTTTCTTTGAGCATTCAGTACTTTCCTTTTTTTCCCCCCTTGCCTTATTTTTCAATTGTTTTTCATGTGAGGGTGTGACAGTTAATTAGCATATTCCCTCTTTTTTAAATAGGATATCTACATTTTCTCTGATTAATTGTTTTTCATTCTATGTCATTTGCATTAAAAATAGTTGTTTTTTTTTTACATAATCCCTTCTTCAAATAATAAAATCTTGTAGCGATTGTGCCTTTTTTCTTTTTGCCTGTTTGAATGTTGTTATTGAGGCTTTTCTCTTCCAGACATATAACTGAGTTAGTGAGAAATATTTGTTTAGTGAAATAAAAAAAATTATATGGAAAAATGTAACAAAACATAGTTCCAAAAAAAATGAATAAAAGAAAATATCCTTGTCAAAAACTACTTCAACACATAAGGTTTATAGTTTCCTCCAATGTTTATTTCAGAAGGATGCTTTATAATTAAAAAGCTTACTACTAAAATTATTTCAAACTTAATGATTATTAAAGATAAATTACAAACTTACAAATATATTTCACTTGAAATCTACTGTCAGGTTTGCAATAGAAATTTCTTAAATGTGAACACTTAAAATTTCTCTCTAGTTTTCTTGACAGGTAGCTTTTCTCCCCAAAACTGTTATCCAATTTGGCTATGCTTAAAACCAAATTGAGAGAAAAGTACAAATATTTATTTTCATTCTTTCCAATATAAAATTGATTTTTATCTATTCCACAGTGAAAAAAAATAACATCTATTTAACACAATTCTATTTCTAGGTGTGTATTAGAAAAGTTAAAAGTGAAATCAGCCCTAGCTGGTTTGGCTCAGTGGATAGAGCATCGGCCTGTGGACTGAAGGATTCTGGGTTCGATTCCGGTCAGGGGCACATGCCTGGGTTGTGGGCTCAATCCCCAGCAGGGGGCATGCAGGAGGCAGCCGATCAATGATTCTCTCTCATCATTGATGTTTCTATCTTATTTTTTTAAAAAAGAGAAATCAATAGGTAATTATATTCCCAATAATTCTCTCTAACTGGTGAAAGTTATGTTTAATTTGGGGGTTTGTTTGTTGTTTGTTTGTTTTACCTATTAAGGTCCTTTGTTTTATATTGCATTCCATCATTTTTTTCTGATACAATGATTAGGTAACAGACTGCAAAAAACTTCAGACGGTGCTGCCTTAAATGCATGTTGAATCTTTAAGTGCTTTTATAAATAGTAACAATCCCCAGAATGTCTCCTGAAAATAAAAAGAACAAAATCCACAATAATAAATGATAAAATCAACAAGATAGTATACACTAGCACACAAATCACATACTTATACAGGATCGAATAACTGCCATGTGGTTTATGTGTGACTTGTTAGTTTCCCCTTTATGTGGTGTTGGTGAATTTACTCTAGCACCAAGATTCTCAGGAGCCTTCTCTTTGGCTTTCAGAGTGTTATCTATGTGCCTCTGTTGTAAACCTGACCATGCTCTGTGTGTACTGGTGAGTGCTCAATCATTCTGTCCATAATGTTTTTAAATTTACAGGCTTCTTTCTAAGTTTCTAATGCTATTGTTAATTCAATTTTCAATCTTTTCTCAGTCTATGCAGGTTGCCATAACAAAATACCACAAGACTGGTAGCTTATAAATAGCAGAAATTTGTTTCTCACAGTTCTGGAGGCTAGAAGTTCAAGAACAGGGTGTCAGCATAGTAGGGGAGGACCCTCTTCAGGTCATTGACTTATCTTTGTATTCTCATATGGTAGAATGGCTGGAGTGCTTTGGGGGATCTCTTTTATTAGAAGAGATCATTATTATGACCTAAGTATCTCCCAAAGACCACCACCTACTAATACCATCACCTTTAAAGGTAAGGATTTCAACAGGTGAATTTGAAGTGGAAAGGGCACAAACATTCAGGTCATAGCAAATAAAATAGGGTACATTTTGCAGTTTATCTGTTTAATGGGGTAATAACAGCAGGTTGAAGTCTTCTCTTCAGTACTTACTAGTTGTACAAACTTGAGCACTTTCATAACCTCTCTAGTTCAATACTTTCCTCTCTATTATGGAGTTACAAATATCAAACGCATGGAATGATAACTAATGGATGTGAAATGTTTAAAAGGCTCTTTGTAAATAAAGGGTCTATTAATATAGTCCGTATTTTTTGTTTATCTGATACAGTGATGCTTTGAGATGCAATCTATTTCAATTCACTTTTTTCAATTTCTTTTTCTTTATCCCATAAAACATCCCCACTCTTTAGCAGCTAGTTCTAAAAATTATCTATTTGCAGCAAAGTCTTATTTCATTTGGACTTTGCTGCTTGATCTGTTATGCCTACTATACCTCTTATATGAGCCTAAGGTATATGTGCAATTTCATAAAAATTGCTGAGATGTTTTTGTGAAGAGGATTTTTCAAAACCTGTAATCTTCTATATGATTACAGTAATAAAAAATAAACTATCTAGTTTCTATGTATCTTATTCATATTTTAAAATAACTTTTCTCAGGTTTCCATTAATTCTGTGTTTATGCTAATTATCAGGTTCTGTCAGCCAAGCAATAGAGATTGCAGAGAATAACAAACAATAAAGAGTTCAGTCCATTAACTTTGGTAATATTTATGATTACTTATAAACTGTGGATTTGGGAATATTTAGTTCACTTAAGACTCCCTGTGAAACAAAAACTGGTGATATCTGCAGGGGCCCAGCAGCTGAGGACTAGTGCAGAGCAGGCCACTGTGTACCACAGTAGCTAGGGTGGCAGCGCAGACACTGAGAGCCCAGCCTTTCTTCCTTGTGTCTGTCTAGCTGTTCCTCTGTATGTTTCAGCTGTGCTGGTCTCTGGGTGGGGTGAAACCAAATCAGGACTTTTGTGCCCAGGAAGCTTGACAGGCACACCACTCTTCTCTTCCCCAGTTAGGAGTTAAGAGTTCAAATGTTTATATTAACATACGTTAATGCTTATAGAAGAAGGCTTTGTTTGTTTATTTTTTGTTAATTGAATTACATTTTAACTATTTTCCTTATAATTTGTAATATGTTAATGTTTTCTAAGAATATATAATATACTGCATGACTCATGACAATTTTTCTTATCTTTCTCTTTAATTAGTCTTTTCAACTGTAAAATTTGCACTTTATAAATGACTACCAGGTACTTATCTTTTAATGATAATTTGAGACACCCATTTTTCTTGCCAGCATGGAGTAGCTATTGTTAACATTAATGATATTATTACTTTACTAATATATCATTTATCACTTTTCTTTTTAAATTTAAAAAATATATATTTTATCACCAGTTATCCCCTCTATGCCCTCTTCCACCTCCACCCATCCACCTTCTTCCCTTCAATCACCACACTGTTGTCCATGACCATGCGTTCTCTCTCTCTCTCTTTCCTTTTTTCTTGCTCAATCCTGCTACTCCTCCCAACTCTTCCCTAGCTCCCCAGAGCTGTCTGCCTGCTCTCTATCTAAGATGCCTTGGTCTAAACTACAGACAATTAATACTACCTTTTTCTGGTTTCTCTTTGATTTACTTTTTCTTGCCCTCAATTTTTCTTTGATGTATTATTTAGGTTTTTTAATATTAACCGTACAGCTCACTGATGCTGAGCCAAATAACTGAGAAGTCAATTTTTTTTTCAACAATTCTTAGGCCACTAGGCAGAAACCCACCCAGAGGCAGCTTCAGAGTAAGTTTTGAGCTATAGTAGGAAAGGCTAAATTTCCCCTCTAGGTTAGGATATGCCTCTGGACAATGTGATTTATTGACATCTGTAGATATCATTGATGCGATAAGGAAAAGTTTTTTTTTTTTTTTTTCCAGAAGGCAGAAAACCACTCTGAGAGGATCACTTCCATCATCCTGATTGACAGCGTGGGGCAACTTAGCCCAGAAGCCTGAAATGCTGGCTTGAGGGATACAGTGATGGAGGCCAAGTGAAACTATTCTTCCTTCCCCAGTGCAGTTATTCTCAGGTTTTTTGCTTGACTGTGTGGCTCAAGTTTCTTATGACCCCCAGGGCTGAGATACTTTTGTGAGCTGTTTTTGTTCATGGATCACTGTCTAATTATTGAACTTCTTTCAGGGACAAATGCTGGGATCTCCCACTTGGTGATCTTGTAGACATCACTCTGCAAATCCTAAATGCATATTTCTTTAGATTAAAAGGCATATGTTTTTGGTGATATTGTCTACAGATTTAAATTGTGTAGTTAGCATTCATACCTGACTGAATTTTAATGTAAAACTACTGTCCATTGAGTTCACAGTAATGTTAACATATGTAGGCCATGTAAATAATTCTCAGACATGTCCATCAGGAATGTTTTCAATTTTGACTTTCAGAGAAACTCTAGGCCCCCGATGTGAAACTCATATTTTAATGCATGTAATTTGAAGACTCTATTGAATATTAGACAATTATAAATGGACTAAAATGTTGCCTCTTTCAGTTATTTTAAATCAGCTATTTCCTCCTGCTTAGCAAAATAGAATAAAAAATATTATCTGGACTCAAGACAAAATTACACCTGCATATAATATTTTCCTACCATAGAAATTTTAACATGTTAAATAAATTTTATGATATAATTTTCCTAGTGGTCTCATTTTAGATATTTTTTATTGCTTGGTACCTACTTAAAATCAGCATAACTGCCTTGAAAATTATTCAATTGTCCTCTTCTCATGGTTGCAATAACTTAGAAGTGCTTTTGATTTAAAGTAATGGTGAATTCATGTATCTGGATAGCTCCTAAACTAAACTGACTAACTCAATCACTCAATAATTATCAATTTGTCACCCGATTTTTGCCTGTCTCTAAATTAGGGCCAAAAATAAATAATGAAAACATAACTTATGAACACAGCAAAAACTATTGTGGACATCTCCTTTCTTAGGAAGCATTAGCCTGGGCTGGGTCTCGCAGTTCACTCAAAAATTTGTATCTATTGCATTCCTACCATACTGGTGCAGCCACTATGGGAAACAGTATAGAGTTTCCTCAAAAAATTAAAAATGAAACTGCCATTGGACCCAGTGATTCCACTTCTGGGAATATACCCTATGGGAGCATTACTTATAATAACTAAGATCTGGAATCAGCCCAAGTGCCCATCAGTAGATGGATGGACAAAAAAGCTGTGATATATTTACACTATGGAATACTATGCAGCTATAAAAAAGAAGGATCTCTTACCCTTTGAGATTGCATGGATCGCCCTGGAGAGTATTATGCTAAGTGAGATAAGCCAGTCAGAGAAAGATAAATATCACATGATCTAACTTATATTTACAATGTAATGAATAAAATAAACTGATGAACAAAATAGGTCCAGAGACATTGAAGTATGGAGCAGAATGACAAATCTTAGAGGAAAGAGGGGTAGGTGGAGGAGAATAGATTAACCAAAGAACTTATATGCATATATGCATAAATCATAGACACAGGCAATAGTGCAGTAGGCCTTGGAGCGAGGAGGGGGTCACTGGGAGGATAAAAGGGCACATCTGTAATACTTTCAACAACAAAGATACATTTTTAAAAAATGTATCAATTGCATAATGTATTTTTGAAGACTGAATAAAAGAGAATGTGTGAAAATATTGAGCACATGATAAAAAATGAATTGTATTCATGAAATACTAGAGGCCTGGTGCATGAAATTCGTGCATGGGGGGGGGGAGTATCCCTCAGCCCAGCCTGCACCCTCTCCCCTTGGACATTCCTCTCACAATCCAGGACTGCTGGCTCCTAACCACTTGCCTGCCTGCCCGATTGCCCCTAACCACTCTGCCTGACAGCCTGATAGCCCCCTAGCTGCTCCCCCGCTGGCCTGATTGATGTCTAACTGCTCCCCTGCCAACATGACCATCCCCAACTGCCTTCCCCTGTGGGGCTGAGGGCACTGAGGGACTCCAGCTGGATGTGAGGGGACTGGGGGACTGAGGCTGGATGAGGTAACCTAAGGGGACTGGGTGCCACCATCTTGTGGCTGTGGATGCCACCATCTTGTGAGGGTGTGGCAGTTAATTAGCATATTTCCTCTTTATTAGAGAGGATGATTTCTTCTGTTATTTCCACTTTTTCATCTCCAAGTCATCCATTTTCATTTCCTTTTTTTCTGTTAGAATTTTGTTTGTTTGTTTAAAGTATTACGTATGTCTCCTTTTTTTCCTGATTGACCTCCCTGGCACTCCCACCCTCTAGGACAAGCCCCCACTGCTCCAGTGTCTGTGTCCATTGATTATGCTAATATGCATGCAATATGTTGGAGGGTCTGTTCAGTCAGTGTTACCTTGTCTCTGGATCTGTTTTTGTTCATCAGTTTATGTTGTTCATTATATCCCATATATGAGTGAGATCATGTGATATCTATCTTTCTTCAACTGTCTTATTTCACTTAGCATAATGCTCTCCAAATCTATCCATGCTGTTGCAAATGTAAAATTTCCTTCTTTTTTATACCAGCGTAGTATTACATTGTGCAAATGTACCAACGTTTCTTAATCCACTCATCCGCTGATGGGCACTTAGGCTGTTTCCAAATCTTAACTATTGTAAATTGTGCTGCTATGAACATAGGGGTGCATATATCCTTTCTGATTGGTGTTTCTGGTTTCTTGAAATATACTCCTAGAAGTGGGATTACTTGGTTGAATGGGATTTCCATTTTTAACTTTTTAAGGAAACTCCTTACTATTCTCCACAGTGGCTGCACCAGGAGAATACTCCTTACTATTCTCCACAGTGGCTGCACCAGGGTTCCTTTCTCTCCACATCCTCGCAAGCACTTGTCATTTGTTGATTTGTTCATGAGAGCCATTTCATTTATTATTGGCAAAGGGTGTATTTTTTTACTGATACCCTATGTCACATTTTTCTTCATACCTTTGATATTCTATTTAGATTGTTTCAGCCAAATTAGAAAATTGGTGAATTCTGCTAAAAGGTATTTTGTTATGTTATACAGTATAATTCTATAACATTATTTTTACTTTTTTAAAAAGAAATTACTATGTTAAATAATGCACTTTTTCAGCCTAGAATATTAATTCTCCATAATTTGTCATTTCAGTCCATTGCCAAGGAAACAAAGATAGTGAACTGAGATGTGTCACCTGCCTGAGGTTCCACTGCAAATTGGTGACAGAAGGATTAAATTCACAACCTCAAAAAATTCAGTGAGAAGTTTTGTTACAATTGTATCAGAATAGAGGACAAGAAAAAAATATTTCTGTCGATTATTTGCCAAGATCTAAATCAGAGCATTGCCGACTTCTGGGATAAGCTGCCCCATTCTGTCAATCAAGATGATGGAAGTGATCCTCTCAGAGTGATTTTTTCTGCCTTTTCCTTATCACATCAGTGAGATCTACAGATGCCAAGAAAACATATTGTCCAGAGGCATATCCTAACCCAAAGGGGCAACTTAGCCTTTCCTACTTTAGCTCAAAATTTACTCTGAAGCTGCCTGTGGCCTAAAAATTGTAGAAAAAAAAATTGTGAACTGTATGGTTAACATTAAAAAAACTTAAGCAATACATCAAAGAAAAATTGAGGGCAGGAAAAAATAAACCAAAGAAACTAGAAAAAGGTAGTATTACTTGCCTGTAGTTTAGACCTAGGAATCATACACAGAGAGCAGGCAGACATCTCTCAGGGGGTGGGGATGAGTTGAGAGGAGTAGAGGGATTGAGCAAGAAAGAAAAAAAGACAGGGGACCTCCGCCACCTAAAGCTGCGGGACCCTCTGCCTCGCCGCCTGCTCCAGCCTCCGCGCCATGCCGTCGGAGAAGACCTTCAAGCAGCGCCGCACCTTCGAACAAAGAGTAGAAGATGTTGGGCTTATCCGAGAGCAGCATCCGACCAAAATCCCTGTGATAATAGAACGATACAAGGGGGAGAAGCAGCTTCCTGTCCTGGATAAAACCAAGTTTCTTGTACCTGATCATGTCAACATGAGTGAACTCATCAAGATAATTAGAAGGCGCTTACAACTCAAAGCTAATCAAGCCTTCTTCCTGTTGGTGAATGGGCACAGCATGGTGAGTGTGTCCACACCGATATCGGAAGTGTATGAAAGTGAGAAGGATGAAGATGGGTTCCTGTATATGGTATATGCCTCTCAGGAGACATTTGGAATGAAATTGTCAGTGTAAGACTAGAAAAATGCATCTGTTCTAGAATTTTTTAAACCCTTACCAACGGGGGAAAAGGGATGTTACCGAGATTGGATCAGTTCATCTAAATCACAGATCATCAAAACAGTAGTGTCTTGCCTAGGAGTTTTAGAAAGTTGTTTTTGTACTTTAAGCAGAAAAACTGAGCTCCAAGTGAGCACATTCAGCTTTGGAAAACTATATTATTTAACCTAGGCTGTCTTGTTTTAAAGTTTAAAAATAAAATACTTTGCATTCTAAGTTACCAATAAAATAGATCTTCAAGTTATTTTAATGTTTTTTCCCCAATAGGAACTTACATTTTGAGCATTCAGAGACAGTAAGTTAGAACCTGCCAACTTTTAATTGAAGGGTTTCTGTCCAACTAGAGAAATCTCAAGTATAGCCCCCAAAACACATTTGCCATAATAGTCTGCAAAAAGCAGGCTAAATGGAGGTGTATAAGAAAACTGTGAACTGGTGTTAAAGGTTCCTGATTGCTATCAACTATACCCAAGGCAACGCTCTTGCAGTGTTAGGAAGTTCTTGTTTGTTCTCCAAACAGTAACATACATGATAACACCACTGCTAAGTGGAAACCTTGAATGATTTATTTTGGTCAAGTTTCTCAAAAAGCCCAGAGGAAAAAAGTGACATTTCTTCTGTTTTGGATATTCTCTGATCAAAGAGCTCAAAATAGTGCCTGCTTTGGTAAATAAACAAGCACTTGTATCAGTTTCATTCTTTAGGATAGTGGTAGAAGTTACAGAATCCTGCAGATGATTCATGTTTTATGTTAAGTGTGACTAAAATATGTTGTTAAAAAGTTGCCACATTTTAAAAGGGTATTTCAGTTATCACTGTTAGGTCAAACAACCATTGAAATTCCCCCACTCTAAGTGCATGTCAGTTGTGAAGAAAGCTTAGTAAAAGGAGATATATTCTCTTCACAGATATTAATGTCCAAAGTTAAACATTTCCCAAGTCCAACCAGAATAACCAATACTTCCTACTACCTGCATGATTATTTACTATTTTCATGGAAATATCACAAAAAAGATCACAGACCACTTTTAGACTTTATGTAGCAGGTCATGATTTGCCTTTGTGTATTTAGATGTGTATGGAATACTTGTATCAGTTAGTGGAAATTTACTATAATGTTGGGATTAGGCAATATTACTGTGTTGGGCCCTCACCCCCAAACTCTATCACCTACTCCTACCGCTGCATGCATCTGTCTACATGGCTAACTTTTAATATGTATATTTTTACATTATGTACATTCTTAATTGGCCTGTCTTGTTTAGATTGTATGTCACTATATCTGACATTCTTGTAACTACTGTGTGATCAATAAGATTCCTATAAGAAATTCTGCTTTTTAAAAAACAATACCATGCTGAGAGGGGCGACATATCCCATGTTAGTCCCACTCTATATTTATAGGATCTTTAAAACAAGTACAATTTATAAATGAACCAAGGTGAATAAAGACACAACTAAAAACTGTCATTAAAGCTCAGTTTAATGGGAAAAAAAAAAGAGAGAGAGAGAATGGATGGTCATGGACAACAGCATGGCGCTTGAAGGGTAAGAAGTGGATGGGTGGAGGTGGAAGAGGGCCTAGAGGGGATAACTGGTGACAAAAATGTTTTTTAAGAAAAATAATAAATAATATGTTAGTAAAGTAATAATATCATTAATGTTAAAAAATAACTGCTCCATGCCAGCAATAAAATGGGTGCCTCATATTATCATTAAAAGACAAGAATTCATTTATAAAGTGTAAATTTTACAGTTGAAAAGACTAATTAAAAAGGAAAATATGAAAAATTGTCATGTCATGAGGTATATTATACTTTCTTAGAAAACATTAACATATTACACATCACAAGGAAAATAGTTAAAATATAATTAAGAAACAAACAAAGGCTTCTTCTACAAGGATTAACATATGTTAATATAAAAATTTGAACTCTTTCCAGCTGGCCTGAAGTTTTCATGTTTCCTAGGAGAGAGGGAAAGATAGCTGATTGAAACTATTAAGTTCTTGAGAAATGGTAAATTGCATGAGGAAGTACCAGAATGAAGTCTAAAAGATATTCATGTGAAGAAGCATAATCAGTGACCAAAAAAGTCGAACTAGAAGTTGAGAAGAACTCTCATTCAGTTATTCAGGTTGAGTGGATAAGACGCATACTACGAACCTCTAAGATATGAACTGAAAGCGATAAACAATAAAAACAAATGACAGCCCTGACTTGTTTGGCTCAGTGGATAGAGCGTCAGCCTGCAGACTCAAGAGTCCCAGGTTCGATTCCGGTCAACGGCATGTACCTTGGTTGCGGGCACATCCCCAATGGGGGTGGTGCAGGAGGCAGCTGATCGATGTTTCTCTCTCATCGATGTTTCTAACTCTCTTTCCCTCTCCCTTCCTCTCTGTAAAAAAATCAATAAAATATATTTAAAAAAACAACAACAAATGACAAATTCTTTAGGAACTACAATGTCATTATTAGCTTCTCTGTGATGAAGAAACTGTCTTTAACTTGGATCTAAAGAAAATCACTATTTCAAACCATACTGGAGTGCAGGAACAAACATAGAAACTAAAATGAAGAGTTCTCAAAGAGAATGGAACTAAAAATTCATTTACAGAAACAAGCATTTGAAAAATAACATTGGTAGAAAACAAACTACTGGAGGAATTAGTTAATTATATAGTCTGTTATGTGTGAGTGAAGGTACATGCAGTATTATGATAATAACTGCAAGAAGCTCCCAACAAGGAAGTAACAGCTCTTATAAAGACCCTGTAATACAATAATAGTTTGGAACCCAGACTAGAGAATCATCTGAAAAGACAGCAAAATCTACTAGTAAGTGCGTTCTACACCAAAACTGCAACAATGTTCTTAGATAAATTTGACCAAAATTGATGAGGTATTAGTTTTTAACAGAACACTGTGAGTTTTTATTGTTTTATATATCCTTCTATAACTGTATAACTCTTATTTATTTTGGTTATTTTTTCATATAATTCTCTTCAATTAATTACTCAGTGAATGAATAAATGTGTGAATAAACAAATAGTTGGTTCTCAGTGATAATGTACCTTATCTTCTTATTAGCTCAGTGAGACCTGGTGATGCAGCAGGTCCATGGAAGCTAACAAAATTTGAATTAGACACTGGACATGTACAGTTTTGTGTCTTTTCTCCTTTTGGAAATTGAATAAATTTTTCATAAAGAAAAACTTTTTCTTAATACCTCACAAGAGAATAACTGATCCCGTTCTTTCCATCATACCACACATCCAATCTATCACAATATTCAAAAGTTTCTCCTTTAAAATGCTTCATTTTCCTTTTTTTAGTATTTACACTTGTTCAAAGTTAACTGAAGTTCTTGTCATTTTACTTCTAACCAATTCTAAGGGTCATTAAACTGATATCACTCATATAACAGAGTAAATAAAATTTGTGTGTGGCACTGCAAACAGTTTAGCCTTCCTAAGATCTGCTTTCTCACCTCTTCACTATTCCAACACTTGATTTAATTAGCCCATTTCTTATAGAATGAAGTGAAAATGCACTGAAGAATCATTTAGGTTTTATTGTCTTACCTGCAAAATGATTTTACAAGTTGCTCCCTTTATTTAAGCTAAATATTCACATTTGGCAATTAACATATGTTATGTGGAACTGTTTTCCTTTCTGAGTAATTTAACAAGTTTTTAAATTTTATTTTTAGAGATCATTCTCATTAATCCGGAGAATTTGATAGACAAATAATAATAAATTAGTAAAAGTATTTACAGCATACAACAGTAGAGAAGAGAGATGAACTAAACAGTGATGGTAGTGAGGGTAAGAATTAAGTTAACATAATATACAGATGATGTCTTATAGAATTGTACACTGGAACCTATCTAATTTTATTAGCCAATATCACCCCTGTAAATTCAATAAAATTAAAAAAAAAAGAACTAAGGTAATAAGGCTGGTAAGCCTCAAAGGTAAAGTTATTTTTATTGTTCAACATTTTTAGTTCTAAACATGTTTGCTATTGTTTTCATTTGCTTGACTTTGTAGTGCTCATTGTTTTTTTTTTCATCAAATTCTTCATAGAAATTGTAAAACCCTTGTTAGACACATGAGGCATATGTATGATGTAATAGTCTTTGTCTTTTGTTTTTTGGTGTGGTGGTAGTGGAAAGACCTACCTCTCCTCCTGAGCACCATTCTCTACCTCCAAACTGTACTGTTGATGTCCAGTTCCATTACATTGGAGATTTTCTACCACTTACAGGATATATTGCTTCTTCTTGTTTTGTTTGTTGTTGTTTTTAGTTTGTTTGTTTTTAGTGCAACATAACTCCAGTAGCTTTTTGAAAAAGAGCCTAAGAGGCAACATTTTTGCAGAGCTGCATTTATGGAAATGCTTTACTCTATGCTCATACTGGATGGATAATATTGGAAGTTTGTAAACTATGATGTTGGAAATAAATGTATTTTAGATTTTGAAGGATCTTCTTTACCTTTTTACTTTCAGGTTTACTTTGATAAGTTAACACCATTATTTAACCTAATTCTCTAGGTTTAAACTCTTTCTCTCTCTCTCTCTCTCTCTCTCTCTCTCTCTCTCTCTCTCTCTCAGCTTTTGAGATATTTAATTTTTCTCAGAAGTTTCAAAATTTTGTGCCAATTATAACTAAATAAGGATAATTTTGAAATAATTTGTCCAGGTTCTCAATGAGCTCTTAGAAATGGACATTCCATGTACCTCAATTCTGGAAATTTTAAAATATAATTTATCTCACAATTTCCTTCCCAGAGGGTTTTCAATTCCCCTGAAACTTTTATTAGTAGGATTTTTAGATTCCCAATATCTTCAAGTCTCTTATAATTTCTTGTTTTTACCTCACCATCTAGTTCCTTCTGCTTTTTCATTGATGTCAGAAAATGTCTCTTCCATGACTTATATTTCAGCTAACAAGTTTCAAATTTCAAAAGCACACTTTATCATGTCTGATTGTTTATGACCATTCTTGTTTTAAGAATTAAAGAGATTTTTTCTGTTCTCTGCATTTATCTTTGTTCCTTTCATGTTCATTTTGTTTGATATAGACTTCCTCAGATATGTAACAAGTCTTGGCTATACTTGCCTAATAGCCTATGTGGCCTGAAGAAGCTATCTGGAAGCTCCATTAGCCTGCATGGGCAGTGCAAGAGAATGAGACTCAATGTAAAAAGGCTAGATGGGGACCTCTAAATACTGTTGCTCATAAATATTTCTCTTGGCCTATCATCATCTCCAGGGGAGAACTCAGCATTCTCCTAACTGGAGATATAAGCCTGTGTGTACTCATGTCTTGGGATTTGAATATGTGACAACTGTCTGCTTACATTTTTAATATATAGAATTTGACTGAATTTGTCCACCTTTCTTCACCCTATGAATTATTTAGAGGGTTCTGGGGCCCCAGGGTCTCTCAGATTTAATGTCTCAAGATTATAAAAGTCTCCTTTCTACAATGTGCACTGAGGTAAGGTTGGTTTTCAACAGATCCTTCTCTTTCAGCACCACTCTTCCCTCCCTCACTCTGGAGTTCTTTGTGTTCATTCTATGCACATGTGCAGGTTCTGAGTGAGAAACTGACTTTGTCCTCATGGGCATCCTCCCTGTCAAAACTCAGAGTTCTGTTTAATTTTCCATTATATTGGTCCTCAACGTCCCTTTATGTCATAATTTTATTAATGTGTGTGTTTTAACATTTCTTGTCTTCAATGCTTTGTTCTTTTATTCATCCTTATGTATTTATAATTTTAAAATCTAGTTCAGTCATGTTAGTGTTTTTATTTGTTTGTATGTAGGAACCTGAGCTTAATCTCCTAAATTTAGATAAAAATCCTGGTGATGTACTTTAAATGGAAGGAAGTTTTAAGAAAAGAAAATATAAAGAGTAGTGAAGGAGGTCAGCAATGAAAGAAATGACTTTGCATGGGAAGATATAACCCAAAGCAGTGGGGCCATGGTGGTGAGGATTAGGACACTTAACGAGCTTTCATTTTGACTGGTGTCTTAGGTAAGAGACATGATTGACCTAAATACCTCACAGTTACAGGTCATCTCAAGATGAATTCCCAATATCAGAGGCCTGATTATAATGCTAGATTCCAATCTTTGAGCAGTATTCAAATACTACACTTCTGAGAATCTTTGTTGGTGCTTTCTATGACAACTTTCCCCAGAAAAATCAAGGTAACTAGAATGCTCAGGCCTATTGTTATATCAGTAAAAAACCCTGGATGGTGTGGAAAAGTAGGTTGTGGGAGGTTCTGGCCTCATTGTTGAAAAAACAATATACTAGGATTTAGATAATGACCTTTAAAATCTAAGTTTTCATAAGAGCTAGTTAGATAATCACCGACCTAGAGGAATGTAACAGCCTCTAAATTGGTCTTTGAATTCAATCTTGCCCATTTGAAGTTATTCTATGCTTTATTGCCAGAGCTTCTCATAAAGCAATGGTCTTCATATACATAGAAAAATATGTGAGCAAACATTCTCAATAAATGTATATTTTATTTCTTGTAAAAAGGGGAATAACCTTAGCTCTTATGGCTTCATGTACATGTGACAAGCAATTATACAGGGACCTGCACTTAGAGGATCTTAATTTAATTCTCAGTTTTTGCCATCTTGGAATTATTAAGAGTTTTTGGATTAAAAGAGCCCCACATTTTCATTTTATATTGAGACTTGCAAATCATGTAACTGGTCCTGTCCCTACCTCATATATAGCAAATAAATGAAGCAGCACAGTGCCTTGTAGATAGTAATCCTTCAGTAATGCCAGGTGCCAACCTTATTTGGATAATTGGTAGTAGTAGTAGTAACAATAGTAGTATTAACAGCAGTAGATTAAGAATGGCAGTTTATTTGGTAGCACTCAATTACACATTGCTCATTACTCACTCATTCTTTAACATAGAAGCATTTGTTATTTCTTATGTTTTAGACACTATGCTGGAAAAATATTAAAATCACCTCTGTATGCATTTTCTCAATTTGACCATAACTTCTTTTTAAAAACAAAATCTTATTGTGTTCTTTTAAAAAGTACATTATATACTATAAAAGCAAAGAAAATTAATAAAACTATTTTTATTATTCACACACTTTAACAATTATGTATTAGGTACCTTCTATTTAATATAATTTTGGTCTTCCCACTCACTCACTCCTTTTTCAAATATTGCTAAAATCATGGTCCATTTAAATATTATGAGGCATTATGAATACTACATCCATTAGGAATAAGGCAAAATTATTGAATTTGGAACACTTAAAGTTCACAGATTATAATGGAATATAACACTGAGGCAAATGGATTATCTTACAAAATTGAAATCCCTTAATTATCATACTAGAAACACATCACTTAAACCAAAAGCAAGATGGTATGATGTCCAATGATACACAGCATTTAAATAATTATAAACTTTAGATTTCTTTTGCTCTAGTGTACAAATCTCAAGTCACAATCATGTTTAGTCTTTTAAGATGCTATTTCCTGTTATAACAAACAGAATGTAGAAGGTCATTTTGCTTTAAAGGCATTTTCTACTCAGATGCTCAACATTTAATTCTAAGTATCTTCACTTAAAAAAAAGGGCCCAATCAAATGAGAACTCTTTTTCAAAATATGACTTACTAGATATTGGAAGATTATTACTAAGTAAGCATATTTTTTACCTTCAAATTTTTATAAACTCCATATGCTTAATAAGTTGGTTATATAATGCTGGCATGTTTATAAGGAGGTGTTTGTATTCTCTGAATTATGTAAAAGATTATAGCTTAACTATATGGACTTTGCCACTTAAGCAATACTAATTTTCTTGCAACTATTAATCATGTGTTGCTATACATGAACTGGTCTTCCTGAAACGCTTGTTTTCTGCACGATTATTCCACAGAATTGGTGATAATGTTGGTAATAAAAATTGCTATTATTTAAGTTCTACTTCTGTGAAAAGGCACTCAAAGTTTTGAAACTAAAGGACAGAGTACATGTAAAGAATTAAATAACTGGTTTGTATCTACTTAACATATTTAGAGATAAGGAGGTTAAGGATTTACTGCTGACCTGCTGGCATTAAGTGTCAGACTAACTAAAGTAAATAATAATCCTATATAATAAAAGCTCAGTGACTGAAATGCGGGAAAGACCAGAATGACCAGAGACCAGAATGACCATGGCCCCTCACCCCGGCTGGCCCCACCCCCCAGTGGGGACCCCTAGCACGATAGGGGGTCAGGCCAGCCTGCAAATGGCCCTTGGCCCTTTGCCCCAGCTGGCCCCAACCCTGATTGGGGGCATGGCTGGCCTGCAAACCACTCTTGCCCCTGCCAGCCCTGCCCCCAAGGGGGAACCCCCATCCCAATCGGGGTCTCCCATCAGGGCAGGCCAGCTGACCCCCACCCATGCATGAGGCCTCTACCCTATATAATAAAAGGGTAATATGCAAATTAATCCTAATAACAGAATGACCAAAATGACTCCTTAACCAGTCACTATGAGGCACACTGACCAGCTCTCAGTCCCTTTCCCCTGCCAGCAGGCTTCGATCACCTGATGGCAAATGGGCACTTGGAGGGTGGATAGCAGGGGACACAGGTGGCCCCAGGCCAAGGACCCCACTCCACCAGTTGCCCTACACACAGAGGGCAACTTGCAGTATGGGCAGGGCCGGTGAGCAGGTGGGAAGAGCTGACCTCTTGATCCCTTCCCCCAGTCATCAGGCTCTAATCGTGCAATAATGAATGGGAAACTGGGGTGGGTGGCAGGGGACACGGGCAGTGCCAAGTCAAGGCCCCTACCCCACCAGCCATCCCACACACAGAGGGAGACCTGTAGGGGTGGGGCTGTGAGTGGGCGGGAACAGCTGGCCTCTCTGTCCCTTTCCTGGCCATCAGGCTCCAATTGCCTGATAGCGAATGGAGAACCCGGGGTAGGTGGTGGTGAGGGGTGTGGCCAGCTGCAGAGAGCTGGGGAAGATGACCCTGATCCCAGGCCAGGCCTGGGGACCTTACCCACACATAAATTCCATGTGCCGGGCCTCTAGTAATAATAATCTATAATAATAAAAGTGTAATATGCTAATTAGGCCAGCCGAACAACCTTCCAGACATCATTCTGGATGTCCTTTCGGATAAAGCCACGGTGGCGGGGGCCAAGGCACAGGCAGTTAGGGGCGATCAGGCAGGCAGGCAGAGTGTTTAGGGGCGATCAGGCAGGCAGGCAGAGTGTTTAGGGGCGATCAGGCAGGCAGGCAGGAGAAAAAATAGCATGTATCAGTATAATTCTCAATTAAAATAATATTTTAGTCAACTTATTTTTATTAGAATCCATAACTGCCTTTGCTACTTCTAACACTAATACAATGTTCATATGAAACTGCCAACCATAGTTCTCTAAACAATTATTTATTTAAAAAACTACCATGAGTACAATAGAATACAACACTCTGAGAAAACATTTTCAAAAAATGTTTCTTCATGGGATTATATATTAGGATTAATTATATGTTCCAATATATTTTGACACATTAGCATGAATACTCAGAAAAAAAAAGTGTACGTGTTCATTTCATCATCTCTACTAGTACACAAAAGCCTAAACACCCCATATGACTGAATGACCAGAATGGCCCGAACAACTGGTCAACCAGTTGCTATGATGTGCACTGATCACCAGGGGGCAGATGCTCAATGCAGGAGCTGCCCCCCTGGTGGTCAGTGCACTCCCATAGCCAACCTCCCACGACTGGCTAACCTTCCATGGACCCTCCCCCAGGCCAGCCAACTTCCCCGGGTCCTTCCCCCTGGCTGGCCCCGATCACTGGCCAGGCCTATGAACCACACCTGTGCACAAATTCGTGCACCGGGCCTCTAGTATTAAATAAAGGAGTATGAAGTACTGAGAGAAACATCTTTTTTTTTTTTTTAATGTTTAACAGAGGCAAAGTACAAATAGTAAAATTATCTATTTGGTATGCTCAATTAGGAAACAATCTTTTCTAAAAGGATAGACAAATTTACAACCATCTATAGTTCCAAGTATTGGTTTTATATAGAACTTTTAAAGAAAAGACTAGCAGGCACCTGCTACGGGGAAATACAAATTGGTCACTAATAATCATAAACATTAGGAGTCATGATTGCTCTTAGGTTTATAGGGAAACTATAAGAATGATGAAAATCTGATTGCCCTCCTATATAATAATAGTATGTTAATGGTCATAGATTACTAATTCCTTTTCCACAAGAAATAATAATAAACATCCATTTTTCCCTTAGCATATTAGAAATGCATTTCAGTTTGGAATATAATGTGAAATTATAAGTAAATTTTTAAACTGGAGTTAGTAAATAATCATGGTGTACCTGATGCAGCTCTTAAAAATTGTAATTAAATGACTAGCTTCCATGTTATTCCTGTTGAAAAATAAATATCCCTCTATAGGTATAACTTTAATAACAGAAAAGAGTTTAGTGAATATGTGAACTATTACCTAAAGTCTAAAGTTCTAAGCCTGGAGATTTATTTAGCTTGAACTTGATGAGTACAATTATAATGTAATCATTAAAATAGCTTCACATTATAATTTCAGTATATTCAATTTTTAAGTGCAGACTACAAATCAAAATTTGGCAATATACTCAACTTCTCAAAAGTCCAAGCAGAATAATGCATTTTTATTCAAAATAAATAGAACTTCTGACTACAGACATATTGCCTAAGTTTTGTTTTTTGTTTTTTATTTTTTGTTTAAAGTATTATAAATAGTAGAACATATGTATCCTTTTTTCCCCTATTGACTTTCCTCTGGCCTCCCCCACCCACCCAGCACATGCCCTCACCCCCCTAGTGTCTATGTCCATTAGTTATGCTTATATGCATGCATACAAGTCCTTTGGTTGATCTCTTATCCTCTCCAACCTTCCCCTGCCTTCCCACTGAAGTTTTGTAGTCTATTTGATGCTTCTTTGTCTCTGTATCTATTTTTTAAAATATATTTTATTGATTTTTTACAGAGAGGAAGAGAGAGGGATAGAGAGTTAGAAACATCGATGAGAGAGAAACATCGATCAGCTGCCTTCTGCATACCTCCTACCGGGTATGTGCCCGCAACCAAGGTACATGCCCTTGACCGGAATCAAACCTGGGACCCTTCAGTCCGCAGGCTGACACTCTATCCACTGAGTCAAACCGATCAGGGCTGTATCTATTTTTATTCATCAGTTTAAGTTTTGAAAAATACAAGGTCTTGGCATTTACATGTTGGCTTATAAATGCCAACAACATAATGTTGTAGTTATTGGGGTTTTAATTCAATTATTGGGGGGACTTATTTAGGGTTTCTTTTACTAAAACTTAATAACCATAATTTACAATGTTGGTTCTCTTATTTGTCAAGAGTATTTACCTACTCTCAGAATACAACCGTGAACTGAATTGTGGAGATTTGACTTCTAAAAATTAAAATTTTCTACCTTTATCAGCTCCAATCTTATATAATAAAGAGGTAATATGCAAATTGACCATCACATCCTCATAAAATGGATGCCTATGACCAGGCCGGCAGGGGGATTAGTGAGGGATGACCAAATGACTGAACAAGCAGGCTGTGTGGGGTCATCAGGCGGGCAGGGAGGGCAGTTAGGAGCAATCAGGCCAGTACACAGAGGCAGTGAGGGGTGATCAGGCAGGTGGGTGGGCGGGGGGGGTGGTAGTTAGGGGAGACCAGGCAGGCAGGCAAGTGAGCGATTAGGAGCCAGCGGTCCAGGATTGTGAGAGGGGTATCAGACTGCTGGTTTAGGCCCAATCCCAGGGATTGGGCCTAAACCAGCAGTCAGACATCCCCCAAGGGGTCCCAGATTGAAGAGGGTTCAGGCTGGGCTGAGGGGACCTCTCCATGCATGAATTTCATGCACTGGGCCTCTAGTATAATAATAGAAACACAAATTAACCCAATATAATTTAATACACAAACAGAATCACAAAAAATTACAGAAGCAATACTCTTTTCTTCAATTAGCTAAAAATCATACCTATGATGATTAATGGCCTAACTCCTATGGTTTATTTATATCATCAGTGTCCTGATTTCATTAAGCATTTCATCCTGTCTTTCTATTGACAAATTCCCCAAAGCGAAAGGAAGTCTCTTAAAAACATCTTTCTTCATCAATTTAGCTTAGCATGCACTTTTCCAGTTTGCTTAACAACCATTCTCAGCTAATAGCTTGAATAATTCAATTCACTGGCATGTGCTTTGTATATATATCCTATATAATAAAAGGCTAACATCCAAATTGTCCCTATGGGCAGGAGTTGAACTGACCGGGAGTTAGAGGTGCGCTGACCACCACGGGTGGTGTGGAACATGGAGGGCATCAGTGATGTGGCACTGGCAGCAGGCAGCAGTGGAGGTGCTGCCGGCCCCAATGGACCCCGACGAGAGCAGGACTGTGGCAGGATGGTGGAGCATGTGAGTGGGTGGTGCTAGGCCAAGGCAGGTGCAAAAGGGGCCCCAGCCAGCGGAAAAGGAGTCCCCGGTCGGCAGCTGGCAGCCACTAGAGACCCTACCCGGGAACAAATTTTGTGCAGTGGGCCTCTAGTATATATATAAAAGGCTAAGCGACTGTCCGACCCCAACTGGCCAGTAGCTATGATGAGCACTGACCACCAGGGAGCAGATGCTCAATTCAGGAGCTGCCAAGTTACAGTCACCTGGCAGCAGCGGTCCTCGGGGGCACACCCCAAAACCAGAGAGGAGGGAGTCCGATTTCCTGTGATTCCTCTCACACTCCAGGACCCCTTGGGGGATGTCAGAGAGCTGGTTTCAGCCCAATCCCCGCAGGCCATGTGAGGGACCCCAACTGCCGGAGGGACCCTACTCACTTCTCAGATGCTCTTTGAGGCATGGTGGCAGAGGGACTGCGGGAGGTTGGCTGCATGGCATGTTCAGCCCCTCTCACCCAGTCTCGCCCTACCAGCCACCACCTGAGACCACCTGCATTAGTCCCTGTACCAGAGGGACTAATTAATTTCCTTTCAATGTTCATGAATCCATGCACTGGGACACTAGTCTCTACTAATAAAAGGGTAATATGCTAATTAGACTAGGAGACCAGACATCTTCCTAACTCTGACTTCCTTCTGGACAAAGCCACGGTGGTGGGGGCCAAAGCAGAGGCAGTTAGGGGTGAGCAGGCCAGCAGGGGAGGGCAGTTGGGGACACGAAGCCAGCAGGGGAGGGCAGTTGGGGGCCATGAGGCCAGCCAGGGAGGGCAATTGGGGGCCATCAGGCTGGCAGGGGAGGGCAGTTTGGGGCCATCAGGCTGGCAGGGGAGGGCAGTTGGGGGCCATCAGGCCAGCAGGGGAGCGGTTAGGCAGTGATCAAGCTAGTAGGCAGGCAATTGGTTAGGAGCCAGCGGTCCCACATTGCGAGAAGGATGTCCAGGAGTTGAACACCCCCTGAGGGGTCCCAGATTGGAGAGGGTGCAGGCCAGGCTGAAGGACCCCCTCCCACCCACGAATTTCGTGTACCGGGCCTCTGGTATATTATAAAATGATACAAATGAAAAAAGATACAATTTTATTTATTAGCAAAAGAAATGTAATGAAACATTAAATCAAGCAATTATCAAAAAATAAACTTTTTAGCAAAGAATTTATAAATAGTAAGGAAGAAAAATCTGGGCATGTATTACAAAAAAAAACAAAAAGAACAAATTTATACAATACATTTTCTGTATATTGCTATATTTACAAATGAGTAATTTATAAAGTTCATTGTCATGTTTACATTTTCTTTTCTCATCCTTTACTATCTCCACTTCCCCACTCCCATTAACATTAGAGATATTTCCATTAGTCTGAAATGATCTTTGAAAAGGTCCAATTCTAAGCCCAAAGTCTCTCTCTTTAAAAAATAAAACAAAAAACAGACTCTAAAAAAGCTGTTGAATAGATTTATTTCTGTTTTTTTCCCTTTAGAACTTCCTGTGTCTTATTAATGTTGGCTCTTCTCGTCAAAGAGTACCTTGGTCATCCCCTGAAAAGATCTGGCTGATGCTTCAATAAAATGCATCAAAGTCCACTGTTATTTTGATCTGTAGGCAAAGAATCACACATCCTGGGACACATGGGTGATAGTATTCTTTATGTAATTCTGATGAACTACATCAAAGTGGAATTCAGTTTTGGTTGCCTCAGTAGCAGAGAAATGTAGACATATTGGAAGAAGTTCAGAGAAAAAGCTCAAAATGACTAAGGGAATCAAATGGCATTATAAGTAGAGATTAAAAGGTTGGGAGAGGGTGCAAGGATGAAGAGCTTGGTTCAGTGATAACTAAAAAGTTACATGAAAATATCCAGAAATTTGATTTAAATATTACTGAAAGAAAAGAATTGGCTAATTTGGTACTAGGAGAAATAGTATAAATATCTAAAAATTTAACAGGTTATTTTAGATTTTAATAGCCAGTTCTGAAAGGATAAGTTACTCAGCCTTACAAATCTGTTCAAAAGAACAAGCACACATTTTATTAACGACTAGAGTCCCAGTGCAGGAATTCATGCATGGGTGGGGTCCAGCCGGCCCTGTCCCTGATCGGGATTGGGGGAGGGGGCAATCAGGGGCGGGAATGGCTGGGGGAAAGGGCTGTGGGCAGTTGTCAGGCCAGCCTCACCCCCTGGTCGAACTCCAGTCAAACTCCCAGTTGAGGGGACAATTTGCAAATTAGGCTTTTATTATAAACTAGGGGCCCAGTGCATGAATTCGTGAACCTTGATAGGCACTATGGACTGTGAGGCTGTGGTGGGCAAAGGGGTGGGTCTCAGCCCATCCTCCCCACCCCTGCCCGGCCCTTCCTGCCATGGCCCCCCGGTCCTGCTGAGCACCCTGGCCCCACTTACACCCACTGATGATGTGGAGTGATTGGGGCCGGTGTCAGCAGCGGGGGCGAGTGGGGCTGGCACCATCAGTGGGTGTGAGTGGTGGCTGCTGCCCCAGTCACCCCACAGGAGCACGGAGAGGTGGAGAAGCCCCCAGGAGAGATAAGGGCCGGCAGCCACCACTCACACCCACTGACAGCACTGAGAGATCGGGGCCTGTGCCAGGGCCAGCAGCGGTTGCAAGCAGAGCAAGAGCCGACAGTAGGTGTGAGTACCAGGTGGGACCGTGACACGTGGGAGCAAAGAATTTTCAGTAACCACCAGAGGCTCACCTCAATGACAGCGAGCGGCACCCTGCTATGTTCCATGCTCTGCTGCCTGCTGCCGATGCCCGTCATGTTCCCTGTGTGCCCCCTACTTGTCAATGCACGTCATAGTGACCAGTTGTTCAGTTGTTCGGTTGTTCTGCCATTCGGTCTATTTGCATATTAGCCTTTTATTATATAAGAGGATAACATACTGATCCAAGAAACACTTCAATGTTGAAATGCTTTTTACAAACAATAAGTCTTACAAACTAATTTTTAACTGTGGAAAGTAAATGTTAGGATTTAAATGGTTTACATAAAGATAGTAAGTTGAGTAAAACAGGAATACTTATAATTTTCATAACAGACCAGGAACTGTAGGAAGAATTTTACACTGAATAACTACTCTGTGTGATTATTATTATTATCCCCACTTTACTGTTGATGAAACTGAGCAAATAAGAAAAATAGGAGGAACAATGCATTCCAAGGTCGTAGACCTGGTTAAAAGGAGACTTAGAACTCACCTGCTGCAGGCTTCAGGGTTTATGCTTGCATGAAGTAGTTCTGTTGCCTTTATGGCGTCCAGCTCCTATATAAATACATCACATTATAGCTTTCTTCCACATAATTCACTTTCAATATTCTCACATATGAAGATCAAGATAGTGAGGTACTCTATGTCTAAGTCATCCAACATGGCAGACAATAGAAACAGGTGACTATTGAGTGCTTAAGATGCTTATTCCAAATTAAAATGGGCTATAAATGTAAAATCATAATGATTTTTAAAACTTAGAAAAAAATCTCATTAGTATTGATATTAATTATAGCTTGAAATGAAAATATTTTTAATATATTGAATTCAGTAAAATTAATTATTTAAATTATTTGCATATGTTTTCTTTAACTTTTTAATGTAGCTATAGAAAATTTTGAATAATGTATACTGGTCACCTTTGTGACTCATATTACTTTTATATTTGACAGCACCCTATTAGAAAAGAGTTCCATGGTCTTTTCTATTTCAAGTATCTATAATTTTGTTGGAATACTATAAAATTAGGCTTTTGAAAACAGGATTTTAATTATTATGATTGATTTTTTTATAAATTTGAAGAAAGTATTACTTATTAATAATAATTTTATTCGAATTATTTTTCAGAGATTTTTTTTCATCTTTACATTTGAAAGTATTACATATGTTCCCCTTTTACCCCGTCATCATCCTCTAGTTCCCCCTCACTTCCCACCTCAGGCCCTCACCACCCCACTTTGCATCCATGGGTTATGCATATATGCATATAAGATCTTTGGTTGATTACCTCCCATCCACCCACCCTTCTCCACCTTCCCTCCAAGATTCCATGCTTCCATGTCTCTATATTCTAATTATTAATGCATTTCTTTTGTTAGTATTCAGTACATCCCTATCATAATTAAGTAAATTTTCTTTTAAACTTGAAATCATTTGAGTGTATCTTACCTAATAATAGACAAACATGTAAATTAACTGTACCTCCACTATGCCTATAGCAATCAGAGTGAGTATGCAAATTAACCCAACAAAGATGGTGGTTAATTTGCATACATAGGCGCTGAGCGCCTGGATCCCGGGAACATCCTGGCACCCAGGTCACTCTGAGGTAAGCCCTGCATGGGCCCTGAGCAGCCTGGGAAGGGCCTGAGCCAGAGGGCTCCTGGGCAGGATCAAGCCTGCAATCAGAGCCGAGGAGGCAGGGGAGGAGCCGGCAACCGGAGGGAGCTGGGGGGCTCCTGCTCAGGCCCCAAGGCTATAGGCCTGGGCAGGGGGGCGTCGGCGATCAGAGGGAGCTTTGACCAGAGGCTTTAGGTCTGGGCAGGGCTTAGTTGGCAATTGGTGTGAACTACAAAGGAAACACCTTTCCTGACTGCTCATTGGCTAAGCTTCCTGTATGCCACTGGTAATATTCTTAGTAACTTGGGTAATAAGAATCCAAAAAGGTGATCTAGGGTTTTTCCACCACACTCCTGGGGGAAAAAAGGAAGGTCCGCTGCTGGAGGGTTAAGAAATGTCATATCCTGTCCTAGCCGGTTTGGCTCAGTAGATAATGCATCAGCCGCCGACCACAGGGTCTGGGTTCAATTCTGATCAAGGGCATGTACCAGCCTGCTGGGGCCCAGGTCAGGGCTCATACAGAAGGCAACCAATCAAAGTATTCTTCTCACTTTGATGTTTCTCTCTGTCTTTCCCTTTCTCTTCTACATTCTCTAAAAGTCAATGGAAACATATCCTCAGGTAATGATAAAAATAAAAAATAAAGAAAGAAATTTCATATCCTATGAAAGATACATCTTGAAAATGCCTAAAGAAAGTTGTCATTTTTTTCATGGTGAAGGGACTGGAGTCCGTGTTGAAGAAAACACCTTGGTGGCTACGATGACTGGCAGTGGCTGCAGCAGCAGGGTAATGGGGCTGCTGCCTTCCCCTGATCAGCCCTGTTGCCTCCCACAAAGGGAGGCCAGACTGCGGCTTAGGCCCGCTCCCCGTGGGGAGCATGCCTAAGCCATCAGTAGGACATCCCCTGAGGGCTCCCAGTATATGAGAGGGGGCAGGTTGGGCTGAGGGACCCTCCCAACCCCAGTGCACAAATTTCATGCACCAGGCCCCTAATATATATATATATATATATATATAGCCTCTCTTGCCTTTCAGACTTTCATAAAACCTCTCAAGAAAACAGCATCTGGTTTCAGCATAGCCTGTACCACTTGCTAAGCAAACCCAGGCAGCTTGGCCTCTCCTGGGTACCTTTAAGCACAACATAAGTTGCAGCCATCTGCAGACCACTCTATAGCTAAAGCCAGGTAGCTTCAGTTAGGGCACAGGCTGTGGGTAATCTTGCATTTTCCAGGAAGCCCCAGAGCCAGTGCACCCAGTAGATAGCATCAGACCACATGGGATTACAACCCTACCACCTTCAGAAGTGACACACTTAAGGGGCAGATTAGACAGACACCAAAGCTCCACTGAAGCAATACTGATCCATAGGGTCAACTGCTGCATAGAAGCTCTTCCTCTGCAGTAGCAGCTATTCTTCAAAGTTGATTGGCCTGGGCATCAATCCCTCCCACTGATGTTCCAAAAGCAATCAAGGCTCCAATACCACAGGACAGTACATACAGCCCGCACAGGGGACAAATCTAGAGCACCCAGCTCAGATGACTAGGAAGACTGTGCCACTGTGCCCTATAGGACACCTACTACATAAGGCCACTCTATCAAATCTTGGAGATGTTGCAGCTCTACTTAATACATAGAAACAAACACAGGGAAGAAATCAAATATGGATAAAAAGAAGCAGGTACCAAATGAAAGAACAGAAGAAACCTCCAGAAAAAGAACTAAGTGAAATCAAGGCAAGCAAGCTATCAGATACAGAGTTCAAAACAATGGTTATAAGGATGTTCAGGACTGTCATGAGAATTTCAACAGCATAAGAAAGGACATGGAGCCCTGACCAGTGTGACTCAGTTGATTGGAATGTTGTTCCATAAACCAAAAGGTAACAGGTTTGATTCCAGGTCAGGGCACATATACAGGTTGTGGATTAGATCACTGGTTGGAACATGGCAGAAGGTAGTCAATCAATGTTTCTCTCTCACATCAATGTTTCTCTTTTTTCTCCCTCTCTCTAAAGTCAAAACATTTATTTTAAAAATAAAATTGAAAAGACCATGGAAACCATAAAAAAGAACCAATCAGATATAGAGGATATACTAACTGAAACAAAGAATAGATTATAGGGAGTTAACAGTAGAGTAGATGAGGCATATATCAAATCAGTGATTTGGAATATAAGGAAGCAAAAAACACCCAATCAAAACATCATAAAGAAAAAAGAATCCAAAAAAGAGGGTAGTATAAGAATACTCTGGGACAACTTCAAGCATACCAACATTCACATTATGGGGGTGCCAAAAGGAGAAAAGAGAGAGCAAGAAATTGAAAACCTATTTAAAAAACTAATGATGGAAAACTTCCCTAACTTGGTATAGGTAATAAACATAGAAGTTCAGGAAGGGCAGAGTCCCAAACCAGATGAACCCAAAATGGTCCACACCAAGACACATCAAAATTAAAATTCAAAAGATTAAAGATAAAGATAGAATCTTAAAAGCAGACAGAGAGAAGCAGTTGGTTACCTACATGAGACTGTCAATGATTTTTCAACAGAAACTTAGCAGGCCAGAAGGGTTTGGCAAGAAATATTCAAAGTGATGGAAAAAAGGTACCTACCCTAAAATTACTCTATTAGCAAAGCTAGTATTTAGAATCAGAGAACACAGAAAGAGCTTCACAGACAAGAAAAAGCTAGAGGAGTTTATCACCACCAAACCAGTATTACAAGAAATGTTAAAGGGTCTTCTTTAAGCAACAGAAAAAAAAAAAAGATAAGAAGATTAATAATAAAGATTCATAAAATATGAAATCTTACCATTTGCAACAGCATGGATAGACCTATAGGATATTATGCTAAGTAAAATAAGTCAGTCAGAGAAAGACAAATACCATATGATTTTACTTATATGTAGAATCTAAAGAGCAATATAAATGAACAAACAAAACAGAAACAGACTCATAAATACAGAGAACAGATTGATGGTTACCAGAGTGGAGGGGTATTAGGGGATTTGGTGAAGGGATTGAGAAGTACACATTGGAAGTTAAAAAATAGACATGGGTATGTAAAATACAGCATAGGAAATATAGTCAATAGTGTTGTAATAACTATGTATGGTGCCAGTTGGATAATGGGAATATCAAGGGGTATACTTTGAAAATTATTATTGTCTAGCCACTATACCATACAACTGAAACTAATACAACTTATTATTGAATATAAACTATAATTTAATATTTTTTCAAAATGTGAAATATAAAAACACACAGATGAGCAGATTTTAAAAAATTGACATGGTTTGAAATTTCACATTCTAATAGTAACAAAAGTTTATTTTCCATAATAATTTTTGAGCTAGCAATGAAAACAAAATGCAAAATGAGTGTAAGTCAAGATAACAGCTTAATATATAGTTAAAAAGCACAAAAAAATGCTGGTTAGGTTCTTCATGAAGCCTTGAATTTATTCCACATAATTTTTTGTTGTTAATCCTCACTTGAGGATATGTGTTCCATTTTTTTTTAGGGTGGAAGTTAGGGAGACAGAGAGAGATAGAGAAGAAACATTGGTGTGAGAGAGACACATTGATTGGTTGCTTCCCGCAGGTGTTCCGACCTGGACTGGGAATTGAACATGCAACCTAGGGATATGCCCTTGACTGGGACTCGAACCCATGACCCTTCAGTGCATGGGCTGATGCTTTAACCAGTGAGCCACACCAGCCAGGGATCCACATAATTTTATACTTATATTTGCAATCAGAAAATGCCTCAACTAAATGTGCAATATATGAATATAATAATTTTACTGTGCAATAGTCAGCTTGTGAAATACCAATGAATAAAAGGAAGTTAAAGTTGCAATCCTAAAACCATATCTGAGCTTCAATTAATCCTGGAAAACTGCAGATCAGGTTCAATTGTCAGTGAATTTGAAAGTTTAACATGCTTAATTTCAAATGTATTATTCTTTCTTTCTGTTAAACATATTACTTTAATTACTTTTAGCTTTAAAAACATATGTTTTTGTACCTTCAAAAAAGCCTACAATGAATATTAAGTATTATGCTCATATTTATAAGTAAACCTGAACTTAAATTGGTATTTTTGAGCCTTGAGCAATACAGTAATTGATTTACTGTTTAATTATTTTAAATTATAATTTTCTAATAAGTATTTCCTCATTCAGGGCTATTTTAATCATGAAAACTAAAACAAATTTTTTGTTATAATACTAAAGGAAAATAGGAACCCAGCTTTAAACATAATGAAAATAAATGCCATTAATAAATTATGTTGTGTGTTCTCTTCTTACTCATTTCACATATTAAATAAAAATTTATTCTTATCTAGCTGTTCACTTTACAGAAAAAAATAAATAAAACATCATCAAAGTGACAATGTTTTCATGAATGACAGACAACATCTGATTCATTGTAGTTTATATCTAACATCTAACAAGGGCACCCGATCTATCAGTTATTTTTCTTTCATGAGGTATAATACTTGTTCATGGTTGCAATGTGTAAAAAAGAAAAGGGCACATTTACTTGTTAGCAAAATTATGTTAAAGGTTTATTTAAATTTGGCTAGATTTAAATTCAACCAATACTTGAAATATGTATTTTATTTGTTTGCTTATCTAAGTAAAGTGAAATATCAATGACATTTTGGATTTATTTTCAGAAGCAATATTATTTATCTTTTTTATATCTAGACCAAAAAGTAGAAATACTCTCAAGATCCATATTGCCAAATATTCTGGAATATCTAAATGCTAGTATATTTGAATACTTTTCAGAGTAAAAACATAAATATTTCAAATCAGTAATACATTTCTAACATGATACATTTTAAACTACCTTTATAATTTTTACACCCTAGTGTTCAGCCCTTAAGAAGTTCAGAAGAGAACATGGGGGTCAACAGAGGTGGGGCACAGACCCTCACCCCCCCAACCCTGAAGGGGGCTGAACCCTCACTCCTTCTGAGGGAGGTCTTCTGCCCCCATGGCTGCTTTGCTTCCCACGTCCAGCTCAGATTGGGACACAGGTGACAGACAGAGACTTGGCCCAGCTCAGATGGAGACCCAGGTAACAGACAGAGACTTGATCGACAGCAGCTGCGCTATAATTAAATCCAGCCTTCCACCAGGAATGCTCAGGGCCTACTCAAGAATGCAAATAATCCCTTTCACTAATATTTACTGGGTAAACTAAGATTGTTGGTAGAGTATTAAATTTGACAATAAAATAGTAATCAAGTTTTCAGATTAATTTAAATAGGCTAATTTAAATAAGTGAATATTCAAGAAAATTTAATTGTACTGGACAAAAAGCTGTTCCTAAAGTAATAACTAAAATTTCTATTGGTAGTTCATGTCATGGTAAAATTCCTGAACATGCAATGAACCTAAAGCAGTCATATTTTTGGGCAAATAAATTAAAATTTAAAGTTATCAAGACTGCATTATAAAATTTACAAAAGCCTCCATTAATAAAAAAAAGGGGGGGATAGTAGTGTAATATCATGTAAGGAAAAATATCCTATAAGTAAATTACATCTAGAAAATTTTTACTTTACAAAATTAATTTTCATTTGTAATGCTAACAGCAAGACACCCATGAAAAACACACATTGTGTCTAAATAAGACAAAGGAAAATCATTTGGGCAAAAATAAAAAGGATCCCAAATCAATTATATAGAAAAGATTCCTTTATTAACTTGTGGTCGAGAATATGTTTGTATATTTTCAGAAAACAACTCCAAGACCATGTGGATTCCTGCAACAGAGAGGAATTGACAGGTCTGCTCCAACCACGAAGACAAGAGGAGAAACAGCCCAGAGATGGAAGACGCTGACAATGCCTTGGCACACGAGCAGTCAGCAGCTGTGCACTGCTGCAGGTTACCTAGAACCAAACCAGAGAGGGTCAGACCTGCATTGCCACCATGTGCCCACCATCCAGATATCACTGCTGACATGTACACATAAGGAACTGTTGGACATTGAAATTGGGACTCAAACATTTTTCGCTATTATATGTTTATTTCTAGTCTGCAGAGGCAAGATTTTTTAAAGGAAAGAAATGGGGGGGGAAATAGATACAGAGGCAAAGAAGCATTGAACAGACTGTCAAACTACATTGGGAAGGCGGGGGAGGTTGGGCGAGGGGGGCTGTAAGAGATCAATCGAAGGACTTGTACGCATGCATATAAGCACAACCAATGGATACAAGACACTTGGAAGGGGGGGTGGCGAGCAGGTGAAGGCATGTATTGTGGGGTAAGGGAGGCAGGGGGGAGGAGACATATGTACTACTATTTGTAATACTTCAAACAATAATAATAAAGAAAAGTTTTAATAAACAGGAAGCAACATGAACAATTTTAAAACATTAAATATTACCTTAAACCCCATTAGGATTGCTTGATAGATTTTTCAATGCATAGGTTCTTCCTCTGTCTCTTTTATCTCTTCATCACAATTTATTTGTTGGTGAACTTGGGTCATTTTCCCACAGCATATTATAAAGTTTTTGATTTTGTTTAAGGTGTTCTCATGGTGTTCTTATTCTTTTGTTTCGTGGATCTTATAATAAATGCTAATTGGATCTAGATATTTTATCAGATTCACATTTGATATTTGGGACAAGAATACTTCATGAGTGTGGTTTTGTTACAAAAGCTTAATTTTTAAAAAATCTTTATTATTGACAGTATTACAGATGCAATGCAAAAGTTTATCTTAAACTTTCTTTACCTCCTGTAACATGTTCATATAATTAACTTAGATATCCAAAAGCAGTCAATGTCCTAGTAATACTGGAAAATACTTATTAAAACAAATACCACCATAAATTCTAGTAATAGGTGTACTTTTACTTTTGTAAGATATATAAGCTATTGTTTACTTCAAACTCAGAGTAATCTTGTTTGTCATGTAGTTTCTGTTAAAAGTTTGGATTGTAGTTCCTGAAAGAGGTCAGAGGAGGAAAAAAAAATGTGGGAATAGACCACAAGTGGTATTTGATTAAAATATTGAGGGGACTAACATTTCTATTTACGTATTTCCTGTATTATTTAGATAATTTTTCTGAGTTAACAATCTCCACAATATTCTAGAGAGAGTGCTGTGTGCATGGGATACACCAGAAAAGAACAACAAAATCCATACCCATTGATTTACACCATATATATGTGTGTGTATATATATATTGTTAATTAATGGGCAGATTATTCTATTTAAATTATGTAGTCTTAATTTATGGCTATGACTTCATTTCTTACAATATGAGAAATACTTGTATCTTAATTTAGGCTTTTCTTCCTTCATTTTTCTCTAATCTAACAGATATCAAGATGTGCATATAAAAGAAAGTGGACCAATGGGACAAAAATCCTTTGTAGTTGCTTTGGTCAGTAAAAAACTCTTAGTAATTGGAAAATTTACTCCCATAGTATTGGTCTCTCAAGTAAAGGATTATGAATTTTGAGTAATTATTCAAGTCTGCAAAGTGCTTTAGTGCTGTAAAACTTAAGCACACTGTTATATATGTTATGAGTTCTTGTTTAGTGAATTATTTATATTTCAATTTTTAACAGATTTTTAGTGGCTTGGAACTATCTTGCATGAGGTTTCCTAATACATTAATTTAATATACAGTATTTGACTTTCACCTTTAGAGGTTTGGGTTTAATTTGGCTCTGATCTCAGTTTGAATGAATTTAATGGCTTCAATTTAGGGTATTTGTCCACATCACTGGACTACAAATTTATGGTAATAATATAAACTTGGAAGTCTTTGCTCAGGAGAAGCTTGGGATTTCCACAGGGTTGCTAAACAGCAGGCAAGTATTTGGCTTAATCATTTGGCTCTTAAGAGTACTATTAATTTCCTATTTTCATAAACATAATTTCTCACAAAATGTATCGTAAAACAGGAACATATATTCCAGTGAAAACCATTATTCATGAAATAAAATGAAAGACTAGGTTTATCCTGTCCATGTAGAGTAAAATAATCCTACAAATAATTCAAACACCAAATGTGTCCAGAAGAAATTTACATGTTACTGAGGTACCTGAATTTTGCTTAAGTTTTCTAAATCATGAAGTTTTTCACTTTAAAGTGTTATTTTCATAGCAGGCTGATCTTGAGAACGCTTTGAGATATCTGATCACAATCACAGAAGTACTACTTAAAATTCTAGCACATCCTTATCCCCTGTGTAACAGCTCACTATAAATGAGAACAAAGAAGAATATAAACCTCACATGCAAAATATCTCTCAATTTAAAGAGGCAAAAGCTGACATTTATGTTTGTAAAATATGTTTTGCATATATTTGTAAAATCTGGCCTTTATGAAGAAAGTTTTGTCTCAATTCATAAGAATAAAAAAAATCTCTCTAGAAGGTAACAAAAATGGAAATTTCTACATGGCCTTGTTACAATGCTATTGCAAACAAAAAATCACATTGATTAAAAATTTAGTATTTTTTAACTTGCCCATTTAATAATCAATTTATCTTTAAAATCAATTATGCATGCATTTAAGATTTTTTGGGTACCGAGATTGTACATCCCATAAGAATTTTATAAAAAATGAGCTGATCATATTAAAATAGTCATCCTAATATATAAAAATCCAGGGTCCGAAACATCCAAAACATCCAAAACATCCTGACCAACTGGAAGTCACGCCTCTCTTTCTCTTGGGCCTCCACTGGGGCTGCCCTGCCTCTCTGATCAGGCCCAAAGATAGGCTCAGAGATGCTGACTGGCATAGAAAATGACCAATAAGAACCAAATCTGGGTGAAGTGCGAGGAGAAAATGGCTGCCTAGGAGTGAAGCTTTTGATGCTGACTGGCATAGAAACTGACCAATCAGAACCTAATCTAGGTGAACTGCGAAGGCAGAACCTAAGGTGGGGGCTGAGGAGGGGTTTTTAAGGGCAATAGCTATTTGGTGTAAGGTGTAAGAAAGAGGTTCAATTTTTTAATGACTAGTTTCACAGTATAGTACATATGGCTGGTTGCTATCAGTCCAGATATAGGAATTATGTATTTTTGTCTGCCAAGAGCGTCGCCTCCTGATGAAAAAGGCTCCCCCCCAACCATTTAAGCAATCCTATCATATATAATCTATCTATACTACTAAAAGGGTAATATGCTAGTTAGAATGGGTCAACTGGCCATCTTCCAGATGTCCAACTTTCTTCTGGACAAAACCATGGTGGTGGGGGCCAATGCAGAGGCTGTTAGGGGTGATCAGGCTGGCAGGGGAGGGCAGTTGGGGGTGAGATCAGGCCTGCAGGGGAGTGTCCTTGGGGCCAACCAGGCTGGCAGGGAAGGGCAGTTGGGGGTGAAATCGGGTCAGCAGGGGAGGGCAGTTGGGGGCAACCTGGCAGGCAGGTGAGGGCAGCTGGTGGCAATCAGGCCAGCAGGGAAGGGCTGTTGGGGGTGAAATCAGGCCAGCAGGGGAGGGCCATTGGGGTCAAGATCAGGCCAGCAAGGGAGGGCAGTTAGGGGTGATCACGCAGGCAGGCAGAGGCAGTTAGGGGTGATCAGGCAGTCAGGCAGGTGAGCAGTTAGGAGCCAGTGGTTCCAGATTGTGAGAGGGATGTCCAACCGCTGGGTTAGGCCTGAACAACTGCCAGTTTAGGGTCTATACCACAGGGATAGGGCCTAAATTGGCAGTCGGACATCCCCCAATGGGTCCCTGATTGAAGAGGGTGCAGGCTGGGCTGAGGGACCCCCCCACTATGCACGAATTTTGTGCACTGGGCCACTAGTCTCTCTATATAAAACCCTAATATGCAAACAGACCAAATGGTGGAACAACCAAACAAATAGTTGCTATGACGTCCACTGTCCACCAGGGGGCATCGGCAGTAGGCTACAGAGCACAGAACATGGCAGGCATCTGCTGTGGTGGTACGGTGGAGTAGGTGAGCTGGGGTGCCAGACTAAGGCGGGATGCCAGTCACTGTCATCAGGGCAAGCCTCTGGTGGTTACTGAAAATTCTTTGCTCCCATGTGCCGCGGTCCAGCCCGTTGCTCGCACCTGCTGCCAATGCTGGCCTTTCTCGCACCCGCTGCAGGTTCAGGAGCCTCCACTCCCACCTGCTTCCAGCACCCTGAACCAGCCCCAATCTCTCAGCGCCATCAGCGGGTGTGAGCAGCAGCTGCCAGCTCTGATCACCCCTCAGGGCTTTGCCACTCCCCCTGCTCCTGAGGGGCGATTGGGTCTGGCAGCCACCACTCACACCTGCTGACAGCACTGGCCCCACTTGCACCTGCTGCTGGTGCTGGCCTCAATCGCTCCATGCCATCAGTGGGTACAAGCGGGGCCAGCGCTGTCAGCATGTGGGAGCAGTGGCAGGAGCAGGGCTACCAACAGACAGGGACCAGGGGCTGTGGCAGGAGGGGCCAGGCGGGAGCACAGAGGATGGGCCAAGACCTGCCCCTGTGCCCACCACAGCCTCATGGCCCACAGTTCCTTTCAAGGTGCACAAATTCATGCACTGGGCCCTTAGTATTATAATAAACAGCTTGCTCCAGGATTTTAAAATATATTATGTTTGAACATTAATGACAAATCTTGAAGACAAGGTTATTTGATATTTAAATAGAAAGTAACATTTAAAATAAAATAATGCATAATCTTTTTCTTAATCTTTCTTAATTCTCCAGGTTGAGGAAAATAAATAAGATATTTCACAGCTCCATTAAGCTTTGTTCTAGAGGATTATACTAAAATGCCATTAGGCACAAAGTGAATATTTTATATATAGATTTAGGCTGCCATTCTATAGGATCTATATGAACTATAGTATCAGTGACTGCATGTATATCTGTGTGTTGTGTGTTTGCACATGAACATACTCATAAATATGTATCTAATTACTGGAAAGGATTCAAATAGGAAGACTGGGAGGGAGGGGGAGAGAGACAAGTTGAAAGAGAGAAAGATGGAGAGAGAGAGAGAGAGAGGTGAGAGAGACCCATGGACTGGTTGCCTTCCACACCTACCCCAATAGGGGTCAGAGATCAAACCTGCCCTTGACTGGGAATTGAACCTACAACCCTTTGGTCTGAAGGCTGAAGCTCTAACCATTGAGCAAACCTGCCAGTGCTAGTATACTTCTTTCGTTGGTCCTCTTCAGAAAGATCAGAGTAGTGAAAAACAATAAAATCATATTGTCAATATGCATTCAATGCTATCATTTCTATTGTATATATTTACCTTTATAATTTACTTTTAAAACAATTGAATTAACTCTTTCACTTAAAATCTTTAAAACTGTTACAGTTATTAACAAATAGTCCATTCATTCAATAATCATAAGTGCTAGAAGTATATTAGTTAAGAGAAAGTAGCCATTGCCTAAGAGCAAGGTCCGTAAGTTCAGTACTGATGTTTTCTTCTATGGATTTTATTGTTATAGATCTTATATTTAGTTATTTTATCTACTTTGAGTTAATTTTCGTGTCTGATGACAAAGAGCAATCTAGTTTCATTCTTTTTTTAATGTGCTTTTCTAACTTTCCCAGCACCATTTATTGAAGAGGCTTTATATTCTTCACTGTGTCTGTTTCTCTGCCAATACCATGCTGTTTTTTTTTTTTAATAAATCTTTATTGTTTAAAGTATTACATATGTTCCTTCCCCCCCCCCATTGACCCCCTTCAGCCTGCCCAGGCCCCCCTACCCCAGGCCTTCAACACCCTATTGTCTGTGTCTATGGGTTATGCATATATGCAAACAAGGTTTTTTGTTGATTACTGCCTACCCACCCACCCACCCTGCTACCTTCCCTCTGAGATTCCACACTCTGTTCCATGCTTCCACGTCTCTGGATCCACTCTGTTCATCAGTTTATTTTGTGACTTAGAGTCCACATATGAGAGCAATCATGTGAAACTTGCCTTTCTCTGACTGACTTATTTCACTTAGCATGATACTCTCCAGGTCCCATGCTATTTTGATTATTGTTTCTTAGTATAATTTGAAGTCAGGGAGTGTGATGCTTTCTGTTTGTTTTTTTCTTTTTCTCATTATTGCTTTGGTTATTTGGAGTCTTTTGTAATTCCTTACAAATCAGATTATTTTTGTTGTTATTGTTCTCTTTCTTTCAAAAAATGCCATTAGGATTTTGATGGGGATTGCATTAATCTGTATGTTGCTTTGGGTAATATGGTCATTTTAACTGTGTTGATTCTTCCAAGCCATGAACACATAATGTCTTTCCATTTCTTTTTGTTTGCTTCAGTTTTTTAAAATAATGTCTTATGGTTTTTCAGTGTATAGGTCCTTCACAGCCTTTAAGTTTATAATAAAAAGTTTTATTCTTTTTGTTGCAAATACAAAATGAATTTTTGTTGTGCTTTTTATGATTTCTTTTTCTGAAATTTTATTATTCATATACGGGAATACAATGGACTTTTGTACATTGATTTTGCATTCTGCAACTTACTGTATGTATTTATGGTGGAATCCTTAGGGTTTATTTCTACAGAATCATCTCATATGCAAAAAAGAACAAGTTTATTTTTTTGTTCCCAACTTGGATACCTTTCATTAATTTGACCTCAAAGGGAAGGGAAGTAAAAGCAAAAATAAATGAATGGAATTATATCAAACTAAAAAGCTTCTGCATAGCAAAATAAATCACCAAAATGGGAGAAAATATTTGCAAAAATACCTTCAATAAGGGGTTAATAATCAAAATATATAAAGAACTCATACAACTCAAAGTAAAAAAAAAATCCAAGTAAAAAATGGGCAGAGGACCTGAACAGACACTTTTCTCAAGAAGACATACAAATGACCAATGATTACATGAAAAGATGCTCAACTTCCCTACACTATTAGAGAAATGCAAATCCACATTAACACACCACCTCACACCTGTTAGAATGGCTAATATCAACAAAACAAGTAATAGCAAGTGTTAGAGAGGATGTGGAGAATACCTCATATGCTGCTGGTGGGAATATAAAATGGTTCAGCCACTATGGAACCAGTATGAAGGTTTCTCAAAAAATTAATATAATAACCACATCACACAGTCATCCTTCCTCAGAGTATCTACCTAAAATTTTTGAAAACATTTATTTGTAAAGATATATGTACCCCTATCTTCTTTGCAGCATTTTTCAAGGTGACTAAGACAATGAAACAACCAGTGTCCTTTGATAGATGATTGCATAAAGAAGATGTGGTTAATATATACAATGGATTCTACTCAGCCATGAGAAAAGATGAAATACTGCCACATATAACATGAGTGGATCTTGAGAATATCACACTAAGTGAAGTCAGAGGGGAAAAGTTAAGAACCATGTGATTTCACTCATATGTCAGATGTAAAATTGAAAGGAACAAACAAACAAGACAAACAAAAACCAAAAACTCTTAGACACAGACAACAGTATGGTAGTTACCAGAGGGAAAGCGGGGCATGAGGAGGTAGTAAAGGTTAAAGGGGGCAAATAAATATGGTGTTGGAAGGGGATTTGACTTTGGTGGTGGACACATAATGCAATATACATATGATGCATTATAGAAGTGTAAACTTGAAACCTATACAATTTTGTTAACCAACGTCACCCCAATAAATTTAATAAAATTAAGAAAAAGAAAGTAGTCCCTGCCAAAGTTTTGCTATAGTAAATTATTCATTAAAGTAGTAATAAGGAGTTTCTTGTGAACATTAAGCTCATTAACAACTTCAGAAGTGCCCTTATGTTTTCCTAGCACCACCTAGAAAAGCATACCACAGCAGACACTGTGTGCCCGGCAGGTAGCAGGCATTGTTTGATTAATGATGCTGAACTAACATCAAGTTCAACAGCTAGGCATTATTCCAGAAAACATTAGGTTTCAGTGTAAGTCTGGTCTAAGTAGCAGCTAGATGGTAGTTGATGTATGCAGACCTGAGAGAAAGCTCAAACATATCGGAACCTTTTACCAAAAAAATGAAACTAATACATTAAAGGTTGATACAATTTACTGTTTTGCAAATCAACTTATCAAAATTCCATAAATATATGCTTGCTATATTAAATAATATTTGTGTGTCATAAACTATAGCCTGTGTTAGCCCAATTGTTCTCTATACATGTAGAGCTTTATAAGGTTTTCCATTTGAGTTACTGTAATAGGTTTCTTGTGTCAAACAGTTGTTTAGAGAAAGGAAAAGATGATAGATAAAAAAGAGAAGATAGTATTTTAAAAGTAAGGATGTAAACACTTCTTGCACAATCCTTGAGTGTGCCAGCAAATATTAATCCAAACTTAATGGGTAATATAATTGATCTAAATAATTTAAATAGGTTAGAAAGCACTTTTTTATTTTCTTAGACAAACATAAACATATAAGCAAATACTTGAAATAAATAGTGTCCCTTTCTTACAGGAAGAATGTTGCACATGAAGAGTGTGTTCTTATTATCAACTTTTAATATGTCCTAAATATATGAACTAGAGACACATGTGCTTCCTAAAGTGAGGAATCCAACTCTAATATATCTGACCATAAAGACATTTTAAAGAAGTTATTTTCATTTCCCACAAAGATGAACCACAGTGTGTAATAATTGAATAAAAGATAGGAAACATAATCATTCATGAGTGGGGAAAGAATAAAAAGTTCAAACTTAATACTCATATTCTAAAAAAAGTCTTTTAAAAAATCTTTATTGTTGAAACTATTATATACACTGAGTGGCATAATAATCTGGCCATTCAGTATATATATATATATATATATATATATATATATATATATATATACACATACACATACATACACACACACACACACACATATATATGTATATATATATTTACATATTTATATATTTATATATTTATATGTATATTAGAAGCCCAGTGCATGAATTTGTGCATGGGTGGGGTCCAGCCAGCCTCGCCAGGGGGAGGGGACATGGGCGGTCGGCCGACCTGCCTGCTGGTCGAACTCCTGGTTGAGGGAACAATTTGTATATTAGCCTTTTATTATATAGGATATACACTGAGTGGCCAGATTATTATGCATTCAGAGATCATAATAATCTGGCCACTCAGTGTATATCCCTCTTGTCCCCCCATTAAACTCGTCTAGCCCACCCCTACCTCCCACAGACTTTCAATGGTAATTTCCAACAACATAATGAAAAAGACACAGAAATAAAACAAGAAAGTAATATTTTTTAAGTGGTATTTATTCTTTAAGGTAAATGAGGCTACATTTAATTTAATATTTTACAATTCTCTGTAACTAAAACTTATGGAACTCTTTTAAAAATACTCTTTAATCCCAAAAAATGTTAAGAAAAGACAATGTTTCCTGGGAGCATGTCCATGCAGCATCCACTTACTATGATGCCATTTTTAATCCCCCCAAGAAAAGACAATATTTTACTATGGTCAAGATCTATGTGCATATATTGGAATTTAAACTCTCTAATAATATTTAGAGATCAATAAATTATATATCTTTTAGCTGAAAAGTACCCTGAGGTATAGAAAAACTAATACTTTAAGGCAAATATTGCAATTTTCAACTACTATGTGATCAAAAACTATTTGCTACGTAAATGTTCCCCAAAATAAATAACACTTATCCGCAATATAGTGGATGTTCCAACATTAGACTTACATGAAAGGACGGCTTAATTAGCCTTAATTATCAAGGACAGCCTAATCAGCCTGGGATTTGGACATTTGCCCAGTGGTCTGTTGAACTCAGGTGCATCACCCTAGTTGAGGGATCATGTCACAGCACCATCTGTTTCTGATTCTGCCCAGATTTTTCTGCCCCTTGTGCTCAATGTGCTCAAATATTTCTGCTAGATTTATGAACTTAGGGTCATCTTAGACAAAACTGTGAAGCAGATGACATCTCTCCTTGTTCTTCTCACATTTTCCCTTCAGCTTCCTAGAAGTCCTATGACCTGCTCCCCAGGTACTCATGTGCTGGCCAAAGTCCTAAGCCACAGCAAATCATCTAAAGTTTGCCACATTTAGCAGCTCCCCAACCTCAAAAGTACTGCTTTAGCAGCCAACAGGCTCAGTCAGCATTCTCAATTGTTAGCAAGAGGCACCAAATACAACTAACTATTCTAAGGAAAAAGATATTTCATTGGGAGGATACCAAGAGGAGTAGTTTTAAGCCTCTAAACCAGTCTCTACTTCTAAGAAGGAAAGGCAGGGTTTTTATTTTTTGTTTAATTTTGTTTCTGCAAAACACCACACTCTCTTTAAATAAATGAAGGTCTCCCTGTGCTAATGGGACTCAGGTCAGATTGCCATCATTTGCAGGCAAGAGTCCAAACTGATAGGTGGTTATAGTTGGATAGTCAGATTGTGTGTGACTTTGATTTCCTCATTATACTTTTCTTTATTTTCAAACATTTTATCAGAAACTTTTTATCTTTTATAATTAGATAATAATTTGTGTCTATAAAGTGATCAACAAAGGAAAAATCATGTATATTAATCATTTTGTAAATTATGCAGCTTTCAATAGTGTAAATTGTGACTGAAATTTAGACACTATCCTACTTTGTTTAAAATCTCCACAGTTTGCAATATCCACATTACCACCATTTGTGATATTTTTGGCTCCCCTCAAGTGTCTCAGGATTCAGCTGCCTTTGTCTATCTCTCAAAGAGAGCTATGAAATGCAATTGCATCTCTAATACTATCTTACATATTGTTTGGAAAAGAAGCTTTTGGGTTCTTCACATAGTAGGAAGAGTCTTCCTATTGCTCCACAATCCTTCTTCTTAAATCTTCCTCCACTTTCCCTTCCTTCTCTTAACTCCATGTACTATGTGTTTCATTGGTTCAAAGGAATCCCATATTTTTTTAAATATATTTTTATTGATTTCAGAGATGAAGGGAAAGGAGAGAGAAAGAGAAAGAGAGAAAAAAAAATCAATGATGAGAGATAATCATTGATTGGCTGCCTCCTGCATACTCCTTACTGAGGTTTGAGCCCCAAACCCAGGCATGTGCCCTGACTGGGAATCAAAATGTGACATCCTGGCTCATAAGTTGATGCTCAGCCATTGAGGCACACTGGCTGGGCAGGGAATCCTATATTTTTTTAAAGATATAGTGATTTGTCTACACAGTATAAATTGCAAACAAACTGCAAAAAAGTGACCTCATTGGAAGATTCAAATTTGCATTGTAGAATACATTGATATGTGAAAACCCTCTATACCAATAAATAAAATATGTGACCAAAATAAACACATTGAAATAGTTTACTTATTTTTTAAATTTTTATCAGAGTATGAAAGAAATTTTGCCCAAGATAAAGTTAAACATTCACCCTATTTTAATCTTCATTTAAACATGAAACTTAATTAAAGTCACATTATATCTCCCACTATCTACAAGTATATAATGTGACTTTATTAAAGTCACATTATATCTCCCACTATCTACAAGTATATAATGTGACTTAATTAAAGTCACATTATATCTCCCACTATCTACAAGTATATAATGTGACTTTAATTAAGCTTCATGTTTAAGTGAAGGTTAAAATAGGGTGAATGTTAACTTTAACCTTGGGTAAAATTTCTTTCATACTCTGATCAAGTGTAGACATTATGACATTTCTGGTGTCAACATCAATGTCTGAACACAGGATCTAATAAAATAATTAAGGGTTCTTAACCTGAAGACTTGGTTTGTATAGTAAAGACATTTATAACATACATCTTCATATTATATCTATTTATATAATTATGTTTATTATGATACTTTGCCTACTAGTTTATAAATTACTTGACAGAAAAAGCTGGATCATCTCCATAATTATATATGTTTCAGTGTCTTTTGCATTGTTTATGTTTTAAAAAATCTGTGGAATTAAGAAAATTTGAAGTTATTATCTGGAAGAGGTCTATTATTCTAATATATACCTAATACATATCACTAATATTGTATACAAAAACATTTTTAAGTTATTCTCCACCCTTCTATTTTATCCTTTATCCACATACTGGCTCAGTGAAACAAGCACTTCATAAAGTAAATATACTGAACCAGCAATATAAATTACCATTTTCTGGAGAAGAATTAGCATATTCTGATGATCAGTAAGCATTTGCTTTAGCACGTATTTCTCATAAAAGGTAATTCTTTGAGCAAAAGACTACAATGGAAGGTAAAAAAAATTTAAAAATTAAGAAATGCTTTGCTCAATTACTAATTTAAAACTAGTCATGAGATTGTTTTTACTACCAATACTTTCTTTTAAGCAATCCTTTACCCTCCATGCATAGCATAGAGCCTAGCACAAAATAGGCACTTAATGACAAACACCACACATAAACGTTTTACAAAGACATTAGCTTAAATTTTTACTAATGATAATGCCATGCACTGATTTGTTTTTTGCTGAAAAATGAGTTTTGTGTAGTATAAACATATTCCCACCTATGAATAAGCCTGGATGTGTATACATTTTTTTTAAAAGTCATTGAGTTCATTCAGATAACAAAGTGTTTTAGCAAATATTTGCAGCTAAATCCATTTGCAAAATGTCAATTTTACTTCTTACAATACTAAGTATTTATTGTTGTTAATAGCACATAATTGTAAGAATACAGAAGTGTGGTATCTGTAACAACTGAGGTATACAAACTAGAAATCATGAAATTGTAGCAAAAGGATCAATTTTTTTTGTGCTGAAGAATGACATATGAAAGACTGAAAGTGTGGCCATGTTAAGTTGGTCAGGTGCAGAAGGGTGGAGTCAGTTGTGTTAATCTTAAAGGAGGTTGAAAACTGATGATAGAGTAATGAACACTGAAGAACCTAGAGCTTTATGAAGTTACTAGAGGCCCAATGAGCGATATTCGTGCAAGAGCCTCGGCCCCCACACCGCAGAGGCTTGCCTCAGCCCTCACAGCCCTGGCTTCGTCCGAAGGTCATTCGGCTGTCAGGTCTAATTAGCATATTGTGTGTTTATTATTATAGATATTATGTTGTAAGAATCTTCTCTTTCATTTAAAATGGTACGGTTCTTGAATACAAAACAAAAATCTTAATTCTCTTTTAGCTGTTATGATCTTACTCGAATATTCAGGTTTTTTTTCTTTCCATTTGAGTTTTCATAAGCTTTCCAAAACCCTGAATTAAATAATTAAAATCATAAAAAAGTAAATTTTTAAAAAGCTGAACAAGGCAAGTGAGAAGTTATAAACTACAACTATTTCCTAATGAAGAAGAAGGTGTATCTATGTGTCTACATCAAGGTAATTGGGGTCAAGAATATAGTTGTGTGTTTTTTTCTGAAACATTCTGCTCTAAATTTTTTACAAGTTGAAAAAAATTGTTATTTCTGGAACACTGGGACAATCTTTAAAACCCACCACCACCCACAGTACTTCTGCATTGCCTGTGATGGCCACTATAGTCAATGTGGGATAACCAGAAAGGCATCATGTTGTGTTTTTTGTGTTTGTTTGTTTGTTTGTTTTTAAAGATTTATCTTTATTGCTGACAGTATTACACATGTCCCCTTTTTTTCATTATGCTGGCCTAAAACACAATATTGATGCAAAAAGCCCAAAGTGTAAATGCTTACTTTCAAATTATTGATTCAGAACCAGCCAATTGCAATAGAAGTATTAAAAGCATAAAACAGAGGAAGAGGTGCACAAAAACAGAATATAAGTAAAGAAACTTCCTTTATAATTTCAACGTCATCCTAGCCTTACTACCAATGTGTTATTTTCAAAGAAATAGCTGCCTAATATTACTGCTGAAGTTGTAAGTTTCTGATTTTAGAAAGCTACTTTTTATAATATTCTGTTGTTTGGAAAGATGGTTTTACTATAAAATTGCATGCCAAATCTAATACAAAGGCAGAAAATAACATTGTGCAAAACTTTGCCCAAATTTACTAAATTTAGGGGACAGTATTATCTTTTATTCTTTTAAAGAACAAAAGTGATTAGGACACTTCTTTAAGCAAACTTCAACTGTAACAGCATTACCCTCAATTTCAATGTGTTCCTGCTGATCCGATTAAGAAGTGAAGTTACACAGGTGCATTATGTAGTTCACTTTAAAAGGAAAAGCAACAGACTTGATCAAAACATGTCTCCCAAGGCTGCACTGTCAGACAGGACCAGTTTTAGGATACTAACACAAAATGTGAATGAGAACTGCTATTTCCCAGAATTGTTAAATTACTACCTAATAACGTGTATCAGGTGTTCTTTCCATTTTCTTCCTAGTCTAACTCTGTTTGTAAGATTCAATAAAAGGATCCGTAATTTTGACTGCAAATATATCTGGTTTCCTGTTACCACCAACCTAAGTTAATTCTGTGTGTATCGTATATGGTGTGTAGAAGCACTGAGTGTTCTTTTCATAATGGTGCATTACGAAAAATATTTAAAAGTATGACTTAAATAATATCCCCTTTATATCATTAAATAACTCCAGTATTCTTTGAATTGTTGCAGAATAAAACTATCTTTCCAATAAAGAGAACATTAGGTCACATTAGCAAATTTTGCTAAAGAAATACTAATCACATTTATTTCTTCATCTATTATCTATTGTGTACCTAAAATGTGACAGTCCATGTCCTGTGTGGTTGGAATTTAACAACAAACAAAGGAAGACCAAAAAATTGCCTCTCCTCATTGCAGTCATATTCTAGGAGTAGTGAAAAAAAAACTACCATTAAATACATAAGTGAAACATGTGGTAGGGAGGGGTGATATTAGTTTTGTGGAGAAAAAATAGAGTACAAAATAGTTGTAGCATATAGGATAGGAAGAGTGTTGTTTACAAATATGGTTATAAGAAAAGGCCTCCTTTATGTGTCATTCAGTTAAAAACACGAAGGAAGTGAAAGAGATGTCTATGCTGATTTTTTGTGAGAAGAGTATTCCAGGCAGCAGCAAGGGCACAAGCATGTAGTATGCCTAAGTTTCAGGAGCAACCAACATGTGAGGAGATGAGTGACAGGGAGTAAGTTCAGAGAGGTAACAGAGAGATAGACTGTGTGGGACCTGGTAGGTTGTTGGGAGGATTTTAGCTTCCCTTTGAATGAGATGAGAAGTTATTGCAGAGTTTAAAGCAGCGTGTGGAGGATGTCTCATACTGGGTGCAGTGAGAAGAGATTGCTAGAGAACACGTTTGTGATCTGGCTAACCTGTTGCAGCTCTGACAAGCCTCCAGATAAGAGATGATTATGCTTGAACAGGGTGAGTGAAATGATAAGTGGCCATTTTTTTAACAAATACTGAACACAAACCCACAGCATTTGCTGATAGACGGGAGGGTTGGTATGAAAAAAAAGCAATGTGAGGTGGGTGACGCCAGCGTTTTTGGTCTTACTACTCCGAAAGTGGAAATTGCGTTTTCTAAAATAAAGGCTGTGGGGAAAAGAAGTTTTGAAAGGAAATCAGGATTCAGGTTAGGGATACTCTAAGTTGATTTGCCTAGGAACATCTAAATGGAAAATCTGTGCATACAATTTCATATACAACTCCATACTTCACAAGAGGCAAGTTCCTCTTTGAATATTATCAATTCACATATAATTTATAACTCCAAGAGGATAGATGAGATCACAAAAAGAACGAGTGCAAAGAAAAAAGTGGATGGTTCATAAGACTAAGAGTTGGGGAAGCCCAATATTGAGTGATTGAAAAGATAAGAAGGAATAGGAGGGAAAAAACTTAAAAGAGTTGGTCAATGAAGAAGGAAGAAAATAACATTTTCATAATTATTTTAATTGCATATATGATATAGGATATACATTATTTATTATATGTTATGAATGACAGAATTATTTAATTATTTAAATAATGTAAACAATTTAGTTATTTATTACATCAAATATATTTTATAATAGATTATCACATTATTTAGTATATATGCTATATGTTATATAGTATGTGATATATATTATAAGTTATATGTTATATTATATATGCTGTATATATGTTATATGGTTATATGTATATGTTATATATATTATATATATTATATATTAAAACATAAAGACAGAATGTGAAGTTGATGCTGTTTTTCTCCCCTTGAGAAAGTTTTCTCTTTCTCTGTTAAGGAGCCAGGGAAGGGCTATCATCTTGATTCAATCAGGCATTGATGTGCATTAGTGTTTTGTTGCAGTTTTAGTTCAATTTAGCCCCCCTTTGTTTTCTTATGTCTCCAGGACAAGATGTATGTGTGTTTATTGGAGGTCATCTCTCTAGAGGGATCTTGTCTCCTTAGTGCCATCAGTCTGAAAAATATTCATTTTGGCTGTCTCACCTCAACCCCCAGCCTTCTGCATCAGCATCTAAGCACCTAGAAATGTCCTGTGGAGTTGGAGTTCCTTGAGATGCCAAGTCAGCATATTATGCCACAGGGCCCTTACAAGTTGTGATGTTTTCTATTCCCTCAATTGATTATTCTACCCAGACTAAACTACCTTAATCTAACTGATTAAGTCTGACCATCACCCTGCACCCAAATGATCCATCTCAAATTTACCTTAGAAGGGGTTTTTTTCACTGTTATTTTTGTTATTTTGGTTCATCATGTATTCTTCACTTCTGTTTTAAAAAACACAAGTTTTTTTTAATTTAATGTATTTATTATGAAACGCATACATCAGTTTATTACAAATTCAATTAATATATTCATAGCTCCATTTCCATCTTATTGATTTCTTTTGTAATCCTATTTTATTTTTTAAATTTTTTCCTTTATTTATTAAGATATTACATATGTGTCCTTATCCCCTCATTGCCCCCCAACCCCACCACTCATGCCCTCACCACCCTGGTGTCTGTGTGCATTGGTTAGGCTTCCATGCATGCATACAGGTCCTTTGGTTGTTCTCTCCCCCTTATCCCCACCCTCCCCTACCTTCCCTTTGTTTTGTTGTTGTTGTTGTTGTTTGTTTGTTTGTTTGTTTTGTTTTTTAATATATTTCACTGATTTTTTACAGAGAGGAAGGGAGAGAGATAGAGAGTTAGAAACATCGATGAGAGAGAACATCGATCAGTTTCCTCCTGCACGCCCCCTACTGGGGATGTGCCAGCAACCCAGATACATGCCCTTGACTGGAATCGAACCTGGGACCTTTCAGTCTGCAGGCTGATGCTCTATCCACTGAGCCAAACCGGTTTCAGCCTTCCCTTCCCTTTGAGGTTTGATGGTCTGATCAATGCTTCTCTGTCTCTGGATCTGTTTTTGTTCATCAGTTTATGTTGTTCATTATATTCCACAAATGAGTGAGATCATGTGATATTTATCTTTGCTAAGCGAAATAAGCCAGTCAGAGAGAGATAAAAACACAAATTTTTGTTCCTTTTGTTTTTTCTTAGCTGTTGTTATAGGAATATTTTTCTATATCTATGTAACCTGTAACATATTCATTATATTCAGATTCATCAATGTAAATAATATAGCCTTCCTCCATACCAAAAGTTTAGGTCAGGATGGAAGACAATATTACTGCCACAGGCACTAGCTACAGTAATGTTGCTTTTATGTTCAAGGTTGAAAGTTGTAGAAATTAGTAGCATGTACTATTTATAGTACATTCCGAAAATGTAGATGTAATTATACCTCAGAGGTAAGAAAGCATAGTGATTAAGAACTTAGGGTCTACCCTACCCAATTTGTCCCAGTGGATAGAGCACTGGCCCTCAGACTGAAGGATCTCAGATTTAATTCCAGTCAAGGGCACAGACCTCAATTGTAGGCTTGATCCCAGGCTATGATCAGAAGCATGTGGGAGGCAACCAATCAATCTGTCTCTCTCACATCAATGTTTCTCTCTCTGTGTCTCTCGCCCTCCCTTCCACTCTCTCTAAAAATCAAGGGAAAAATATTCTTGGGTGAGGATTAACAACAACAAAAGAACTTGGGATCTAGAGCTGTACTGCCTGAGATCAAAGGACTTCTGGTCATTACTAGCTGTGCAACACCAACAAGCTAATTTATTATCTACTAGAGGCCTGGTGCATGAAATTCATGCACAGGTAGAGTCCCTAGGCCTGGCCGTGATCAGGGTCAATAGGGGCCTTCTTTCCCTGGCTGCTGGCTGCTGGCCAGGGCCTTCCTTCATTCTGGGCCACCTGCTGGTGGTCAGCACAGGTCATAGTGAGTGGTCAAACTCCTAGTTGGTCAAACTCCCAAGGGGACAATTTGCATATTAGCTTTTTATTATATAGGATTAGAGGCCTCGTGCATAAAATTTGTGCATGGGGAGGGGGTGTCCCTCAGTCCGGTCTGCACCTTCTCCAATCTGGGACCCCTCGGGGATCGGGCCTAAACCGGCAGTCGGACATCCCTCTTGCAACCTGGGACTGCTGGCTTCTAACCACTCACCTGCCTGTCAGCCTGATGCCCCTAACTGCTCCCCTGCTGGCCTGATCACCCCTAACTGCCCTCCCCTGCCAGCCTGATCGCCCCCTAACTGCCCTCCCCTGCTGGTCTGATCACCCTTATCTGCTCTTCCCTGCCAGCCTGATTGCCCCTAACCACCTCTGCTTTGGCCCCCACCTCTGTGGCTTTGTCTGGAAGGACATCTGGAAGATGTCCAGTCTAATTAGTCTTTACTAGTATAGATGACTCTGCTGTCCCCTCTATACAATAGAGAACCTAATACTGCTTACCTGCACATATGTATATTAACATAAAATCCTTAGGAAATTGTCTGGCACAAAATGAGTCTTACATAAATATTAATCTTGATCATAACAGCTTCTTTTTGTTTTTGAATAGATATTATTGGCTGCTCCATCTTTCCCAGTTGTTGTTTTTGTTTCATTGGCAGGGATACTCAGAAAGATATTTCTACATATACCACATTTATTTTTAAATCTTATCTTCTTTCCAAAGAAGAAAAATACTTGAAAAATAACTGTTTTTCTAGGTTCAGAAAAAAAAATTAATGCATTTATTCAAGTAGAGTATTTAGATTTCAAATATAATCCCCTTAAAATGAATAACAGAGTATTAATTTTCCTAAATGATAATTACAAAGTTTAAAAGGAATTTATATTTGCTCAATTTATGGGGAATGGACATATGTAAATTAACTAATTATCAAGCCTATAGATTCATAGGTCTATATAGAACAACTACACTATAATATAAGGAAAGGCCAAGGAGAAGAAAGGGAAAATTTACTTTAAGTATTTCCACTAAATATATAAAATCACAATTTTATAAATAAAACTAGAGGCCAAGTGCACAAATTCGGGGTCCAGCCGGCCTGGCCCCAATCAGGGCAGATCGGGGCTGGTCCTGTCAGGAGGAGGAGATGGCGGGAGGTTAGCTGGCTGGCCCACCCCGATTGGGCTGGGGGGAGGAGCCACAGATGATTGGCCGGCAGGCTCCACCCACGATTGGGGTTAGGGGGATCTGTTGAGGGTGGGGCCAGCCATAGGGAGGGGCTGTGGGTAGTGGGCAGCTGGCCCTACCCCCAAATGGGGTAAGGTGTGCCAATTGGGGGGCCAGCAGCCTAGGGGAGAAGCCATGGGTGGTTGACCAGCCAGCCCTGCCCCCGATGTGATGGGGGGGCCAGTCTGGGGTGGGGCCAGGCAGCGGGAGGGGCTGCAGGAGGTTGGCGGGCTGGCCCCACCCCCTATTGAGGTGAGGGGGGCGATCAGGGGTGGGCCGGCCATGGGGCAGGGGCTGTGGGACTATTTTGGTGGAGCAGGCTGATCGGGGACAGGGCTGGTTGGAGGGAGGAGGTGTTTGGCCATAGGCCCACTACTCTTGATCAGGGTGGGAGAGTCCAATCAGGGGCAGGCAGTCAGGGGGGAGGGTCCAGGAGGTTGCCAGCTGTCCCCACCCCCTGATTGGGCCAGTTTGTTGGACACAGTGGGCATCATAGCAACTGGTAGTTATGGTCGTTATGGCCCTTACAGTCACTGGCTTTTTATATATATAGATGTGCATGACATATATGAAATTATAATAGATAGTAGACCAAATGTATATGGTTTTGACAACCTCTTGGCAAATGGAAATTAATATATGTTTTAAATAACTCAGACGCATCATGGCTTCATAGTTTTTCCTTTGCTGATAAAAGACATCATGTTACTTAAATTCATACATGTGTAGGAATATCCCCTGACATTTCTTTAAGCCAATTGTAAAGGCTACAGTTATTTAGAAATAAAAACAAGATAAGGTGTAATTTAATATAGGTTCTAAAAAACAAGAATAATAGGAATGGGTGTAGCAGAGTTTGTTTCTCATATATAATTATATACTATAATTTTCAAGCTATGTAGAGTGAGCTTTATTTTTAAATGTATTTCTTCTTTGGGGAAATCTGAGATTTAATTCTATAAAATTAATATATCTACTATGAAGTAGCTAACCATTTTTACTAAGGCATAAAACCAAAACTTAGGATGAGACAGTCTAAAAACATAAGATGTTGTAAAGAATGATATGCCTTAATTAAAGAAGGTCATCCTGTTTGTTTGAGGTGTCAGGTTCAAGATGTATACACATGAAGTCATCAGATCAAGCAGGTCATTTGGACCAGGATGAGCTCCTGAGGGCATAGCAGATGTTGTAGCTAGATTATTCTCCCAGGTGACCTGTCTTTTTTGCCTAACCTAAGTTATTTTCAAAATTTCAGCTATGGTTTTAAAGTTTTTGTAAATCTTTGCTAGACTGTCTCAAAATCTAGGTACTCCATACTCCATGATCTCCTGGGTCCCTGACCTTGCCACTATCATATTTTATTATAAGTTATAATAAAGTATTGCAATTTTTGTAACAAGATAAATTTTATCACCCTTGTGAACAACTAGAATTAGAATACTGGGATCATCTTTTATTCATTATGTATCAACATAAATTAGCATAGTTTACAATACATAATACTCATTCAGTATATGTTTGTTGATTTGAATAAGACTTTTGATTTCAGTTGTTTTAAATATGCACTTCATGGTTTATCTGTAGAAATATGTTTGGGTAAAAAAAGGCGTCAACATTGGAGCTCCTCACATCTCCGCAGGCACTTTTTCACGGTACTGTGTTCTTGGACTTATTCTTATTCACCAGGCTGTCCCCAGTGCCCTCTTTAGAGTACTAGCATTCATTAATTTTCTTTATATTATTATTCCTTTCTAATAGTTTTCTGGGTAGCTCTTTTTTCCTATGCCTTTGTCTAAAGCACCTCTTTTTTAAATTTTAAAACACTTTATTTTTAAAACAGGTAAAAACACTAAGCTTCTCGACCATTTTGTCAATGTATGAGCTACAAATGCTTGGTCAGCATAAAGTGCTTTTTATATAGCTAATTGATAAAAGAGAAAGATGGTTGCTTCCCACAGGCAAAATAGTGCATAGCTCTAGTTATTTTGCTAGTACTAGTATGATTGTACTTTAATACTTCTATTATAAAAACTTTACCTTATTCCTCTATAACAAGCATCACACTTATGTGGTCATTTTTCAACATAGTTGAGTACATATTAAAATACAGAAACCAATTTCCTTTCCCATCAGTCTCACTCTCTCACTTCTCCCTTCCATCACTAGATATTGCAATTCTATAAAGGGTTTGGGGCTTAATCTTGCAGTCTCAAAAATTTGAATTTATTACTATGTAGAGAAAAACAATTCCCTTTCTTAGGGAGTGGACTCACAATAAACAAGGAAGAAAAGTCTGATTTTTTTACACTATATTTAAAATGTAAAAATTTACAATAAAAATAATAATGTGAAAAAGAATATTTATACTCTTAGAACCAGGTTATTTGTATCCTTACAACACATCTAAGAAGTTGAACAGGAAATATGTAATCATGCATAATATTCTAAGTCAGAATATTTCCCTACTCTTACCGAAGGAAAGATTGCCATGCCAAAATGAACCTTTCTTCCAGCATTAACCTAGGAGAATAAGATTTGGTTGTTAACCAGTCTCCTTACCCCATTTTGGATTTTTAGTGTGTTAATATGTTCATTTGTAATTTTGCTAAGTGAATTAGTACTTTTAATCAGATCATATCTCTTTGAGGGGCTTTAGCAAGCGGTAGTCATGGTTGTTATGGTCCTCTGCTATTTTATAGTTCAACTTCAGAGAAGGTTTTTAATGTTACATTTTATTTTTTTAATATATATTTTATTGATTTTTTTTTTACAGAGAGGAAGGGAGAGGGATAGAGAGTTGGAAACATTGAAGAGAGAGAAACATAGATCAGTTGCCTCATGCATCCCCCTCCCCCTACTGGGGATGTGCCAGCAACCAAGGTACATGCCCTTGACCAGGAATCGAACCCGGGACCCTTCAGTCTGCAGGCCGACGTTCTATCCACTGAGCCACACGGGTCAGGGCTAATGTTACATTTTAATCTAATTATCACATAGAATTTTAAGTATTCAATTTGAGATGCATACTATTTCAAATTGTTGAGAATTATAAGGGGAAGAAAAGGAAAAAAAACACACAAATATTTACTTATTATCTATTTGTTCCATATGTTGCTGGCTGGAAGACTGAGGGAGCTAACTTGCAAGGAATGTGTGCAGTCTGAAGGAACTGATAATAGCCCATAACTCACATCCAGTAAGGAAACAGGCATTTCAGTCCTGCATGGCAAGGAAATGAAGGCCACCATGTAAGATTATCATGTGTGTGATTGATATACAAAGAACTGCACATATTAATGTATACAGTATGATTAACTTGGACATATATAAACTTTATGATAATATTGCCTGTCTATCAGACTTAGCCAACACCCCCTCTACTAATATAAGAACTGCTGCATGGCCTTCAAGAAACTGGTTACTCATTTAGTTTACTACTTCCTCACTACATTGTTGTCCCTTAGACTAAAACTCAGGGATGAACCTATGAAAATAAAGCTTAATCTTTCTTACCAATATTTTTTGCTGACACTTTTATTGATTTTGAATAAAATATTGGCATCTGTATTCTCTTCTCTGTCCAAATGAGTCTTTCCCAGAATATTGTGGGAAATTGTTTTAAATATAAATCTAGGACGAAGATTCTCTGTAATTTCTTCTATGCCAAGACCCACCTGATTTCTAGTTTGATTATGAATTAGGATTAAAATACAACCTAGCTTAATCAATAAGGATTACTCAATGGAACATATTTGGGCATCATGATCCAATTGTGTCGTATCAAAAGTAGATAGTTTTATGTGTGTCTGCTGTTATTTCCATTTATCTTTATTGTTGAAAGTATTATAGATATCCCCTGTTTTTCCCCCATTGACCCCCTCCACTCACCCTCTACCTCAAGCCTTCACCATCTATTGTCTGTGTCCATGGGTTATGCATATATGCATATAATTTCTTTGGTTAATCTCTCCTCCACTTCCTTCTGTGATTCACCAGTCTGTTCCATGCTTCCATATTTCTGATTCTACTTTGTTTGCCAGTTTATTCTGTTCATTAGACTCCATGTATAATTGAGATCATGTGATAGTTGTCTTTCTCTGACTGGCTTATTTCACTTAGCAAAATACTCTTCAGGTCTCTCTATGTTGTCTCAAAGGGTAAGAGATCCTTCATTTTCATAGCTGCATAGTATTCCATGGTACCAAAACTTTTTTTAATCCACTCATTTACTGATGGTAGCTTAAGCTGTTTCAGATTTGAGATATTATAAATAGTGAATATATGAATATAGGGGTGCATATATTCTTTCTGATTGGTGTTTTGGGATTCTTAGGATACATGTCTAGAAGTAGGATCACTGGATCAAATGGCAGTTCCATTTTTAATTTTTTGAGGAAACTCCATACTGTTTTCCATAATGGCTGCAACAGTCTGCATTTTCATCAGCAATGTACTAGGGTTCTCTTTTGTCCACATCCTAGCCAGCACTTGTCATTTGTTGATGGTAGTCATTCTGACAGGTGTGAGGTGATACCTCATTGTCATTTTAATGTGCATCTCTCTGATGATCAGTGACTTTGAAGATTTTTTCAAATGTCTCTTGGCCATCTGAATGTCCTCTTTGGAAAGTGTCTATTTAAGTCCTTTGCCCAGTTTTTTAATTGGGTTGTTTATCTTCCTTTTGTTAAGTTGTATGAGTTCTTTGTATATTTTTTTAAAATTAACCCCCTATCAGATGTATCATTGGTAAATATCTTTTCCCATACAGTGGACTCCTTTTTTATTTTGTTGATGGTTTATTTTGTTATGAAGAAGCTTTTTTATTTTGATGTAGTCCTATTTATTTTTTTCCTTTGTTTCCCTTGCCCTAGGAAATGTATTGGCAAATTTATTAGTGTTGGGAAAGATGTCAGAGATTTTGCTGCCTATTGGTTTCTTCTGGATTTTTATGGTTAAAGGACTGACATTTAAGTCTTTTACCCATTTTGAATTTCTTGGGTATGGTTTAAGTTGGTGGTCTAGTTTTATTTTTTTCATGTACCTGTCCAATTTTCCCAACAGCATTTATTGAAGAGAACATCATTATTCTATTGTATGCTTTTGTCTCCTTTGTCAAATGTTATTTGGTTGTAATGGCTTGGGTTGATTTCTGGGTTCTCTGTTCTGTTCCATTCATCTACTAGTATGTGCCTGTTCTTGTACCAGTACCAGGCTGTTTTGATTACAATGGTCTTTTAGTATAATTTTATATCCAGTATTGTGATCCCTCCTACTCTGTTCTTCTTTCTCAAGATTGCTGTGACTATTTGGGGTCTTTTTTGATTGCATATAATTTTTTAGAGTATTTGTCCTAGATATGAAATATACCATTGTTTGTTTTTAATAAGGGTTGCATTGAATCTATAGATTGCTTTGGGTAGTATGGATATTTTAAAAATGTTAATTCTTCCAATCCATGAACATGGTATCTTCTCTCATTTGTTTCTTCTATTTCTTTTTCTAATGCCCTAGACTTTTCTGAGTACAGGTCTTTTGAAGCTCACTGAGTAGCAGATGCCATAAGCAAAGCTCACCCTCCCAAGCTAAAAAGTTTATGGACAGGAAGTTATTGTTGAAATTAAATGGTGACAGACATATCCAAGGAATATTGTGGGGATTTGATTCCCTTTATGAACCTTGTGTAAGATGACTCTTCTATTGCAGATGGTAGCTAGTGGACAGTAGAACAATATTAGAGTGGTAGTAATACAAGGAAACAGTATCATCACTAGAAAGCCTTGGAGAGCGTATAAAGAATGGCTGTGTTCACCAGATAAATCAACTGCTTCCACATGTCACCTTTCCACAGCACTGTTTTTACTACAATATGAAAATTGAGTTGTGTCCATTTTCACATTGAACTTTTTGTTAAATCAACTTTTGTATTGGTCATTAAAAAATTAGATAGGTTTTCCCTCTTCAAACCCTAAAAGAATAAAAAGAGCAACATTAATTTTTATATGAGAATATTGGGGCTCACAATGTTAAATCATACATGTACTTATAGTCTGGCCAAGTACTAACAGCTTTCTTTAAACACAACCAATTAAAAAATAATAATGCAAAACATCAGAATCTAATATCCTAAAAATATTATAACATGAGATGTTAATTGATGTTAAAAAGATGTTAATTGATGTTAAAATAAACAGAGTATTTCCTAACCATGGAAAGAATCAGAATAAGAAAGTTCTGCTTTAATGTTGGTAAAAGTGTGCCCCCCAAGGCAAGATTCTAAGATATTCTCCAAAGAAGCTATCACATAAATGCCATTACAACAGGGAAAATATCACAACCAACAAAGATCTCAACCCTGTTTTCTCGCATTGCTTCCAAATGCAAAGCTACAATGAAAACTTAGCTCCCATATTCATTGATTTAAATGTTGGTCTTTTAAAATTATCTCTCAGAATCTTTGAATCAAACACAATTACTTCTTCTTATATGGAATTTATTAATATACATTGGCTAGCTTAATTTTTATATCCCCTCCTTCTAGTGATATCCAGCACTGTTTTCTGATTCATCATGTAATCTTGCATCAGCCTAAATCCAGAACTGAAAAATGAATGTTTTATATATTTACTATGCTCTTACTAAATGCTGATTTGGCATGAGGAAGCTAACTCATTTCTGTTAAACCACTATAGCCATATATTCCTTGCATAAGTTCTATTTTTCACACATAGAATGCTTATTTATATGTGAACCATTAGTTTTAAGAATCAGTTTATTTCAACAAATATTTCTTTTCCATCTACTATGAGAAAAACACTCTGGTGGGTGATAAGTAACCATATGTGTCAAGAACCTCACTGTCTCTACAGAGCACACTGGGCACACCCACTATGACAATTATACTCCTGTCCTGTGTCTATACTATCCTGGTTAGAACAAGGAGCAGGAAATCCAGGAGGGCAGAGCTATCACTGCCCCAAAGGAAAAATTAATTTTTCATGTAACCATCCTAACCCTCATATCCTGGTGTCACTTATCTCTGCTGTCCTAGGATATTAGTCTGTCTGTGTATATTCTTGTTATCCAATGTTTTATAACACATTAACCTAACGTGTCTTCCTCTTCCTCAAATGTGACTCAGGATCCAAAATTACCTTTTGTTTAATCCCTACAACTATCAGTCCCACCTTCCAATTGCCTGAGTTAGAGCTCATGTGTTAGCCTGGACATAGCATAGGCTCTGGCATAAAAAAAGAAATGGTGACCTTTGTATTAGTAAAACCATGTTAGCATTCCAAGAACTTTTCTTGTACAAATTATTATTACAGTATCTGTAAAATGTGCGTTAAAAACTTATATGATGATACACTAACCTGGCAGGGGAGATACCATGATCATGAAGGTGATTTTTCCAGGGCGAGGTTTATCCATTGCACTCCGGATGTGCTGACCTTGTGGTTTCCCCAAATGTGAGAAACTCAACTGCATAATTTGTGGTAGTGGGGGACTGCATTCACGCTCTCCCCTTAAAAAAAAAAAAAAAGGAAAAAAAAAACTTATATGATAAGTGGAATTTACATGTTATAAACTGTGTATCTAATTTTCTCATTTTTAAAAATCACACGAAGAAGTCTACAAAGTATTATAATCATTATACTGAAGAAACTGAGACCAAGAAAGATTAAGTGACTTGTTCAGCACCACCGTGTAATTAAGAACAGAGTCAATGTAGGTCTTTTTAGATTCAGGGATGTACGCCTTTATCACACTGTGCTGAAAACACAAGCAAGTCCTGATGCTTCCGTTTTCTGTCTCCACATTCTCTCCATCCGGTTGACTCTACACAAAGAAGCCTCATTTCCTCCTTTCTCTTCAGGCACTCAGTTTCTGTTCTGGTTGTGTTTGTGTTTATTTAAAACTCTCTCTTATCCTTGGGATTTGCTCTGGCTGGATATTTTACCATAGACTATGTTTTCTAAAGGGTTTACTGCAGTTTAGGCTAAAGCTCAAATTTCAATAAAATCCGTAGAAAACAGGTAGAACTGAAAACAGGCAATCATGCCATATTTCCTTAAGACAATGCTTATTTTTAAGAATGAACATGTAATTCTGACCAATGAAACATGAGAGGAAATGGGCTTGAAAGGATTCTGAGACATTGTCCTCACTCTTGATAAAGAACAAAAATACATGTTACTCTCCCTGTCTTTAGATATTGCTACCTAAATGTAACACTTGGATCTCCACCAAACCAAAAGTCTTCCACCAAGAATGGCAGAGGAGCAAGGTGGAAGTACTTAATGGTGCCATTAATCTGATGAGTGAATTAAATCTGGAAACACCTTATCTTTGAACTTTGATAGATGCAATAATAAATATCCATATTGCCGGGTCAGTGTGGCTCAGCGGTTGAGAATCGACCTATGAACCTATGGTCAAGGTTCAATTCCAAGTCAGGGCACATGTCTGGCTTTTGGCCTTGATCCCCAGTAGGGAGTGTGCCAGACCTTACTGATTAATGATTATTTTTATCATGGATGTTTCTATCTCTCTCTTCCTCTCCCTTCCTCTCTGAAATCAATAATATATATATTTTAAAATAAACAAATAAATAAATACCCTTACTGATCTAATTGGTTTTCGTGTAGTTTCCAATAGCTGCAGCCATAGCACCGCAAATTGATATAGTTAGTAGGAGCCTTACTAGGATATCATGCCCACGGAAGCACGGCTACTCATGCTAATGTACAAAACTGATATTTTATTACTCCAAGGAAAACTGTTTTGAACAATTTAGAGAAAAGTAGCACATTTCATTCTAAATCATATTTTTTCTTAATCAATTGATCCTTCACATTGCAGTCACAATGATAACATATAAACGAAATCTCTTCAAGTTAAAATTCTCATAAGATTTTCCAAGCCTGTCACTTAAGCAGAGTTTCTCACTCATGGTTGAACATTTTAATAACTTGGGGAGATTTTTAGAAATAATAATGCCTGATTTTCCCCCAGAGATTCTGACACACTTGGTCTGGGTGTGTCCTGGGTATCATGATTTAAATGTGCATCGAAGGTTGAAAATCTCTTTCCTAGAGATTAACTCAATTACATTAGGGTGAGGCCTGGAAGTTATATGCTTTTTATTTTACTTAATGTATCCAGGTGCTTATAAATTAGCCAGGATTGAGAAACATGGACTTATGAGGAAAAGTATAAATTACTTACATAGATATAATACATTTTATTTTCTATCTTCACATACTTTCAAAATTTCTCCCTTTATAAGGACTACTCCCTCAGTCTCTGTTCCGGTTACTCTGTATCAATAATTTTATTCCGCTTCATGTAACAGAAGAACTAAAAAGCAGGGGCTTGGACAGAATAGAAATGTGTCTTTTTCTCCTATTTAGAAAAAAAGTTTTAAGGTATGCATTGATGGCTCTAAATTGTTATCAGAGTTCCACACAAACCTGAATTTTATACCTCACTGGCCAGAACTTAATCATATGGATAAATCCAGCTACAAAGGAGACTGACCACATTGCCCTTACAAACAAAATCAGTACTAAAATAAATGGGAAACAGAGATACTGGTTGGCAACTAGCCCTGTATACCAAACCACATAAAATTTCCCCAAACAGCATGATTCTTGTGTCCCTATGTGACTTTATTCAACTCTCAAGCAATTACTGGCCTTTCAAATCTCAGCTCAACTTTCAGATTAACTACAAGACTCTCTACACCCCTACTTCATGTAAAATTGATTATTCTACCCACTTCCTTATACAAACCTATCTCACCACTGAAGAAATTGCATTGCATTTATATATTTACACCATCCTCTCTCCTTAAAGAACTGCAAGCTTATTGAGGACAAAGAGAGTTTTAAGATATAAGTAATTCCAGCATTTAAAGATACTGTAACTGTATTACTGGGGGTCAAACCTGGCTCTACAACTTATTCTCTGTATGTAAAATTGAGGGAAGTTAAATAAATCTCAGTATCTCAGTTTCCCTATCTGTAATTTTATATTTCAGTAAAATAAACCGTACATATTTAATAAAGTTCTTAGGAGGGCGAAATGACATAATAAACATAAAGCACTTAGAATAGTCCCTGGCACGTTGCAAGTGGTGTACAATTAGAAGTTAAAAAATTTAAAGCATTCCCTAGCATGAAATAATGCCAGATTTACTGAATAAGTGAATCTTCCTTGTGTACTGACTTTCAAGTTTTAAACTATGAAGAGATTTATGTGAGAGGGACACAGAAGCATGAGACATTTTCTTTATAATACAGAAGCAAAGGATATACTTGGAATGAAAATGCTCCCTCTAATGTGACACGTTATGTGAGTGAGGCCTCAAATCCCTGGAGTACATTATAAATGATGCCACTCATAAAAAGTAAAACTCATTGAGAGAAATTGACAGTAATAGGAGGAAGGTTCATGAAGAAGGTGCAGTTCAAGCTGTATATTAAAGGATGTACAGAGAGACACCAGAGAAAATCTAGTGTGCTATGTTTTTTGAGAAGTTGAGAACAGTCTGACTGGAACAGAACTTTCAGCCTGAGATAAAAATGCAACAAAAAATATTTAACAAGCCACTTATTATATCTGAAAAATGTTCCAGTCACAGTGTTAGGTGTTTTCCTGCTAGTTCTAAGGAAAAATACAGATAGTACAAGATGATAGATATAAGAGTTCTAAAAGAAATGACAAGAATATAAATTTAATGCAGATGAGAAATTTCATGATGAATGTGGTGTATAAAAAGATTATGATGATCCTCCCTGGCCAGTAAAACTCAGTTGGTTGGAACATGGTCCCATACACCAAAAAGTGATGGTTTTGATTCCCAGTCAGGGCACATTCCTAGGTTTTGGGTTCAATCTTGGTTGGGTCATGATCAATGTTTCTCTCATACTTCGATGTTTCTAGATTAAGATGTGATGATGTGCAGGAGCATTTGAGGGAAGGACAGTCTAGAATCAAGAAAGACATCTGAGACAGAATACCTTTAATAAAATGCATTAGAACACATAGACATAGTACACCAAGTGCATTTGTCTCAGAGCATTAATTTCCCCATGTAGACAAGCTCCTGAAATGCAGTTGGTCTAAAAGATCTTTTCAAAGCATTTTATGAAATATCTGGAAAAAATATTTACTTTGACAACACATTTACATTCATTTTTGTAATCGACATAACGTGACATTATTTATTTGGAGATTGTGAAGATGGCAATTATCTCTTTCCCCAGGTTGATGACTATCTGAAGATTTATCTACATTGAACAGATAGTTTGAATTGAATAAATATGTGGGAGGAGTTCCTATTTGAGCTTCCTCAATAGATGTGTATTGTTGCTAAAACTCATGCTTTGATACTTGATTTTAAAAACTGTCTTTATATGGAAGCACGTCCTTTTTGGGAGGTGTTTTTTTTGCAATTTCCCCAATGTCTCTGTAGTTGTTATATATATATAGAGAGAGCCTGAACTGGTTTGGCTCAGTGGATAGAGCATCGGCCTGTGGACTGAAGGATCCCAGGTTGAATTCTGGTCAAGGGCATGTACCTTGGTTGCAGGCACATCCCCAGTAGAGGGTGTGCAGGAGGCAGCTAATCGATGTTTCTCTCTCATCGATGTTTCTAACTCTCTATCCCTCTTCCTTCTTCTCTGTAAAAAATCAATAAAATATATTAAATAAAAAAACAAACAAACAAAAGTGAGATTACATAAACTAATGCCAATAAGAAGTCAGAATAGAAAGTCCCAGACCCTCCTACTACCAATAGAGACATTGATTCAACAATACATGCACCAGTTTTCTTTGTGAGAAATCATAAATCGGTTATAAGACTCCTGTACCCCACAGAAGTGCAAAACCAGCTAACTCATAGCTAGAAGGAAAAATGTTGGCATCTTCATACCATTGTCCATCCCGTAGTGTAGTGCTACATGTCCAGGAGAAAATTCCTGGCTCTCAGCTGTTTCATGGAGAGGGAAAGAGAAGACTGAACCATACATTCAATATAGTAACTTTTCTGGGGAGTTGCTTAAGGGACTAGCTTCTGTCCAGCCTATCTTAGAGCACAGACAGAACCCAGTACACCATAGAAACCTGATGGCCACTGAGAAGAAAAAAGATCAGGGCAGTATGCTGCTGCTCCAGAGTCCCATGGCACAAGACACAGAGGCCAATATAGCTCATAGGTCTTCCCTCAGGAGGAAAGGAGAGTGGAGTACACACCCAGCATTCTGTTTGTCAGGGGGCTATCTGAGGAACCAGTTTCTGCATAATTCAACTTGGATCACTAAGGGGACCTTCCTATACTATAAGCCTCAGGGCCTCTGAAAATAAAAATGGTAGGGTGACTTATTGCTGCTTCAGAGGACCAGTGACACAGCAGGCAGACACCAAGGGGAATAAGAGATTATGAGCTCCCTTGAAAAAGAGACTGGTAATACTTCTAATTAGGAATCTTCGAGTGCAAAGAAACCATATCCACAGAAAAACTTTGAGAGGCCTCCTGCATCTCTAGCTGGGCTGTATGGTGAAAGTCTTAGCCTATAAGAAGTCCATAAAAACTAAGAAAATGGTTCTTTTTTTTTTTTCCCTGTACCAACTATATATGCTAATAACATACATTTTTCTTCATCTCTTCTTCTTTTTTGTGTGTCATTAATCTTTATTATTGAACATATTATGGATATCCTTCCACCCTGCTCCTGTCTCCAGGCCTTCACCACACTATTGTCTGTCCATGGGATATACATATATATATATATATATATATATATATATATATATATATATATGCCTAATCGACCATTATGACCAAATGACTGGAATGACCATCAACCAGTCACTATGACATGCACTGACCACCAGGGGCAGACACTCAATGCAGGAGCTGCCCCCTGGTGGTCAGTGTGCTCCCACAGTGGGAGCACTGCTCAGCTGACCAACCCATCCCAGCAGCCCATTATCCAGGCAGCAGCCACTCAGTCCCCCAGTCGCCCTGCAGATCCAATCTCCAGAGAACAGGCCAGGCACCAATGGACCAGCACCGCCAGCATGATCCCAACAATACCACTGGCCTCTGGAAGTTGGCTTCAGGCACCATGGCCACTTCCCTTCCCTAGATGCTCCACAAGGAAGAAAGGATATAAAAGTGGCCATCCAGGTGGCTCTCGACAACCAGCACAAATGTCAGTGGGACAGATCTGGATCCTGGGCTGGAAAGGGCATCCCACCACCTGCTTGGAGGGCTAATCGTGTCCAGGCCCCCCTCCACGCCCATTGGGACCCCATCCGTACATGAATTTGTGCACTGGGCCTTTAGTATGCACATAATTTCTTTGGCTAACCTCTTCCCACTCCCCTCCCCATTTCCCTCTGAGATTCATCACTCTGTTCCATGCTTCCATGTCTTTGGATCTATTTTGTTAACCAGTTTATTTTGTTCATTAGATTTCACATATGAGTGAAATCATGTGGTATTTGTCTTTCTGTGGCTGGCTTATTTCACTTAGCATAATACTCTTCAGATACCTCCAGGCTATCTCAAAGGGTAAGATATCCTGCTCTTCCCTATGAAGCTGTTCGGTCCAAGACTTTTCTTTGCTGGAAGTTTTTTGAATACTACTTTAATTTCATTAGTGTTTGTTTTCTTTTCTTTTTTATTTTGGTCTATTTAGATTGTCTGATACTTCCTGATTCAGTGTTGGAAAATTGTGTATTTCTAGGCATTTATCCATTTCATCAACATAGTCCAGCTTGTTGACATATAATTGTTCATAGTATTTTCTTGCATTTTGTTGTATTTCTTTGGGGTCAGTTGTTTCTTCACCTCTTTTTTTTTCTGATTATATTTATTTCATCCTCTGTTTCTTGTTGAGTCTGGCTAGAGGTTCACCAATCTTGTTTATTTTTTCAAAGAACCAACACTTGATCTTTTATACTGTGTGTTTTCTTAGTCTCTATACCATTTATTTCTGCTCTGATCTTTATTATTTTCTTCCTTCTACCTACTTTGGACTTTTCTTGTTGTTCTTGTTATAATTCTTTTAGTTTAGGGTTAAATAGTTTATTACTTATTTTTCTTATTTATTTATTTTTTTAGGTCAAGGCACATTCCTTGTGGCATTCTAGATTATATGATTACTTTTATAAAAAACGTCCAACAGATCAAGGAGAAAAATGGTGGCAGAATAGACAGACGTGTTCCGAGCCTTGTCCCAGAGCAGAAAGAAAGAACAGCTGAGGGTCGCACGAGGAGTGTTTGTTGGCAATTTAAGGGACAGCTAAACTCCAGGAGAAGGTGGGGGACTGCTAGACAGGGTTCCCCTGACTGGGCAGCCCCCACTGCGGCTGGGTCCCCTCTCAGAGCTATGGGCTCGGACAAGGAGACCGCACCATCTTGATAGGGAAAGTGAAGCTTATGGTAAGCCTGAAAATCCACAACTGCAGCAACCACCGAATAGCTGCGAGCCCCAGAACACCGGTCCCCAATTGGTGCAAACACGCAGATTCAAAGGAGCTCTTCATTCCACCACAGAAAGTCAGATTTCGCCTGGGGTAAGGTGAGGTCTCTGGTCCTGGTGGGAGAGAGAAATGTGAGTTTTGCAGGAGCTGGAGGACCAGGGAAATCTGTGCCTAGAAAAATCCATGGCTGTTGGGGCTGGCGTGATCCATGAATGTGGAAGGGGGTCCTCAGAGCTGCTAACAGAAGGGATCTCTAAAAAGCAACCCATTTTGATCTGATGTGCAGAGAGACAGCCTAAGAATTTCAAAGGTGTGCCAGCTGCTTAGACTTGCACGCAGACCCATTGTTCGCACACTTGGGCTTTTTCCTGTTCAAATCCTTGCTTCTGATTACTAAGCCCAATACATAGGATCACCCAGTTGGGGACACCCTGAGAGATTGCAGGGGAAAGTTGTTTTTCTGGAACCTGGCTGTCGGAGCAGGGAGTAATGGTCAGAGAGGCGGCTCTGAGGCAGCCTACTCCCACAAACCAGTATTGAGTGCCACAGGGAAAGAAAGATCTAAATACAGCAAGAGAGGCAAATAGATATGGAAGTCAATCCAGAAACACTGCCACTCAGGGGCTGAATCACAAATTGACTCTTGTGTAATCAAAAATAAAGGAATACGAGAAATTAAGACACCGCCTGCTTAAAAATCAGGACTGGCTTACAACATTGAGGAACAGTGGAATGCAGGGAACTGCAATACTGTCCAGACTGAGAAGCAGGTGTGCCAAAAAGAACAATAGAGGAAGTGAATGACCTTCACTACTGCACATTATTTATATATATTTTTTTTTCATTTTTTGCATCTTTTACTTAAGAAACTAATTTTTTCTTTTTTCCTCACTTGATTTTACCTTTTTAATTATTACAATTTTATTTTTAATCAGTATTATTACTACCACTATTATATCTTTTTTTTAAGTGTCATTTTATTTTCTCTTTATTTTACTTTGGGATTAGTTTTCTATATTCTATTTTCATCTTTCCTTTAGCATCGTTTTACTCTATCGCAACTCTACCTTTATGCCATCACTATCTTCCTAACCTTTCCCGTTTTGGTGTCCTGTTTATCTTACCCCTTTCCTGCTTTAGATTTTCCCTATTCTTTCTGTTTACTCCCTGTTAAAATTTCACCCTACTTATATATCTATTTTCCAATACCCTGCTCCAAGTCCATACACACCTCTCTCTTTGCTGTCTTAACTATCCAAAAAATTGTTTTTTCTCTATGTCCTTTTGTTGTTGTTTGCTTGAATGTTGATTATATCGAATTTTTATGCTTTTTTTGTGAGATTGCTTTGCTTATTCTTTTTTTGTTGTTGTGGTTTGTTTGTTTTAATTTGCTTTGTTTTTGTTTGTTTTTTGCTTCTGTTTTCCCTTGCCTCGCTTGATATTAGTTGGTGTTGTACTTTTCATTAATCCCCAGGTACTTGTTGCTGGCATTTGCTGGGGTTAGTGGCTGTTCTATTGGAGTTTTCTCCCATATATATAGTTTGTTCCCTTTTTCCCTCTTAGTTTCTTTCTTATTTTTTTTTCTTTTCCCAATTTCCTTTGACACTCTTTTTTTTATTTCTTTCTTTTTCCTCTTCTTCTTTCTCTCCTATCCCCTATTTTGCCTTTCTCTGGTGGTCACCTTTATTGAAGGTTATTAATATCATGAATACATTTCTGTTCAGTACCTTGTGTGTTGTACCTGATTGTGTTGCATTTTGTGCCTTTAAGTCAACGCAGGAGAGAGAAAACTACATAACCAGACATCCAGAGAAGAGAGAACATGGGGAGACAAAGAAAGAGCCAGCACATGAAAGAAAAGCAGGCATCACCAGAAAAGGAAGTAAACAAAATAGAGGCAAGCAACCTGCCAGAGAAAGAATTCAGAGAAATGGTCATATAGTGGCTGAAAAGAATGGAAGACAAATTCAACAATATGAGTAAGAACCAAGAGGAAATGAAGAAGAACCAAGAAGAAATGAAAAATGACATTGCTGCTAGAAGGAACTCAATAGAAAGCTTTAAGAGTAGACTAGAAGAAGCAGAGGACCGCATTAGTGAGCTATAAGAGAAGATGGAAAAAATACACAAGTAGAGCAGCTTATAGAAAAAAAAAATTAAAAAGCAGGAGGAGAGCCTAGGGGAACTTTGGGACAACATGAAACAAAACAACATCCGCACAATAGGGGTTCCAGAAGGAGAGGAAACTGAGCAAGGAATAGAAAACCTGTTTGAAGAAATAATGACAGAAAACTACCTTAATATAGGGAAGAAAAAACCCATCCAAATCCAAGAAGCTCACAGAGTCCCAAGCAAAATGAACCCCAAAAGGCCAATGCCAAGGCACATTATAATGAAATTGGCAAACACCAACGAAAAAATAGAATCTTAAAAGTGTCCAAAAGTAGACAGAAAGTTACATACAAAGTAACCACCATCAGACTAGCAACTGATTTCTCAACAGAAATTCATCAGGCCAGAAGGGAATGGAATGAAATATACAAAGTCATGCAAAGGAGGGGTCTGAATCCAAAAATACTGTACCCAGCAATGCTATCAATCAAAATTGAAGGTGAAATCAGGAGCTTCACAGACAAAAAAGGACTAAGAGAATTTATTACCACCAAACCAGCAATGCAAGAAATGCTAAAGGGTCTGCTGTAAAAAAAACAAAAAAAAATAAATAGGAAGCAAAGAAGGAACACAGGGGTAAAGAATAAAAATGGCAACAAATAAGTACCTATCAATAATAAGTTTAAATGTAAATGGACTAAATGCCCCAATCAAAAGACATAGGGTAATGGATTGGATAAGAAAAGAAGACCCATATATCTGCTGTCTACAAGAAACCCACCTCAGAAAAAAATATGCACACAGACTGAGGGTGAAGGGATGGAAAAAGGTTTTCCAGGCAAATGGAAATTAAAAAAAAAAAGGTGGGGTAGCAATACCTATATCTGACAAATTATATCTCAAAGTGGAGGACATAACAAGAGATAAGGAAGGCCACTTCATAATACTAAAGGGAGCAATCCAACAAGAAGAAAGAACTGTGGTAAACATATATGCACCCAATACAGGAGCACCCAAATACATAACAAAACTCCTGGAGGATATCAAGGGAGAGATTAGCAGCAATACAATCATAGGACCCCACTATCACCATTCAATACCCCACTATCACCATTGGACAAATCCTCTAAACAAAAAATCAGCAAAGAAACTTCAATCTTAAATGACTCACTAGACCTGATGGAATTAATTGACATCTTCAGAACATTTCACCCCAAAACCACAGAATATACATTCTTCTCAAGTGCACTTAGGTCATTTTCAAAGATAGACCACATGTTGGGACATAGGCAAAGTCTCTTCAAATTCAAGAAGATAGACATCATATCAAGCATCTTCTCAGACAAGAGTGGCATAAAACTGGAAATCAACTACAATAAAAACAATTCAAAGAAATCAAACCCATGGAGACTAAACAGCATGCCATTAAACAATGACTGGGTTACCAGAGAGATCAAGGAAGAAATAAAAACATCATGGCAACAAATGACAATGAAAACACAACAATCCAAAATCTATGGGACACAGTGAAAGCAGTCTTTAGAGGGAAGTTCATAGCTCTACAAGCATACTGCAAAAAACAAGAAACAATGGTAATAAATTACCTAACCCTACAACTCAAAGAGTTAGAAATAGAGCAACAAGAAAAGCCCAGCATAAGCAGAAGGAAGGAAATAATAAAGATCACAGCGGAGATAAATGAAATTGACACAAAAGAAACAATACAAAAGATCAACAAAACCAAGAGTTGGTTCTTTGAAAGGATAAATAAGATTTATGAACCTCTAGCCAGGCTCACCAAGAAGCAAAGAGAGAGGACCCAAATAAACTATATCAGAAATGAAAGAGGTGAAATAACAACAGATCCCACCAAAATACAAAGGATTGTTAAAAAATACTATGAACAACTCTATTCCAAAAAACTGGACAACCTGGAAGAAATGGACATATTGCTAGAAAAATATAACCTTCCAAAACTCAATCAGGAAGAATCTAAACATCTCAATATGCCAGTAACTACGGAAGAAATTGAAGCAGTCATCAAAAAGCTTCCAGCAAACAAAAGCCAGGGACCAGATGGCTTCACAGGGGAGTTTTACCAAACATTCAAGGATGAACTAAAACCTATCCTCCTCAGACTATTCCAAAAAATTCAAGAGGAAGGAAGACTTCCAAACTCCTTCTATGATGGCAGCATCACCCTAATACCAAAACCAGATAAAGACAACACAATGAAAGAGAATTACAGGCCAATATCCCTCATTAACGTAGATGCCAAAATCCTCAACAAAATTCTAGCAAATCGGATCCAGCAGTACATCAGAAAGATCATACACCATGACCAAGTAGGATTTATCCCAGGAATGCAAGGATGGTACAATATCCGCAAATCAATAAATGTGATACATCACATAAACAAATTGAGAGATAAAAATCACATAGTCATAGTAATTGATGCAGAAAAAGCCTTTGACAAAATCCAACAGCCTTTCTTGATAAAAACTCTCAACAAGGTTGGTATAGAAGGATCATACCTCAACATAATAAAAGCTATATATGATAAACACACAGCTAACAACATACTCAATGTGCAAAAACTAAAACCATTTCACCTAAGAACAGGAACAAGACAGGGATGCCCACTCTCACCACTCCTGTTCAACATAGTACTGGAAGTATTAGCCATTGCGATCAGACAAGAAGAAATAAAAGTCATCCAAATTGGAAAAAAGAAGTAAACTGTCCTTACTTGCAGATGACATCATATTGTACATAAAAAAATCGAAAGACTCCATCAAAAAACTAACAGACTTAATAAATGAATTCGGCAATGTAGCAGGATACAAAATTAATGCCAAGAAATCTATGGCATTTCTATACACCAATAGTGAACTTACAGAGAGAGAGACTGAAAAAGCAATCCCATTTACCATTGCACCAAAAAAATTAAGATACTTAGGAATAAACTTAACCAAGGAGTTAAAAGACCTATAAGTGGAAAACTACAGGACACTGAAAAAAGAGAGGAAGATGTAAACAGATGGAAGAACATACCATGTTCATGGATTGGGAGAATCAACATCATTAAAATGTCCTTACTACCCAAAGCAATCTATAGATTCAATGCACTCCTCGTTAAAATACCAATAGCATATTTCACAGACCTAGAAAGAACTCTTCAAAAATTCATCTGGAATAAAAAAAGATCCTGAATAGCCACAGCAATCCTGAGAAAGAAGAATAAAGTAGGAGGGAGCTCAATACCAGATTTCAAACTGTATTACAATGCCACTGTTCTCAAAACAGCCTGGTACTGGCACAAGAACAGACATATAGATCAATAGAATAGAATAGAGAACCCAGATATAGACCCAAACCACTATGCTCAATTAATATATTTTTTAAAATATATTTTATTGATTTTTTTACAGAGATGAAGAGACAGGGATAGAGAGCTAGAAAAGTTGATGAGAGAGAAACATTGATCAGCTGCCTCCTCCACACCCCCTAACTGGGGATGTGCCTGCAAACAAGGTACATGCCCTTGACCGGAATTGAACCTGGGACCCTTCAGTCTGCAGGCCGACGCTCTATCGACTGAGCCAAACCGGTTAGGGCTATGCTCAATTAATATTTGACAAAGGAGGCATGAACATACAATGGAGTCAAGATAGTCTCTTAAATCAATGGTGTTGGGAAAATTGGACAGATACTTGCAAACAAATGGAACTAGATCACCAACTTACACCATACACAAAAATAAACTCAAAATGGATACGGGACTTAAACATAAGATGGGAAACCATAAAAATACTAGAAGAATCCACAGGCAGCAAAATCTTAGACATATGCTGAAAGAACTTCTTCACTGATACCACTCCTAGGGCAATGGAAGCTAAAGAGAAAATAACAAATGGGACTACATCAAAATAAAAAGCTTTTGCACAGCAAAAGAAACCATCAACAAAACAACAAGAAACCCCACTATATGGGAGAACATATTTGTAAATGTTATCACTGATAATGGTTTAATCTCCAACATCTATGGGCAGCTTAAACAAATTAATAAAAGGAATATAAAGGATCCAATAAAAAAATGGGCAACGGACCTAAATAGAATCTTTTCTAAAGAAGACAGAAGGCAGGCCAAGAGACACATGAAAACATGCTCAAAGTCACTAATTATCAGAGAGATGCAAATCAAAACGACAATGCGGTATCATCTCACACCTGTCAGAATAGCTATCATCAACAAATCAACAAACGACAAGTCCTGCCAAGGATGTGGAGAAAAAGGAACCCTCGTGCACTGCTGGTGGGAATGCAAACTGGTGCAGCCACTGTGGAGAACAGTATGGAGTTTCCTCAAAAAACTAAAAATGGAACTCCCATTTGACCCAGTAATCCCACTTCTAGGAATATATCCTAAGAAACTAGAAACACCAATCAGAAAGGATATATGCACTCCTATGTTCATAGCAGCACAATTTACAATAGCTAAGATTTGGAAACAGCCTAGGTGCCCGTCAGCAGATGAGTGGATCAGAAAACTATGGTACATCTACACAATGGAATACTATGCTGCCATAAAAAAGAAGGAATTCTTACTATTTGTAGCAACCTGGATGGAATTGGAGAACATTATGCTAAGTGAAATAAGCCAGGCAATGAAAGAAAAATACCACATGATCTCACTCATTTGTGGATAATAAAAAACACATTATAAACTGATGAACAAAAAGATAGATATAGAGGCAGGAAAGCATCAAACAGTCTGTCAAATTACAACGGGAAGGTGGGGGAAATAAGAGATCAACCGAAGGACTTATATGCATGCATATAAGAATAACCAACGGATGCTAAACATTGGGGGGTGAGGGAATGTATGGGAGTGGGGTGGGGTGGGGGAAATGGTAAGATATGTACACATATAATACCTTAATAAAAATAAATAAAAATAAATAAATAAATAAATAAACACCTAAGTATCACCACTTTATGCCATCAAATAAACCGCTGCTCATGCAAAAAAAAAAATTTCCAACATTTTTTTCAGTAATACCTATGTCATTCTATAGTCCCATCAGAAATTTATAAGAGATCTAGTTTCTATACATCCCCTGTAATACTTGGAATAATCACTTCTCTTTTTTAACATTCTTTTGTTTGTTTTTTTTTCTTTTTACTTGAATTCAGTGGGGTGACACTGATTAACAAAATTATACAGGTTTCAGGTGCACAGTTCTACTACACATCACCTGTATACTCACCACACCAACTCATGTCTTTGTCCATCACACTCCTTCACCTTCCCCACCAGCTCTCCCCCTGAAAAGCTCCATAGTTGTCCATGTCCACAAGGTGTTTTTTTTTCCTTTTTATTTTTTGCTCAATCCTTCCACCCTCTCCCTTCAACAGCTTCAGCCTGCTTTCTCTCTATGAGTCTCTCTATTTTGCTTGTTAGTTGATTTTGGTTATTAGATTCCACATATGGGTGAATTATATGGTACCTGTCCTTCTCTAACTGGCTTATTGCTCTCCAGGTCCATCCATGCTGTTGCAAAGGGTAAGATTTCCTTCTCTTTTTTATGGCTGAGAAGTATTACAGTGAGTAAATATACCACATATTTTTTTTTGGTACCACATATTTTTTATCCATTCATCTATTAGTGGACACTTGGACTACTTCCAAAAATGGCTCTTATAATCACTGCAATAAGCATAGAGGTGCATATATTCTTTGGAATTAGTGTTTTGTGTTTCTTCAAATAAGTTCTCAGAAGTGGAATAGCTAGGTCATAGAAAGTTCCATTTTTAATTTTTTTGAGGAAACTCCATACTGCTCTCCTCAGTGGCTGCACCAGTCTGCATTTCCACCAACAGCGCAGGAGGGTTCCTTTTTCTCCACATCTCGCCAGCACTTGTTGTTTGTTGATTCATTGAGGATGACCATTCTGACAGGTAAGAGGTGATACCTCATTGTCATTTAAATATGCATCTCTTGTGATTAGTAATGTTGAGCATCATTTCAAACTATTGAATATCTGTATGTCCTCTTTGGAGAACTTTCTATTCAGGTCCTTTGACCATTTTTTAATTACATTTTTTGTTTTATAATGAATGCATAGTATCTTCCCATCATGGTTTAGTTTGAATGTACCTAATGGCTAATGGGATTAAATATATTTTTATGGGTCTCATAAGGCAGAGATTTGTTTGATATTAGACAGATTATTACAGAGTTTATAGGCTTGGTCAGTGAGCCAAACAAAGTCTGAGTCTTAAAGCAGAATATTGACAAGGATAAGGAAACTTTTTGATAGATTCACAAACTTAAATTTCAGTAATAGACATTTCTTTAAATAGCAACTTATTTTTATCTGACCTAATTATAAAAAAGACAAAAAAGGATATTTCCTTTGAAATTCTGGATCAGAAAATTACAATGTAGATACAGAAGAGAATTTTGATATCAATTCATAACTAATTAAATGAATAGTTGAATGTCATTCATTATTTTGATATTTAACTTATTTTCTCTTATAATGTCAGTATATATGAAATTAGCAATCTAAAATTATTTTAAATGCAATGAGTTTGGAAATGAAAATAGTAAATAATGAATATAAATCCTGTTCATGGCCCCTCAGAAGGCCATAAAACAGTTATTTTTCTTACCATTTTATTAGCAGGAATTATGACATTTTTATTCTCGTAGCTGCTAAGCATGTTACACAGTACTTCAGTATATCAGAGTAACACATAACATACTACTGCTATATATTAGGAATTCTTTCCTTGAGTCCTGACATTGTCATTTACCAGAAGTTTGCCCATACATAACCATTCAAAATGTTAGCTTTTCCTTCTACATAATGAGGTAAAAGTTCAAGCTATCCACAGGGTAAATGTAAAGATCAAATGAGATACCGTATAAAAAGCTCTTTATATGTAATTACTAAAACTCTATATAAACATATGTTAGTAGTTTTTTAGAACAACTACCTGTTTGGCACAGCATAGTGGTTAACAGATACGACTAGATTGTATTGACATAGATTTGAAAACAAAACTTTACAATTTATTAGGTTTGTATTTTTTATTGTTGATAGTATTACAGATGTCTCCATTTTATCCTTTTTGCCCTCCTCCACCCAACCCCTGCCCCACCACAACCCTTCCCCCCTGTTGTCTGTGTCCATGGGTTATGCATATGTATTCTTTGCTTAATCTTTTCTTGTCCCAGGCTCCTGCCTCCTGACTGAGACTTACCTGATCTTAACCTAAGCAAAAGCTTCTTCACAACAAATGAAAGCACTCCACTCAGAAAGTTTGTTGTGAAGGATCAGAAGTTAAAACTTAATAAGTGCTTCAAACAATGCTTGTGTTATTATTATGTTGTAATAGATGTTAGTATTTATTGTAACAATAAATATTAGTCATTATTAAATTATTAAATCCTATTCTTATGGCTATCTCTTAAAAATATTATTTCACTAACCCTTGCAGTTTGTTAGTAACTTACAAAATTAAATCTTTCAGTAGACGATGAATTCCACAGTAGCAGGGAACAAAACACCCATTCTTTAACTCTGTCAGGGTCAAAGTCAGTGACTTGATTGTATATTGTGTCCAACAGATATTTGTTAATGAATTAATACTATAATGAATCACTACTATAAGCTTAAGAAAGGGTACCAAGTTTTATTTTCAGTGTTATTTTTGTTTGTGCTATGAATAGTGTGTAATTTACAATTCTTGGGACTTAACCGCTAGTCCTTTATTAATTGCTTTAGGAAGAAATTTCTTTTGAAGTACCTGACATTTTCCACCCTTTACTTGAATCTGGCAATTAAGGCTGCTTAATAAAGGGGACCTATTTGCTCTATAGACCTATTTAGTAGGAAGAAAAACAATTTTTTTCAAACAAAGCTCTTGGTATTTTATGGTCCCAGTTTTAGAGCTGGGTTAAAAATTCTTAAAAACTATATCTCAATATAATTTTCATAGACCTGAGTAATATTGTCTCTATCCTTTTAAAAATATATATTTTTATTGATTTCAACAAGGAAGGGAGAGGGAGAGAGAGATAGAAACATCAATGACAAAAGATAATAATTGATCAGCTGCCTCCTGCATACCCCACACTGGGGATCAAACCCACAACCCAGGCATATTCCCTGACCAGGAATCAAATCGTGATCTCCTGGTTCATAGGTCAACACTCTGCCATTGAGCCACACTGGTTGGGTTCTATTATTTCTTTTTTATTTTTTATTTAAGTTCAAATACATTTCTAAACCTTGATTTAGTCTTTTATAATTCTTTTTTAAAATATATTTTATTGATTTGTTACAGAGAGGAAGGGAGAGGGATAGAGTTAGAAACATTGATGGGAGAGAAACATCAATCAACTGCCTCTTACACACCTCCTACTGGGGATGTGCCTGCAACCAAGGTGCATGCCCTTGACTGGAATCCAACCTGGGATCCTTCAGTCCGCAGGCCGACGCTCTATCCACTGAGCCAAACCAGTTAAGGTGATTTAGTCTTAATTTTATTTATGTTGTACATACCCATGATTATGGTATTTTATCTAATTAGTAATGTGACATTTATTTAATTGGACCTATAGTTATGGATTAGTGCAAAAGCAAACAGCAAAATAATGCTCACAATCAAGAATAGACTCCTTGCCTTAGTCTGTTTGGCTCAGTGGATAGGGCGTTGGCCTGCAGACTGAAGGGTCCCAGGTTTGATTCCTGCCAAGGGCACATGCCCGGTTTGTGGGCTCAGTCTCCAGTGGGGGTCGTGCAGGAGGCAGTCGATCAATGATTCTCTCTCATCATTGATGTTTTTATCTCTCTCTCCCTCCCTTCCTCTCTGAAATCAATAAAAGAAATAAATTAAAAAAAAAAAAAAAGAATAGACTCCTCACCCTGGCTGGTGTGGCTCAGTTGGTTGGGCATAGTCATGTGCACCAAATGGTTTTATGATTCAGTTTCTGATCAAGACACATGATCCCTTGGCATGAGGCAGCTGATTAATGTTTTGCTCTCACATCGATGTTTCCCTCTCTTTCTCGCTCTCTCTCTCCCTTCCTCTCTCTCTAATAATCAGTTAAAAATTAAGAGATAGAATCCTCCTGACATACACTATTACAGTTTCAAATTTCTATGTATTTAAAAATAAAAGTAAGAATAGAGCATTGAAAAAATTTAAACCTTATTTTCCTTTGCTTCACCTTCATTAAAACCTTTCTTTTTTATTGTTTATAAAAAAGGACAAATTTAGCCTTCTTTGATAAGTTTTCTTCAGTAAGAGGTAGGGCTACATCAACTCTCCTGGGACAGTTATTCAAATTCTAGTATATTAATTTTGTTTTTCTTTAATGCTTTGCCTTTGAGATAAGCAGAAATGAACACAAACGTAAGTAATATTCAAACAATCCATGCCAATCATATTGCTGATTTAATACATTCTGCAATTACTGACACATAATTTTTACATTATATCCTAAATAGCATAATTCAGATACTTTTTCCTCATGGAGAGTGTGGCATGAAAAAGGAATGAGAGGATATTTGTTACATAGAATTATTTATTGCAGAAAATCAGAAAAGCAATAATACAGCAAGTCATGGAAATAATTTCACATAGAATCAGTATGCTGGATCTTATCTAACCTCAGACCCCTTAAGGGAAATATATTAAAATGAAATTCTTATGAATAGAAGGTACAAGGCCAAAGGTGAGGATGACTGTGGACTTCTTTCACACATACAAGCCTACAAAAAACAATTTCCAACCCCTAGCAGAATGTTTATCAATTATTTAATTATTAGATATTTGAGTAACTTGAGGATTAGTCCATGGCTACTAACAAGTATCATATCTGCCTTTCAGTTTTGCCAGAAGGGCATCACCTCTTACTTCACCTGCCTGGGAAACACCTACATCTCCTTTTTGCCAATTCAACTGCTACCAAAGTTTTAGGGTGTCAACCAAACTTTAAAATATATATATACACTAGAGGCCCAGTGCATGAAATTTGTACCCAGGGGGGAGGTGTCCCCTCAGCCCAGCCTGCACCCTCTCTAATCCCCCCCTTGGGAGATGTCCGACTGCTGGTTTAGGCCCGATCCCTGGTCTAAACCAGCAGTCGGACATCCCTCTCACAATCCTGGACTACTGGATCCTAACTGCTCACCTGCCTACCTGCCTGATCACCCCTAACTGCCCCCTACTGCCAGACAGGTTGCCCCCAACTGCCCCCCCCTGCCAGCCTGGTCGCCCCCAACTGCACCCACCCCCGTTGCTGGCCTAGTCGCCCATAACTGCCTACCTCTGCTGGCCTGGTCACCCCCAACTGCCCACCCCTGCTGGCCTGGTCATCCCTCCTGCCCCTCCCCCCACTGGCCTGGTTGCCCACTCAGCCTGGTGTTTAGTCATTTGGTTGTTCCTCACTAACCCCCCTGCTGGTCTGGTCATAGGCAGCCATCTTGTGAGGGTGTGAGGGTTAATTTGCATATTACTTATTTATTATATAGAATTTAAAGGTCAAAACACACAAGTTAGCATTTAGAATGTTTTTTATTTTTTATTTCACTGCTCTTCAGTTTTTTCAGCTAAGGTAACCTTGTCTTCCTATAGAAAATGTAGGTTTTCAGATAAGGATCATTTATTTACTATTTTTAAAGCAACCAAATGTAGAAATATATATAAGTGTATACTTTACTGATTGACCCCTTTGTAAACATTTGGATAGCCTTTAAGACACTTGAAAGAAGAAATTTTTAAACATTAACTTTGGGACTTGAGAGAGCATGCCTGCTCTAAAACCTTAGACTTGTATTCTTATCACTGAGAATTAAAGCAAGGCAAGTTTAGAGGTTACCTTTTCATCCTCAGTTCTCTTCATCCCTCCCCTCCTCTCTTTCTCCTTCTTTTCTTTCTTCTTTACTTTTATGCATTATCTATTTAGATATTTCTTTCTTTCCTTAAGACTTCAGTCTTCTTCAACAGAAGGTTGGGCAAAAGTAGGTTATTTGTATGTCAAATAATACAATAATTAATAAATAATAATATAAGAATAAACTCTGTGTTTCGCATACCCTCAACTGTAAACCTACTTTTGCTATTTCCTGTATTACATTTCAATGAAGACATGTGGAACAAGGAAGTATTTGAAACTAATTCATGATTATAAAGAGAATTTTGATCACTAAAATATTGAGTTGCCCTTCAAGCAGTTTTTACTTTTGTTATCTACATAACTCGCAGTTTTCCTTAGTCATAGAAACATTATTCTAAAAAGGAAAAATTGAGAAATGTAAAATTATCTTTTGAACTCATTCAAGAATGTGATGTTTCCTTTCAAAATGCTTACTTTGTGTTAATCTATGAGTGTTATTGAACATACTGAGAGCAAGTAAAAAAAAAAAAAATAGTAGCCTAAATGAATGAATGAAGAAAGTTACATCTTTTAACATATTCTTTTTTAAACATTCTTTAGATCAAAGGATGGATTTTAGACAGTATGAATATTTCTGGCATTCTCAATTTGGAAAGGGATAATAATTTTATAGTAGTATACAAAAGATAAATTTCATACAAGAGAACTGAAGTTCAATTAAATAATCAAAAGCATTTTATTTATAATTCAAATAAGTTAAATCAATGCCTATACTTTAAACTATAGTTAGTAAGAATTCCTATCTTGTACACTATTGATAAAAAGAGTATGAATGCAAACTCTTAATTTTATGTAAGCTTAACATATGTTTGATCTTTCTGTTGACAGTTACTGAATTCATTTAGTTACTATTTCACATTGAAATATACTGTCTTAATTTGCATGAAAGTAAGCATAATGTATTTAGAAATGCATTTTCTTTTCATTCAATGTTGGTCACTTATAGTACCAAAGATCAATTTATTAATTTAATGACATAATGTTTTCACAGTATTTAAGTGAAACTTGAACTTCTTTCCTGTAACTGAAAAGATTTGATTAAAAGAAAGTTCAGTAGTATAGGTGAATGAGATATTTTCTAGCAAATTAAAGTGCCTCTTTTTTAATCCTGGTTGGTAAAAATAAATGGAGCAGATGTACAAACTCCAAGAGTTTTTCAACTTAGAGAAAAATAAAATAAAAATATGGAGGATTGAAGAAGGGGGTTTGTGTAGGATATATAGAGAGAAGGCAGATCCAAGGTGAAGTAAGTTTTTAAAGAAGGCACTCCCATTGAACTGCGCAAGTTTTATTTACATATTTCTCCACATCACATCTGGTTGCAGGCTAGAAAATAAAGATTGTTATTTGGGAACAATTTCTAGCAGCTAGTTTGGATTTTTTTAAAAACATATTTTCCCTAAATTATAATCCTGTTAAGATTATTCTCTACTTTCAAGAAGAACAATTGCTTACATAGCACTCTTACACTGGTGAACTATGCTGGATGACTCAGTTTGGGGACAAAAAAGAAAACCTTTGTTAAATCATCCTACTCAGATCAGCACAGTGGGACTAACATTATGTTGAGGGTGGATGGAAGTACTGGAATTCCAAACTGTGATTAGCAAGATGCCATGGGTAAATGAGACAACCTCTTGACCTCATAAGAATTTTATTGGGCATTTATTAAAGACAGAGTCCCACAGTGTCTAGATTGGGACCTGGAGACCTGTGCTTCAGCGAAGATTCAATTGATGATGAGGCTTTTTAAGTAAAAATCTGACCTACAGAATGTTTCCCTTTAAAATTACAAAAATGCATCAATTATAAATGGTTTCAGTTTTATTGTTGTTTGTGTGTATGACATATATTTCAGTAAAGAGGTGTTGCCATTTTCCTGAAATTTGCTTTTATTTGACTTACCAAAACATTTTTTAAAACATAACTTTATCTTTTCCACAGGCACAACTTGGTCTCCAGTAGAATAAAGTTTTAATATTGAGAAATCATGTTTTCTTTCAATTGATATGATCTGCAGGAAGTTTCTGGAATTCATCATTTCAGTATGTCTAACCTGCTGCCTTAGTCTATTCACACTGCTATAACTGAATACCATAGATTGAGTGGCTTATAAACAACTGAAACGTATTTCCACATTTTTTAAGGCAGAGAAGGCCAAGATCAAGGTGCCAGCAGATTTGGTGCCTGGTGAGAAACTGCTTCCTCGTTCAGAGAAGGTTGTCTTCTTGCTATAACCTCACATGTTGGAAAGAGAGTGAGGGAGCCCTCCGGGCTCTCTTTAATAAGGGAACTCATTTAATTCATGAAGGCAGAGCCTAATTACCTCTCAAAGCCCTCATCTCCAAATACCACCACATTGGGGGTTGGAAATTCAATATATAAATTTGGGGTGGGGGGACACAAACATTCAGTCTATAGAACCTGCCATATACAAAAACGTATAAACTACAAACTTTGAGTAATATCCAAAAATGTAATAAAAGACTATTAGAGTTCCCCATTCTTTAATTCTTTTCTTACCTATACATGGTTTTATTTACTATGGCTCAGAATTCTTCAGAAGCAAATAATGAAAAATTTTTTCAGTACTTATCAAGACTAAAATGCACATCCACTACCAAGCTCATAACTAAATAATGCAATACATGACATTTAATTTGTATAGTTACATTTTAGCTTGAAAGTGAGCTCAAAAGAAATGAATGGATTGAAGAGATTATACGCCCAGGCTATGGTTCTTTAGAATGTTAATAATTCAAATTAAAACAAAAACAACAACAAAAAAAACACTGATCGGGTAGTCCAAGAAGCATTAGAGATTATTGCATAGGCTGTTAGGGGGTGTCCTTGGGATAAATAACTGCAGAATGACAGGGAAAGAAGAGTATTGTTTAGGGAGACATCCTGACAGCCAACCCATGGCCATCTCTGAAACGCGTATAATCCATCAGAGATATCTTGTTTGGGACCAACATAGCCAGGCTTTTATATTCTGTTCCTATATGTCATTCAATATGGGCTGTGTGAGATAAATATGACGTGGAAGATCCCAATCTCTACAGTAGAAGCAAGCCCTGCAGGGGCTGGGAGTTGAAGGCTATCTTCCAATAGCACTCTCAGTAACACTCCCACTCCTTCTTTTGGTAGGAAACTAGGGTTCATCACAGTGTGCGCCACAGTACATCCCTTGTACTGCTTGGACCCACTTCATATACATTTTGGCAGCAGTTTTTCCAGCTTTCTAATGGGCACGTGTTTGTGAGGAATCTTAGAAGTAGGAGACTGGGAAGACAGATCACAGACCCCAATGTTTTGGTGTTGCAAAAGATACTTGCCTTCTCTCTCTTTCTCTCTCTCTCTCTCTCTCTCCCCCCTCCAATTTTGTTTCCCCTCAACTTATGGCATTTGGTGTGTCAGTCTTTTATTCTCTGATTGCACGACACAGACTCATGCCAAAGTGGGGAGTCACTATGCCCTTCTCAGGCTGAAGTAAATTTATTTACTTACTTTCCATCAGAACTGGGCTAGATATAACAAAAGGCATCTAGGTGAGTTATCTATGTACCAAATATATTCCTTCCTGACTAAACTGTATAACAGCAATTCCTCCTCCTCCTGATAATCAGGGTTAATTACCCCTGACAAACTGATGACTCCTTTTCTTACCTCTGGTCCTGTGCCTGAAGTGTGAAGTGGCAGCTTTCAAAGTGGTCATAGGACAACTAGCCAAACCAAATGTAGCAGTCAAGCCTTTATTCACTTGCTGCAGTGGTGTAAGAAAGAGGCAAAATAGGCATTGGCTGCCTGGTGTTCCCTTTTTATACCATGGAAGGGCACCAGATGAGAGTCAAGTCAGGGCGGATGGAGGAACTGTCTCACTGCCAAGGAGTCCTGGACACATGTTCCTGCCATTTTGTAACCAGGAACTGTAGAGGAGGCAGAGGGAAGAATATTGTTTTAGTCAAGATACTCTGGTAACGAGGTGAAGGAAAGAGTCTCAGTGGAGGCCCACCGATTAGGAGGCCTCTGAATGGTGCCTGGGCTAAGAATGTAGATGTATATGAGGGCCTAGGGATCGGGCTTGAGTTGACAGTAACTTCCTCCATAAATCTGTAAGGCATGGCTGCGCACTAAGATTGGTGTAGAGAGAGCTTTCTCTCATGAGGACTGCCAAGCAAAGCCTTTGAAATTGTCTATGGTCAGGTCTGAAAAGGTCCTACAGGATTAGATCTGAAGCCACATTTCTCCCCAGACAGCACCAATCTCTTAGAGTCCAACAGAACTTTTGCTCTTTCCCTTGGCTGAAACATTCCCCCCACTGGGACCTTGAGTTTCTAATCTTGCAGAACTCGGTTTTGCAGGGGCAGGAAGCAAATGTCCCTTAAGGGATCATTGGGCATTATGGCAAACTTGGCCACTCCTTAATTCATGCGGGTGTCAGATTCGTGTACTTCTATTAAGTACATAGTACCATATAAACATCTTTGCCCCAAGGTATATACTGCATCCTGGAGTACAGTGTCTCATCCTCTGAAAGTATCACATCTGAGATACCAGTTCAGCTTTGCCATCAGCAGACCACTCCTATATTCTATCAGTCCCACAGCTTCTAGGTCAACTGATACTGATTCCACAATTATGGTCCATTCCTGTAGATCTTTTTTCTAAAAATAAAATTGATACAATTGTCAAGTGATATTTTGTGGAATCCCATGCCATTGAGTCAAACACTCTGTAAGCTCTCCAGTGGTAGTGCTAGTGGAGGTCCTGCCGGTGGACGTAGCATATGTCTCTACTCCTGTCAGAATTAATCACTGGCCCTGTCAGAATGGAACGGGACCAATGTTGTCAACTTGCCAAAGCAGCTTGTTTGCCTCCTCAAAATTTTGTGCTGCATTAGGAGCTCATCGTTTCTACTGCTGACAGGCTGGAAACTTAGCAATGGCAACAACTAGATCAGCTTAGTTAAGTTTTTTAAGTGGGAGCCCATGACATCAGGCCACTGAAATGTCATCTCTAACACCCTGGCCATTTCATTCTCATTTCCCCTGTATTAAGTGGCTGATATTAGAGACTGGCTATTGGCAATAAGTGAAAAAAGTTGTGCTGAAACCGGTTTGACTCAGTGGATAGAGTGTCGGCCTGCAGACTGAAGGGTCCCGGGTTTGATTCCGGTCAAGGGCATGTACCTGGGTTGCAGGCACATCCCCATTAGGGGGTGGTGTGCAGGAGGCAGCTGATCGATGTTTCTCTCTCATCGATGTTTCTAGCTCTCTATCCCTCTTCCTTCTTCTCTGTAAAAAATCAATAAAATATATTTAAAAAAAAAAGAAAAAAATTGTTTTATCAGATTGGTTATTTAGTGTGTTTTCTGTGGTTGATGCTCTTTGGCAACCATTAGTATGGTACAAAGAACTTTACATTTTCTGCCCTCTCTCATATATCCATTCACATATTCTATCCAAGATTTCTTTGTCTACAATATTCCAGTCTTTCTTGAGGTCTCTGAGTAGTAGGTTGAGCTATTAGCCATATCCACAGGCCACTACATATTTTAACCTCTAACTTCTCAATAAGTGTATAACCAGGTGAATTATCTGAAAATCTGCCCACTGGGAAAATTTCCTTTACAAAGATTTCAGTCACCCATGAGTGAGGCTCTAGTATAGCTGCTATCAATTTTGGGCTTGCATTCACATTTTGAGCTGACCTATTCAGGAACCAAGCTCAGTTTTTGTTTGTTTGTTTGTTTGTTTGTTTTGTTTTGTTTTTCTATTATAGTTGAACACATAAAATTCTCCATACAGCCACAGGTGTGGGCTGAGGAAAGGGAATTATGTATAAGTTGTCTATGGCAAAGGTTCTGGGCCACCCATTCATGTAGTTTGTTTGTGCCCTCTTCCTGCTCATGCTTAACTCTGTTTATATAACTTTTCACTGGCACTGGATTATTTCTGGTATTGACCAAGTATATGACTTAGTAGATCTTTAAGAACCCAGCTTATTACAGATAGTTCCAGACACATACCACTTGTTTCATGGTGAGGTACCTCATCTTTTCAAGGACTCTGTAAGAGTTGTTTTTAAAAGAGTTATCATCTCTATTGCAGATAAAATAACCTTAATTTAGAACCCCAGGAGATTATTTTGGATTCTTTTATAGGCACTTGCTGCAAACTTCACTAATATACCTAATAATACAGAAACTGTTGGGTTTTCTATTCTATGTTGCAGGGTTGCTTGCAAAGTGATGTAAGATGCTTATACTTTGGATGGAATATTCTGGAAAACCTCTGGCCAGTGAACCCTAAAACTTTTACTGGTGTAGTAAGTTCCTGAGACTTCATAATTTGTTACCCATCCTTAGAATATGTGTGATTTCCCAAAGCCTTCAAATTGTTAGCTACTTCTTGTTCATTCAATACGTTTAATAAGACGTCATATATTCAATGGATCACACAGATGTTCTTCCAGATATCCAAATGGTCCAAATCTTTAATGGGCACAAGAGTTAACAAAGACCTAAAGAACATTGTAGTCCAGCTGCGTGGGGCTCAGTGGTTGAGTGTCAACACAGGAACAAAAAGGTCACGGTTCAATTCCCAGTCAGGGCACATGCCTAGGTTGTGGGATCAATACCCAATAAGAGGTGTTGCAAGAGGCAGCCAATCTATGATTATCTCTCATAGTTGATATTTCTATCTCTCTCTCCCTCTCTGAAATAATAAAAATATATGTTAAAAAAAAACATTGTAAATGTATACCATTGTCAACTATACAAGTGTATAAGCTGCTTCTAAACCTATTTTCAATGTGGACAGAAAATAGCATATTTGCTAAATCAATGATTGTGTCATGTGCTGATGTCATGTTCCTCAGCTCTAGTACACATACCATGTCTGGTAATTGCAATTGCATTGGGAGCTACTACTGGTTGAGTTTTTGATAGTGTACTGCCATCTTCCAGGATCTATTTGGTTTAACAAGAGAAATATTGGTGAATTAAATGGAAATATAAAATGGACCAAGACTCTAAATCCTTAAATGTGGTACTAATTTTTGTCATCCTCTCCAAGGATGTAATACCTTTGTTGATAAACTATTTCATTCATGATGAAGGATGCAGTTTTAGGGGCTTCCAAATGTTCAACCCCACTATATATTTCTTACCTCATAGGCCAAGTACCCAATGTGGGGGTTTCACTAACAATAAAATATGTCTATCTTAAGTTTACATTAGGAGATTAGGTTGGTTCTACAGATTTATTTATTATTTTTTTCAGTGCTCTATTTATTTACTGGCCCCCATATGTCATACTCACAAAAAGGAGACACACTGATACTGTAAGTCTCTGAATGTCAATGTCCAATAGTCCTCAAAATGTTTGGATGTTTTTCTTTTCCATTAGAAATCTACTTGAGTAGATGATTTGAAAAAGACTGAGTGAATCATGACCTTGTACATTTGTAAAGGTGTTACAGAATCCTTTTGTCAAACGACCTGACATTCTCTTTCAACAAGTGATTTCTTAATCAAAATGATCTTAGATCCGGAAACGAGAGAAAAGATTTTAACTTATTTAATAGGACAACTTCCTTTAGCCTCCAGATCATCCATCTTTAAAATTTATCCTGAGGGTATAAGTTTAGTAAACAATTCTTGGGTGCTCACTTACTTTGGCCATCACTTTAAGAGTTATTCCAGTAAGGTTCACATCATCTTCTGATCTTTTCCAGGATCTTAAATACTGCATCTTGAGCAAATACTACTAAATCAATAAAGTCTCATTTGTCTGGTGTGATGTTCCAGTACCCCAGAATTTAAGTTCATCCATCATGTCACAATCTGTATTAAAAATATTAGAAACTTGTGAAAACTGAAAAGTATTTATAACTTAAAAATGTTTGAACTGAAATGAATCCACTGAATTTTATTAATGTTCTGTAATGTTCTTTAGTCTTATGTTTATATATCCTAAAATACCAATACTCAAAAGTACTAAAAAGGGGATAATACATTTATATCTTTACATTTGAGGCAGAGCATAAAATTCTCTCTTCTCTTCTCATGGATGTGTTTAAGTTCATGGACATTCCAATAGAAGTATAATATTACTTAAATATTATGGCTCTGCACCAAAGTATAATATTACCTAAACATTAGTGATAGTGACTGTAACCTAAATTGATCAAGAAACTATAGATACATATTATTTTAGAAAATAACCTCAGCTACCTCCTTATCATTTTATTGCATGAAATGGACCTTTTGGCATGGATGAGACATTACAGGGGTCTCTTCTGCATACCTGTATGATGCTAAGTGTATAGAAATTCACTTAAAGTGCTAAAAGAACCTCAGAGCTGCTGGCAACAATACTCCAAATCTTGTGACAGTAGTTGTCCTAGACTAATTTTTTCAAGGATACATGTATAGCAAAAATCCTTGGAAGATGGAGAAAATATTTTCCTTGTGGACAAAGGGCAGATGTGTGCCAGGACTGACCAGCAGACCCTGAAGACAGATAAATAATTACTCTGACACAATGTTTGCTATGAAAGAGAGGGCAAGGGACTGCTTGACTAAAGGAACCAGACATCCTTAATTGCCTGCCTCATTAGGCTTTTATTGTAGCAGCAGTTTGAGATAAAGTTTATCTTTCAGATAAAATCAGTGGGCTAAGTAATCTTGGGAGGACACATGTGTTTGTAATGTCCTTTAAGCAAGGATATCCAGAGATTAAGCATAAGGATTCTAATAAACACCGGGGGTCTGCACGTGCACAGACTTGTTTGGAAAGGTCAGGGAATAATTAGGGGCGCCGCCTTTGGCACTCCTCTAAGTCAGAATTCCAATAAACAGGGTGGGAAGCCATCCACACACTTCCCTTTTCTCTTAAATGTCCTCCTTACAAACTTTCCAACCAAGTCTCAGGCTTCCCCACAGATGTGTTTGCTGTTCAGGACTGTAAAGGTAATATGTCCTTCTGAAGAAACAGTTTAGGCAGGTTTGATAGAAGTCCCTTATCTGAGATTAAGATTTCCTAATCTCAGGATTTCATCAGCTATGATACAAACACACTGTGTGTGTAGCATCCACCTAGGTTAGCTTCTGCATTACTCCCGTAGGACATCAGCTGTGTTTTTTTGTGCCACATACAAATTTCACAATCACAGTGGCTTAAAAACAACATGGAGTTATTATCTCACACTTTCCATGAATCAAGGGTCCAGGCACAGCTTAGCTTGGTCCTCTGCTCAGAGTCTCACAAGGCTGTAATCAAGGTGCCAGCCATGGTGCCTTATCATCTGGAGACCTTGGAGAGGAAGAATCTGCTTGATTCAGGTTACTTGCAGTTACTGATGGTTGTATGAGTGAGGACACGAGGCTTTAGTGCTATTATCTGGAGGCTGCCCACAGTTCCTAATGGCTGCCTGCAGTTCCTTGACAAGTGTGTTTTCCAACATGGCGATTGACTTCATCCAGCCATACACTGGATTTGTCTCCTGCTCCAATCTGCTAAAACAGTTTCACTTCATATAATGTCATCATATGGGTGCCTGTTATCAACTTTGCTATATTAGTAACCTAAACATAAGAGGACTATCCTGTCATGTTTACTATATTCTATTGGTTAAGAGCAAGTCAAAGATCCCTCCTACTTCCAAGCAAAACAATTATACAAAAGCATGAACATGAGGAGATGGGAATCATTGTAGAAAGGGTCTCCTTGGGTTCTGTTCATTACAGGGCACCAGGGGAGAACCAAGGCAAAAATTGAAGCTCATGCTGCTTAGTGATCTGTAATAAAGTCCTTTGTCTCTGACATAGGAGCCCTGTGTCTTCCGTCAGAATCTACGAACTTGTGGCAGGGCACTTGTTACACTTGCAAGTGTGGTAAAGTCTCAGACTCTACATTTCTTAACGTGATTGACTTCTAGTCTTGTCCTGGATTTTCATAAACTCCTGAGAGTTAAAGTAATATTATCCTGGCTCCCTTTCCTCTTTATTGGTGGAGGATTATCCAGAGCAGAGGAGTTCTATTTAACTACATAGTATTCCCATCCCCATTACCACAGACCCTCAGAGGCTTTATACTTCTAAGGACAAGTAGAGTTGGAAGCTGGTACTTCACATCTTAGTCTTTACCTGTGTAAGGGTTCTTTAATCTGTGGCTTTAATGCTTAAACCAACTCATCTGGAGTATAGTTACATTACCAGTTTACTTAATTTGAATATTTTTAGACCTGTAGAATACAACCAAACTGACTGTGGGAAAGGTAATATACCAGAATTTAGTCATGAAATTTATGGTCAGTGACCTGACTGGAATATAGTCACCCCTTTCTAAATTTGACATTCTCATATCATTTTTTAAAAAGTTTAACAATGTATAATGCCTACTAAAACCAATAAATACACCATCAGGGTGGTTTTGAAATGCAAATTGCTTTTAAAATTGTGCTAAAATTTTAAAATTGGGCTTATTTTTGCACAGACTACTTAGCAATATAAGTTCAAAGATCACCGGTTGAATGGCCCATAAAAGGTCCGTTATGTCATTTTATACGCATCTATCTGCCAAGCACTGAAGATCATAATAAGAAATTAAATAGTTCAAAGAAGATAAAGTTGTGAAAGTTAAGTGGCGAGACAGTGCAGTGCTCTACTGACAAAGAAGTTATCTCAACAGTTTATAAAGTGTTGATGGCTCTTTTCCAGTTTGGCTTAAGCATAACCTTGTCCTATTGCCGAACTAATAAATTGTGTAGTTCAGCCTGGTATATGCTGTATCCATAATTTGAAGTCCCTCCATTCCTTTTTTCTAAATTCTCCTTTTATAAATGTTCAGGGTTTTTATCGTGGTAGCCATTCATTGCCATTTCACTTGTAAACAGAAAAGATAAAAACTTCCTTTCTTGTGCTGTAGGAATCCTCTTGCCAGACCAGGGGAAACACAAAAGTGACTCCCTCCCAGATTACCTTCTTTGCTTTTAGTCAATTCTTGAAACTCTCTAGAAGAACACATGGGCACTGCACTTGATTTTGACGTGTTCCTTTTCTCTTCAGCACCTCTCCAGGCAATCAGTTTTAGAAATCCTAGAAAAGAAGAAAAGCATCTCCATTTTTTTTTATGAACCATATAAAGTTATTGTCACCAATTTCATCCCCAGTACAAATTATCAGAGTCATCTTTCTACCTCAGAATCCTCAGGTGACTTCCTACCACGTTTTTGCCAATGTTTCCCAAATTTTAGGGTACAGAAATATCCCCTGGTGAACTTGCGAGAAATATAGACTTTCAGGTCTATGACCACTATGGCTAAGTCATAGTTAATTTTGCATGTGTTTGCATGTATCTTAGTGTGTAATTTTATTTAAAACATGCTAGTCCCGAGAGAGAATCCAAGATGGCGGCATAGGTAAACACCTAAACTGCTGCCTCCTACAACAATTTAAACTGCAACTAAAAGACAAAACGTCTATCACCCAGAACCACGGGAAAGCTGGCTGAGTGGAAGTTCTACAACTAGAAGGAAAGAGAAAAGAGCATTGAGACGTGCATGAGCGCTGAAAAGCTGAGGTACGAAGGCGTGTGATCTGGGCTGGCTGCGGGCGACTGGGTGCGTTGCTTTTTTCAACCCCAACGGAGACAAGCCCCTGATTACTCTGAAATCCAGTCTCTGGGGAGATGCGGGGGACCCAAACTCCTATGGGGAGAAGCTGGACTGTCTGCCAGAGAGGGTGGCTTGCTTGCAGAGCTGCGTACAGGAATAATTGTTTACGGCACTGGGGCACGGGACTTGCGGGTGCCATTGGAGACTCAGAGCCGGCTAACTAGCAGCCATTGCTGTTTGCCACGCCCTAACCTAGTGACACCCTGACGCCCCGCCCTACAAACCCACCCAAGCTCCAAGCAGCTCAATTAGCATAAGAAAGGCCTGCCCTATCACAGCTTAACCTAGCAAACTTGCAGCCTGGGTCAGACAGCTCCAAAACCTCCAAACCCCAAGCAAAGAGGAGAAAACTGCAGCTCTCACTGTAGCTCCTGCTGAGTGGCCTCAGACAGTAGCTGACCTGCACCCCATTGGAGATCCAGAAGCCAGTGTACCTAGTGGTCAGTGTGAGACACCAGATTTCAACTCCTCACATCCATAAGTGACACATTCAAGAGGCAGACTCAGTGAGCACCAAAGCCTCACTGAAACAAGTCCTGCCCCATAAGCGTGTCTTCAGTGCAGCAGTTCTTCCATTATAGACACAGGGAGTGCTCACAGCTAATTGGCCTGGAGGTCAATTCCTCCCAGCGTAACAACAGCAATTAAGGCTTAACTGCACCAAGACTTTGCACTCAGCCCACAAAGGGGTGTACCAAGAGCATCCACATCAGGAGATTGGGGAGGCTGAGCTACTGCCCCCTATAGGTCACCTACCACACAAAGCCACTCCATCAACACAGGGAAGCAGCCAAAATGCAGAAACAAAGAAACATGTCACGAATGAAAGAAACGGAGGAAAGCAAACTACTGGATGACATAGAGTTCAGAACCACATGTATAAGGTTACTCAAGAATCTTCTAAAAACCGCTGAGAAACTTGATAACACTTCTGAGGAGCTTAGTGAGACCTTCAAGGACCTTAATGAGAATGCCAAAAAAATGGAAAAGGACCAGTCAGAAATGAAGCATACACTGTCTAAAATAAATATACAGAAACTCAACTGTAGATCAACGTACCCCAAGAATCAAACCAAAGGTCTGAAATATGTGGAAACAAAAAACATCCAACCAGAAAAACAAAAAGAAAAAAGAATCCAAAAATATGAAGATAGTGTAAGGAGCCTCTGGGACAACTTCAAGCGAACCAACATCCGAATTTTTGGGGTGCCAGAAGAAGGGAGAGAGCAAAATATTGAAAACCTATTAGAAGAAACAATGACAGAAAACTTTCCCTACCTGGTGAAAGAAATAGACTTACAAGTTCAGGAAGCGCACAGAACCCCATACAAGAGGAATCCAAAGAGGACCACACCAAGACACATCATAATTAAAATGCCAAGGGCAAAAGACAAAGAGAGAATATTAAAAGCAGCAAGAGAAAAACAGTTAATTACCTACAAGGGAGTACCCATACGACTGTCAGCTGATTTCTCAACAGAAACTATGCAGGCCAGAAGGGAGTGGCAAGAAATATTCAAAGTGATGAACAGCAAGAACCTACAACCAAGATTACTCTACCCAGCAAAGCTATCATTCAGAGTTGAAGGTCAGATAAAGAGCTTCACAGACAAGAGAAAGCTAAAGGAGTTCATCACCACCAAACCAGGATTACACGAAATGCTGAAGGGTATCCTTTAAGAAGAGGAAGAAGAAGAAAAAGATAAAGACAAAAATTATGAACAACAAAATGACATCAAACACATACCTATCAACAAGTGAATCTAAAAATCAAGTGAATGAAAAATCTGAAGAACAGAATGGACTGGTGAATATAATAGAATCAGGGACATAGAAAGGGAGTGGACTGACGATTCTCAGGGGAAGTAGGTGTGAGGGGTGCGGGAAGAGATTGGACAAAAATCTTACTCCTAAAGATGAAGACAGTGGCGGGGGGTAAGGGCATGGGGTGGGGTGGGGAATCAGGTGGAGGGGAGCTATGGGGAAAAATAAAAGAGGAACACCTGTAATAATCTGAATAATAAAGATTTATTTAAAAAAATAAAAAATAAAACATGCTAGTCCCAAACAGTGGTGTCTTGGTAATTGTTTTTGAAAACCAACTCTCCAGGATAAAAAGAAAGAGAGAGATAAGACAGAGAGATGGGGGAGAGGGAGGGGAAAGGGGGACAACATTGAAAATTTACCAATTTCCATCATGCTAATACTCCCCACATGGCCCTTATCAGGCTACTAAAGTGAGATCATTGGAGATTATTTTGGGGAAAGATGCACACAATTAATTCTTCTCAATCAGTAGGGATCTGCTCCAGGACACCAGTGTACCTAGGTGATTCAACTTCTACTAATTTATTGCACTCAGATGATATTATTTACTACTAATATCTGTGCTTTACTTATCCCCTCTCACTAGAATGCAGAACTTTTCCTTTCTCTCTGGCTAAGCATTTACTACTAGGAATACTAAGAATCCATCAAAAAAGCAATTGTCCAAATATCAATCCCAGATGCTTCCAAAGCTAGGGGTGAATATTTCTTTCATAGTACTCACCACATTTTAGTGCAATTATCAATTTAAATGTCTATTTTACCTAACATCAGGAACTATATCTCATTTATCTTGGTATTACGGTAGTATAACAAAATATAAGAACTAAATATGTATTTGTAAAACTCATAATTCACCATAATAAATTAATATGGACCCAGCAATTTCAATATTGATTTAGTATTGATCTACTAGTGACACTTTGAAATGCATCAAAGTGGAGTTGGGATAGGGAGGAATAGGGTTACAATTGGATTTTAAAGGTGTGCTTAATTGGAAAAATATACACGTAGAATTAAAAACAATATAAGCAGTGCCTTGCATGGAGAAGTCAACTACTGAATTTTTGAGGTGAAATAAATCATTGGTTGGTTTTATAAATAGTACTAGAGGCCTGGTGCACAAAATTCATGCACAGGGGGCTGCGTCCCTTAGCCCAGCCTGCACCCTCTCCAATCTGGGACCTCTCAAGGGATGTCTGACTGGGCAGTTGTCTAAATGGGCAGTTGGACATCCCTCTCATAATCCAGGACTGCTGGCTCTCAACTGCTCACATGCCTGCTTTCCTGATTGCCCCTAACTGCTCTGCCTGCCAGCCTGATCACCCCCTAACCACTCCCCTGCCAGCCTGATTGATGCCTAACTGCTCCCCTGCCAGCCTGTTTGCCCCTAACTACCTTCCCCTGCAGGCCCAGTCACCCCCAACTTTCCTCCTCTGCCAGCCAGGTCACCCCTAACTGCCCTTCCCTGAAGGCTTGATTGCCCCCAACTGCCCTCCCTTGCAGGCCTGGTCCCTCCCAACTGCCCTCCACTCCTGGCCATCTTGTGGTGGACATCTTGTGTCCACATGGGGGCATCCTTCTTTGACCACATGGGGGCAGCCATCTGGTGTGTTGGAGTGATGGCCAATTTGCATAGTACTCTTTTATTAGATAGGATAGAGGCCTGGTGCACGAGTAGGGACCAGCTGGTTTGTCCTGAAGGGTGTCCCAGATCAGGGTGGGGGTTCCCTTGGGGCGTGGGGCAGCCTGGGCGAGGGGCCTGTGGTGGTTTGCAAGCGGGTCACATCCCCCAGCAATCCAGTGGCTCTGGTATATGGGATTTATTTATCTTCTATAATTGAAACTTTGTAGCCTTGAGTGGAAGCCTAGGCCGGCCAGAGTGTGCAGAAAGCTTGGCTTCCTACATTACCAGGAAAACCCAAGTCTCCTGCTTGCTCCATGGCTACAGCCATCTTGCTTGGGTTAATTTGCATACTCGTTCCTGATTGGCTGGTGTGTGTGGTTTGTGGGTGTAGCGGAGGTACAGTCTATTTGCATATTACTCTTTTATTAGATAGGATGACTATATTTTATCTTTACTAATCACGTTTTAATTACACCAGCCAAAAATAATGAGGGTCATCAAATTTCAATCTTGAAAGCATAAACTTAAGATCAAGGAGAAGGTATTAACCCCTGATGTTATTTTCCTTAAAACCACAGGAGTTAGTCAATACTAAAATTGAAATATAAAACTAAAGAATGTAAGGAAAATATTATTGTGAATACTCTTTTGTAGTAAAATCTCTACACAATATTCACATTTTTTAGTTTTATTTTATGTTAACTGTTCTATAATAATAAAAGCATAATATGCTAATTAGACTGTACAGCTGAAGGACCTTCCGGATGAAGCTGGAACTGTGAGGGCCAAGCCCCTTACATGAATTTTATGCATCAGGCTTCTGGTATGCTTATATTTTCCTATCCTATCTAATAAAAGAGTAATATGCAAATTGACCATCACTCCCACACACAAGATGGCTGCCCCCATATGGACACAAGATGGCCACCACAAGATGGCCAGCAGGGAAGGGTAGTTGGGAGAGACCATGCCTGCAAGGAGGGCAGTTGTGGGTGACCAGGCCATCAGGGGAGGGCAGTTGAGAGAGACTAGGCCTGCAGGGGAGGGCAGTTAGGCGCAATCAGGCTGGCAGGGGAGAAGTTAGACATCGATCAGTCTGGCAGGGGAGTGGTTAGGGGGTGATCAAGCTGGCAAGCAGAAGTGGTTCGGGGCAATCAGGAAGGCAGGCAGGTGAGCAGTTGGGAGCCAGCAGTCCTGGATTGTCAGAGGGATCGGACCTAAGCGGGCAGTCGACATCTCTCAAAGGGTCCCATATTGGAGAGGGTGCAGGCTTGGCTGAGGGTCACACACCCCCCATACACAAATTTCGTGCACCGGGGCTCTAGTCTTCTATATAATAGAGGAATATGCAAATTAGCCAGGAAGCCATAATGTCACGACCAGACAATAGGGACCTGAGGCTGTATGGCGACTGGCTGGGGCAAGGGACCTTAGGCCATGCCCCCTGCTCAGTGGGGCTTGATGGGGGACCTCAGGCCACACCCCTCATCCAGCGGGGTTTGATGGAGGAACTCAGGTTACACCCCCACCCTTGCTCTGGGCAACGAGATCACAGGCTGCAACCCCTCCTGCCTCTTAACCAGGAACCTCAGGCCAAGCTCCCCACTTGGCAAGGCTTGATGGGGACCTCTGGCCTTGCCCTCCACTGCCCCAGTGCCTGGCCGGGGGACCTCAGGCCATGCCCCTACCTGGCAGGGCTTGACAGGAGACCTGAGACTGTTCCCACCCCCCACCTGGTGATGAGCCAGGGGACCTAAGGCTGTGCTCCCCCTCCTGGAGGGGATTGACAAGGGTGGGGCTGGCTGGGTCTGGGTCTCACCCAATGGGGATGGGGCCGGCCGGGTCTGGGTCTCCTGCATTTTCGAAGTGCATGTGGGTGGTGGGCAGGGACTTGACTCTAGGTCCCACTGCGTGCCCCAGACTCTGAAAGGAGGAAGATTTTCATATACATCTTAGTAATTTTCTTTTATCTCTGACACTTTTGTTATAGAGAAAGGAGGAATAGCAATATTAAAATATTTCCTCTAATTAATTCCCTTTTAATGTGCACACATTTTGTGCACTAGGCCACTAGTAGAATATGATATTGTAAATGTTTCTCATCTTCAAATGCAGACTTTAGAAAAAAGAAACTAATTCAGTGGATACATTTCTGATACTATGTGCATCTCTAGGAGCACCTTCATAAAGCAACAGCCTGAGTATTCCCAGTTCACAGGAACAATGAATTAGATTTATTCTGGTCATTCATAATGGAAAATTTAAAGAACAAACTGAGGAATGAAGCCTGTTTCAAACATACCTTCACCTTTTTAAAGGATACCAACATGAAAGATAAGCTGGGTGAAATAATATGGTAACTTTTGAGAATATAAATACATTTTACTTTATGCCAATGCCTCAATTTTAGTGGTTTATAATATAGGCTTTTAGGTACAGAGGTCATAAAATGAGAGATCAGAGATTGGGATAGCTCATTTACATCCTTCATTAAAGAAGGTAAGGTTTGAAAAGAACCTTTTGTTGTTGTTGTTGAGGTTGGTACACTATACTTTTATCACACTTTTATTTCCAGCATTCAGTGGGGGGAAATAAGTTTCAGATTGCTGCTTCTTTTTTGTGTGTTTCTTATTTAGTCCATCCACTTTACTACTGTTCTTTTTAATAAGAACACCATCTTCTCCAATAAATAAATTTAAGAATGTTCTACATTTTTGAAGCAAAATTAAATCCCTGCTTAGATGTACTGACATTCTTCAAACTGGGATTTAAATTTTCTTTTAATTTTTCTTTTTTAACAGAGTGCATGCGTTTTCTTCCCATCATCTCAAAGCAAGTTTGAACAGCATCTGAATCTCAAAGAGCACAAAGCCAAACCATCTGCCAACTCCTGTAACTCGGTCTGTCACAGTCCGAATGCAACAGCAGTCCCAGAGTCAAGAAAATGTTTCCTCAACTGCAGATTTGACAACTTTCTATGGGAGATCCCCCCCAAAATTGATGTTTTGTCCCTAGATGAAATCTCAGTTGCAAGATCAAAATCATAAATCCAGATTCATGCACTAAGTTTATGGTACATCCAGTGTAAAATCCATGTTTCCTTGAACCAATCAAATTTTTATCACCTTATATTGCCTCACTGCTTATTATCAGTTGGGGATGATAATTTTTAAAATTACTGTCTTTCACTAATTAGTTTTTGGTCAAGTCACTTTCTCTCTTTGGTCTGTATTGTTACCGTCTGCAAAATGAGGAATCATGCCTTTTAACTGCCGCATTTTCTTTGGTTATGACTCCCAGCTTATTAATTCCAAAAATTAGAAAACACTTTAAGTTAAAGCATTCAGAATCACATGAAGGACAGAAAGGAAACATTGCAACTATTTTCATCTCCTGCGGATTGCAAATCCTCAATTGTTAGATAACTTAAAATTTTCTTTCTGAAAGTCAAGCCACCAATGGCATTTGATGGCACACTAGAAAACTGCTCACCAAATATATTTTATTTTCCTTGAGGGCACGTAACACATAAGTAGGTTTAATATCTCAGCATTTATCTTTTTTACAAAGGCTACTTGATGAATGATTGATCCGTGTAATTGCCAAGGCTACTATCTACAAGTCAGAGAGGAGGAAATGATTTATTGGTCTCTTCCTCCTTGGACCGAGTCTTGATGATTTCCTGCTTCTTGGCCTGGAGCCACTCTTCACGGCGATTAGGAGCTTCCTTGGCCTTAGACCTCAGGCCTCAGAAGCTTCTAGCGCGCCTTGTCTGCCTTCAGCTTTCGGATGTGTTCCCTGAGAATCCGCTGTTTTGGAAGGCGCTACCCTTCACTCTCAGGTACAGGCTGTGGTACACGTGGCAGTCAACCTTCTGAGAGCCACAGCATCTTCTAGTAAGCAGTGGGAAGAACCCAACCCCCCCACCCCCCCAGGTTACTGTCAGGCCTTGGAGCACTGGCAGTACCTTCGCTTACCTCTGCGCATGTGGCTGCCCTAACTGCGGGCCAAGGTGCTCTCCGTGCATCAGTCCCGGGAAGGGACAGCCACAGGCTTCCTGATGATCAGCCCATCATTGATACGCTTCTGAATCTGCTGATGGCATTGGCATTGGCGGGTTTTGTGGTCTCACTGGGGTTCAGCCAGGCCTTCTTGCCACAGCAGAGAACACTGGAGAGGAGACTCGTCTGAAGCCTGCAGGCAGGCGTGGCTGCAGCCCCCAGGAATGAAAGGCAGCAGCCGTTCTGCGGTTTAGGCGGGAGTCAGCACCAATAAGATGGGACCAAAGGAAAAGGAAATGGGGCTCTTTATACCTGACGCAAACCTTCCCAATAGGACTCCCTATGCTTTTCCCCTCATGGAAAGCACAGAAATTCTGTAGGGGAACAGAGTACAAAAACAACAACATCAAGCAAGCAAAAAACCTAAACTAAAAAAAAAAACCACACAAATGATAACTATATGTACAGACATTGGCTTCCAGGGGTTCGGCCTTCACATAAATAAGAAAAACAAACAAACAAACAAAAACACTATTTTATTAGAGCACTGAGATTTCTGAGTTTTTCTGTTAAAGAAGTGACCATTGAGGACATTATCTTATCTAGTACTGGAAGGTTCTTAAGTCTATAGTTCTGATATTCTAGCTTGTCAAGTCATATGTTTCTAATAAATACAATGCATGTTAAAACTGCACTGAAGGAAAACTTTATGGTTTTATACATCAATAATTACACTTAATTCTCAATGCGTGCTGTTCAAAAATCTTTTTAACTTATCCTTTTAATTGAAATTCCTTTGAAGTTGTCAAAGAAGTTAGCCATTTTAATTAGCTACAATTTTTCCTTTTCCTTTAGCCAGGTTGTATATTTTTTTGCCTAAAAATTGTCATTCACATCCAGAGAGATTAGAAATTCCAGAAGGTAGCCTTAGAGAAGCTTATTTCTTAATTTCAAAAAGATTAAAATATGAACACTTGTGAAAAAGTTTTTAAAAATCTTTTCCACATCACATTCATATCTAGAATTTTTGTATTACAAAAATTAGCATACATTTTTGTAATACATATACTATATTTATCTATTGAATTTTTCCACTAAATGGACATATACCAAAAGTGAGAGTGTAAACATTTTAACAAGCAGAATATATATATTAGAGGCCCAGTGCATGAAAATTCATGCACTGCAGTGGGGAGTCCCTCAGACCGGCCCCCTATCACAGTCTGGGAGCCCTCAGGGGCAGGAGGCGACCCAGCGATCAGGGGAAGGTGATGCCCCATCACACCTCTGCTACTGCCACTGCTGGTAGCGCAAGTCTCAGCCAGTCCTGGTTACCTGAGCCTTGGGTGGCCCTGGGTGCCTGGGCAGCTGCCATCTGAGGCTTGCCTGCACCTCAGGCTGGCCCTGGGTAGCTGGGGGGTTGAGGGGACTGGGGGACACCAGAGGCAGGCACATGGAGAGGCTGGGCCCATGCTGCCCTGGCGGGGCTGAGGGGACTGGGTGCCACCATCTTGTGGCTGTGGGAGCCACCATCTTTGAGGGTGTGGCACTCAATTAGCATACTCCCTCCTTATTGGCTTTGGGTGCTACCATCTTTGAGGGTGGGAAGGTCAATTAGCATATTCCCTCCTTACTGGTTGTGGGCAACGCTATCTTTGTGATGGCATGAGGGTCAATTAGCATATTCCCTCTTTATTAGATAGGAGGATATACATATATATATATATATATATTATTTTTTGTATTTTTTATAATAAGAGCAAGCCCCACAAAAAAATGAAAGTCTTATTTAGAAAACCAGCTAAAATCTAAAAAATATTTAATCTAATAAAAATGTATGAAACTCAGATGAGTACTGTTTGTATTAAACAACTAACTGTACTAATAAGCAATATTTCCTGCATTAGAATATTAATTTTCCAGACACTACTTAGCAAACTAAAATAGCTACTGCAGTGTAAGGACCAATGACATTTAAGAAAATAGTTTAAACAGCAGTCAGCAAACTCATTTGAGAATAGTGAGAAAAAAATATATAATGTTAGTACAGATGACTTTGAATTTTATTTTTATTTTATTTTTATTGATTTCAGAGAAGACAGGAAAGGGAGAGAGAGATAGAAACATCAACAATGAGAGAGAATCATTGATTGGCTGCCTCCTTCATGCCCCACATGGGATTGACCCTGGAACTCAGGCATGTGCCCTGATGGGGAATTGAACCACAATCTGCTGGTTCATAGGTCAACACTCTACCACTGAGCCAGGCTGAATTTTATATTTGCTTCCTTTTATATAGGAAAAGTAAAGCAGTGGGGTTTCCAGAATGGTAGTAGTAGGAGTTTGGCAGATATTCTTCCCAGATAACCAATCATTTACTGGGGAACATTATAGTAAAGCAACCACTGAAAGTCTGTAAGTAATCAGAATGATACACAGGAGATCAGTAAAAGTTCATTCAAGAAAATCTAATAAATCTCAGGAAAAGCACTGTCAGTCTATAGCATTTGAACCATGGGCCATTCCCACTCTCCCCCTAGATCAGTACAGCAGAAGCTCTTCTCTAAGTTGATTATATCACAAAGATTGGGGTTCCACCTTCCCTAAACTACCAGCCTAGGGCTACAGTTTCACTGCAGGTGGGGCATACCATCAGCATGTCTCATGCTACTCGGTCCCATGCTGAAAAAGGTAGATTCTAAGAAAGTACAAGTAAAAGGAAAGGGGCTGCTTTCTCCTATCCGGTCCCCATTGTAAGAAAAGCACATAGTCCCAGATGGAACTTACTCTATCTAAGTAACTGAGCAAATTAACAAGCAAAATACAAATATTAACATCACCACCAAGATCTGAGGCATGGAGTATCATTAAATGTACAGTGTTGCTACAATATAATACTTAACAACAGCAACAAAAAGACCTGGGAAAATGGTGAAGGGTATCAATATCACAACTTACTCCAATGCATTAAAGCATCAATTTTTCAACAAAAATATATAAGAGGGGCAAAGAAACAGAAAAATGTGACTCATAAACAGGAAAGAAGATCAGACAATATTGTCTGCATTAGAGGGAGGCCCAAATGATGGGTTAAACAGACAAAAACTACAAAGTACATATTGTAAATATATTCAAAATATAGAGTAAACTATGTTTAAAGAATTAAAGGAAGGTATAGTGATAATGTCTCGTCAAATATAAAATAGCAATAAATATATTGAAATTTTTAAAAAGAACAAAATGGAAATTCTGGAGTTGAAAAACATAAAATCAAATGAAAATTTCCCTAGAGATGTACTGCTGAAGGCATGACTGATAGAAAAAGAGAATTTGTGAACTTGAAGAGAGATTGATAAATATTTCACATTGAAGCACAAAGAGAAAAGAGAATTTAAAGAATGAACTCTGCTTCAGAGAAATCTGGAAAACCACTAGCACATCAACATATTTGCAGCAGGATGCTGGAAGCACAGGAGAGAGAAAAAGAGCAGCAACAATATTTGAGAAATAACAGCTGAGTTATTTCTAAATTTAATGGAAAATATTAAATTGCACATCTCATAGATTCAACGAACTTCAAGTATAATAAGAAATGCATAGAGATGCATAACCAGACACACCTTTAAAAAATGATGATAAATAAAAACAAAGAGAAAATGTTGAAAGCAGTAAGATAAAGCAACTTATTATTTACAATGGACAACTTTCCAATTAGATTAATAGCTTACCACTCTTCAGGAACAATACAGTTCAGAAGGCAATGGGCAAAAAAAACAATGCCCCTTCCTAAATAAATAAATAAACCAAGCTGTCAAGCATGAATGCTTTATCCAGGAAAAATATGTTTTAAAATTAAGGTGAAATAAAGACATTTTCAAAACAAAACTTGAGATGATTCATTGCTAGCTGACTCACCTTCCAAAAAATACTAAGGGAGCTTTTTAGGCAGAAAGCATGTAAACCCAGATAGAAATTCCAATCAACATGAAAAAAACAAAGACCACCAGTAAACATATTTATGTAATTACTAGAAGCCCGATGCATGAAATTTGTGCACTGGGCGGGGTGGAGGGGGGAGGACCTCAGCCCAGTCTGCACCCTCTCCAATCTGGGACCCCTCAGGGGATGTCTAACTTCCAGCAGTCGGACATCCCTCTCACAATCCAGAACCACTGGCTCGTAACCACTTACCTGCTTGCTTGCCTAATTGCCCCTAACCCTATTGCCTGCCTGCCTGATTGCCCCAACCCCTTCGCCTGCAAGGCCTGATCACCCCTACCTTGCTCCCTTGCCAGCCTGATCACCCCTACCTTGCCCTCCCCTGCAGGCCTGATCACCCCAAACTGCCTGGCCTCCCTCTGGGGGCACCACCCCCATTATCCTGCTGCTGTTGCCACTGCTGGCTTGAGCCTCAGTCCTTCGCAGCTGCCCATGGCTGCCTGAGCCTCGGCCCTTGCAGCCGCTGCAGCTTTGTTTAGAAGGATGTCTGGAAGATGTCCACTCTAGCATATTACCCTTTTAGTATAGATTTGGGGACCATTACAACCACACAGAACTTAAAGAAAACACATGACCCTGGCCGGTTTGGCTTAATGGAGAGAGCATCAGCCTGTGGACTGAAGGGTCCCAGGTTTGATTCTGGTCAGGGCACATGCCTGGGTTGTGGGCTCAATCCCCAGTAGGGGGCCTGCAGGAGGCAGCTGACCAGTGATTCTTATCATTGATGTTTCTAACTCTCTCTCCCTCTCCCTTTCTCTCTAAAATAAAAAAAAAAAAATTTTAAAGAAAACACATGATCTTCACTTTGGACTTTGTCATTTTACAATATCCTTTGCGCAGTATTTTAACTTCCCTCAACTTTCCTTTACCCACCCTTAAAATGAATCTATTTTGGGGAAGATGATCAGGAAAGTGATTCTAGTGGGTAGAAGTTTTTTTTTGGAGGGGATGGGGTCATGAAAATATTTAAAAATTGAGCATGGTGATGGTTGTACCACTCTGAATTTACTTTAAAAAACCAGTGCATTGTACACTTTAGGTGACATGTACAGTATATGAATTAGATCTCAACAAAGCTGTTCTTTTATTTCTTTTTAAATAGAGACCAGTCTAATCAATTACAGATGTTTTCAGAGGCCCCCAGGATTTGCTTACCACATCCCAAACCACAGCTGTGACTCCCAGTTGCCTCCAGTCCTGGTGGATCTGGATGGTGTGGTTTGGGAAGGAGAAGGTGGCAAGAGGCTTATGGAATTTCTGCATCCCCATTCCCCCAGTCTCCTCATAGGCCACCAGGGCCATTTCCACTGTGCCAGCTCTCTGCTTCCTTTAATCTGTTGGGCAAAAGAATCCTGCATGCTCAGGCCAGAAAGTGCATTGTCTCTTAGGTGGCCTGAATGCTTTTTTTAAGGTCGTTTTATGGATTCAAAAGACTAAACAGAGATGTGGAAAGCTTTTTCGATATCCTTTTTCATGGTTCTTCCAGTCTCATGGGAAGTGAGATGTGGCTCTGAATTCATCCCAAAGGGTGTCTTTGAGCAAAAGCACCCAGAACGGCACAACTCCTTCAGGATGGTCTACACACTTCGCTGTCAGGACTCAGGGGGGCTTGAAGGTGAGCGAGGCAGTGGTTCCAGCACAGGACCCGGGATAAGGTAGCGCTTTATACACTCCCAGGCCACGTGGACTGCAGCTGTACCCGCCCAGGTGGGCAGGGTGTTTCTGCTGTTTTGTTTTTGTCTGGCCTTCACACTGTCAGCCACAGACCTGTGTCTGCACTGAGACTGAACCGTTTGATGGTCCTGCTTTCTGGTGGACAGTGGATGTACAGTGGCAGTTAGGCTCTGGAGGCTTCTGAGTCCCTCGTGGGGACAGCCCAGCCCTAGGTCAAGAACAGACTCTGGCGTCCTCTGCCAGGAAGCCTCCTCCAGCTAGGGGCCGCCATAGTTTGAAAGCTGGCCATCCCTTCCGATCCTGGCGGGGGTCTCCTCTGGGGTGCTGGCCAGCCTAGGCTAGGGATGCAGGAAGTTTGGGGGCCGGCCACCACCCCCAATCCTGTCAGGGGTCTCCTCTGGGGTGCTGGCCAGCCTGGGCTTTGGGTGCCACAAAGGGAGAGATTCCTTGAACCTTCTTTCTGCACACCTAGGCTAGGATACATCTCATAGGACATGGTTTCAGTGCCGAAGGGTCTTCAGTGCTGGGGTGGAGGCGGCCAGGTCCTCTGGCACGTCACCTCCTGGGTTGCAGTCCCACATCTCTCAGCCCCCAGCGGTTGCTTGCACCACCAGTTGCCTCAGTGCAGACCCCAGCAACTGAAAGCCAGCCTCCTGGCAGCCAGGCCACCACACCCACCACGCTGGTAGCTCTCAAGTGCTCTCTCGCTGCCGAGACTTGTCCACTGGGATGAGGGCATGCTCTGAGCCGCTCCGACCCCTGGCGTGTGCCCACTGCCCAGAGGCCCTCTCTCCTTCTACAGCCCAGCTTGGGAAGCTGGCCTCATTGCCAGGGCTACAATGCCAGCATCCTGCCCTGGCCACTATGGGTGCCGCCATCTTTGTAGCGGAGTGATGGTTAATTTGCATATCACCCTTTTATTAGGTAGGATAGAACACAATACAAATTATAAAAATATTTTACTTTAGCTCTTTTTTCTTAACTTATTTAAAAGGGAATTTTATAAAACTATATGTATATATAATTGTGTTGTAACATATAGAAATGTAATATATTTAGCACTAACAACTTAAAGAAGATGGGTAAAGTAAAGCTATTTTGGAGCAAGGAAATGACACCATCTGGTAAATAAATCCTCAGGAAGAAGTGAAGAGACACAGAATGAAAAATAATGAGTTTAATATAACAAACACTATAAGTGTATACTTGCTATCCTTCCTTTGATGAGCTTATTTAAAATACATAAAATTATAAAAACTATGACCTAAAACAATGTATTCATGGGCTTTATAATATAGTATACAGATATATTATGTATCACATAATAGCACCAAAACAGGAAAAATAGAGCTATGTAGGAATAATATTTCTATATCTCACTAGAATAAAGTTAATATAAATCTGAAATGTATTCTGATAAATTATTATATATGTGGTAAACATTAGAGTGACCATTAAGTATATAACTAAAAAAACTGCAGTTAAAAAAATTCAAATAATTAAAATGTTACATTAGAAAATATTCACTTAATACAAAGGAAAGAATTAAAAGACTAGAGGAACAAATAAAATATAAAACAAATTTTAAAAGGACAAATATAAATCCAACTCTAGCAATAATAAAATTGAATGTAAATAAATTAAGCTATCTGACAAAAAACCAGATTGTCAAACTAAATTTTACAAAAAAGACTAAACAATATACATTCTACAGGAAACAAATATTAGATAAAAGCTACAAATAGATAAAAAGTTAAAGAAAAAAGATAGATCATGCAAAGAGCAATTATAAGAAAGCTGAAGTGTTTGTACTAATTTCAGACAAAAGAGACTGTAAAACAAAAATGTTCCCAGAGATGATGAACACCATCTACACTAATAAAAGAGAAATATGCAAATTGACCATACCTCTGTGATGCCTACCAGTCAATAAGGAGTGGGTATGCAAATAACCCAACAAAGATGGCAGGTTAATTTGCATACACAGGTTCAGAGCAAAGACTGAAGACTGAAGACTGAAGAGGCTGGGCTTCTCTGCTGTGGCCTAGTGGAGAAGCCTAGTCTCAAGGTTTGGCTTCTCTGCTGAGGCCACAGCAAAGGCCTGGGTCCCAGGTGCCGGAGGAAAACCAGTGCCAGAAATCAGGGGAAGGAAGGCCTATTGCATAAATCTTCATGCAATGGGCCTCTAGTTTTTTAATAAAATGTCAAATATATCAAGAAGATATAAATATCATAAGCAGATTTGTTACTTTTGGAGAGAACCAAGATGGTGGCACAGGTAAATGCTGGTACTCGCCACCTCCCACAGCCATATAAAAATTACAGCTAAAATACAGAACAACCATAATTCAAAACCCCATGAAATCTGGCTGAACGAAAGTCCTACAACTAGAGAATTAAAGAAGAAAGTTTATTGAGACTACTAGGAGGGTGCAGAGGCATGGAACAGGTTGTCCGACACCCAAGTGTGGTGTGATTTTAATCAGGTAGGATATCTAGGCTGTAGAGGCCTCCTGTGAGAAGCAAGGCGTCCCAGACCCCCACCCCAGGGTTCCAGAGCTGGGGAGAGAAGCCCCCGTAACTTTGAACTGTAAAAACCAGTGGGGATTGTGGCTGGGTGACAAGGAGGTTGCTGAAGACCCAGGTGCTCTCTTAAAGGGCTGGTGCACAGACTTATTCGAACTCCATCCCTCTGAGCTCCAGCCCTGGGTGGCAGCTTTGGGGGATCCAGGGACACACTAGGAGGAACTGGATTGTCTGGCATCAGAGCAAGAACTCAGGGGATGGCTTTCTCCTAGACAGGGGTACTTACAGGGGTCATTGTTCCTATGCTGAGACCTCCCCTCATCACAGAGCTGACTTCTGTAATACTTTCAACAATAAAGATAAATTTAAATAGTAACAATCCTATATAATAAAGAGCTAATATGCTAATTAGACCAAACAGCCAGACGACCTTCCGGACAAAGCCGGGGCTGTGACGGCTGAGCCCCTTGCATGATTTCGTGCATTTGGCCTCTAGTAATAATAATAAAGCCGTTGAAATTTCCTGAGTGATAAAAGTGATAGTAATACCATCTGTTCTAATCAGGGGTCTCTTGATGGGCTCCTACGGAAATTCAGGATGGGAGCTGGTAACCGGAAAGGATAATCCTTGTTTAAAGCTCAGAAATTTGAAACTTTCAACAGCAACCATCCCCCCACCCCCCCACCCCCAACCTCTGAGGAAACAAGAGGAACTGGAGATTGAGTTAATCACTACTGGTCAGTGATTCAATCAGTGTTGCCTACATAATGAAACTTCCATAAAAACCTTTGAACAATTGGTTTTGAGGAGTTTCTGAATTGCCAAATACAGGGAGAGTGACAGACTCTAACTCCATGGTGACAGGAGCTCCCACACTTGAGACACTCTGGACATTGCTCTAGGTTACTCCATCTGGCTAGTCATTTGTATCCTTTAGAATAAACTGCTAAGCATGAGTAAAGTGCCTTCCTGAGTACTCTGAGTCATTCTACAATTAGCAAAACTGAGGAGGATGTCATAGGAACCCCTGATGTAGAGCTAATGTGAACCGCTAGAAAAAGATTCATTTGATGTGAACCCTAAGAAAGAATTTATCTGCTGAAATGGACTCTCAAAAGTCAACCAAGAGCCCAAATTTTATAAATAATAAGAGCCTGGCTGCCATTTACTCAGAGGAGCTTTAGGAGTTCTGTTTACTAGGAAGAGCCTCAGACTGAACTCTGGGCTACTTACAGTCTGCCATGCCTATTTACATAGGCTGAGTCAACCACTGCAAAAAACAACAACCCTGGCTTTGTTTTCCTACCAATGGACTGAACCTTCCCTGTCCAATCAGAACTGCACAATTTGAATACCTCATTTACATATAATGGACCTAATTGAGAACCTAGCCATATGGATTTTTTGTTTGTTTGTTTGTTTGTTTTTAAATATTTTTATTGATTTCAGAGAGGAAGGGAGAGGGTGAGAGACATAGAAACATCAATGATGAGAGAGAATCACTGATAGTCTGCCTCCTGCATGTCCCCTACTGAGGATGTGCCCTTGACTGAAATTGAACCTGGGACCCTTCAGTCCACAGGCTGATACTCTATCCACCAAGCCAAACCGCCTAGGGCCTACCCAGAAGTTTTGAGACAGGCTGAGCCTCTGTTAGACAGATGGAAATTGTCTTCAATTATATTTTTAAGCCATTTCTAGATAAGTTTAAAGTTTCTCTTCAGGCACTTCCCAAAGAGCTCTGTTTTGCAACTACACCAATGGATACTAGCTAATGGCAAGAACCTGGAAAGCAAAGAGCTCATAGAAAGCATAAAGCTTTACTCTGCAGATGGGCCAATGCCAGCTCACAGTGGGAGCTTGGGAAGCAAAGAAATCTACTCCATGTCTATATGAGCCAGACCCCAGCAGCAGTTTGAGGAGTCATACTCTCTTAGTATGTGCTCTTTTGGTTCATCAAGCTCCTTCCCTCCCCTTTCCCTCCACTTTGTTTTCAAAGCAGCACTACTATATAAGAAAGATATGCGGTAAACCTCTTCTTGTTTTCAGTAAACCACTTCTTTTAAATTTGTTTTGCCTCATCCTCTGATTTTTATCTTGGGGAAAGGGGAACAAGAACCTCTTAGCTGGTGTCACCTGCACTCTAAAAGATGGCCTCCGCTTTTCTCGACTGAACACAGTTTAGGTTGCTACCTGAATGTGTGCCTCCTAGGCAGCCACTGTTTTTTGCTCAGTTAAATACCTTTTATTCTTTATCACAATCTAAATTAACTTTAGTTTATATCAGTCAATAAGAAGTACAGATGGCCAGAAATTTGCAAATGGCTTCCAAAGTGGGGGCAGTCTTGTGGGATGAGCCGGGTAATTTGTGAGATCTGATGCTAACTCCAGGTAGATGGTGTCAGAATGAAAATGAATTGTTTGACACCCCCTCAGAGTCAGAGATTTAAATAAGAGGTATTGGAAAAGACACCACATATTATATTTGGGGTCAAAGGAAAAAGCCTTTCTAGAACCAATTTAATAGCCAAAAGTTTAAATTCAAATACATCACTTAATGGATAGATAAGTTAAATGTGGCATAGCATAATAAAAATAAGATGTGGTTAAGTTGGTTGGGTGTCGTCCCATGCACCAAGAGGTTGCTGATTTGAGTCCTGGCCAACACACATGCATGAGTTGCAGGCTCATTCCCTGATAGGGCACCTGAAGGAGACAGCCAATAGATGTTCCCCTTTCACATTGATGTTCCTCTCTTTCTCTCCCTCTCCCTTCCTCTCTCTCTAATAAATTTAAAAATCTTTAAAAAATAATAAAGTAAAATATGATTTAAAAATGAAGAGAAATAAAGTACATTTACAAGTTATAAGACAGATGAATCTTGAAAACAATGAATAAAACAAGCCAGTCACAAAATCCCACATGTTCTATAATTCTATTTCCAGGATAGGTAAATAAATAGAGGCAGAAAGTAGATCAGTGGCTGCATAAAACTTTTAGGATGGTAGAGGGAAATGGAAAAGATTGCTAATAAGTATAGGCTTTTTTTTTTATTATAAAATGTTCTTAAATTGATAATGGTAATGGGTTTACAGTTCTTTTACTATATTAAAAAATATTGAATCCCTCATGAGGTAAACAGACCTAATGGCCAGCCATTTTATCCATAACTTTTTACAAGAGAGAAAAAGACAAAGTAGGGAACCTCCTAGCATTAGTTTTATTATTTAACTAGTGGCCTGGTGCACAAAATTCGTGCACATTAAAAGGGAATTAATTAGAGGAAATATTTTAATATTGCTATTTGTTCTTTCTCTATAATAGAAGTGTCAGAGATGAAAGAAAATTAGTAAAATGTATATGAAAATCTTCCTCCTGTCAGAGTTTGGGGCATGCCGAGGGACCAGAGTCAAGTCCCTGCCCACCCACAGGTGCCTCGAAATTGCGCAAGACCCAGACCTGGCCAGTCCCACCCCCATTGGGTGAGATCTAGACCCGGCTGGCCTCACCCCCATCAAGCCCCGCCAGGCAGGAAGCTCAGCCTCAGGTCCCCCATCAAGTCCTACTGGGGTTCAGCCTCAGGTCCCCTGGTGCATGCTGGGCCGGGGGCGCAGTCTCAGGTCCCCTGGTGTACCCTCAGGTCCCTTGAGCCAGCACTGGGGTAAGAGGCACAGTTTGAAGTCCCCCAGCCCAGCACCAGGGTGAGGGGCGGGACCTGAGGTTCCCTGGCAAGCCCCGCTGGGCAGGGGGCACAGCCTGAGGTCCTCTGACCTGGCGCAGGGGGGAGGGGGCACGGCTTTGGGTCCTCTGGCCCAGGCTGGGGTGGGGGGCATGCCTTGAGGTCCCCCATCAATATCCACTGGGTGGGGGGTATGGCTTGAGGTCCCCAGCCTGGTGCCAGGGGGCACAGTCTGAGGTCCCCTGTCAAACCCCACCAGGCGGGGGTGCAGCCTCAGGTCCCCCACCCCAGACCGGTGACACACAGCCTCAGGTCCCTGTTGATGGCTCATTATGGGAACCCCGCCTCCACTGTGGGCACAGCCATCTTGTGATGGTGTGAGGGTTGGTTTGCATATATTACCTCTTTATTATATAGGATTTCGTTTTATTATTATCTAAGCGCTATAGGTTATGTTAACCTAAAAATAAAAAGCCAAAAGTGAGAGGCAACAAGCCCATATTTGAGATCCAAAATAATAGCTATTCAGAAAACAGTTATTCATGCAGAAACATAAATAGTATTTCAATTCAGAGGCAAGACAAGGGGTATTTATGAGAAAGGGAAGGGGGAGATTCCCATCAATAGAAGGAAGGAACATCTACAGGTGCAGATAAGCTAACATCTTAGTGATGGTTTTAATTTTTAGTCTGGTAATCATAACATCTGCTTTCTTATCATCTTTGCAAATAGTTGTTTAAGATAACATGTTACCTTAGGCCCAGTCCAAAGGTTATCTTGCCCAGTTTTAACATTCCAAAAATTTGAGAAATAGGATATGCAAAGCAGTTCCTCTAGAATGGCAGCTCTGAATTCATTTCAAAGTGGCTGTGTTTATGTTAATTTTTACAGTGATTATTAAAAGATTACCTATCTGGTAGTAAAACTTATTTAACTATTGTTCCTTTTTCTTGTACATTTTTTGTTTCTTATACTTTTTTTGTTTCTTGTACCTCTTCATTTTTTTTTCTTTCTTTCTTTTTAAATCTCTATTGTTGAAAGTATTACATATGTCCCATTTTTTCCCATTGGTCCCTTCTAGCCCACCCCTGCCCCCAACCCCAGGCTTTCACCACCCTATTGTCTGTGTCCATGGGTTATGCATATATGTATACAAGTTCTTTGGTTGATGTCTTCTCACTCACCCCTCATCTTCTATGTAGCAGAATGACCAGTGATGAAAACATGGGGATCCCAAATTAAGGAAAGGGACCAATAAGAAAGGGTCAGGTTCAGACAAAGAACTACAGCATAAATAAACTGGAGACAAAGGGACACAAGGCAGGATTTTTATTTTATTTTTCTCATTGGAGAGAGAGAGAGAGAGAGAGAGTAGGCTTTTCCTATTGGGGTGTCCCCTTTGGGGACACCTCTGCCCAGATGGAGTTTGTATCTGTTCCAATAGACTTGTACATTTTTGATTAAAGAAGCCTTTTTAGCCATGAGTTTTTCTTCAAACTTCGTGAGGACAAGAACCCATGGGAAGAAAAGTCTGCACCCTGAGCCCCATGTTTCAAAATAACTGTAAAAACCGTAATAAAACGTTCTTGAAAATTGTACATTCTCTCTGTGTTAGATAAGTTTTGCCAAACAATGCCAACATTTTCCCCCTTTGCTGCATCCATACCTCCAGTGGAATGGAAACTATTTCTCTATCCCTTAAGACTAGTCTGGCCTTGTGACTTGCTTTACCCAATAGATTGTAGAAAAGATATTTTGTGCTTGTTCTCAGTCTAAGACTCAAGGAAATTTGCGTGCTTCTGCTCCCTCTTAGAAGCCTGCAGTTGCTGAGTGAACAAACTGGGCTATGTCGCTGGATAAGGAGGAACACATGTTATTCCCTGGTCACCAGACTATGACGTGGGGATTTTGGACTGGAACCTGTGCTGTGTTCCCCTGGGCAGGATGGTCACCCAGGCTCTTGTCCGGTGGAGGGTGGAGTCGAAGAATGAAATCTTGGACAAAAGGTGGTATAGCAAAGGTGAAAATTTATTGAAGAACAAGTACAGACTTCCACATGGGTAGGGGGAAAGAGTCCCACTGAGTCCCATTTTCCTATGGCTTATAAAGGCTGCAGATCTTTGTGCCTTGATATCCCTGCTGATTGGTCACTATCCCCTTCTGATTTGGTCACTATAGCAACTCCTGAGCTCAAAGGTTGAACCTCCTATGGGACACATGAGGTTCTCCTCCCCTCCTTCCTTATTGTTTCCCTATCCCCTCTGGGCTTTCCTCCTCTTTCCCTTTATTCTGTAAATATGTACCTTTTTTTGCTCCCAGCTCCCTTATCTTATGGAAATGTAACTTCTGCTGCTCCCAGCTCCCTTGTCTTATGGAAATGTACCCTTTTGCAACTCTGTGGCCCTGTGTTGTTTTTTTCATAGACCTCTTAGTTTTTAAAATTTCCTAAACCTGGCTATTTCACCCCCAAAATTCCTATTTTACCCAAAAAACTCCTTTCACCTACATCAAGCCAACCACTACACAAATGAGTGAATACTTTAAGATGTCTGCCTCTAGCACAGCTGCCAGATTACAGACACATGATCCAGCCCAGCCAAATTCAGATGAACCTGACTCCAAAGTTGCAAGGAAAAATGCAAATAAAAAGTCAGAAGAGAATTTAATTTACTTAAGGCAAAATGAGACCGAGCTCACCCTCCCTTTTCCTATAGTGTTTCCTTTAGAAAACCTTTCATTGTAAATGGTATCTTTCTTTTGAGATGTATACAAAAATTTTTAGGTGTTAAATAAAGCTACTGCCAGTTTTACACCCATGTATCAATTTCTTAAGGATGCATAAGCCATCTCTTTTAAATGTAATCATCAAAGAAAAGAGTATCTATCTCCTACACTCCAATGAGAGTGGATGGAAAGAAACTAACATGACTTTTGCGTCTGGATCCACGCTGTGAAAACTACCTCCTGTTATTGTCATAGTGCTTTCCTCTGGATAAAGGTAATTAGCTAACACCATGGCCATTCCAATTATCAGGTAAGTTCACAAATTTCATGACAAAAGGTGCTCTTATTTGAGTCTTCTTTCTTGAGGAGTAGTTACAGTTAACCTTGAGAAAATATATACAATGGCTACATAAAAGGGTGAAATTTCTTTCTGTCTTTGAAAACATTTTAGACAGTTGCCTTTAATACAAATCCCAGCCTGGTATAATTTGTAATAAAGCTGTTTTCTTTCTTTCCTGTATTTTGTGTAATTTCCGGTTGGCAGATCTTTTAAATATTTTCCTTCAATAATCAGCAGAAGTACCCATTTGACTTTGGTTTTATAAGTACTAAGTGGTTGTTGTTTTAATTACAAATTTTGGGTTTTTACCCATAGTAAAAGCTAACAGGTAAAGAGAAAACCACAGATCCAAAATTACCTTGCTTATGCTAAAGTCCATGATATCAAACCTAGAGTTTAATACTTGACCTAATGGTTGCTTCAACCTCCAGCAGAAACATAATCTTAATCTAGGGCCTAGAATTTTCTGGTCAATACCAATGAGGTAATCTGTTAGGCAGGGCCTCTCCATTCCCTTAGAAATAATAGGCAATTTGCATGATAAAAACCCTTTCTCCCAAAAAAGGGTCCTGATCTAAAAATAATCCTTTCTTTTGCTAATATCTCCCTTGATGCAAGCTACTTCCTATAAAAACCTTCCATTTTTGTACAACCCCTCCCAGCACCCTTCTGTTACCAGAGAGGGAACATCGCCCTGAACTGGTAGGCCTATGGCCAGCTGGTAGTGTGTGGTTCTTGACATTCTGCAAGGAAAAACTTCACAGCATGAGTCCAGGTGAGTTTTAGAGGACATTTGTTAAAGCTGGGAACAGTGAAGCAAGGAAGGTCCTGTGAAATGAACCTAGGCTGGTCTGCCTTCGCTCACTAAGAAGTCAGAGAAAAGGAGGACTTGGAGACAGACAGGTTCAGGGCATTTGCCTGGGACAAACTGCGGCTGCCCATTGCAGCCCCGATTACAAGCCTTGTGGGGTCCCTTAGAGCTTGAAAGATGCATACCTGTGGGGAAAGAAGGGGCGCGGGAGGCTTGTGCATGTTCCTGGGAAGGAGAGTACATGCTGGGCCTTCATTCTGAGGGCTTTTTAAGGCGGAGCATTTAGGGGAAGTCTTAGGGGAAGATTTCAATAGCATATTCATCAGCTGATACACCAAAATAAGGTTTATTCTCTTAACTTCGTATGTCTTTGGGTGTGGTTGACAAATGGCAATGATTGGATTTCTGCTGTCTGTCTCCCTATTTATCCTCTGGTTGGGGAGAAGTGCAAGCCATTTATTCGTAAGTGTCCCTGATACAGGGAAGAAAGGATTTAATAGATGGCTGCAAACTGCTTGGCATGCAGACTTTCTGCATGGCTATAAATTGCTGTTTAACTGTCTGCCTCAGTTTCCCTCTTTTGCTCATCCTGGCTTACTGGCCTGTTTTCACTTCTGCTTGCTAGATGTGATGCTGCCCAATTCATGAATCACAATGAAGCCAATTAGATCCTCTGATTTACTTAGTTGAATTTTGTTCTTTAGCATAGACAAGCTTTGTACAACTTTAAAAATTATTAGGCAGAATTTCAAACATAGATAGATATAGACAACAAAGTATAGTGAATGCTTATGTGCCCATTACCTAACATCAGAAATTAAAAAGTCACTCAGCGGGCATGGCTCAGTGGTTGAGCATCCACCTATGAACCAGGTCACTGTTTGATTGCCAATCAGGTCACATACCCAGGTTGCAGGCTCTATCCCCAGTGTGGGACATGCAGGAAGCAGCCAATCAATGTTTCTCTCTCATCATTGGTGTTTCTATCTTTCTCTCTCCATCTCCCTTCCTCTTTGAAATCAATAAAAATATATTTTAAAAATTTTATATTAAAAAAATAACATTTATTAATTTGTTCTTAATTATTTGGTGTGCAAATATTAGTTTTAAATTGAATAAATGCAGAAAAGCTTATCTAAAATTAAAATAATTAAATAAATAATTAATTAAAAAGTCACGATGACTCCTGTTTCATCAATACCTCAAACCACTTCTTCTTCATATAATTTCCAAATAATCTAAAACATTGTATTTCATTCATTTTGGTACAACATTTGAAACTGTGGTAGGCAGTTAGACAGACATGAGCAGAGCAAGGATGATGAGCCAGTACAGAAGGTCACCAGGATGATAAGCAAAGGACAACTGTAGGGTGCGACCTTACCCCCAGGGTGACCTTTCCTCCCTTAGAATATTGCTGGTCACATAGTTTGGACCCCCTGACCTTTCCTCCCTAGAAATGACATTTAGGCCTCAATTATATATCAGCTCCAGGCCCAGAAAAGCAGGAAAAACAGACAATAAATGCCAGGGCTGACCTCAGGATCAGCTGCATTACTAGTAAATAAGGAAACCTGCCCTGGTGCAGACCAATCAATCAGTGGAGAAAGCGACCCTGAAAGCACGGGCCTGGAAAACTTCTGGATATTCTGTTGAGGTCTTCCCTTAAAATCTCCACCCTTAACACCCTTAGGCCTGAGGAACCAGCTCACTCTCCCTCCCTCCCTCCCTCCAGGGAGCACATCCCCACCTGCCCTTTCCTCTGTCTCCCCCCCCCACCCACAACTCAATCCTCCCAGGCACATCACCTTTACCATCCTCACGCCCAAGCTCCAAGGGCCCTTCCTTTGCCTCTATAACTTGTTTACTAAGCCCATTTCTTCTACAAATTATTTCTTCCACCTCTGTGATTTTACAAATAAACTAGAGGCCCAGTGCACAATTTTATACATGGGTGGGGTCCCTAGGCCTGGCTGGTGATCAGGGCCTATCAGGGCCATCTCGCCCAGTCCCAATCAGGGCCAAGCCAATTGGGGTTGGGTTGATTGGGGCCTGCTGGCTTGGGGGAGGGACCGTGGGAGGTTGGCCGGCTGTGGGGACTGCAAAAGTTGGCCAGCCACGGGAGGTAGGATGTGGGAGCAGAGTGACCACCAGTACGCAGCTCCTGCGCTGAGCATCTGCCTCCTGGTGGTCAGTGTGCATCATAGCGACTGGTGGACTGGTCATTCCAGTCATTCCGGTTGTTTGGTCGTAGGAGTTGCTTAGGCTTCTATATATATAAAACCCTAATATGCAAACAGACCGAAAGACGGAACAACCAAACAATTGAACAACCGGTCGCTATGACGTGTGCTGATCACCAGGGAGTGCTTGTGGAACATGGCAGGTGTTGGGCGTGGCAGGATGGTGGGGCAGGTGAGGGGGCACCAGACCAAGGCGAGGCACCAGTTGCTGTCATCGGGGCAAGCCTCTGGTGGTTACTAAAAATCCTTTGTTCTTAATTGCTGCAGTCCTGCCCAGAGCTTGCACCTGCTGTCGGCGCTGGCCCTGCTCACACCCCCTGCCTGTGCCAGAGCTGCCGATCGCACCCACTGCTGGCACCAGCCCTACTTGCACCTACAGCTGCCACTCACCTGCTGCCAGATCCCGGCCCTGGCCCCGATCACTCAATGAGTGCAAGTGGCGGCTGCCGGTGCCGATTGCCTCTGAGGGCTTCTCCCCCTGCTCCTGAGGGGTAATCAAGGCAGCAGACACTGCTCAACCCCATTGATGGCACCGGCCCTGCTCACAACCGCTGCTGGTGCCGGCCCCAATTGCTCCGTGCCGTCAGTGCGTGGGAACGGCGGTGGTGGGAGTGGGGCTTCCAACAGACAGGACACCAGGGGCCATGGTGGGAGATGCCAGGCAGAAGCATGGTGGATGGGCTGAGACCCACCCCTGTGCCCACCGCAGCCTCGCAGCCCACAGCTCCTTTCAAGGTGCATGAATTTGTGCACTGGGCCCAAATATATAGAATATATACTTATGCAATAAAAGCAAATGGTAAATGTTTCTTGTTTATACAGGATTCCACCAATTTATTTATATTTTTAGGATAGTAAATTAAATGCAAGTTATTCAGCAAAGATTTGGGGCACTAAAAAGGGAGCTAGGAATGGCTTCTGGTGAAGTATTTTTAGCAATTTTATTGAGTAAGTTTTCTGATGACTGTTTTGGTGTGGTGATTGTTAGCAATACAGATGTCTGGGACTGTCCCAATGCAATAAGAATTTAGGGAATATGGCCTGGTTAACTCTATTTTTAACAAGCTTCCAAAATGATTCTTGTCCCAAAATTTATTTTAAAAATCTTAAAAACTGAAAAACATAGAGGGACCTTTAGAAATCAAATTTGGTGACAAACCATCAAAAAGCATTTGATGAAATAAACCAGGAGAGAAAATGCTACAGGAGGTAAAAATATACAGTTACATTTACTAATTACCTCTTTTTTGTTTTTAGTTCACTATCTAAAAGACAAAGAACAAAAGACATTCTAACAAAGGACTACAACTATTTCTGTTTACCTTATACCTATCACTGAATATTTTATTTTGAGAAGTTAAGTAGGCTCGCCTCGTATAAACTAAGATATAGTCAGTACTCTTAACATTTTATTACTAGAGAAAAGTAAAATAATCACTAATGACTTTAATTTATTATTTTAAATTAAAAGAATCTATTAATTTAATAATACTTTGGAGCAATTGTTTAATTTGTATTTGGACATGTAGTGGAATTGTAATACTTAAATTTGTATATTAATTTCATATTGATGCTTCTAATCCTAAGTAAATAAAGAATTGAAGGTGTCTGTGGCAGGATCAACAATGTTCATTCCCATTATTTTAAATTAGACCAAAGTGGTTCTTTCCTGTATTCTGTAGCTTTGTAGAATGATATGAAGATCATGTGCATTTAGATGTTTTCAAATAATTATTTTTATTAATTTCTTAAATATTTTATGGTTCTAACTAAAATCCCACTTTGGAAACAGCAATAACATTCACAACTATCAGATCAGAGGACTTTATTTTTTAAACATCGAAGTACGATGTATTATTTGGCTTGCAAAAGCAACATGAAATAAATTTAGCAACATGACAATTAGCTTACTCATCTTTCTTCCATATTCCCATGCAAACAGAGAATAATTTTAAGGACATTAAAAAGCAGTAGCAAATTTTCAATATCATTTTTCTATGCTAATAGTAAAACAACAACAAAAAAATCTAATTAATTCAGGCTTGCTGCAGAACCAGCACAGAGAAATTCTAAACAAGGTGTTAATAAACAAATGCCTAGCCTTGTAAAAGTGTCAGTGTGATCTATTATAGGGACAGGAAAACTGTGAAGAAGGCCACAAGCCTGGGCCTTCATTAACCCTGTAAATCACTCCTGCTTCAGTCTCTAGATGAAAATGGGACCAAAATGAACGAATGGTAGCAAAATTCATGAAGGTTTATGAAAGAAAGATATAAATAAACAGCATAGCCTAACTATATCAGAGGCAGTATGAAGTGATAAATTTAACATCATACCTGAAGCAAATAGCAAATATTAACATCGTAAGTGTCGCGAGTCAGGGATGAGAAAGAGACAGTATAATCAGGAAACACTCTATGTCAAATTTCACCATTTTAAAACTTTCAAAGTTTTCATATGAGGTTTGTTGGGGTGGGTATTCAAAAATATTTGTACAATGCCAAATTTAATCAAAGATTTTACTTTTTAAGGTAATTATTTTATTTGTTCAATCCTATATAATAAAAGGGTAATATGCAAATTGTCCCCTCAAGCAAGAGTTCTCCCAGAGTTCAACCAGGGGGCCCTCCAACAGCCCAGATCCCCCCCACCCCCAGCCAGCCCTGCCTCAATCGGCCCACCACACCCTGATCAGGGGAGGGGCCGACTGGCTAACCTCCCATGTCCTCTCCCTCTGAGCCATGCATGAATTCGTGCACTGGGCCTCTAGTAGTTAAATAAAAGTCTATAAATCAATTATGTTATCCAATTCACAAGATAATAAGAACTTCATTAATTTAGCTTCATCTCTATATTGGAAATGTTGTGACATATATGATCAGGAAGCATGAGACTATGGGAATTAGGACACCATGTGAAAACCAGGAATTCTAAAAAAAGAAAAAGTTTTGAGTCCAGAGGCCCTCCACAGACCCAGGGAGATAGTGAGTGGTATCTGGAACCAAGCTGTGAGCCCAGAGAATTTCACACTATAGATGATGCAGACTAGGTACCTAATTTTTTACTGGACAGCATAGTGAACAAGTCCTTTGAGTTTGATGTATGTATGCTTTGGTTTTAAGGATAGATTTAATTAATAGATATATCTCTTTGTTCTTATATATGGGCATAAGTCACCTGGTAAAATAATTAAGAGGTATACATTTTGGTAGCATGAAAAAAAAAAGAGAGAACATAGAAGACTCATGCTTTCAACCTGTCCCATTACTTATGAAGCTATGTTTGCAAGGATATCATTCTTCTCTCAATGTCTGAGATGCTTACCTATAAATATGGATGGCACTGTTCTGTCAATCTCATTGCAATCAATACTTTTGTTTTTCCACTCAGATACTTCCAGATTGATTGTAGCATTTCTGTATTCAATTCCTCTAGCTTTGGTGGTATTTTGCTTTTGTTCACAAAAGTCAACAGCTACAACTCTAGAAAACTGATCTTGATATCTTAGAGACCAAAAGAGCATGAATTACCTAAAAGATACAGTCCATCATCCCACATGCACAATCCTAGCAGCCCTCTTCTGAGAACTGATGGGTATCCTATATAATAAAAGGCTAATATGAAAATCAACCGAATGGTACAACAACAGGTTGCTATGATGTGCACTGACCACGAGGGGGAAGACACTCAATGCAGGAGCTGCCCCCTGGTTGTCAGTGCTCTCCCACAGGGGGAGTGCCACTCAGTCAGAAGCTGGGCTCAAGGCTGGCGAGCGCAGCGGCAGTGGCAGGATCCTCTCCTGCCTCCGTGGCAGTGCTAAGGATGTCCTGACAGCTAAGGCCTCGGGGAGCAGGCCTAAGCCATCAGTTGGACATCCCCTGAAGACTCCCGGACTGCGAGAGGGCACAGACTACTCTGAGGGAACCCCTTGAGTGACGAATTTCATGCACCGGGCCTCTAGTAGTAATATAAAACCCAGCTTGCATGCCCTTGGTTGAGATAGCTTCTGAGGCATATTGACCCTGAGGCTAGAATTTCTGAGATGTATCAGGCCCAAGTTATACTCTGTGAGATTTTTCCTGAAATTGCACCTATGTACAATGCCAAATTTAATAAAGATTTTACTTCCTTGACTTCTCTCTGTCCTTCTCCCTGCAGTCCTTGACTGGGTTTGTTTGGGAGCACTTCCTTAAGGAAGCAGGTGAACAGGTCCTTGCCCAGGTTCTGCTTTGGGGAACCCAAACTAAGACACTTAAAATGCGGCGTTTTAAATGACTGCATTTGAACATAAAACTATTTATTATTAGTTATATCTCCCCAACTTTAGGATTACATATGTTCCAAAAATGAAATAAAATGTATAATATCATACTATTTCTCTTAAAACTGGGTAATATATTTTACTTGTATTTATGTGTTTGTTTGTTTTATAGACATTCGTGGTTCCTCTACCATTTATAAGATATATCAAATCTCTTACAACTATATAATACAATACAAAAAATCACAATATGATTTTAAGTTACATCTTTCACTTAGTTTTTTTCCGTGTCTTTCCATGGTTTATAGCTCATTTCTTTTTTTTAAAGCTGAATAATAATCCATTGTCTAGATATCACAATTTATTTAACCATTCTCCCACTGAAGAATAGTTGCTTTCACATTTTGGCATGCATAAAAAAAGCTGCTATAAATGTCTGTATACTGACTTTTGTATGCATATAAATTTTCAGCTCCTTTAGATAAATACTATTTAATGTGATTTCTTAATTGTTTGATAAGAGTATGTTTACTTATGGAAGAAACCACCAAACTGCCTTCCGAATAGGCTTTACTATTTTGCATTCCCACCATCACTAAACGAGAGGGCCTGCGGCTCCACGTCCTGACCAGCATTTGGTATTGTCAGTGCTGCAGATTTTGCACATTCAAATCAGTGTATTGACATGTAGTTGTTTTAATTTGCATTTCCCTTATGACTATGATGTGAGCATCTTTTCATATTCTCTAATGCCATCTGTATATTTTCTTTAGTTAGGTGTATATTAAGGTCATTGGCCCATTTTTTATTGGGTTGTTTGTTTTATTATTGTTGGGTTTTTAAGTTTAATCTTTTGTTTATATCTTTTTATAATTTTTTTATTTATTGATTTTAGAAGGATAGAAGAAGGGGAGAGAGAAAGAGATAGAAAAACATAGATTTGATGTTATATGTGTTTATGCATTCTTTGATTCTTTCTTGTATGTGCCCTCACAGGGGATCAAACCCACAACCTTGGCATATCAGGACAATGCTCTAACCAACTGAGTTACTTGGTCAGGTTCTTATTAATGAGTTTTAAGAGGTATTTTTTTTTTAATATTTTAGAACACAGTCCTTTATCAAATGTGTCATACTCAAATATTTTCTCCCAGTCTGTAGCTTGTCTTGTCATTCTCTTCAGATTGTATTTCACATAGCAAAAGTTTTAATTTTAATAAAGTCCAGCTTATTGATTATTTCTTTCATAGATCATGCTTTTGGTGTTGTATCTAAAAAATCATCCCCAGCTTCCGGTCAAGATGTCAGCACAGGTAAAGGCAGTACTTGTATCCTCCCACACAACACCAAAATTACAGCTAAACTACAGAATCACCATGATTCAGACCCACCCCGAATCTAGCTGAACAGAAGTCCTACAACTAAGGATATAAAGAAGGATCCATGTGGAGTCTGGTTGGAGGGGCAGAGACTCGATGTGGAAGGAGCCAGTCCCACACCCACCTGTGGCAGATGAAAATCAGGAGGGGTACCTTTACTGTGGAGGTCCCCCCAAAGAGCAAGGAGTTTAAGCCCCACACCAGGCACCCCAGTCCAGGTTCCTGTGCTGGGAAGAGAAGTTCCCATAAGTTCTGGTTGTAAAAACCAGTGAGGATTGTGGCCTTGAGATGGAGGGATGCTGGAGTCTCAGGCTTTCCTCTTAAAGGGCCCAAGTGGGGACTCATTCAGACTCATTTCCTCTGAGCTCCTGCACTGGTGCCGCATCTCAAAAGGACAAAAATATACATAATAAAATGCAATAAATACGTATCTATCAATAGTTGAATCTAAAAAACAAAATAAATGAACAAGTACAACAGAAGCCAACTCATAGATACAGAGAACATTTATGACCATTGCCAGATGGGAGGGGATTTGGGTAATGGGTGAAAAAGGTGAAGGAAATAAGAAGTACAGATTGTTAGTTACAGAATATTAATGGGATGTAAAGTAAATCATAGAAAATATAGGCAATAATATATTAATATATTAAAAACCATGTATGGTGTCACAAGGGTATGAGATTTATCGAGATGATTACTTAGTAAGTTATATAATGTCTAATAATGGGGATGTACACCTGAAACTAATATAATGTTATATATCAACTGTAATTGAAAAATTAAAAATATATTTAAAATAAAAAAACTAAATAAATAAATAAAAATTTAAAAATAAGTAAATAAAAACTCATCCTCATGTCCAAGGTCATCTATATTTTCTCTTATGTTGTCTTCTAGGAATTTTATAGTTTTATTCCTGAGAAAATACAAAAGCCATGGTTTCTACAGTTAAGTTGCTTATTCCAACAGTGTAGATATTTCCAAAACAAAATAGTATAAAAAATTTGAGAATTGTTGTAAATTGTGTGATACAAATAATAATTCTCATAATTACTCAAAGAAAATTAATAATGAGTCTTGGTATTCAAGACAATGTCATTACACATCTGACCACAACGAATTATACAGAGAATGAAGACCTAATCTTCCAAAATTAACACAACTTCACCATTGAATTATTATCAGGAAACTTTCCACTTTTTGAAGCTCTGGGGTGTATTATAATCTATTAAGTCATATAAGAAAGACTACACAAACAGCAACAAAAAACATATTTGGGACATACTCTGCTATTTCAGGCAGCCATTCTAAGAGAAAATTACTGAGATATGTTGAATTGTATTACAAAATAAATTGACAAGAAATGGATAAAACACGCTGATATTCTAAGAACATGATAATGTGGCATATTACTGATTGCCAGATAATAAAATTGTTGGGTATATTTCTATTTGACTCCTAATGAATATTTCCAGTGATCTGTAGAAAATTATCAATATGTTTATCCTTTTAAAAATAAAAATGTTTTAATAATCCTTTCAAATTATAATAAAAATTATTGGAAATATTATGCATCAATTATACATGTACTTCTAAAATAATTTAAGGAATTTAAATGAAGTTCTATGAAGTGTTAATACTAACAACATTCATCATTGAGAGGGCAAAGGCAGAACTGCATAGCACAGAAATTGATAATTGTGTTATAAGTCCTTTAAAAATGGGATTTAATTGAAAAACAATTCAAGTGAAATATTGGTAAATTATTAAACTAACAGGACTATAAATTGCCATCTGACACAATTTTCCAATTATAAGTACATACATTAAAGAAATGGTTGGATATGAGTAATAGTATGTGAGTGAATGTAAAAAATTCCATCTAAACTAGATCTCTTCTTTCTTGATTATCTCCTTATATTTCTGTGAAATAGTGCAACAGTTGCAAGTAAATTCAGTTATTACACTATTACTCAAATGATCCTAATTAACACATTGGTGCAATTTAGAATGCAATGACAAATATAACTATGAACTTTCTAGCTTAGTGAGTTTAAGTTAGAACCGTCTCTAAATATTCTATTATAATTTATGAAATAATTAATAAAATATAAAAAAGAGCAAGAACTACCTATGTGAAATTATGAAAAACTCACATTTCAGCTAGCCATCATCAGGAATATATATTTAAAAAAAAGAAAATTGTTACCATTTGATGGTCACATGGACTAATGATTCTGCTTTGAGGAAAATATTAAGTCTGTTCAATTGACATATATAGACAAGTCTGAGAAAGCATGGAAAGCAAAATATAAAGCCACATAAGATGGATACATATAACATTCACAGTGTCACCCAATAATTAAAAATAAGAGCCCCACTATATCTAACTACAAAGACTTTGGTTGCTTATAGGTACTAAATAATCTATTTTACTCATAAAAGGGAAAATAAATATCAATTCTAGAATAACTAAAAAATATATATATTGGGCTTACAGAAGATAGATTTTTTCCAAAAAATTTTCCTGGTACTATAAACACTCCTTTTCTATTGTCCAGAATACACTTTTAAAGGATTTACTCAAGAGCACAATAAGAGTCTAGAACCCTAAATATACTGGCTCCCATTTTTACAAGTCTCTTCTATGTTATTTTGATTTTTGTTATTCACCTTCTTCTAAAAATTCTATATTGACCAGTTTGGATTTGGTAGAAAAACAGATAAAACATATGAAAGTGGTGACTGTAAGTATGTATCACTTACCATACATTACCCCAACCTAAGACAACAATGAATATTATCTTGAGCCTCCCCGACCCCAATATTGAATTTTTGAAGGGAAGAGGATCTTATGATTTTCTTAATCTTCTTCAGTCAAGCAAATAAGAAAGCAAAATGATTTGGCAGAAATAGATCCAAACCATATGATGAATGACATCATATAAGAAAAATGTTTGTAAATGATAACTGAACTTACAAAGGTGAAAGAGAGAAAATAACCTAACCTTGAGTGGTAAACATAGTTGAACATAATTTTTAAAATTATTTATCTTCAGGTACAATGCCTTCTAAAACTTACCATATGCCATTTATCCCTTTAATTGCCCTCCTACAGTCTGACTGGCTTCTAAAAAAAACCAAATTTATGTGGTTTAATCCATGGCCTTTAATAAATAAATCTTTAAAATAGAGTACTGTTATAATTGCATAGGACATGTGAGCCCTGAAGAGAGCCTCTATTCCTGGGAGGATGGAATAATAAAGAATATGAAGGTTAAATTTTTATACAACCTTAGTGCCACTACTCATTTTCATTTTTCATTCTTCTCCTCTCTATTTGATATGAGAAATTTTAGCTAATGCCATAGTATGTGAAATAATACAGTGATCATTATTAATGCTGAACAAGTCTATGTATCTCAAATCACTTGCAAATACAATTATCCCATTTTTTAAAATTGATAAATCTCTCTAGGGTTAAACTATAGATAATTTGCTACATAACAATCTAATTCAAGATGCCTTATTTTTCATTCTCAAATAAAATGTAAATCTAGAGGGAGTTTTTATGACTTACATAATTTAAGGAGTTATTTTTGTATCTTCTGTGGCACCTCCAACATTATTGAGTAAATGGTTTCCCTTTATCTACACTTGTTACATTTTATCAACTAATATCCTAACGAAAATTTTAATGGCTACACAGCACAACAATAATAGTGTGCATTTAGAGGCAACATCTTCAGCTCAAATAAAGGATATAAATGTGTGCACACATGGACACACTCACATATTGAGCATTACAAAATATAGAACATGTAATTGCATTAGATATTATTATGTATCTGTATAACATATATTATATGTTAATCTGTAATAATAAAAGCATAATATGCTAATTAGACCAGACAGCCTAACGACCTTCTGATCGTCTTTTCGGAACGCTTTCTGGATGAAGCCAAGGCTGTGAGGGCCCAGGCAGGTGCCAGGGCTGTGAAGGCTGAGCCCCCTGCAGGAATTTCATGCATTGGCCTCTAGTATAATATAATGCAATGTAATATACTATAATTCCATTATAAGCCACCATATTGACTTTTAAGTCAGGGCAATAAAGCCCACAGAGGGCTAATTGAAATAAGTGAATATTCAAGTACTGGACAAAAAGCTATTCTTAAAGTAATAACTAAAATTTCTATTGGTAGTTCATCTCATGGTAAAATTCCTGAATATGCAATGAACCTAAAGCAGTCATATGTGTGGGGGAAAAAAATTTTTTTTTTTAATTTAAAGTTATCAAGACTGCATTATAAAATTTACAAAAACCTCCATTAAAAAAAAGGGGGGGGGGATAGTAGGGCAATATCATGTAAGGAAAAATATCCTATAAGTAAATTACATCTAGAAAATTTTTACTTTACCAAATTAAGGTTCATTTGCAATGCTAACAGCAAGACGGCCATTAAAAACACACATGGTGTCTAAATAAGACAAAGGAAAATCGTTTGAACAAAAATAAAAAGGATCCCAAATCAATTATATAGAAAAGATTCCTTTATTAACTTGTGGTCGAGAATATATTTGTATATTTTCAGAAAACAACCCCAAGACCAGATGGATTCCTGCAACAGAGAGGAATTGACAGGAGTGCTCCAACCACGAAGACAAGAGGAAAAAACAGTCCAGAGATGGAAGACGCTGACAACGCCTTGCCATGGGAGCAGTCAGCAGCTGTGCACCGCTGCAGGTTGCCTAGGACCAAACCAGAGAGGGTCGGACCTGCATTGCCACCATGTGCCCACCATCCAGATATCACTGCTGACATGTACACATAAGGAACTGTTGGACATTGAAATTGGGACTCAAACATTTTTTTGTTTTGTCTTGTTTTGTTATTATATGTTTATTTCCTGTCTGCAAAGGCAAAACTTTTTAAAGGAAAGAAATGGTGGGAAAAAGATACATAGGCAAAGAAGCATTGAACAGACTGTCAAACTACATTGGGAAGACGGGTGGTTGGGCGAGGAGGGCTGTAAGAGACCAACCGAAGGACTTGTACGCATGCATATAAGCACAACCAATGGATATAAGACACTGGGGTGGGGGGGGAGGGTGGGCAGGTGAAGGCATGTCCTGGGGGGTAGGGGAGGTCGGGGGGAGATCAAAGGGGAAAAAAAAAAAGGAGACATATGTACTACTATTTGTAATACTTAAAACAATAAAAATAAAATAAAATTAAAAAAATAAATAAATAAATAAAGCCCACAGAGGGGAAGTAGTTGACTGTTGAAACTCAGTGCTAATTGAGGTCAAGTTTGTTAGTCTCCAAACACTAAGTTCTTTTTCCCAGACTTCATGATTTAACAGTGGCTTTCCCTTGTATTTGCATTTCCCTTGTATTCTCTACCTTTCTATTCTCCTTTAAACCTATGCCATTTATCACTTTCTATTGCAACAAATAGTGATTAAACTACGTCTGTTTTTGATAACTTCCTCGTACATATATTAACACAAAACTTTCAAAACAATAAAATTATTAATTGTTTAGAGCAAGGAATAGATACTTAGAAACAGAAATAACCTCTTTGATTTGTAATTGAAGAAAAAGGCCAGAAATATTTTTCACCCAAATCACACAGACAGTGACAAAGCAGAAATAAGTGTCCGTACTTCTCAACTTACCCTTTTGAGTTCTTTCATCTACATTGATTGGGATAATTATCTTAAAATCAGCCTAATTTTTGCTATTTCAAAAGCATAAAAGCTTAGGAAATTGGGCTGACTGAAACTGAGAAAGTTTGATACCTTTAAATTTGTTCCATAAAATTATATAAGCTCAGCCTGGTGTTAGTTACCATAGAAGTGATTTACTGCACTTTTCCTTAAATATTCCTTATCTTCTTTGTGTGCATGTAATATAGTTATTTTGTAGTACCCTAAAGGGTAAACAAAAAATCTGAGAATTATTCCAATATGGTGAGAATATTATATTTTCATCTTTAACCAAAAGATAAGAAGCAATATATTACATAACTATGGTTTCTTTTAAATATTAAGCTCATACTTGTGAATCAAATATAAACGTATGTATAGAATATGTAACTTAGAATATGTCTCATTAAAATTTGCCTAAGTTGAATTTCCTTAACATATTTTAAGGAAAGCTATTGAGAACTTGTCACAATAGCCTCTTAATATTTCTGACAGTATGAAATGGTAGATGGTTCTGAAACCGGTTTGGCTCAGTGGATAGAGCGTCAACCTGCGGACTGAAAGGTCCCAGGTTCGATTCCGGTCAAGGGCATATACCTGGGTTGCAGGCACACCCCTAGTAGGGGGCATGCAGGAGGCAGCTGATGGATGTTTCTCTCTCATCAGTGTTTCTAACTCTCTATCTCTCTTCCTTCCTCTCTGTAAAAAATCAATAAAATATATTTTTAAAAAATTTTAAAAAAAGAAATGGTAGATTGTATCCTTAAGCAGTTTTTATTACATAGGTATAGTGAAAATATATCAAAATAACACTTCCTATATGCAATTTTATCACATCAGCAATTTATTCAGTAATTTATTTTAAATTCTTTTGTATGGCGTGGATAATTTATTCAACATTGTTTTATGTTTGTAACTTTGAAAACATAAGATAGTTAGAAATGGATATGTTAACTTTTTTATATGCTTTAGTGTAACAAGGAAGATAACAAAAATAGTTCTTTGGAGCTCTAAGACATAAACCACTTCTGGTAACAACAGTGTGCAAAGATTCTATAACCTTTGTAACATAAGAGGGATTACATTTTCTCACATATAAGTTACTTCTATACAATTTCTTTAAAATACAGCATTAAAATAACCACTCCTTTAAACTTGCAGGCCTACTTTTCTAAGCTTATCGTTTTCTGACATATTTTTAAAGTCAGTATTAGCATATAATTATTGTGTCATATTTTGTTTTCTTTATACATTTTCTTAAATTTCTACCTACATGTTTTCAAAATGTAGAGACAATTGTTTTTAAAATCCTCACCTAAGGATATATTTTTTTAATTATTTTAGAGAAAGAGGAAGGGAGAGAGAGAGAGAAGACAAAAGAAAGGGGGGAGAGAGAGAGAGAGAGAGAGAGAGAGAGAGAGAAAAACATTCATAGGTTCTCCGACCCAGGATCCATCCTGAAACTTAGGTATGTTCCCTGACTAGGAATCAAACCTGCAACCTTGTGAACCTTGTGGTGTATGGGAGGATGTTCCAACCAGCTACTGGCCAGGGTGGAGACAAACACTTTTAGAATCTACTACAGTATCTGTGTCTTCCATTCAGCAACAAGAAAAGGTGACAGAAAATTCCTAGGGGTTAATACGATGATACTGACAATAACCCTTAAACTCAGAAGGCAGTGGGTTTTTGCAGCATGTTAAAAAATTGGTTTGCATTACTTTACATTTATGAGACTTGACAGTAGAGCACATGTAAAGTATTATCTCATTTAATCCTTATAACTACCAAATGGCATATTTAAAATTATTTTTTTTCTATTTAATACACGAGGAAACATGTTCACAGAAGTTAAACAAATTGACAAGGTTTTCAAAACAGGCTCTTACATGAAAAAATTAGTTCATCCTCAGCTGCTTAAATTTTCACCCATACTTACCAAATGATTATGAGCTTCTAAAGACAAGTCTTTAATAGTCTACGTGCAAGAACAAATCTACATATAACTTATCAGTGGCTGTATTTAATATTATTCTACTTTAATGTCCTATATTTATTCATAAATTGTTATTGATTATGCTCTTTCTACTATGTTGTTTATGGGAAAAACACACACACACAAATGAGTAGAAAGGTAAACTGTCCTTGGAAAGGCCACAGTCTGCAGTGAGAGCTGTACATAGCAGCATCCATTCACAATACGAGGTAGGTCCTAGAAGTTGAACAGATGCTAATTGAGCCTATCAAGAGAGATATTTTCCATGATCCTACATCTCAGAACCAGGAGGAGAGGAAACAAGTATTTGGGTTATATTGGAAATGCATATTTACAAGGCAATTATAGAAGAAGTGTAGAAACTGAAAGACCTGAGAACAGTGTTTTTTGACTGATAAGTTTAAAACCCACAGGAAAGAGAGTAAGCCCATAGCTGTAGTGATGGTGAGGTTGATGATTAGGATTATTAATGGACTGTTAAACTAGAAAAAAAAACTTAAGGAATTGAAGTTTATCATAAAGTTGATCAGCTTTCAAAAATAAAGCCGTAAAGAGGAAGAAGGATAGAGTAGGAGGAGAAATTCAGAATTTGAGAAATCAGAGAATGAGAACTTCAGGGTGAGAAAAATGAGAAGGCTCTGGGTATAAATGATCATATGAAAGAACTGTTTAAGAAACAATAAGGTCAATTTTGGAATATAAATCAAAGGACCATGAAGCTAATATTTGATATGAGTTCATAGAGAAGATGTTGAAATAATCATGATAAATAAATAATCAGTATAATTCAATGAAATTTTTGGAATAGCTACAACATTCCAGAAGGGACACAAATGTGTAAAGTAAGTAGTGAATTAGTCAGATGCATTTATTCCCTTACTTGTTCATTTAATGAATATTAGTGGAGTTCTTACCATAAGCCAAATACTGACAAAAACTGGATATCATGGTGTAAGCAAAGCAGAGATGGTTCCTCTCCCAACCAAACCTAAACTCTAGTAGGGTAGACACATAAGAATAAGAAGCATGGCCCTAACTAGTTTGGCTCAGTGGATGGAGCATCGGCCTGCGGACTGAAGGGTCCCAGGTTCGATTCCGGTCAAGGGCATGTACCTTGGTTGCAGGCACATCCCCAGTGAGGGGTGTACAGGAGGCAGGTGATTGATGTTTCTCTCATTGATGTTTCTAACTCTCTGTCCCTCTCCCTTCCTCTCTGTAAAAATCAATAAAATATATTAAAAAAATAATAAGAAGCATAAAAAAATTATGTATCAACATAACCTGATTGGTAACAAATATCCCTAACTTTTTATTAGTTTAGCCCAATAAAAATTATTTTCTTATTCCTACTATATATCCAAGAGAGTTTGGAAGTTATTATCTTTCTAACAATTTTATGAAGTGGATGAGATTACAGCCTTTATTATATATAGAGAAAACTAGTATAACTAAAGAAAAAGTGCTGAAATCAGACACAGGCAAACTGACTTCAGAGCTCCCAAATTTAATCACTCCAGTATACCAGTATAATTGCCTTATGCAAATAATATATATATATATATATATATATATATATATATATACACACATATCCTATCTAATAAAAGAGTGATATGCAAATTGACTGTCACTCCAACACAAGATAGACATCCCCATGTGGTCAAAGATGGCTGCCACAAGATGGCCTGCGGGGGAGGGCAGTTGTGGGCGATCAGGCCAGCAGAGGAGGGCAGTTAGGGGTGACAGGGCCGGCAGAGGAGGGCATTCGGGGGAGATCAGGACAGTTGGGGGGGACTAGGCGTGCGGAGGGCACTAGGCGTTCAGGGAGGACAGTTGGGAGGGGGACCCAGGCCTGCAGGGGAGGACAGTTGGGGGAGATCAGGCCGACAGAGGAGGGCAGTTAGGGGCAATCGGGCTGGCAGGGGAGCAGTTAGGCATTGATCAGGCTGGCAGGGGAGTGGTTAGGAGGTGATCAAGCTGACAGGCATAAGCTGTTAGGGGCAATCAGGCAGGCAGGCAGGCAAGCGGTTGGGAGCCAGCAGTCCTGGGCTATGAGAGGGATGTCTGACTGCCCATTTAGGCCCGGGCATAAATGGGCAGTCAGACATCCCTCAAGAGGTCCCAGATTGAAGAGGGTGCAGGCTGGGCTGAGGGACACACACCCCGCCCCTCCCCGTGCATGAATTTCATGCACCAGGCCTCTAGTATGTGTGTGTGTGTGTGTGTGTGTGTGTGTGTGTGTGTGTGTGTGTGTGTATACACACTGAGTGGCCAGATTATTATGACCACCTGACGTTTATTGGCAAATTAGCCATACACTGCATCATATGGGATGTTGAAGCCGAAGGCCTGTTTGAACACTTTTGCTGTCTGCAGTTACCAAGATAAAATGTCTCCAATTCACACAGGAACACAAGGATTAGACAGCCGAGCATTGGAAAAATGAATCACGTTTCCAGTTGCATCATGCAGATGGCAGAGTGAGAATTTTGCAGAAACAGCATGAAAGCATGCACCCCACATGCATGAGTACAAATCTTCAAGCTGGTGGGGGCAGTGATATGGTTTGGGGCATGTTTTCCTGGCATAATTTGGGCCCTTTAATTTGTGTGGAACAATGTCTGAATAGCACAACATACCTAAGTATCATTGCCAATCAAATTCATCCTATCATGGAGATGGCTTCTTCCAACAAGACAATGTGCCATACCATGGTGCTCGTATTGTGCAGGAGTGGTTTCAAGAACATGAGGGAGACTTTACCTTGCTTAGATGGCCCCCACAATCACCAGATTTCAATCCAATTGAGCATTTGAGGGACAAAGTTAAAAGAGCCATCAGGCAGCTGGTTCCACAACCATCAAATCTCACAGAACTGGACAGTGCTATTTATCAGGCATAGTGTCAGATTCCTCCCATCACCTTTCAACATCTCGTGGAGTCAATGCCAAGAAGAATTGCCCCAGTATTGAAGGCAAAAGGTGGCCCAATGAAGTACTGATGGGGTGGTCATAATAATCTGGCCACTCAGTACGTGCTAGATCATAGACTGAGGTTCTTCATGCAAAATATTTCTATTGTTTATAATGAAAACAAACAAACTTGCAAGTAAGAATAGGCAGAGTTGGGCGGTTCTCCAGTTAAGAGAGGATGCAAAATCTAAGGTCAACTGTCTTCACATAAAAACTCAACATTTTTACATTTGGAGCGAAGTTTGTAATTTTTAATTTGTACAATGTTATTTTATTTCAATTCTAAACTGAAAATACTACAGTAGTAGTCTCCAAAGTGTTCATATAACATAATATAGAATATAACCCTTTCAAAATTAAATGATGTGGGCTACTATTGAATCAGAAATCATCTGTACCTAAATGGATTGAATGGCTGAGTTAGGGAATAGAGGGGGGGCGGGGGAAGACTGGAGAGAGAAAAGAAACATTTCTGTGAAATTCTAAGTTTGATTTATTTTCTTCGTTAGTTTTAAAGTCAAACAAGCCTTTGTTAATTATGCAGAGAAATGACTAGTACAATTCAAACTCTAGTTAATTGTCATTTAAATGTTTATTTTATTATTATACATAAGGTTTTATGTGCAATATGCATTACCTTGGGAAAGTAAATGTCAACTGAAATTGTATTTGTTCACAGCTTTCCTTTCCCTTAGAAATTATTCGTGAAAACAGAATATTATGTAAGACTAAGTTAATATATGTCTATATGTCCTTTTTTTCCCTTTCCCCAGTATTTTAGGATGTGTGCTTATCTTTCAAAAAGAAATATTAATTTAAAAAGGCCACACAAATGGATTTGAAAGCTTTAGTTTAGGTAAGTCAGGAAAACGCAAATATAGTATTTGTCATAGCCACAGAGTGGCTTAGCTTTGCTCTCTGATGCCTTTCATATATTTCTAGTTGCCATGGTTTCCTGCCTATCAAGTTCATGACAAGCATCCAAAGCAGAAATACTGTAGGAGGATTGCTTGTCTAAGAACATACATACTACTTAAGGCATTTATTTCTGGCTCACTGGCACTATTCACCTGAGCATAAAGAGTAAATGGTCAAACAGCAAATCTTATTTATTCTTGTTTTGTAAATGTCAGGACCCTTTAACTTGGTATGTTTATTTTATACAGCTTGGTTTTCCTTCTGTTCCTTATGTTTGATCAAATCAGTACCTCCTAGTGGTCAATAAGCGTCATAACACCACTTCTTGCATTGTCTTACTAAAGTAGAGATCGTCCAGCCTTAGAATTTTTTGACTTTAAGATAGTGCAAAAGTGGTAAGCATTCAGTAGGAATTGTACCATAAGTTTTGAATTTTCAATTTTCATGTTTTCCTAGGCTAGTTATATGGAGTACGAGTTATCTTTTTGAGATGCTGGGCAGTAGTAGCAGCTAAGTGATTTTGCCTTGTATGCTACTGTAAGCATTCTGAGCACATATAAGGTTGGCTGGACTGAGCTGTGATGTTCAGTAGAGTAGATTTATTAAGTGCATTTTTTACTTATGATATTTCAACTTTTGAGTGCTTATTGGGACATAACCCCATTGTAAGTTGAGAGACATCTGTACACTTCATGAACCTCCTAATGTAGTATGAATCTACATAGCTAATCTAGGACCCACAATATTTGACCACAGATCATGTTGTTGTGGTTTTAATCCTCACCAAATTATGTTTTATTGATGAGAGAGAGATAAAGAGACAGAGACATAGAGGGGGGAGGGAGAGAGAGAGAGAGAGAGAGAGAGAGAGAGAGAGAGAGAGAGAGATCAGAGAGTATTATCGACCGGACTGGGGATCAAACCACCAAACTTTTGGTGTATGGTATGAGGCTCCAACCAACTGAGCCACCTGGCCAGGGCAACAACAGTTTTTTTAATATGAATCACTTCCCTTTTCCTATTGCAATTAAAATGGCTACAATTGTCTTAGAAAGAAAACTATATAAATATGCTGACCACATATGTAATACTTTCAACAATAACAATCTTAAAAAATGCTGTCTTATACAGTAGCCACAAGCCACACCTAGATTTTTAAATTCAAGTAAACATGAATTTAAATGAAATGAAATAAAATTAAGGCTAGACTAGCAAGAGATTTCTATTGCACAGTGCTGGTTTCTCAGGCAAAGATAAAATCTTTAGGATATATACTAGTGCAAGAACTTATTAAGATTTTAAGTTAAACATTTTTATTTTATCCATATTCTGATCTCTAATTTATATTTATAAAACATTACTCTGTTTTAAAATGTTTCCTCATTACTTTAAAACAGATATTTAAGTTTGCAAACCACATGTCCTACTTTGAAAATCTGGTCACCTGATTCTGAGTAAATATTTTTTCTCAAACTTTCTTCAGAGAGCATACAGTACTTTGAACTGGAAATAGCAAGCGAGCAGAGTCACTTTTTAAATTGCAACCTCTAATTATTACTCCCTTATAACTAAAATAATCTTTGTTCTCATTCACTTGCTTCTTAAAATATTTCTAGAATATACATCACATCAATGATTTTAACTTTATATTTATTCATGTCCTTTACTATCATATATTTCTTTGAAATTGATGACATATATACATATATAGTATGATACATTTATAATATCATATATGTTAATATATTTATTTTTCAACATGAATAGTACTTTGGCTATCATAAAAAATTGCCTCTACATTAAAAAATATAAATTATATATTTAATACCCTGTGTAATTAAAGTTATATTAAATTACTTATTAATAATTACTATGTTTATATACAATAAAAGTATACATATGTATGTATACATATGTGTGTGTGTGTATATATATCTATATTATAAAAGGCCAGTGGCTGTAACACTGGAATACCGGAACAATCAAATGACCAGTCACTAGGAGATGCATGGAGCAACTCTCGGTCCCTCCCCCTGGCCTACGAGCCATGAGCAGCTCGTGTGGCGAGATGGGGTTCACGGCTTGTGTGGCTCAGAGGAGCTTGCGACTTGTGTGGTGAGGTGAAGCTCCCAACTTGTGCTCCTCAGCGCTTTCAGTAGCAAGCTACTTGCGCACAGTGGGTCTGGGGTCCCGCTAGTGCGGCGAGTCTGGGTCTCGACCTATTTCATGGACTGGGCCTCTAGTCCCATCTAATAAAAGAGCAATATGCAAATTTACCGTACCTCTGCTACACCCACAAGCTACACCCACCAGCCAATCAGGAGCAAGTATACAAATTAACCCAACCAAGATGGCTGCGGCCATGGAGAAAGCAGGAGGCTTTGGTTTCCCTGGCAATGGAGGGAGCCAAGCTTTCAGCCTGCCCTAGCCTGCCTTGGCCTCTGCTTAAGGCAACTAAGTTTCAATTATAGAAGATAAATAAATCTGAACAAAATTGGCTGTGGCCACAGAGCGAGCAGGAGGCTTGGCTCTGCTGAAGGCTACAAAGTTTCAATTATAGAAGATAAATAAATCCCAGATCCCAGGGCCTCTGCTTGGGTCACGGGGGGGGGGGGGGGGGGGGGCGGGGGGCGTGGCCAGCCTGCAAACCACCACAGGCCCCTCGCCCAGGCCACCCTGCACCTCAAAGGAACCCCCACCCTGATCTGGAACACCCTTCAGGGAAAACCAGCTGGCCCCCACCCATGCACCAGGCCTCTATCCTATCTAATAAAATAATAATATGCAAATTGATCATCACTCCAACACACAAGATGGCTGCCCCCATGTGGACACCAGATGTCCACCACAAGATGGCCAGCAGGGGAGGGCAGTTAGGGGGGACCCAGGCCTGCAGGGAAGAGTAGTTGGGGGGATCAGGCCTGCAGGGGAAGGTAGTTAGGGGTGAACAGGCTGGCAGGGGAGTAGTTAGGCATCAATCAGGCTGGCAGGGGAGTGGTTAGGGCATGATCAGGCTGGCAGGCAGAAGCAATCAGGAAGGCATGGAGGTGAGCAGTTGGGATCCAGCAGTCCTGGATTGTGAGAAGGATGTCCGACTGTCCATTTAGGCCCGATCCGATCCCAGTCCGATCAGGCCTAAACAGGCAGTCAGACATCCCCCAAAGGATCCCAGATTGGAGAGGGTGCAGGCTGCGCTGAGGGACAGACACCCCCGTGCATGAATTTCGTGTACCAGGACTCTATTATATATATATATATATATATATATATATATATATATATATATATATATATATATATATGACAGAATTATTCCAGTTCTGCACAAACTAAATATTTATGCATACAAATTACTAGTTACCAGGCTACACTTCTATGTTTTAGTTAGGCCATTCAAGTCTTATTGTAAAAAATTAGAATCCCCAAATAGCCACTGCTTTGAATATACTCCAAGAGGACTGCAGAGTAGGGGGAGGCTATACACAAGTGCCCACCCCAAACTAGATTTACAGCTAAATTAGAGAGCAATCAACCTGAACAACCAACTGAAGGCTATCTGAACCAAAATATTGAAATCAAGGATTACAGAAAAGAACACATAGAGAGTGGTAAAAAGAGTTGAGACTCAGAAAGGGAGAGCACCCACACTTAGACGTGGCAGTGGTTGAAAAGCCGAAGTCGTATTATGGTTGCAGAACTCCCTCTCCCTAGTAGTGTGGGGTCTCAGCCACATGCACGGAGCCCAGCCCAGAGCAACAGAGATGGGAATAGCAACCCACATAGCATCTGCTGGTGAAAATCAGTGGGGATTCAGTCTGCCTGTGAGACTCAGCCCACACTCTCCCAGGAGACAGTGCTTCCATTGTGACAGCACAGCCTGGGACGTTCACAGTCAGGACTCTGACTGCTGGTAAGGTCACACTGCCATACTCGGGTCCTGTGGAGGGGACTGCTGGCTACATACAGCAGTGACTTTAAAGGGCCCTCTATTTTCTGGAGAGGCTTTTTGCAGAGACCCAGACAGTTACTAAATTTTATGGCTTGAGAAAAAGTACTGGTCTCCTTAACCTCGAGGACACTGCGAGCACTCCTACCCTCACCTGTTGAGCCACTCAGTCTCCGCCATCCTGCTGATTTCGGTGATGCCAAGCTGGGAGTTTCAGCCTGTCCTGTGGTAACTAGCGGTATGGAGAGAAGGACTGCAGCACAGGGCTGGGACCTTTGGCCTCATCCTGATTGGTTCAATGGTGTGAGAGACCCAGGATCCCTGCAAAGCTAAGATTTTCAAATTGTGTCTCCCAAGAAAGCTTCTGTCTAGGAGCTAGAAGGCCAATTGCTGGGTTATGTGCCTCTATTGGGGAGAGGCAAATACAATCAACCTTAGAAGAGTAGCCTGTGCTAACCCAGTATAAGGAAGAAGTGGCTGCCCCAATTCTGCATGCTTGTGGGCACCACTCCAAACAAGAGACTATTTGGATCAACCTGCCAACTCCTGGGTACCACTGCTGCATGTAGTTCTGTGGGGGAATGAGAGAGAAGCTCAGAGAAAGGATATTCAAAGTATGAGACCCTCAGAGTCTACTGTCTGAGATCAAGATGAAGTACTTAGTGACCCATCTCCCCCCGAAGGCTTGGCGGGCATCATCTACAAAGGGAGACTATTTTAATTTATCCTGCCGAGCCTGGGGTAACTGATCTTGCTCATACAGAGGGGAGCTTCAGACCACACCAAGCTTAACCTAGCTGGAACAAAGGTAGATCCCAACATGAACTGGACCCTGTTGTAAACACTCCATCTGGGGGGCAATCCCTGCACAGTGGGGGCACTCAAACACAGTGATCGAGGTTTACCCTTATAGTCACTCAGCCTGAAGGGTTAACCCTACCCATGAAATGGCCAACAGTATTCAAGCCTCAACTAAAACAGGGGGTGCACATAACCTACAAGAAACATTCTGGGACCACAAAGCACCGATGAGATGGAAAATTGTGCCACTGAGCCCAATAAGAAACCTTCATCATAAAGCCATCATAACAACTGTGGGAGTCAGCAAATCTACCCAATACACAGAGACAAAATGGGGAGACAAAAAAAATTCCCCAAACAAAGAACAAGAAAGATCCACCCCCCAAAAAATAATTAAATAAAATGGATAAAATGGAAGCAAATAAAATACCAGATGCAGAGTTTAAAATAATGTTTACAAGGATGCTCAAGGACTTTAGGGGAAGAATGGATGGTCTAGTGCAGCGGTCGCCAACCTTTTGGACTTCACAGACCACCAGTGGTGCACAGACCACTGGTTGGCGACTGCTGTTCCAAAGGTTTCCTTAAACCAGCGGAATCACAGATCATCAGACCTCACGGATCATCAGTGGTCTGAGGACCCCTGGTTGGCGACTGCTGATCTAGTGATAATGTAAATAAAGAGAAAGTAAGCATTAAAAAGGATATAGAAACCATGAAAAAGAAACAGTCAGAAGTGAACAATACAATATCTGAAATAAAAAATACACTAGAAGGAATCAACAGCAAGTTAGATAAAACAGAGAAATGAATCAGTGAATTAGAGGAAAAGATAACAGGAAGCAATCAAGCAGAGCATCAAAATAAAAAAATAATTAAGAGAGATGAGGAAAGTCTAAGGGCCCTTGGGGACAGCAACAAACTTAACAATATCAACATCATAGGGATACCAGAAGGAATAGGAAGAGTCCAAGGAATCAAGAACCTGTTTGAAGAAATAATAGCAGAAAACTTCCCTAAACTGGTGAAGGAAAAAGTAACACAAGTTCAGGAAGCACAGAATCCCAATTGAGATGAACCCAAAGATACCCATACCAAAACACACTATAATGAAAATGACAAAGATTAAAGATAATGTGATAATCTGAAAGGCAGCAAGAGAAACACAGTTAATTACCTATAAGGGAATTTTCATAAGTCTACCAGCTTATTTCTCAACAGAATCACTTCAGACCAGAAGGGATTGGCATGAAGTATTTAAAGAGATGAAAAGCAAAGACCTGCAACCAAGACGATGCTCTCCAGCAAGTCTATCATTTAAAATCAAAAGCTTCTCAAACATAAAATGGCTAAAGGAGTTTATTACCACCAAACCAGTATTGCAAAAAATTCTTAAAGGAACTTTTTTTAAGAAGGAAAAAAATATATATAGAGAGAGAGAGACAGAGAAAGACAAGTACAAAAAAAAGGCAATAAATAAGTACCTATCAATAATAATCTTAAACGTAAATGGATTAAATGCTTCAATCAAAAGACATAGGGTAGCTGAATGGATAAGAAAACATGACTGATATATATGCTGTCTGCAAAAAAGATTAGAAAAAAAGATTCACAAAGGCTAAAAGTGAAGGAGTCGAAAAATATTCCATGTAAATGGAAACAAATAAAAAGTTGATGTAACAATACTTATATTAGTCAACATAAACTTTAAAACAAAGGCTATAGTAAGGGATAAAACATTGCAGTACATAATACTAAAGGGATAAATCCATCAAGAGGATATAGTGCTTGTAAACACGTATGCACACAATATAGGAGCACCTAAATATGTAGAGAAAATCTTGGAGGACTTTAAGGGAGAGAACAACAGCTATGCAGTCATAGTAAGGGATTTTAACAATCCACTGTCATCAATGGATGGATCTACCAGGCAAAAGAATCAACAAGGCAACAGCAACTTGTAATGACACACTAGATTGGAAGGATTTAATTGATACTTACAGAACAATTCATCCCAAAACAGCAAAATATACATTATTTTCAACTGCACATGGGACATACTCAAAGATAGACCACATATTAGGACAAAAAATGTGACATAAAAAACTCAAGAGGATTAAGGATTGAAATCATACCAAGTATCCTCTCAGATCACAATGGCATGAAACTAGAAATCAACTATTAAAAAATAACTGAAAACATTAAAACACATAAACACTAAAAGGCATGTTATTAAACACTGCATTAACAATGAAGTCTAGGAAGAAATAAAAAATTACCTGGAAACAAATTAAAACAAACCCACAAAACCCAAACATCTATGGGACACAGCAAAAGGAGTCCTGAGAGGAAAGTTCATAGGATGACAAGCCTACCTAAAGAAGCAAGAAAAGTCTCAAACAAACAAACAAACAAACAAAAAGAACACACACAAAACAAAAAACGATGTAACCTGTACCTAAAAGAACTAGAAAGAGAACAACAAATAAAGCCAGAATAAGTAGAAGGAAAGAAATAATAAAAATAACAGTAGAAATAAATGGCATAGAGACTAAAAATCAATACAAAAGATCAATGAAACCAAGAGTTAGTTCTTTGAAGAAATAAACAAGACTGACAAACCTTTTACTAGACTCATCAAGAAAGAAAAAGAACACAAATAAGTAAAAATCAGAAATAAAAGAGGGAAAGTAACAACTGACATCACAGAAATACAAAGCATTGAAAGAAAATACTATGAACAACTATATGCTAACAAATTGGTCAACCTGGGTGAAATGAACAAATTCCTAGACAGAAGATTTTCCAATACTTATTCAAAAATATTCAGAAAATCTGAATAGACAGATTACAACTAATAAAATTGAAGCGGTAATTTAAAAACTCCCAACAAATAAAAATTCTAGACTGGATGGTTTCACAAAAAAATTTTACCAAACATTCAAAGAACTAACACCTATCTTTCTCAAAAAATTTCAAAAAATTCAAGAGTAGAAAAGACTCCAAATGCTTTCATATAGCCAGTTTTATTCTAGCTCCAAAACCAGAGACACTAAAAAGAAAGACAATTATAGGCTAATATCCCTGATGAACATAAATGCTAAAATCTTCAACAAAATATTAGTAAGCCAGATCAAACAGTACATTAAAATGATCATACACCATGATCAGGTGGGATTTATTCCAAGGATGCAAGGTTGGTGAAATGTTTACAAATCAATAAATGTAATACATTACATAAAATAAAAGATAAAAACCACATGATCATATCAATAGAAACAGAAAGAGCATTCAGTGAAATCCAGCACACATTTATGACAAAAACTCTCAGCAAAGTGTGACTATAGGGATCATAACTCAACATAATAAAGGGCATATATGACAAACCTATAGCCAACATCATACTCAATGGGAAAACACTGAAAGTGTTTTTCTTAAGATCAGAAGCAAAACAGGGATGTCTATTTTCATCACTCTTATTCAACACTAGAGGCCCGGTGTACGAAATCTGTGCATGGGTAAGGTCCCTAGGCCTGGCTGGCTATCAGGGCAGATCTGTGGGGTGATCAGTGGAGCAATGGAAGGGGGGGGGGGCCTCTGGCACCCACCTTGGCTGGCCTGAGGTCTGTGGGCTGGGGGCAGCTCCTGCATTAAGCACCTGCCCCCTGGTGGTCAGTGCACATCATAGCAACCAGTCGTTCCACTGGTCTTCCCACAGGTGGGTCAATTTGCATATTAAGCATTTATTATAAGGATAGTACAGGAGGTCCTAGCCACAGCAATCAGGTGAGAAGAAAGAAAATGTATCCAAAAGGAAGAGAGGAAATAAAGCTGTCGTTACTTGCAGAAGATATGACATTATACACAGAAAACCCTAAAGATTTCACCAAAACATGACTAGATCTAATAAATGAATTTGTCAAAGTAGCAAGAGTAATAATTAATATCAAGAAATCGGTGGCAGCCAGGCCAGTGTGGCTCACTGGTTGACTATTGACCCATTAACCAAGAGGTCACTGATTTGATTCCCGATCAGGGCATATGCCCAGTTTGTGGGTTTAATCCCCAGTAGTGGGCATGTGGGAGGCAGCTAATTGGTGTTTCTGTCTCTCTATCCCTTTCCCTTCCTCTCTCTCTAAAAATCAATAAAAACATAAAAAAAGAAATTGGTGGCATTGTTATACATCAACTAGAGGCCCAGTGCATGAATTCATGCATGGGTGGGGTTTGGTTAGCCCACTCTGATGAGGGCTGATGGAGTCCAGCCAGCAGAGGGCGGAGCACAGGCTGTTGGCCGAACAGCTCTGCCCCCAACCAGGGTAGAGGGGGCAACCAGGGGTGGGGCTGGCTGGGGCGAGGGGCCACTGGCATTTGGGGTGGCTGATCGGGCCCTGATTGAGCTGGTTTGGCCACCAAAGTGCACATCATAGCTACCAGTCATTCTTGTTGTTCCAGTCATCCCATCATTCTGGTTGCTTGGCTTTTAGATATATATAATGAACCATAAGGAAGAAAAATTAAGAAAATCTCAACAGTAACAAAAAGGTATCCAGGAATAAATTTAACCAAGGAGGTAAAAGACAGTACTCAGGAAACTATAGGACATTAAAGAAAGAAATTGGGAAATATTAAAATAAGTAGAAGCATATATCATGTTCATGGATTCCAAGAACTAACACCATTAAAATTTCCATACTACTCACAGAAATCTATAGGTTCAATGCAATTCCTGTTCAAATACCAATGGGATACTTCACATATCTAGAAGAAATAATACAAAAATTTATCTGGAACCAAAAAAGACCCCAAATAGCCTCAGCAATACTGAGAAAGTAGAATAAAGTTGGAGGTATCACAATACCTGATATCAAACTATACTATAGATCCATGGTAATCAAAACAGCCTGGTATGGGCATAAGAACAGGCATAGATAAATAGAACAGAAGAGAGAGAGTCCAGAAATCAACTCACACCTATCTATATATATATATAATAGAGAAATATGCTTATTAACCTGGACAACAGGAGGTTGTGCATGCAACATTGGGGGCGGGGCAGCAGGGGCCTCCACGTGCCTGTGCTGGGGGAGGGCCTGATCATCAATGGCTGGGACTGCTTCAAGGGCCAGAGAGGGTCGAGGGCTGGACTGGCAACTCAAGAGTAGGCTGTGCTGTGTGATTTCGAATCGCACACTGGGCTCCTAGTATGTTAATATTTGACAAAGGAGGTGAGAGCATACAATGGAGTAAAGACAGTCTCTTCAATAAATGGTGTTGCAAAAATTGGACAGCAACATGCAGAAATGTGAAAGTAGACCACCACCTTTATCTGAGAATAAATTCAAATTGGATAAAAGACTTAAATATAAATCATGAAACCATAAAAATTCTAGAAGAAAGCATAGGCAGTAAACTCTTAAAAACATCTCTTATAGCAGTATTTTTGCTGACATATCTCCTAAGGCAAGGGAAACATAGGAAAAAATAAACATCAAGCTAAAAGTTTCTGCACCACAGAAGAGACCATCAATAAAATGGAAAGTGAACCCACTGTATGAGAGAACATTTTCACCAATGTTATATCTGATAATAGGTTAATTTTGAAAAAATATAAAGAACTTATGCAACGCAACACCAGGAAGATAAACAATCTCATTTAAAAATGGATAATGGACCTGAGTAGACATTTCTCCAAAGAGGGCATACAGATGGCCAATAGACACTTGAAAAAATTCACAATGTCACTAAATATCAGAGATTCAAATTAAAATCACAGTGAGATATCACCTCCCACCTTCCAGAAAGGCTACCCTCAATAAATCAACAAACAACAGCCGAAACCGGTTTGGCTCAGTGGATAGAGCGTCAGCCTGCAGACTGAAGGGTCCTGGGTTCGATTCTGGTCAAGGGCATAGTACCTGGGTTGTGGATACATCCCCAGTAGGGGTTGTGCAGGAGGCAGCTGATCGATGTTTCTAACTCTCTATCCCTCTTCCTTCCTCTCTGTAAAAAAAAATCAATAAAATATATTTTTAAAAAATCAACAAACAACAACTGATTGGGAGAATGTGGAGAAAAGAAAAACCTCATGCATTGCTGGTGGGAATGCAAACTTGTATAACCACTATAGAAAACAGAATGGAGCTTCCTCAAAAAATTGAAAATGGAAATGCCTTTTGATCTAGCAATCCCACTTCTGGGAATATATCCTCAGAAACCCAAAATACCAAAGTGAAAAAATATATGCCCCTCTATGTCCATAACAGCATTATTTACAACTAGATGCCCAGTGCACAAAATTCTTGCATGGGGGTGGCGGGGGGTCCCTCAGCCCGGCCTGCAACAATGCCAGCATCCTGCACCCTGGCCTCTGGCCAGAGGCCCCTCCCTCCCTCTGTGCGGCCAGGGCACGGGATGCTGGGCTCGCATCGCCAGGGCAGTGCTGCCAGAGTCCCCCCCTGGCCGCTATGGGTGCTGCCATCTTTGTGACAGAGTGATGCCTAATTTGCATATTACCCTTTTATTAGGATAGCCAAGATTTGGAAGCTGCTCAAATGTTTATCCACAAATAAGTGGATAAAAAAGCAATGGTACATTTACTAAATGGAATTCTATGTGGCCCTAAAAAGAAGGAAATTTGAGACCGCATGGATGTATCTGGAAATTATTATGTCAAGTATAATAAGCTAGTCAGAGAGACAAATATCGTATGACCTCACTTATATGTGGAATCTAATGAACAAAATAAATTGATGAACAAAATACAAATAGAGTCATGGTACAGACTGACAGCTGTTGAGAGGAGCAGGAGGGGGAGGGGGAGATGGATTAAAGATGAAGAGATTAGGCAGATAACATATATGTGTAACTCATCCACACCAGCCACGGTGTGGTGTTGGCCAGAGTTAAGGTGGGATGAGGGCTGGGTGGTGATGGGCGAAGGGGTAGGGGAGATGGGGACATTTGTAACAGTATAAATAATAGATTGATAAAGAATTCTCAGAAATGTGCTTAGCAGTCTATAATTTACATTTCTCAGTGGAAATCAATATTATGTTTATATTATAGCACAGATAACACCAGCAGCTTAATCAAGCCAAATGAATCATGACTGAAAATCTGATTACCAGAAGGCACCATGCTGCTGTCATAGACCTCACATACTTCCTTCTTTAATCTTGTTGTAATATCAAATTTCTTCTGCTATTTAGTAAGTATGCTTTGGTCCCCATTTCTGATATATATATATATATATATATATATATATATGGCTTTGATGTTTTAATACATTTCTTGTGAATGATGAGCCTTAAATTAATTTACTCTTTCAAAGGAGAATCTACAAACAAGGACAACTGTTTCTAATAAATTTATTTACAACTAACTAATGTGCAATTTGTTGCTTGTCAAAACATTGGGTATTATGTTCTTGCTTCATGTAAAATATAATTAGCCAATACTTTCTGTAGGAGGTGCAAACAGAGGAGGTAATACTAATTTGGGACTCTATAATCTATGTTTATTCTCTTTTTGACTTTAAAGAGAATTAGAGAAGCCCTATATTCTATTCAAATGAAATCAAATAAAATAACTTATCACATTTTCTTCATGTCTGGCTGTATCTTTTATGATTTTATGAAAAGCCGTGCAAACAAAATCTGTAAAAACTCACTTGGAATCTACTAATGAATCATAATAAAACATCTATTCTGGTATATATGTAGATATAGTTTGGCCTGAACTCTACTGTTTGTTTGTTTGTTTTTCTAAACAACATAGTCTAACATATTTTGTGTGATGGAAAATAAAGGTAAATATACTTTAAAATCTTAAAATAAAGATATTGTCTTACATGTTTCATATTTAATTTTACCTATAGCCTCTTGTACTTAGTTCCCCTTCCCTTTTATTCTTTTATTCTCAGGCTCCCTTTAGTAAAACAAGCATGACTGACATTATAAAAATAAAATTCCAATTTGCATGACAATCACCAGAAGATGATCAAAGTTTGTATTACCATCACCAATTAGCATTTAATAAGTATCCAGGGAGATCTAGGTACTGTCCTACCACCCTGATATATTTAGACATGAATCTACCAAGACACTAATCATAGTTCAAAAGAAGATATTTTAAAAATAAACACAAGGAAAAAATGTTGCAATCAAAAATTAATTTAACATGGAGTAGACAACGTGTTTGATTCTTTTATGCAGAGTGGAAAGAGGAACTTTGCAATAATTTAACACTAGTTCTATTTTTTTTAAACCTCACATGAGGATATATTTTTATTGATTTGAGAGTGAGAAAGAGAAACACATGTGAGAGAGAAACATAAATCATTTGTCTCCTGTATGTGCCCCAACCAGGGAGGGATCAAACCCACAATCTGGGCATATGCCCTGACCAGGACTCAAACTCACCACCTTCTGGTATACAGATGATGCTCCAACCCACTGAGCGACACTGGCCAGGGCAAGTTCTGTTTCTTTACTGAGCTCAAACAAAGTAATTTTTATGCTTTCTAGTACATGGTAGGTTCACTTACCTACCTTTCAGTTCCTTCAGTTTCCACCTCCTTTTCTACAATTTTCTCCATACACACCAAACAGTCCCTCTTTCTTCTCCCTTCTTTTTATCAATGTTCTTCCTCCCATCTGTTAACTGATAAGGCACTTAGTTCTGCCCTCCAAATGGTAAGTTTTTTCTAGTTTCATTTCCCCATATCATCTTACCTGGAAGAGGGCAAACGTACATTATCTTTACTACATCATGCTCAAGTGGGATGAGCAGAGGTGCACCATGAAGCTGAAAGAATTCATTTGCATGGACTATACAGGGCTTAACCGCTTTTTGATGGGACCATAACGAACGTAGGCAGTATGGTCTAAGTTGAAATGAAACAGAATTGGAAACAAAACCCAACCACCAATTTGCTGTGGACCGAAGCACATCACATAACCTTTTAGACTTTCATTGTTTTGCCTATAGAATAGTGCTAATTATACTTACTATACAGACTCTTGAAAATTAAATAATACATTGTATACATATGTAGGTAGCAGGGTAATATAATAGGAATTGAGGCTTAAAAATTAACCACATTGCATGCTTGCTAGTTTCAAATTGCTTAATAGTATATCACTTTAAGCAAGTCACTATAAGTCTTGATTTCTACCTCTAAAAATTAAAATAACACATATAATCCTATATAATAAAGAGGTAATATGCAAATTGACCATCACTCCAACACACAAGATGGCCACCCCCATGTGGTCAAAGATGGTTGCCCCCATGTGGACATAAGATGGCCAACACAAGATGGCCAGCAAGGCAGAGCAGTTGTGAGTGATCATGCCAGCAAGGAAGGGAAGTTAGGGGTTACCGGGCTGGCGGGGGAGGGCAGTTGGGAGTGATGAGGCCTGAAGGGGAGGGCAGTTGGGGGGGGGAACCAAGCTGCATGGGAGGGCAGTTGGGGGGACCCAGGCTTACAGGGGAGGGCAGTTGGGGGGGACCAAGCCTACAGGGGAGGGCAGTTGGGGGGGACCAAGCCTGCAGGGGAGGGCAGTTAGGGGTGTCTAGGCTGGCAAGGGAGGGCAGTTAAAGGTGACCAGGCCAATAGGGGAGGGCAGTGAGGGGTGACCAAGCCAACAGGGGAGGGCAGTTGGGGGCAACCAGGCCTGCAGGGGAGGACAGTTGGGGGGGACCAGGCTGGCTGGCAGGGGAGGACAATTGGGGGGCAACCAGGCCTGCAGGGGAGGACAGTTGGGGGGACCAGGCCAGCAGGGGAGGGCAGTTATGGGGGTACCAGGCTGGCAGGGGAGGGCAGTTAGTGGCAATTGGGCTGGCAGGGGAGCAGTTAGGTGTCAATCAGGCTGGCAGTGGAGTGGTTAGGGGCAATCAGGCAGGCAGGCAGGCGAGTGATTGGGAGCAAGCAGTCCTGGATTGTGAGACGGATCCCAGATTGGAGAGGATGCAGGCTGGGCTAAGGGACACCCCCACCCCCTGTGCATGAATTTTGTGCACTGGGCCTCTAGTAGTGATGATAATGAAACAAGATAATATTAGTAAACTGTTTAATGCCATGCCTGGTACACTATGACAACTCAATGTCAGTTTTTATTAATCATCATAAAAGTACAGCACGAAAATCAACCATAAACATTTTGATTTTATAGCTAGATCAATTTTTTTAAAAATAATACTAAGAAATAGGAGAGAAATAGGGAGAAATAAGCATGCTTCTATCGTTCGGTTATTAGTATTCACTACTATTTTTATCTTAGACATACATTAGTGAGCAATATAGATACGTCCCTTTTTAATGAAAGTTTTATTCTGGTGGTTGTTTTGGAGCTTGCAAGGTATAAGAATAGATGTTTGAAGAAGAAGTGTGAAACTTAAATGTGCATGCAAATTTGTGTGAGCTTAAAATGTGATCCCATCAGAAATACGTTTATAGGCAATAACAAAGAAGGAGACTCTTGAAGTAGAGTCCCTACATCGACACACACAGAATTTTAAAATGTATACAAGAGTGCATATTGCATTTCTTTCTTTCTCCCTTTCTCTCTTTCTTATACACACACACACACACATACACACTGAGTGGCCAGATTATTGTTGGCTGGCCTGCCTGCTGGTCGAACTCCTGGTTGAGGGGACAATTTTCATATTATATACTATATATATATATATATATATATATATATATATATATATATATATATATATCCCAGTGCATGAAATTAGTGCACTGGTAGGGTCCCTAGCAGCTGCTGGCTGCTGGCTGGGTGTACTCCCTCCCTTCACATGGCTACCTGCCTCCACTGCTGGCCAAGGCTTCCCTCCTTTCCCCCAGCCAGTCCCGCCCCCTAGTCAAACTCCCAGATGAAATCCTGGTCGAGGGGACAATTTATACACTATGCTTTTGTTATATACATATGTGTGTGTGTGTATATATATATATATATGTATATATATATATATATATTACATATTATATATTACATTTTACTCATAATAACTTTGTAAATTTGATTATTTCAGGAAATAGTTAAGTGGTCAAACTGCAGGGAGCGTTCAAGTTGACATAATAATATGACTCTCCCCACATAGGGTACTGGAAAAATGCATAACAAGTAATAGAACAGTCATTGAAACTGTGCTTGATGAAGTAACATACTGATCTTTCAGGACTGGAAGAAAGGTAAGGAACAGGCACAGAAAAGGACAAAGAGCAAAACTGACAAAGAGAAAGAATTTAGGATTACCTTTCAAGGAAGGTTAAAGGATAGGAATTTTCCATCAACTGTGGTGACTAGGTGGAATTTGGAGAGCTCTGAAGGCATCATCCAAAAGATAAGACACAAGGCAGCTAGATTAACTCTAGCTTTGAGCAAGCATTTGATGGAGTAGACATTTCTGAGAGAGAAAAAATGTCTGCTTTATAACCAAACAGAGAAAAGATAAACATTTTCCTTCTTTTTTTTGACAACCTATTTTATAAAAGTAAGTTTTACATAGAATAAAGAAAATTCAACCAGTGGTAATTCTATAGATTCATGTAAACCATATAATGCAAGGAGAAAAAATGCAGATGGAGCAGATGTGGAATGACCAGCCTCTAACTAACTATTCAAGAGCCAAAGAGCTTACAACTTCCACCTGGGATATTTTCTATTGCTATAATTTATAATAATGAAAGAAAAGAAATGAAGAGCATTAAAAAAATAGAAAAGATTCTCTCTCTCTCTCTCTCTCTCTCTCTCTCTCTCTCTCTTTCTCTCTCTCTCTCTCTCCCCTTCTCTCTCATACACACACACACACACACACACACACACACACACACACACACATACACATACTACATACACTAATAATAGCAGGGTAGAATGACCGGAATAATGTTTTGCATCTGAGCCAATGTCTTACATAGACATTAATAACATTTGGAGTTGGAAATTTTCTTTCTTTTTTTTTTTTTTTTTTTTTTTAGTTGGCAGCAGTTTGCTGAAAGAATAGTTTTATTTGATGGCACATCAACCAAGTTTGGAGAAAAGAAAGTCTTCTGTGTCTTTTAGGATACATGACTGCAGACTTTGATAAAAGTCAGCCAATCCCCCGTAAACAATTGGCTCAATTCTTATCAATAAAACTGAGCACATCCAATAGAAGAACTGCCCATTTTATCTTCTATATCTTCAATACCAGAGGTACTACTTTCATAAAGAGAAGAGGAAAGCCATCCCTGACCGTGGACCATAGGTAACAATAAATTTCAGTCATTAATTTTATTAACAAGAGATTTCACAGGTTTCCATACATTGCCTTTTTGGCCAAAGTACTAAGAGTTATGTCCATCTTGATAATCTTGTGATAAACCCAACCTCAGAAGGAAGTTGAGCATCGGAATAAGTCCCAAATCTGAGCCTGCTTAACTTCAAAACAATTAGAGGGCAGTGCCATATGCACAGTTTGCTCACTCAGACTCTCAGAGGGATAGAGAAGTTCTTGGAGGGGATTGCCAAAGTAATAGCCAAAAAGTTCTGGAGAGAGGCACCAGAGCTCTGAGTATAGAGAGTTGTAATTTTGCAGATTCACTGATGCCAGAGGAATGAAAGGGAAGATGAAGGAAATGCTATACACTAGAAACAGTGTTCTCTCTTCTGCATTGGGGAGTGAGATGATCAGCTTGACTATTTAGAAGATAATTTATTAAACAACCCAGCAAACCTATAGGCCTGTTGTTAATAATTTAAGAAATAATATTAAAGAACCATTAGTTTACAGTCCTGTTTTCACTTGTTAGGGTCTATATGCATCTGTGACTGTGGCAAGGCAAGGGGCTGGAATATTATAATTCCCTTCAATGAAAGAATACTGAACAAAGATAGACTGATACACAGTCTCTCAGATTCAGGAAACATTGAATTATCTGGTAGTGAGCCAGAAATAGATTTAAGAAATGGGTGCCTATTAGCAGGGAAATAAGCCTTCATTTGTACAGTAGGGTTGTAAGTTTTGAGAAGGTGGTTTGGGATACCTAGTGGAAAGTGTCACCTTCTAACAGTTGAGAAATGAAGTATGTAGAGGCACTGGAAGTGGACAACACTGTGTTTGAAATGACTTTGGAGAAACATAATAAGTGACTACTTCAGGTAATTATGAATCTTAAAGAGGTAGGGTTGAAACTCTCATTGGAATAGTGATTGTTTTCTCAGTGAAGCATACAGAACATATCATCTTCATGGAGAGATGAGCCAGAGGTCCAAAAATTGTTGATTTTTACCCATTGACATTATCCTATCAACCTTGGAGTGTTAGAATTACTTTTATGAAGAAAAACAAAGGGAATGGATGGTGACAGAGAGTGCTGTAGAAAATAATGTTGTCAGTGAAAGCTTCACTGAAGAAATGGCATTTAAGCAGACACTTGAATGCCATGATGGATTGACCCATTCAGATTTTGGGAGTAAGAGCAAACTGGATCCAGAGAACAGCAAATGCAATATAAGAAGCAAGGTCAAGGGTGGCTTTATAAAGATGGCATCTGTACAGTCACACATTTTTAATGCAGCTAAAATATATTCGTTCCCCACTAGATCCGCAGGGGACCAGACAGGAGGTGTGGTGAATGCAGAGAGCATGATATATCTGGCCTTTCACAATGATCCGTGATAAATAGGAAAGTTTGCACATAACCATTCAGAATTCAGAAAGGTCATCTGAATAATGCTTCTGTACTAAATGTTATGGATGGCAAGAAGGCTTTCATACTGCACAAACATGCAAATGTGGAAGGCTTATGATTAGGTGCTTTCTGGGGAAATGAATTGGTGACCATTGCTAGTTGAAGGCATATTACAGAATTGAAGGCATATTACTCTGTTCTTATATACGAGCATACTAGTATCCTTCTGAAGTAGGTTTCTATGAGAAGATGATAGCTTTCCAAATGTGAATTGACTACACAGTGTGGCAGCTTCAGCCAGAAATAGAAGAAAAAAAATAGTAAATCCATGAGTCACTAAGAAGAACACACACTGTTATTATTTAATAACCAACTATGATAAGAACCAGCTGTGATAAGAGATAAAGGTTTTCTATGAGCACAGAGCTTAAGCCACTTACGCAGTTATAGGTTCCCAGAAAAAGTGATATCTTAAAGATTAGTTGAATAACAGGCATACTCTCACTCTACTTTTGTCTGGATTAACTAATACTAATCCTTCAATTCTAATTTTAACTGTTATTTTTTCAGTTGCTGTTTTTATACTTTCTTCTAATAACAATTATTTATCCCTTGTTATTATATTTTATTGGAACTTATTTTTCATAAAATTTGTCACAAATTATAATTATCTATCATCTATCAATCTATCTATCTATCTATCTATCTATTTATCTATCTATCTATCTATTTATCTATCTATCTATCTGCGGGGGCCTGATATGGCGGGGATCTCCCTTCTCCTTGGCCAGCGCAGGAAGAGAGATGAAATTGGTTCTTGGTAGAGGCGGCTGGGGATTGAGAAATAAATGAAATAAAGAGAGTTGACACAGAGATAGATTCAAGCTGGGTCCCGGGTGGGTCGCTGACCTCTTCTGCTGGAGAGACAGAAGACTGCCCTGAGCCACGCAGCACATTTATTTATTTCCAAAAATACAAAGGGGGGTTTCCCTGATAAGCTTAGGATCAAAGGAGTTTGGGTGTGCCCAGGTCCTATTCATTCCCTCATTCCCAGCACCTGGATAAAGATAAGAAATCAGTACTGATAACATTCTCTGCCTTCTTGGGGGAGGTTGTTTCCGAGAAATGGCCATGCCAGTCATCTCAGCTGACATCAATTTAAAGAATATCCATGTTCATTCCCAGGGGGCCCTCTACATCTATCTATTACTTTCTGTCTCCTCTACTAGACTATAAATTCCAAAGATTAAACATTAATTCTATCTTGATCAATAAATAAATCCTCAATAAATATTGGTTGAATAAATGGAGTAAACAGTAATTTGAATAAGAGATCAAGATATGCACAAAAGCCCAGCCAGCATGGCTCAGTGGTTGAGCATTGACCTATAAACCAGGAGGTCGTGGTTCGATTCCTAGTAGGGCATATGCTCAGATTGCAGGCTCAGTCATCAGTGCAGGACATGCAGGAGTGAGCTGATCAATGATTCCCTCTCATCATTGATATTTCTATCTCTCTCTCTCTTCCTTACTCTCTGAAATCAATAAAAATACGTTTTAAAAAGATATGCACAAAAAAAGATAATTATAGAAAAGAAAATTACATGAAAGACTACGGAAGGAAGAATTCATTGCATTCATGAAATTAAGAGACATTTCATTTGGTGAAATGAAATGTGCAAATAGTGAAGTGATGGGAAACAAAGTTATGAAGTTCAGCAGGCAATCACAAAGGGCAAGAGATGAAGGTTGCTTATGCATTAGAAAATCAGCACAGATTTTAAATATCAAAGTAAAATAAATAGATTACTCAGTTTGAAGTATAGAGAATGAATTAAAAGAAGCAAAATTTGACTCTAAAGAACAAAAGTATACTGATGCAATAATCTATGAAAAAGTCAAAGTTGACTAAACTGTTGTAGTGGCAGGAAGGATGGAGGGAAGTAAACGCACTTGAGATATCAAAGAGCTATATGCAGCAATGTGTGGTAAGAATTTAGCTGGAAAAAAAACACACTAAAAAACAAACAAAAAAACCACTAAAGATAAAATTACTTTTTAAGTAAATTATGAGTGGGAAAAGAACTTAAAATTTTTGAACTGAAAGGAAAATACCAGAAAAAATATTGGCAGATTTTACTCCAGGGGTATTACCTAATTAAAAAAAACAACAACAAATAAACTAAAAAAGGAAACAAAATTCAGAAAGTTTCAGAAACAAAATTCAGAAAGTGTTAATTTCTTTATAATGTAAAAGTTTCATGTTAAATATACATAAGTTAGTAAAATCCAATTCTAAATAGGTAAGTGCAAGACAGAATTTCACCACCGAGGAACTGCAAATATTTGAAAAACATGAACTAATAGTAACATGAGCTATTATCAAAGACAAATTTTAAATCACAATAAAATGTATCTATTATATTCTTTGGAATCATCAACCGTTAACATGATGAAAATATCACCAAATCACAAAATATGAAGGATTTATTACATGTAAAATACTGTAAGAAATACTCATGCAACAAAAACATCCAAACACACACACACACACACACACACACACACACACACACACACACACCATCCTAAATCTCTGTGCATTATAAATATGATTGACTTTTAGAAAGCATGTGTTGGCTCCTTAGTAATTTTCTATTTTTATTCTATACTAGGGGCCTGGTGCACGAAATTCATGCACTGGGGAGGGGTCCCTCAGCCCAGCCTGCCCCCTCTCACATACGGGAAGCCCTCAGGGGATGGCCTACTAATGGCTTAGGCCCGCTCCCCATTGGCAGCAGACCTAAGCTGCAGTCTGGCTTCCCTTTTCGAGAGGTGACTGGGCTGATCAGGGAAGGTGCCACCCCCCTCACCCTGCTGCTGCAGCCACTGCCAGTCACCGCAGCCGCCAAGGTATTTTCATCAACACGGACTCCAGTCCCTTCACCATGAAAAAATGACAACTTTCTTTAGGCATTTTCAAGATGTGTCTTTCATAGGATATGACATTTCTTTCTTTATTTTTCTTTTTATCCTCACCTGAGGCTACGTTTCCATTGATTTTTTCCCCCTTCCCTCCGATCCCAGGCTTGGCACCTCCATCCAAGGCTTTAGGCTTGGGAAGGGGGTTCCTCCCCCACGCCCCTCCAATGGCTGGCTGGGAGTGACCTGGGTGCCCAGGAGGTTCCCGGGACCCAGGTATATATGCAAATTAACTACCATCTTTGTTGGGTTAATTTGCATACTCATTCTGATTGGCTGTGGGCTCAGTGGAGGTACGGTCAATTTACATGTTTCTCTATTATTAGGTAAGATTCCCATAAACATTATACCATTATAATATTGTCTCTATAAATATGAAAGCCATTTGATTTCTTTTCTGTCTTTTTTTTCTTTTACTTCTTTATTATGATTGTGATGAAATATTTTATACATATAAAAGTGTATAGTTCTCATTTTTTCCAGGTACTTATTCCTGATTAAGAAATTATAACATGTGTGCTTATACCTATATCAGTGGTCGGCAAACTCATTAGTCAACAGAGCGGCAAACTGTGACTCATGAGCCGCATGTGGCTCGTGAGCTGTGGTTTGCTGACCACTGACCTATAATATCAGTCATATTCCATCAGATTTTTAGAAAATAGTGTTTGTGAATTTATTGGCTAAAAATGCAAATAAAAGAGAATATAAGTTACACTATGATTTCTCATGTTTAGAGTGAATATTTACGATAATTTGAATTGCTATTTTGTGTATTTAAAGAGCATATTTTTTCAGTGTAGATTAAGAAAATAAAAATACTTTCACTTAAGTTACATTCCTTTCTATGTACTACTTTTACCTGAGATTTATAGTTTAGCTAACCAAAACCCCAACTTCAATTAAAGTATAATTAGAATATCTAATCAAGCACATTTACTTGTTCAGATTCCCTTTAAGGCTTTGAGTACAGCAGGTGATGATAAATACTTTGCAGATGGTTACCAAGAACAAACATTAAAACAACTGTCATGCATATTTGTTTAAAATTATTCTTAAGAGGGTATTTTACTTGCTAGGGGTAAGATAAGATAAAGTAGGACCAACACCCTCTTTAAATATAAAAGGTCCCTTCTATAAGTTTCCTAAGGACTCTTTCTAATTTCTTACATTTTAGTATCAATAGGATCACCAGAATGAAGTTTCCCAATTATAAAATTGGGTGATTACTCACCATGTTCCACTAATTTCGGCTCCCTCATTAAGAGACAGATTATATCACCTTCTTCATCATCATAAAACATCACACAGACTATCAAGGACTTAATTTTGTATGACATCATGACAAATTCCACATAAAACCTCAAGCACCAACCCTGACGTGCTATCCTCTGTGCTTCCTCCGGCAACCCCGCAGAAACAGTAGACAAAACTACTGTGTATAATTCTGCTCTAAAAACACGTTTATAGTTTCAAATATAAAAGATAGAGAGATCCTACTTTCTCTGAGAGTACAAGAAACTGTTGATGATGAAACAGTGTAAGAGATGTCTTAGCAGGGAGGAAAGCATTAGAGTACTTCGAAATGATCAAAACGGTGAGAAACCACAGGATGCCAAATATACTGCAGTACAATAGAACAAGCTAAACCTACAGACCAGGCATGCATTGAGGTATAGAAATCCTAAGAAAGCTAATATAAAGCTTCACTGCCCCAGTGGGTATCATTCAGTCCAACAAAAGCAATCTTCTGAATAATGTGAATAACATTAAGGAAAAGTCATAATTACATGGGTGGATACCTCACACTACAAATCCTAGAGAGCCATCTAGTTCTTCTGTGATGCATATTAAACGTTCTAAGTAAGAATATCTTTCTTACAGATAAATATACAACCAGAGTGCAAAAAAAAAAAAAAAAAAGACACAATGAACAGTATTGAAACATTTAGTCCCTCACTGCTCTGCATATGGCAAATGACTAAGGTGCTTTAGGCTGCATTAAACACTGTAATGTTAGGAGACAGCAACGGATGAATGTGTCTTTGTTAAACTCATTTAATATAGTAATAAAAATATATTGCTATAGATAACATCTGTGAGTAGTACAAAAGGCCACAAAGTGGCTAAAAATTACAAGAAAATAGATTTGTTCTTATTCCAAATGATAAAGTTATTATTAAGCAGTCTCTTTCCTCTCTACATAGAATTAGAATTAACACCTATCATAGAAACATATGTGAGGGCTGAGTTAAGCAGTGAGTCCTAGTTATCGGCCAAGTAATACCATCCCACTAGGCTACCACTGTTGCATAATGACAGTGTGTTTTCTCAAGAAGTCAAAAATGGTTATAACAGCACAACACTGTTTTATCTGACCCACAAAATATTTATTAACCTAGAGTTATATTTTTCCACACTTATTATAGATCCAAATAACAATAAGAAAATAAGAGCAAGATATAAGACTTTAAAATAGCACAAATTATTTTAGGGTAATTTTACAATAAATATGTCAAAGGAAACATTAAACTCATGTTTATTTGCTACTTTCTTTTTTTTTTTGCTAGTTAATTGCTGTTTGTTTTGCTAGTTAATTGCTTTGTTTGTTTTTATATAGTTTTTTATTTTTATTGTTTGAAGTATTACAAATAGTAGTACATATGTCTCCTTTTTTCCCCCCCATTGACCTCCCTCCAGCCTCCCCTACCCCACAGTACATGCCTTCACCTGCCACCACCACCCCCGCCCCCGCCCAGTGTCTTGTATCCATTGGTTGTGCTTATATGCATGCGTACAAGTCCTTCGATTGATCTCTTACAGCCCCACCGCCCCAACCTCCCCTCCCTTCCCGATGTAGTTTGACAGTCTGTTCAATACTTCTTTGCCTCTGTATCTATTTTCTCCCCCATTTCTTTCCTTTAAAAAATCTTGCCTCTGCAGACTAGAAATAAACATATAATAACAAAAAAAAATGTTTGAGTCTAAATTTCAATGTCCAACAGTTCTGAGTCCCCGTTTCAATGTCAAACAGTTCCTTATGTGTACATGTCAGCAGTGATATCTGGATGGTGGACACATGGTGGCAATGCAGGTCTGACCCTCTCTGGTTTGGTCCTAGGCAACCTGCAGCGTGCACAGCTGCTGACTGCTCGCGTGGCAAGGCATTGTCAGCGTCTTCCATCTCTGGACGGTTTCTCATCTTGTCTTTGTGGTTGGAGCAGACCTGTCAATTCCTCTCTGTTGCAGGAATCCACATGGTCTTGGAGTTGTTTTCTGAAAATATACAAACATATTCTCGACCACAAGTTAATAAAGGAATCTTTTCTATATAATTTACTTGGGATCCTTTTTATTTTTGCCCAAACTATTTTCCTTTGTCTTATTTAGACACCATGTGTGTTTTTCATGGGTGTCTTGCTGTTAGCATTACAAATGAAAATTAATTTTGTAAAGTAAAATTTTTCTAGATATAATTTACTTATAGGATATTTTTCCTTACATGATATTGCCCTACTATCCCCCCCTTTTTTCTTTTTTATTAATGGAGGCTTTTGTAAATTTTATAATGCAGTCTTGATAACTTTAAATTTTAATTTTTTTGCCCAAAAATATGACTGCTTTAGGTTCATTGCATTTTCAGGAATTTTACCATGAGATGAACTACCAATAGAAATTTTAGTTATTACTTGAGGAACAGCTTTTTGTCCAGTACAATTAAATTTTCTTGAATATTCATTTATTTAAATTAGCCTATTTAAATTAATCTGAAAACTTGATTGCTACTCTCTTAATATAAGAATATATTCAACTTTAATTTTCATTTGGGAAAGTATGATTTCAGATCAACTTGTGTATCAAGCTATTGATCTCTTCTTTGTTTTCATAAATTCCAACTCACTTGGATGTGTAGTCTAAAATCAGCTTCTATCACTTCATTTGCAGTCATTTTCTTTTTAACCGTTTGACATTTGATTTTTTTAAAAAATATGTTTTTTATTGATTTCAGAGAGGAAGGGAGAGGAAGAAAGCGATAGAAGCATCAATGATGAGTGAGAATCACAGATTCTGTTCTGCAAGCCACACACTTGGGTATTGAGCCCACAACCCAGGCCTGTGCCCTGACCCAGAATCAAACTGTGACCTCCTTCCTGGTTCATAAATCGCTGCTCAACCATTGAGCCACATGGGCAAGGCTAATCGTTATCTCAAAACTCTGATCAAGCTGCCTTCTCAAATGTTTGGTCTTTCCCAAACATTTATCATGAGCCACCTTTAGTTTCTTCCTTGGTTTCTATTTACAGCTTTCTACTAGTATTTCTCTGAACTTGGGCTCTATTCCTTCAATTAAATCTCTCTCTCCACCACGATTTTAAGTTAGCTATGTCCACTCTCACTCCTTAAGCCACACACTCTCCCATGTCACTTTCATCCCCTCACATGACTTTATGTCTTTGTGATTTCCAAATAGATGTGGTTCCCCCCTGAAGTTCCATACTCCAATTACACAGAGTATGCAGTTACCCCAAACTCAACATGTCCCAAAGAAAACAGCATTCCCCCCTGCAGACTTGAGTACCATTGCTCAGTTAATGGTTTTACAATATTCTCAACTGCTTATATTTGAATATTTTGCATCATCATTAAATATTTCCCTTCTTATAAACCCAATTCCTAACACCTTAAATATTGTGCTTGTTACCTCTGTTCTGGATTGTACAATAACTCCATAGCTGGATTCTACAATTCCCAACAATTCTTTGTGATTTTTATCAATTCTTTCTTCCTAAAATGTAAGTCAGAATGTGTCATACCTCTATTAGAAAACTAAATTCAGTGTAGGATAAAGATGAAGTGTCCCAGATTTCCATCATCTGACTTCAATTTATCTCCTCAAGGCAATGGTCTCAATCAGCACAGTTATGATAAATAGTGCCTTTTCTGTTGGCTTTTGCTTCCTCCAACACCTTTGATTTCATCCTATATAATAAAAGCCTAATATGCAAATTGTACCCTCGACTGGGAGTTCAATCACTCACTGACATGTGCTGACCACCAGGGGGCGGTGTGGAACATGGCGGGCATCTGTGATGCATTGCTGGCAGCGGGTGGCAGTGGAGACGCTGTTGGTCCCAATGGGCCCTGATGAGGGTGGGACTGTGGTGGGATGGTGGAGCAGATGAGCGGGCAGTGCCAGGCCAAGGTGGATATGAGCTGGGGCCTGATCACCCTGCCCATCACCCCGCAGATGGGGACCAGAGGCGTGCAAGCCCTGGTGTCCCAGGGGAGGGTAGCAAGGGAAGTGAGAGCAAGCTCAGCAAACACCCTGCATTTTCACCACACCTCCGTCCCTGACACCCCCATCCCCAGGTAGCTGGTGAGAAGTTGCAGCCCCCGACCAGGGCGCCACGGGAGGTTGGTTGCCGCTACCCACCCCCAGTTCCCCATCCCAGGCTGGGGCCCGGCCTGGGTTAGCAGGTGCAGGTTTTTCTTTTTTCTTCCAGGTGAGCTGGGCTGCAGCTATGGGACCACAGGGGCCAGTTTGACTCCCCATGGGTTTGCACAGGAGCCAGTCTGCGAGGCTGGCTGGGAGAGAGCAAGCTGCCTGCCCAGCTTTTGTGCAGTGCCACTGGGTCGCCCAGAGGCCCATGCTATGCCCAGGACTGCGGTATCCAGCCACGCTTACCGCATCTCTTTATGGCGACTCAGGTTCTGTGACTCAGGCAGAGGGGGGCGCATGGGAGTCTGGGGGCCCAGAGGTCAGCTGGGACCTACCCTTCCATGCCAGACACTTGCACTTTGATTGCAGGTCAGGCCTAGGGACCGCACCCGTGCATGAATTTTGTGCACCAGACCTCTAGAGTGTGTGTGTGTGTGTGTGTGTGTGTGTGTGTGTGTGTGTGTGTACTGTTTCCTGCAACTTCTCTGCTTGTAAATTATCTCCCCCAAATCAGCTTTGTACCTTTCTCTGTGGCAACAGTGGTGTGTGTCAGGGACTCCCACTTCTTAATACAATAATATCATATACATATATGAAGTTTTTCCCAAAGCTCAGTTTTTAAGACTCAGCTAATTAATATTGCTAAGGAAATCTCTGCAGAGATGACTGCAGATGTCCCTTCATTCCTGTTTTTATATATCCCTTTCTTTATATCTGATTTGCACCCTCAGTGAAATTATAGTATTGGGATATACAAATCTTATGGATTTAAATTCTCACTAAGCTGTGACCTCCCCAAAGACCATATTGATATTTGAACTCTTATAATTTATTAACTAATTATGAGCAGCAGATAATCAATATCTTTAATTGTATATGTAAATAAATGAGTTCAAGTGTTAGTGGCAGTTAAGAAACTATTAAGTGTTTCTTCAATGATTGATTATTCGATGTCTGTCAAGTGTCTAGTATTTAGCTCAATCGCCTAACCCTGTTGTTAACATGTGTGAGGAGGCAAAGGACAATAATAATACTAGCATGAATTTAATAAAATGTAAACTCACTTAAATGACTAGCATTCACATGAACACACTTAAGACTACTATTAAAGTGGAAAATTGGAAAAAAGATAATCTTATTTCTAGTATGTCAGAGATAAGAAAATATTTTACTTGTAATGCTATGTAGCCAGTATCTATGATTTAAATAATATTTAATAATATTACCTAGAAGTACAAACTCCTTCCAAAATAAATATATAGCCTATTCACTACCTGGTATTTTAGGTACCTGTGCAGAAAAAAATAGAACTGTCATAGTGAATGGTTTATCATACAACAATTATCCTCAGTGTTATCTATTCATATACTACTTTTTCCCACAATGCAATGTTTTTTTCTTCTGTAATTGTTTAGCATTTCAGCATATGAGTCTGGGGTGTGGGAAAACATCAGAATTTGAAAGTGTGGCTGTCTCTGTAGATTAAAAATCTATAATTATTACACAGTGCCGACCATGCTGTAATCCCACAAGGGCATGTCAACTGGAAATTTCCCTATGTTTTAGCTTCATGTAAAAAAATGTATTATGCAAAATTGGCAGCCAAAAAATAAATGTGGCTAAATGTCAATTGATAATATCATGAGCTCTTGCACATGGGAAACTACATATTTTTACTGTATGACAGTATATTAACTGGAAGAACAACCTGTACTCTGATTTCTTGGAAGTAAGATTCTTTAGAGAACAGAAATTGATTCAATGAACATTTTCCTCACACCAGTTAGGGGAAGTTGTCTAAGTTTTAATGATATAAACCAAGATTGTTACTAAATAATTGCATTAATACATTTTGGAAGAAACATTTGTATTTAGAAGAAAGTATGACATTTTTTATGAAAACTATTAAACTGTGATAATCACTGTGAGAGACTAAAATAGACAAACATATAATTTCTGCCCACAAATAATTTGAAGCTTAGAAAGTTAAAATGCATGAATAAATATGTTTTTTAAATAATTATAAAAATTCCATGCTAATACTCAGCCACATTTTAATCTAGTTCTTATGGGGTTTCAGTTTCATTCAATTTAGAAATTTATTTCACAAACACAGTGCTATTAAGGATACTTCATGAAAGAATTATTTACTGATGACAAATATTTCAATAACTTGCTGATATAACCGGAAATCTCTTTCATTACTTTTGGTGTAATTCTATTATTCTGGGTGTTTTTTATAGCACCAGTATCAACCTCTCCTAAATTATGTAAAATTTAGAACACATTATATGTGGCCTTGTAGTTCTTCATTGATATTCTTTTATAATATTGTATTTTTTAATTTTCACATTTCTTCCATGTATGACACTACTATTAATACAAACACTAAAAAAAAATTAGGATTTTATTGAAATTTTATGAAAATGTGATACTCATTTGAAGATAATTTTGTTCTGGTTATCAATTAATGTATAATACACTATCCCAAAATTTGGTGAACTAAATCTTTGTATCATATCCTATGATTTTTTGCAGGTCAAGAATTTAAACGGGGTTTGTTAGGTAATTCTGCTCCATGTAGGTTTGACTAGGTCCCCTTGGTTATTGGGATGGTCTGAAGGTTCCAAGACCGTTTCATGAACATACCCATGATTCAAACACAGATGGCTGAAAGCTCCCTCTTCATTTAGTGTCTGGGCCTCTCCCTATCATTTCTTTGGTGGGGTTTTCAAGCTTCATACATGGCATACCAAGATCCAAGAGACTGAGGCTGAAGCTTACAGCTTCTCAAAGACCAGGGTGGGAATCACTTTTTCTTTATTCTATTGGTCAAAGAGGTCATATGCCAGCCAAGAGTCATGGGAAAGAGAACTAGATCCCACTCCCAGAAAGAAAAGTGGCAAAGAATTTATAACTATCTTGATCCACCACAGTTGGCCCTCTGCCTACAAATTACTTGCATTCTTCCAACATATCAAATACAATTATTACCCCCCAAGACTGCCAAACTCTGATTCCATTACAGCTTCAGATGAAATTAATAAAAAAGGGAATTTTCTAACATGAGATATGGTACACAACCCATCTATATAAAACCCTAATATGCAAATCGACCAAATGGTGGAACGACTAGTGAAATGACCGGCCGCTATGATGCACACTGACCACCAGGGGGAAGATGCTCAATGCAGGAGCTGCCCCCAGCCCGCAGGCCCTGACCAGCAGTGGTGGGGAGGGGGGCAAGGCCAGTGAGTGAGCAGCACCAGGCCAGTCAATGTGGTGCGAGTAGGGGCCCCCCAATCTCCCTGCCGGTCACCTCACAGAGCAGCCCTGATTGCCTGCCTACCTGTGGAGGAATTTTGTGCCCCAGGCCTCTAGTTTATAATAATAAAAGCATAATATGCTAATTAGACCTGACAGCCAGACATCCTTTTTGGACATTCTTCTGAAAAAAGCTGCGGTGGCTGTGAGGGCTGAGGGCAGGCAGCCGCAGTAGCGGCAGCAGCAGTGGGGTGATGGGGGTGGTGCCTTCCCCTGATTGTCCTGGTCGCCTCCTGCAGAGGGAGGCCAAACTGCGGCTTAGGCCTGCTCCCATCCCCTGAGGGCTCCCAGACTGAGAGGGGGCAGGCCAGACTGAGGGATCCCTCCATCAGTGCACGAATTTTCATGCACCAGGCCTCTAGTATAGTATAAAAGACAAGACTGAAATTTAACCAATACACATTTGTGATACCACAACGGATGTTAAATTATTACAGCACTGCCAAAAAGTGACTTAGCCAAATGATTGTCACTGTTCTTGGTTGTTCCCAGAGCCTAAGCATGCAGTCTTTGCTTCTCACTATGCACATTCCCAGCACTTCTTCTGGACCACAGATCCTAGGAAATGGTGAAACTAGGTGCTTCCTAGCTCATTTTAGGCTGCTGACTTATAAAATTTTAATGTGGGAAGTTTTTTTTTTTTTTTTCTTCTCTTTCTCATTGGTATGTTCTGGTCCCATGCGTACCCTTTGGTGGAAGCTAGCCACCCTCTGCTGAAACCTTAGCTATGATATGTACAAAACAGCTCATTACCCTCCATACTATAAAGGAATAAAAATTCAGAGGACAGCATGTTCTCTACATCTGCTCTGCTTCTAAATGATCCCCCAAAATTTACATACCTGTATTCTGGGGCAACAGCTATGTGTGTCAGTGAGCCCCCTCCTCCTTGATACAATATCATTAATTAAAAATAGATCACCAATATTTCCTTATGTTTTCCCTATTTAAAATAATTTATTTTTTAATTCATTCTTTATTGATTAAGGTATTACATATGTGTCCTTATTCTTCCATTGACCCCCCCCCCCCCCAGTTATGCCCTCACCCCCTTGGTCCATTCGTTAGGCTTATATGCATATATACAAGTCCTTTGATCTCTCCCCCTTACTGCCACTCTCCCCTACCTTCCCTCTGAGGTTTGACAGTCTGATCCATGCTCCTCTGTCTCTGGATCTGTTTTTGTTCATCAGTTTATGTTGTTCATTATATTCCACAAATAAGTGAGATCATGTGATATTTATCTTTCTCTGACTGGTTTATTTCGCTTAGCATCATGCTCTCTAGTTCCATCCATGCTGTTGCAAATGGTAAGAATTCCTTCTTTTTTACTGTAGTGTAGTATTCCATTGTGTAGATGTACCACTGTTTTCTAAGCCACTCATCTGCTGATGGGCACTTAGGCTGTTTTCAAATATTAGCTATGGTAAATTGTGCTGCTATGGACATAGGGGTGCATATATCCTTTCTGATTGGTGTTTCTGGTTTCTTGGGATATATTCCTAGAAGTGGGAACACTGAGTCAAATTGGAGTTCCATTTTTAGTTTTTTGAGGAAACTCTATACTATTCTCCACAGTGGCTGCACCAGTCTGCATTCCCACCAGCAGCGCACGAGGGTTCCTTTTTCTTCGCATCCTCGCCAGCACTTGTCATTTGTTGATTTGTTAATGATTGCCATTCTAAAGGTGTGAGATGGTGCCACATAGTCGTTTTATATTTGCATATCTTGGATGATTAGTGACTTTGAGCCTATTTTCATGTTTCTTGGCCTTCCCTATGTCCTCTTTTGAAAACTATCTATTTAGGTCTGTTGCCCATTTGATTTACATAAAAGTGGAGGGAATAAGCATGTTACATGAAAAACTGAAATGTATAAACTTAAGCATAAATGATGCATTTACTCTACCAGTTCAGACTCTGCAAAATTCACTGATTTTCATTAAAAATTTAACAAATTAATAATGAAGCTTATTTACCAGGGAATCCTACAGTAAGTCCGTTTCAAAATAACATTTCAACTAAACTTATTTTTACAACATCTGCAAAAATTCACAGTAACAAATAAAAAGCACTTTTGAAAATACACATATATGATCTTATCAGCTTAACTCCAACTTTTTCTAACATTTTTATTTTAGTCGATATATCTGGAGTTTCTCTAGTCAGAAAGTCAAGAAGTCTGTCCTAGGAAAAGTATGATATATTTCAGTAACATAAACTAGCTTCTGAAAGATACATTTACCTCCCCTGATTTACAACCTAAACCACCATGTATTATCATGTAAGTGGAGCTGAAACACTTGGTCACCTGCTCATCTGTACAGAGCAGATCGCATCCCTGCCATTCACTGAGCACGTCATTAAATTATTCTTCCATTATTACAAACATTGAACATTTCAAATGAGCTATCTTTGGGAGGGAAAATTAGGAAGATTTCCAAAGCTTGAATTCTACTGGGATATAAATTTCTAGACAAACAATCTTTGTAAATTTATAATTTTGGTTAAGTATGTAAAAGGGATCATGTTTTATTACTCTGTTACTCAAAGTAAGTTAGTGTCAGACATGGCAAAACTGACTGATTGGTTAGTGGTTTTTTTTTTTAAACTAACCAAATAACTAATCTATCATTATTACTGAGGGTATGTGAATCAATGTTTATGCCCTTTCTATATGGAACACCTTATTTTTTTTGAAATATGAAGCATTAGGCTTTATTTCTTTTTTTATAATAGTTTTATTATTTTATTTCTTATTTTATAACATAGGATGAAAACTCAAGATTAATTCATTAACAGACAAATTTCTTAAAATTAAATGGGGTAGCCAATAGATATCCTTATGACATATAAAAATGTATCCCTCTGTTTATATTTTATTAACATCTTTTATCATATGTATTTAATTTTATCAAAGTTTATTATATATTACATAATCATATCATTCCTTTAATGTATAATTAATCAAATTATTTTAATACATTGAAACATTAAGAAGCTAGTCACATTATTCTTTCTGAGAATTTCCAGAAAAATTTTTTTTCTACTTGCTTATGTATTTCTGGATTTCTTTTGCCCCTTCTGCCCTTACCTCCCCACCACTGTCCTCATCCATAGGTGTACGACTTTTGTCCAATCTCTTCCTGCACGTTCCCATACCCCTTTCCCACTGAGAATTATCAGTCCACTCCCTTTCTATGCCCCTGATTCTATTATATTCACCAGTTTATTCTGTTCCTCAGGTTTTAATTCACTTGATTTTTAGGTTCACTTGTTGATAAACATGTATTTGTTGTTCATAATTTTTATCTTTAGTTTTTTCTTCTTCCTCTTCTTAAAGAATACCTTTCAGCATTTCATATAATACTGGTTTGGTGATGATGAACTCCTTTAGTTTTTTCTTATCTTTGAAGCTCCTTATCTGCCCTTCAATTCTGAATGATAGCTTTGCTAGGTAGAGCAATCTTGGTTGTAGGTTCTTGCTATTCATCACTTTGAATATTTCTTGCCATTCCCTTCTGGCCTGCATAGTTTCTGTTGAGAAATCAGCTGACAGTCATATGGGTGCTCCCTTGTAGGTAGTTAACTGTTTTTCTCTTGCTGCTTTTAATATTCTCTCTTTGTCTTTTACTCTTGGCATTTTAATTATGATGTGTCTTGGTGTGGTCCTCTTTGGATTCCTTTTGTTTGGGGTTCTGTGCACTTCCTGGACTTGTAAGTCTATTTCTTTCACCAGGTGGGAGAAGTTTTCTGTCATTATTTCTTCAAATAGGTTTTTGTATCTTGCTCTCTCTCTTCTTCTGGCACCCCCATAATTCTGATGTTGGTATGCTTGAAGTTGTCCCAGAGGCTTCTTACACTATCTTCAACTTTTTGGATTTTTTTTCTTTTTGCTTTTTCGGTTGAGTGTTTGCTTCTTTGTATTTAAATTCTTTGACTTGATTCTTGCGTTCCTCTAGTCTGTTGTTGGGTCTCTGTATAATATTTTTTATTTCAGTCAGTGTATGTTTAATTTCTAGTTGGTCCTTTTTCATATCTTCGAGGGTCTTGTTATATTCATCAGCCTTTTCTAGGATATTCTTGAAAAACCTTATAACCGTGGTTTTGAATTCTATATCTAGTCGTTTGTTTTCCTCCATTTCTTTCGTTTTTTATCTTTTTCTTTGTCGCCACGTTTTCACTGCTTCCCTGAGTTCGTAGGGTAGTTTTGTTTGCTAGGTTTCCTATATGGCCCATTGGGTTGGCCTCCCAGTTACCTGAGGTGGACACTCTTGGCGCACCCCTTTGTGGACTGTGTGTATAGCCTTGTTGTAGTTAAGTGTTGATTGTTGTTGATATCACTGGGAGGAATTGATCTCCAGGCCAGTTGGCTGTGAGGATCAGCTGTGTCTATGCTGGGAGAATTTCGGTGCTGGAGACAGCCTTATAGGATTAGACTTGCCAAATTGCAAAAGCCTCTGTGTTCAGCTTGGGTGGGGTGGAGTCTCAGTGCAGAGCAGACAGTCTTGGCTTCCCGTCAGCCCTGCCCTTGTGCGCACGACCTCTGCCTTCCCCGGCTCTCGAGCCTCTGCCCAAGAGTCCAGATTCCCCCCTCAAGAGCGTGGGTCCCCAGGGGCTCGCCTGGCACTGGGGTTCAGTGCCATCAGAACTGGGGTTCATTGCAGTCAGGAGCTTCCGAGTCCCTTCTGCTAAGGAAAGCCTGTGGCAACCTCTGCAGTCTTTGTGCACACTTGCATGCGTGCACGCTTCCAGACCCCTGCCCGCCGGGGCTCCCCTGGCTCTCCCCCTGGTCTCCGAGTCTCTGAGTGCCTTTCTCTCTACCTGACAGTCCAGACTCCCCCTGTATGATCCTGGGTCCATGGGGTTTTGCCTGGAACTGGAGTTCAGTGCAGTTGGAACTGGGGTTCAGTGTAGTCAGGGGCTTCCTTCCCCCTCCCGCCAGAGAAAGTCAGCCAGGCTCTAAGCCGCCCTTCCTCTCTGCGCGCACAAAAACCCTTTGCTGTACCTCAACCCTTTGCTGTTCTCTGTGAGCTTTTCGCTTTCCTTCTAGTTGTAGAATTTCCACTCAGCCAGCTTTCCTGTGGTTCTGGATGGTGTCCGTTCTGTCTTTTAGTTGTAGTTTTGAAATTGTTGTGCGAGGCAGCAGCTTAGGTGCTTACCTATGCCACCATCTTGGTTTCTTGAATTTATATATCTTTTAAATTAAAATGTTTTCTTTAATGTTGAAAGATGTGATTTGTCATTAGTATTGTTTTTTGTACTACTTTTGACAGGTTTTTGGTAGGTAGCAGTGGTTTCCCAGCTTCAAAAAATGACTTACATTTTTTCGTATAGTAGTCTATACAATGAACAATATATTTTTTAAAAATCCATTCTTGGAAAATTTTAAAGAATTTATCCTAAATATCATCTGGCCTTGGTGCATTCTTTGATATAATCATTAGACATATTATTTTATTATATTCAATAAAGGTAGGTCTAGTTTTATTCTCTACTTCTTCTATAAGACTTATTGATCATTTATATTTTCTAACAATATTTCATTATTATTTTTCAAATACTTTCTGAATATATATGTACACATGTATATATATTTAGCATTTATATACATATATGTATATGGTAATTAAATTGTAATTCTATAAAAATTTGGTTTTAAATTTGTACATTTATTTTATCTTTTGTTCAAATTACCTATTTTAAGTTTTAATGTTATCAAAATAACTTCTCTTTATTTTTAATTCTGCCAAACCTATTTACTAATTTTTTATTTTATCTCTATTATTTCCTGTTCCCTCTTTTTATTTGCTGTGGTTAGTTTTATAATTTCTTCTCTGCAAAAGCTTGATTTTGGCTTTTGTTTTCATTAATTGAGTTTTTGAATATTTTGTTACACAGATAAGTATGTTGCTACACACTTATTGAATTCACATACATTTTAAAATTTCTTTACTACTCTACTACCATTACAGCTCCTACAAGAAGAACAAGTGGCCTGGTGTTTATTTTAAGTTATATTTTTCCACTTCAAAGCTCAGTAGGTTGGTCTATTTTCATCTAAGGATTCATATATGGAGAAATATTTTTAATTTAATATATTTGTATCTGATTATTTATTTCCAATTTATTTTATACAATCTTGATTTATTCAAATGTCTTAATGCAAAATATCACTTTTTATAATATCTTTAATTTTATTCACATCTAGTCTTTCTATTCTCTTCTCTTCTCCAGCAAATCAATTATATTTTACACTTTCCCCGGTATACCACACTGACCCAGTTATGTAAATCATTCATGATTATTTTAACTATGATGATTTTGTTTTATTTTATTGACCTGTTTTCTTTTCATGTGGGAAATTAGTTGATTCCCTTTATTACTTTACTAATTCTTACTACATGCTTTTTTTCTTTTTTTAACCACAGAACATGTTTTCTTGAACTTAATTAGTAACAAAAAACAGGCATAAGCTATGTCTTTCTTTGTAATCCTTCTCTCCCAAAGTATCTCCTTTTTTGGATGCTACCTTATGTCTTATTTTATACCATTTAGTTTTCATATTGTTATTAGAATAGCTATGTCTGTTCAACCTGAGTGAAGTGAGGAAATATTCAAGCCTAGAAAGCAATTTTGAAGACCAGCAGTAGGGCAATGTTTTAGTCTGCTTAGACTTCTTCCATAGACTGCATGGCTTAAACAACAGAAATTGATCTCTCCAAGTTCTGAAGGCTTGAAGTCTGAGACATCAGGGTACCAGCATTGTTGGGTTCTGGTGAGAAATGTCTTCTTGGCTTGCAGATAGTTACTTTCTTGCAGTGCCCTCACTTGGCAGGGAGAACAAGTTCCCATCTCTTCCTCTTATCATAAGGACACTACTCCCATCCTGAGGGTCCCATCCTCATGACCTCATTTAAACCTAATTACCTCCCAACGGTCACTCCTCCAAATACTTTCAAATTAGGGTTATAGCTATAACAGACGAATTGGAGAGGAACATAAACAGTCTATTCCTAAAAGATAAAATTATCCTTCTGTGTTGTTGCTATCAAAATTTTTTCTGATTTTAAACTTATGTGGCAAGGAGGTATCAATACACATTTTTATTGTAGTGATGATTGCCACTCAAAGAAAAATAAAAATTTGTCAAGACAAAATGTTCTTTATGAACCCTCTCTCTGAATCATTCACACAATTTAACATAATTCTGAGCACATATATATGTAATTTGTGTGCTTGAATAAAAAATTAGCGGTAATATTTTGAAGATGAAATGGATAAGAAATCAAAATTCTTACTTCATATCAAACAAAATTCTTGATTTGAAGTTATACAGCCATTTGTAGCATGTATTACATTATGTAAATTTGTGACTTGTGCTAAGCATAATTTCTTCCCCAAATTTCTTAAGACCAAACACTTAGAGTTGCTTTCTATACACTCAACGGTAGAGTAATCTCACAAATATTCACAAATATATGTTTTTACACACCAGAAAAATAAAATTTAAAACATATCACTTTAAATTTATTAGACTATCATTTCAAACATGAAGAAGTATTACAGAACAAATCTTATACTTGTTCTCTTAAATACATAGGGTGTCCCAAAAATGTATACACACACTTTGAATAATTACAAAGGTAGTATTTATTAAAATACATTTCATTTTCAAAATTGGGCTATCAGCTGTTAAAATGTATATACATTTTTGGGGGGACACTTGTATACTACTTGTCCAGCATCCCAAAATGAGCAAGCACTGCCACACTTAATAAAGTTCTTTGAAAAGATATTAGCCACTTGACTCTATTTCTTTTAATGCAGCTTTTCAAATCTCAATATTTTTAGCTGACCCTTAACACTATTTGGTCTGATGCCCAATATCTGTATGTTTTGTATTCCCATTTTTCTCTTTAGTCATTAACCTGCTGTGTTTAATCATTGTTAATATAAAAAACTTTGACATGGTATACAATACAATTTTTATATTTCAGTCTTTAAAAGTAAAATGGCTCATATTCTGTATTGTTGTTGTTTTCATGTATGTCTATACTAGATAGACAGATAGATAGATAGATAGATAGATAGATAGATAGATAGATAGATATAGATAGATATACTTTTCTGTAAGTGTGATTTGTAAATATTTTAATACAAAGTTTATGAATTTTTCTTTTTTATTATTTACCTAACAATGGTACTATCATTACACAGGGAGACTTGTTCATTTCATTCATAGGGTAATCATTATGTCATTTATATGAAATATATTAGTATATCTTATCTTTCCAATTAGAATATAGGTCATTTCTTGGTAGAGATTACATCTCATTCATTTTTGCCTCATTAGTACCTGGTATGCCACTGAAAACTGCTAAATAAATTAGACAGTCTCATTAAGCTATGCTATAAGCTCTCTGTTTAGGTCCTATATTGTGGGAAAGCACAGGACTTGATTGGAAAGTCTATGAAGGAATCTCTGAAAGGTCAGTGGCCTCTAGGGGGACCTTGCCAAAGGTGGGAGACCTTGACTTTTCCAAACAAGTCTGAACCCCCAGGTGTTCGAATCTTTCAGATGTCCTTACTTAAAGAACACTACAGATACATGTGTCTTCTCAAAGATGCTTATCCTGCTGATAGTATCTAATAGTTAATTTTAGTTCAAGCTGTTGCTACAATAAAAGCCTAAGGAGGCAGGTGAATGGGGCTGCCTGGTTCCTTTAGCCAGGCAGTCCCTTACCCCTCTCTTTCACAGAAATATGTGTCTGAGTAATCATTCATCTGTTGCTCAGGGTCTGCTGATCTGCTTTCGTGTGAGGACCAAAGAATGCAACGAAAAGCAATGGAACCCTCAAAAACAAAGAGGAAGAAAATGAAAGTAAATGAGTAGTAAATCATTGGAGCCCAAATGGGATTTCCAAATTTGAGGAAATTGTTTCTCAGCTAAAGAATTTACTATCTCTGTTATGCTTCTTAAAAATGTAAGTATATTTTCTATTGGAAAAATAAGCATATTTCTAAAAATAAGGAAAAAAGGTTTTTCCTGTATTTGTCTAGGAAGAAAACTTTTTTTTATATTATTAAAATGATTATGTTATGTTAATCAAGAAGTTGATTATTTTAAATGAATAGATTATTAATACAGTTTAATAACAACAACAATAATAATATAATCTTTTAGTTTAATGTATTTGACTACCTTCCCAGGGTTTGAATTTTAGGAAAATTTTATTTGACTTAGAATTGGCTTTAGGTCATTCCAATGGGCCCTGGAATGCATCAAGGATTTGCTTTCTCTCTTTATGAAGGAAAATTTTATACTTAAAGTATATGGGAAGCTCTGTCAAATAAGGAAATAATAATTATATTCTATTTATATATGCATATTAAATAGATTCTGATATACTTTCATTTATAACTAATTGTTATAAGTTATAATATTGTAGAATATTGTGTTTTGCAGAAAGGACAAGATTCTATGTCATGTATGTTTCTCTATAAACTGTCTAAATTTATAGACATAATAGCAAGAAAAATCAGGAGGAAAATAATTCAATTATAGGACTAAATGAACTAAAAATAATTATAGTTTTGGTAATTATTATTCTCATGACAATGTGTTTGTTTGCATGAATCCAATAAGAATCTGATTTCTTCATAACAGGATATAAGTTTCCAATTGTAGGTTTCTTAACCAAAACTTTACTGGAATGTCATGTTTGAAAGAGAGACATGACAGGGCTCTGGATGTCACCAGAAAGCTCTAAGGATTGAAGATGGGCTTTGAAGCCTATAAGGCCCTTGGATAAGTAGCCTAGAACCTTGCTTAGTCACATGGTTCATGGCAGTCTTTCCAGGTAAGAAATAAAGGTTGCTTTCCTGAGAGATGTCATGAAAGAAACCTCAGAACACCTGTAGGGACCTCAACTTGAGAAATGCACCCCAATTCTGTAGGTATTGCAGGCAAAGCCTGATGGCAACTGTGTGGCTTGCCTTCTTTGCCCTGGGAGTAAACTTTCTCATGAGATTCCAGCAAAGCATATTTAAAAAAAAATAGCCTATGTAATTAACTGTGATTCTTGTTATGTTCATGCAGACAATCAGGCTAAATTATAACTAGATTTAATACAGTAAGTAAATTAGTCTTCAATAAAAATGAGGGTGATTTTAGGGAGAAAAATTGTTTCAACAGGAAATTATTAGAAACTCTTCTAACTTTTGCCCAATAATACTAAATTTTATAACACAGTTTGTTTACACCAGATTATAAGCCCTACTTACACCTAGGGAATAATACCACCTCTAGGCACCATTGCCACCTCCTTCTGTGCCCAGGCCTCATTGTCCCTCTGACAGAAGGCAAGATTTCTCTTGGCTCTGAGAGAAACTTCTGACCCTCATTATCATGAAGCAGTTTCAGAAGAAACTGGCATCCTCTTTCCCTGAAACAATTCAGAGCCTAGAGCCTTGAGGGGGATAAAGTAGGCAGTTAGACAGCCATGAGCAGAGCAAGGACAATAGGCCAAGAGAAGAGAGATAGACTCTGAGAAATACTTCTCAACTGCTCTGAAGCTGGGAATAAAGAAACCTATGTAGAACTATGCTTTAATCATAACTAATTAGAAGGAATTTATAGTTTTTGTCTAAAGAAAGTATAGTGATAAAGGAAAAATAAAATGAGGTAGACAAACTGAAAGGATATGGATAAGTTACAGAAGGTATATGTAAGTTGCAGAAGTTTATATAAATTGTAAAAGGTATACTAGTATATGAGTTACAGAGGGTCTGCACAAATAAAGAAGAACTAGAGTTAAGGAAGTAAAAATTGTGAAAAGGGATATAAAGAAAGGACTATAATAGGAAGAAAGGAAATTAGAGTAGACAGACTTAATAAAAAATGTGAGAGTTATAAGGATGTTTATAAAAGTCATAGAAGGTTTATAAAGAGAAATATTAAAAGGAATTATAAATATAATGAATAATAAATCTGATAGAGCAACTGAATTAATCTGAAAAGTAATCATATTATTTTAAATCTTAGAACACATCTATATATATAAAAGGCTAATATGCTAAGTGTCCAACCATCCAACCAGTCACTATGATGCTCACTGACCACCAGGGGACAGACACTCAACACAGGAGATGTTGTGATGCACACGGGCCATTTACAGAGAAACAGCACCGGGGACCACAAAGCAACACTCAGCTTCCCCCAAGTGGGACACAGGCCATGCCCCACCCCGTAGTGACAGCCCACCAAATCACAGCTAACACTACCATGATGCAAAATGCGGCACACAGCCCAGCCCAGCCCAGTCAAGAAATGGTCGCTGTGGATGCCAGGTAATAATGTCACGTGGCAATGCCTGGCTTCCTTTCCCTAGCGACAGGCCATTTAACAATAAATGACACCATGGACCTGGTGCCCACAAAGCAACACTCGGCTTCCCCCAAGTGGGACACAGGCCCTGCCACCACCCCAGAGTGACACTGCACCAAATCGCAGTCAATCTTGCTGAGATCCTACATGCAAAATGCAGCCCATAGTCCAACCCAGCCCAGAAATGGTGGCTGTGGGGAGAAGAGTAATGATGTCATGTAGCAACACCCAGCTTCCTCTCCCTAGTGACTAGCCTCCTTGGAGTTTCTTCAGCCCAGGGACACAATTTGCTTTATAGCCAGGTGGAAACATTTTACACTTTAACCAAATGTCTGTGAAGCATTTTCCCATGTCTCACCTCATTTAATCCTCACAGAAGTCCTAGAGTAGGTGGATAGGAGAGTCAGTGGAATCAGACCAGACTGAAAAGAAGTAAAAAATGGTGTAACTTGAAAATGACTTCAGGTTTTCTCACTGCACAGAATATAGTCAAACACTGCTGCAATTAAATATTTTACACTTTGTTCTCCTTGCATCATCTACAATAATAATCTGCTTCATATTGATATTTACTGCTGTGTTGCTGACAATTACCTGAAAGATAAGTTGGGTTGCTTCACTGGGCTGGAAAAGGTTTAGCTAAATCAGAAAACAGGTGTAATTAAGCAAGTTTATTATATATATATATATATATATATATATATATATATATATATATGGCTAAGTTGACTTGCACATGCATGATACAAATAAAATCTCCTCACGGGCACCAATCGCGTGCGTGTGTTTCAATCTGTCATTGTCAACCATGAATTTGGTTGACACTTCTATTATAGAGAAAGGGCGAATAGTGATATTAAAATATTTCTTCTAATTAATTTCCTTTCAATGTGCACGAATTCATACACCAGGCCACTAGTATAATTACATGTGAATAGGTGGTTAAGTTTTTCTTAAAGTTTTCTTTTCAAGTCCTGTAAAGCTATTGGGGAGGTGACTCAGCTGTAAATCCAGCAAGCAGAACCGCCAAACATGGTCACACTGACCCACCAGGAGTCAAAACATCAGCTCATCAACATCATCTCATCGCCTGACAATAGCTGATGTCTACAGACCCCCAGCCTGCATGTAGCTACATTTCTCCCCCTAACCCCTCCCCCTTTATAATTCTATTCCCTACACCTTTCTAGAAGGCAAGATTTAATGCTTGTAAGCACCCTGTTTTCTTAATTGATTAGACTAAACATTGTAATTCCCTTTGTTTTTGTTATAGTCTACAAAATCAGAACTTGAGCACTAAACACACTTCGTGGATCCCAACATTCCAAAGTAGAAAGTTCACTGCCTCCTTCTGTCTTCTACAGCCAGCAAAACAAAAAAGGGGGAGACATGTAGGGAAGCACAGACTTGGTTGGAAAGTCTATAAGGAGGAATCTCTGAAAGGTCTGCGGGGACCTTGCCAAAGGTGGAAGACCCTGCCTTGACTTTTCCAAACAAGTCTGAACCCCTGGGTGTTCACTGGAATCTTGCAGATGTCCTTGCTTAAAGGACACTATAGATGCATGTGTCCTCTCAAGGATGCTTACCCTGCTGATAGTATCTAATAGTTAATTTTAGTTCAAGCTGTTGCTACAATAAAAGCCTAAGGAGGCAGGTGAATGGGGCTGTCTGGTTCCTTTAGCCAGGCAGTCCCTTAGCCCTCTCTTTCACAGAAACGTGTTTCAGAGTAATCATTCATCCATCGCTCAGGGTCTGCTGGTCAGCCCCAGCACTATATAATGTAGAACCAAGTGCTGTTTGTGCAAAGAATATCAGTGACAGAGACCTGGGTCAAGTCCCTGTGCTGGTACTTAATAGCCATGGATCTTCAGGCAAATAAGGTTTAAAATTTTGCATACCTCAAGGTTGTCTGAAAATTATCTGAATTATTATATTTAAGCCATATAACAAGTGTTGAATTAATGTTAATCATTATTATTAAAATCTGGTTATGTCAGTATGTAGTATGTAGTATTCTGAAAGACAGCATTAATATTAGTAGAATTACTCTGCAATAAGTTGTCATTAGAGTAGAATTGAATTTTTTGTTCATTGATGACTGAATTCTAGTAATTAATATTAAGTGAGATTTAGAAAAAGATCACGCATAGATTTAGATGATACAACCATAAGATTTTAAACTCCTAGTGCTTTGTAGTGAGAAACTTAATAGCTCATTAAAGCACATTAGCAGTTTCACATGTTTGTAAGGAGACTATCCTTATCTGGGTGTCTATTACTCTACCAATGTTTACAACTCTATTTAGTACATCTCCTTAGGCTATCATTTTATCATTAAATCTCCCATACTGGGTACAATGTTGGCAGATAATAGACACTCAATAACTACATGTAGGAAAAAGTATGCTCCTTTAAAACAATGATCTGCTTATCAAAAACTCAATTTATTAAGAATCACACAACACTTACTATAAACAGGGAAAGTTTGTGTACTTAATGTTCTTTGGTTTACATTAATTAAAATGAAGATAAATTTCTGAAACTGCTTTTATTGTTGTTGTTACCTTGGCTTTTCTTAAGCATTCCTATGAATTTCATGAAGAATAATGGAAGTGAAAGTAAAATCATGAAAGATGATCTTTTAATTATATTTCACCAAAAGTATTTTTAAATTATTTTTAAACTTCCTGATAAAAAATGTAGAAATGTGTTTAATCATGAGAATTAGGGAGAGGATAAATCTTGGATTTCAATAATTATGAACAAATATATGTATTACCCAATAAAGTATCTTAATTTAATAAAATATCTTTCAGAATATTGTTATGCTTGTAAAAATGTGAAATGAAATTTAAAAAGTTAATGAATATAGTCATTAAAATAACAGAATGTCATTGGTTAAGAAAATACAAATTGTAAGATAGCCTGCCTCTTTTTTTATTAAAAAAGATAAAATATTTTTACTTTTTAGCTTCTCTCTCATTAATAGTTTTTTCTTAAACTGTACAGTAATCCCTCTAAGAAGATGATATTGGTGCATATTCTATTGTATTAAATACCTAGAACATGTAAGAATATCCATGTACAGATTGGCATGCAAATATGTACCAGTTAAATTAAGTAATTTATATTGGAAACATTCATTTTACTATATAATAATTTAATCTGCATTTATTTGGATGAGTGATCATAAGTTCTGCTCTAGATAGTTGAGATTTGAAAATTAAATTATATAACTGAACAAGGAGTCATGCTTTAGAAATGATCTGTTGTAAGTAAAAATTAGCATACAAAAATATGATTGATGCTTATTAAGGGTTAAGGTCTATATTTTCTCAAGAAATCTCATTTTTAATTAGATCCCTAGCACTTATTACAATGCCTGACATATTATGAACATTTGATACACATTTATTAAATGGATTCTTTTATTGAAACAATTTTAAGCAAATAAACAATTTAATTAAGCTGAATTATAGGTCATCATCATAATCATTATTATTATAGGTCATTATTATTATTAAATGATTAATTAATTAAATAGAAGTTTATGTTGTGCTTCACTGGCAAGGACTTACCAAGATTGGTAAGATAAACTGGACTCCGTCACTATTTACCAGATATCATCGTACAGAGGGGGATAATTATGTTTGGAATGATGAAATACTGTGAAAAATCTTAATTTCCCTGATGTGAAAATAAGCATAGGCAACTAACTATACCTGTGTTAGTGTAGCTAATTAGCTATTAATAAACAAAGGGAGCAAATGGAATTAGACAGTAAGCCTGATTAACTAGGGAGCTGTGGCATTCACAGACTCCCCAGGGGGCAGCTGCATCCTTTGCTACACTGATGTTACTCCCAAGGGGGCAGGAAGTACTGGCTTTCCATCTCCCAGGATCAACCAGCCCTTTAGGGGGATTACTGGGGTGGGGTATAAAAGAGAAAGGGAAATTCCTCTGGTGAGGCATGGATAGTAGAAGCTAAAATGGCAACTATAAAGAGGAGGAGTCTAGCCTAGGAAAACTGGCAAAAGACGGGATAGGATAAGGGGACAGAAGATCTTGGAAAGGGATTGGTTAGGGGGAAGGCCTAGCACAGCCCAGATGAATTAGGAACAAGATTGCTGAGTTTGAAAGAAAGCTTGCCCCTTTCCAAACCCAGGGAGATATACTAGTAATCAAAGCTTAACAAAGGCTCAGGCTCTTTGATTCATGCTTTCTCTCTCCAGGTAGCAGCTGTGAAAATCTGGCAGCTGCAGGGGGCCCAAGTGCCAGCCAAATTATGGGCTGAAGCCTGGCACCATTGGGCTGGAGGGCAGTCAGGAACAGAGACTACAATGGACTATCAGAGCCTCCTGGTGGGCACTTGTGCTCACCAGGCCCATGACTTGTGCTGCAGCAAGCAGAGCTGAGCCACCTGGGGGAGGCCTTTGTTTTTGCTCCGATGAATCTTACCACTATGCCTCAAGTCCTCCTGTGCATGGATCCCCAAAATGCATTTCTCCTGACTCCATGGAAGAATCCTATTTCCACTGGCAACACCTGGGAGTCTCAGAGAAAACTTCATAGTAGACACTGATGGATGAATATACTTCAAAGTATAATCATGGAAGAGGGTGAAGGATATTTTAGGCAAAAAGTGCTATTAGAAAAAATAATCAAAACAAAACAAAAACTATAAATCACTTTTATATGAGGGATTGAAACCAGAAAAGTTGTTGTTACTGCTACCTGTCAATACCAGAACCAGTAAGTTGAGACAAGGATTGGATTTTTTTTTTAATCCTCACCCAAGCACTTTTTCCCCCCAATACTTTTAAGACAGAGTGGAAGGGAGGAGGGGAGGGGAAGAGGGAAAGAGAGAAACATCAATCTGAGAGAAACACCTCAGTTAGTTGCCACCCCCACAAGCCCTGCCGAGGGCCAGGTATGGAGCCTGTGCAGTAGGTACATGCTCTTGACCAGAATTGAAACCCATGACAACCTCAGTGGGTGGGCTGACACTGTAACCACTGAGCCACACCCTCCAGAGCAGGATTGAATCTTTATAGGCACTTTATTCAGATGGCCAGTGATCTGAGAATATGGCAGGTTATGTACCCTAAAAAGACTGTCTTACATCTCATCTCAAGCTGATCTTTTTATAAGGAGAAGAAAAGAATAGGTAAGGGGTTTAGAATTCAGGGAGAAAGGTTAATCAGATAAAATCTGCAGTCTGGTGATTTTCTGAGTACCCCTTCATCTGCTGACCAGTGAATATATATATATATATATATATATATATATACACACACACACACACACATATATATATGTATATATATATATATATTGATTTCAGAGAGGAAGGAAGAGGGAGCGAGAGATAGAAACATCAATGATGAGAGAGAATCATTGATTGGGCTGTCTCTTGCATGCCCCCTACTGGGGATGGAGCTCACAATCAGGGCATGTGCCCTGACTAGGAATTGAACCATTGATACTCAACTACTGAACAGCATCAGCAGGACTGGATGGTGAATTTTTTTTTTCTGATTTCTAGGCAAGATTTACTGCTTTACAAACACAAACATGATACTTTGTTTAATATAAAAATGACATTAGATACACCCTGAATATGTTTAGCATTAGGATAGCTGCCAGTTGAGTACAACACATACATTTTTAGGAGCAAGGGGGAATGGAAATACACTAACTTTCATTTTGGTACATCAGAAACACTCGTTTGAATATTTTGCTTGAATTAAGCTATTTAGTATTCTTTAAGTGTAAAACTTTACAACTTGTCTTAGGCTCTGACCCATCTGTTTGATGTATGTGACATCATGCAAGTCTTTGACTAGAGCACTCACTGTTATGTACAGAACTTAAAATGTGATGGTGTATGTATAAAATTTGGTTTGCTACATGCCATAAACTATTCAAAGTTGCATATACAATAAAATTTTTTTGTGAATTATTTCTATTAAGGATGCATATAAATTAAAGTAATTAAAAGTAAATGGTATGAAGCAGTGACCTGTTAAGGGGACAGGTCAGTAGCTGTGTGCATAACTGGCATTAGAATAACTTTGTCACCAAGCTCAGAAGCATACCATTTAAGACGCATCTTGTAAATAAGAAGGTGACAACTTCAGGATTAGAGCTGGAACTATGCAACTGGCTCACATAAAGGAACCATGTGCCTATTTGAAAGGAAGTTCCCATTACATGAAGATAGACCTTTCCTGTCCTGCTGATCAATCCCAAGTCTCTTAGGATCCAGAAATTCTGGGATGGGAAATTCAAACGCATTGGGTGTGAACTGCACCTTGAACTTCCACATCCCTTTTTCCGTTAAACCTTTTCACATAGCTGCCGCACGCAGTCCGTCTCCGGGTCGGAGGCACCTTCTTAGGACCTGGAGCAGAGCTGTAGGGAGCTACCGTTTCTTATGGTTGACGTGCCCCATATATCTGTTGACAGGTTTCAATTCTGGACATGTCTTACTGCAACTGGAGGAGTCTAGGGCTAACATGTGGATTCAGAAGAAAAAGCCATCCCGAGCGATGTACAGGCATTTCATCTTGTACAGCCCCACCTGGTCCACCAGCAGTCACCAGCTGGATCCCTGGGCCGACCACATCCACATCATGCAAGATTTTATCTTCATTGCGAATTCGCTGGCGCAGTAGGATTAGTGCTCGTCCAGGTCCACCCTACAAGCGTGCCTGCAGGACTCAACGCGAGCTCCCTGTTCCCCCACAGGTGGGTGGAGGTGCGGCAGTGGGGGCCTGGGTCCCTGGACGGTGATTATTTATCTGCATCCTGGGCGGTGGACAGTCTCTCCCTGGAGCACAATGGCTCAGATATCATCTTGGCCGCTTGCAGTCCTTCTTGGGCACAAGGTCGAATTGCCTGTGGATCTCCTAAAGTCAGGGCAGGTCACCTAGGCATTTCAGTTCCTGGCACAGTAGCTTTCTACATGCATTAATTACCAAACCTATTAACTATACTATAATTTAAGGAAAAAAAATTAACTTTTTGAGTTCCCCATGAAGATTATTAGGGATGTAAGAAATGGTTCTGGATTGATCATCTAGAGCCAGACTACAAAAAACTTTGAATGTTAGCCTTTGTAAAGGACAAATAATAAATATTTTAAGCTTTGTGGGACATGTGATCACAGTCACAACTACTCAGTTTTACTATTGTAGTCTGAGGCAGCCAATACAATAAAGGTAAGTGCTTACCTAATGCTGTTGATAGTTTCTTGGAAACTGTGACTTTAAGTAAAACAACATATAAGGAAACCGATTTTATAATAGGCCAATTGATGTAAGCAAGAGAATGTTCCCATGGCATATCTCTAGTCATAAAAATATCACCAAACTTATAAAGTCTCAAAACACTTCTAATATTAAACATTGAAATAAATATTAGCTATACATACACTTAACAAAGATTAACAAAAACAAGGAAGATAATGATTTTCCATCCTCCTGATTATAATTCAGGTTCACTGGTGGCTGTGAGGAGTTAAATGGGATCAGACAGTTTAGAGTAGGGGCCATAGGGAGGAAAGATCATACATAACGAGGAAATAACCCAGATGGTCAAGATGTGAGCAAGATGGGCAGGATATATCAGTCAATAGTAGAGTTGCCCTTCCCCCCTGAACCCAAGGTTGGGAACTGAAAACAGGGAGATGAGGGCAAAAGGAGATTGGCTGGTGTTTTTTTGAAAGAGCCAATAGAGGGCAAGAGCAGAAAATATAAACCCCTAGACCAGTGAGCCTCTGTGGAAACCCACTTGGAGACCCCTCTCATGTGCCAAGAGCTTTGTTACTTTCGCTGTAACAGACTTCCCTTCCTTGTCAGTGAATTCCTTCCTCGACTTCTCCAAACAATGAACCCAACTGCTCAGACGTGCGTCTCATCTGGGAGCATATCCTGGCAACACAAGGTAGGACCCAAACCCAGACAGGGCACCCTTTGATCACATGGAGTGCTCAAACACACTCAGAATGGGACTATGTAGACATGCCTATTTGTCTAATGTGCACATGTTTGAGATGTGGGAGGAATCCAGAGAACCAGGAGGAAATCCATGAAGATGTGAGGAAAATCTACAAACTTGGACAGTTGTCCTGGCTGGTGATTAATTTTGTTTTTCTCACAAATATTAGGATAAAATGATAATATTCAAGGACCAGCTGTATGCAAATGTATGGATGTGGTTCTGTTCTAATACAACTTTATTTACAAAAATGGGAATTGGGTTGTAGTATCTTAAGCCCTGACCTAACATCTGAGTTAAAAAAAAAAAATCATCACATTTTATGAGGAAACTGCTATGGAGAAAATAATTTAAAAACATTACCTTGATCTTTTACTTATCTTGTTTTGTGCTGGTCTCAGCCTATAGATAATCAGTGTTGTTATTGGTGTTATTGGATCTACCCTTGTATTTCTTAGGATTGCAAGACATTCTCAGCAATAACCATCATGAAATTTTGAAAAGTGCAACAACAAGGTTTTATTACAGGTTCTGGAGGGTAAAAAACACACCTGTAAGGAGATAGAAGAAGACTAGGCAGTCAAGGATGGGACCATGGGGTGGAGGGTGGGAGGGAGTGGAGCATTGCAGACATGAGCAGAATGCAGCTTGCTGACCTCACCCTGTTCTGAGAAAAAGTACAGAGACAGATAAAATGACCTAAAACTGGAACCAGCTAGGCAGGAGTTACTAAGGCAGTCCAGCTGGGTGGGGAAAAAAGGGCCCATGAGCTTTAAAATGTATGGATATTGCTAAGGCAGAATTCTTTGAACGAACCAATCAGGAGCTAACAAAGCATATATCTATCCCTAGACAAATAAGCACATTCTCTTCTCTCTCTGGCACACTGGGTTCCTGGCTCTCTTGTGGTGTCCTCATGGCTTATGGCTATATGGGGCTCCGCACATGGACTAATAGCCTTTAATTAGCTTTAATGCTGAGCTAAACCGGGGTGCAACATGGAACAGACACTCTGGACGCTGTCCTGCTTTTTGCTCTCCTGGAACCCCAGCTGCACCTTTTCCAGTACTGGCTTAAGGGACAGGGGATTTTGGAACCTGAGACAAAGAAGCTTCACCGGTAACCTGCTTTAGGCCCCCGTCCTGCTGCTGCCTGCTATAGGAGTCGGTCTATCCCTCAATAAACTTTGCTTCCACTTACCATCTTTGTCCATGAATTCATTCTTCAATTTTGTGAGACAACGAACTTGGACTCAAACAGAAATTTTGGCATCACCGGGGCCACACAATGAGGTCACAAGTAGAGATAAAAAGAGCACAAGCCTGGGTTTCTGCTTTTGTTGGGGTCAAGGGTGGGGGGCTAGGTTTGAGGGGCTCACTCTTTATCAGTGAATTTAAAACATAAGAGTGTGAATTTATAACACAGGAAGAGGAAACACAGGGCTCAAGTGGTCAGTTATTGACATCAACCAAGATTTCTAAAACAAAGGAACATTGGGGATGAAGAGTCAGGGAAAGCTCTTTATCTATTCAAGTGCCTGGCGACTTGTTTATTAGAGATAGCTGTTTTGGAGGTGGAAGCCTGGACAACCAGAGCTTAAGTTGTTCATTTACATTACAAAAAAGAAAAATCAAGGGCTGGGGCTTCACTACAACTCTTAAATGACTTTCTTTTGCTGGCTTTCACCTCCACCAAAACATGAAATTTATTATCTCAAGGAAAAGAAGGTTAATATCTGTGTAACAAAAAAATGACTAAGCTAAATTTCATCAGCATTCTTCTTCTTCTTTTTTTAATCAAATAATGATTTGAACTGGCAAACTTGATGAGAAACTTTTAGATAAAGGAACACCTGATCAGGCAGGAAGTAGAAACTAGAACAGCTAGCCTTCCAGTTTGGGGGTTTGTGTTGAAAATAAAGGAGAGAGAAGCAGAAGAGCAAGGTGCTCAAAACACTTTTAGGAATAAATAAAAACCAAAAAACTATACATTGCTTCAGTCTCCAGGATTCCATGAGACAGTGCGACAAGGACATTGTATGAGATTTAGGAGGCGATCACTTTCTAGGCTGTTCCCCAAAGCAGAGGATGGTCCCATTAGAGTACAGTAACATACATCATGGTTAACTGGAATCCAGGTTTGATTTTCCTGATTGCCTCAGTGCCCAGTGCTCAGTGCCCAGATTGCCTGCAGAGCCTCCTGGGGCTCCATATAGGAGACCTAGAAGGTAGTTGAGGTCAAGGCTAGATAGCCTTCCTGGAGCCTGCTGTTTCAAAAGGGAATTTTTACCCAAAAATTTTTACTCAAGATTGCAAGCAATCAGAAGAGTTGAAGATTCAGGACATGGAAGACACCTTGAGAAATCTATAATGTGTGTCAGCTAAAGTATTTAAGAGATGCATAATTTTTCCCCTAAAATAATATGTAAAATAGCCTGTTAAATTATTACACATTTAAATTTTCAAAATTTAATTAAAAATTGTTTTTATTACATATTTAGAAAGGCTTATAATATTGAATCAGTAATAGATCAAATAAAAAAACTCAATTTTTTATACCCGTGTGAATAGTTTCGGTATAGTAATCTATTATGCAATTCTGAGTTTTAGAAAGCTAAACTTAGATGAAATTAAAACAAAAAGCAGAGAGAAAAGACAAAGAGGGAAGATTTCTAGGATAGGGAGAAAAATTAGGAGCTTTGGTACATTTTGATGATAATCTCTTCTAAAAACTCTAGTATATAAAATGAAAAAGAAATGGATTAAAATGAATTCTAATATATTTTAATAGTATGGCTTTATGATTTAGTAAAGGATCATACAATAAGGGACTATAATTAATGAAATATTTTTATCTAATCTCATGTTCAGTTTTTAAAAGACAATTACAAATGCATCATGACATTTTCCTCAAAGATTATGATTCTTATTTTGTTTCTTTCTTGACTACATGTTCTACAATCTGATTTGAACTCAATATCAACACAATGTCTAGATGACAATTTTAAGCTATATCCCAAAATCTATTTACTTGATAAAATGGTATGACACTTTGATGGATTGATTGTAAGATAGGTAGTGGAGCTTGAGGAGAAAAAAGCAGCTGAGGTTGATTCTACTATGTCTTATTTGTAAAATTAAGTAAATGATGATATTAAGCAAGACAGTGAGTATAGGAGTAGTAGGACTTAGAAGTCAAAGCTAATTAACTTTGATTGAGTCATATCAATTTTAAGCTGTCTATGACATACACAGACAGTAATGTATCTCAGAACAGAGGGAGAGTATGGATATGGCAATCATCCATAGACTGGAAATCATAAAAATAGATTATTGTGAAGGTGATTCCACTCAGGAAAAGGATTGGAGCCAGAGGTTGGCCACTGAATGACAGCACAAAAATGTATTAAGTGTACAGAAGAAGGGAGATGTGTTAAGAATCCTAAGAGGAGTAGTTATATTTATGATAAAAGAACATGGAAGAACCTTACCTAATACTAGACAAACATGTAAATTGACCATACCTCCGCTATGCCACCAGCCAATCAGGAGTGATATGCAAATTAACCCAACAAAGATGGAGGTTAATTTGCATACACAGGTGCTGAGTGAGGGGAGTGGGACACTTGCTTCTGCCCCACCCCAGGTCTCTCAGGGCTTCTGGGCAGCATGGGAAGGCGAAGCCAGAGCGGAAAGAGGCTGCTCCAGGGCTTGAGTGGAAAGGTGCTGGGCTGGAGTGGAAAGGCGGTGCCGGCAGCCAGGGAAAGGAAAGCACATTCTAGCATGAATCTTCCTGCATCAGGCTTCTAGTAAACTCATGAGATGCAAGAGAGAGGAGAGATTCACAAACACAGTGGGTGAGTAGCAATGTCAAAAGCTAACAGTAGGTCAGATTAAATAAAAACTTAAAATGGGCCTTTGCATGGATGACTTTAGCAACATTATACTTTTGGAGTGAAAGTCAAAGACAGTGATTCTGATGTGAATTGATTTAAAGAATTGGAAAGTTTTATGTTTTTTGTTGTTTTTGTTTTTTTCAAAAGTCAAGAAGTGAAAAGAAAGGAAAAGAAAAAAAAATAGATAAGGTTGAGGCAAGAGGAATGTAAAGAAAGATGCAGTTATAATTCAGTTATAGATAAGTTTGATCTTAGGGCTCTGAGGAAAGTTAACATTTGAGCATTATGTTTGCTCTATTTATTTGCCCTGGACCAAGTTGAATAAGGAGAATGTGGAGACTAAAAATGTGGAATAGTTGCTATAGGAAATATGAAAAAAGACTGATTATGGACAGTACATATGTGGCAGGAAGGTATTGGTAATGTAGGTGATACTTAGAAATCATCATGTTATAATTATTATATTTACATTATTAGTTAACTAAAGGCCCGATGCATGAAATTCATGCAAGAGTAGGCCTTCTTTTCCCCAGCTGCTGGCACCAGCATCCCTCTGGCACCTGGGCACCTGGGCTTCTCAGGCTTCATTCAGAAGGACTTCCAGTCTAATTAGCATTTTATGCTTTTATTATTATAGATAATACTATAAAAGAATATTCTAAGAAACCAAAAGTGAGAAAAAGATTTTTTGGAATTTTCCTTGAGTTAATCTCATTTGCTTGTAAAAAGAATAGTGCAGTAAAAGGCTTATCTGCAAACACAGACAAGAAATCAGGTTTTTTGTTTGTTCATTTTGTTTTGGTTTATAAGGATCTGTAAGAAAGAATAAGAATTGTATCAAGACCTAAATGAACTTTGATAAAATTAGTGTAAACCAGCTGCATTATTTAGCCAAATTTAAGTTACTTCAAAGCCTCTTTGAATTAAAAATACTTTTTAATCAACAGTTTCTTATAAAACTGGAAGGGTTTCATTTACCACCTGCAGAGGTGGGTCTCTTAAAATAGCATTCTTGATAAAGAATAGAAACACTTTAATTTAGGAATACTTACAAGCAAACCAAAATTCAATAATATGTTAATACAGCTACAATGTTATGCTTTATGTATTATGGAGTATCAACATGACAGTTTTTAAAATTGAACTTAGTATGGGTTCAATTGTAACTCAACTCCAACTGTACTTTTTAAATTTTTAATCACTTTAACAGTTAAAATCAATTGTTTGCATAGCTATTGCTGCATTAGACCATACTGAGGTGGTGAATTTTGGTTTTGTTCTTTTATCTCTATTTGAATGAAATCCTACCTAATAAAAGAGTAATATGCAAATTGACCATCACTCCAACACACAAGATGGCTGCCCCCATGTGGAGACAAGATGGCCTCCACAAGATGTCCAGCAGCGGAGGGCAGTTGGGAGGGAACAGACCTGCAAAGGAGGGCAATTGGGGGTGATCAAGCCTGCAGGGGAGGGCAGTTAGGGGTGAACAGGCCAGCAGAGGAGGAAAGTTGGGGGAAACTGGGCCTGCAGGGGAAGGCAGTTGGGGGGAACCAAGCCTACAGGGGAGGGCAGTTGGGGGTGACCAGGCCTGCGGGGAAGGGCAGTTAATGGTGACCAGGCCAGCAAAGGTGGGCAGTTGGGGGGACCAGTCCTGCAAGGGAGGGCAGTTAGGGATGACCAGACCTGCAGGGGAGGACAGTTAGGGGGACCAGGCCTGCAGGGGAGAGCAGTTAATGGTGACCAGGCCAGCAGAGGTGATCAGGCCTACAGGGGAGGGCAGTTAGGGGCAATCAGGCTGTCAGGGGAGTGTTTAGGGGGTGATCAGGCTGGCAGGCAGAAATGGTTAGGGGAAATCAGGAAGGCAGGCAGGGGAGCAGTTGGGAGCGAGCAGTTGGAGAGGGTGCAGGCTGGGCTAAGGGACACACATCCTCCATGCATGAATTTTGTGCACTGGGCCTCTAGTTCAATATAAAGGAATAGGTAAGCAAAGTGTTTAAAGCCTAGCTGGTGCTAAATAAATGACATTGATTATTATTGTTAATTGTTTTTGTACATGTTTTTCTATAAATGTTTAAGGTATATGTATGCACCAAATTCTGTATCTCCCACACTTTTTTATTTCTTACTGCTCATTCAAGGATATTTTTTCTATTGATCTTTAGAGAGATGGTAGGGTAGGAGGAGGGGGAGAGAAAGAGAGAGAAACATAACATGTGAGAGAGACATATCAACTAGTTGCCTTCCAAATGGTTGCCTCCCAATGTGCCCAATCGGGCAACCCAGGTAGGCTCCCTTTACTGGGAATCGAACCTGCAACCATTTGTTCTGGGTTTGGGACAATACTCTAACCTCCGAGCAATACCAGCCAGGGCCCCCACACTTTTAATTTAGGGAGAATTCTCTTCCTACAATAAAAATAATAGCAATCAGTACATTTTTTATTTACCCTAAATCGATTTATTAAGTAATCCACATATATTATTTTTAAAATATATTTTATTGATTTTTTTACAGAGAGGGAGAGGGATAGAGAGTTAGAAACATTGATCAGCTGCCTTCTGCATACCCCCTACTGGGGATGTGCCCACACCAAGGTACATGCCTTTGACCGGAATTGAACCTGGGACCCTTTAGTCCACAGGCCAACGCTCTATCCACTGAGCCAAACCAGTTAGGGCAACACATATGCTATTTTTATGATCTATTCAACTGATCAGCTACTGTGAAGGTGCATGGATTTACTCTTCATGACCTCCATTTGCAGCCAGGAAGTTAAGAGAATGACATGATTTAACAAAGAGCGTGGTGTTGCTGTGAAAAGTAATGCTATTATAGACATTTCAACTTTCTAGAGAATGCTTCCAATCCTTTTCAGGCTGCACACAAGCTTTTCTTTCCTCAGAACAAATTAATTAAAATTAAATGAAAAAGCAAACCAAAGCAAAGTTTTGCTTTTCATATTGATGTAGTATACCTAATGAGGAATTTATTATGTTATAGTACATGTGAATCTCTTTGCCTAAAATAAGCTTAATTTTTCTTCTTGACAGGAAAGTATATTCACAAATTTTTAACATGATTTTCTAAGATAAAAGAACAATAAGATGCCTACAGAAGATTCTCTCTACATTATATTGAAACATAAAGTACCAAACACACACAGCACTTTAGAGTTGTATTTATTAAATTTCATTTTTGGAACAAGATATAGTTGAAAACTCTGTTACAGCAATATTGCAATTACAGTTGTGTTCACACCACAACAGGGGAATTATAATTCTCAATATAAATGGCTACACCTACAATTGGTAGTACAGATGTTTATCCTCTAGTTAGTGGTTCTCACAAAAACTTCTCCCAGAGTGGCTCAGACCTCCTTAAAGGAAACCACAGCAAAAACAAAAACAAATGCTGCCTGTGGCCTGGAACACAAAATTAATCTCATTTACTTGTGAATGGAATGTTGCCCCGTGGTAGATTGTTGGTTGCTAACATTTAAAAAGCCATGTCAGGACAACCATTTTCAAGTGGATGTAGCAATCCAAAACAAAACTTCTTTGCTTCTTCTGCCTTGTTATATGTGGAAAGAGAGGTATAAACACCGTGCAAACCTGGCGATATTTCAGGAGACAGATTATTGATCAAGCACCAGGAAGCCCACCTCAGATTAGACCTCCTGAGGATTCTGAAAGTATTTTCAGTAGAGCAATTCTAATGCCTCTGGCAGTTGAAGAGTTTTGGTATATTAAACTCCACTGCAATCATCACTGAGTGAGTAAAATGGATGTGCTGGAATGCTTAATGTCACAATCCGTAGCTGCTAAGAAGGCATGAATTCTGTTGTTTATTCCTACATCTACTTTATCTGACCGAATCCTACTTATGTCCTAAGGTTTTAGAGTTATGAAACACAATGACAATTATTTATTTACTTATTTTTATTATTTATATTTTGGCAGTTAGACAGATCTTATATTTATAAATGGAACTGAAAATAAAAGACAACCAAAAGATGGTGCAGTTCTCACATTATCTTTTGGTACAACAGCCTTGCATTTCGTCTAATGTGAGTTGACTAAGCATAAAGTGATTACTAGTACTTTTCCTTCTATCATTTAACCTTTTTTAGATTTCTTGAAACAATTTATCCCATTTTAATAATATTAACTACTTCCATTACTGTATGCAATCCCTCCACTACAGATATATTTTTTAAGAAATCACTGATATTGACAACTGAAATAGAATAACTTCCTGACTTTGAGTTATTTGCATTGGAGACTTAAAGATAAATAAGATAATTTACCCAAGAAGTTAGGAATATATATGACCCTAATATGCAAATAGACCAAATGGTGGAACAACCGAACAACTGGTCACTATGATGTGCACTGACCACCAGGGGGCGAGCACAGAAAATGGCGGGAATAGGCCACGGCAGGATGGTGGAGCAGGTGAGTGGGGGGCACCAGACCAAGGCTGGGCACTGGTTGCTGTCATTGGGGCGAGTCTCTGGTGGTTACTGAAAATTGTTTGCTCCGGCATGTTGTGGTACCACTAGGTGCTTGCACCTGTTGCTGGTGCCCACCCCACTCGCACCTGCTGCCAGCCCTCGGCACCGTCAGCTGGTGCAAGCGGTGGCTGCTGGCCCCAGTCACCCCTCAGGGCTTCTCCACCTCCCCCTACTCCTGAGGGGCAATCAGGGACAACAGCCACCTCTCTCACCTGCTGCAGACCATGGCCCCGCTCGCACTCGCTGCTGGCACCGGCCCCAGTCGCTCCACAACTTCAGCAGTGTGGGCAGGGCCAGCACTGTCAGTGTTTGGGAGCCGCAGTGGCAGGAGTGGGCTGCCGGCAGACAGAAGACCAGGGGCCAAGGTGGAAGGGGCTGGGCAGGGGCACAGAGGATGGCCAGAGACCTGCCTCTGTGCCCACCACAGCCTCATGGCCCACAGTTCCTTTCAAGGTGCATGAATTCATGCACTGGACCCCTAGTGATAAATAAACAAATAAACCAATAATATTCTCTACCAATTTGTTCATATGCATGGCATTCATTGCCTCGCTGCAAACTAATTTAGGGTGTGGGGAAGGGGTGAAGAATTACAATGGGAGTAAAAGAGAGAGCAGAATGAGAACACATTACTCATTTATAGAGTAAACAATGACAATGTAATTAAAATGCACCGGAGTTAACCTGACTACCGGTTGAGCTCTTTCTAGTACCTGCCCATCAAAATTATTTAACATCAATATCCTGTAAAATGTAGGAATGTTACAGTCATACACAGAATAATAAACAAATAATAGACACTTATTATGTAACTAGAAGCCCAGTGAGTGAAACTGCGTGGCCTTGCCCACACACGCGCGCCTAGCAGCGCTCACATCCCCACCCACCTGCCCAGGTTTTTGGTCATTACAGCCTTAGGGCCACAGGGCTTTCATAATATAGATTGTTTATAAATACGACATTTAACTATCTATCTATAGTTAACTGGTCAGTTTTCAATTGTAAAATACTTACATGGACTACACACATTGTGTTTCTCTAAGTTATTGCAGATCTAGGTGGTGTAACTGATCCTAAAGAAAATAAATTGGGCCCAAGTGATTAAACTGCGCTTTTTACAGAAAATGTCTCAGATTATTCTCTCTTGATTTCACTGTGATTTATCTTACCTCTTCTATTCCACACAGAATTTTCATTTCTTGAATCTTCAGCCCCTTTTCATTCTAAATCTAAAGCTTGTTATCTCCATAAGTGTTAGCATCGGTATCCTCTAATAATTTTTTTAATATCGCAGTTATTGTTAAATGCCATTCGCTGCTACTAGTGGTTTTTTTGTTTTGTTTTTTAATATCCCTAAATTAATATTTTCTTCTTCTTACCAAAGGTTGGCTTAAGAAGCTTGTCTCTGTCCATTTGCAGGAAATGTTTGAACACAGCTATTTTAACAGTATTTTTTCTGAGGATTGCCAAATCTTGATATAACTTCTGACCTTTTTTTACAGATGCTTTTATAACACAAGCATAAAATATTTTTGTGTTTGCTGCTAACCCTATCAATAAATATTATAAATGTTCTCATGTTTAAAGAGATTTTATTTTGCCCTCAGACACAATTGTTCTGATGCAGAATTTGATGTCATTCTTATTTTTGTTGTATTGTAATTAACCTGACCTTTTGTCTCTGGGTACTTATAGAATTTTTCAATTTCTTTAGTGTTCTAGAATTTGTCCAGGATATATTTAAGAGTGAGTCTTCAAAACCTTTTTGCTGCTTTTATTCAATGAAACCTTTTGATATAAAGACATATTTCTAGTCAGGAATGTTTTTGTATTGTTGTTCTGATTGAATTAATAATAGACCATCTTGGTCCCTTCTCCACATTTTTTGTACTTTTAAATTCCATACTTTCTTTCTTTTGTATTTTCAAATTCTTTCTAATTTTATAATTATAAATCTTTGAACATTTTTTAAGAATTCTTTTAAACTTCTTATAGTAACATTATATTTTCCCTTAACTTGGTTTTTAAGGTCATTAAGCCTAATTGGTAGGCCTGAGGTTTTGTCACAGGACCACCTAAATTGAAAGTGTGGCTGCTCATTTCTAGTTGTATAGTCTTAGGCTAGTTAGCCTCTTTCTGCCTCAGATTCCTCATCTGGGAACTGTAAATGACAAGAATATCAAATTTATAGCTTTGTTATAATAGTTGATGAGTTAAAAAAAATATCAAGTTTGAAGAACAGTATCTAACTCATATAATAGCTAAATAAACATCATTTATTTGATCCAGAAATTGTTTTTTAGCCCTGCTAATTCAGTTAATTCACTGATTTTTCCTATTTCAAAAATTAAGCAATATTTGTTTGTTTGTTACAGCTAGGTCTGCTTTTCAATTATATTTTAGCCTATCAAATCTCCTCATAAAAATGTATTAAAAGGTAGTGTTATTTTTTTTAAGGTAGCGTTATGGCTGTTTCTAAAATGTTTTTTCCTGAATTATTTGGTTTCAACATTATATATATAATGAATATATATATATAAATATATATATATTTATATATATATATTCATTATATATATATATATATATAAACCTTTATCTTTGTTTCTTTTTATGAAAATAAACCATGTTGTTTGACATGAGCCATTGATCTAGGTTTCTTTTTCAGTTCTCTGGGGCTCTTTCCACAGGAGATCACTTTCACAGGAAGGCTGATGAGGGGCTCCATAAAACAGGATGCCATGGGGCAGGGTGCTTCCCTGCAGAATGCCTGAACATAGCACGGCTGTCAAAGGAAGAAAGATTTTACTGTTTGCGATATTTTCTTAAATTTTATTTCTAGGCAAAGGTGGTCTTGTGGGCTTTTTAAAAATTTCCCCTCAGCAGCTCTGATTCCTTTCTCTGTGGGCCCTGACTCCCAGATTTGGAGCTCCCTGTGGCATGTCTGTCACTTAATTTATCTGGCCACATTTGCTTCCTGTGCTTTGCATGTAGGGCAAAGGTTTGGGAGAAGGGAAACTCAGGCTTGCTCAGAAATTTTAATTAAAGTTCTGTAATAAATCACTCAGACAATTTCTTCTTCTCATCTTTTGTTCTTTGGATTTATTGACCATGAACGTAAACTTGTCTGTGGGGCTTGGGAAGGAAGGTTTATCTCTGGTGTTTGCAGGTGCTGGTTGCTTTCCTGTTTTATCTTCCTAAATCCAAACCCAATTTTATTTTCCATATATAAGGAACTTTCTAATCAACTGCTATACACTTCTTTTTTAGCATGTTATAATTGAAACATTTTCTTTTCTTTAAATCTAAGAACTTATTATAAAATCAGTTCCAGAATATTTTAAAAATTCACTCAAAATAAATCCACTTAAAGCAAAACCCAAAATCTTAGATGGAGAGTGGACAAGCCATGGTTTGGGAGATTAACTTAAAAATAAAAAAAAATAAAAACCATTTTTTTTTTATCAGTGCTTAACTGTTTTAAAACTGGAATGTTTTGTTACTTTCAATTTGATAGAACAGGTGTAGTTCTGTACTATCACCTCCTTTGCTTTCATTAAATTCTCCATCTTTCTTCAGAGTTTCAGTTTTGATTGTTAAAAATATGCATTTCATTTATATTGTATTGCAGGGTATTTGAAATATATGATTGTGGAAAAGAAAATAGCTGACACAATGTTGAGGCAATAGCCAAAGAACTGCTGATATTAAATGGGAAAAATATTTGTTATAAATGACCTTTGTAATAACAATTTAGCTTTCATATGCAGCCTCTTAGGGGCTTCACCAATGAAGATTCAGGAGGAGAAGCCCTGCATATATAGCTCATTAATTCAATAGAATCAAAGGGATTTAAAATTCTTAATACATTTTACTTTCCATTTTAATTTTTTGGTGAAATTTTTCTCCTTTCCATATCACAAATTCTGTTTTCTGGGTTCTGCAAAAAATAATGATCTCAAATAGTTACTAGGTAAGTAGATAATAATATATAAATCTTATTGAATGTTTTTTTCACAATAATTTTTGTAATCCTATTTTAAATTAAACAAATGATTAAGTTTTCAAGATGTAGATAAACTCTTAAGATAGCGGTTCTTAATTTTAATGAATTAATTAATCTTCAATGTTTATTCTATTTCTGTATATTATTTACATATATACACATATTCCTTTTTTTAATTGTTGACACTATTGCAGATATTCCCTTTGTTATACACATATTCTTTATTGTGTATTTAACATAAACCACCCTGTAAGACACACTAAGATAATCCTTTTATTAAAAAGAATCCCAAAACATTTCCTTATTACCAGTTCTTTTTAATAGCATAAGACCTGAATGATTGCTGTTTTCCTTGTAAAAGCCTCATATCTATGATAAGACTTTCTAACTCCATCCCACCAACATTAAAAAGGTCCAATACCTTACCAGTCTGTTACTTTCTGTAAGCTGATTCCTTGGACATTTTTAGGAGGCATGGGACACAACTGCATACCATTCCTTTTTCTCAAAATATTTTAGCTCTTCCTCGATTGAAGTACATGTTGTTGAAGAATACATATCTGCAGGTATTCTCTGATCATATATTTACAAGGGTGCCATAAGGATCTCAATTTGGCCACTTTATTTTCATAACCTACTTTTACACAAATGGATTTGTTATATATTTGTTCCATACATAATCTTTTTATAGCATAGGTTCATAGTCAAGTGGTAACAAAGATTGTTATTTCATGGTGTGAAACAGTAAATTACTCTGATACCTGATTATTTATGAAAATCAGTATCTCAACTCCATGAGCCCTGAAAGAAACCTACCATGTTAATAAAATACATGCAAATGATTTAAACTAAATGCTTTGATATGTTAATAGCTTCAGTAACTATTACCAATGATGACTAAAGCTAAAATAATATTTGTAAGTTCCAATCTCCATTGATCTTTTTAATATTATTTCTAAGTAATTCTAGCCTATGATAAGCACACATGAATATGGAATATGTTAATTTGCTTCATTTTCTATAAAATTCCAATTTGATTATTATGTTCTTCCTTTCAGTTAGGAAGAAACAACTGAAGTAATAGTCTTATTCATTAACTAGGATGATAGAATGATTGATTGATTGCTTAATATTTAAAGTGTTCTTCCATGTGCATTGAATTAACTTCTCTGTTGATAGGGTAGCTGTCACGCATAATACTCAGACAGCTTAAGTAACAAATTGTTTCATTAAAAGAACTGCAGTATCATTGTTATTTGTTATTCATGCAAATTATGTTAATGATTTCCACATCATATTTTAAGAAGCTTAAATGAAGTCCCTTACAATTAAGCAATAATTTTAGGGCAATAAAATAATATCTAGGACATCTTATTTGCAAAAAAAAAGGTTGTGTGAGCCATGATTTCAGAAATGGTTCTCAATGATAACTGTATATATAATTTGTTTATGTATTTTATAATTTTATGTATATATAAACATACATAACACACACACACATATATATATGTTGTATTTATTTGATGCCATTTATGTATGATGATTTACAAATAATAAGATTTGCATACTTTTTTCTTTCTTGATTTATAGGCTTAAATCTTACATAACACTATTAAATATGTTTTCATAAGTCCATTGTTAACTCAGCTATACTAGTGTTATTTAGACCTGGTTTCTGGACTAGCTAAAGTCAGTTGAGAGTCAGTAATTGCATAGCTCTCCTCTTGTATTTATTGTATGCTAAGCTAACTAGAGCCAAGCTCCTGCTTATTCAGATGGTCAACTATGTATTCTGTCAGAAGGACCATAACACTGTTACAGGCACTATCAAGAAAGGGATTAAGTTAATGCTCATTGAGGGAATGCTATTTGCAAACATTGTGCTAGACACTGGGGTACACAGGGATTGGAAAATCATCTTTATCCCCTAGGTCTTTATAATTTTCTAATGAAGAAGAGTGATAAACAGAAATGATAATACAGAATAAAATAAAATTGTGTCATAAGAAACTATAAATATATTGCCATAGATTTAGGAAAACATAAGTCATATCTAAAGAATGACAACTAGTGTAGAGTCAGAAATATATGACTGTATGTGATTTCAACATGTATTTGATTATCACTATTGCTTCTACAGAAACAAAATTCCATCTGAGAAGCAAACCTGGGGAAGATGGGCCAATTACATAGTCCTTTCTCAGTTGTATGACAACAATCCTGTAGGGTGTGTGTGTGTGTGTGTATAAGCCTCTTTTATGTCAATCCTAAATGAATATATACTTTTCTGATAAAGCTTCCATGTTAAAATGGTAATGTGACATAGCGGTTTATCAACTCTTCACAAATTCTCCAAAAAACCCCCACAAACTATAAATTATATAAATGTATTTTCCAACTGCTTTCTAGAAACCTCCATGGGTATCAGCTGGATTGAGTGTGTGAGGGATATTATTGAAGGGCAACATCTTTGCCTGTACCACTCCATCACCACTGCCTAGGAGAGGAATTTTTTTGGTAATTAAGGGAAGAGACTTAGAACTCTACTATTATTCTTATTCCTGATTAAGTAGTGCCCAAAATTAATTGTGGATTATTTAGAGATCATTAAAGTGTACAAGTCTTGAGTCTCTGTTACTTCTATAGGGTCCAAAAATTTGGTTGCATCAAAGAGTTTCAATTTGCCCCTGTACTTGCTTCTGTATGCAGTCAAATCCAGGATGGACAATGGCAACAGGTGGGGCTGAAGGGACAGAACCTTACTTGCTATAACTACCACCATTCCACATGCATTTGTCCACTTCTCACTTCCTAAAGACCACTGGATTCTGAAATTGGTCTGGTTTGAGTGGCTTTCTTTGAAAGATCTGAAACAAATATGTTTGAATAAAAATTAAATGTTACTTGAATATAAACTAATTTATTGCTAAGCTAATGTTTATATTACTTTAGGGAAAATAGTTCTATTGAATAATTTATACTCATTTGTAAAATTAATAACCATATTTCACTAATAACGAAGATAGAAAAGTTTTCATTCTGTATTCAAACCCTGGCTTTGCTACTTACTAGTTATTGACCAGATATTTACCAGTTCACACTAGTTATTTAATTTCAGCTAAACTATATCAACTGCATAAGTTGGCTTTCTTTTTTATCAAGTGGGTAGCAAGAATTGCCATTTTCAGTATTGTTTATGTTAATATCCACACTTTATAGATGAGGAATCCAAGTCAGGATTAGAGGTTAAATCACTTCCCCAAGATCACATAGCTAGTAAGGTGTAAACACATATTTGGACTGAGGCAGTATCTTCAGCATCCATGTGCATACCATTATGGCAAGGGGAGAAATCTGCCAGGGAAACTGGGAAAGCATCATCATGATAGACAATAAGGTGGAATAGTTAACATTTCTAGACTCACTTCCAAGATTAAATTTACCATACTGTGTTTATAAATAGAGCAACAAACACTCATTATAGTCTGTTATCACCATAGCGAGGTTCTGAAAGTGATTTTGAAGAAAAAATTTAATATATGTAGCATGGGTCTGTAACACTAAAATACATATTAGAAATTATCAAATCATACAACAGAAGGACCATAGGGCAAAGATTTTGAAGACAGTATTTATTTCCTTAGTTCTCAGATATAACTGCCTTAGGTTGGAAGAAGCTAGAAAAGTCACGTGGATCAGCTCCAGCTACCACGGTTCCACGTACACCTTTTTAAGGTGACTATTCAGAGGCAGGCATTTAAGGAGTGGCTCTTCCCATCAGATGAGCCAATATCTTCTGTACAAGGTGTTTCATGCCTATCATGGTAAAGGCAGTTTAAAAAGTTTTTTTTTCTTAAATTATTGCTTATTGTACATATTTTCAAATAATTAATGTTCAAAACATTATGAAAATGCTATTTCTGGAAATAGGACATTTTAATGTATAACATAATCCCTTCCTTCTTAAAGTCACAGAACAATTAAAAAAATCAAATTACTGACTTTTTTGAGTAGTGTTAAGTCAATATAAAAAAATGGGACTCAGAGTCAAAATATATTTACACAGTAGATTTTTGATCCATTAGTATTTCTGTTCTTGATCCTACTATTCTTGGATACCATGACCTTTTTATTTTCTATGCACCACATGCATTGTATTTACTATACTGTGACTTAATTTGGAATTCACTTAATCATACAATTAGCTGTATAGATGAATATGTTTGGCCTGCCTTTTTCCCCAAAAATTATTCTAAAAGATTTACACATTAAAAGCAAATTAAATGTCTTTAAGAAAGATTCTGGAACAGGGCATTAATAAACACTGTAAAAATAATAATTTCTTCATCAGTATGGGGAACCAGTTTCAAAAAGCCTGAAGAATCTGAATTAAATGCTCTCTGTGAGAAATGGAAAAGGTTAAAATTTATCATTTTAACTGATAGGTTTTCTGGGGGAAAATAAGCAATGCAAATACTTCCAAATATAGTTTTAATTTTACAGTCTCCCAAAAAAACTTTCTCAGGGGAAAATAATTTAATTATTTTAATTGCAAACAAGCTTCTTATGATATTATTGATAGTATATTTATTTGTCCTTAATGAGATATATTTCTGAGTTTAAAAAACATTAAATGAAATATGTTAGCACCTTTTTTCTTTTATGTGCAGTGCAACCTGTGAGTTCTAAGTTTAACTCTTTTATGTTTGATGTGGTGAATCCCGTGCTTGGATTAGGTTTGAGACTGTTTCATGGATGCAAGAAATAGAATTAACTTTAATTACAACTTAAAACATCAAGGTCTTCTCAGTCATATGAAATTAGATTTAAAAACAAACAAACTTATATTGCTCTTAACTTCCAGCTTTTCTCCATTTGTTTGAGCAGTGATGTAAGAAAAAGTTCGAGGTCAACATCACTCTCCTAGTTTGATTAGAAAAAAGAAAAATAGTAAAGTATGATATCATGATGAGAATTTTTTTCTTAGGTTCCAACCTTGGTCTGATGAATGCCATGCCAAAGATTCCTCCTGTCATGGTGATGCTCCGACATGATTCCCTTCACTTAAGCAGAAATGAGAATGGTCCTCACCCCACTACTAAATATCAAACTATAGATTATCAATAGACAACAGGAGTCAGAGAATTGTTATATTGCATGGACATTGTTGTTGAGAGTTTGTTTCTCTTGTCACCTAGCTTCTTAATATGGAGGCCAAAAAGCCCATAAGGAGGCCCACAAACTGTTTCTAGCACAGAGGAAGAGCACCCAATTCTGGAAAATAATGATTGAAGGGAGCATGACCTTAAGGGACATTAATTTAAAAGCCGTGGTTTTGTTTCAACAAAGAGGAACTTGCATAAGTGATCACAAAGGGAACTTGTAATACTTGGAGGAGGAGTCTGGACCCCAGGATGGAAAGAAGGACCCAGAACATAGTATTCCTTTCATATGGAGTCTATATTTATAACCAAATGGAGTTGTGGGATTCTTTTTTAAAGGTGAAAGAAAAGTTGGAGGCCTGATTTTTTTTCCAAGTGAATTTTTGTTCATGTGAGTGGAAGAGAGATTTGAAAGAGGACATACTTGATTTTGATAGCAGCCCAAAAACCCCAGTGCTAAGGATGGTCAGAAAGTACTGAGGCAAAGGTTGGGCTGGACAGACTATGATTAAATATACAGATAAATCCTCAGGAGAGAAATTCCCAGTCTGTACTTGGGAAACTTCAATACCTGTTTTAAAACACATTCCTCTTCTCCCCACATTTTCCTATCTAGTTTTCTATACCTTCTGTGATACCACAACATTTAAAATAAATGGACTCCATTTATTAAAATATCAAATGGAGCACTTAAAACTAATATTTTTCTAATCTTACTTTTAATGTTAGATTTGTTTTCCAAATATAGCCATGATGTAAATATTAACTAGGCTATTACTAAGTAACTGGATCATCTTGGAAACTTTTAACCTATCTGAATTTCTCATTTGTACAATGGGGATAATCAAACATAAAAAATGTTGTTGAGTGGATTAAATGCCATGATGCATGTAAATTGGTCATTAGCCAGCAATATATAAATGGTAATTATTATCATTACTGGTAAAGTTCTGTCTAGTCTTTTGGTTTTTGCATTTCTTTACTTCTGCAGCTTGCTCGGAAACCCAAGATATAAGATCAGTTTTGGTGATATTGTGAGCCATTTTCCTAGTTATCTTGGAAAATTGGCACTGTTGTGGTCCTTTGTTGTGGAGCCAGTTTATTTTATCCCAATGCCGGAGAAGAGAGGAGTGAGGTCAATAATGTCTTCTCAACACCCTCAAGCTATTCACCATAATGAACAATTAATTTCCACTTTGGGTTGTTTTCATATTAAGTCTCCACTGGACATGAAAATAGCCTAAATCATAAACTTAAAATATTAGCTACTAAAATGTCTAAATAAATCAACATAGATGATCTCCTCTTATAAATTTATATTTATAATTTTTATTTTAATAGAGATTTCAGTGGCTTTATTGATATCATTTAAGTTGTTTTTGCTGTTGTGAGAGATTATTATCTTTAAGATACTTAAGTACAGTTATGCTGAACACATTTTAGCTGACTAGCTTTTATGCATTGTCTAATAAAGGCAAAATTAATCACATGTTCTGTCCTCAGTACTGTTCATCCTCTGTTCACAAAACCATTTTTAAAGTTCTGTTTTAGTACTACTGTGTCTGGTTGGCGCATGCTGCTAATGAAGCCGAGTGATATGCGTTTTTAGGCCAATTAGTTTTACTCCGTCCACAGACCATAACCCTAACCTAAGGCAAATTGTACTAAAATTGAATACCCTCCATTACAAAGCAGCTAGCACAGAGAAAATGGGATGTTTTTATCACAATTGGAAAAACAATTTGATGTGTAAGTCTGTAGACGTCAAGTCACTATATTCTTAAATAAACACAGAACATTATTATTTTTTTTCAATTACCTTTACCTGTTCTTGCTTTTTTTCTAAGATCTTTTTGAAACAAATCAGTTTATTGAGTTTTAAATCCTTTTATTGTTTTTTAACCCTTGAATGTATATCTAAATCACAAAGAGACAAATTGTTGTTTCTTTTTATGGGTATTCTATTTGGATTTAGAGTTACAATCTTGCAAAAATAGTTTCAACTTACATTGTATCCTCCATGGGTCCACAAATGAAATATTTAAACTTTTAGGTCAGTTTCACTATTGTGTTATTGAAGACCTCTTTTTCATAGCAGTGGTATGAGTTAAGTTTATGATTCTCATAGGGGTGTTGAGCCTTTGAACTGCACATATACCTCTTACCATTACCTAAAAGTGTGCCAAACATTTTAAAATAGCTTATGAATCATTACAATTAACACTGTTCTAACTGTCCATCCAAAGCAACTGGCTTGACATGCCATCTGCTATTTTTTCCTTTAAAAGCTTCTAGTCTGTTTGTCTACGACAGCCATTTAACATTTAAAATGATGTTCCTTTTAAGGAGTGTGATGGGCTGATGAAGACAAGCTTTTGCTTTAATTATCAACAATTTCTGTGATGTGATATAATTTTTGCAGTACTCACGGCCCTTTACAAATCAAAAGGAATTTGACTAAAACAGTAATTAATGTCAAATGACTAGTCACAAAAGGCCCAATTTAATTAAAAGGTACTAATCTTTGATTAAACCTCATCACCCATTTGCCTGATTGCAAACTGTTGTCTGAAAAAAGAATGTAATTGGGTACATAGTTTATTGTCTCTAAAATAATTATGGTCTGCTTAAAAGTTAAAAATCATTCTTAAGTCATATTTTTGTATTGATTGTCTATTTTTTCACTATAATTAAAAGCTTTTTTTCATTAAATAATATACTCACTAAAAAATAGAAAGGGTCAAATAAATTTACCTATGATTTATTAAAAATCTGTTAATAAGAATATTTTGGAACAACTATATTTTTGATGTTGAAATTAAAAAGATTAATCTTATTCTTATAAAACCAATAGAAAAGTTGTGAGAACAATGTAGTGTTTGTTCAAATCATTATGATAATATTTTGCTAATATTTAGAAGTATTTCAAATTCTAAGAGATTAAAACATTTCTACATCTTTTTTATATTTCTCATGTTCTAAGGCATATTGTCTGTTACTGCATATTGAAATCACTAATTGTTAATTCAGTTTTCTTTTGTATATTTTTTCTATTGCACTTATTTTGTGATTATAGTTTATATTTATTTATGGTTTTTCTAAGTTTAGACATAGATAAAGTATTATTTTCATTAGGTAATTAAAATAATTATAATACTAAATGGACTGAAAGACAAAAACATATTGGCTTATTCTGGGAGGCAATTATTGTCATGTTTTTTTATCCATTTCAATGACAATAAATAAAACCATATTCAATCCAATAATGTGTTCATTTAATATTTATGGTAGGTTCACAAATTCATTTGTAATATAGTGAGTGTTTTATTGTCACTGTTCAATTCATATTATCATTGTGTTTATCTATATCCAACCTACTTTATGCCAAAATGATGTACCATTCTAACCTAACTTGTGTCATTCTGTTTCTATTTTTCCAAATGAATGAACAAATTAAGAAAAGCCAAGGCAATGGAGAGCAAAGCCATTCACTCTATGCCTACTACTGCTCTATGTATGGCATTTAATGTGTACCATTTCATTTAACCTACCAACCAAATCATTCACCGTTTACTAGTATACTTTAAATTTAAAAAAATAATTTCATATATTTAACAATTAGACTGTGTGTAAAAGTAAAAGAATACGTAAATATTTTATTATATTAAAACCATATGAAATTAACTAAAACTTTAATAGCAAGCTGTTGTGCTTATGACAATTTGTTATCTCATAAATTATTTTTAATCCTAAAATCAAGCTAATGACTAAAGGAATAAAAGTGTTTTCTGGGTGACTTCATCATAAAGTAGAATTAAGTCCTTGATTAATTATCATAATACATCTTAAACTATAGCATCAAGTCTTTATATGTATGTCATATGAGTAAAGCAGTTTGCTAAAATTTGTGAATCTGACACTTGAATAAAATATGGAATTAATTTTATATGGATAATTGGAACAATAAAGAAAGTTAAAAATATATCATAAAGTGATTCCAAAATTAATCCTGTCAAGTATTTAACATATAGAGTCAAAATTGATAATGTTCTACCTAAATGAAAGTATAAACATGAATTCTTATTGAATTTTGATGACTCTCTTTGAAAACTTAACAGACTTTAATTCTTTTATACACAATAATATGATACATTCCCTAATTCTGGAGACAATTTCTGTGATAAAATGTATAAAGGAAAAATTCCACTAGATCAGTTGAACAGCAATGAGGACTTTAGTAAGGACTATTGCAATAGGGGAGAAAGATTAACCTGAATTCCACTGAAACAAAAGGCAGGAGACTTTTTAAACCCTGGGGTGTGCTAGTACAAAATTACTAGAGGGCATTAGTGAAGAGATTTGTTCAATGCGGTTATCTGTATTTGCTAATTGTAACTTATGCAAGATAGGCTCTGAACTCCCTCAGAAACTGGGAGATGGGTCCTATCTTTCTAGATGATTACATTTCAAAGAGATGACTCCCAGGTCCTTGAGGAAGATATTCCTCGGTGGAGAAGATGACATCTCCAAGTTGGCAGAAAAGGAATTTACAATTGCAAGTTTCCCAAAGTAAATTTCTAAGAAAACAGAGGTTAGAGGCCTGGAGTCAGCAAGAAGCCTTTCTGAATATTAGTCAAGCTGAGGGGGATGTTAAGGCCACCTTGGTCAGATGAAGTTTCACATTTTATTTAAAATGAACATTTTGTGAAGAGGTGTGTCATGATAAGAACAATAGTCTGTTAACTTCTCTACTGCTGACTTTGAATTCCAATCAGTCCCTCTTCATTACTAATGCATCTTAAACAGCAGGATTTTAAAAATATGACACGAGCACTGAACTGGCGCATGTGTTGTAATGACTTATCACAGACACTTTAATCTTCATAACATCCCCCCAAAGTGGACCTTTTCTATCATGTCCAATTTATACTTGAGGAAATAGATGTATAGAAATGTTTAAGTATCTTGCCCAAGTTCCCAAACATCCAGCATTTACATGAGCTGGTAATACAAACCCAGGTAATACAAGAATCAAATGCAATTCTGGGCTTAATTGTAAAAGCCTCATTCAAATGATGGACTTAGCATAGACTATGAAAAGCACAGAAGAGATCTAAATTTGCATGTAGAGTTTTACTTTGTATTAATTTTACATGTTGCTTTAGGCCATGTCATATAACTTTTCTCTATAAGATGAAAATAGATAATGATGAAGATAAGATGATGATGATGATGATGATGATGATGATGACTACGACGATGAAACCTGAACTTGTTATTACACATCCTGGGGTAGGTGATTTACATTCAATAGCTGACTTAACATTGAAATATCATCATAAGCTATTTTCTCCAATGATGTTGATTTAAGATATTTCATGAGATCAATGCCATTTACTTTTATTTTAAATCATAAGAATACACTCATGAAATATTTATTGGGCATTCATTACTTGTGAAGATTTGGATCACAGCTTTTGCATCTTTTAGGCCAGTAACTACATAAAGAGCACACAGACAGAATAAGAAAATAGCCTACACTGACACAGCAAGTAAATGTGGAAGCAGGATTTGAACTGAGGAAATCTAGCTTTGTAACCTCACTCTGAAATGCAAAGTTCAGCTGCCTTGTCAAGTATTCCCAGTTTTTCATTATTAATACATATTAAAGAAAAATAAAATAGATTCAAAAGACCATGAATGCTTTGGTTACACTAACTGAATCATAGTCAGCCCTATCTCTGCCATCTATAGATACTATGTAATAGCTCTGTGACCCTGGGAAAGTTACTTGATTTCTGTGATGCTTAGTTTTTTATTTGAAACAGGAGAATAATTTCTGACATAATATTTCAGAAGTGTATTTATTGCATAATTAAAATAAAATAAGTACAGAGTATTTTATAAATTGTAAGATGGCATACAAGTTCTATTTAAGTATCTAAAAAACTTAGACCACTAGATTAAGAACATTGCAACTGAACCCCACATTTTCCTTTGGAGAAGAAATGCTTTATTTTGGCTATAAAACGTTAATAAGTGTGCTTAAATATATTTAAGTTAAATTAAACAACCTGTTTTTGAACCCTTTAAAGTTTTGCTACATTTATATTATATTCTTAAACTTAATATATTATTATTTAATTTAATAAATTTACTGGTATATAAGCAAACATATTATTTCAACTGTGTTTTTCTACTTTATCAAGATATTCAGTCTTACATAGACTAACATTTTAATAAACAAAAAACAAACTTTCTAAAAATCAAGCATATAATTGATTTTTAGAAATGCTTCCCTTTGTAAATAAAAATGTAAATTGCTAATAATCAAATTATAAGTTTTTATTTGTTACTTTGGCAATAAAGAAAAATATTTTATAATATCCCTAATGGAACAATATGCAGAAATAGACAGTGAATACACTGTGGTGAGGTTCTAATTTGGTCCTGCTTTATTTCTATAAATTGTGTTTTGACAGTTTCAGATATAAAAAGTAATTTCAAGAATAGTGAAAAAATTACCATGTGTCCTTTATTCAGCAAACCTAGGTTTCTCAGTCAAGTCCTTTGTCATAAGAGTTTCAACTCGAAATCACCATTGCACCCAGTTCTTTGTTGCAGTCATTTAATTTGGAAGAGTCCTTCCGTTTTTCCTTGACTTCCTACAATTTTACATGTTTGAATATACTAGTAAATCAAACATTGTTTAGAATGCCCTTATATCATTTCTTTTGCTGCTGTAACAAATTACCATAAACTAAGTGGCTGACAGCAACACAAATTTAGTGTTTCACAGTTCTGGAGGCCAGAACCAAATGGGTCTCACTGCATTGAAATCAAGGTGCCAACCAGACTGTAGTTCTTCCTGGAGACTCTAACAGATAATCTGTTTCCTTTCCCTTTTGAGCTAGAAGCCACTCCCATTCCTTGGCCTGTGGTCCCTTTCCTCCCCTTGGTGCAGTGTGAAACAGTACTCTTGTCATCTCAGTCTTCTTGAGTGTCGCCAATCCTCCCATCGCTGCCGGACGGCAGTACCCTCACAAGGCAGCACTCTGCTTAGCCCAATACTGCCTACCTCATTTGAGTTGCCTAATGAATTTTTGACAATGGAAGCAAGGAAGGAAAGAAGGAAAACGGAAGATAAAAGGAGGAAAGTGATAAATTATGTTTAAAGAAAAGAGAAAGATGGGGGAAGAGGAATGGGAATTGTTAGTCTGTGTTTGTGAGAGCAATCTGTAAATTTCTATTAATTTTTATAAATTTTACTTAGAAATAACTTCAAACATACAGAGAGCACTTGCAACAATAAAAATGGTACAAAACACACCTATAATTCTTTACAAGATTTAACTTTTGTAAACACTTTGTCATATTTGCTTTCTCTTTCTCTCTCATTTCTCTTTATGGCACTTGTGTACATTCACATGCTCCATAAAACATTTATGTATACATATACATATGAAACCATTCATATGCTCAAACAGGTTTTTTTTCTGGATAATTTGAAAGTAAATTTTATATATCATTTAGAGGCCCGGTTCAAGAAATTTGTGCACTGGGGAGGGGGGGTCCCCTCAGGCTGCCCTGTGTCCTCTTGCAGTCCAGGAGCTCTTGGGGCATGTCTGACTGCTGGCTGTGCCTAAGCCGGGCATCTGACATCCTTAGCGCTGTGGTGGAGGCAAGAGAGACTCCTGCCACCACCGCTGTGTTCGCCAGCCGTGAGTCTGGCTTCTGGCTGAGCTGCGCTCCCCCTGTGGAAGTGCACTGAACAACAGGAGGCAGCTCCTGCTTTGAGCACCTGCTCCCTGATGGTCAGTGCGCATCATGGCAACTGGTTATTCTGCTATTTGGTCGATTTGCATGTTAGCCTTTTATTATATAGGACTAGGGGCCCAGTGCATGAATTTGTGCACCTGAAAGGAACTATGGGCCACAAGGCTGTGGTGGGCACAGGGGTGGGTCTCAGCCCATCCTCCACACCCCTGCCGGCCCTCCTGCCATGGACCCAGGTCCTCTGTCTGCCAGCAGCCCTGCTCCCGCTGCCACTGCTCCCATATGCTGACGGCACTGACCCTGCTCGCACCCACTGACGGCACAGAGCAATTGGGGCCGGTGCCAGTAGTGGGTGTGAGTGGGGCCAGCACCATCAGTGGGTGTAAACAGCAACTCCGGCGCCAGCAGCAGGTGCAAGTGCCGGGCAGGAGCAAAGAATTTTCAGTAACCACCAGAGGCTCTCCCCGATGAAAGCGGCCAGCACCCCGCCGTGGTCTGGCGCTACTGCTCACCTGCTCCACCATCCCACTGTGGCCAATGCCCACCATGTTCCATGCTTGGCTACCTGCTGCCCACGCTTGCTGTGTTCCGCGCGTGTCCCCTGGTGGTCAGTGCATGTCATAGCAACCGGTTGTTCAGTTGTTCCACCATTTGGTCAATTTGCATACTAGCCTTTTATTATTATATAGGATGGCTATTTATTTCTACATAGTTTACTGTATATTTCTCATAAAGAACATTGCCTTACATAACTCCAGCACAGTTATTGACATAAAAAAAGTAACAGTGATACTTTTTCTCTGTGTATTTTAATGTTTTCACTTTATCCAATTATGTACTTTTATAGCATTTTTAAAATTCAGTACAGAATTCTGTCCAGGATCAAGTATTACACTTAATTGTTATGTAATTGTCTTTTAATCTGAAGTATTTCCAAAGTCTTTCTTTATCTTTTATGACATGGACATTTATTTATAAAGAATACTAGAGGCCTGATGCACGAATTCATGCACTGGTGGGGTCCCTAGGCTTGGCTGGTGATCAGGGCTGATCTGGGCCTGCTGGCTGGAGGGAGAAACAGGGTTGGGGGTGGAGAGGAGGAACCACAGGAGGTTGGCTGGCCATGAGGACAGGGCACGGGAGGTTGGCCACTGGTCCCCAAGGAGTAAGCCAGCCCTCAGCCCCCATGGGAAAGGGGCTGCATCTATTGCCACGCCCCTACCCCAGTTCCCCATCACTCCAGGGCTCAAAGGCCCCAGTGGAGTTGGGAGAGGAGAGAAAGGGGCTGTGTCCACTGCCACCCACCCCCAGTTCCCCATCCCAGTCTGGGGCCTGAAGGCTCCAGTGGGGTCGGGAGAGGCAGCAACAGTCGCCAGGCCGGGCACAGAAGAAACAGATGTTGGACGCTGATACTGCATCAGCGCCCTGCCATCCGCAGTTCCCCATCTCCTCCCCGCCCCCCCCGCCGCCCCTTCACTCTCATAGCGACTGGTCAACTGATTGTTCCAGTCGTTTGGTTGTAACGATAGCTTAGGCTTTTATACATATAGATAGTTTCCCTAACCTTTAGAAGAATATAGCTAATTGTTATTACAATATTCATTTCTTTTGATATAGCTAGTTAATTTCTCATAAATTAATTTTATGTGAAAAAATGTCCACACATATATAAAAGTATGTTAATAACTGTGTCAGTTTCAACACTTTAAAAATAAAACATCAGAACAGATCAATATACCTATTAAAAGTGAATTCATTATATATGTGATTATTTGTCTACACCATAAAATCTTACATATTTGTTCAAAAGCATAATGTTCTAGTATGGAAAGATGTGCTTAATTTATCAATACTGGTAGAAAAATAAATTATATTACGTGTGATTAGAACTCTAATCGCATACATTCATACCTTACCTATAATGGTATACCTACCAATGTGATAGAGTATTGCTGCATCTATGACTGGACCACATTTTGAAAATTTTATATTAATATTATCTTGTACTAAATATTATTTCATAACAAACACAAATTTAGAATTTTATTCAAGTTATATTTAATAATAATCTAAATAATTAAAACCTCTCATATTAAAAAAAATATAAATTTAATTATTTAGTAGTTTTCTCACATTAGATTTTCCACTTAAGAATTTTAGTGACTCTAAAAATATTATTATAGCCTCAAGTACTTTATTTAATGTAGGAGTTCTAATAGAAAATTCTCTTTACAAATTTAGAAAAGCTGTATCCACTAGTGGTTTGGAATATGTACAATTATTAATAACTAATTTAACTGACAATTTTTGGTAATATGTTTAGCATGTAGTCAAATTACATGTTGTAGCCAAATGTATATGTATCAGATAACTATCTAAATAATGTGCAGAGGTTATTTTTTGAATCAACTTGTAGGTTCGCAGCAGAAAAATCCCCACATAGAAATGGCTTCTATATATTCAACAAGAATGTCAGTTTCCCTCCAAAATCATGCCAGAGGCAGCAGAATATTGCTGCTAATTGGTATGTTTTTCTTCTAGATGTGAAAATTCTAACCTTTTACTTGACAGATGTTTTGGTAAAATGCCATGTAACATTTTGAGAGCTTATCTGTGCTCTTTACAGTTGTATTTATGCTCCCACACATTCAGGAGCAAACAAATGGAAAAGTAAACAAAATCAAACTTGACCTTGTTAGCTATTTACACATAAACATATAAATCAAAACCAGGCTAACTTCAACTATGTAAAATAATAGATTAATGAAACAAAATTTCAAAATTGTACATTTCTAAACATTTGGGACATTTGATAAGAAATTAAATGGCATGTAGGGTGGTCAAGAGGTAGTAATTATAAATAAATAAATACAATTATTATATTTAAAGACAAATTTATACTTCTCACTACATCCATTTTGTCATAATTTATAGTATTTTGACTAATACTATAAAAATAGTGATGACAATTGTTTTTTTAGAGTTAACAAAATCCATCTCACATGTCATCTGGTCCCCACAAATTTGGGAGGAAGGATCATCAGATATTTCAGTTGAATTTTTGAGATGATAAAATTTAGTCTCTGGAAAGTCAACTAACTTGCTTACTGAACCAAATGAAACCAAGGTCTTCCAATAACATGTTCACATAATTAATAGTACAGCCTATCCTGAACAGCCCACCACTGCCCCACAACAAGACTGTCAGACACTTTTAGGCACAATTAAGACTGTCAGTGATCCCATGTATTTTATTATATACTGTGATTATATTTATGAATGCTTTGTTGAATACATTCATTGTTGCTTTTGTTGAAAATGCTCAGTAAGTCCATATAAACCAATGAGTTTTGTTTAATTCAAAGATATTTAAAACCCATTGGAATGAATAATAAGTGTATTCAATTGTATAGAAATGTAGACAACTATGAGTTTCAATTAGTCAATCTACTTTTATAAGAAAAACAGTATTTTACTAATATGGTACTAATCTAATTGATTCACTAAGGATACCTTTCAGGTATTGGACTTTACATATTGTATATAATAGAGAGGTAATATGCAAATTGGCCATTACTCCAATACACAAGATGGCCATCCCCATGTGGTCAAAATGGCCTTCCCCTATGTGGACACAAGATGGCCACCACAAGATGTCTTGCAGGAGAGGGCAGTTGTGGGTGATCAGGCCAGCAGGGGATGGCAGTTGCGAGGGACCAGGCCTGCAAGGGAGGGCAGTTGGGGGTGATCAAGCCTGCTGGGGAGGGCAGGTAGGGCTGACCAGGCTGGCAGGGGAGGGAAGGCAGTTGGGGATGACCAGGCCTGCAGGGGAGTGCAGTTGGGAGGGACAAGGCCTGCAGGGGAAGGCAGTTGGGGGTGATCAGGCCTGCAGGAGAGGGCAGTTGGGGGGATTAGGCCTGCAGGGAAAGGCAGTTGGGGGCAACCAGGCTGGCAGGGGAGGGCAGTTAGGGGCAATCAGGCAGGCAGGCAGGTGAGCGGTTGGGAGCTAGCAGTCCTGGATTTTGAGAGGGATCGGGCCTAAATGGGCAGAAGGACATCCCTCTAGGGGTCCCAGATTGGAGAGGGTGCAGGCTGGGCTGAGGGACCCACCCTCCCCCCCCCATGTACAAATTTTGTGTACCAAGTGTCTAGTTCAACAATATTGAAACAAAAATTTAGTATGCCTTATTTAAAGATTTAAGTCATAAAAATAAAAGTGGGAAGTACCAATATAATTTTTTATTTGAAATATCACATTAGGGCATATCAAGTCAATGGATTCTTATTTCATTTACCTATATAGTGGGTATAGTGAGCATTTCCTATCTTAAGCATTGACTGGTTTCCCAACAATGCAATAGAAAGGGAAAAAAAGAGAATGTTAGTCATGGACCTACAGCAAGGATGCTGCTATTCTATTTGAAGGATAAAGTATGTACAATGAAAGTAGCAGTGGAAAAAAGAGAAAGCATTTATAAGTAACCAATTGTTTCTTATAGAGTTTTGGAAAACTGAGTAATTTCTCTTTAAAAAAAAGACTTATTTATAGGGAAGTAGCACAGAAGCAAAATTAATATGCTTACATATTAATTTTGTGAAGTGATTGAAATTAAGTTATTGGTGAGGGGAAATGGTGTTCTTAGGTTATTTATGTTTTCTTTAACATAAATTATTATGTGCTCATAATAGAAAATTTATAAAATCGAAGATATTAAAAGTCATCTATCACTCATTCCTAAGTGTTTATGGTATATCTTTATAAATGCTTGATGCATATTTGGCCACTCAATTTTTATGTATAAATGTGTATACACAAGTTTATAAAAAGTTCTAATATTGTATACTCTGCTTTTGTTAAATGATGTTTAATGTAAATTTTAAGCGTTGTTCCATGTTGTTAATTTTTGTGAATAGAATGCTAACATATAGCTAGCTGTTCTACAATGTATTTACCCAATCCCTTTGTGGCAGGCCAAATGCTCCCTGAAGGAATATCCATATCTTAATCCCTGGAATCTGAAAATATGTTACAGTTCATTGAAAAAGTCACTTCTCAGTGTAAATAAGGTTAAATAATTTAATTTAGGGAGATTTAATTGTCTGATTGGACCACGTCTAATACATTACATAACCCTTAAAAGCAGAGAATTCTATCCAGGTAGAGGTAAAAGAGATGCAGCAGAAGGAAAAGTCAGAGAGATTCAAAGTCTGAGAAGAAGTCTGCTTTGCTAGTTTTGAAAGGGGGAAGAGTACATAATAGGTCCAAGGTACCAGTTTGAAGATGGCAGGACAACTTAAAAAGGAATGTAAATAGCCTTATGGAGCTGAGAAAATCTGGTTGACAAAGAGCAAGGAAATGAGACCTCATTCCTATAGTCATGGAGTGAATTTGGCCAACAATCTTGGGTCATGGACAAAAGTCTGTTTTGGTCTGCCTTTTTCACTATAATAATTCCAAAACCTAAAATGTACATTTCATTTGCTGAATGAATGAATGACTAAATGAATGAATCACATTTCTGCTTTTTAATTGTTTTTTAATATCAATTGTAATGTTTTTTTTTTTCTTGAGAGATAATTCTAATTTTCTTGATGTGTAGGAGTTAGAAGTTGTATATTAAATATATACTATTGTTGTGGGGCATTTATACAATGGAATACTATGCAGCTATTAAAAAGAGGGATCTCTTACCCTTTGGGACAGCATGAATGGACCTGGAGAATATTATGCTCAGTGAAATAAGGCAATCTGAGAAAATATCATATGACTTCAATTATTTGTGGAATCTAATGAACAAAATGAATTGACCAATACAATAAAACCCAAAGCATGGAGGCTTGGAACAGACTGACATAACTTGATGTGGGGGTGGGAAGACGAGAAGAGATAAACAGAAGAGATTATATACCTATAGGCACAGCCCATGGACACGGGAAATAGGGTGGTGAACATCTGGGGGTGGTGATGGATCAGAGCTGGGTGGAGGGGAGTAAAGGGGTAGTAACTGGGAGACAGCTGTAATACTATCAATAATGAAAACATATACAAAAAAATATATAATATTGTTTGGATGAGAAATTTAGAAGAGAAATCTATTTGATAGGAGAATGGAAATGCACCAAAGTGAGTTACCAGAAATAAAAAATTAATTCAGAAAAATATTATATTATTTAGTGAATCTTATAAAAAAAGAAGCAAAATAGGAAGAAAAAACAGGCAGAACTGTGGAAATTGCCCATTTATTCTCGTGCAGGGGTGGACAAAACAAAGACTACAGAAGGACTTTGAGTACATGGGGTCAAGGTTGTATTAAAGACTGAAGCACCACTCCTCATTCCAGGGAGGAGTGTAGAATGATTTTGTTCAATAAATAAAGTCACAAAGAGACTTTATTATGTTATTATTTATAAAACCTTAAATTGAGTCCAAATGATAAAGAGAAGCTGAGGTACTGTAGAACCTGGACTTCTTCCATGGTTTGCCTACAAGTCCAGGAATGAACTTTTCATGCTGTCTTGCTCTTCTCATCAGCTTGCTCCCTAAAAATGTCACTTATCTTAGAAAAGGTAGATGCCCACTCTTTTGTTGACCAGTGTGTTTGAGACTTGGGTAAATGTAGCAGGTTACAGTTTATCTTGCTCTCTCTGCCCACAGGTGCAACCCACCTAAAGCAGCACTAGGGAGCATAATTGGGAATTAACACAAAAATAATTGTTTCATGATCCTTGAAATTCAAAAATCAAGGAACTATTTCTGTGTTGGTTTTCACATTTTGCCTGGTAGTCAATGAAGCCATTTTAATTAATAAATAAACCAGGGACTTTTTTTTTCTCTTACCCTCAATTCCTTTTTTCCTATATTTTTATGGTCATAGATTTTCCTCATTTTCCCCATTTATTTTGCCCTCTCTTTTATAGTTTCTTTTTTATTATTTATTATTGTGTTCTCTTAACAGACATTCTGTACCTGTCATTATATTTATTTTTCTTTGATTTTATTTATCTCTTCATTGGCCCCTATTCTCAGAGTTACAGAAAAATAGTTGAACTATTTCCATACATTGCACTAAGTTTTCTGCAATATTCTTTCTGCTATTGACTGCACCGACCGCTGTTTCACATGCCACAATCATGACTTTTAAAATTTTACATGATTTCCCATTCGGGGCCACTTCTTCAAGTTTCTTGGATTCACTACCTCCAAAAATATTTTTGAGCATACGCACTGGAATTTTGGAAAGACTTTTTCTGTTTCTGCGTGAATCCCACTTCACAAGAGAATACATGTTCTGATTCCTCAGTGTGGCTCTGACACTCTCACTGCAGTACCTATTTTTCAGAATGATCCATTTACCCTTTTCATCGTCGCAGGGGGAGGTCATTGGAGGTAAAGACACTTTCTTTGAGAGATTGTGCAGATTTTGATCAGATTCAGATTAAAGTAAAGGCTGTCACTTGGTGCAATTCCAAAAAAAACTGATAAAACAAAATATGCATGCAACGCCTTTCTCCCCACAATCACACTCTTTTGACTTCACTAGGGTACATGATATTTCTCCAGGTTTCTTACTTTTATTTACAGGGAAGTGGCTCTGGGGAGTTAAGATTTGAAAAGTGTCTTTCAATCTAGTTCCATCTCAACCACATTTATAAAACACGATGAGTTATTCCAATATGTCATTATTGCCATTTGCACACTATTGGCCTTTATTTTTCTAGTGATATCATTAATGACAATATAGTAACATTTGAGGCAAGGGAGGGAGGAATAAGTGATATCTGCACATGTCACCAATTCACTTTGATACTAGGACAACATTTTAGAGTGATTACCTGTAAAATTTTTCTCTCCTTTTAATATTTGCATGCATTTAAAACCAAGTACTTTGGTTTCCCTTTCTTAAAAGTTTTTATTCTTAGCCTAAACGTCTTGGAGTGATACTCTATGCTGCCCCAAATGCTCAAGGTTCTTGTAATCTGGAGTTCATGAGGCACCAGTAACACTGTGAGCTGTTTCTTCTTAAATGCTCCCTTAAGATAATGTAATCTTTTAAATTTACATTCTTATAAGCCAGTGTATTAGAAATAAGTTTCAAAACATTCAGTAGATATTGGCAGCGTCCAAGGCTCAAGAATCTACCATTTTTAGGATATTGTTTAATTTATACTTCTTGAAATGGCTGAGCCATAAAATAAATTTTTAAACCCCCACCATTTTTATGCCCTTTGCCGACTGCTCTTGCCTGTTCACATCAGCAGTGCCCTTTACCTCTAACTAGACAGAATTATATGTTCATCTTTCACCAGTCAGAGTGAGAAAGATCTCTATATCTCAATGGACTTATTGCTGCTAAACCTGAATAGTAAAATGGAAAGGCTGCTTCTTCGGCAATCTTTTACTTCCCTGTTGCTTCTGGGATTCACTTGTATCATGATAGTTATAATCAATTAAACTTCCCACTGCAAATCAAGCTTCTGCTCAAAGCACAGAAGTTTTGTTTGTTTTTTCCTTTTTAAAAAAGGTATTTTTCAATGATTAAAATATAGCTCATATATTGCAGTGCACCACGCAAATTCATCTCACATCTCTTAAAATTTAACACTACCAGAGCAAAGCTGATTTTAGATAATTTTCCAAACAGTTACTTCAATGTTTGTATACAATGGGTATGCTAATAAGTATGTACAATTCCTACAAGTGTTCATGAAAATATTTGTACAAATGGAATTTGTAGATTACCATCAAATTTATTGGAAAGGGTTTCTCTAGCATTCAGCAGATTCTTGAAAGGATCCTTGTCACAAGAGCTTAATTAACTCAGTTCCTTATTGATATACCTTCAGAATATTGTTAACTTATGTTTGTATAAATGGGTAAACAGTGAAATACATATTAAATTATTTTCTAGGTTTTTCCCTGATTCTTATGCCCCAAACAAACCATTTAGAAGGGAAAAATAGATCATCTCAACTCATCTAATTATTATAGCCAATATGTTTCAGAATTTAAGATGTGATTTTCTAAGATGAGTTGGCCAATATTTAAATAAGTACTCAAGCTTAGATATTATTTTTGTGTAGTATTATTTTTATGGTTATCATATATCAAACATACTACAATAATTTTGGTGAGAAACAAATATAATAATTTACTACTAGAGAAGTATTTCTTTAAAATTCTTCAATGTTTAATTAAAATATTATAAATCACCTATTCCTATTTTAGAATTTGCAATTTGTAAATGACTGTGGCCTTTTTTCCTGCTTATTCTGCTCTCATCTTTCCTGGAACAGGTGACACTGACTCAGAAAGCTGTGGATATGCTAAGAATCTGAGGTTAGAAATCAGGTTTCAGGAGCTCCACAGATAATTCTGGCTTCGGTAATTTTAAAAATGATACATTCCAGTGATTCCTTCTATTTAACATTTTCCTTGATTTCAAAAACATCACTTGAGTAAAAAGAGAAATTATTTTATTGGATGTGTACTTGTTTAGGTATGTATGGGAGGGGAAAACTAAACCAAGTTGCTTTACCTAAAACAAACATGTGCTATATCCAGGGTGACAGACAGTACTGTGTAACAGTGTTTGGTTTTCAACTGAACTACTCCGGATTTTTAAAGATAAGAGGAAATAATATGCCTGGCTCACTGAAAAGAGGGATTTACATAAGTAGGACGTAATTATCCAAGTAAGACCTTGTGGTTGAGGCTTGGGATGGTTAATGATTATGATGATAATTAAAATGCAGAGAATTTATAGAGCAGTTATTTCTTTCTGAATTGCTCAGTGTACTTCTTGTATATCCTTTTCATTGATCTCTGTGCAAAAGCTACATAACAGGAAGTTTTAAATGCCTCAGAATAATGGAAATAAATGTGTGATCTGTTATAACCAGAAGTGATTATAAGCTGTTGGGTTTTTCCTCACCTCCAGTGACACAGCTTTTTGAAATATCATTTCGGGTCAACATTGCAAAACTGACTCTGAGGAAAGAGTGCCACCTACTGAATCAAATTTCCTGGGATCTCTCCAATGGCTAGTCTCTCAGTTTTAGAACTGTCCTAACATGTGCACTAAAGAAACTATGGGATTGCTGCACCATGCATGAAATACTTATTTTTGTTTCCAACTTCAGCCACTTTATTTTAACAATCTAGCAGTCACACCTATAAATTAAGTATTTCACTCACAAATTTTTCATTTGTTTTAAAAAGCAGTATGCAAGTTAAACAAACTTAAATGTCACGTCTTATGAAGGAAATTTATAAAATGAATGTTTCTATTTATTATGAAAGTGACCACAAGGAGGAGCTAGAATGTAACTTCTTATGGGGCAGGAGAGTTGAGGTTTCATAATTAATTGAACCCTTTTATTTCAAGCTAACTTAAAAAAAGACATAAATATGTCACTTGGAATTTATAAAGCTTAAGATAAGTTTCTCATTTTGCACAATAATCCAACTCCTCTTTAACATATGCTAATATATTTATCATTAGATATAATGTGACAGATTCATTTTTGCTCTGACAATTTTTGTTTTTATATGTTCTCTCTCCCTCTGAAGTAAGAGTTTGCACACAAGTATACAAACACACAATTTTTAAACCACACCAAGTATCCTTCAATTGTCAAAACTGAGATATAAAAATCTTAAATTAACTTTTAAATATGTCTCAGTACTTTAGTTGTCTTGAAACTTGTCACTGTTCCATTTAGAAATTTAGTTCAGTTATTGTGTGAGTTGCAGATTAATAGAAGTTGCCTGTTTTTGAAGGGTTAATCCTATAACTTTATTTTTGACTCTTCATTGGGAACACATGGCCTATGCATGGAAGGAGAACATGTACATATGTATATGTAATCAAATTGTAACATAACATATACATAAATATAGAAAATTAAAATGTATTATTTCTTGACAAATATTTTCTAATAGCAAGATTTAATAATTTAAATAAAATTAGTAAAATAATATTCTATTAAAATAGTGATTATTTTTGGAGATATTTTACACTTTTCCTATTTTGTTGTAATGTAGGAGTGCTCACAAACCTTTAGATTTATAAATATTTCCCCTGGAACTTAAAAGTGTTAATTAATTTGTGTTGCTTTATTAGAATTCATTTTTATCATAAAGATGAAAGATATGTTTTAGTAATTATCCTATTAGGAGTGTGAATTTGTTATTTGTTATAAAGGACATTTTTGATTTCACATCAGCAAGTAGCCAGTAGCAGTCTGTTAGAGGTGAGCCACTGAAATCTGTCAAAGACAATGAAAACTAGGAGAACTAGCTGCGAATGAAATCCTATCATATACTTGAGGATTTAAATATGATGTGGAAACTGTTGGTACTTATTATATTTAAAACAGCTTAGTTATTAAATTTATCTTTAAAAATTATCTGTTAAAAATATGAAACCATGTAATAAAATAATGGTAAAAATGATGGAGAAGGAAAGAATGAGGAATTTTCCATTCATAGAAACAGTGGGTGTGTTTAAATGGCATAAGAAATCTCTTAAGAACTGCATTTGGTTGAACTCATGAGCATGTCAAGCAGGACAAGTTTTAGAAGAATATTATAACTGCTGCCATTATAGCTCTAAGCATAAACTCTCTGAACTATAACTGCAGCTAGTGAATATGAATTTTAAATAATCTCTCAGAGACTAAGTTAAATAACTTCAATAACATAAGATTTCATTTGAAAGGCATCTTTAAAATTATTCCTTAATAATATTAATTCAATTATTGATTAAATGTAGCAATATTAATCAGTCTTTATCAGTCTATAAAAGTAAGCATTAATACTTCTGTTTGAAACTATTTCAATATACCAATTTATTTTAAAACTCACTTAGACAGCATACTATATTAATTAAAAACTTCAGGTTCATAGAAATCTTTCCAAATAAATTTTCTCAGTGAGTGTGTATACTTATATATCTTTATTAAATCATACAGGATCTTTAGCTATTCACTATATGTGTAAATAAAAAGGAATAACATTTTGACTTAATGTTAAGACTAATATTTATAATAATAAATCATGATTATGAACCAGTTTCTTCTGGAGATATGTGAGGTTGAAGGTATCATTAGCTATGAAAAGCACTACATTCTTCTATATTCCTTAATTAGACCTAACTAGTATATGTCCATAGCCTATTTACTATAGTACAAAAACCAGTAGGATTTTTGAACTGTTTGACCATATTTACATCATTTCTGTTTTGAAAAAAATGACCTCAATATTTTATGCATAGTCTAAAAGAAAAACATCAATAACTATGTTGTAAACAGAAAAATATATTTGGTGAAAAGAGGTATAATGTATGTGATTGTTAGAAATTAGGACTGATTATAATTTTTTAAATTGTGTCTGGTTAAAGGGAAGCCAAAGAATTAGCAGTATTAGTTGATTCCATTTCCTTTAAAAATAAAATAAGGATGATAAAGATGAATTATTTTGGGTATACTAGTATGTTAGTCTTTAACAACAGAACTCAATACTACAAATTATATAAAATATAAATCAGTTATCTGCTACAGTTCTATTTTACTCCTTTGGCAGAAGCCCTGTGGTATGCAACATAAGCGTGGTAGTTCTCTTTCTATACACTAGAGGGAGGTGTGACATAATTACTCTGGAAGGGTGTGGGCAGATTCATGTCTAGGAGGATGTTTCCTATCACTAGTCTCAGAAAGCTTGTGAGACTCTCCCCTTATTTGCACAAGAGAACAGATAATTAAGGCTAATCAATAAACCATATTACCCTTTCCTTGGAAATTTTTCATTCTCTTGTTTTTGCTTTCTCATAAACCTCATGTTTTATGACTTTAAGCATATTTTATGACTTTCCTTGAATTAATATGCAATGCAATAAAGCCATTGATTTGTTGTGTTAAAAATTAATGATTAATAAGTGAGTGTATAATCACTAATCTTTATGTAAGTAAACTGCGATTTTTAAAGCTTCAAAGCCTCACCTTTCAAGGTATATAAGTTGGGACAGAGGTACCAACATCAAAGAGATGTAAAGATCAGGTTTCACAGCACAGCATGGTTAAACACCCACTGAGCACAAAACAATCCAGTTTTCTACAAAGCTCTTGTTCCCTTGGTTAGCAAAGGTATAGGCATGGCAAACTACTTATTAGAGAAAATACAAAGCCATTTTAGGATTTAGAGGCCTGGCTGTTAAAAGCTCCTTCTTAAAAATTTCAACTGTTAAAAATAGTCTCTTAAGAGAATGGTGAATTTTGGATACAGATCTGACTGCAAATTCAGACTGTAGGTTTATATCATTGAATTCACTGGGAAATAAAAAAACTTTTTTTAAAAAACCTGAACGTTCAAGCAATTACCCCAACAATAATCATCAGAAATTTCTTGTAAGTCTGGATTTGATTTTCTTTGAATCTTGAATGATTCATGTTACAGACTTGTACTTTAGTCATTCACAATTTATAAATGGCAACTTAACTTTAGTATTTATGAATTTTGATCAATACTATAGCAATCAAAACACTCACCTTTTCTATTTCAATACTTCAATTTCTTTTTTCTTCTTAACTCTTTCCAAGAACTGCTGGATCACTAGCAAACCAGTCCTCACTGTGCATGTTTGTGATAATAGTCTGGGAAGAAAGAATCTCTGAGATTAGTCATTGAAGTTGGAGAAGAAAATGAATCAGGAGCCTCTTTCCCTCTCTTCTTTCTCTCTTTCCAGCCCCTCCCCCTAAACCTCCTGTGTGTGCTTGTGCATGTGTGGTCCTGGTGATGGTGGCATTATTTACAAAACAGGAGTCTTAACAGATCTCCCATTGATCTGCCTTCATGTTTATGACTCAGCTTCTATACATAAGAGTTTTGGCAAATGTGGTTATTAACACTGAATTTTGGTCTTAAGGAGATAAAATTCAAATTGCGTTATGGAACTTCAATAGCAAGCTTGAGGCTAACAAAACATCCAATCTACTGCCTGTCGGTGGGCGCGTGTCCGCTTTTCCTTGAATCTGGACTGAGAGGGAGTGCCTGGAAAAGGTAGGGCCCTAAATATTATTTAGCCAGATTTGGGTTAACAAGCTACAACGCTTGAATTGACAGCGAGCCTTTCTCCTTAAAGGAGAGACGCTTTTTTCTCAAGGGAGAGGCGAGTTCACTTTCACTGGGCTTCTACTAGTCTTCTGAAACACTTTCATAATCAAAGGACTTTCCTTGCATGGGTGCCTGGGGACAGCTGATTTTTCTCAGAGGATAAAGTTACATATTGATTGCTCGTGTTGTTTTGCAGCAGCGCTGGCAGAAGCGGGCGCGCGAGCGCCCTCACATTCACACACACTCACTGAAATACACATCATACCCCCCAGAAGCGTGCCCCCCCCCCCCACACACACACAGACACACCTCTGCACCTCATTCAGACGGGTCCACACACATATATCACTCCGCACCTCATTCAGACGGGTCCACACGCAGCCAGAGATCCACGCCTCCCTTGTTATGGGTGTGTCTGTGGTGCCAGTGTGTTCATGCGGGGTGTGTATGTGTGTGTGTGTGTGTGTGTGTGTGTGTGTGTGTGTGTGTGTGTGTGTGAGTGTGTGTGCAGAAACCCACCAGGAAGACCGCAGCTACCTTATTTTGCAAGCAAGCTGCGATCCGGGTTCCTGTATACATCCCGCTGCCTAACTTTTTCCCCCTGTGACTTCTCTCTTTTCCAGAGAAAGACAGTGAAGGACCTTCCGCAGTAGTCCAATACTTGGAGACTCGGCGGTGAGGCTGGGGCACCACCGCGACAGCGGAGCGCAGGGCTGGGCTAGCCCCGCCGGTCTCCCTTCTAGCTGATCTAATCAATGACTCCGAGGCGCTGGGGTTCCTGGCTCCGCCCCCGCCAGTCTCCTCTCTGCCTCTCATTGGGCGCGGGCCTAGGAGGCGGGGCTTTGCTCCTCGCGCGGATTGGCTGGCAGGGAATCAGTATCAATGTTTAAGCGGCGGCGTGAGGTGAATAGTCAGTCAGCAAGAGGCGCTGGGGAGAGAGCTGGGACTGCGAGCCGGTGGATGCGGCAGCGGCGGAGGGCGGCTGGGGAGACGTTACTCCAACTGTTGAATTCTCGTCTTTCCTCTCCTTTGATGCGTTGCCTTCGGAGATGGCTTTATTTGCTTTGAAATCCGCACATCTTTTGCAGGCTGTGAGCTGATCCTGACAGACACCAGATTGAAAGAGACCATCCGTGACAGAAAAGGAGAAAAAAAAAAAAACACCAACAAAAAACCTCCACAACGGACTGCACAATTAACTCTGCACACCGGGGCTGGACTTTGTGAATAGAGAACATTGGGAGGAAAATCCTGAACTATGATGTGGGGCTGAGCTGTGAACACTCACTGGAATCCTGATTTCCCCCAAAAGACTCTGAAAGATTTTGTGGTTCCTCACGCCTAAGCAAAAGGAAAGGCTTTTCCCCCCTAAATAAACAAATAAATACACCTAGCAAAACAGACGCCTTGTTTTTCCGAGCCTTGGACTCCTCCGACAGAGAGAGGTAGAGTAAAAGTGCTGCTGGATTCAGCTTCACCTTCCCTCTTCCCTCCCTCCCTTGCTCTCGCTTTTTCCTCTTTCTCCAAAACATGAATCTGGCTTTCCTTTCCATGGAGTGAGTCAGAGAAAGCCTCAGGAGGAAGCCGCAACTGATGTCTGTGCGGGGAAGACCAGGAGGCGAGAGTGAATACGATTCGTTCCGCTGCCTCTGACTCATCCGGCAGATCGGAACACCTGCATTTCTGGATGTGTCATTCCCGCATGTTCAGGCGCCTCGAGAACCTGAAATAATGTGCAGACAGACCTGTGTCTAATATCCCCTCGGACGTAGCTCCCTGGGGTGGGCACCCCTGGCTGGACCGGCGCGGCCGCAGCTCCTCGCCCTCTGCCCTCCCCGAGTCGCCCAGAGACTGAGAGCCAGACTGCAGAATGCATCACGCCAAACCTTGATGTATTTCTTTCATCCAGCTTATCCCTGCTATTAAAAATATTTTTTGAAGGGGGGAGGGAACCCGCACTTTATTCGCTTCAAATGTTCACCACTTTTATTCCTCGCCAAGCCTTTCCTTTCTAGATGACGAGGACTGGGAGACAGGGCCATTGGAAGGAGATGCTGAATAGAAAGAAAAGAGAGGCACTTGACAGTCCAGCCTTGTGAATGCAGAGACTGTTTCCCTTCTAGCGAGAGACAGGGAGAGTGTGTGTGCGCGAGGACTGGGAGGTGGCTCCGCCTGCCTTTCTGTTCCGCCTCCCCCACCCCCCTTGAATCTGCACATCCAACCATGAGTTGCCTGTTGATTTCCTTTCGCCTGAGAAGCAACGCAAACTGGAATTAAACTGCAGCGAGAGAAGTCCTTGCTCGCCGGGAGAGAATGGGATGGTAGCGGCGGCTACTGGCTTCTCGCAGAGAAATCAGAGTGCCTGTCGTCCGAACGGAGGCGCAGATACCTCGATACACCCCCCCCCCCCCCCGCTCCCCGCCCTCCCCGTAGACTTACACCGCAAACGCGGATCAGGCTGTGGCTTTCTTGACTTTGGGGGAGAGCCTTTTCGGAGGAAGAGAGGGAGGAGCTTGGCGGAGGGAGGAAACTACAAATCGGGACACTAGTTCTTTGCACTGCATTTCCTCCCCTCCCCTAGGCTGCTCGGAAAGGAGAGAAAAAATACGCTTGGCTGGGAGATGCAGTCCGCCGTCGCCGCCTCAGCCAGAAATGCAAGATTAGATCTCTAAATGCGGTAAAACACGGCCTGAAAACAGACCAGCCGGAGAAGCAAGCAGACATTTCACAGCGCTCCGGGAAAGCTTCAGAATATATCTGACTCTCTCTTCACTGCTCCCCATCCCCATTCATTTCATCACTGGAGGCGACCAGAAACAAGTAAGGATTTCACTTTCCGATCTGCCTGAAGACACACCTCCCCGCTCCCTCCCCCACCCGCTTTGAAGAGTATTCCGGAGGCTACTGGCGGGAGTGGATTTGCAGCGTCCCAGGGGGAGCGAGGAAAACCTACGCCTTCTAGGCTCGTTATCTTCTCTCCCAGACTAGATTTACATTTTATCCCCGCACCGTCGCTAAGTTTGAGTCGCCTCAAGTTCGGGCGGCAGAGACAAAGCCGCGGGCTTGCCCCAGCCGCGGGGAGCCGCCGCCTTGCTCCGTGCTTCTGCAGCATCGCTGCGCCTCTGCTTCTCGCCCAGTGCGGATGCTGTAGATCAACAGGTTCGGGAAGTTGAGCGGTACAAGGAGGGACCGCGGGGTCCTGCAGCCCGGGAGCAGAGGGAAGGAAGGACCCACAGACTTGTGGCTGGCTTCGCTCGCATGCTGCGCGGGGGCTCCAGGCTGACGCGCACCCATTCGCTCTCCCCTCCAGTCCGCTTGTTACTGCCTCCACCCCACCGGTCTGGGATGTACCTTTCCATCTGTTGCTGTTTTCTGCTATGGGCCCCTGCCCTGACGCTCAAAAACCTTAACTACTCCGTGCCGGAGGAGCAGGGGGCCGGCACGGTGATCGGCAACATCGGCAAAGATGCGCGACTGCAGCCGGGGATTCCGCCCGCAGAGCGCGGCGGCGGTGGGCGCAGCAAGTCCGGTAGCTACCGGGTCCTGGAGAACTCGGCGCCGCACCTGCTGGACGTGGACGCGGACAGCGGGCTCCTCTATACCAAGCAGCGCATCGACCGCGAGTCCCTCTGCCGCCACAACGCCAAGTGCCAGCTGTCCCTCGAGGTATTCGCCAACGACAAGGAGATCTGCATGATCAAGGTGGAGATCCAGGACATCAACGACAATGCGCCCTCCTTCCCTTCAGACCAGATTGAGATGGACATCTCGGAGAACGCGGCCCCCGGCACCCGCTTCCCCCTCACCAGTGCGCACGACCCCGACGCCGGCGAGAACGGGCTCCGCACCTACCTGCTCACCCGCGACGACCACGGCCTCTTCGCGCTGGACGTCAAGTCCCGTGGCGACGGCACCAAGTTCCCAGAGCTGGTTATCCAGAAGGCGCTGGACCGCGAGCAGCAGAACCACCACACACTCGTGCTGACCGCCCTGGATGGCGGTGAGCCGCCGCGCTCCGCCACTGTGCAGATCAACGTGAAGGTGATTGACTCCAACGACAATAGCCCAGTCTTCGAGGCGCCCTCCTACCTGGTGGAACTGCCCGAGAACTCCCCGATGGGCACCGTGGTCATAGATCTGAATGCCACCGACGCCGACGAAGGCCCCAATGGCGAAGTGCTCTACTCCTTTAGCAGCTATGTGCCCGACCGCGTGCGGGAGCTGTTCTCCATCGACCCCAAGACCGGCCTGATCCGCGTCAAAGGCAACCTGGACTATGAGGAGAACGGAATGCTGGAGATCGACGTGCAGGCTCGAGACCTGGGTCCCAACCCCATTCCCGCCCACTGCAAGGTCACTGTCAAGCTCATCGACCGCAACGACAACGCGCCGTCAATCGGTTTCGTCTCCGTGCGCCAGGGGGCGCTGAGCGAGGCCGCCCCGCCAGGCACAGTCATCGCCCTAGTGCGGGTCACTGACCGCGACTCCGGCAAGAACGGGCAGCTGCAGTGCAGGGTGCTGGGCGGAGGTGGGGCGGCCGGCGGCCTGGGCGCGTCCGGAGGATCGGTGCCCTTCAAGCTGGAGGAGAACTACGATAACTTCTATACGGTCGTGACTGACCGCCCGCTGGACCGGGAGACGCAGGACGAGTACAACGTGACAATCGTGGCGCGGGACGGGGGCTCCCCTCCACTCAATTCCACCAAGTCGTTCGCTGTCAAGATTCTGGATGAGAATGACAACCCACCTCGTTTCACCAAGGGGCTCTACGTGCTGCAGGTTCATGAGAACAACATCCCAGGAGAGTACCTGGGCTCCGTGCTCGCCCAGGACCCCGACCTGGGCCAAAACGGCACAGTGTCCTACTCCATCCTGCCCTCGCACATCGGCGACGTGTCCATCTACACCTATGTGTCTGTGAACCCCACCAACGGGGCCATCTACGCCCTGCGCTCCTTTAACTACGAGCAGACCAAAGCTTTTGAGTTTAAGGTGCTTGCTAAGGACTCAGGGGCGCCCGCGCACCTGGAGAGTAATGCCACTGTGAGGGTGACCGTGCTAGACGTGAATGACAACGCGCCCGTGATCGTGCTGCCCACCTTGCAGAACGACACCGCTGAGCTGCAGGTGCCGCGCAACGCCGGCCTGGGCTACCTGGTGAGCACCGTGCGCGCCCTTGACAGCGACTTCGGCGAGAGCGGGCGCCTCACCTACGAGATCGTAGACGGTAACGATGACCACCTGTTTGAAATAGATCCGTCCAGCGGCGAGATCCGCACGCTGCACCCCTTCTGGGAGGACGTGACCCCCGTAGTGGAGCTCGTCGTGAAGGTGACCGACCACGGCAAGCCCACCCTGTCCGCGGTGGCCAAGCTCATCATCCGCTCGGTGAGCGGCTCCTTGCCCGAGGGGGTTCCCCGGGTGAATGGGGAGCAGCATCATTGGGACATGTCACTGCCGCTCATCGTGACTCTGAGCACTATCTCTATCATCCTTCTAGCGGCCATGATCACCATCGCTGTCAAGTGCAAGCGAGAGAACAAGGAGATCCGCACTTACAACTGCCGCATCGCGGAGTACACCCACCCGCAGCTGGGCGGGGGCAAGGGCAAGAAGAAGAAGATCAACAAAAACGATATCATGCTGGTGCAGAGCGAGGTGGAGGAGAGGAATGCCATGAACGTCATGAACGTGGTGAGCAGCCCCTCCCTGGCCACCTCCCCCATGTACTTCGACTACCAGACCCGCCTGCCCCTCAGCTCGCCCCGGTCGGAGGTGATGTATCTCAAACCAGCCTCCAACAACCTGACTGTTCCTCAGGGGCACGCGGGCTGCCACACCAGCTTCACCGGACAAGGGACTAATGCGAGCGAGACCCCAGCCACTCGGATGTCCATAATTCAGGTAGGAGACTTTTAGCATCACTGGGACTTCACTTTATTGCTGGTTTGGGAGCTGTCCTGGAACCTTTCTCACAGGACAAACCATTGCCAGCAGCAGTGAGAGGGGGTTTCTTTTTTTAAATGAAAATGGTTTACACTTCTGCCACTGCCTGTGTACAACATTATATATTCATATTCTCTCCCATGTACATGGTCTAAAATCTACAAGATGTAAATGTCTTACTTTCATTGCATTTTAAAAGTTTATTTTTGTAGTTTTAAAATGTTAGCAGGGTTAAGTATTCATAGTTTATTTTACTTGATTTTTGTTTGATGCTCTACATTTTTTCTGTAAGAAAGGATTTCCAGAATAGAAAAAACAAAACACAAAAACATTGTTTTACCTAATTCACTTTAAAAGTGAATTTAAGTCCATTAAAACATATGATGCCAAGTGAGAGAAATGTGTACCCAAATATTAAGGAGTTAACTATCAGCCAGAATTCCAGAGCCTGAATCAATTTGAGCCAGTTTTCACTGTCACCCCCAAAGTCAGCTTTATATTTAAAAAGCATTTTAAAGGACATTAACTTTATCTACTCTTTAACTAAAACTGCAGCACAATGCATTAAGTTGCTTAAGCTTCGGAAATGTGACATATACTCTTAAGATCTTTCAAAAGTTTGTATAAATGTAGACTCTGGATAATGATGAGTAACTATCTATGAAAAGTTTAAATTTATTCTGTCCTGTGGTTTTCCTGATCTGTGTGTGTGTGTGTGTGTGTGTGTGTGATTGATGAATGTAGAAAGTTCACAATAAGGTCATGGACTGCTTTGGGGCTCTTGAAAACAGGAAGCAAAGTTGCACTAAAGGCACTTGCCATAAAGAATTCCAGGATGCATTTAAGTTTGCATACTGTGTATTTTCTGTATATCTGAGTGATATTTATTATGTATTAGATAGTATCGTTAGAAGGTTTTGATATATGAAAAAATGACCCAGCATGGACATAGATTTTAACAGCAGGTGACTGTATTGTGTCTAGTCATTGCTTAGTTTCTTTTATCCACTATTGAGTTGTATCACAGGAAAACTTAATCCTCCCCTGTTATGAATGCGAGTTACTACAAATTATTCTGGATGAGCAGTACTTGAAAAATTCAAAACTGAGTTTCACTATAAGTGACACTTTGGGAGGAAGATTAGTTTGGGGTAAATGAATATAATTTTTTCATTATTTTATGCTTTCAAAACAAACACCTTTAAATGACACTTGATTAAGTAATGTTTTTATTATTAAAATAGGGTTTTAAAATTTCATAACCTTATATTTTCTGAGACAAGTGTAACAAATGCTAAAACGTAGCAAAATTTATTTTCTTATAATAGTATAATGCCCTTGTAAAAGAGACTCTTGTACTTGATGCCACTGAATATACCAAAGTATTAATTGTACTAATATTAAATTCCACTTTTTAGTGTTTACTGATACCAGTAATCATGGTTTTTTGAGGTTTATATAACACTGAACAAGAAACCTATCCCTTAAAAAATCATGGTTTCTGTGAAAGTCTTTCTGTGATTGTCTAAAACTGGTATTTATGATAATCTTTTAAAATAGAGATGTTAAAATATATATTGATAAATCTTTTACAGTCATTTCACAAATATGTGTTATATACTCTTATATTTTTACCATTGACATTACAACGGTATCACAGAGGGTTAATGCTGGATCTTCCCCTTCAAGCTCTATCAGTTGAATTTTTATTTAGGTTCCATGTAAAATGAATTTGGTCTATTAGTGAGGAACAATCTTGGATGGAAGCATCCAGGAGATTTTGAGGGTTGAGGTGGCCACATTGTATTTATATCATAGTGTTCTTGAAGCTGGTCATTGCTTGATGGCTGGCTGGCTGGTGGTGGTGGTGATGATGATGATGATTCTTCTCATTAGCAGTAAAACTTGAGGAAAAGCAAATCACATGCACACAGGAAGAGAAGGAGAGATCTTTTAAACAGAAAACAGAAGGACAAACTTCCTTGCCTTTTCTTCTTTTCTTGAATCTTAATCCACACCATAAAGAAACAGAAAAAGTGTTTTAAATTCTTGAATTCCCCCCCACCCCCCAAATGGCTCAATTTCCCATATTGCTTTTCCCCTGGAAATCTGGAAATATCCTCAATATAAATTGTTAAAACAGGCTTTTTTTTTTTTTAATTGAATTTTTGCAATCCTATAAGGGATGCTCTGTAAATTCCTACTAAGTTAATTTCCTTTTAAATGTATCAGGTTTTTCTCAATATCTACACTGGAGAACAGAGTAAATTGACTATAGTTACTTACTTTTTTCTTTATTTTTTAAACTAGCTTGCTACAAATACTCTGGGTTTAAGTGATGCGTTTAAATTAAAGTGTTCAGGTATCCCATGCTCTTGTTTCAAGGGCATTTATTAGTGGGTGTATTTAACACAGCCTGCTGAGGAAGCACACTATTAATCTCATGTGTATTTCTGAAGGATGAATTTTAATCCATCAGAGGACACTTGGACTAGTAGCTACTAGACCTGGTTTATCTTATTTTCCAGCATATAGAAGGTGTATGGTGTATTTCTATTGATGGAATGAAAAGAGTTTCATAATTGTTTGAGGTGCATCGGTAGAGAGTGGTGACATAAAACTTAGAAACTTAAGGATTTATAAGACTCATGTTACAGCTCAAATTAAGATTTATTTTAGTATCAAAAGATTTTATGTGAGGCCTAGGGCTTAATTTTAAGATTAAGATTTGTAGGTTCTTGGGTATAAGGGTATTTTTATTGAATATGAATGCAGTACAATTATGTAAACTAATGAAGAAAGAGGGTTTGGTGAGAAAAGATTTTATTTCGGGTTTTTAAGAGATTTTATTTCAAGTATCTCAGCTGAAGTAAAGTAGTCTCTGAAGTGTTTAACCAATAAACTAGTGATTAAAATATCCTCAGTAGCATGACTCATAATAAAAGATTGTTAAAATGAAATATTTTATTCATTTTAAAGCTATACAATTTATTTTGAAAAATAGGAACATAGATTTTGTGGTAGGTAAGGCAAACAGATTATTATACAAATTTATAAAAGCACTTTTCATAGAAACAATTTCCATATGAATTATATCATGTATTAATATTAGAATCTAAAATCAAATAGAGATCATCACTAATTGTCACAACTAACCGCTTATTGTGACTTATAAAATTATTTAAGACTCAGAGAAACTTCTCAACAGGTGTTTTCAAAGAAGACTTCACTGAGAAGAGGAAGAAGACTGGGGAGTTCTTACTAGTGGAAGTATTTCCAGTATTTGTTTAAACATCTGTGTTTTCATATTTTTTGGTAGCACTACTACAAGTCATCTTAGTATGCTTTCAGAGAAGAAAATGTATAGAGCCAGCAGAATAATATCTACTTAAGTAAAATTTTAAAAGGAATATATTCTTACACAGTTTTTTACAGTTCAGTTTTAAAGGTGTTCACATTAAGGTTGATTTTAGATTTTTTTATGTTAAAAACATGATAAGTCTATAAAAATGAAATTGAGACATAGATGACTAAAGTATTATAGTATGGACAATAAATGCAGTGTGTTAGAATGAAAAGGTAAAAAGAAAAATTGTATCCTTACTAGGGATATTATTAATTGTATACTTCTATTCCCACTTCTTTATCCTCTAAGAGATTCTTGACAACAGGAACCCAGCTGATTTCCCTAGATCATGATCTTCAAAACTTTACACTCTAGTGTGTTAGCAATTTCACTAACAAACACAAAGTGTGTGAATATTTTTTTCTTCACTTATAATTTTGAAGATATTTTCCTGCAATGTTATTCTAATTTGGCACAGTTTAATTAGTTACATGCAATCATTTCCATAAACTTCATATACATCTTTATTTTTAGGGGTAATAGTTGGTTGAGTGTAAAGGGAATGTTTCTTTCTTACTACATGCCTCCAGGACTGTCTTGTACATGTGTCTTTAATTTTTTTAAAGGTAGGATTAATTCTTGCTTTAAATTAACATGCGTACATAATCATAACACCTTTTTCTGTTTTATTGTATATTAAAAGTAGTATAAAGTGCAAATAAACTTAATTAAAAAGATAATAAGCCATTAAGGTGTTTTTGACTTTATTTACAGAAGAATTTAAAATGCAAAATATTATCATCATTCTTAATATAGTTTTACTTTTACTCTTAGTTTTGTGTGTGCCCATAAAAATCTGAACTCCAATATAAATCAGTGTGCATTTTTCAATTTTACCATAAATGAATGCACAATATGAACTAGAACCTTGAGAATCTTATTTTAATATTAGTTGATATAAATACTCATAAGTTAATAACACCTTCATCCATTAGCTTTTAGTTTTCAATAAAATTTTCATAATGCTAGTTAGGCAATACTTGTTCTTACACTGAGATGATAATCCATCAGTCTTTCATAAATGTAAAAGCAAGATAATTTTACATTTTAGTTGGGTTCTATGAGTTAATTCTATAATTTTACTTGAGTTCTATGAGTGATTTTTATAATTGCATTTAATACTAGTATATATATAAGTCTACACAGAGGATTTTAGTATCTTTATGTTATTTAAGGCTGTGTGCAATCATGAAAAGTATCAGACCATGGAAAAGTATGCCCTACAATTTCTCTCTCAGCTACTTCAACATGTTTTTTAGTTAAGAAGAAAATTATATGTTTTAAACATTTTTCTATTGCCTGTGACTACATTGTTCAAATCACACACACAAAAAACTGCAATGCCATATTTTCCAGAAACTTTTCTCTATAAAGTTTATGTCATAATATACATTATTTCTTTTTTTAGAATGCATAGATAGAGGCTTATATATGATATTAAAATAAATTAATTATGAAAATAATTCCAAATATCATCTCTATTAGATTACTAAGAAATATACAAATTTTAAGAGAAAAATTCTTAAAAATCTCCAGATAAATATTAAATTCTAGTTAAAAATACAATATTTATAGTTTATCATGTTTCGTTGCCACAGTCAGGTTTCAATTTTCTTTTACTGTTAGTTCTGCTTATGCAATATTATGCAATACAAATATATCTATAAAATAAAAGGTGTAAATTAAGAAACTATTTTGTGTTTTTAAAATTAATGAAGGCTTACATGCATTTAGTACAGCGAAGGTTGGCTCTGCCTATAATTATGGAAATGTGAACAATAAAACTTCTTGGCAAAATTCAAATATAAATACATATAAACATGGCTTTATATTTTCAGTATAATGTATGCAAATACATAAGCACAGACATTAGCCCATTTTAATACTTTATCAGTTCAAAGTCAGTTCTCTTTTTAATGAGGAGCGCAAACCTTAGTTTTCCTTTGAAAATATGTTAAAACTTGTTGATTTTACTGTTTTGAATCTTCAAACAGTTTGAAGTTCCTTAGAATAGAGTAGTCATTCTAGAGAAGAGAAGTTAAGGAACAACTAGCATTCAGTGGACCTTGTGCAAATTAAGAGAAAAAAAACAACACCTTGCAAGTTTCTGATTCTTCTGGAGGATGGTAGGATGGTTGGAAGCACTGTGAGAAGGTATGTAGTGAGTCTGATGATGAAATAAGAGGAGGAAGATGCAACTACTGGAACTGGGCTCACGCCAGTTCGGAAGTAAAACTTAAATCCCTATGCTGAGTGGTACTGCAATACACTCAATAGTGAGTAAATTCTTACAAATGCACCTGCTAATTATGATATTAGTCATTGCTTCAGAATGTATTCCACTCAGTGATACTTCTGTTTAATAAATCCCACAGGGCATTATCTTAAAGTCATATTTTAGTAAAGCCATTAGGGAAGGATTTATTTTTTTGTATTGAATTCCTTCAACCAATGACTATATATTTGTTAGAGAATAGCATAAAGTTCATTTTGCTTATCAATTTAAGACAGTGTGATTTTAGCACCTACCTACAAAATGCTTTTGAAGTTCATCAGACCTACACTAATCTATTGTCAACCTATTTTAGTAAAAGAGACATTGACAAGCTTTTCTTTCCATGGCCACATAGTATTTTACAGTTAGTCATAGCTTTCACCACCAGCTTTGACAGTGATATATTACTATCCTTTGGTCTTCTGAAATACATTATCCATAATAAAGAAGTCCTTAATGATATCAAACTTTCTTGCTGTGACTAAGCAGAAGCTTGCTAGAGGCTCCTTGCCACTGTACAAGTCTAAGATCAATATTTGTAAGGTAAAGAAAAACAAAAAACAAAACAGATGCAAATTGTGGCTGTGTAGGTGGTATCTATCACTTGTATGCACCAGGGTTTCCCAATGATAGATTCCAAATTGGTTTCAGACAGTTTTTGAGAGACTCTATTGATATACATGTGACACACTTCCATATGTATGTCCTGGTCCTACTGACATTTTGATTACTGGTATTTGTAGGCCTTGCCCTGGATCTATTCCAGGCAGTTTTATTGTAGTGAAATGGCTCATACAGTTCATTGAGCATCTAGCATAACTGTGCTGAACATGACTGGCACATTTGCATACATTTATTCAAAAAATAAGGTAGTCAAACAGCATAATTATGGGAAAGTGAATCATAACAATAAAGGACAATTTAAGTTAACAAGCTTTGTGATCAAAGGATAAATACAGGTTGGATAAATGAGACTTTTTAGATGTAACTAATTTACATAAATAGACTTTGGTCTGATTAGAGAAATGGAATATATTAAAATAATTTAATAGTATTAGAAATGCATTTTACAGCAATCATTTTGAAATATTTAAAGAACTGTATTATTTTATTTATGTTTCTATTTAATAATATAGTCATGGACCATATTTACGTTGGATGAAAAATAAGCAAGGTAAAGATAAATGTAACACTGTAAGCTTCATTCTGGAATATACCCTGTCTGAGCAATATTTACTATTTTTTAAACTTGTAATGTTTTTGAATGATTTTTAATTGGTGGAACACATTAAAGGGACCACTTGAAGGACAATTTCTTGTTTAACTCTCTTTATCAGCTAACAACAGCCTTTATGGAATTTGAAAATGAGAGCATTAAAACTCTATTTCAAGTTTTCAAAGCTCACATTTATATTGTTTAATAAATATATACTACTATTAAGAGACACTGGATACATGTTTTTAAATTATATTAACACATAATATAGATAATGACTTTACATGCAGAAAGGTTCTAATACTCTTCTAATAGCATATATACATGTACATGTACATGTACATAAACATATACCATATACATATATTTCCTTAATCCTTAGCCAAGAATATATTTATTGATTTTTAGAGAGAGAGGAAGATAGGGAGAAACATCTACCGGTTGCCTCCCACACATGTCCTGACTAGGGACTGAACCCACAAACTAGGTATGTGCCCTGACCAGAATAACAAATTTAATTTACAATGTGACTAAATAATTTATTTTCAACAACTTGGTGCTTTAGATATATTTTCTTAAGCTTTTTTAGTGATGCATTTTTTAAAATGTAATTTAAGCATACGAGTAAGTCACCATTTAGCATACTTCTTTACAATATTTCTATCTGACTCCACTAATAACTAATTATATTTTTACCTATAATTTTTGTGTCCTCCAATTCAATAAAACTCAAATGGAAATAGAGCTATAAATCCTGAATTCCAAAAGTTTAATTTTATAAAGCAGAAATGCAACAGGTATTTTATTATAGGTAGAAATGGTTGGGTTCCAAATATCTTTTCTTATTTTTATAACCTAGGTTTAGACTATAAATGAATTAGATAAAGTCTGAAATTTTTATTTATTTGCACTATGTACACATACATCAGTTCTGAATCCTAAAACTACAGATATACTATTTATTTTCAATTCACAGACCCCAATATAAATACCTTTGCTGAAAGCTGTTCATGTTATTTTGTTAAACTGTTTATTTTGCACACAGAATATTATTATATCAGAATACACTGTTATTACTTTATTACTGAATATTTGATAATTTCTTTTTACAATGTCACCATAGCAATTGCACATGCAGAACAGATATTTATAAAAATAATTCATCTATGATTTCCGTGAAGGGTTATTTAAGTACAGTGTAAAGTGGCTGCTATATGCTTTTACCAAAATCCTCATTTCAGTAGATGAGATGACAATAAGAAATTAGACTGTTTGAGAAATAATATGCTTAAAATATCAGTAAAATTTGTTAAGAAACATATTATTTAATATTTGGAGTAAAAGGAATTAACTTCAAAAGGGATTATTTTCAAGCTCAAAGTTGATAATTGCTTAATGACACATCTTTATATAGTGTCGTAACTTTCTGAGCAACATTAAAAATAATTTATTTTTACTTTATAGGTTTGTCAGCAAAAAAACAAATAAAAAACAAACAAGCAAACAAAAAGCCCACAAAAAACAACCCAAGATTGATATTGTCTAAATATTGGTGAATTATAATCAGTCTCTTCTTGGGGTATAAATATCTTGCTTCTTATTTTGTTTTTTCAATTTTGCATCTATTTTTAAGCAATTTATTTCAAATCAACTTATTGCATTAAAAATGTGAATAAGAGAAGTTGTATGCCATGCAAAATAAAGAGAATCATCAAGGCATAAAACCTGATTGCTTTATTATTATTTTAATCTTTACCTCACTTTGTGTTACATTAATAAAATGTGGGTTTTTTTCCCTTTTTGTTTTAAACCAGTGTCTAATCTCTTATCTTAAACTTGGTTGATTAAATCAGAATTTCCTGATTTAAAAAAAATGATGATACATATTAACTCTTCCTTGGCATGGTTTTATAATTGTACAAAACCAATGAAAATCTGTTGTTGTTAATGCATGAGCCTAATTGTATTAAGATAGAGGGTTACTGAGAGCATACGTCATTTTAATGCAACACACAAATTTAAAAAAGAAAGTCTGTAACCTTGCAGGTTTAGTATTGGTAGATGCCAATACTAAGTTTAACTGATAATTACTTATTTTCAGTAATTATCAGTTAAACTTCCGAGTCCTGACCTTCTAGGAAAGCTACTATTTATCCCTAAGTGAAAATAAGGCAGAAAATAAGTGAACTATCCTATTAAGCAAATCATACTCACAGGAATTTTAAGGGTTATTGGCAAAAGCCTATTCTACAGTGAACCCCTGATATAAGATATAAGCCCCAATACCAACAAATGAAACAGTATGCCTAATTGGAGAGAAAATAAAAGACAAGGAATACATTTAAGGAAACTTCTTTTTGTTGTTGAGCAATAGATGTTCCATGATTTTTTCATAATCAAGACAATTACACAGTAATTTAGGTTAGAATTTATGCCCAATTTCCCACCTCAAAACCCAATTTGTTACTACCTGTGGCTATTTCTATTTAAAAAAAAGAAAAGAAACATAATTACTATGAGTCTCAGCAGTCTTACAGTAAATTTTTGCAATTACAATACCTCCCTTGGGCAGATGTGTGAAAGTGGCAGATTAATTCCTGCCAGGATCTTTCTGTTCCTCATGCATTTTTGGATTTGGTGTCAACTGCTTATTAGAGTAGCTCTGTTTGCTGTGGTTAAAAGTTATGTCAGTGTTTCTATAGTATAACTCTAGAAATAAAGATCCACATGTCAACTATTAAAATTTGCCTTAGGTGAAAAGTTGACAATGTAAAATCTTAGCAAAGAATTAGATAATATGTTCCATTATGTTCCTCTGTTGCCTGGATAAGTTTGAAGTAAATGGTAGTAGGACTGTTAAGGAGTGTTAAAAAAGAAGGATTTAGACTAGTAGGTAAAAAGAAAAGTGCAGTTCTTTGAAATATGAAGTAAGATTTAATCAGCAGAAATCAATGAAACTATTTTCATTCTATGCTTGATCCTAAAGCTATTTAATGCATAAAAATTTTAAAAAGCCCTAATGACTATATTGAGACTGGATAATAGGTGATTTAACATGCTACCAATTTCCATTTATTCCTTCTTTGGACTGTGGTGTATGATCTCTGTTCTTAATAAAGATCTAATTGATCTATACACAAATAATGTGTGTTATTCAGGCTGAAGAATTTTAAACCTCTGAGCCAGTGTTATAACCAGTGGTGAAGATAATTTGTCACAAAGCAGTTTAGACAGCAGAACACTTGAGGACAGAGGTCACATTCTCTTGTTTGCTTTTGTAGTTGAGAGAACTTAGCATGGTTTCTCATACATAGTAGGCACTTAAAAATTAGAATTCTTTATAATTTCCTATCACCAGTAATTAAATATGAGCCAGAACTTAAAATTCAAACCTAAAAATTACTAAGGCCAAAGTCTGAAATATTATTTACATTAAAATGCTGAAATAATTACATGCTGAAAAATAATTTATTTGAAGATGACTTATTTTGATAATTATTAATTATAGTTTTTACCTTTCAAATAACTACAATAAAAGTTCCTATAGAATTCTATTGGTCATATTAAAAGTTCATGCATAAAACTTGATCAAGGTTCATAATTATGAGCATCAACTTTCACATGATTTGTGTTTTATATATATATACAGATATATATGTGTATATGTATATATACATAAATGTATATAGAATATTTCAAGAGAAAATAGTATTGGTAAGGACATACTTTTTATATTTTGTTCTGTTTCTTAGTGTGGTTTATAAAGTATTGAAACTATGTAGTTCGGATGTTATGACTATTTGTTAAGGCTTTAAGACCACTAAGCTCCAGTAAATTATTAAGCAATCAATGTGATCCTTTTTATACATTTAAGTTTAAGATTCTTATTCTTATGAAGACTTTCCATAATATTAATGCTTATTTTTATATGACTTTTAAAGAAATGAAATTATATATATGCCATAAATAGTTATCTTGGGATTACATTTTTTTATATTTATTGATATGTGATTTTATTATATTCACTTTGGTACTAAGTGGTTATTAGATTTGCCATCTGATAATGGGAAAAGAAAATCACCATGAATAATTATCACATGTGTATAATAATAATGCAACTTACAAAATTCTATTCAAATTTTCTGGATCTATGTTGTATAGGTGGTAGGAAATTGTCAGGCACCTATTGCGGAAACATGCGCTAAGCACTCTAATCAACAATATATTGCCTGTCTGAAATTTACACCTTTCTCTGAATGTGTTTTTTCTTAAATGATCATACATGCTTACTTTTAGAACAGCGATTTTAAACCCTTTTCATTTTATGGCACATGTTAAGTAATTACTAAAATTTTGCAGCAAACCAAAAAATATATATCTTTTGCTGATCTGACAAAAATAGATATAATTTTGATTGTTTTAAAAAATAATATTAGTAATTACCTACCCTTTTTGCTCCAAAGTGACTTTTAAAAGATTCAGGTACCTATAACTTGTATATAAGGATTTTTGGTACCAAGAATTAACCTATTATTCCACATGACCACTAACATGCAATTCTATTGTCTGACCTACACTGGTATATTTATGGTTCAAGATAGGGCATTCACACCCAACAGCTATTGTTGTGTTGGCTTTTGTCATTTTATCTGACAATCTAAGGAAAAAAGCATCTGTGCTCCTGACTAAATCGTCAGGTATTGCATGTTTTAAAATGCTTGTGGCACACCAGTTGAAAATCGCTGTTTTCAATACAGCTTAGAAATGTACTGGAAATGTGATTTTCAAACAATGTTGCTAAAGATGTTAATGTTTTGCAAATATACCAATTTTTATGCATTTTTGTTAGTCTTCCCACAAAACTATATAACCTAAAACATGTATCATTTTTTAAAAACTTCAAAAAGTTGTTTAAATATTTAAAAAGCATCACAAAACACATAATTAGAGTGAAGCAAAAACAAAGCAGTATTTGTCTTATACTGACTTGTTCTAATTCTTTCTTCTTATCCTTACCATTTAGTCTCTTCTGTGATATCCATTCAGAAAATATATATTTTTACAGAGATACCTTAAGAACCTTGTATATTTATATCTAATGTAAATTTATTTAAAAAAATAGATATCTATGTTGATGAGACCATGGTGGTGTTTACCACCAGATTAATATTTAACTTGATGTACATTTGAATCTGATAATCATATATTGATATGTCACAGTGGAGCTATTTAGGATTAGATTAGATTTGAGATGATTTGGTTTGAATAATATTATGTTTAGCATTATTTAAATGCATTTAGTAGACAAGAAACATTTTTATTAGTTAAAATAAAGACTTCTTGGATTTCCTTTAATCCAAACTTCAGTATATATTTTAATAGGTAAAATGTTTATTTTCTTTTATATAAAAGCATTAAAATGAACCTCTGCAGATGATGCTCTCTTCTTATTCTTTAGGCAAGAGTGTGCACTATTGAGATATAGTAGAGATTGTCCCCCATCTGCCACTCCTTAGACTGTTTAATTTTATGTTTTTATCTATTGATAAACCTTCTTTATATGTTTATGCCTATGCATATCAGAGAAATAAACTAACATATCATTTTATAGCATAAGGAAAAGAAATTTATAAATGTAACCAACAAATTCCTTAAAATTATTTTCATTTGAAACTTCCCATTGATCCTCAGTGAACTTGAGCTTTATTTTTTCTCATTATTTTACTGGAGAAATCAAATCTCCAAGGACACATCTGTTATTTAATGATATTACAGTTTGCATTTTTTTGTTTGTTTGTGTGTTTTTTGTTTTTTTTTTGGTGGAAATGTGCTATGGTGATGGAAAGACACTGGGGGTGGGAGAAGGACAGGAGCTCTGATTCAATATCCCCAGGTAACATGATATAAATAATTGGAAAATGGAAATACCATTTCAGTTGGTTAATTGTAATAAACCTATTATCTTGTTAGAGCATTAAGGTAGAATCAACATGTTGGGAAACATAAAAGGAGAAATGAAAGCATTTAAAATTCAATCATTAGATTTCATTGCACCCATCTGCTCCCAGGAAATATAATTGGAAATTTGATTCATTGACCTTTAGCTGCCAGTTTGGACCACAGTTTCAAACTCTATGTTTTCAAGTTGGATGTTTGAAGTTAATCTGATAAGAGTCACATTCAGTACACTCTCAACGCAATTACCTTTTGAATGAAAAAAAACAAAAACAAAAAACAAGTCAGGTTTAATGGGCTGGTGTATATTTGACAAAGAGTCAGCATAGTTATTTAATCCTACATCTGGTTAAGGTAACTAATGTTCAACTGCATTAAGATTTCGATTAACTAGAAAGCCTGCTGAACTTTTTACTGTGATTTTATGCACAACTCCTGTTTCACATTAATTATTATCTGGGTTTGTATTACTCTACATTTATACTTACAACATCCAATTACACTAAAATTACATACCATGATGTAAATAAAGCACTATTTGATATTTCAGGTGGTTATCCCAAGTTTCAAAAATTTTGGCATCCTTCGGTGTGATACCACAGAACCTACCTAAAATGTTTTTTATATCTTCATTCAGAAAGATGATGTATGATAAAATTATACACCTAACACAAGAAGTAGATTATGCAAATTGACATGATTTCTTATCAGCATTTGTATATTGCTCTGCTCACTGAATGAAGTTCATGTAACTTGGAAATGAGTCATGATGAGACAGGTGTTTCTTCATCTATGAGATCAAATTTCTGCAATATTGATGTAGGGATGAGCCAGATGTACACAGCTTAACCTTACAATCCTATTTCATAGCTTTTCCAAATACTTGGAAACTTGTTAAGTATGAAGCTGATTATTTTGGCAGCATACCTTCATTAATAGGATTCAGAGCTTCCTTATTTATAAGCCAGTGCTGTTAATCTAATGTAGTATATAAAATCAACAGGGAAACTGCAAAAAGTAGAATCCATCTAGGCCTAAATGACTGGGAATTTTTTGAAGCTTTTAAATGTGGTTTTATTGAATTTATAATATAAAAAATACAAAGCACAGGTGAATGATATACACGTTTGGATGTTATACTACTGCCATTTTGCTATGAAGTAATTATTTCTCAAATTCTATCATAATCTTGATATAAGCCACATAAGACCATGTATCTGCCCTTTACAGAGATATTCCTTTCAGTATCATCTCAATTGCAAGGCTTACTGTCTTTTGGCATGTAAAATTATTTTAAATTCACCCATCTCTTTTTTTAATGAATAGAGATAATACAGAATAATGTAATAATGTGTCATGATTTTCATTTTGCTTATTTATTGGTTCTGCAATAATAGATGGAGAGCTTATTGTTATGCTTTCAGCATGATCTATTTATATGCTGGGCTACCAGGTGCACCATTTCATATTTGTGATGTTCTGTCCTCTCAAGGAAAAGGGTATCAGGATCCTTAAATCAAATTAGACTTACGGAAGAGTTTAATACTTTGTCATTTTTATGTTAAGTGTGTAGCTTTTAGAAACTACCAGACTCAGCTTGAATAAACTCATGCTCCTTCACAGAGAAGAAAAACCTATTTTCAAACTATGTATGACAGCCCGATTTCCTGTTTTGAAAAGAAGGAGGGATAAAGCAGGCTATCAGCTAAGAGAACCATTCTTCTGCCTTTCATTTCTTTTGGAAGATAATTTTCTACTTTTCATTTAATATTTTTAAATTTATTTTTAATTTTTTTTTATTTGAAGTATTACAAATAGTAGTACATATGTCTCCTTTTTTCCCTCCCATTGACCTCCCCGCGGCCTCCCCTACCCTCCAGTACATGCCTTCACCTGCCCGCCCCCACCCCCCAGTGTCTTGTATCCATTGGTTGTGCTTATATGCATGCGTACAAGTCCTTTGGTTGATCTCTTACAGCCCCCCTCGCCCAACCTCCCCTGTCTTCCCAATGTAGTTTGACAGTCTGTTCAATGCTTCTTTGCCTCTGTATCTATTTTCCCCTGCAGACTAGAAATAAACATATAATAACAAAAAAAAATGTTTGAGTCCCAATTTCAATGTCTAACAGTTCTGAGTCCCCGTTTCAATGTCTAACAGTTCCTTATGTGTACATGTCAGCAGTGATATCTGGATGGTGGGCACATGGTGGCAATGCAGGTCCGACCCTCTCTGGTTTGGTCCTAGGCAAGCTGCTGCGGAGCACAGCTGCTGACTGCTCGCGTGGCAAGGCGTTGTCAGCGTCTTCCATCTCTGAACTGTTTTTCCTCTTGTCTTCGTGGTTGGAGCAGACCTGTCAATTCCTCTCTGTTGCAGGAATCCACATGGTCTTGGAGTTGTTTTCTGAAAATATACAAACCTATTCTTGACCAAAAGTTAATAAAGGAATCCTTTCTATATAATTGATTTGGGATCCTTTTTATTTTTGCCCAAACGATTTTCCTTTGTCTTATTTAGACACCATGCGTGTTTTTCATGGGTGTCTTGCTGTTAGCATTACAAATGAAAATTAATTTTGTAAAGTAAAAATTTTCTAGATGTAATTTACTTATAGGATATTTTTCCTTACATGATATTACCCTACTATCCCCCCCCTTTTTTTGATTAATGGAGGTTTTTATAAATTTTATAATGCAGTATTGATAACTTTAAATTTTAATTTTTTTTGCCCAAAAATATGACCACTTTAGGTTATGAATACAAAAAGGTATCTAGTTCTACATTAAAGAGACATAATATTTTTAATAACAATATAGATAGATGATCTATAAAGAGGAGTTCTTCAAGAACAATTGAAATGTAAATATATGAGATTTTTAAACTCTGAATTTTTTTTTTCGTGTGTGTGTGTGTGTGTGTGTGTGTGTGTGTGTGTGTGTGTGTGTTCTAGGACAGATAATCCAAAGAGGAAGTTACTCTCCTGAGACTGTGCCTCTAGACCTATATAGTTGAGATTCAGGCACTACCAGTCTAGTGTCTTTTGGGTTTCAACCACTCTATCATTGAACTGGGGAATTTGTAGTCAGCCTCCAGGGATGAATTGGCTACATTTTACTGCAGGGCCAGGTACTCCTTTTCTGTTTGATTTTTGGCAAGTCGATAGTTTCCCTAGAAGATACTTTACTCTTGGGAAAACAATAAAACCCCAATATGTAAAATCCAAGTTTCTGCATTAAAAGAATTTCAATTTTTTTTCATTATATGTGTCTCTAAGTTTCTTTCTTTCTTTTTTTTTCTTTTCTTTTATTATTCACAGTGTTACAGATGTTTCCTATCCCCCCTCCCCCTTACCCCAGCCCCCACCCAACACATGCCTTCACCATACTATTGTATGTGTCCATGGGGTATGCATATATGCATCTATGTTATTTGGTTAATCTCTTTATGCCCCCCAACACCACCTTTTTTATTTTTTAAAAAAGTAAATGATTATATCTCCCCCTAATTTAAAGAGAAATTCGTACTTAATGCAAAAATTCTACTAAAAACCCATACCTAAAACAGCACCTGGTATGTAGTATGAACTTATTACATGCTTGTAAACTGAAAATAGAAAAAGTTGCATTTAAAAAATTGTAATTGCTGAAATTTAACACCTGAAGCACCCAGTCAGTCACCGGTGACTGACACTATACTTTCTTTTCTTTTCTTTTTTTTTTTTTTTTTTACCATTTTTTTTATTGTTTGAAGTATTACAAATAGTAGTACATATGTCTCCTTTTTTTCCCCCATTGATCTCCCCCCGACCTCCCCTAACCCCCAGTACATGCCTTTACCTGCCCGCCCTCCCCCCCCCCCCCGCCCCAGTGTCTTATATCCATTGGTTGTGCTTATATGCATGCGTACAAGTCCTTCGGTTGGTCTCTTACAGCCCCCCTTACCCAACCTCCCATGTCTTCCCAATGTAGTTTGACAGTCTGTTCAATGCTTCTTTGCCTCTGTATCTTTTTCCCACCATTTCTTTCCTTTAAAAAGTTTTGCCTTTGCAGACTAGAAATAAACATATAATATACTTTCTGTCAGAAAACAAAACAGGCTGGGCACTTAACGTGTTAAAAGTCAGAGGTAGCTATTATAAACCTTTTGTTTTCAGATCTACCACCCTTCTCTAGTTAAAAACATCCAAAGAATTCAGACCTAAACTGATTCAAGGTTATTTTAAATCTTGACTCATTCCACTTAGTGTTAATAATAACATTATTTTTTACTGAAGAAATATTAACATGTTTAATATGTGGTGTTGTTCCAAACAGTCCCTGCTGAGATGGGTAATACATGAATATACAACAAAAGGTTATTCTCAAATATGAAAGATTATACAACATATGTCTGGATGCAAGGGTTTTGAATAAAGGATTGTGAATCCATATATCTTTCTATCACACAAACTAGATTGTTTTTACAACAGGTGGTAGATGCTAACATAATATATTAAGCTGTTTTTTTTTTTTTTTGCTTACCGTTATATAAATATAAATGTTTTCTCATGTCAGTGATGTAGTTTCATATTATCTTTCTTCTTTCTTCTCTTAACAATGGTGGATTTCTGGGCCAATTAATAGATATATTATAATTTTTTAGTCAGTTACTCTGATTGACAAATTCTTTACAGTGCGATTCTATTCCCACAGTTTCTAGTTTTTAAAATAAACTAGCTATTCAATCCAGAGCAAGTTGCTAACTCATATTTTTCTGTTTTCTTTTTTAAATCAGGTGTAATAATATTTTCTGATCATAGGACTGTCATAAGAATTAAAGATGAAATATGGTTATGCACATAAAGAATATGAATATTTTATGCTTAATAAATATTACACATATTATTATTGTTGTTAGCAGCAATTTGCATAACATATTCTAGTGCTGTTAAATTTTAGATAGAGCTATGCAGACATAATCTCTGTGAAAACAATTATTTCACTTGGCATAAGTATTAGTATTTACATAAGAGTACAATTCTATTCCACAGTATTTATGATTATAAAACAGTAATTTTACTGGAATTCTGATTGAATTTATTGCAGATTTTATTCTGACCTCTCTAAACCAGTATTGGTGAATAGTGTTGTATGGTAAATAGACATGTTAAAAAGGAATCAATTTTTGATAGACTTTCTTGCAAATATTGGTTTCCAGATATCTTAAACTTCTTAAATTACCAAAGGCAACTCTCAAGTAGAAAGATGTTATGAAGTCGTCCATAAGAACTATGCTTTTTAAGGCAAGGAGACCTTGATTCTACAAAGAACTGTTGCAAGGCAATGAATACCAGAAAGTCAGAAACATATGACAGTATCCTATTGCATTTACATTATTTTCATGTGAGAAAATGATAGCAAAGAAATGTTATTCAGGTATTTACAGCTATCTAGGAATAGAGAACTAATGTCATCTGACCTGAAGTTTAGATATTTTGCTCCTACACCAGTTGGGATATCACGTTTGGCATGCATTTCTATTGTGATCCATGGAGTATGAGAACATCTTATAGCATGCATAATTGTTGGTATGAAGTATGTATTGCAATATAATTCCTAGACTGTAGGTCCACTTGGAAGAGAATTCTTTAAGGCCTCCACATAGTAAACATCAAAAACTCTGCTGGGACCTATGTACAACAATTTGCCACAGGGTCTTGCAATTGAGAAACCAGAAATAGTTTTAAGAAGATATATGGCTTGGTCCTGTAAAGTGAAATAAATACAAATTTTGGAGAATCCAGAGCAGCCCAGGATTCTCAGATTTGATCATAGAATTAGATGGGTTCTTTTATTCTAACCAAAATTGTCCAGTAGAACTCATTGTTTTTGTTTGTATTTAAACTAATTAAGAACTGAAGAGTTATAGGAAAAAAGCCAGGCAAGATAGTGTATCCTGGTATTAGAACACCATAAGACGCACTGATTAACAATTAGAATTAAAATAATAAATCTGTAAAATAAACCAGACAATGATAAATTGAATAGACTAGAAAGCAAATAACTGTACACATAAAAGTGAGATGAATCACATAATACTTGCAGATTTTTTATTTGAAAGAGTGTGAAATTTTGAGTCAAGAGGAACTTTTTCCTATTACTTACTCATATCTGGACCTCCAGCTGGCTTTTCATGAGTTCCACAGGCCTCAGTTTTTCCATCCATGATATAAAAATAATTATGATAGCCCCAGCTGCTAAAATTGAAAGGAAATCATATGTTTGAAAGAGTTAAAATATAGTGAGAAGGTTACCCTGTAAAAAATATAAGGAAAATCAGGAGACTAAAGACCAAGAAATGAATATTATTTTCCCCTAGGGGGAAAAATACAAATTACTTTTGTTTTAAGCACACTTTGAAGAAATTTGTAATGTACTTCAGGAAGCTTCTTATGCATTTTGTTTTCAGGTGTTCCCATGATAGTACTATTTCCATGGTTTTAAGTAGTTTGGAATTGAATATAAACATACTAAAAATCACCTAAAACAGAAGTTCATTTAAAAATATATGAATAGTTTTTTAATCAGGCATACTTCAAATGCATACACTATGAAGGAAGTCTGTTTTCTACAGAGGCTGAAAATGATTTGTGTTTTTTCTAAACAATAACATAATTAAGCATGGTGTATATATTAAAATGCTACATTAGTATTTTAACTACAGGAGTGAGTAGTGAAAAATTTTTAATTATAAAGTTAAGAACTGAGACTTAGTCTTCCTAATCCAGGAGTCTGTACTTTTTCTAGTATGGGACAGATAGGAAAATATATTATGGTTTATGGCCCAACGGCTTCTGTCTCAACTACTCAACTCTGTGTGAAAGCAGCCATAGACAACGTGTAAATAAAAGCACATGGCTGAGTTCCAATAAAACTTTATTTTCAAAAACAGATAGTGGGTCACCAGCCAGAGTTCTATTTTTGTAATGTATTACTAAATCTTAACAATATCTCTATATTTTTCTCTTTGTGTTATTGTAAAAAACTGCATCATGTAGATTATAAACAGTTTCCAATAAAATCCAAGTGATTGCTATGTCAAAACTAGAGATTGAAGAATACAGTCTTATTATCTCATGAAGGGATTGTCTAGGTAAGATTGCTTCTATTATAAGAAGAGAAAAATTCTTCTAATTAAACTTTTCAAGCAAAGAAAAAGCTGGAGATGTTTGACTTAGGTATTAACTGAGAGTGTGATAAAGAGTTGAAGATATTTAATTTCATTTGCAGCTAATGTTTAATTAAAAATATGTTAATGTTAGTAAAGACACTCAGCTTTATTTTAATTTCAGGTATGAATGCCAACCTAAAATAGACTATTTTCATTGAATCATACATTTAAAATGCAATACTTATTCTTGTATTTTAGTGGGAAATGATAAATATTCTGATAATCTAATACTAGTACATTTGATTAATAATTAATTTTTTCCTCAAATTTGGGGATACCCTTTCCTTTGTACTAGTCATTTTGGAGGACAAGTCTTCCTAATTCTTTGCATATTATCTCCTAAATTTTTATAATTGTATTCTCAATTTCTAGTTCATTTTCAAACCAGAAATTCAAATCCAATGGGTAAATAATTTTGGAATTTAAAATTTTTACTTATTTTTGTTTTGTTTTGCTTTGTTTTTTGGAAAGGGTTAGTAAATTATCTTTGACACCCATGCAGAAGATTGGAGACTTAAAAATCCCCCAAAATATTTAATAATTATTGTAAAATATATTGTTTGCTTAGTTGGTTGGCTAAAATGTTGCTTATAATTATGAAGAGTTAAAACATTCTCTGTGCCTATCAAGATATAGAGGAGAAAAATTAGAAAGGTGTATCATTCAATTCACCTTAAATTCCTTCTACTTTTTTCCTCCTATTAGAAATTAGAATGGATCTTTTATAAAGGCTGATGCAAAATCAGACAGGAAACTGATCTTATTGATCACTTTTTATTTCATTTTTGAAATGTAACTTATTATGTAAACAATTAACTATATCTACTGATTAACAATTTAATATTTTGAAAAGGAAGACTGGTGAATTGTGTTTATTAAATCATTGCATTCATAAAGTTTTAGTTTTAGTGTATTGTGAAAAAATAAATTGATAAAGTGGATAACAGATATACAGATTAGTTCACCTTTTAAGTTAGTTATTTGAGAATATTATATAATGACTACTAAATGTGAAACCTTAAATTTCTTTTGCACTTCAAGAGGTAAGTGTTTTTTGAGAAGTTGCTATTTTGATAATGTATATGACCAAAATTATGACTTAGTAATATTACATCCATTAGAATATTTAATAATAGATTCCATTATTACCTTTTTATGTTATTGACCAAAGGAAATATCTAATTATTGGAGTTATGTATACACATAAAATATTCAGACTATTAAAATAACATTAAAGTATAGGAAAGCAAAACTGCAGACTGTTCCAAAGAACCATCTTGTTATTAGGGTGATAGTAGTACTGTTTTTGCTTAGTATGTGATAATAATTTTTATTTTAATTTAATTTAATTTTTTATTTTTTTCCTGATTGAGTTTTGGAAGGTTGTATTTTTCTAGGAATGTAATAATAATTTTTAAAAGCATTTCAAGATAAGTTACATTAATTTCTTATTAACTTATTTATATGGGGATATGTAATATGGGGATAGAGCATTATTTTTCTCTCTTTCTTAGAGACCCAGTACAGCAACTGACTGGCACTCTATGGCAAGTGTTATTGTTTTCCAATGAATCTGGCATTTGATGGGTGACTCTATGGAAGTCTGTTATCTGTAGTTTGTCTGTTTTACAAAAATGTGGGCAGTAACACTATTCTGTCTCCTAGCACAATGAGAAAATGAATAATAAATATCAATAATACTGTTTTGTAGATCCTAATATAGGACAGCATCCTTCAAATTGCCCAGCACAGGATGTATGCAATGACATTATTTGCATATTTTTAGATTCAGTGCAGTGTAGGTTCAAAGCATGTCTATATTAGTTAAATAAATTAGAGTAAAAACTGGTTTGAATTTAAATATTTAATTTGTAAAAATTTTCTTTCCTAACTAGCAAGTTCTTTAAAATTAATAAAATATTTAAATAATGTATCACAGAAGACTCGGCATTTTTAGTGATAATCAGGAAAATAATTGGCCACCGATTTGTTTCCCTACATTTTCTCTCTCTCTTTCTTTTCATACCTAGAATTCTAGAAGAAGTTCAGACCTGTAACAATTTTTCATTGGCTACATAAAACTGAGTTTTTAGTCTTGGAGGTCCAATAGCAGATAATCTAGTTTTAGATATTCATCCATTGGAAAAATTCTTTAGTGTTCTTAATAGAGATGGAAAATAGCACAATAAAAGGAGACTTCCCTAAGACGAAATGTCTGGCTATGAGATAGAAAAATATCAGCAGAGAAAAGAGAGCTAAGTTCCCCCCAGCGAAACACAAACACTATTACACCCTGGAAAGAAAAGAGGAGACTGGTTATTGGACAGGGTTGAAATGAAAGGCTGACCTCACTGAAGAGAATGGATTAATCAGGGAGGTGGAAATTAGCACCCAGGAAGTAAGTTCGGATATTTATCAGAAGACATCAACTCATGACATAATACACTGAAATTGCCAATGAGAAAGCACATGTAGCGTTTAGTGGCAACTCAGTGGCTTTTGTACTCTGAGCTTCAGCAGAAATATAGAAAATGTGCAGCATTCTCTGCTTTGTGTGATTTTATAGATAACAAATAACACTCATCTTACATTTTATCTCATTTTCTTCTGTCAAAGATGATTTTCTGTAAGATTTATCAATTGCACATTATATTCTGGCACAGAAATTATTAAGTCATCAGTGTCATTTATAAGAAGGTTAACATTTGTAAGAGATTTTAATAGGCAGCCATATCTTACAGATGGCCAATAGACATATGAAAAGAGGCTCAACATCATTAATCAGAGGGAAATGCAAATTAAAACCACAATGAGATACCACCCCATGGCTGTCAGAATGGCTATTATTTTTTTTATTGTTTTAAGTATTACAAATAGTAATACATATGTCTCCTTTTTTTCCCCCCCATTGACCTCCCAGAATGGCTATCATTAATAAATCAACAAACAACAAGTGTTGGTGAGGATGTGGATAAAAGGAAACCCTTGTGCACTGTTGATGGGAATGTAGATTGATACAGCCACTGAGGAAAACTGGAGATACTTCAAAAACTTAAAAATGGAACTGCCTTATGATGCAGAAATTCCACTTCTGGGAATGTATCTAAATAAACCCGAAACAGTAATTCAAAAGAATATATGCACCCTTATGTTCATCGCAGTATTATTTACAATAACCAGTATCTGGAAGCAGCTCAAGTGCTTATCAGTAGATGAGTGGATAAAAATGCTGTGGTATATTTACACAATTGAATACTATTCATCAGTAAAAAAGGAGCAAATCTTTTGCAACATTCTGAATGGATCTGGAGAGTATTATGCTAAGTGAAATACTGTATGTTAGGCAAAGAAAAGCAAATACCATATGATTTCACTTATATTTGGAATGTAATGAACAAAATAAACTAACAAACAAAATAGAAACAAATAAAACAGAAACAAACTCGTAGATACAGAGAACAAACTGACAGTTGTCAGAGGGGAGAGAGGGAGAAGGCTGGGTAAAGAAGGTGAAGGGATTAAGCAAAATAAATAAATAAATGAATAAACAAGTAAATAGCAGAGACTGACAGCAGTAAGGTGATTGCCAGAGAGAAAGGGGTGTGAGCAGAGGTAGAAGAGGACAAAGTGGGGATAAATGGTGATGGAAGAACACTTGACTTTGGTGGTGAGTGCATAATATAATATGCAGATGATGTTTTATTGAGTTGTACATTGAAATATGTATTATTTTATTAATTCCACCTCAAATTCAATAAAAATAAAGTGGAAAACAAGAAAAATCAACTAAGTCATCCTCATTGAGCAGCAGATTTAAAATTCTTGCTTAAAGATGTGGATTTGCTGTCCTCCCATTTAAAATTTAAAATAACGTTAGTCTTTGCCAAATGTGGTACAGATTTCTCATGCTTTTATTGTGCCTTTAGTAATAACAAAACACAAATGTCAGCTATACTAAATTGGTATAAAATGTATTATTTTGAAAACCTTTGATAAATACAGTTATCGCCATACCTCACATATTTTAACAATGCCCAAGAATACCGCTGTCAGATAACTTTGTAAGTGGTGGATTAAAATACTGTTGCCTACTTCAGCAACGGAGGCAGGAAGAACCACACCATATATTCTGTTGAAGGAAAAGCTATGAGAAACAGTGTCCGGATGAAAAGGCTCACAGTGAATTATTCACCTCTTAATCCTCCCTTGTTTTTAGTCTGCTGCAAAGAGAATTCTTGTTACCAATGTGAAAAGCAGTGCCTTTGAATTAAGGGAAAGTTTGATTTATTTTGTTTCCTTTTCAACCCAATGGCTCCAATATATGCAATCAACCTGGTGTCCCTAATTCAAAGAAATTTTCAAAATTCCATTCCCCTATGCACCTAGATTAGGAAAATACTGGTCACCTAATTATACTCGAAGCTAAAATGATATGATTTTAAAACCATAACAACACATCCAACCCCAACTTAGTTGTGAGAAGTAAGTTGCTCTCTTAATGATGACTTCAAATTCAAATACATACTTTCATTTTTCCTTAATATTTCTTATTCTAGATCAGTGTTGTTAGATTTAAAACTTTCTTCATATTTGTATTACAACCTTTGGGAGATTCTTTTGTTTTTGACACACCTGTCTTTACTCTCTAATATATTGCAAGTTCATAAAGACAATGTTGAGACAAATCTATAATAATAAAAGTGTAATATGCTAATTAGACCAGACGTCCTCCCATACAACCTTCTGGATGAAGCCTGGGCTGCAAGGGAAGCTCAGGTCCCAGGTACCGGCTGGTTGCCAGAGGGAAGCTAGTGCTGGCAGCCAGGGCAAGGAAGGCCTACTCTTGCACAAATTTCATTAATCGGGCCTCTAGTATTATATAAAGCTTATATAGATAAACATATAAAACTAGCTTTACTATTATATAAAATATTGAGGCAAATGTTTCTAAAACTTGCTGCCAAATGCTGCATCTTTTCTTCCTTGGGGTCAGATTTGCTGTCAAGCCTATTCATTGTTCTTTAAAATTTGAAATATTGTAGTTTTCATCTTTAGAAGTTCCATTTGGCGCTTTTTAATATCTTCTACTACTCTCCTTTAGGCCTAAGATAGGACGACACTTGAGAGGTACTTAGGGTTCAAAATGTAAGGAGGCTTTTATTCTCAAGGTGTCCTCTTAGGTAAAGGAACTTTCTGTACCTCTTAGGTATAGAAAGGCAAAAGGATATTAAGAATGCTAGCAGTTTATAAACTACAGCCTCCTACTTTTTGCAACCATGATTCTGATAACACCAAAACTGATCTCTCCATACAAAATTCCCTGACTGTTCCATGACTCTGTAACGGGAAATATAACATAATACTAGCACCAAGGGGGTATGTATATATTAACCACATAGGGATCACACTGATTAAAGTTTGAACCCTAGCAACATTTACTTAAATAGTATTTATGATGGTGAAAACTAACCATAGAACCCAGTTTCCTAATGTTTACATTATTCTCTCTTTCTTTTGCAGGGACACATTTTGAGACTAGTATTCTGATATTTTTTTCATTGAAATTCATTCAAAATAATATTCAAAATGATGACATCTTTATTTTTCTCATCCCAAATTTCTCAAATTTTCTAGAAATCCAAATACTGTTTCAAAATTTACCAGACTTTCATTCAGTTATTATGATTTCACAATCATTACTATGCTGCATATAAAGCTTAAAAAATTAAAAACTTATAACATAAATTATGTATACTATTAAAAGGGTAATATGCTAATTAGACCAGGTCAACCAGACATCTTCCAGACTTTTGACTTCCTTTAGGACAAAGCCACGGTGGCAGGGGCCAAGGCAGAGGCAGTTAGGGGCCATCAAGCCGGCAGGGGAGCAAGCAATTAGGGGCGATGAGGCCAGTGGGGGAGCAAGCAGTTAGGGGGCGATCAGGCCAGAGCAGGGGAGCAAGCAGTTAGGGGGTGATCAGGCTAGCAGAGAAGGGCAGTTAGGGGCGATCAGGCTGGCAGGGGAGGTTGGTTGGGGGTGATCAGGATGGCAGGAGAGGGCAGTTAGGGGCAATCAGGCCAGCAGGAGAGGGCAATTGGGGGCAATCAGACTGGCAGGGGAGCAGTTAGGGGGCAATCAGGCCAGCAGGCAGAGGTGGTTAGGGATGATCAGGAAGGCAGGATCGGGCCTATACTGGCAGTTGGACATCCCCCAAGGGGTACCAGATTGGAGAAGACACAGGCCGGGCAGAGGGACACCCCCTGTGCACAAATTTTGTGCACTGGGCCTCTAGTATTATATAACTAAGAAATTTTCCTGTATTAGCTCATATGAGGTATAAATCTACACATTTTTAGATAATATTATCCTAATTTTACTTCAAAGTTGTAAAATTATTTTGACAATATTTTACATATACTTTGCTACATCTTAGATGCTAATCATCTCATATTAAAAGGTTTTAAAGGCTTTATAAAGATATGCATTCACTTACTTCTCAAATGTAGAATCAATTTTACAAGGTATTTCTAAATTTAAAAATTTGCAATTTCTTAGGATGGCTCTCAGTGCTTCATGATCTAACCAGGTTTGTTTCCTGCACTGAAAGGAAAAGTTATTCCTTTGCAATAAAAGCAGTCTGAAATCTTTATTTAAAGTATTTACTTTATTGCTGGGTAAACGGGAACTGCACACACACACACAATTCTTGAAAGAAATGAAAATTGAGCTAAATAATTCATATTTAAGGTGCCTGTCTTATAGAGCTGTTGCTTGTGTTTGCTAGTGTGGGTAAATAGATCTTTATATCTTGAATCCATTTGTAGTCTGTCCAAATGAAAATGGGTTTTCTACATAGGTTTTAAAAGTTGGCTCAGTATAATTTTAAAGGACAAAATTTAGAAACACTTTTTATTGAGACTATTTAATAAAATAACTTATCCTATATAATAAAAGACTAATATGCAAATTGTTTCCTCAACTGAGAGTCAGACCAGGGGGCAGGGCCAGCAGGCCAACTGCCTGTGGCCCCTTTCCCTGGCTGGCCCCACCCGCAATGGCTAACCAAAGGCAGCCATGATTGGGACAGGCCAGCTGGATCCCACCCATGCACAAATTCATGCACCGGGCCTCTAGTAGTTTTATAATTCTCTATGAAACACAAGGATGCTCAGCATATATGAGATGCAGATGATTACCTTACATATATTTTTGGAAATACCTTTTATTAATAATCAGTGAAATGGATCTTTTATTGAGTGTGGAGTTCTATGTATTTTTATTCATATATGGCAAAATGAAACCAGTATCACAGAGAGATTACTAAACAGTTATATTACCCAAAAAGCTTCCTCAGGCTGTATCTCTGTAGTCAGCTTTAACCCCTGGCAACCACTAATCTGTTCTTTTTCATAGTAGACTTTATTTATTTATTTATTTGAGAAGTCTTATAAGTAGAATCATACAGTATGCTATTTTTTGAGACTGGCTCTTTTTCACTCAATATAATGCTTTTAAAATTCATCTAAGTGAATTCATCAATATTATTTCATGTCTTATTGCCAAACTAGAGGCCTGGTGCACAAAATTTGTGCACTCGGGGGGGGGGGCGGTCCTCAGCCAGGCCTGCGCCCTCTTGTGGTCCAGGAGCCCTTGGGGGATGTCTGACTAATGGCCTAGGCCTGCTCCAGGCCTAAGCCATAAGCTGGACATCCTTAGGGCTGCAGTGAAGGTGGGAGGGATGCCTGCCACCACTGCTGTGCTCGCCAACCATGAGTCAATTTCTGGCTGAGCGACACACCCCCTGTGGGAGCTCACTGACCACCAGGGGGTAACTCCTGTGTTGAATGTCTGCCTTCTGGTGGTCAGTGTGCATCATAGTGACTGGTCATTCCACTGTCCAGTCGATTTGCATATTATACTTTTATAATATAGGATAGTTTCCCATTGTATATATGTACCACAGTCTGTCTATTCACCTGTTAGAAGATATCTGGGCTGATTCCAATTTTGGAAAAGAGAGTTTCGGTAAATATTCATATGCAAATTTTTATGTGAGCATAGTTTGCATTTCTTTAAGGTAAATAACTGCTGGGTTAATTTGGCTCTTTTTCCTTCCTACAAATCATGATTTTGGTGTCACATCTGAGAATTCTGCTTAACACAAAGTCACAAATATTTTTTGCTAGATTTTCTTCTAATGTTTTAGTTTTACATTTTAAATTCAGATCTATGATCTATTTTGAGGATGTTTTGTTTTATTCTTTTTTAATATAAAGTGTGAAGTGTAAGGTTGAGATGTATTTCTTTTGAATTACCTATTGAATTGCCTTTTGCAATTTTGTTAGAAATCATTTGACCATATTTTTGTGGACTATTTATGGAAAGTGTCTTCTGTTTCATTGATCTATATGTCTTTTCCATCAACAATGCTGTATTGTCTTGATAGGGTTGTTTCATTGTAAGTCTTAAAATAGGGTAGTGTAACTCCTTCAACTTTATTCTTTTTTTAAAAAAGTATTTTGGCTATTATAGTTGCTTTGCTTTTCCATATACATTTTAGAATCTTCTTGTCTATATCTACGGGAAATCGTGCTGGGAACTTGAGTGGAATTATGTTAATGTATAGATTATTTGAAGAGCATTGACATCTTTACCATGTGGTATCTTCAAATAATAAACATATATATAAGCTTTTTTGATTTATGTAATCAATTTTTGTAAAGTTCAGCATACAGATTCTATACTAGTTTTTAAAATCATTATTTGCTAAGTATTTGATTTTTAAGGAGCTGTTATAAATGTATTGCTTTTGCAATTTTGATCTCCAATAGTATATTGCTAGAATATAGCAATATACTATTGGAGATCAAAATTGCAAAAGCAATTTAATAATATAGCAATATAATTAATTTTTCTGTGAGACCTTGAATGTGGCAACATTGTTTAACTTAGTTGTTAGTTCTAAGGAGTTTTCTTTGTTTTAATTCCTTCCTACTTTCTAATTCATGATATTATCTGAGGATACAATGACATTGTCTGTATTTTTCCCCATTTCTTTCTAATGTGTGTGTCCTCTATTTTTCTTCCCTTATTGAACAATTAGGACTTTCAGTGCAATGATTAATAGAAGTGGTGAATTTTTTCAGTGTTTCACCTGTACTATATTATTTATATCCTTTGGTCTTTTTATAGATGCCCTTAATACAATTGAGAAAGCTTTTTTATTCTTATTTGATGAGAAATTTATCATTAATAGATGTTGAATTTGTCAAATGCTTGATATGTCTTTACAATTTCTATTTTTACTAGTTTACTAGTGTAGAAAAACTATTTTGACTCCTTTTACTACCCATTTTCAGTTCAACTTCTTTAGGCATATGTAAGTAGCTGTATCAAATTAATCAACTTCCATAAATGAAGAGCTTTCCCAATTTTAGGCAACTTGGTTCAATTTTAGTAAGTGCTTCCTTCCACTTTCTCAAAGTCACTAATTTTTCAAATAATGATGTGATCTTTATAGTTCTAAAAGGATGAGCAAATTGTAGAAGATGATATTTTAATATTAACTACTGCTGATAAAATTTTTGATTTTGAATATAACATAAATTTACTACAATTTGCTGAATACTGCTAGAGAAAAGCATAAAGGCAAATAATTAAAAGAAATCATTCATATCCACTTTGTGGATTTTTTGATAACTTGTTTATTTCTTTGTTTTCTGTACAAATGAAAGCAAAGAATATCTAATTTTTTATAATCTTTATAAAAAATAACAAGAAAGAAAAAATCAAAATAGGAGGGCATATTCAGTTTTAAAAGTAAGTTATTTTATCCTATGAGCAAATAATCACTTAAAAAAACAAACTTCTGTCTTTTAATTCCTGACTTTAAAATAAATTAAAAAGATATCTAAAGTGTCTACTTTAGAACTTTTCTGTAATTACACACCAATTCAGGGTACATATATTTCAATACTAAATTATGTGTTTTTTAAATAATATTTAAACTATATTCAAGTTGAATTTGAAGGGACAAATATAGTGAATAGTTTGTGTGGAAGAATATAAAGGTTTTAGAAGTTATAAATATTCACATTTAATACTCTGCTAGGACTTAGAAAATTATAAGTGTGTGACCTCAAATTTTACTTTCTTTTTAAACTTAAAAGATAATTTATAAATTTACCAAGTAGAAGTCAATTAAAAAAAAATATTTATTGTTTAAAGTATTACATAAGTCTCCTTTTATCCCCATTGACCTCTCTCAGACCGCCCCCAACCCCTAGCACATGCCCTCACCCCCCTACTGTCTGTGTCCATTGATTATGCTCATATGTATGCATACAAATCCTTTGGTAGAAGTCAATTTTTAAGTACAATGTTGAAAAATATCTGAAAGCCCTTCTACTTCTAAATTAAATGATGTGATAAATATGGCTATTTTTCTCTATTTTTCATTTTTCTATGCAAATACTATTATTTTATATTCAGGTTATTATCCTTGGAGTTTGAATAATGAAAATGTTATTTTCTATAATAAAGCCAGTTGTGGCTTTCTTATAGTGAATTATATGTTTGTTAAGACAAAATGGCTGTTTCATTATGATAATTATGAATACACACAAATCTCTCACATTCCTACCCATTTTAATGGGTGAATGCAGTCATAACTAGAAACTTCTGTTATTGTGCTACTTATTAAATTTCATATTTGAAAAAAATGTTCTTTGTGAAATTCTACAATAATAAACCAATTGCTTTTTAAATTTTCTGCATTTTTAACTCTCTCCTTTATCTTCCTTTATATATATATTTTATATATATTTTCCTTTTTATTCTTTTTCTTTATTTTTTTCTTGCTTTTCTCACTTCTGTTATTTTTCTTCCCTCTCTTTTCCTTCAAATCCCCCTCCTTTTTTTTCTAATGTCCTTTTATTTTTCTATTTTCATCAAAACTGTTTTTGGTAGCAGTTCATCAGCTACTAATACGTACATAAAACATACAAACACACACATGCTTTGGCACAATCATATTTAAAAACAGCTTTTCACTCAATGAGAACATGTTTATTTATCTTTTGCTTAAGTCTCTTATTTTACATAAACTCCTTAGAACTTTAGTACTTTGCAGACATTTTAAATGCTATCCTGATTAGAACAGGTGAAGAAAAGTTTCCCCAGTGTGTCTCCCTGTGTCAACTTTTTATAAGGCTCCATTTAATTAAAGCCATAAAAAACACAAGATTGCTTTTAATCGCACTTCTATTTTCTCACTAGGTTCCGCTTTTCAGGTAACATTTTACTCTCTCCTTAATACTCAGGATTCTCATTTTCTGAAATGTTCTAAGACATTTATCCTAAACTTTTCACTGAAAGCATAGGTATACATATTCTGACCAATTCAAAAGATGAACTAGCCCTGGCTAGTGTGGTTCAGTTGGCTGAGTGTCATCCCATGCATGAAAAGGTCATGAGTTTGATTCCTGGTCAGGGCACCTGCCCAGGTTGAAGGCTTGAGCCCAGCAGAGAGTGTGCAGGAGGCAGCTGATCACTGTTTCCCTCTTACATCCATATTTCTCTCCCTCTCTCTTTAAAATTAATTAAAATATATTTTAAAAAAAGATAAGCTAGATTTTTTACATTAAAATGTGGAATTTCAACTCATTATAGTTTTAAAAATTGGAAAAATGCTTTTGCAAACATTTTGCCCCTCATGTTGGCTTCCATTATCTTTATTAGATCTTTAAGTTATTCTTAAAAATTGATAGTTTGTTATTTGAAAACAAAATAAGGTGCTTCACAGAACCTGTGAACATAAAACATGTCAATGAAAAATGTATGCTACCAACTACTAGCTAAACAAATTAGGTGTGAGAAATGAATTGTCCTTGTTTACCCACATTTTACATTTTTTTGGATAAAATTCATTTGAACAACAACAAAAGATTACAAATGAAGATATTTGTAAGGGATTTCTTCTGTCCCCAAACTTCTAAAAGACATTGCAAAGCAATGCTTTAAAATGTTACTCTTAGCATACTCCCCCACGCCCAGGAATATTTTGAAAAGCCAAATAATTTAAATTATTACATGGGGAGAAAAAGAGTACTGTTAACATAAATTAGCCGTATTTATAAGGAAAACACATATTGCACTACATTAAGCCTTACCTTGGCCCTCTGCTTCATGAATTGTATGCTCCTGTGCCACTGATACTTGCATGCTGGATGATCTTGTATGAACCCATAGCTGCTTCAGAGCATAATGGCGTGATATGAAGTGATGCAGAAAACAGGAGACCCTTTGTCTTAAAGTCAGCTGCAAGAAAAAGTAACGTGTATGAATGTACAGAATAGGGAGATCTATGAAAGATCTAGTCTCTTTCTCCCCAAAGACTCTGTTCCATGATACAAGGAGAATTCAGTTCTTCTTGGCAGATCTCCAGGTCAGTTTGGAGGCAGTAAAAACACCACAAAAAACAAGCCTGGTTTCTCAATGTCTTTACTCTCGGTGTTTTAAGTAACATTTTATTTCTTATTTTTCTTTTACTTTGTTTTTAATAACCAGGAAAGAATACATCTTTCCATTGTCTTGTGTGAGTGCAATTTTTATGGTAGGGATATAGTTGAGAATGAATTATATGGGCCCAGCTTATCTATTTATTTATTATTTTTTCCTGAATTTTTTGGGGTAACATTGGTTAATAAAATTATATGTTTCAGGTGTACAATTCTACAATACACCATCTGTATACTTCATTCTATGTTTATCACCCAACTCCAAGTCTCCTTTCATCACTATTTATCTCCCTTTTACCTTCCTCTACCTCCTCCCACCCTCCTTACTCTCTGGTAATTGGAGGAAAAGGATCAGTATCTCTTAATTGAGGAGTGGATGACTTTAAAATGATATTACATCAAAGAAGGCATAAAATCCCAGAAGATTATGTAATTATGTTAAAAATGAGTATTATTAAATAATTCACACTTTTATTATGGAGAAATTAGGTCATTTTTCTACTCCTCCCACAAATATTCAATCTTAATATCTAAATAATGAAACAACACAGTGTTATCCATCCTGGTGCTAAGAGAGAATGCCAGTTATGACAGGCTCATTGTTTACTTTAACAGGCAATTTGTGGACCGGAATCATTTAATTGTTCTGAGTACATAATTACATGTCAGCAATTTCCAATTTAATTAAAATATACAAATCTGAAGATTAAGGGAATTTTTGAATTATTAATCATTTTTCCACTAGGAAATCTTGTTGCTCTGCAGGAGATTTGTCCAGTGTACAACTATACGTATTTTTTTCCTTCTCTTTCACAGACAGACAATTTTCCCGCAGAGCCCAATTACATGGGCAGCAGGCAGCAGTTTGTTCAAAGGTAAGGCCTATTAAATAACTTTCTCAGCTTCCCCATTTGCATTCGTGTCAAAATTGCTTTGCAAGAAACTACACAAGACTCAAACTCGTAGAGACACCACTTTCTCTTCTTTTTCTTTATATGTATTTCAGTAGCTCCACGTTTAAGGACCCAGAAAGAGCCAGCCTGAGAGACAGTGGGCACGGGGACAGTGATCAGGCTGACAGTGACCAAGACACTAACAAAGGCTCCTGCTGTGACATGTCTGTTAGGGAGGCACTCAAGATGAAAACTACTTCAACTAAAAGCCAACCACTTGAACAAGGTGAGTGAAGCCTTCCAATGCTTACCAAGTGTAAAGTTTAAGCAATCATTATGAACCAATTATCACTAGAGTGCAGTTTATTATGGTGAAATGGACCATTAATGTATCAAAAGAAACAGCAAATCCCAAATTTGTTCCAGACAAAAAACAACTATTCAAGTACCTCTGTAAAAGAGAGCGAGAAAGGCCATACATAGATAGCAGTCTATAATCTTCTTAAAATAAGAACTTGATTAAGTCACTAGGTTTGTTCTTATCTTCATGAATGCTTCCTAACTTTTCCTATTTTGCATTTTATTTACAAGCAAAATATGGCATATATTACCTATAATGTACATTTTAATATATTCATTTGTAGGATTAAAATAGTAAATTCAACATTTCTAAGTGAAATGAAAACTTGATTGGAATTGTATAGTTCTAGCATGTTGGTGTATTTTTAGTGTGAATTTTAGTTTTTAAAGAGTCAAATAATAGCTAAGCCACAGTTTTTGCTCCTTTTATTTTGCTTTACATTGAAGTCTTCATAGATATCAAATAAGTATGAACTTGTTTATGCAGATAGAGATGAAAGAATATTTCTTAATAAATAAGTACATTCTAAAAGTCTACCTTTAATTTATTCATTTGATATGCCTTTTTAAAAAAATTTTATGTCTTCATTGTTTCAAGCACAATGGAATATTTGCTGATGATTTACCCACAGAGAATTAAACTACTTTCATGTATAAGAACTAGAGACCATAGGCTTTTTCCTAATGTCCAATTATAACAAATGAAAAAATAATTGTTTTATAAATTGTATTTCAGGATTATAGATGTATTTTACATTAGTAATATATTACTAGTTTTCAAAATAGTCACAATATTTAAATATTTAATATTTATCATTTCAGTTTTTAATGAGAAATTTGATTTATACTGTATGAACATAACTGCTAAGTCATTTATTAATTGATGTCTCATAGAAAGTAATTTTTTGCCTGTAGTGCACGCTGTCCTATCACATATAGCTTAGCGGATATAATGTTTACTAACTTTTCTAATCATATTCAGATTTTAATACAAATATACATACACAAACATCATTTAATGCAAAAATAAGTAAATGTAGATATAAATATTTCTGCACTGAATATTATTATGCTGGGTTTATTTTAAGGTTGACCTCCCCAAGGCCTTCTTTTCTAAGTAATAAGTGCTAGATAAGTAACTTTCTTCTGACCTTTTACCATCACAATTTTCTGTGTTAACAAAATATTGTTTTTTTAGATTAGTTTTTTTAACAAAAGCTATTTATTTGTGTTTATATATATATTTTTTATTGATTTCAGAGAAAAAGGGAGAGGGAGAGAGAGAAACATCAGTGATGAAAGAAAATCATTGATCGGTTGCCTCCTACACATCCCCTATTGGGAATTGAGCCCGTAACCTGGGCATGTGCCCTTGACCGGAATAGAACCTGGGACCTTTCAATCTGCAGGCCAAAGCTCTCTATCCACTGAGTCAAACCAGCTAGGGCCAACAAAAGCTATTTAAATACTTACTTAATATTCACAGTTCCTGCAAATTTGAATGTTTACTTGAATGTGATTTAAATGTCTTGATGGGTGTGACCATATGATATTATGTAAATCTTTTAGACACATTTTAAATAATGGGCTGTTGAATCTTGATATGTGAATGAATAGCATAAGACAGACCCAATTATGTGTATAATAAAGTAATTAAACAGATGATTTTTTGGCTACTATTTGTAAAGTTGCATATGGTAAGCAAAAAGTTTGCAGTTATTGTCTATCTTCATGAGATTCCAATTTTCCTTTCTTAATCAACAACATAAACAAGTACACTGTTGCTCACATTAATACTTTCATTCCTTTTCATGCACTAACTGAATAGTGTATTTGATGAGCATGAAAAAGACCTCTATAGAAAAAAGATTACTTATGTTTGAAAGTTTGAATTATAGTGAAAACATGATTTAAAAAATTGATATAAAAACAATATTTTAGAAAGGAGACTATTGTTCTTAAAAGAAAATTATTTGGCATATATTTTAATTAATATTTCACAGAAATATTGCTAGTCTAAGAGTGAGAATGCTAGTAGAAATATCTCCTGTAACACAAATAGATTCCAGATCTCCTTATTTATAAATATGGGGAAATTATTATAAATCTGAAAACTACACTTAGGTAATCAATGAATTATATAGGATACGGACTTCTACTTTAAAACATGAACTTGAAGGCTTAGCTTAAATAATCTTTTATTTAATGATTGGATTCACTAATGCACTCATTTAATTAATATATATTAAACATTTTAATATGTAATGGAATAAAAATATATTTTCTTTTATGAGGAAGAAACTGAAAGCTAAACAAAAAGAAACCTGTTTATCAGTTTTTTTCTCTTACTAAAACTGTGTAGTAGTGCTTTAACAGATTTCAAATAGAAACCAGTAGCATATTACATTTTATATTTTTTGGCTTCCATCACTACTTAAATGATCTCAAGTCAGAAAAATAATGTTCTATTTCTAAATTCAAATATTTTTTAACTTAGAAATTAAAATGCATTAAAAATTTATCTCCACATTTTTAGTGGAATTGTTTGTGCTAATAATTGTTTTCCTTTGCCTATGATTAAGCCTTTTTGAGCTTTTGATTTATTAGCTCAAATATTACTTTTTCTCCTCTTTTGTGCAGTTAGATTTTTTCTATTTGTTTTGTTCCTGATATTTGTTTATTTTTTTCTACCATCAGTTTAATCACCTCAAATATATAGCGGGAGTATATGTTGCCCATTATTTTAGTAAAAATATTTGAGAGGAATCAGTAGTTAATTGAAAGTATACTGTATTACACAAAAGCTGAAAATAGCTTTAAGGATTTTATGTTAATAAACTGTTTAATAGAAAGTGGTTATTTTAGTTCCTCTTAGTGTGATTTAAAAAACTATCAAAAAGTATTTATATTTTTCTATTTAATTGTATTTTTATATTATCTTTTTTTTTTTTCAATTAGAGTTTCTCTATACTCACTTCACTTAGTATTATAGGTAGGTGGAAGATAGATAGAAGGATCCAAATGTTTTAGAATTTGTATGGTACCAGACATAGTAGTACATTACTTAGTTAGAGATGCAAATGTTTATATTTCTAATAAGCATTATCAGAAATTTACACAGAAAATTAACCAAAATACATTTGATATTATTTTGCTGAATTTATATTTTCGAGTAAGAAAAACCAATATATACCAAGAACTAAAAAGAAAACACATATAATGTTATCTATTTAAATAAGTCACATACAGTTTTATAAATAATAAAATTCAAAACATTTTTAAGTTAATTAACTTCTTATGCCTCAGAATATTATGAAATCTTTGACTTCTTTAAGAAAATATTGCTCCTTTGAATTTCTATCTACTATAAACTATTTTCATTACTAGCAATAAACATTTCTCCTTTTAAAAAATTAATAAGCTTGCCCTAAAATTCAGTAGCTTCATTTGATTCCAAAAATAATAATTATGCAGTTTTCATAAATTCTGATTGATGATTTAGCTGAGCTTCTTATTAATACCAAGTGATAGCTCTCAATTTTCCTTTTTTAAAACATTTTTTCTTCTTTTAATTTTCCGCCACCGTTTATCCCTCCTGTACCCTCCACCAATCTCCCACAATCACCATACTGTTGTTCGTGTCCATGACTTCTTTTTTCTTTTTCTTTTTTGCTCATCCTTCTACCTTCTCGTCCCCCCAACATTCCTTCTCCGGAGCTGTCTGCCTATTCTCTATGAGTATGGGATAATAAGTTTTCTTGGTATCTTTGTAATGGACCAAAACCAGTTTCTTGAAGCCAGAAGTCAGTGGGATATCATGATACATTATGACTGTTGACAACCCATGCCAGGGATTGCAGTGAAAGATCACAGTCGTGAATTTAACTCCTGCGTTGTGTTGCCAGCTGTCAGTCCCTCCCCTGGAGTCAAGGGCTTTACTGAACCTCAGAAGTTGTTCTGTTCACCTTCTTTCTTCTCTCATTTCATTTAATTGCCAAGTAATTTCCTTTCCCCCCCATTCCATTCTGTGCTTCCACTGTTCTCTCTTTACTACTAGAAAAATCCAACTCAAATTGCATTCTGGTTCAAAACATTTCACAATGGAATCCCTAATTAAAATCTAATAAAAATAAATCAATAGAAAGTTGAGAAAGAATAGAAATTCCAAATGAGCCAGGTTTGCTCCAATGAATTTCAATTTTAAAACTAAATTACATTCTTAAGGGTTGCCTTTCATCTTCCCAGAGGACATTTTAGAAAATTATGAGAACTAAAGCTAATGTAATTTTTTTTTCTTTATGTCAGGGCTTGAATTTTGTTTGTGTGCTCCATATTCAAAAGATGATTATATCAGTTAAACGATTGCAGGATGTGTTATGTGATTTCAGAGTTTGACAAGTTTCTGAGCCCCACTCCTTTAAATCCCCCTGAGGTCCCCATTCTGAGAAGAGAGCCACACATTCAGGATTGGGGAGGAAGTCATTGTGACAGAGGGTTGGGGCACTGAACACAGACTTGACCTACTTTGCAATTTCCCCTAGAACTGACACTGAATAGAAAAGTATGATAGTGCTTTTATATTCTCAGGTTTTTGCTCTGTTTTTTATTCTTCATTATGGTTACTGCAGTTCTGACTCTTTCAGTCAAGCACTGTCTTTTCCAAGACCTTCCCATAATAGGCAGCAGCAAATCCACCTCTACATAAGCAAGAACATGAAGGTAATGACTACATCTATCCTCTCAACAGCCATCTGGCATCCTCTAAAATAAATAAATAAATAAATAAATATATATGTATTGTTAAGCCTCACCCTAGGATGTTTTTTCCATTGATTTTCAGAAAGGGTGGAAGAGAGGAAGGGAAGAGAGAGAGAGAGAGAGGGAGAGAGAGAAGAGAGACACATTGATTGGTTGCCTCCTGCACATTCCCTGACCTCAGCCAGGGATCAAACCTGCAACCCAGGTATGTGCCTTTGACAGGAATTGAACCCGCTGCCCTTTGGTAAATGGATTAGTGCTCTAATCATTAAGCAACACCAGCAATGGCTGAAAATAATTTTAAAAGGAAATGTTGTTATAAATTTATTAACTGTAAATATAACTTAGGAAAGAAGTAGAAAATCACTGCCATATATAGGAGGGGAAAGGAACTGTTGCATACATATTTTCAGAAAGAAATCATTTACGAATTTTTAAAGGCACAGATGCTTTAAGACTCACATACATCTCACATACATGGCATTTAAGAAATTGTGTTATTTGCCAATAATTCCTATTATTTTCAAGCCCAGTAAGTTTTTATTGGACTGCACTTATCTAAGAGCACTTTAATATCCATTTCTCCTCCTTCCTGTGCTGTTGTTTTAGTACTTTCAGAATTCATCTATTTTTCCATTTTTCTGGATAAAATGGTCAACACACTGTTTATTTTTATTTACCATACATTGCAACTGTCCCATAGTTCACCTAACTTTAAAAGTTTCAATGATAATCTATTTTTTCTCCTGTGCAAACATCTGTTTCTAGGAGCCAGCAGCTGGTATAATGAGAAAGAGATTTTATCACCCTCACATTTGTTGCTTATCATAAAACCTTCCTAACAAGTGTTGCATGATTTACTACAGACTCAATGTGATTTTGAAATTCTCTTGCTTTTAGTAAGCATAGCAATAACTTTTGCTAAAACATCCCAATTAGGAAATGCCAGATATAAAAACATCAGCTAAGGTTCAGACTGGGTCTTCAAGAAGCTCAGACTGTATTAAAAGAATTTGACATATAAGCTATGAGGTTTGCACAGTGGGTGGTATGCCCCAAGTACTAATGATGTCATGAGAATGAACACCCAGACCAAATTTGGGGGAATCAAATAAAATTCCTGGAGGAGGATACATTTGAGCTGATCCTTTAAAAAATGTTTAGGCCATTTTGCAGAGTAAGGTTGGGAAAGGAGGACAGAGCATTCTCAGAAGCAGAGATGCAATGAAGCAAAGTGGCAAGTTGCTATTAGGTGCAGATAAATAGTGATGTGTGAGACTAGGATTGGTGGGTATGAGACTCTCGAGAGTCTGAGAAGCCCAGTGATGGATTGACTGATAGGGAGCCATTGGATGTTCAGAAAGTAATAGTTTGAAGTTTCATTTTAAAGAGGTGATTTTTTTATGCCAATGCCTTGGTAGACAGGGATACAATTAGGAAGCTGGAGAAGTAATCCAAGGCAAGACAAAATAAGGCCCAATGCAGTAAAGAGGTAATAAGAATAGAACCAAGTGAAAGATTAAAACTTGTTTTACTATATGCCATTGCTTTTATAATGATAATGAATTGCTTGGTATTCATTTAAAATCAATTTTGAGATAAAGGTTTCTAAACGAAAAAAGCCATCTTACACCCAAATAAATGGACTAACACTTGTATTATTAATGACTTTAAGTTTTTATCTAGTACATATATACCATATATATTAAATTAACACATACATGTTTGAAGCTTTTATCATTTTATCTAAATGACTAATGCTTATTTGCATACTGGGTTTGTCATACTGAAGAAAATTTACCAATCAAAGACACCAGGAGAACACAGAAACAAAATCACTTCAATTAACCAGATCTTTGAGAGAACTTTGAGAGCATAGTGAGGTAGTTTAAAATTGTGTGATAATGAATCTTAGAATTATGACTGGGCTAACTGAGTTCAGCTTACTGACCAGGTGAAGACAGAGTGAGGTCACCAAGGGGAAACATTCAGAAAGTAAAAGAAGACGTTTAAATGAGTATCAGAAGGGGCAGCTGGTGATTACAATTTGGCAGTCAGAGAAGTCAGGAAGCATAAGATGCACGTCTGTCACGAAGAGTTAACCATTATTTCATTCATAATTAAGCCACAAGATATACGAACTTGTAATATATCAAACCAAACATTTAACATATTCAAATTAACTCCTCTTGTATGTTTCAATTCTATAACTAACATGAACTTTTGAAATCTAATGTTTTGATGTGCAGGCCTACAATTATTAGAAACAGAAGTTTTCCAGGGTTAATACTTTTTCAAATTTTACAAAAGTGATACAATTCATATGCCATAGAGTATGTAATATTGCTATTGGGATCTGTGGCAATACTCACAATCAAACACAGTGATGATTTTGTAGTGAAAAGCTAAATATTCATACTAAATAGAATAAAGAATAATTTAAACAGCCCATAACAATTCAAGTCAGTTTTTATTATCAAATGAGTAACAAAATAACTGCCAGATCTGAATGTTTTGGGAGTTTCAAAATATAGACAAGGAGCTGTACACTTGTCCTCAATTTGCATGTTGTGGTTTATTGTGCCTTAAAGCTTTGACAATGCATTATACTAATGCTGTTTCAAAGAACAACATAATGAAAAAATTTTCTACCACCAAGAGAAGTGATTTTATACAGTTTCCTATTAAATCAGATTGGATATGTGCAGTTGATCTCTTGCCTCAGACCAAATATAGAAAAAATTATCCATTAGCCCTGTAATAGTTTTAATATTATAAATATTTACTTTGGGAAGCCAGAGTAATCTGGGAACATTTAAATGTTTAAACAGTTCATAAGTTCATTTTGAGTAGTACTTCTAGGATTTGCAGACTGATAACAAATGCACCCCTGCATCTGGTACAGGGTATATTTTTGAAACAAAATACATATTTCATAAGATTGATTTGTCTGCCCTGGATTTTATTTTCTTTGAGGCTTTGAGAATTCATATTGAGGAATGAAACTGTTTTATTTATATTTTTGTCTCAAGTCATTTCCTGCTTAATTTTAATTACTGTTTGTTATATAATACTAGAGGCCCAGTGCACGAACTTCATGCACTGGTAGGGTCCCTAGTGGCTGCAGGCTGCTGACCAGGACCTCTCTCTCTTTCCCTGGCTGCCCCCACCCCCTGGTCATACTCCCAGACAACTCCCAGTTAAGGGGACAATTTGCATACTAAACTTTGATTATATAGGATGTTTTACATAGATATCTGACCTTTGATCCCGACAAACTAACATTTTTAAGGTATTTAAAGAAAGATGGCAATAAAACTCTAGAAAATTTTAATACATGCAGAATGACTATGATGTTCATAAGAATTACTCTACACTGCAGGAAACCAATAGACAATAGAATGAAACTTAAGTAAACGTATTAGTATTTGATAATTTTTTTAACCCATAGGGCCTATCTCATCACCATTAATTGACACATGAATAAATTAATTCAATAAGTATTGTTTCAGCACTCCTGTAGATGATACTCTGCCTTCAAGGTATTTATCTTTGTGAGTGTCACTCCTCTGTCCATCTAGCTGTAATTCCATTAGTTAAATACTGTGATATATGTATACCATAAGTACAATTAATTCTGCTATAGAAATGAATAAAGCATTATACCACAAATTAAATGTACCTTTAATAGAGCCTTGAAAGCAGAACCAGACTACAAGATGCATGGTAAATGGAATATTTGAAGCTGGGATAATACCATGATCAAAAAAGTCTTAGAGATGTGGCAATCAGTATATGATCCAGGAATGGCAAATAAAAGAAATAATTTTATTCGACCATCAGGTATAGATTTATAATGGAGAGAAATTGGACCAAAAGAATGGGTTAGGGTCAGATTATGAAAGACTTGAATGCAATGGTCGATAGTCAAACTAAGGAGTTTGAATATAATTCTACAGGCCATTAGAAACTTTATTTTGATTGGAGTTACCGGTTCAGAGTTTGTTAGAATGTTCAATTAATAATGGACTAGAGAAGCCCAATGGTCAACTGGATCATTCATTCAGTCTCAAAAGCGCAGAGGTAGGTTTAATACTTTCTAATTTTTGTCTATCATAATGTCATGTAATTTAATTGCTGTGCCGCATAGTTTCAACTTAAATTATTCTGAGTAATAAACATAACTCAAAAGAAAGTTTACACTTCAAAGTACCATCTATTTATAGTTGTCGATAATGATCACAGTTTTTTCCTTTCCGTTTTATTTTAAAGCAGAGCCAGCAACCTTACCTTAAGTATAAATCCCAATGAAACCCTTGAAAGATTATAAATATATGACAAACTGTGTGAACTTAATCAGATAACAAAAGATCAGCTAGTAGTAATATGGAATTAAAAAGAAGATAACATTTATTAAACATCTATTTTAAGTCAGTCACTGCATCAAGCACTTTTAAACAGATTTGTCCTCATGGTAAGCTGATGAGATGACTTATCTATTTTATTAGATGAAACACCTGAACATCAGAGAACCGAAGGAACTTGCCCACAGTTGATGCTGTTAGCATTTTTCTGCCTGATGCCATGTCTGTGTTCTTCCCACTCTAGTCATTTTTGCTTATTTACAGTGTTCAACAGAGAGTTTGCAAGGCAGATATACTAGCATTCCTAAGTTGAAAATAAGTATCTTAATTTTGAAAGTAGAGGTGAATCTGATTCTTTATGCCTAAGTGTATAGAGTTATGAAGGGTTTTTCAGAACATGTAGTCATCTAATTAGTTGCCATTTATTTTATTATTAATAATAATTATAATAATTTTGACTTGCTGTGCAGAAGCATCTAGTTATGAGACTATTTTTTTATCTTTGTATAGACTAGCCTCCTTTATTCAGAATAACCTTTACTTCATTGCTACAGATTCTTCAGTTAACCTAACTTGTCTTTTAAAAAATGGACATAAAGTACAAAACTTCCAATGTTAACACATTGATACTATTTGAAAAATAATTTGTTTTCCATATACTCCCAAAAGTCATCCCTGTTTAGCTTATTAATATGTAATCACTGGTAAAAGTAGGATATAAGACAGTTCTAATTGTATATTCTATTCCCCAATCATTGCCTCTTAAGTTTGACAAATGGTACTTTTGTTATTTGTAAGCAATACTGCATGTATTAAGCTCTAGCATTAGTGTTACTTTTAGCATATGACAGACTACTCAGAGATATCTAAGTTAGATATAAACTTTTAATTTTATTTGTAAGACACTATGGCCTGCAGACTGAGGGGTCCCAGGTTCGATTCCGGTCCATATACATTTCACAGTTCGACATATATTTGACCAAAGTTTTGCGCAATCAAAATGGTGAAAAAACTTGAGTAAATTTTACTTATTTTATTTCTCCATCCCAAACCTTCCAACATTTTCTCTCCACTTTCCCAAGCCCTCCACAGCCAGCTCCCTTCTAATCTCACTAAATGGTACCATCGTCTGCCTAGACACCCCAGTTAGAAACGAAGGGACTCCTCTTTTCCATTTTCTTCCTTATCCCAGAATGTATCATTAGGTAAGGTTGTTAACACCAGCCAATTCTACTTGACATTTCTTTGGTTCACTTACCTCCAGTATATTTACCCACCCTAGATGTTACCTCTTTTCTTCATAGGTAGTCACCTGCTTCTCTTGTTGCCATGTTTGTAATGGAAATTCAATAATTTTCCTCCAATTAAAACCACAGAGTACTTGGAAAAATATCTGAACTTTTAACTTTGCCTGCTGCCGCCTCCTCTTGTGTCACTCTCCTGCTAGCTCACTGTACTCCTGCTGTGGAGTTTCTTTTCTTTCTCAAGACAGAGTTCCTAGTGCTGAGACCTCTTTTGCATGATCTTGTCTCCCTCAGTAGTCTGCATACTGCATGTGCAAAGGAGATGCTTCTCTTATTCTCTAATGTATTCCCAATTTTTAGTTAAAAGGGGGGTTATTAAGGATGAAAACCACAGATTAAGAAGATTTTAGAGAAATTGAAGTCACTGGTAAATGTTAAAGGATCTTGATTGGGTAAAGAACATACTGTATTAATCTATAGAGAAACCAGTTCTGTTGCAGTTACTAACAGATCCAACAAACATTTAATAACTTCAAAGAGCTGAATTATGCATATTTATTTAAATTATCTCACTTAAAGTACAATTTTGAATAATTTTATAAGATAGGCATGGCCATTTTCATTTTGAATAGAGAAAATGAGCAATCTAAGGTCATCGAGCTTCTATGTGGCTGATCCAAACTTTTAGCCTGAGGTACCTAAGTCTAATTTTCTAACTCTAATTTTATGGGTATTTCCATTGTTTCCTTCCAGTAGTGGCAATAGTTACATGAGAAATAACAAAGTTCGTAGGAAGTCATTGGGATGGCTATATTTAGAGCATTAAAGACTTTAACATCTTGATAAAGAGAGTTTTAATATTAAGAGAGAAAGTTTTTAATATTAAAAACTTCTATCAAGCCTTACCAATATTGTTGGGGTATTGAATAGTATTGGCTGGTTAAAGCGAAGTACAGAGTAATCATGTCGTGTAATGGGGAAGGGTGAAGAGATGGGGACAATGCAAACTTTGAGTGCAGTCTATTTGAAATATGTGGCAGCTGCACTTGAAATATGTGACTGCACTCACTCAGAATATACTGTAATAGTGAGGGAAAATTTTATAAATTTGGGTTATATAAAGTATATACAAAATTTAGATCAAGTGTTACATTCAGGAAAAGAGTAAAGCATTGCTAGTATGAAACACACAAGACAACTCAATAAAATGAAACCATATTACAATTAAATGCAATGCAGAACCTTAGATAAGGCAGGTAAAGATTCCACAGGCTTCAGGAGTGGTCTTTCATATTACTGGACCTAGAATCCATGCTTACAATAAAACGATTAGATATGAATACCCAAACAGTAGTGTTTATTTATACAGTTTGTCATATATATGTACTGGTTTTAAATATCATCAATTTAGATCAGTTCATCTAAAGTGGAAGAGGTGTAGTGAAAATGAAAGTTTTGTCAAAATGGACAATAGGCAACATTAAGTATAAGAATAGAAGGGGCCCTGACTGGTGGTTTGTCTCGGTGGATGGACCATTGGCCTGCGGACTGAGGGGTCCCAGGTTCGATTCCGGGCAAGGGCATGTACCTTGGTTGCAGGCAGATTTCAGTAGGGGGTGTATGGGAGGCAGCTGATCAATGTTTCTCTCCCATCAATGTTTCTAGCTCTCTGTCCCTCTCCCTTCCTCTTTGTAAAAAAATCAATGGGGTATGTTAAAAAAAAAAAAAAAGGAAAGGCCTGGCTGGCTTAGCTCAGTGGTTGAGCATTGGCCTATGAACCAGGAGGTCTCAGTTCGATTATCTGTCTGGGCACATGCCCGGGTTGCAGGCAATGTGGGGCATGCAGGAGGCAGCCGATCAATAATTCTCTCTCATCATTGATGTTTCTATCTCTCTCTCCCTCTACTTTTCTCTCTGAAATCAATATATATATATATAAAATTAACCGGTACACCTAGTATATATAGTATACTTTTTAGAAACTATTTAATATATGAGCACTATCCTTCAACTTATTTATATATATCATGACCTGAAGAGGTACACTTATCCTTCTTTGTAGTTTCTAAAAAGAAGGATAAGTGTACCTCTCCAGGGCATGATATTAGATCCCCTTGAGTTTATACTTTAAGAAGAATAAGTATTTAAAATAATAAATATTAAAAAAATAATTTTCTAGAAGGCAAAGTTTCCCAGATTCTTTTCTTGCATTTTACTGAGGATGGCATTGCTATTTCTGGTTCCTCTTTTCTTCTATAAAATCTTGAGATTTAAAAAAACAACAACAAACAGACAAAACTAGGTTCTGTAAAACTACAGAGGTTAGAAAACACATCTATGAGACTGGTTTTTATGAGCTGTAGCTTGTAGCTGACTTTCTATATTTTGATTACTAAGCTTATTTTCTGCTATATACCCACACATATATGTGTGAAAACACATGTGAGTTTATGTATACACATATATTTACCTTCACTATTTGAGCAGCAAAAGCTCTATTTATTTATTTATTTATTTATAATTTATTTTTTTATTGTTTTAAGTATTATAAATAGTAGTACATATGTCTCCTTTTTTCCCTCCATTGACCTCCCCCCGACCTCCCCTACCCCCCAGTACATGCCTTCACCTGCCCGCCCCCACCCCCCAGTGTCTTGTATACATTGGTTGTGCTTATATGCATGCATACAAGTCCTTCGGTTGGTCTCTTACAGCCCCCCTCGCCCAACCTCCCCTGTCTTCCCGATGTAGTTTGACAGTCTGTTCAATGCTTCTTTGCCTCTGTATCTTTTTCCCACATTTCTTTCCTTTAAAAAGTTTTGCCTTTGCAGACTAGAAATAAACATATAATAACAAAACAAGACAAAACAAAAAAATGTTTGAGTCCCAATTTCAATGTCCAACAGTTCTGAGTCCCCGTTTCAATGTCTAACAGTTCCTTATGTGTACATGTCAGCAATGATATCTGGATGGTGGGCACATGGTGGCAATGCAGGTCCGACCCTCTCTGATTTGGTCCTAGGTAACCTGCAGCAGTGCACAGCTGCTGACTGCTTGCGTGGCAAGGCGTTGTCAGCGTCTTCCATCTCTGGACTGTTTTTTCCTCTTGTCTTCATGGTTGGAGCAGACCCGTCAATTCCTCTCTGTTGCAGGAATCCACATGGTCTTGGAGTTGTTTTCTGAAAATATACAAACCTATTCTCGACCACAAGTTAATAAAGGAATCTTTTCTATATAATTGATTTGGGATCCTTTTTATTTTTGCCCAAACGATTCTGTTTATTTTTTTAAATTACACTTAGCTTACACGCACCAGGATATCAATAACTTCTCAAATGTCATTGTGCCTGGAAATTATAACAGGTTATTAGAAACTTGTCCTTAAAATTACAGAATATATAAACAATATATAATAATGTGTTTTACATAGAATTATTGGCACAAGACGATTCAAAACCCATTAGCAATCAAATTATTGCTGTGTTCACATGACAATATTTTATTAACCATTAGCAAATTTTTTTAATGTTGAAAAGAATGAAAGAAAAAGCTTTTTAATACTTTTTAAAAATTTTTAATCCTCACCCAAACATATTTTCCATTGATTTTCCGAGTGGAAGGGAGAGAAGGGGGTGAGGCAGAGAAATATCCACATGAGAGAGAAACATCGACATGAAAGAGACATGATTGGTTGCCTCCTGCACATGCCCTTGAAGGAAATTGAACTTGTGACCCTTTGGTCCAAGGAGGATGCTCTAACCACTGAGAACCTGCCAGGGCTAGAGAAACCTGCCAGGGCTAAAGCTTTTTTCTTTTTTTTTTGGTGGCAATGCCAATAAAACTTTTTTTAAAAAAGCCATAGGGCAAGTTATTTATTTTTTTTAGGTTATGAATGATATGTGTTTATTGATACAGGTTTCATATTTAGCCTAGTTTTTAGAAATATGGTGTTATAAATATGTACATTCATTTCAGTATGTTTATTGCTTCCATATTATCAGTTTATTTGAACACTCTGGGTACGTTTGTTAATACATCAGTTTGAGTCATCTATTACTATTTTCTTCAGATATAAACAGTTTTTCTCTGTTATCAGTGCAGTACTCAAATTCACTTTAATATAGAGCACAGCCTTCAATTCTATCTGGGGGACCTATCTGCACCATGAGTTACTTAAAAAAATTCAGATCTCTGCTCTGATTCAAAGATGTATGAAATTCTATTAGAGTCAATAGTATGTTGCCATATCATTCTTATTAAAATCTTCAAAGATGAATAGATATGTTAGATAGCAATTAGTATGTTATCTATAATTTTTTTCTAATTGATTTGAGGAAGACTAAAAGTAGTTTGTTCTCCTAGTACTATAAATATCCTTTTATAATTATATTCATGCTCTTAATGAGAAATATCTATTAAAATATTGAACAAGGTAAAAATATCTACTCAGTAATAATTATACTGATGTATAAACACTATTGATGTTTCAAAGTAGTATAAAAATATAGTTTGCATTAAATGATTCAACATTTCTTTGTGCCAGACACTGACTGTATAAGGTGCTAAAAAATGAAATTATGCACAAAACAAACCTAAGTTCTGATCTCTTGTAACTTTAGCCCAGTAGAGGGTTCTGTTATTCAAAGCTCTTAGATCAACATCTAATTTGACTTTTTAAACTGAATTATGATTGATATATAACATTGTATTAGTTTCAAGCATATATATATAATGATTTGATTTTTGTGCACATTGCAAAATGAATGCTACAACAAAGTCTACTTACCATCCATTACCATACAAAATTACAAAAATTTAATTTGACTTTGTCAGTGAAACCCACCAGTCTGAAAACACACACTTTAAATCTATCATATGAAAATGAATGAATATGTGAGTGAACTGTAAAAATTGGGTGGGGGAAAAATTTATCTTATCTCTAGCTGTGGAAGGTGTAGGATGGATTTTTTCTCCATTTAGATATAAATATTAAGAAATGATTGATATCCTACATGGAATCCCTGAACAGAAAAAGAACATGAGACAAAAGCTAAGGGAATCTGAATTTAGTTAATAACAATGTATAAATATTGTTTTATTAATTGTGACAAATATACTGTCTGATCATAAGATGCTAACAATAGAGATAACTGGCAAGGTACATACATGGACTTCTCTGTAGTATTTTCTCATTTTTTTGTAAATCTAAAACTACTTAAATATTAAAGTTTATTTAAAAATTACAAAGTTCAGCAGAAAAAAAATTGAGTGGACCAAATTGTGCAGGATCTTGGATGTTAATATAAGAATATGAGCATTTTTAATGATTAGGAAGAAGCCATTTAAAATGTGTGGGCAAAAACATAACATAATTAATGCAGCCATTTAAGAAAACTTTTTCTATGACTGCACAGATAAATTGTAAGAAGGGAAAGGTGGCATCAAAGAGAGCAATATGATTTAATAAACTTCCATATAAAATGAGAAAGATGAGATTCATGTAATGTTTAGGCTAATTAACAATATTGGCAATTTATTGGCTATGAAGTCTGTTGGAGAAACAAAGTTGGGGTGATTTAGACAAGAGATTTACAACATGATAAACTGGATATAGAATCTCTATATATAAAAAGGTAATAGGCAAATTAGGCCAGGACTCCGTAATGGGTCACGACTGGACAGGAGGAGGTTGTGAGCACAGGTGAAGCCCAGTGCAGAGACAGAGACACAGGCAGGGGGCTGGCGCTGCGTGGCACTACTCTCACAGCAGCTGTGGGCTCAGGCATCTGCAAGGCCCAGGGCTCACGGCAGCCATGGGTTCAGGCAGCTGTGGGCTCAGGCAGCTGTGAGGCCCAGGGTTCAGGCCTTGCAGCCCCTGCGGCTGGCAGTGGCAGCAGCAGGATGATGAGGCCGGTGCCTTCCCTGATCGGCCTGGTTGCTTCCCACAGAAGGAGTCCAGACTGTGGCTTAGGCCATCAGTAGGACATCCCCTGAGGCCTCCAGGACTGTGAAAAGGAGCAGGCCGGGCTGAGGGGCCACCCTCCAGTGCATGATTTTTCGTGTGCTGGGCCTCTAAGTAGAGAAATAATATAATTTTAGATGTAGAAACTGGACTTGCTGGTGATTAAAATAGACAAGGTAAATACGATATATTTGAGTTTCCAAAGCTAAATGAAATTTTAATCATTTCCTCCAGGAATGTCGCATGGTTAAATAATTTGAAACCTTTCGACCAATGAATAAGGAATGATTGGAAATTTGAGCATCAAATGTCACTGTAGTCTCTTTTATAATAATTTTGTTATGATTATTGTGTAATTTGAAACCTTAACATTTTTCATAAGCACACTGTAAGCCACATCCTCTTAATGCAGCTTCCAGACTATCACTTAATCAGTAATCTCTAATTGTTGTTCACAATAGTTAAGTACTGGTGATAAAAAAAAAAAAAAGTCTAAAAATTGTACATTGCTAAAACCCCAAATTCATTTGATAACATGAGATTTAGGTAGCTAACTTCTATTTTGTTCTCATTTACTTTTCTACTTTTGATTATTAAAAATAAGTTCATGTCCCATATATTTTACAAGTGAAAAGTAAATTACTTTTGAAACTTTTAAAGAAGGGTAAATGGCTGGAATTATCAAATTTGAAAGTGATCCACAACACACCAGTAATGACTTGAGCGAGAGAGATCTGAAATGTATTCTTATTGTGTAGAACAGTCCTCTTGATGTTAATGGAGGTCCTGGAATGTTTTTGTAGGTGATTTGAAGAGTTCAAATTAAAAATAACTATTAAATTAAACACAATTTCAACTGATTTAAGTTTGCATTTTATAGACTCAACTGGCCCTTTGGTGTCATTGTTAAAAAGAAACTAGCTCTTCATTAAAAAAAAAATCTAACATTGCATCATCAAAAATATAGCTATGAAGTAGTTCACTGGGTAGAGGAGGGGAACCCATGCTTATTGTTGCTGTGTACAGTGCTTTTATTTTGATGCAATAGCGTGTGACATAATTTTATGATTAAAATGGGTAAAAGATATATACATTTGACCACCAACTTGACCATGAATACCTAAAAATAACAATGGAATTTTTGTCCACACAAGAGGATGTATATTCCTGGATGATGAATAGTTTTCTCCTGCCTCGCTACCAGTGTTGTCTGAGGCTGAAGCTGTGGAGAAGCTCCCAGAATGGACCAAAGTCCTGGAACATGATAGATTGTGTTCAGCATCAAGAGCAAATATTTTCAGGTGTTGGGATCCTGTAAGAGTATTTGGTTGTGATAACCTATGTAGAGACGGACTGTTTACCTAGATCAGTCATAGGGCAGTGAAATATAAACATCTTTGAAAATTATGTCCCATGCTGAAAAAGATTCATCCAACCATTCTCCTACCCCCACCCCACTTTTTTTCTGAAATCTTTAATGATCACCCGATTTTTCTCTAAGTATAGTTAGACATTTAGTGCATTTAAAGTTGTGATTGTATATAGCAAGTATAATAAAATTTCAATTTTTATTCTAATCAACACATACTAAATCTTTTTATTTATTGTTCTGGTCAGAAAAGAGCAAGGTTAGAGACTATTATATCTGAGATTGATTTTTCTTTTTAATCAAAATTTGTTGTTTTGATTTTTTAAAAGTACCTACTAAAATTTAAGTATGAGCTACAGTTGCATGAGTCTTTGCAGAAATCCTACCTGTTATGCAAAGTTGCTTTAATGCATTGTCATATACACATAAGACTTGATACTTTCCACATCACTGTAATGAATGTTAGAACAGGAATTAGTAGACATGGTTCTAATTTTGGCCCAGTACTAATACCAGCTACATATCTATGTCTTTGGCTATGACCTTAACATTCTAAGCCTTAAATGCCTTATCTATAAACAAAAGGACAAAACTACATTATTTCTAAAATGTCTTACCACCTTATCATGTTGTATATATACAGATATATGGAAATTGAAAAGTTTTCCCATTGTAAGACTAATTTTTCAACCTCTACTCAAATTCTACAAATTATTTTTTCAGTATAGAAAAATGATTAATTCTACATAGGTAATACAAAAAACTAAGAATTTGTTAGAAAGGGAATTTATTTGTATTATTTAAAATTTTCAGCAATCCTGTGGTTACTGTTGATAAGGATGATGATGATATGTTAATAATTGAAACAATTTCTGAGCAATAAAGTTCATTCACTTCAAGCCAGATATATTGTAGACAGGACTCCTCACGGAGAATATGGCATTCTAGTTAATGTATGAAGGTAATGAAAAGGGACAGCCATGAAGGGAGTGAGGAAGTACAACCAGGTAGCTTTCTGTAGAGAGAGTCCCAAGTAGATTCTTTCTCCTACTGCAGTCCCTGCTTGCCTGGCATCCTATATAATAAAAGCCTAATACTAATATGCTAAGTGTCCTGTCAGCCAGTTGGCCATTCAACCAATCCTAATATATAAAAACCCAGGGTCTGTAACATCCAAAATGACCAAAGGCTTGACCTACCAGAAGTCAGTCCTACCAGCACTGACTGCCACCACTGGGGGTGCAGGGACTCAGCACTGACTGCTGAGGGGACTGCAGATCAGACCCGAAGGGAGGCCTGGAGAGAGAAGCAGTGTCTGATTCATAGCCTCTGTGGCAGCTGTTGATCAGCCCTTGCCTCTCTCTTTCTCTTGGGGCCTGGCCAGAAGCCACACCTCTCTTTCTATTGGGCCTCCCCTGGCGCTGCTGATCAGCCCTGCCTCTCTGATCAGGCCTATTGATAAGCCTGTTGACACTAACTGGCATAGAAACTGACTAATCAGAACTAAATCTGGGTGAACTGTGAGGAGCCCATGGCTGCCTAGGAGGCGGAGCTTTTGACACTGACTGGCATAGAAACCGATCAATCAGAAACTAATCTGGGTGAACTGCAAAGGCAGAACCTAAGGTGGGGGCTGCGGAGGGGTTTTTAGGGCAACAGCTGTTTGGTGTAAGGTGTAAGAAAGCGGTTCAATTTTTTAATGACTGATTTGGCAGTATAGTGCATATGGCTGGCTATCAGTTCAGATATAAGGATTATATATTTCTGTCTGCCAAGAGCATCTCCTTCTGATGAAAAAGGCTCCCCCCCCATTTAAGGAATCATATCCTATATAATCTATCTATACTACTAAAAGGGTAATATGCTAATTAGACTGGGTTGACCGGCCATCTTCCAGACATCTGACTTCCTTCTGGACAAAGCCATGGTGGTGGGGGCCAAGGCAGAGGCACTTAGGGGCGATAAGGCTGGCAGGGGAGGGCATTTGGGGACGAGATCAGGCCAGTAGGGGAGAACAGTTAGGGGTGATCAGACAGACAGGTAGAGGCAGTTAGGGGTGATCAGGCAGGCAGAGTCAGTGGGGCTGAGATCAGGCCAGCAGGACAGAGCAGTTGGGGGCAAGATCAGGCCAGCAGGAGAGGGCAGTTAGGGGTGATCAGGCAGGCAGGTAGGGGCAGTTAGAGGTAATAAGGCAGGCAGGCAGAGAGGTTAGGGGCAATGAGGCAGGCAGGCAGGTGAGCTATTAGGAGCTAATAGTCCCAGATTGTGAGAGGAATGTCCAACTGCTGGTCCCTGATTATAGAGGGTGCAGGATGGGCTGAGGGACCCCTCCCATGCACGAATTTTGTGCACCCGGACACTAGTTAAAGTATAATATGCTAATGATATGCTAAGGCCACTCAACCACTCGCTATTATGTGCACTGATCACCAGGATGGACACAATCATCCAGTTGACAAGTTGCTATGATGTGCACTGACCATAAGGGGGCAGACAGTTGACCAGTCACTATGATGTGCACTGTCCACCAGGGAGCAGATGCTCCAACCAATAGTTTAGTTTGCTGCTGGGGTTCGGCCGATTGGGATTGAGCGAGATGGGCCAGACACATCCTGGAGTCCTCCTGTGGTCCCTCCCTGGCTGACCAACCTTCCGTGTTCCTCCCAGGCCCCAACTGTACACTGGTGGGGTCCCTCAGCCTGGCCTGTTGCCTCTCACAATCCGAGCAGGAGGACTGCACCCCTGGTGCATGAATTTCATGCACTGGGTCTCTAGTATTAAATAAAAAGCACAAGGTGTAGCATGGCTGGAGTAGAGGAGGTGAGTTTGAGAGAGAAGGTATCATATAGGAAAGGGAGAAAGCAGTAGATAGATAGTATAGGGCCATATAGTCAGAGAAAATGGAAAGGACACAATTCCTGCTTAATTATCTTACTGAAGATGTTTCTGATTTATTTATTGAAAGAATCATCTATTGTTCTCTTAGAGTAAAACACCAAACTTTGTGGGAATTATAGATTGTAATCAAATTTGCTTAGAGATAACCTTTGTAAACACATTTGCATGGTTAATCAATAGTTGTCTTGAATGTACTAGTATTTGTATGTGAATATATACAGTATATCCCACAATTGGATTCATTCCAAATATATAATTTGTACATTTCCCTTAATGCTGAGCATGTTCTTAATCTCTAAATGTCTTCATAAGCATTAGTCTTATTTAACTCAATATTCAAACTCAGTATTGAGAAATTCTTTATTGAAACATGCTTGCATTTTAGAAAAATTACATAATACACATATATTAGTACACATATTTATAGTTATTTTTATAAACAATTGGCTATTCTAGTTACTCTCACAGATCATGAACTTTTAAAGATGACATTTATAATAATAATATATCTTATTATTTCTTTAAGAAGTGATTATAGGAGTAAAATAATAGTTTCAAAGAGTACAAATGTTTTCTAAGATTCTTGAGAGATTCTAAAACCTCATAGTAATTTAAAATAAAATTAACAAGCTATAGATTCCTCAAAATTTTGACATGCAAAATCAGCCAAGTATGTATAAAGAAAATATTCTTAAGAAAATTAAATTAGATTTTTTATATTTTATATTTAATTAGGTTTTAGAAATCATGTATAAAAATAATTATTTTAATTTTTATAACAGCACCCTAACCATATTCATGCTGGGTTTTTATTACATAGTTGGCATTATTTAGGCAAAACTGTTTTCACAAATAATTTTAGGGAATACTGTAATATAAGCTTAATGTAATAGAGCTTAGGAAATTGTGCTTAAAATTCTGATTTAAATCAGAATGTAAAGCGATCATTTAAAAATGTTAAGGGAGTTAAGTTTAAGATTCAGCAGGTTAGAAAACCTAAAATTATGACCATAATATTAATGAAGCAATATACATTGTTTTATCAAATTATGCAACTGAAACTGAATGAAAAAAGTGAAAATGAGCAAAACCATGAATTTTTAGTAGGTGAAATAGTTTATTGAGTATGTAGCTATAATCAGAAGATATACTTTCTGAATAAAACCCCAAATTCTCATAGGTAGAAAATAAAAGATTCATTGCATGAGCCATAAATACAAATCCTTCACAGTATCATTTATGTGATGATATATAATATGTAAACTGTGTAGTCTGTATTTTTGCCAGGTACAATTTTCAAAGTAATCTAACCACAGCATGTTTGCTAATTACATTAACTATATTGTATGCCCTTCATTGAACAGTATAACTATATAACCTTTGAAAATGGTGTTCTTTGTGATTTTTAAATGCAGCATCAACATTTTGGTAGAATCATTTTGCAGGCTTTTAAGTTACAAGCATTTGAGTTAAAAATTACATTTTCTGAAAAATATCTCTACTATCTTTTTTTCATCTGCTCTTGCTATTGGAAGTATAATAAATTAATAATTATTTGGTGACTACCAATTAGTTAATCAAAAGTGTGTTCCAAAGTTGAACATAAAGAAATTATGGACAAACATTTAATGATTTCAGCCAATATATTATTAAATGAAAATATATGTATAGAAAGAATATGAAACAAACTTTATGTCATTTGAAATGAATTTCACTAACTCCTTAACTCATAACCATTTTAACAGCACTTAATGACATAATTTAGTGGGTTGAACATATTATTTATTATCCAAAGTTGCTTGTTTTTTAGGGTGAAATACTTTTAATACTTTCCCTGAGTTATATTTTTCAAGGTAAATCTAAACCTATGGTTAGCCTAATATAGGGTTTTTAAAAATAATGGAATAAACAGTGACTTTTTAAGAAAATCAAAATGTAAGTATAATAGAGGAATAAAAAGTGAGAAATAAAATTAATATTGTTCTTTTGGGCCACTCTGCCATTATCTTTTATTGTTACAATGTCTAAAACATTTTTAATTTTTAAAAATGCAAGCTATTTTTGTTACAGATATAGTATGTGTACAATCAATTAAAAGTTTAATGGCTTTACAGATAGCTTTACACATCCCCTTGTGTATTTTGAAGTTGAAATGGTTTGCTTGAAATGGAATTCATTAGAAAGAAAATTATTTAAAATTTAATTTAATTCACAGATAAAATGGCCTACCTAGAATAATTTTAATTGCTACCAAAGTGAAACTATAATGTCTTTATATATTTGCCTTTGTCTAAATCAATAAAACTGATTATGTCAATTAATAAAGGTGATTTATTTTTGAATTAATGGAAAATCTATTTTTGAATACATATCAGATTGTGTCTTTCTATTTTGAACGTATACTAGAGCTTATAAAATTTTAATACAAAAAAACCAATTAAGGTTACTTATCCTATCTAACAAGAGTAATATGCAAATTGACCATCATTCCAAGACACAAGATGGCCGCCCCCATGTGGTCAAAGATGGTTGCCCCCATGTGGACACAAGACGGGTGCCACAAGATGGCCTGCAGGGGAGGGCAGTTGTGGACAGTTTGGGGTGACGAGGCCAGCAGAGGAGGGCAGTTGTGGACAGTTAAGGGTGACGAGGCCAGCAGAGGAGGGCAGTTGTGGGGGATCGGGTCAGCAGGATAGGGCAGTTGGGGGGGACCAGGCCTGCAAGGGAGGGCAGTTGCGGGTGACCAGGCCTGCAGGGGAGGGCAGTTGGGGGTGACCAGGGCTGCAGGGGAGGGCAGTTAGGGTGATCAGGCCAGCAGGGGAGGGTTGTTGGGGGCAACCAGGCCTGCAGGGGAGGACAGTGAGGGGTGACTAGACTGGGAGTGAGGGCAGTTAGGGGTGACCAGGCTGGCAGGGGAGGGCAGTTAGGGGCAATCAGACCTGCTGGGGAGCAGTTAGACGTTGATCAGGCTGGCAGGGGAGTAGTTAGGAGGTGATCAGGCTGGCAGGCAGAAGCAGTTAGGAGCAATCAGGTAGAGGCAGGCAAGCAGTTGGGAGCCAGCAGTCCTGGATTGTGAGAAGGATGTCCAACTGCGATCAGACATCACTCAAGGGGTCCCAGATTGGAGAGTGTGCAGGCTGGGCTGAGGGCCACCCCCCTCCCATGCACAAATTTCATGCACTGGGCCTCTAGTCTATATATATATATAAAAGCCTAAGCGACTGGCCAACTAGCTAGTAGCTGTGATGTGCACTGACCACCAGGAGGCAGATGCTCAATGCAGGAGCTGCCAAGCTGTGGTCACTTGGCAGTAGTGGTTCTTGGGTGGCGCACCCAAAACCAGAAAGGAGGGAGCCCGATTCCAGGGTACACACCAGAGAACTGCCCTCTCTCAATTCCAGTCCCCTTGGGGGAGGTCAGAGAGCTGGTTTCAGCCCAATCCCCACAGGCCAGGCCAAGGGACCCTATCAGTGCACGCATCTGTGCACCGGGCCTCGAGTGGTTCAATAAATGCCAGTGAGAACAGAAAATTAAAACACTTATAAAACTTAGGGAGATAATTTAAACTGGATAATGTTTCATGGTACAGAATGATAAAAATTTTTTTCCTACCATTTTTTTGTTTTATTCTCTATTTTCTGGAATCCAGACATTGATATTTAGCATTTTTGTGTTATGAATAATAGTTTTATACTTATTTCTAAGTTATCTGAAATTTTATGGATAACTGAGAGATTCTCCATTTCTCATCCATGCCCAGAAAGCATACTGACAGTTTCATTTTTTCTACATCAAATAAATGTTACTTTAGCTAGTTGCTCTCTTAGTTATCAATAGTTAATTATATCTGAATTAATTTACTTTAAATTTTTACTTTTTAAATATTGTAATACATTTAGAGGTTAAGTAGGCTGATATTTGGCAATCTTAGTTATATTGAAATAAAACAATGCTAGATGAACTAATATAATCTAGAGCAGAAGGGAAGACCACAAATTGTATTTAATATTCTCTTACTCTAGATTGTTTTCTTTCTTTCTCTTTTCTTTCAGTCTTCTATGCATGTTGCCTCTTTCAAAGGTGAGGGGGAAAACTGCTTATTTAATTTTTCCAGCTCAGCTTATCAAAGTAAATCTCATTTTCAAATTTACCATATCAGTTAAAAAGCAAACATAATAAACGTATGTGGCAGTAATATCGATGTGATACAACATTTGATTTTATATTCATTTTAACTTCTTTTATAATCAAATTTTAAAATGTACATTTCTCTCATAAATAAAATTTTAAGAGAATTCAGTTTTTCTTCAAATAAAGAAATAAAGACATTGGAATTTTTCAGCTTTCCTTTCACTGTTATTATATGTTTATTTCTAGTCTGCAGAGGCAAGATTTTTTAAAGGAAAGAAATGGGGGAAAAATAGATACAGAGGCAAAGAAGCATTGAACAGACTGTCAAACTACAGCAGGAAGGCAGGGGAGGTTGGGGGGGGTGGGGTGTAAGAGACCAACCGAAGGACTTGCACGCATGCATATAAGCACAACCAATGGACACAAGACACTGTGGGCGGGGGTGGGGGGTGGGTGAAGGCATGTACTGGGGGGTAGGGGGGGCCGGGGGTAGGTCATTGGGGGAATAAAAAGGAGACATATATACTACTATTTATAATACCTCAAACAATAAAAAATACATACATACATACATACAGACATACATACATACATACATAATAATAAAAAAAAGAAAGAAATCCATGACACAGCTTGGACTGGAGGTTGTAATTCCTGACTCCTCTTCTCAAGGGATGTGTCTGTTGTCAGTACTTCCTCTTTAAGATATTTACACATTTTCAAATACCAAGGAAGCTAGTGCTCTCGAAGTAGTGAAGGTGAACAGTTGAAGTCAGACCAACATATTTTTTTAAATTTCAGTGTGATGATTCGTTGTGAATTAAAATAGAATTTGAAGTAAAATTAAACATAAAAACAAAAGGGACCTGATGTGTTTATGTGCTTTCATAATGCTATTAGGGGATTAGGACACAAAATATATTTTCTCAAATAATACTCAAGTTGTGAGATTCATATTTACTAATATTTTTTATTATTCCCTAATGTTTTGTTATGTTAAGTTTCAGCAATATCATTATTAGTCTGTACCGTAATATCATTAGAGGAATAGCAGGTAGATCAAAATGGAAGTGGATCCTATATATTTCATTTGAAAATGGTAAATGAAGTTAAATTACCTAAAATCATTTGGATCTTATTTTTCATGTATTGTGGTGAGGGACACATTAATTCATCATAGCTATATTTTTTAATGTTCAGTTACACAGAAATATTTTTTATATGAAGGCTTAAATTATTGCACAGTACAGCTCTTTAATGTAATAGTTTTCTTAATTATATAAAGCTGTTTCTGTTATTTTTCACATTTTATGATACCTTATTATCTTTGGAGGGTGTACATATTGTCAGAAAAAAAATCTAATACAGTTTTATAAATTATCAATTTAAGAAATATCTAACTAACTGTTATGTTTTTACAGTTTTATATCCTATATACATTTATAACAATTCAAGCCATGTCTTCAGAGACCAATTAAAGTCAAAGTAATTTGTAAGACTACTTCCAATTTATGAACTGTAGATATATAAATTTTAAGGCCATATTGCAGCATTCAGTGAAGTATTTTTCAAGGCAATCTACATAATGAATGGCATAGCAGGGAAGTCCAGGTAATTGATAGCAACACATCTCAGATGTCTCATTGCCATGTTTTATATTTTCTTTCTGGATAAAGTTATAGGCAAAATGAAATCAATCCTACCTTGATATGGCAAAAGTTGGATCTTGACTTAGTTTTTAAGATGTGAAAGCTAAAAGTAACTAAACCCCCTGTATGAGATTTTATGTTGTTTTCTCAGCCAGAGGTGTTTGTTGTTGAAAAGGCCTGGTGAAGAGGAATATCTCTGCAGTAGTTTTGGGGGCACAATGAAGTTGATACATTATAATAGCAACCATCTTTTCCATAAAATTTTCTCAGCAATACCTTGCATTCTTATCATGGAGAGCAATTATTAAAATCCAATAAGTAATAAATATGAAAATATTTTGGTGAGAATGAAAGACTGTCCTATATTGACTCTTCATCTTACATGCAGGAATTTTCCGGTGGAAAGGGTGCATATACTATTAGGAAAAATGTTATTAATCATTAGCTAATTCAGAAGTTTCACTTTAACTTTCAAAATGAAATATGTGTGAGTTCATTTATTATTGATAAACTCATTTGATACTAGTTTCAGTCTCTAAAATAAACTATGTGAAGATAAAATGGCCTTATTTAACACTATCCTGAAGAGAAGTCTCTTCCCTTGAGATCAGCATTTGATTATTTAAAAATTTTTAACCTTTGTTTTGTTTTATTTTGCTGAAAACCAAAAATATAGTTGCAGTATAAAGTGTATAATTGTTCCATTTTCATAGAGTCTATTTTTTTCCCCACTCCTCAGAGAGATCCTATGTAGGCCATTGCCAGATGTATCATTCTAGAGTATATTAATCAAGGATCCGAATCAGGATGGCAACTCCTGTGTGTCCAAGGAGCTGGGTCAGGATGTTTCTATAATTCCCTTATGAGGAATAGAAAGATATTGGCCTTTTGTGCTATATAGATTTTAGTGTTTTGTATTTTATTAACCACTAGATTGCTGCTCAATGTATCTGATAAGTAGGACACACTTTTGTTCCGGAAAGTGAAAGTCTCATTGTCCAATTTAATATAATTTTGAGAAAAGATTCCCACAGCCTCAAGAAATGAAATCAACTATGTTTTTCTTTTTCAAATAAATTAAAACAAGGTGTATAGAGAAGAAGAGAAAGTTGAGTTGCATTTTCTCTGTTGTAGAGTATCTGGTATAAAATAATGGCTCCAAGTATATTGATAATTTACATGTTAAAGAAATCAAGTATTTTTCAAAAAGGAGGGACATGGTCACATTTAGTTTGCTTGTAAATGACTGCCACTTATTTAGCAATAGCCTTGGTTTTGAGGTGCTGTCAGAAATAAGGCTTTCATATAAAAATATACAATATAAAATTGGAATTACAAATTAGGAAAGATGCAAGTGGGAAGGAGGGAGGCAGGGGAAGGAAGGGAAACATGATTTCTAAAGGTAAATTATGTCTTCAGGAGATATTGTATTTATTCATTTATTTCAATGGAAACAAACTTATTTTTAAAGTATAGTTTTGTGATTGACATATTTCCCTCCCAAATCTAAGCTTTTCTGAAGTACTAAGTGAATTGTGGATAGGAAAATTGGGCCAGATTTTATCATGGACTGGTATGGTGGAACACTGATCTGCTATTTACCATGTCCCTATTTTGTGTCAACACTTTATAGCTATCATCAGTGTCTTAAAAGTAAATCATGCAATTCAGATGTTATTACTAAAAACTAGATTATTGCTCAGCAATTATTCTTGTATTTTAAGCCAGTCAATGTATTTTGTTTCATATAGAAGTAGACAATAAGGCAGAAAACAGGGATTCTGGTTTATTTTTGCCACTTGTTCCTTTAACTCTGTATTTTAGTATACTCTTGAAATCCAAAACTGATAACAATTTACATGTAAATCCCATCTTCTTTAGAAATAAATTTCAAGTGTACTGGTACATGTGAGAAAAATGTGTAAAATTCATAACTCTATATGTATATATTATTATAACAGTTGTTCTGAATAAGATATAGGAATAGATGGTTGATTTTTACATTTTATTTTAAACTATTACTTTGTGTTTTAAAGCCAGTTACTTTTAACTTTCAACAAACAATATTTTATGAAAATATTATGAGTCTAAAATACAAAAAGGAAATTGTAGAGGGTATAAAATTATTTAAAACAGTTTTAGACAGCCACATTTTTCTTATTTTATAAATCTTCAAAAAGTGGATTTACAATTTCATTAAACTAATAGTATTTAGCCCAAACATGTAAAGAAAAAGCACACATTAATAGAGAAACTTATTAAAGTAAGTTACCAGTAGAAAATATCAGTTATATCAAATAGATTAATTTAATGAAGAAAAATACAAACATATACATTTTTTACCAACCAAAAATGAAGAAAATAATAGATTGTTTTTAAATGTCCTAGAATTAATTCTTTGTACTCTATCTTAACCTAGGTCCAGCAAAATATTACGTATTTCAAAGAATTAATAATGAAGTTAAAATTTATTTTTATCATTTACACTGAATAGAGGAAGTTGGTGGTTCTTTTTCAAGCAAGGCATAAAATTTCTTACCTTTTGAGTAATAACGATAGAAATTAAAAAATAATTATAAATTAAAATTCACAAGGAGGAATAAATCATTTTTGCTTCTAAATGGCAGTGAAACTGCTGAAGTTTTATCAGTGTCAGTAGAAGAGAAGAAGTCAAATATAAAGGTTGGAAGTACTTCCCTCTACTTAAATTCCTCCCACATCTACTGCTGATTGACACTCTTAGCAAACTGATAATTTCCCACTTGATTTGCTTTAAATAATTGTTAAATTTGGGGATTATTAAAGTAAATTTGAAGAAATTATCAGTAAATACTTGCATCAAGTGGAACTACCTGTTGGGTTTTCTTTTTTTGTCTTTTACCATTTATTTATTTATTTATTTATTATTGAAACTTTACTTTTCTAGAGGCACCACTTGCTTTTTAATGGTAAGGGGTCCTACTGTTAAGGAAACAATCTTTTATTCATTTTGGCATCTGCTTAAATTTTCAGATAACTTTCTCTTCATTGAGCTGCTTGCTCTTGATTTCATTAAGTGAAACCCATGAATTCAGGCTGGCTTTTTACTCTATTTAGCCCTTCATGGCTATGGAGAATAGTTCTTATTTATTCATAAAATAAAATGATTATTAGCCATGCTGCATTACAGTGACTTAGCAAATTTCTGCTTTAGTGTTTTGTGCTAGAAATCTATGACTACCTTTATTCTTGAAGAGGTATTAGTTTTCTAAACCATCTTTTTAAATTTATGTTAATATGTTTAACTATATAGAACTCATTGAAAAATAGAATGCAGAGATCTTGTCAAATAAGCAAAATAGGGGGAATGATGTTAAGAAGTCAACCGTTTCTCATATGCAATATGAATAGCTCTGCCATTTAGGTTTTATGATGTTACATTTCTACCAAAAGTGAACTATGAACCACCCGTTGTTACCAAATCGTACTGCTTGGATTAAAAAAAAGAATGCCTGTCTCTACATGCTCCATATCTAGCATCCAAAGTCAAACATTCTAGAACTTTTTTTCTTAAGATTATAGAATAATAACAATGACACAAAACACAGAGTCTATATGTTTAGCATCCTCATCCTACAGCTCAAAAAAAGTGTGATTCCTTTTTAAGGCCACAAGAAAGTTTGAAAGGAGATCAGAAACAAAACAGAACCAAAACTCCAAGTGTGATATGCTTTATATTAAATAAATTTATATTACTTTTACTATATAAAATCAAATAGATCATAATTCTACATAGGATTTCTACTGTTCTTCCTAATATATTAAATATACTTCAGGCCCTGACCAGTTTGGCTCAGTGGATAGAGCGCTGGCCTGCGGACTCAAGGGTCCCAGGTTTGATTCTGGTCAAGGGCATGTACCTTTGTTGTGGGCACATACCCAGTAGGGACTGTGCAAGAGGCAGCTGACCCATGTTTCTCTCATCCATGTTTCTAACTCTCTATCTCTCTCCTTTCCTCTCTGTAAAAAAATCAATAAAATATATTTAAAAATATGTACATATATATATATATATATATATATGTATACTTTAGCATCCCAGATACTCTTCAGTGTCTTCCATGTGTAGCTAAGTCATAGTTATGGAGAGTCTGAATTCAATGAGAGATGAGAGTCACAACCCATAATTTCAATAGAGTAGTCAAATTATATTTTGGTGTAAGAGTGTACAAAGAGATTTCATCAATTAAAATTTTACCTCTAGGTGGTGTGTTTTGCAGTGTCATAAGCCTATAAAATATTTTGAATTCATTGAATTCATTGCATTTATATATGAATATGGAAAATATATAGAAATAGGAGGTTTTTTGTTTTCTTTAGTTTTTATTTTAATAATATAAGATTCTTTACTTGTATGTTTATTTTAAGTACCATTACTGGGAGATACTCATTGGAAGAAACTTCACTTGTTGACCTGATAGAGAAATTGAGGCATGCTTATATAGAGTCACAGTTCTGAAGGAAAATCAAGACTCAAATACTGGTCTTTAGTAAATTATAAAAGATCATACTTTTTTCTTTTTAATCTTCCTGAGAAATATAAGCCAATAATAGAATCTGGCCAATTTTTTCTGCTCATGTGACTGAAAGTGCCAAATAGCAGCATACTGTGTTTCACCATTTCAATTACTAATTTGATTATTATCTAGCAAAATGAATTTACTTATTTTACAAAAAAGTCATTGAATCAGGTGAACCCTCCAAGATATTCTAAAATAGTGTCTCTTATTCTGAAGCTTATTCAGCTTTTATTCAGGTAATAGAGACACCATAACCAGAAGCATTGCCTTGCAGAATGGCCTTGCACACTGCCAGAGCCTGCTTTAGAGCCAAAGAAGTCAAATGAACAGTCACCTTTACATTCACGTTAGGTAGTGAATATTTATGAGAAAAAAGAAGTGATCTTTGGCACCTTGTGGAAAATCAGAAAATACCAGCTAATCATTTTATGTGAACAACTGAAAGAAAAAAATAGAAAAGCCTTGACATATTACTCCCCTCCCCCAACTCAGATTCAGTTCTATGTAAACAGAGCTCCATTTTGACAACTGCTTAGCTTAAGGCACAGATTTGAAGTATTAGAGATAATGGCAGATTTATTAGATTGACTTTTGCCGGTATCTTTCAGTGTCCTAGATAATTACTAGCCATGGTAAATCTGAATGGTTTCTGCTAGTATTATTATAATGTATGCATTCCCTCGTAGGCATTGATATTATGTCAAAAAAGGTATTAGGAAGTCTATACTTAGTTACATTTTATTGATTTGTGTTTTTAAAGTATGTGTGTGTGTGAGAGGGAAGTATTTCATATCTCTGTTTGTTTCTTCCCCAAATTAAAAAGAGGGTGAAAGTTCCTTTCTATTAATTTCCTGAATTTTAAACAAACTATTCTCTCAGCTATCTATCTAATTTTAATTATTGATCTGTCATTCTTTGATTACTCAAGTGAGTACCACCATAATCCCTTCATTAAATTTATGCATTATAGTTCCTCTTTCTGTTTTGTATGATTAATTCACACTGTCTCTTTGCATACTTTTATATTCATTCTGAATATAATGTCTTTTATTCTTCTTTATATTTATGTGTTGTTTTCTACTTGCTGCTTACCTGTTGTCCAGGCATGATTTTTAAAGGTGGCCCCTATCATTTTAAAAAATACCCTTGTTTGGACAATATATTATGTGGTCATCCTGATATGGATGAATACAACTAAACAACATAAAAAGAGAAATATTTAGACACATGTAGTTGGGGAAAAGAGCTATACCTGGGATAAGGAGAATTATTTTTGTTTTGCCACTATTCTGAACCTCAATTTTCTTACCTAAAAAATACTTTGTGTTGCATGATCTTTAAACTTTCTCTCATCCCCACAATATAAAGTATCACACATAGTTGCATCTCTTTTGAGATTCAAACTACATAAAGATTGTGCATGCATATAAACAAGAGTTGCAAGTAAAGATGATTAGATGGATATACTTGATTTAAGAGATGACCTGGATATCTGGATGAATATTTGCTTTCTTTTGTTTGGAGTTATGTTGCTATTGTCAAAATACTCTTAGAAAATATAAGATAATTAATGAAGCTATTATTCTCTGTGAACAGAGAGTCATACGTATGGAAAACTGAACCTCTAAGAAAACCTAAGGCCAAGCAATTCTGAAAATAGGGTTTTCTCCACAGTGTTCAATTAAGAGTTAAATCAGATGTACTTTTTTGTGCCACCATTTCTTTGAATATGAGTAAACAGTATGAAAATTACACATAGAAGGCCAATCTAAAAATAAACCTTATCATTCTTCTCTTCTAGTATTAAGATCTGATGGAAACATTTTAAAAATTGAATTTTGTTTTTTAAAAAATCAAATAAAGACAAAACCTTGCGTCACTTTTCAGTTTACCTTGGCACAGTATTGCTTTATTCTTTGCCTCTGAGATTTTTGTTACATAATTTGTGGAATTGGAGGGTGGCAAAAGAACTTGTATGGTAGACATGGGAATGGGAATGTGTTCTAATCCTACTTCATTACTTTTTATTTTTATTTAAAAAAATGCTTTTAGAGAGAGGGACAGGAAGATAGAGACATCGATGTGAGGGAGAAACATTGATCAGTTGCCTCCCATATGCACTCTGACTAGGGATTAAACCCTAACATGGGTATGTGCCCTGATTGAGAATGGAATCCATGACCTTTCAGTGTCTGGGAAGATGCTCCAACCAACTGAGCCACCCTGGCCGGGGCCCTAATCTGTGTCTGATTTGTGTGGGGGCCAAGTCAGATTCCCTCGCTTTTCTGGTTTTGCTCAGATTTTCAGCGAGGTGATCCCTAAACACAGAGAATAGTAAATGCGTACTTATGAGTCTTCTAACAACTGCTAAAAATACCCACAGTTTTGCTTTCTGTCTTATAATAGTATTTGATTTAATAGAGAAATAATGATTTCAATTATTTTCCATTTAGAAAATTTATTCTTCAGGAAAATGTGTCTTGTCTACTTTTTGTTTTGTGTATCTTTAACACTTTCCTGAAAGAGAAACAGAGATAAATCATCAACAGTTCTGGAACGCCCCACATGGAAATAGTATATTTATGACTTTTTAAACTAAAATGTAAATTAATACAACTCTCCAAAGTTATGTATGGTACTCATAATATGCTTAAGTGTGGGGTGAGAAATGTTATATTGAGCATATTAAAAAGAGCAATGGCAATAACTGTGTTTTGCTCTCTGATGCTAAAACATAGAGTTCCAAAATGAATGGCTTTCACTTGCAAGAAGCTCTGTATTCAAACTGAGTTTGTGTTCAGATTGTGCTCATTTAATCCTCACAACAGCCCTATGAGGCTATCCCCATTTTTAAGATAAAGAAGTGAAAGATATAGAAGTTAAGCAATTTGACCCAGAGCACATGTAGTGTTATTTTGGATCCAACTATGGAGTTTGCTAAATTCAGTCTCTGTTCTACCGCAATATTCTAAGTGTCCAACATGATTGATATTTGTAGGCATCCAGCTTTAGATATTGAAATTTCAAGCTCCCCAAACAGAACAGATGGTTAAAGTAAAAAAATGTTATAACAGCCCCCTCATTGCCTCTAATGTGCTCTCTGGCAGTACAATACGCAGCCGTATGTGGCAAGACAGGCAGTGTCTGACTTATAAATGACCCACATACACAGAACACTGTCCCTTCCTCATTGTCTGACACATTCTGAACCCCTGCTGCTCACTGTGCCCTCAAAACGTGGGAAAGGAAAGAGCCAGTAGAAGCAGGCACAGCGATGGGTGCTGGCAGGCTCCCACATGACATCGGCCTTTCTTTTTCTTCGCAGAAGTGTTTATGAGTGTGTGTGCAGGTGCATATGTGTATTTGTGTGTTCTCCCTTAATTGTGATTTCCCATTAGCAGGTTAATTTTATTAAATTTTCACAAATGAAGCAGTTAACTCATTTTGTAAATGTCTCCATTTTATAAAGATGTGAACTCTTTGGCCAAGAAATTCATTAAAGATTTCATCAAAGATGCCTTATTTTTCTCTGAATTTTGAGAAAATTTGGGGTTTATAAAATGAATGTGGATATGATTTAATCACTTTATGTCCATGCTTTATGCATAACACAACCTGATAAGATCTGCTTGTTTTCTTTTTTTTCTATATACTTTCTTTTTTTTAAATTTCTTTATTAAGGTGTTACATATGTGTCCTTATTCCCCCATTACCCTCCCCTCACCCCTCACTCATGCCCTCACCCCCCTGGTGTCTGTGTCCATTGGTTAGACTTATATGCATGCATACAGGTCCTTTGGTTGATCTCTCCCCCTTACCCCCACCCTTCCCTACCTTCCCTTTGAGGTTTGATGGTCTGATCGATGCTTCTCTGACTCTGGATCTGTTTTTGTTCATCAGTTTCTGTTGTTCATTATATTCCATAAATGAGTGAGATCATGTGATATTTATCTTTCCTGCTTGTTTTCTTGAGGGAGGAAAAGTCCCTAGGTGATTTGGGAGCATAGTGAACTATGGGGGGACAAGAATGTGTTAAGTACAGGAAATATAAGGAAGGGAGAGCAAAGGAGAAGTAGTAAAACAAATTCTTATTTCATATATCCATAGAATCACTTCTGTGTCTGGGAAGGAGGGAACACTTCCACTGTTTTATTGTTCCCTGTTAGTAGGACTTCAAATTAAAGCCAGTTAGTATTCTTAGTACTATAGTCGGACACCCTATGCGTTTAGCAGGTTTATCTAAATTAAACTAAGAATCTATTTTACTATGACTTTTTTTAATTGATTTTTTTTTTTAGGGAGGGAGGAAGGAAGAGGGAGAGAGAGAGAGAGAGAGAGAGAGAGAGAGAGAGAGCGAGCTGTGAGAGAGATACATCAATCGATTGCCTCCTGCAATCACCTTGACTGGGGATTGAACCAGAAATCTAGGTAGGTGCCCCAACCGGGAACTTAACCCATGACCTTCCAGTGCATGGTACAATGCTCCAACTAACTGAGCCATGGCAGCCAGGCACTATGACTTTTAAAGTAATAAACTACATTTTGAATGTTCAAAGTCAGAATAATGGATAAACTTACAGGACATAACTCATTGTTTATTGTGGAATATATAAGTTTGGTACTTTTGATTGCATAGACCACTAGTGATGTTTGCTGTCTGTCATAAGAATAGTGACTTATCTTTTTTCTTTTACTGTTATTGTTAATGTGTCGAGTTAGGCATTCACAGAAAATTTTTCAGAAAAAAATTATTTCTGAATTAGCTTTTTTTAATACTCTTAGGTACCTATCCTCTGATTTCAAGACTAAAATGAATGAGAATTCAGCAATATAGGTTTATAATCTCTAGAAATGTAATAAAAACTCAGCCTGTACCTGTCAGTTTGCCATTTTGTTTTGATATCGAAGTAATGTGGATTAAATGATTTCCCTCTTCTCTGTAGCCGTTGTCAAGGGTAATGATGATGAGATGGCTTATTATGTCTCTGGCTTTTGGGTAAGCATTACAGATTACAAAATCTGCTCACTAAAGCAGTCTAGTAGTCGGCAGAAGTTTTTGTATAAAACCCAAAGTGTATTGAGCATTTTCCACTTTGATTATAGTTCTGATAATATACGTCAGTTTTTAGAATCTAACTTTGCATTATTTTTTCTGGGTCAGCATAATGGCTGAGAGCTAAATATCAAGAAAAAAAAGTTAATAGCTGTTCCCTATTGTAAAGCCTGGCTCAGTGACTCAAATCCCTAGCAAGAACCCACTGAAACCCAAGATGTAGGCATGGCACTTTGGACATATTATTTGAAACAAAGTGACAGGGGGTAATTTGCTATGCTACAATAAAGCATGAATTGATTTTTTTTTCATTTAAAGAAACTGAAATTACTTGATAAAAAGAGTCTACTGTGAACAGTATAACAAAATAATAAGAAATATTTTCTTGCATTTGTGTATAAGATCCCGTCAATTTTTACATGCAAATTTAGTGTGTAAATTGGAGGGATTGATTTTTAGGCTTTGCACTTGCAAAGGACACATTAATACTCAATAAATAACATGTATATATGTACATGTATAGCCACACAGACACAGATGCATGCATATGTATCCGATTTTGGGGGGTTTATTTACTTATTATTTTATTCTTAAGTAGTTCCAAAACAGGCCAGTTGTGAATTTGACTAATTTTCTTCTTAGAACTACTTGACATTTAATCTTCTCCCTTCCCAAGGCATTTATTATTTTTTTTATTAAGTAGAGTGTTTTTATTAACTGAACTAGTAGCCCTGCACACGAATCCATGCGCAAGTAGCTTGCTGCCACTTGCCTCAGCTGGCCACCGCCCACTGCCGCAGGTAGCTCTCTGCTGCTCCCAGCTCCCTGCCCTGCCCTCCTGTAGCTCCCCCCAAACCCCTCATATCTGGCTGCCCTGCCACCTCCTGTAGCTCTCCAGTCCCTGCTTGTAGCTCACTGCTCCACCCTCCTGCTGATCTGTGTTCCGGTCATTATGTGGTCAGTCATTATGCCTCAAGGCAAAATGGATAATTAGCATATTCCTCTCTTATTATATAGGATGTTTGTACCTCTCTGAAATTCATATGTTGAAAGGTAATCCCCAGTGTGATGGTGTTAGGAGGTGGGGCCTGTGGGAGGTGATTATTGTACATCATAGAAGTGGAGCCCTCAGGAACAGGATTAGTGCCCTAATAAAAGTGGCTCCCTTTCACCATGTGAAGATACAGGGAAAGGGCAGCCTTTGTGAACCAAGAGTGGGTCCTCTCCAGACACAGAATCTGTGGGTGCCTTGACCTTGGACATGTTATCAGCCTTCAGAATGGTGAGAAATAAAGTTCTGTTGTTTATAAGCACCCAATCTATGGTAGTTTGTTATAGCAGCCCAATGGAGCAAGACAAGTGTCTCACAGAAAAAAATATGATTTAATATTAATATAAAGGCCAAAAAAAATGTATGTGTGTGTATACTAAATTAATGTAAAAAGAAATGCTTTGGTAATTGTGCATATAACTATTGTTGCTGTACAATATATTTTTGGTGAAATTTATTATCATACTTCTTAAGGGAAATATATTTACCTTATTTTTTATTTAAATTAAAAATGTAGCCAAATGACTCCTACGAAATGTATAAAAAATGAGTATTTTATTGTTTGTGCATTTATTCCCCTAAACAATGGAAAAATGCATAAATATATGCCTTGATTTTTTTTGGTTGAATTTCTGTGCATTTGAATCATCTCTCTATTTTATAGTAAGTTTCTGGCTAAAAACATGCATGTAATTTGAAGTCATATTAACAAAAAATGGAGATATGTTTTCTCTTTATAAGAGACTATTTTATTTTTAATCCAATTACTCATGCACATATGCACACATACCTATAGATACACATTTTCTTTAATAGCCCACTAGTATATATAGAATTTTTCTCTTAATCCTTACCTGAGAACATATTTTTATTGATTTGAGAGAAAGAGCAATAGCGAGAGTGAGAGAAAGAGAGAGGGAGAAAGAGAAACATTGATCTGGGATTCAACCCACAACTTAGGTATGTGTCCTGACTGGGAATCGAACCTGCAACCTTTTGCTGTATGGGATGATGCTCCAACCAACTGAGCCTACCCAATCAGGCTATACATGGAAATTTTAAGTAAGGTTTCTATGCAGATGGCACTAAAAATGTGATTAATATACATAAAATAAAATGTAATACAAACTGAAAAGAGAAGTCAATTATCTATACTAATAAAAGGATAATATGCTAATTAGACCCAGTCAACCAGCCATCTTCCAGACATCCAACTTCCTTCTGGACAAAGCCATGGTGGCGAGGGCTGAGGCAGAGGCAGTTAGAGGTGATCAGGCTGGCAGGAGAGAGCAGTTGGGGGCAAGATCAGGCCAACGGGGAGTTAGAGACAATCAGATTGGCAGGGGAGGGCAGTTGGGATTGACCAGGCCTGCAGAGGAGGGCAGTTGGGGGTGATCAGGCAGTCAGAGGCAGTTAGAGGTGATCAGGCAGGCAGGGGGGCAAGGTACAGGCGATCAGACAGACAGGCAGAGAGGTTAGGGGCAATCAGGCAGGCAGGCAGAGTGGTTAGGAGAGATCAGGCAGGCAGGCTGGTGAACGGTTAGGACCCAGAAGTCCCAGATTATGAGAGGGATGTCCATGATTGGAGAGGGTGCAGGCTGGGCTGAAGGATCCCCTCCCCTCGTGCATGAATTTTGTGCAGCGGGCCTCTAGTCATAAAATAAGCACTAAGAGCTACTAATTTGCAGGTATTTTAAGAAAATAATATCTTTCTAAGTATTTGGTAAGATTTTTAACAATCTTATAAACACAATTTTTGTGGGTGATTTTAGTTTTTTGTTTGTTAGTTTGTTCTGATTTATTTATTACTCTTAGAAAATCTCATTTTTTAGTAGACTCAGACATAGAAGTAGAAGCTCTTAGAGGCTTCAGCCTACATCTCTGGGCAAACTGTTTCTGGTGTTTTTCTTTGGCCTTCTTCATTCTCTTAGCCACAAGTTTAGAATATTCTGTTGCCTCTTCCTTATTTTTCTTTTCTTTATTTCTTTATTTTTGGTTAACCCTCACCTGGAGGTATTTTTCCATTGATTTTTAGAGAGAATGAATAGAGAGGGATAAAGAGAGAGAGAGAGAGAGAGAGAGAGAGAGAGAGAGAGAGAGAGATATGAGAGAGACACATCAATTGGTTGCCTTGTGGGGGGTTAAGCCTGCAACCTAGGTATATGCCCTTTATTGGAATTGAACCTGGGACCCCTCAGTCCACAGGTAGATGCTCTATCCACTAAGCCAAACCAGCTAGGGCCTTAATTTTATTAGTGCACTTTCTTCAGGGCAATACACCTACATTTGTGTTGCAGGACATGTGGAGCAAGTAACAAAGTGCTGAATCTTGGATGCTTTGGTTCTTGGTTTCTTACCTTCTTTGTAGAGGCAGACATTTTCTTCTTTAGAATGATTAAAAAGTTTATAGATTCTATTAGCATTTTGGGGCCCTAGGGGAGGAGGCACAGTAGTATCAGGGAGATCAGGAATATCTTTCTCCCCCATTTTTTACAATGACTAAGTTGAGAACACTGAGATTGACATCCACAATGCAACCCTGAACAGATTTTCACTTTCTCTCTCCAGTCCTCTGAGATCCATAACAGAACTGCCCCTTACTCAACAGCAGACAGACATGGCCATGGGTCAAGGCATCCTGCTTCATGGGGAAACCGTGTTTGTCCTTCCCACCACTGAGGAGAACCACATAACTTTTCTATTCTCCCAGAATGTCAGCAGCAACTTCTATGGCAATATGCTTCTCAAACAAAGTTACAAAGGTTGCATTCATCATCCACTTCAATGAATTTCTGGCAGCCAGTGGTTGGGAAAGAGATATTTAGCTTCATCCTGAAGCAGCCTACAGCTAGCATGCCAAACTCGCGGCCAGCAGGCCACATGCCTCATGAATTTCTGCTTGACCTACAGCCTTGAAGGCACCACAAAAAAAGAGATCAGTTGAGTTTTATGCTCAGTGGCAGCAGCATCAATTTTACTGGCATGTGTACTTATCTCTTAAGCCAAATTTAGTTTATTTATGAGTCAGAATATAGAAGACAACCTTTTAATTTGGTTACATTAATCTCATTTTACTTTCCTAGAATTTACTTTTTAATTTGTCCCATTTTCACTCAGGACAGTAATGCTTTGCTATCTGGATATTTTCTGTTTTGAAGTTTATTTTTTGACAGTCTGTATTAGATTTCTAGGGCTGCTATAACAAAACACTACTAAGTGTGTGGCTTAAAATAACAGAAATTTATTCTCTCACAGCTATGGAAACTAAAATTTAAATTCAAGGTATCAGCAGGGCCATGACCTCTGACAGCTCCAGGAATGGATCCTTCATGCCCCTTCCTAGCTTCTGGTGGTTGCTCCTCATCAAACTCTGTGTTCATATGGTGTTCTTGTGTGACTATCTCTGTCTCTTGCTTACCCTCTTATAAGGGCAGCAGTCATTGGGTTAGGACACACCCAACTATTAATTGAAGTAACTTTATCATAAGTAATTATATCTGCAAAGACCCTATTTTCCAATAAGATCACGGTCTTATTTTCTAAGTAGACATAAATTTTAAGGGAGTACTATTCAACCCAGTTTACCCTCTGGATCCCCAAACTCATGTCCATCCCACTTATAAAATTCACTCACCCCCTCCCAACATCACCCAAATATCTTAACCCTTTCCAGCATGAAATCTTAAGTCCAAAATCTCATCTAAATATTAACTTAAAAAGTCCCAAATTTCACCACCTAAATCAGATGTGGGTCTCTCCTGGGACAACATTCTGCTCCTTCCACAGACCTATCAAATTATAAAGGAAGTTACCTGTTTCCAAAATACAAAGGTGCAACAGGGATAAGATAGATAATTCTCATTGTGAAAGGGAGAAAATGGAAAGAATGCAGGGGTTGCTAGTCCAAAGGAAGCTGGCAATGCAGCTGGGCAAATTTCATGAGATTTCAAGGCCTGAGAGTAATGCTAATATTTACAAAATATTTTTATTGATTTTTGGAGAGAGAGAGAAAGGGAGAGGGAGAGAGAAACATTGATGTGAGAGTGACACACTGATTGCCCCCACCTGAGACTGAGCCCAGAATCCAGGCATATTCTCAGACTGGAAATCAAACTGGCAACCCCTCTGTGCTCGGGACCATGCCCAACCCACTGAGCCACACTGACCAGGACCTGAGAGTAATTCTTTATGTTTAACATTTATTACTTTAAACTCACTTGACACTCTGGGGCAGTAACCTGCCTATCCTGGTTTCTATATCAGTATTCTCGTGGTCATTTTTATTTCATTTTGTCCCATTTCTATTCCTCTGAGTCCATGTTAGCAGTATTTCTGTTAGTATAAAACTCTTAATAACTTCGTCTTCTGTGAACATTCAGGGAATCCACACCATTAGACAAGAGTATCCTCCCCAGATACTTCCTCAGTAACCCCATTTGTAACCCTGACTTTTCTTGAGCTGGTTGATTGGGCCCTAAGTAGCATGTCTAATCGTTAATACCAAATGACTGTCCAGCCACACCTTTGTCCTTGTTCCCAGAGCATGATTACTGGATAGACAGAAAAATTTCCAAATCAAGTACTGGTTTCTTTTTGCTTAACAATTCATTTCTCAATTAATCTCTTTTATCTCACATTTTGCTGTAACCAACAGAGAAAAACCCAGCTGCTCATATCATTCTTTTCTTGGAAATTTCTCCAGCTAGTCACGTTCATTACTGTTAAGTTCTACTTCCTGTCCAACAATTTATTTGGCCAAGTTTCCTGCCACTTTATAACAAGGATTGCCTTTCAGTGTCCATTAGCATTTCTGTCTGTGACCTGAGGAGAATCACCTTTAACATTCACATTTTTATCTACATTCTGTTCATGATAATACAGCCATAAATTTATTCTCTAAGACGATAGACACTTTTCTCTACATCTATTATTCTTTCTGAAATACCAGCCGAATCACCTTTAATGTTCATATTTTTTAATACTCTACTCAAGGCAATCAAGGCTTTTAAAAATCATGCATCTCAAAACTCTTCCAGCTTATTCCCATTAGCCACTTTAAAGTCAGTACCAGAGGCTTAGGTATTTGTTGTCATAGCATCTCACTTCCCTTCCAGGTACCAAAATCAGTATTGGTTCCCTAGGACTACCAGAATAAAAAAATAAAAAACAAATAAACATAAACTGGGTTGGTGGCTTAAAAGAACAGAAATTTAATCTTTCCCAGTTCTGAAGACCAGAAATACAAGATCCAGGTATCAGCAGGGCCATGGTCTCTGATGGCTCCAGGGAGAATTCCAGCAAGCCTAGACAAAGGCTCCAATCTCTACTTTTATTATCATGTGGTATGCTGCTGGTGTAACTCTTTGTCCCAGTTTACTCTTTTTGTAATGACACCAGATTTTGGATTGAGATCCATTCTAATCCAATATGACATCATCTTAAGTAATTACATCTGCAAGGCTCCTATTTTTAAATAAGATCATTTTATTTTGTTACAGGGGATATGACTACTGGGGGAGATAATATACAACCCAGTGCTCAGTCTACACTGTTTTCCATTTATTTATTCTGCAACTTGAATGGGATATATCTTTTCTGAATAAAGGGGTTCTATACCTTATGTGACTCTGGTTATATTATCTAATATATATATGTGTGTGTATATATACATATATATATGATCTAATATATATACATATATATGGCATATTTTGAATATACCTAAAATATTTTAGATATTGATTTATGAATTTGGATTATTATCAAGAGAATGTAAAGTGACTTTTGCGTTATAAAATGGTCAGTGGATAGAAAATTTTAAATTTCTGGTAGGACTGAAAATTTAAGAGTATTGTGTCAAATGCAAAAAAAGACAAGTGAGTCTGGTAAAAAAAAAAAAAAAGAAAGAAACAACAAACAGGTTGTAGACTATATTCCTCATATGTCTTTGGCAAGAACTAGATTATCTCCTCTGAATTCTGAACTGAGCATAGTAACAGGGTAATTTACATATTCGTTATTTTCTTTCCCCTAAACATATATTCTGGATACCCTCTACTCTCTTTACAATGTTAAATATCACAATAGGCATCATTTAAACATGTGCACGAGGCAGACTTATTTTCAGGTGTTTCCATCTGTTGTGGGAATATACTTTAAGAATAGGTGAGAAACATACACAAATTAAACACGAAGCCAGGGGATAACAGGAAAATAATGAAAGAAACATCTGTAGGACAACAATGTGGAAAAAATGTTTGAGCTCCTGTTATTAACTATGCAACCTGTTTTACATTGGAATCCTGCATAATTACATTCCAAGGGAGGAGCAAACAACAGATGTTGAATAAGGTTGAAAATAAGAAAGTGAGAATATTTAAAATATAGAGCTACTTTTGCTCATGGACAGACTTTTTTTGGGAAGCATTTTAGACAGTAGTCAATTTCATATATTCATTACACATATAAATAAGATCAATGCAAACAAAATGTTCTCTTTTTTTAAGTCTAAGGAATTGATCAATTATATATATATATATATATATATATATATATATATATATATTGCACCTAAGTTACATGGCCATAAAAAGCAAAACAAAAAATTTAATATTTCCTTACTTTTATATTACATAAATGTTTTTGTTGGTAAAAATAGAGTAGAAGTTGTTACAAAAATAATATTTTCTCATTACTAAAGTCAATACATTTTTAAAAATTGAAGGTTTCTATGTGAGTAGACTAAATTCTTTGATTGACTAAAGAATTAAATTTTAACTAGTCTGTTGTTTCAAGTTCCAGATAATATACATTTGTATAAGTAAATTAAGATGTAGTAAATGTTTTTATTAAAGCCTTGTTTTCTAGGGAAATTAAAAAATAGACAGTTTACAACTTTAATATTGCTGGCCTGCTTGTTTACATCTACCTACTATTGCTGAAAATTTTTTATTTTATTTAGGATAAATGAATCCATCATCATCACTAAAGTATTGTTCCCATCAACCTATGCATTACTGTAGTTACTTTGTACTGTTTCTATCTCATCTAAACTGAAATTATCCAAAACAGTTATTTTCTTCCAATAAGTATAAGTCTGATCTATTTGGGGAAACGCCAAAAGACCTTATTTTTTTAGGGATTGGTCAATCAAAAGAATTTTAAGAGATAATTGGAAATTAACAAAATATTCATGATTCAATTGGCCCTTTTTTCCCACTTGGTTTTTCTATTTGTTAACTAAAAATATTTTATTTTTCAAGCATTCCCGACTTTGCTTTCCTTTGCTATCCTCACCCTACACACCATCACAAGTAGACTTCAGTCTGTTGATCTTCTTCCTACAGGTGAGCAATTTCTTCATCTGTTAGCTTTCTTCTCTGTGATCTGAATTTTACTTGTTAGACGATGGCACTCATAAGAATATGTGCACAAAAATGGCTTTCTCTATACATAGCCATGCAGAACTTATAGACTTTATTTTTTAAAGGAAAATATCATTAAGAAATTTATTCTACTATACCTGCTTTGGTACTACTAATATTTCAGGAAAAGCTGTGTAGTGTTAGGAATTGAAAAGAGAATCTAAACATTCACATAGAGGCTTTCCAAGTTTATTATTCTTAAAGGAGTTTTAAGTGACTCGATTCTCAATTATTCAATATGAAAAATCTTTCACTCATAGCAATTTCACTTTGGAAACAGTGCAGGAAATGCTAAAGAAAAATTGATGGAATGAAAAGTTGGCTGATACAGGAAAGGGTTTTGAATTTTTTTTTTTCTTTTTAGATATTAGTTGTGGGTATAAAGCAGCCTGCTTCACTGTTACAACCTGAAGAACTGTGTTTCACCTGACAAACTGGGTCCCCAAATTCTTCTTTTCTTTTGAACAGGCAATTACACTCCATATTAGACAAATGTTGTTTTGTGGAAATATACTAAAGGCTTTTTTGCACATTAATTTGTAAAATCCTTACACATAACCTTAATATAGATTCCTAAAGGCAGGGCAGAACAAAAGTCATATGAGTTGTAATAGGTAAAAAAGCTCAATATTAAAAATTCCCAAACTCAATACATTTTGCCAATATATTTTAATCTCTAAGTGTGCTCTGGATGTGACATATACTCTGAGAAAACACATTGAAATTTGAAATAACTGGATGGATTAAGTGAAAGGCAGGAAGGAATATCTATCTCAGGTGAAATTTTAGCTCACCACATAATTTTCTGTATTTGGAGACTCTATAGTCCAAGTCTTTGAGTCATTTGAATGCTTTAGAGAGATTTGTTTGGTTCCTGAGTAGTTTAATCCGTACATCAGAGAAACAAGTCTGTTGAGAAAACCAGTATATCCAGTTGTTGCTGTGCTTGAAATATATGCATGTATGTTATAGCAATCTGGTAATCACTGTTATAATTATTTGGGTGGTTTTACTCATGCCAGAATAAAAAGAAGAGCTTGCCTTATTTTCTGTATGGAAATGAATGGAAACTGAGGAGAAAATATGAGCAAAATTCTTAAATAATATTAGAGTTAAGACAGTTATACTTGTTAGTGTTTTTGGGGGTGATATGGAAAGTTTAACAAGTGTGCACACACACACACACACACACACACACACACACACACACGCAACAACATAAAATGTTCCTGCTACCTAACTTAAATAGTTGTGTGTTCAGTTTCATTAAATTATAATCAGTTGGGAAAAGGCGTCATTTTCTAATTTTGTAGATATTTAATTCAAGGATAACAACAAAGCATTTTAGAGCATCAATTTCTTTTCAATATTTTACGTGCTCTTGAAAAATCTTTCTATCTGACACTCATTTTCTTATCATGTACATGTGCATGCTTACTGGTACATGTATATGTCTGTGCATGTGCACACCTCTGCTTTCCCATGACCATCTACCACCCCAAAACACAAAGCTATTTGAGAGTTGTAAATGAACCTCAGGAAACTAGAAGCTGTCATTAGAGGTTTAGGCCTTTGTTTTTATATCTACGAAATAGTTCTAGAATAATTTTGTTTTTAAGCAAAACTCCTTCCATTCATTCCCATTTAGATTAGGGATGTGTTTTGTCATGTGTACAGTGGTTATGGACATAAGGACATGTTTGGTTTTTAGTTGCATTTTTTTGCTAATAGTTAACTAACATTGGAAGTTATCATATTTATTTTCAAAGTATCAAGTTAGTGAATCTTGTGAATATTTTTCATTAACATATATGCTATAATGAAACTCTTGAATTTAGAACTCAGTTATCAGAGCTTTCTCAATGTAATCTTTATATATATTTATTTGATTATTATACTAGAAATATTACATATAATATAATAATTTTATATGTCTGTTATAAAATAATCAAAATAACTATATCTTTTTATTTAAATCACTACTATCTCCCAAACATATGGTTCATATAGATATAATCCTTATGCTTATGGGTAATAAGTAAGTCAATGAGTTAAATATGTTAGATAGTATACTTTTAAAATAAATAACCAATCTTATAACACATAATTTATATTTGTAATTTTTATACAAAATTATGTGCAGATATATATGTTTTTAATAATAAAACAACTATACCCAATAGGTAGGAAGTTTCTATTTTTTAAGTAGTTCTATATTAATGATTCTTCCATTTTGCAATATGCTTACCAAAATGACCATATTTACAATAATAATTAGCTAGATAATTTTCTGTTGTGATTATGTACATTTTTATTTATTCAATGAAAAAAAATAAACAAATAAACATTAACAAGTTATATATTTGTTAATCCTCACCAGAGGATATTTTTCCATTAATTTTTAGAGAGAGTGGAAGGGAAGGGAAGCGACTAAGAGAGAGGCACGCATTGATTGGTTGCCTCCTGCATGACTAGGGTAGGGGATAGAGCCTGAAACCAAGGTATGTGCTCTTGACAAGGATCGAACTCAGTATCCTTCCATCCGTAGGCTGATGCTCTATCCACTGAGTAAAACCAGCTAGCGCAAAAATATATGTATATATTTTAATTTGTCAAATCACAAAGTAAATTTTTATTCTATTTCTAGGTAGACCTTGGATTTAATAGTAGATAATTTTTTAAAATATATTTTATTGATTTTTTACAGAGAGGAAGGGAGAGAGATAGAGAGTCAAAAACATCGATGAGATAGAAAGATCAGCTGCCTCCTGCACACCTCCTACTGGGGATGTGCCCACAACCAAGGTACATGCCCTTGACCGGAATCAAACCTGGGACCTTTTAGTCCACAGGCTGATGCTCTATCCACTGAGGCAAACTGGTTAGGGCAATAGTAGATAATTTTAGATCAAGGCATACACTCATCTGAACCTGAAAATTTAAAATAAATCACTTATAATTGAAATTTAGAGTGCGACTTGCTCAAATTTAAGTTGTTTTCTCCTTTGTGCAGACACTGTGAGGCCAACTATGTAAAAGGTTACACATTCTGCAACTGACTTAAATCCTTCAACAGTCTAAAGGCATGAGAGAGTTCAATCAGAAAAGCACTGCCACTTTCCTAAAGATTACAAAGAGATTTGCTGTAAAGGAAAGTGTACAAATTTGACTTGTTAGAATTTAAATTTATTCATTTTTATTATATGGTAGAATTGCCTGAAGAATTTATTTGGTCCAGATTATGGAGGGCTTTGTACACCTACTGAGCAGTTCAGATTATAACCTTTCTCATCAATGACAAAGGAAATTGTTAAGCAGCTACTCAAAAGTAAGTTTGGCAGCACAAAGCATCACTTCTTTCTGCGACTGAGCATGCAGATTTTTAAATGGAAGTACTCAACTATACCATGCCAGAGTTTAAAAAGGCTGTCTCAGTCAATTCTCCCTGGGATGTCAATATGAATTTCCTCCAGATTAGATTTAGATTATAAATGCGAAAATAAAATTAGTTCTTCTTATATTTTTCCTCTGTTATTATTACTTATGAGCAATACATTTCACTTCTATTGTCTGCTCATTTTCTGGGAGTGGTTGGTTATCAATTCGGTCACGAAAGTACACTCTACGGTTAGAAAGCATTCCAAGCACCCCTGCTGACACCCTTCGATCTTCATGTTGCATTATGTATGGTTGGGCTTTCATATCTTTTATAAACACATTTTTATATTTGTTCTGATTTAAGGATGGCCGTGTCCAATTGCTTTGCAACCCTTGGTTTGATTACATAACAGGGTGATCCAGGGGGGCAATCTCCTGTTTTTCTATATGTGTTTCCTGACCTCTTTTCCCAATTTCTTCATTGCTTCTGTGTGTTTTAATGATTACACATTATTAAAGCTGTTACTAGAAAAATGGTTTGTCATTGCCAGTAAAACCCATTACAAGAAACACTTCTGTGTATTTACTCTAGAACATAGATATTGAGTGTATTGATTTTGCTCAAATTTTCATTATTGGGATGACCCAATCATACAGGATAAAAAACAGCTTTCAACAAACTTACAACACACTAAATGTAATGGCATAATGGTTTTAGAGCAGTAATTTCCAGAACAGGCTTATTTAAAATGTCTGCTATCTTTCCTACTCTTTATATATTTTAAAACTATCTATAATAATAATAGCAATAATAGTAACAGTATTAGCAGCTTAGTGGTAGGAGTTGTTTTAGTAAAATCAGGACCAAATTGCCTGTATTTTATTCTAAAGTTATTTTTGGGATACTATTAATTTTAATAGTTCTGTAGGAAAAACTTCATTTGACAAAAGGCATTTTTGGTGAAAATACATATTATCTCATAGTGTGTGTGTATGCATACACATTGAGGACATTTATCTTCAGTTTATTTTTAGTTATAATATAAGTAATTTTTGTAGGAATCATTTATGGAGAATCATAGTTTCATATATGTTTCCCACTTCTTTAACTCTTAAAATAAAATGTATTCTGTATTATTTCTCTCTTTAAATATGTTATATATGTGTATATAATTGATATGAAAAACACACCCATCTGTTAATTTTGGAACCACGTCCATAAGATAACTTCATTGAAACTTTAGGTCTGTTTCTAGAGTAGAGTTCTATAAATTTAATGAATAGCTTTTGGAGATTAGAATGTCATTAAAATATAAAAATGTTAGAATCTTTTGAAAAATCTATCTTCTGGGATTCCCAAATCCTATTGTTTACTAAATAATAAGTAGGGAAGGTTAGTTGCATCTGAATGAACTTTTTTCTGAGGGCATGCGTTGGGAGGGGTTTGGGATGGGAATGGGGGGATGAGGACAAATATGTAATACCTTAATCAATAAAGAAATTAATAAAAAAAGAGAATACCGAAAATGATACCTGATTCTGTTTATTTATCTCTAGCAATTGAAAACAAACAAGTTCTAGAAACAAGATGAACTAGGGGATTTAACCTGGTAAATAGATGTACGTTCTAGTAGAAATAAGATAGCAGGCTTGAGAGAAAAATCACTAAGACTACCTTGCTTGCTTCTTACACAGACTTTGGCTTCGTAGGCATGTTTTCATGGACCTTCCTTACAGGATTACCATTGGCTAGGAAGATAACTTGAATTTTATATATATTCATCCATGTCATCAAATATGGTGTCATTATCAGAGATAGGGTTAGCTTTCACAGGCAAAAAAGCATAAGGAAAATGCCCTCTCTGAAGATGAAGAATAGTGGCATATTTAAATAGTCTTGGATCTGAAATTCACAGTGTGAAGTTGCTAGAATTTTAAATTTGTCCTTGTAAACCAAACAGCTTTTACTAACTATTGCATGCCAGAGTATAGATTTCTCACTGCATCTAGATCAGGTTCTTCTGGAAGCTGCATTAACCCTTTCAAGACTTTAAAATTACAAGATTTTTAAATTAATTTATATGTTGATGATAGCTGCCAGATAAAGTATAAGATACAAAGGCAGCTAACTAAAACAAGAGAGAAAATGACATTTGACATGACAATGTAGTAGAATCAAAACAGGAGAAAAGGAAAAATCTAGGAGAGAAGAAACAAACCTCTAGATGTTGAGGTGTAGTTTTTCAAGATACTCACTGTTTTCCATAATTTAAAAATTACTAAGAGGTGATTTTTTTAAAATATAAGCTTTAATTTTAATAATGGTGTCATTGGATTAAGAAATTTCGTCAGGGGAAAATACTCTGACCTCCATGTTTTAGGGGGATATGTGACAGGCAGGATTCATTGTATTTAAAATGGCACCCTCAATAATAAATACAGAACTTTGGATTTTTATATAAACATGGCATTTAACAGACAGATCTGATGTTACTTTACTGTATGTGTCAATTGTAACTGACATTACATCCTCATATGAATGGATTTGAAATGAGTCACTTGCATGGGGTAGTCACTTCTATTATACACTGAGTGGCCAGATTATTATGATCTCTGATTGCATAATAATCTGGCCACTCAGTGTAGGTTGCCAATAATATTTTATACCTTTTTAAATTACAGTACTTTGTTCAAATTCAGAAAAGTGAATTTTTTGTTCTGTGTACTCAAGGAATTGAACATGAAATAACATACCATGGTGTCAGTGTCTGAACCTCGAGGGTTATAAAGATCTCAGTGAGAGGCAAAGAGACTAAAAAATACTAAGAGTTAGGGAGGAATGCAAAAATATGTAACTCAATGGAAAATGGTGACATTATCTTCATCCAAAACAGAAATGCTTATTTCAGAGGAACTTATTAGAGCTTTTCTTTAATTATTAATTCTTCTTGATTTCCAGAATAAACATTGAAGAGTTTCATAGATTCAATATCTACATTATTTGTGGTTATTCTCTGTGCCATTTAAGAGTATTTATTATCTCTCTCTCCTAGATACCTAAAAGAATCTTCTTTCTCAGATTTTCCCTCTTCTGGGTTTCTGAAGGAATTCTTTAATCTTTAAGACATATAATCATATGCATTCTTATGCTTGTTTAACAATAATAAACTAGAGGAAGAGGCAAGAAGGATACATTAGATGTAGGAAGAAGATATATATTTTCTAATACAGAATTATAAAATGCAAGATTTATACTGTTAATATAAAATGCCAATTGAATGAGCATACATTAAAGCTTTCTGTAGTTTAGGAAAAATCTGATGAGATGCAAGCAGAATGGGGTGGCATTGGGGTCAGAATGACTAAGCCAGTGAATCATGCCAGGGCCTACTGTGCTCTGTTGGAGATATCCTTGTTTGGCACTAACCCTCTAGATATCTCTATTTAGAAATAATACAGATTTAAATACTACTTGCCCTGTGGCTCATCCCAGGTTTGTGTGTTCATAAATGTTGCCTAGTACCTTTGCAATCAAGTACCAAGATGTTGTTTGTGAGACATGCAATAAACTGCTCAAATACCTGTATTAGTATTCCATTGTCTGCTACATTAAATTTGCTCATTTAATTAGAGTTTTTCCATTCTCTTGTAAATCCTAGCCAGTTCTCCCTACATTACTGTTTTATTTTTTTGGCATTGCAACATACGTCCTTTGGCTTGCAAAGCTGGTTTCTTATTACCCTGAAAGATGCATCCTCCTGTGTGGTGAGTGTTTCACTTTCTAATCCTTTCACCTGGATCACACTCTGTCTGCTCTCCACTGTGTTGAAACTCTGATCATCCTTTGAATTATAATCAAACACTACCTCATGTACAAAGCCTTTCATCATATTATAGGTGACTTTTATCTGTGTTTTTGCTGTGATAAAATGTAATTTATCATGAGTTATTTCCCCTATAATAGTTTCAAAGCTTTTTTTTTCTAGTTTCCAATCAAAGTGTAAACTCCTAGGTGAAGAGATATAATCAGAGTCTGGAGGATTTTATTTTATTTTTTAAAATATATATTTTTATTGATTTTAGAGAGAGGAAGGGAGAGAGAGATAGCAACAGCAATGATGAGAGAGAATCATTGATTGGCTGCCTCCTGCACGCCTCCCACTGGGATGGATCAAGCCTGTAACCTGGCACTGCAACAGAAATCAAACGGAGACCTCCTGGTTCTTAGGTTGACACTCAGCCACTGAGCTATATCAGCCAGGCGAGACTGGAGGATTTTAAGTGGATAGATTTAGGTTTATTTTCCATAAACCTCTATTTGACATAACACCTATTCTACTATATTCTGTTAAAGATGCCTTTCTTGAAAACTGCATTATGGATGATTGAGTATAACTTCTTTAAACTAATTGCTGAACTACACACAGCTAATGTCCCCACTGATTTTAAGCTGTCTTTACTCAGCTCAGGCATTTGATCTGTATTTCTTTCCCTGGAGAGGTTCATTCAGAGTACTTTTCTCAAAAACAAAACAAAACAAAACAAAAACTTGCTCCATTAGAATAGTATTGAGCCTCAGAGCCAGTTCTCCTCGGGGTACCTGTTAAAAAAGAGATGGCCCCATTTATCTGGGCCTACACTTCCACACATCTGCTGCTACCCCAGGTGATGGCGGAAACTATAGTGTGAGACTGGGGGAGGCAGGCAGCTGAATTTTGAATGTTAACCTCAGAGCAGTGCAGTGTGCTTTGGGACATAACTACTATATATATATATATATATATATATATATATATATATATATATATATATAGAGAGAGAGAGAGAGAGAGAGAGAGAGAGAGAGAGAGAGATTGTGTGTGTATAAATATTATATTTCTGGTGCTGTCACATCAAATTTCTTTTGACCATTTTGCTCTTTTGCTTTTATTGCTTAACATAAGTTTCCATTTAAATTAAGTTTTCTTTATCTCAGAGTATTATCTTCATGATATCAATATATATGCCAAAAAGTTCACTCAGGTAGACATGTTGTTATGTCCAAAGGGTTCCAAACACTGAAAACCACCCCTGAAGGTGTACAGCTGGGCTGCATAGTGAGTGCGAATATGCCAATCCCCCAAATACACAGCTGCAGTGGGATTCAGTTGAACATAACACAGGCCAGTGGTTTCTGGTGTCTGAATGCAGCCCTGGCAATACATACAGCAGCATTGTGCAATCCAGGTGCACGCTAGAGGATTAGCACTTCAGAGCTGCACTACTTGACTATGACAGTGTTATAATAACTTCCTCTTCAACATGTGCTCTCTACCTATCAAAAGCAGATAGAATGGCATTTCACAACCGAGAGAGGTAAAATCGAGAAGCCAGATTTGCCGTGCATCCACCTGAAAATACATGTTTGTCTCACAGCATTTTTATTGTGTATTATGTTTCTAAATTATGATTTATTATGGACAATTATTAGGAAAAATTATATTTCTGCAGTCCTATGCCTAACGTTTCATCATTATATCATTGCCGGTGGGAACAGGCATCCTCATAAAATGACAAATGAGCATATTGTAACAAAATGCATGATTCTCCTCACATTAGGAAATAAAGGAAGCAAAAAAACATCCCCCATCTGTGTATTTGTGTACCAGTTACTTGATTAGTAAAACAACATAGATCCCTGAGCACAAGTAAGAAACACAGGAAATACAATGTAATAGATGAAATACTACTTAGCTAAAAAAGTGACTGGTCCTCAGATGTGACTTTTTTCCTTATGATTCCTTCCCTTCATAAGGTATTACACCAAGCTTATTAAAATTGTGCTAATATTAAGGCTGGCAGGCATGTGAACACTAGCAGGCAAAAAAAGTGTGTGATAAAATTGTAATATTAGGATACTCATTTCTTTTTATTCTGATACAGTGGAAAAAAATGTTTTGAGACAACTTTCTGACACTGTCTCTAGAAATGATATTGAAAGTGAAATTTTTACCACTCTTATAGTCAGATAGAGTAAAATCAGGTTTATTTTTAACTAATATGTTAGTAAATGGGACATAGAAATCACAAATGAAAATGATTTGAATGAGTATAGATTGGTAAGGTGCTATTTTAATGGAATGACTCACCCTATTATAACAAGTATAAGGGGCTTATAAGATGATAAAGTGTAGTAAGTAAATAATAATTAGCATTACCAAAAAAAGGAAGAACTGTTGGTTGCAAAAATGTCAGTTCACAGAATGCTGCAAATTATATCAACTTACTGAAACATTCATTAGAGCTTTGTTGGACTGTATTCTGATTAGATCACTATTTTAGTATCAATGTGTTCTCTCTGATATGTTAGAATATATTTGGGTAAATCACAATTTGTTGTGCTTATAGGGAAGTATGTGTGCATGTGTAGTGTGTGTGTGTGCGTGTGTGTGTATGTGTACATGTGTGTGCTGAAGAAGAAAAAGGCAGTGAAAACAAACTGCTGTTAAACCATTAGAACCTTTTAGTAGGAAAGTAGTATAAATGGACTGCCAGGCCGCCTTCTGGGCTCATCTGTCTGAGGGTAGATAATCTAGACGGGAGCCTAGTTTACCTTCTGTAGAGTTAATCTCCAGAACACTTGTGCCAGCCATAAGTGGAGATGCTTTCTGCTCCATGCTTTTCTAGACAGCTAATTAGGTGTTGTGAAAGCTTATGTTAGTGAAAAAAAGGTAAATTTGAAATACAAAAGTAAAATGAGAACAAATAAAAATGAACATCCATTTATAGAGTTTTCTACTTGGAAACAATGCTAATTTTAAGATGCTGCTAGAAACATTAACAACCACAACAACACTAATAGAGGAGCATAATTCCTATTTAAAGCAGAAATAAAGCCATTTTGTTAACCGTCATTAAGCAGAGAAAACTCTCAGATGTCCTTCCCCCCTGGCCACAGCACTTTAGAACTTGCTCATTCATGCCCTGACTTATAGATTTTGGTTTTCACATTTCTAAGACACAATTATTTCCTCATTATAAAAATTAAATCAGATGCATATCTGAAGTTTTAATGATAGAAACTATATGCATATTTTCAGATTTATAAATGTGTGGGCTCCTGAGGCAGAAAGCCAGTTTGAAACTAAGGAGAGGAAATCCTTTTATGTTTTCTAATATTTCCCTAAGTGGTGACAAATTAGTTGCCAAGCATCTCTCTTTAGGCGGTGTGGTTCAGTGTATCCAAGACTGGGAAAATAAACTTAACTTCTGATTTGTGATAAATTCTCGCCTGAGAATGAGACAGATTAGAATAAAGACGTAGATTTACTCTGAAGTAAGAAATTTCATGGACTGGTTTCTGTACATGTCTCCTTTGCAATGAGCACTGCGGGGTCATAACATGCAAGCAGTATTGCCCGTTGTTGAAATGGCCATGCATTCCTAATAATATGGTGATTTTACAATGTTAAAATCACACTGTAAGCATTAAACATGGTGTCCTTTATGGAAGATTGCTAAAATCCAATAATTTAAGATCAGATAATTTTGATGTTTTGCTTAAATATTTTTCCTTGCATACACATACTAGTAACTTCCTCAATGACAGTTCTTTTGAAGATATATTTGGCACAAAATGATTGCTTACCTATTATCTCTAAGATTAAATTATTAAACTGCTTAATCTACATTAAAAAAGAGAGTGCTTTCAGCCCGCCTGGTGTGGCTCAGTGGTTGAGCATTGACCCATGGACCAAGAGGTCACTGGTTTGGATCCTAGTTGGGGCACATGCTAGGGTTGCAGTCTCGATCCCCAGTAAAAGGTGTTCAGGAGGCAACCAATCGAAGTTTCTCTCTCATTGATATTTCTATCTCTCTACCCATCTCCCTTCCTTTATCTCTAAAAAAATCAATAAAAACATACTTAAAAAAAGAGAGCTTTCAGATATGTCAGCCAATGTAAATATGTGTATTTCAGACATCTTTATGTCTAAATCAATTTGCATTGTATAAAATTCTAAAATCAGAGGTAGTCAAGTTGTTGGGCCAATGATATATTTTACATAAAAAGAGTTATACATATATATATCCATTATATTTGTGATGCTTTATATATAAATATTTATATTTTATAGAGATAGAATATCCAAAAAATGTATACACACACTTTGAATAGTTACAAAGGCAGTGTTTAATTACATGTATTTCATTTTCAAAATTGAACTATCAGCTGTTAAAGTGTATATACATTTTTGGAACACCCTATATTTATGTTATCACTCATATTATGAATATAGAACATTCTTGTATGTTGTAATGATTCACCTGTACATAGCTTATGGCAATTACTGATAGTTAATTTTCAGGAATGCATTGGTTATATATTTGAGTTTTTAAATTTTATCTGGACTATGTATCCTGGGAAAAGCTCAATTTTATCACACACACATAAAAACAAAGTTCTGTGTGTGTATGTGTGTGTGTGTGTGTGTGAGAGAGAGAGAGAGAGAGAGAGAGAGAGAGAGAGAGAGAGAGAGAGAGACTGATTTTTGGCACAGAATGAACTGCAATACTGTAGTCATTTGATTGACTTTATATCTATTATTTGAAAAAATATCTTACAAATTAAGATGCAAAATTAAACTAATTAGGATGACAGTATTTAGATTTCTCCCTATGGGTGCTTGTGCAATAGTTAGATGAGGCTATATGACTACAGAAAATGATTCTTAATACTAAACAAGTATTCCAGTTTATCTGATTGTCATGTGATTCTTCAGGCAATCATACATTTTAAAAATTAGACATTGGAAACTTTCCCTATAGGCAGAACTGTCCAGATTTTTAGCTGTTGGTCTTCAGAATTACTTTGTCTTTGCAATATAAACATGTTTATTTCTCAATTTTTCTAATCTGCATAGCATTTGTGTTAGTCCATTTTTCTGGTAAACGGTGCATTCTGTTGAAGGGAAATCATGTTATATTGAATACAGCATTAAAATAAAAGTAAACAATTCCTTTATAATCCCAGATTGCTCCAGAAGACAAAAGTAAATCTTGGATCAATTCTTTTTTGCTTTGATTTCTTCTGCCCAGTCTCTCTAAATTTGTTTTCTAATACAAATATTTGATTTTGGTTACACTAATTTATGCAAGTCGGGACAGTCTTTACACTTTGCTTTTAAAAAAATTCTGTAGCTTCTAATCCATTATATCTATTTTGGGATCCATTTTCTCTAAGATGCAGAAGTTTACCTTCATTTATAGTTCTAAGGCTTGAGAAAACACTCAACAGTATTATTCTTTATCATACACACTTAGGTTATTGATGGGTTTTTGCAAATATATGACAAAAGATACACATGGCAGAAATCCTCCTAATACATCTCCCTTTCTTTAAAACGTTTCCCCTCCTCTTCCCTTCTGCTTCCCTCCTCTGCCTCTCTCCCTTCATTTATCTTCCCTTCCCTTTTTCTTTGATTATTTTTTTTCTTTTTGGTCTAGCTAATCAAACATTATATGTCTCTTTCCAGTACCTACCTATTTATCTTTTTATTGATGTGACTTGAAAAATAATTTTACTCCCATAAATTCTTATTTGACCCCTGCAGCTATTGTTTACTTTATGCTCATAGTTTCTGCTGCTAGTGCTAAAGTGTCCATTCTATTTTCTTCACTGTCTGTGAACTGCTGCCATCAAAATTGCAGCCTAATCACAAGGTGAACAGCTTATAATGTATCACAACCAATACTCAAAATTTGCTCCCTAGGATGTGACATGAATGAGTCAAGTAAGAAGCTGCAAATTTTCAGCAGTAAAGTGCAATCATTTTATGTTGAAAATCAAGGTCGATTTTCACTTTCATATATCTGCATTATTCTATCACTTTCACTTTCTTTTTAAATTCATATTGAATTTATTCAGTGTTAGGCTATCCAAATAGCTGAAATTGAAGGCCAGCCACAATTGGAATATAAAACTATGTTATTATGTTTCAAAAAGAGTGTATGGATTGCAAATGAATTTTTAAAAAATTTTGACTCTAAAAGATTCAAAAGTATCACCAAGTGAAATAGGTAGTAAAGTGTTCTACTGTATTTTTGGAAGACAAAATGGGTTGAATGAATTAATAGCTTTTTTTTTTCTAACACTTACTGGCACATATATGGAAGTATTTTTTATAATTCCCATTCAGAATAGGTAAAGAAAATAGATACCAGATATTAAACTTTTCAGGATATTCTTTTCTATAAAATTTCTACTCTACTTTAAATCTATACAAGAAGGCATTTTAGAAAATTTTATGTTTCTGTATCCTCCTGCTTCTCTTTGTGTTCATCTGCCCAACAATTTCACATCAGATAATATTCTAGTCTCTGGGTGAAAGTTCAGTTGGAAACTGCATTTCAACATACTTACCTGCATTACATAATAAACAACATATTTAATTTATGCACAGGTAAATATATTTTATAAAACATGGCAAAACATGACATACCTAAATATGTTTTAAATGTTTCATGTGTTAATGATACATGCTATGTGATGCCACAGTATCTTGTTCTGTCATAACAGTATTTAGATAACTTTAAAAAATATTAATGTCATAGGAAATTATTTCATCTTAAAACCTTCTGAGATAAATTGAGTTGTGTTGTATATTTTTTTCTTTTTTGGAGAGGGAATTATTTATGTGTTTTAAATATGAATTCAGATTTTATTTATGGCTTTGAAAAGTAACTGTATAAATTTATCAATGCTATTAAATTTGCTTCTTCCTATTTTAAGTATCTTTCATGTGAACATTTTTCTCCTTGCACATGACACTATAAATTTGTCAAGATCCTCTTGCGTCAATTTTGTCAATCCCAAGAGTTCTTAAATATGTAGGGGTTTCTACTTCTGTCACACAGAGGTAAATTGTAAATATCCTCGCTTTAAAAAAAGTTTCTGATTTAAAGGATCATTAAACATTAAGGGGAATAGCTATTTTAGATGAAAAGGACAACTAGGAAGACAAAGTTCAAAGTTATAGTTTAAAATATTGTGGTCATGGAAGTATGCAGTTGTTGTCATAATGAAGACATTTTCTTTCATGTTTTCTTATTCAGCATCTTTGAAATAGGATCATTAAAAAAGCTTTATTTAGATTATCTATAATCCTATGCCAAAAGAGAGAAGCAAAAATTCTCACAGAAAGCGCTATCATTTAAAATAGGAAATCATGATTCGTCATTCACTCTGAACTATATCTGTTGACTAAATCTGTTTTCACCTACTTACACCAAAAACAAAAACCTAAAGTGAAGGAAACTGATTACATGATCCATACCCATATCTAATAAAATACAAATGTGCACTTTTTGACAAGTTTATTCATAACATATTCTGATAGAAATTTCCATTTGCTACTCTCAGCAGGAAAAATAGGAGTGTAAAGGAAACCTTTTATTTTATGACTGTCACCAAAATAACAATTACAAGGAAAATAGGGATAAAATATTAAAAAATAAGCTTAGGACTTGTTATAGAAGTCTGCAATCCAGCTTTTGCCCTGTTATTTGATTTGAAAAATTAATCCAAGTAATCCTTTTTGAAGCTCACTGTTTCCAGGATGGGTTATACAGAACAAAGGCTAACTGATATCCCAAGGAAAGTAGTTTACCGTGATGTGCTATTCTACTGAGAGTGATTCTCCAATGGCCACTTTTTCTTCTCCCCAGGCTATGGGAATTCATTAATATCTAGAGACTAGACTTAAATAAAACCATTGTCTCAACCAGCAGGTTTATGCAACCATCCTGAAATGTATTAATTATTGTTTTCTTTTCCTTTTTAATTAAGAGACCAGAGGTCAAGCAGGCCCACTGAGAGCTGAGCGAGTCTTGGTAGAAATGTAAAGGCAACTCTAATGATTGGACTTGCTTTTTCTCTTTTGTCTTGCAGAACCAGAAGAGTGCATTAATTGCACAGATGAATGCCGAGTGCTTGGTCATTCTGACAGGTGTTGGATGCCACAGTTCCCTGCAGCCAATCAGGCTGAAAATGCAGATTACCGCACAAATCTCTTTGTACCCACAGTTGAAGCTAATGTTGAGACTGAGACTTACGAAACTGTGAATCCCACTGGGAAAAAGACCTTTTGTACATTTGGAAAAGACAAGCGAGAGCACACTATTCTCATTGCCAATGTTAAACCTTATTTAAAAGCCAAACGTGCCCTGAGCCCTCTCCTGCAAGAGGTCCCCTCAGCATCAAGCAGCCCCACCAAGGCATGCATGGAGCCTTGCACCTCAACAAAAGGCTCTCAGGATGGTTGCGAAGCAAAACCAGGAGCCCTGGCCGAAGCAAGCAGCCAGTATTTGCCCAATGACAGTCAGTATCTGTCACCAAGTAAGCAACCAAGAGACCCTCCCTTTATGGCTTCCGATCAGATGGCAAGGGTCTTCGCAGATGTACATTCCAGAGCCAGCCGCGATTCCAGCGAGATGGGGGCTGTTCTCGAACAGCTTGACCACCCCAACAGGGATCTGGGCCGAGAGTCGGTGGATGCCGAGGAAGTCGTGAGAGAAATTGATAAGCTTTTGCAGGACTGTCGGGGAAATGATCCTGTGGCTGTGAGAAAGTGAGGGGAAAAAAAAAAAGCATTGGCATTTTCTTATCTCTTCTGTTGATTTAAAAATGATCCCTCCTGGTGACAACCTGGTTTATAGGGACGAAGAGAGACCAATGTTGCTTTAAGGCTTTCCGTGAACATCTGAAGTGCCCACAAGTATGTCCTTTTCACTGCTATTTTTTTTCCAGAGATAACAATGGTTTTGTTTTGACCAAACTTATATTAGGACAGAATTGATGATGCTCAAAGAGGAAAGAAAAACAGAGAAGAAAAAGGAAGATGAGGAGGCAAGATACCTTTTGACAATCTGTTAGGAAGGTATGCAGTGTGAGAAGTGAAGTATTTCTGATCACTGTAAGACTGTCCTCCGTGATTTATGCTGACTTCACTGTTTACCTATAAACCCCATATAAAGCAGGGTCATAATGTGTGATCTGTGGTGGATTTTTAGCAGTCATCACAGGCTTCTACTGAAAGTCCCGCAAAGACCTTGCAGTAGTCCAAGCTACACCAAACATTAATACATATTTGTGGTAAGCATTTCTGTATAAAGTTACCTGCCACACATATAAACACAAAGAACATTCCATATCATTAGTTGAAAAAACATTTTTAAAATACTTGGTCATTTGTAAGACACCTCATGTCGTATAAAAGTTAAATGTAAAAAGATATAGTCCATTTTGTCCTGCACACACACAGACTAATTCACTTCATTAAAAGAGAAGAAAATTTGAAGTTTTAAAATTTCTTTTAGCATTTTAGTGTCCAACAAACATTTAAATAATGATGGGTATATTTTTAATTTGACCTAGAAAGATTCTGAAAAATAGTTACCATTGAGTAACACTATTCAGAGAAAATTAACATGATTAATGTGCTTTACTTATTTGTGGACACTAAAATAGCTCAGGAAAGGGAAAATGTCTTAGACATACACAAATCACATGATCATTTATATGTGCAAATGTAAGAAGATTCAATGTGTTTACATCAAATGACATATTTTTATTGATTTATTGCAGATTCAGTGCATATGAGCCAAATTGTTGAGTGTATAAGAGCTATATTGTGTATTTTATTAAATTAATATATAGTTGTGTTGCAAAAATATTTGGGCTTATATTGTAAATGGCAAGTGTTGCCTCAGTAGCTGTCGAACTCTATGAGTTTTGTTTTTTCCTGCTTCCTTTTCCCCATGGAGTGTGGGAAGCAGTGCCTCAGAGCAAAGTCTCTTGTTTAATGTATAGTCTACCAAGTACTACAGTACATAATCTGTTCAAAATGTGTTTGAGTGAGCCGATGGAGCTATCTGAAAGGTCAAAAAATACATCTGTCAGTCATGGTTATGTGCAAGTCCTTGTAGAAGCTTCTATTAAAGTCATGCTAAATCACAAGAATTGCATTTGTACCAATACCTGAAATTTCTTCATGTTTTCTCAATAACACACAGTTTCTGCCTGTGTAGATATCATACTGTTGATTGCTTTTAAAAGTATCTTATGTGGTTCAAGATGTGTGTTCCCATTTATTTCAAAACCATGAAAAATGCTTTAATGCATGTGTGATACCAGCCCTGGTTATTTGCATTGTGTAGTGTTTTTGAAGAGGTCTGGGTCTTAACAGAATGTTTTCCATTTTTCTCAATGTTCTTCTGCCTCTTTTTATTGGTGTCCTTTGAGAAAAATACACCTTCTATTCCTTCATTTGCTTGCACCTTTTTTCTTGTGTCATTTAGCAAGTTTCAAACTTACTTCCATGTGAGGCTAGGAAACCTCAAATTTCAGGAATTGGGAAAAATAAAATTAGCACTTGCAGAAGTAGCAGCAGATGGGAAAATGCCTTGATTGACATTTTCCTTCAGTGTTAAAAATTTTTTGGCATTTTACAGCTTCATGACAAACAGCTTCCAGCCCATACCTTAGAAAATGTGGTGCTGAGTTACATAAAGGCTGTTTGTGCACTGGAGCAGAAAAATGCATTATTTGCAAACTGGTGGAGAATTCTGTGCCTTCTTTTCTGGCCACCAAGCCAGTGTAGAAACAGCATAAATGTTATAAAATCCTAGATTAACAAAAACAAGAGTAAAAACAAACACTGAACTGAATTAAGTTTTGTAAATTTAAACCTCAAAAAATTCAACTGAAAAAATTTCCCTCAAATGCTGTCAAGATTTTAGACTGTACCTCCTTTGCAAATTGCTTTGAAAAGAATAGTGAATAACTCCCATCAGCCTTATTCTCTGGAGAACTGTATTTGGTTCCTAGGATAGCCTTCCCAAAGCTCTACTATTGGTTTTTATCATTTGTAAATGTTTAAATTAGAAAAGAAGGGGTCTTGTACATGTGAAACCGAATTGACTGTCTATATTTTGGACAATTTATGTATCTGAAATGTGTTGTCTCTATTATATGATCTTGCTTTTTGCCAGGAGACCACAGGTTGATTTAGCTTGATAGCAGACATTTGATGGATTTCCATTTAGTCTTACCAAGTGTTGCCTCTCTCTTACTAGACAGATAGCCACTTAGTAAAATCTAAGGCAGTATGTAAATGACATAAAAAAAAGAGTAGGATTTATTTTTAAAACATTCTTAACTTTGAGTAACCAGTTGTTCAATTTAGTATATGTGTCTGAAGACATTACTAAGAGTTTAAGAATTGGTGTGCCAATGTGTGAGGGATTTCCCTTTCGGCTCTCTGTCACCAGTGATTTACTAGTGTTAGCTGTTTAACATGTTATCTGCATTTAGTAGTGGTTATTTATTTCCAAGTTTGGTGGTAATTCAGCAGTCAGGACTCTAAGCTTTTATAATTGAGTTGAGGGAATCTTGCTTTTATTCATTTGGCTGGCAACTACCTTTATCACAGACCTCTGTTGCTTGACTTCCAAGGAAGTCTATGAGATGCCAAAATTACCCTTTTGGGGAACAACTTGTTCTAAGAGGTGATACACAATCAAACAGAGATGTTTCAAGGGGTTTCAGCATCATTCAGAATGTAAAAAATTAATTCACATCTCCATTAACTAATCCTCAAAAAAACTTCACACATTCAAAATGAATACTTTGATGATACTTTTTCTTTTAGGTTCTTAAATAACTGATGTCAAGCACAGAATAATAGTTTATATAAATTTTCATAGAAAGTCAAAGTTTTAAAAATTGTTTACTGATGAACTAAAAAAATCAGTAACAAAATCTTTCCACAACATGCTAATGATGAAAGATCTTTTCATCAAAGTTAAAAGCAGTAAGAATCAGTGTTAGTTATACTATACTAAAGTAAACATTAAAGAGACATTTCACACAATTTCAAACAATGCTTTCATATTATTTCTGAACCTGACATCCAATTGCAGGCAATATACAAAAATTGGCTCACTGCTCTATAAATTAATTGAATTCCTGGTTTGGAAATTGACTTGTTTTGTTTTCCTAAATTAGCAGAGATCTTGTAAAATGTGACTTCCCTGTAAAAGATCTGGGCACTGCTTGATTTAAAAAATGACACCATAAAAACATAGTCATGTAGTAAGAGAACAGTATGCTTTATTAGAACCAGGTTAAAAACTGTTCATTGCCTAATGGAGTAGAAGTTGCTGAGGTCAACTGGGAAACTGAGGTCTGGCATAATATATGCCCACTCATTATTGTCTAATTATATTATATTATTTTGACAACAGACAGCATTTATTAGAGTATTAATTCAAGTGAGAGTTTTGGCTATCAAGATGTGTTGTTTTGAAACATAATTGAATGAGACCTGACTTTCCTGGCCCCAGTGTTTTGAAGGTTGGCTATTCCCATATATCAACTCCATCACACCATAAGGTTCTTAGTGCACCAAGTGATTGGTGAACAAAGACAACAAAAGCAGCATACATTTTATGGATTTATCTCAATGCTATTGTTTAATGGCTGTGTTTATGTGACCTATCTGGAAAATGAGGACTCCGAATAAAAAGCTATTACTAATAGTGGCATTGCATTCCCTTGGATTCATTAACACACAAGTGATGTGTTACACACTGCATGCCCCCAGGGACCCTGGTCATAATTAATTTGGAAAGCAACTGTGGCAGCACAACAGCTTTGTCAGTAAAATAAGATTTTTTTAAAAAAAATTATGTAACAATAATGTAACTAGGTTCTCTCAGAAATGGGTTGTCATCCAGATTGTTTAGCTAAATTGACTAATCAAATAATTACCAGGGATTCATACTATAAAGAAACTTGTGGTTTTTAATATTTAGAACTGGTTTGAGGGTAATCCTATCTAATAAAAAGCTAATATGTAAATTGTTCCCTCAACCACGAGTTTGACTGGGAGTTCCACCAGGGGGTAGGGCTGGATGGCCAACCACCCACAGCCCCTCCCCTGGCCAGCCCCACTCCCATGGGTCGGCCCCCAGCCCCAATCGGGGTGGGCCAGCCAGAACCAACCTGTGCACAAATTCGTGCACTGGGCCTCTAGTTTGGTATAAGATCCTACTACTCCAGGACTTTAGAAAAGTCATTTTTATAAGCCCTCTCATAATCTTACATTATTGATGAAAGTACATATTTATAAATGACATTTTAAAGCAAATACATGTTCATCTTAGCAACTTAAAATAATAAGCATCTCTTTCTACTCAATCAACAAACATCTATTGAATTTCTGTTGTGTGTTTTCCCTGGGCTGTTATGCCCCAGGAGTAAACAGTAAACAAGGATTGATGCCTGGGTCACAGCCTAGTGAGAAAAACAAATAGGTAAGTTCTAATACACACTACTGTTTATAAATTGGGTTTAGTTGTTTGCATTTTCCTCCGTTACCCCACAGTCTAACTCTCAGTGAGGGGCATCTCCTAAATTACAAGTCAACATAATAGTCTGCCCATTTATATATATATTTTTTATTTTAATTTTCTTGTGAGGGCATAACTTATATCAAGAAAAGTGCATTGCTTTTTCATACTTAAGAAGATGTTTAAGTTTTACAGTTATTGGGATAGACTACATGGCTTCTCTACTCAGTCTTTTGCTCATTTTTTTGTTGACCTCTTTATTTCTTTTTCATTGAGCATCACGTAGGTATCAGGTGCTTCACAAAGACCCCGAGGTACAAAGAACTAAACCAATTACATTTTACCCTCAGAGTACATATAGCTTGTGCCTAGGTGATCTACACTAAAATAGAAATTGACCTTATGTTGCCATGACAACAACACTTTTGCATAATTAAAATAAATTCATTCTTAAGAAGAACAAAAACCACATGCCGTTCACTGCTTTCAAGAGTGAAATGAGAGCAAGCTGTTCGTTGACTCCATTGAACCATCTGATCAGTGCTGCGGGAGCACTGAGTTGCTGAAATGAAGAACCTGCCTGGCCATGCTACAATCAGGAGGAAGTGATGAATGGAATGTATATTACAGGCTTACTTCATGGCAATGAACTATGGAAGTCCCTTCAATTATGTCTTTTAAGTAGATATGCTCACAAGTTACCTTAACCGATAATTGTAGACAACAACTCTTTGTAAAATACAAACAGAACCCATTCTTAAAGTTCATCGATATGGCACACAGAAATAAATCAGCAAGTTAATGGACCATCCTCAAACCTCTTCAGTATGTGTTTTTGAGATGGTCGCACATGCTTCACCAAGGAACTACATCATTTTCTGCTCATTTTAGACACTATAACACCGGATGAGCCACTGTACATTAGGAATTAAATTCTCAATATTCTTAAAGGAGGGTCCCCATTTTTAGTATTTTAGAGTCATAAAGTATTACTGTTTGTTTTTTTCCCAACTAGTTTAAATGGTAATGAGTATCTTACATGCAAAGATGGATTAAGGGGGAAGATTTCAGGGAGCATTTGCGAACTGTATCACACCAGTTGATACCACCCAGGAGATCAAGATAACTATTCTATTTTTGTCTTACAAATAAAACACTTCACTTTAAGAGGGACTTAATATTTATTCCACTCCTTTTTATACACATTAAATTACCTACAGTATTTCAATAAGTGAAAGTTGGAGTATGATTTATATTTAAAAATCCAGTTGTCTGAAGTTATGTTACTCAGTCAAATTGTTTCATAATATTTTTTATGATTGTTAAAAAACAAAAACTAAATTTGGAACCCTCTCTGTTCACTTTATACAGATTGTCATATTTTGTGGAAAATATTGGTATTCATCATTGCTTACAAGAAAATCGTTCTTACTTCCCTAAGGGTTTCAGCACCAGGCAGACTGACTAAGAGTTACACAAATATAAATTAATACTGATAAATTCTGCTTGTAGAGAATTTCCAATTTACAGAGCATTTTCACAAAATTATGACAGTACAGACTTAAGGATTCTGAAGCTCAAAAAGGCAAGTGCACTTATCCAAGGACATTAAGCTAGGAAGCCTTAAGAACACACTTGAACTGAAAGTCCTGTTGCTTTGTTTGTTTCAGATTTTGTGAATCTGCAATCTTGTCCTATCTTATCTTTTGCCTCTCTAGTGTCTTAAATTTATCGTCTGAAAAATCATATTATGCTAGTAATATTCCTCCCCTTATAAATTAAGTCACATCATAGAATTTAGATAGCCTCTATGTTAATCATTCATAACAGTAGTAAAAAAATTGAAAAGCAGATAAAAGGAATGACAGTTTCCAAGAAAATTTAATGACATAAGAATTGTGCTTCCTTTAAGATTCCCTCAACTTTTCTACATTGGTGTTATGTTCTCCAAAATATTCTAAAAAGATATTATGAAACATTATTTTTTCCATCAACTGGATATATTTTCACCTGAAAGCAGTCATATAGACTTTATGGAATTCCTTTATATCATCATTTGGCATATACTAAATTAATAGGGTTATTAATTGGCTTCTTAGAAAGAATTACATAAACTCTAGTAATATTGAAGAAACTTTAAAATATTACATCCAGTGCATGTGAATTAATATTATATATACAGGCATGAGAGTCAAATATTCTAAAAACCAGTGCCACAAAATTAAGGAGAGCGGGTATTTCAGCAGTAGTGAAGGCTAAGTAGTGATGGCTAAGGAATGAACAACACATTTAAAAAAAATGTATAACCTGCCCCAACTACATTGGACACAACATTGCATCATTTAATTCTTCAATGATTATATGAAAATGAGAGATCACAATTGTCAGTTATGCCATTTTCAGGCTGGTTAGTGAAATTTTTCTGATTCTGCCTGAATTTAACTTACTAGTACATTGTTCCTATCTCTTTTTGCAGTTTACAGAAAACCAACCTTATTCTGAAGAAATCCAGAAATAAATTCAAAAGTTCTTTTAACACTAATTAGCTAGTTTTATATTTTGGAAATCTAAATTCAGATAGGTGGGATGTGATATTCACTTGTTCTATTGATTGGCTGAATATCTCATTACTACAGTTTTAGCAAATTAAATCATATTTTGATATTTTCTCCTACTATTGCAGCTGAAAGACTATGTTTGCAATATAATAATTGGATTAGAGATAAGGTTTTTTTAATCTTATCCTTTCTCTTTTAAAATCAGGTTTTTATCTATATCCATTTAATGTACTAATCATTCTATAATATTTATCTACTGTCTTATATGTAACTATTTTCTTATTTTACCTTTATTTCATAATTTTATCTCAATATCAACTATTATGTAGTTTTTCTTACCTATTTTTCTATTATTGGTGTTCATACTTATATGTATTTTCATATGTCTTTAGGCTATGGATCAATTATGGAGACAATGATGTCTCACCCCAAAATTACATAAGGTGAAAAATGTCCAAATTGTTTTATTAACCTATAGGAAAACTAATAATATATCTTAGGTATACCCTATATAGAGTATTAAAATGAACAAAATGCATAATAATATATAACAAAGGGATGCAAAGGGTAAATAGGTAAGGATGCAGGATCTTAGCCAAAATCTTTATGCATGAGTGCTAGCTACTTCATTGAAAGGTTGAAAGTGAATAATTTTACTCTAGTATTATAAATTTCTATATGTTAAGAAATATTCATTTTAATATCTCATCATGTGAAATATTTGGTGTTGAGCGAAGATAAGAAAAGACTCAACTCTGATTATGTACTCAAGATTTCTCAATCTGCATCTCTTCCCTGGCCACTTCTCAATTTCAGCTTATGCATATTTCATCATTACTTTCATTTTGGATAACTACTAAAATTTACTTTCTGTTTAGAATACAGAGGAAGAACGGAAATAAATGAATGGGTTAAATGTGGCTTCTCTGGGAATGTGACATCCAATTCCATCCAATTCAATTCCACAGTAATTTATGGAGCATGCATTGTGTTTTTTAATACAATGGAGCACATACATATTAACAAAATGCAGCCTCTGTCTCTACAGAATTTAAAATATTCTGGGAAATAAATATATTTACACAAGTGCAGTTTGTAGTTGGTACTGTGAGAGAAATACAACTTGCAGTGGGAGAGAAAAAAAAAGAGAGAGCAAGTCCTTTCAGCTGAGGAAAGGAGAGGTGGCTGAAGGAATCAGTAACAGCTTCTCACAGAAGGCAGCATTTGAATTGAGCATTTAAGGTGGGACAGGATTTTGGCAGTGGAGATATAGACAAGATACATTAGGGAAGAAAAGAGGCAGTGTGTGCAAAAACATTTAAATAAGTCAGAATATTTTCTGGTCAGAAATTAGAAAGGGTTTAATGGTGTGATAGGTCCAGTTGGAAATTGTACCAAATTCTGAGATGAGATGTCACACACATGCCTATCCCAAGGAAGAAGAGACTTGGGGACACCTGAGAGGCTTGCCAAGCTGAATGTGAATTCAGGAAAATAACACTAGGACAGCTTGCTGCTGCCTGGTGAGCCATTCTTTATAAGATGCTGCCTAATAGCACCTTGTTCTTGGGTTGCATCCAACTATCTAAAGGCGATGCCAACTTTGCTGAATCTTGCAATTCTCAGCTTCAAGCCTTCAGCAGAGTATTTATGTGTATGTTTCCAGCTTCCCAGAAATAATTTTTCCTTTGAAATCTGTAATCTTGTTTGGAACATTGGGAGGCAAAGTGAGACAGAAGAAAAAAGTGCAGATCAAGAGTATGGATAATTTTCATCTCTGAAAAAGAGTTTTGTTTCTTTAATGTTCCAAGATTCACCAAACATCTTCTGGTGTCTGCTGTGTGAAATCTGTTGGGCAGAATAATTTGATTCCTAAGAAATTTTTTCATCATATTCACTGTCCCAGGAACCCCAAGGCTGATGATAATGTGTCCTATCTTATGCTTCCATAATGTTCTATGTATATCAGTAGAGGAGCTTACAATTATTGATTATTTAGGCAATAAATTTGGGAATAATGACTTCTGATTAGTGGTTTCCAACCAGGGGCAATTTTGACCCCCAGGGATATTTGTCAGCACCTAGAGACAATTTCGTTTGTCAAGAGGTGGGGGTGCTGTGTTGCTACTGTCATAAAGTAGTAACCAAATATCCTGCAATGCATAATACAGCCCCCCCCCACTAGATTTATCCTGTCAAAATGTCAATAATGTCCATGTTGAAAAATCCTGCCTTAGAAAATATTTTATTAAAAGTAGTGAATAACATTTGGGTTTAGATAATGGGCATTGGATACTAAATGGATTGATATGTTTTTTTCCAGAGTTTTGGGAGGAGATCTGAAAATACTTCTAAATTAGTTAGCATAAGGACCTATTTCCAACTTCTTGGGGGTATATTCTGCTTGGCAGGCTAATGTCTTCTTGCAGCTGAAAATATTATCTCAGATTCTAATCAGTTCCAATAGCACATACATTGAAGTATCTCCAGGGAATGGAAAAGTGTTGGTTGGGATGGCTGTTCACTTCCACCAAAGCAGTTTAAGCTAATTCCCTAAGGAGGGCAGGTGAAACACATTCCCCAGCTGTAAAGGGAAGAAAAGAGTCTGCCTCTGGGACTATCTCGAGGGTCTAGTCCACTATTGCCTTAGAGGTCACAGGATCAACATATCCTCCAACCCCTGGTCATCTGTCCTTAATGTGTATGCAGAATCTGTGTCTGCCATGACATTGGGAGTCTGTGGGGGTCAGAATAGAAAGGTGATGATGGTTGGGAACGTGTGATATCAAGGAATGACAACATTTGAGCAGAAGCTAGGTGACCATAAACGTGCCTGGATGCAGAAGAATGAATACCTCTATTGATCTCTCAGGCTTCTTCCTGCCATCAGTACTGATTTTAATCCTTTCAAAGTAATATGTGGAATTCCAAAAAATGTCAAATTGACTTTCTAAATGAGGTGAGGGGAAGGTGAGTGCAAATGGTTTCTCAAAAGTTTTATTTCTCTTGACACATATTCTGTTTCACCCATCTGTAATGCAGGGTGGGTGGTTCCAATGCACATTTTATGAATTTGAACTTGAAATGACTCTGGATTAAAAATAATAATGGTAATGTGTTAAAAAGGGTGACAGGAACCCCAATAGCAAAGTGGAAAGTCTGCACGGTGGCAGGCTAATTAATAAAAATAATAAGACTGTAGCCAATCCATATTAAAGATCTTATTTGTTATAAACTTGATTCAATATGTACTAAATGTGTTAAAAAATATAGTTGTTATGCACTGTAGTAAATGGTGGCGATGCCAGCAGGCCAGGAACACTTTGAAAAGCATTTTAGAGCAGACAGAGAAGCACAGCCACAGCCTTAGCGGTCCTTCTTCCAGTGGAGACTCAGTCACCTCCCCAACATATCCACAGACTTGCTGGCTTTTATTTATGCTGAATCTTTCTATATTAAAAAGCAGCATAATTGCTGAAATACCACTACTGTTCAAGCTAATTTACTTTCTAGTGGTCTATTTGCATAGTGGAATTTGCATTTTATTTCACAGCGAATGTTATGACTCCACCTGCCCTATTTTAGATAAAACTGAGAAAATAGGAAGTGAAAGGAGAGAATTAGTGTAAGAAACTTCTCACCACCAACCCCCACTTCACAACAGTGAACCCAGCAGCCCACGAGGACAGGACACACGCAGGTGCTTCCTACTCTCACAACTAGTACTGGCTTTCTGCTTCAGTCTTCTGCCTCTTCCCAAGTCTTCACTGTTGCAGTTCAATAAAAGTAATTTTCAGAGGTGGTGCTGAGCTGTGCTAAGTTCATTGTGAGGGTGTATTCATTTTGAGAAATCTTAAAGGCAAGTGAGAAGTTACGTGCAGAGGTAGAATGCCTCACCCAGCTTCAGCATCACTCCTGCTTGCCTGTCTTTTACTGGCCTCAGACAGGAGTGCAAACTGTGGATTACAGACTAATAAAACAAAGCATTGCTTTCAGACCCCTTTTGTGATCAAACACGTGAAATCTGGGGACATATTTTCCCCTTTATGTTGAAGCACATGCGTCATTATATATAACACATTCCTTTTTTTTGTGCTTCAAGGCTCAAATCTTAGGGTGACAGCTGCCATTTTAAAGGTGACTCATTAGAGTTATTTAGAGAGTCTCCTAACAGATGGATAGGACTTTGTTTCCCAGGGAACACTGACAGGTTACAATTCTCAACAGCTTTTAATCATTTCCACAAACTATACACATCTGTCAATTACCCTATTCAGTAAGTTAATAATACAGCAATCTGAGGGTGACAAAGTGCTGGGTTTAAAAAAAAATTAATAACATTTTTACATAAAAAATGTAGGTTAAAATATATTTGAAAATTTATTTTTTGTGCATAGAAAATGCTACTTTTATTTTCCATAATTCATTTTCTATTTAGGTTATTATTTAAAAGAAGTCTTAGATGCTTCATAAATAAAAGCATCCAGGACAAAACTATGAAACTATAAATAATAAAACAAAAAAGTTTTTAAAGCACATAATTAAGCAAAGTTATTTTTCTCTTTGAAAACTTTAATCACAGCACAATAAAAGGTTTCCAAATAAAAGGAATTGGAAGTATTTCCAGTTAAGAAGTTGCACAGAGGAAGTACTGAATGATGGTTAAAACCCTAGGCTGTGCAGCTGAATACTTAGCATTTTGCTTAGAGTGACACCTCTCACTACTGCTCTCTAGCTCTGGGACTTTATCAGGAGTGGGCAAACTATGGACTTCAGGCCAAATCCAGCCCCCAGTCTACTTTAGAAATAAAGATTTGTTGGAAGCCAGCCTCACTCATTCATTTACATGCTGTTTATGGCTGTTTGCCAGTGCAATCAGAAAGTTGAGTAGTTAGGACAAAATTGTATGGCCCACAGAGCAGAAAATAGTTACTGTCCTGTCCTTTATAGAGGAAATTTGCCAGCCCTGCATTATGTAACCACCATGTACTTCATTCAGTTTCTCCATCTGTAAAATGTGAATGAGAGTAACTAACTCCTAAGGTAACTGTAAGAAATAAATGAGATAATACATAGAAAGCTTAGATGCATTTTGGACACAATGAATGCTCTTCAATGAATGTTCTTCATTATTGTAAATTGACTCTTCTCAGTAATATAAAAACTCCACATATAACCACAACAGATAATTTCAATATCCTGTTAAAGGTCTTTGTCAAATGATTCTAAAACACAAAACAACAATGATAACAAAACAGTTATATTAACCAGCAACCATATTCCTTTCATGTTTAATAGCTGATAAGTCACTTAAGCACGTAACCATTATTTCACCAGAACTCTGGACACCGTTACCTTGGTTTGTCACTAGCTTGTAGGACTATGTAGTCCATGGTCAAATGCTTCTCAGTAAAGTTAAACAAGTGGCAGCTGGCACCATACAGCTCTGTTATAATGAAAACATGAGGTGGCTGCCATTACACAGTCCTGCACTAATGAGAACAGTAGGAGGCTAGCATTACAATGGTCTAATGAAAACAGGAAATGGCTGGCATTAAACTGGTATAATAAAAACAGGAGGTGGCTAGCATTACACTGGCAGAATACATAACTTGAGATGTCAGGCCTCCCCAATCTCATCTCCATTATATACAACCATGGTACCCACAATCTACAACAGATTCGCTCAAAGTCAAACCCGTGTTGGGTGAAAACAAGATTTATTTTCATCCTGTGCTTCAAAATTTCTTCTGTTTCAATTTGTGTTTCCCTTAGGCCAATGCAAGCCTGTTGTAAAATAATGATATAATTTATACTGAATTCTTTTTTTCTCTCTCGCTCTAATTCCAAAAAGAGCAATATCATTTCTGACTCAGAAGAAGATTGGCTGGAACAAGAGCCAACAATTCAAAAGGATTCTAATTTGGTTCTTGCCTTTTCCTCTCCTTTCTTTTTTAAGTATCCAGTGGTGAATAAACACTCAGAGTTGCATGAACAAACAAAAAAGGAACACAGAGAGAAAATAAAATGCTGTAGAGAACAAACATTGAGCACAAAATCAATCATTTAACTAGTAGACTTTTTTTTATCTGTATAAAAGGGTTTCTCATACATTGGTTGATTTTTTAAAAAGTTATTAGTATAGATAGAAGACTGTTTTGTACATTTCTTAGACAATAGATTTACAAGAATATTGTGTTTCATTATAATTCCTTGAGCCGGCTGAATGTGATTCATCCTGGTCTTTTTAATCGGGACTGAAAACAAAGCAAGTTGGCACAGTTCAAGGTCAGTCCATTAAGGAAGCACATTAATCCTTTCTATCACTCAGTAGCAACAGCTCCCATTTTAAAAAATTTATTATTAGTAACTTATTTTTTACATTTAACATACATATGTATGTGTATTTACAAATTACTTCAACCTAGAACAATGCCACAAGTATTTATATGGGAAGGGTTGTGTTTCTGCAGACTCTTATACACTGAAAGCTTTAGGTTCGCTTCCCAATGTGGAAAACATTCTGGTGAGATATCTAGATGATAAAACAGCAGTATGACTCAAGAAAGGTGAATATATTGATAAATAAAACTTTTCACCCAGTCTTATACATTGATATTTAGTTTTCTTTGCTCCATATTTTTCTTAGTCTTTTCTAAGACTTCTGAATTAGTTTAACAAATAAATCTAATTTCATGAATACATTTCTACCTAATATATACTAGAGAAGCAAGAAGTGGAGGGGAAATAATTTAACACTATTTATTAAACTTTTATATTTATGTAAGATTACTTCTTTCTTTTTGAATATGCTTTTACTAGTATAAGAAATAAGCACAGTTGGTATTCTTGAAATACAAATAAGGAATCATTAACATAAAAACGTCAATTAGCATTCTTTATTCATTTTTTTCAGAGGTGGAATTTATAATGTTAGGAAGTAATTTTTGTCACATGTTTAAAGCCAGAATTAAGTCTATGTTGTGCTTAAAGCTAATACATGTGTTGACTAAAATCTGTTCCTGTGCTTGCATGGGATTCACAGACATGGCTTAATCGGGAAACAAAGTGATGTGTGCCATGCATTCAAAATTAGCCTCTGGCCCAGGGCCACTAAATTTGGCATCCCAAGAACTGATTCTATCCTCAGCCAAGTTTCTGCAGGGACTAGACTCACTGAATTCTGAATCACAGCCTCTAATTTCCCCTTCAACAGACTCTCTTTGAAATGTGTGGCCAGAGACTATTGCAAGTAAACATAAAAATTGAATGTGAAATATAGAACTCTCCAAAAAAGAACATTCTAGAGAAAATAGAGATATAGAACATGAAATATTCATAATTAATCTATTATAATGTGGACTGCTTACTAGCCAGCCCATCCTCCCTTCAATTTTTTGTTTGTTTCTTTCTTATACAGACAGGGAACACACTATAGGCTGTCCATGCTACCAATCTCAAAAGAATATTTGAAAGCTTAGAATTTTGCATACTATAAACTTACTTGACAGGCCTCATCACATTGTAAGCAATACTTATTATTAGCCAACTTTGTGAAAGAAGTGGCATTTTGCCTTAATATAGAACTAAACAATTCTGTCATGGTTGGCATCTTCCTTTCAACATTAAATACATCAATCAATACCACCTGGTGTAATTGAGTCTTGTTATATAATTCAGATAGTTGCTAAAACTATAGCTTCTTTAAATTTTTATTTCATTGTTTAAGATATTACAAATAGTAGTACATATGTCTCCTTTTTTTTCCCCATTGACCTCCCCCCGACCTCCCCTACGCGCCCCCTGCACTTGTCTTCACCCCACTCCACTGTCTTGCTTCTGTTGGTTGTGCTTATATACATGCATACAAGTCCTTCGGTTGATCTGTTACCACCCAAACCCTCCCCTACCTTCCCCCTGTAGTTTGACAGTCTGTTTGATGCTTCTTTGCCTCTATTTTAGTTTAACAGTTCATAATGTTCTTTATAGTCGACAAATGAGTGAGATCATGTGGTATTTATCTTTCACTGACTGGCTTATTTCACTTAACATAATGCTCTCCAGTTCCATCCATGCTTTTTTTTTTTTTTTAAAGTGAAGTCAACAGGCAGAAAAGAATATTATTTTAATGGAATTTTAGAAAACTATGTATTACCACTGTAACTATTTCTTATTTAAAATAATGAATTGACCTTTCCTCAGATTATTTTCAAAATCACACATAATTGTGTTCCACTTAAAGTACTGCATTAAGCACTTGATTATACATGATTTCATTTTTCTGTGTAGCATATGCAACCAATGAAATCCAGCACCTGGAAATTGCAAGGGGATCACAAATGAATGAGGTGGCAAATGTGAAAACAACTTGAAAACACCTACTTAGAATTGAAAACTAGAGAGTAAATGTTCAAGAAAGAGACAATTTAATAAAAGTAAAATAAATATTTCTTTATTTTCAATTCTTAAAAAAATAGCTAAAAATAAAAAGCTTAGTAAGTTTGCTCAGAGGTCAATAAAATTACTTTTAAGGAAATAGAAAAGATGCTAAGGGAGGAAAAATTCTAGGGAAAAAATGCAAGTGCTTAGTTACCCTCTCTCTCAAAGCTCATTAAAACTGTTTTAAATGCCTATATAAAGCAAAGGATTAAGTTAAATTTTCATGGGTAAGTAAGCATTATTTTTAAAAATATTAGTATCTAATCTGGAAAAGGCAACTTGATTTTTGATTCCCCCAAATCCTAAAAGCTAACATTTTTTTCATTGTGTTTTTCAAAGGAAAGTAAAATAATGTGTATAATCTTATTCAGAAATAGCAAAATGCCCATAAAAATTATTTCTAGCACACCTGAACTTTTAGGATAACACAGAAGAAATTATAGTAATAGCCCATATTGGGGCAATTTATGTGACTTACTTTAAATAAAAATGAAAAGTTAGTTAAGTGAAAGATTCTTTAACTCAAATATAAAATGTAATACAACCATACAGCTTCAATAGTAGTTTAAAAAGTAGATCAAATATAAAAAATAACCTTCTGAAAATATAAGACATAATTTAGATTTTTGTTGTTGTTGTTATTAATCCTCACCCGAAGATATTTTTTCATAGATTTTTAGAGAGAGCTGCAGGGAGGGGGAAAATAGAGAGAGTGAAACTTAGTGAGAGAGACTCATCATTGGTTGCTTACCACTTGAACCCCGACCTTAGCCAAGGATCAAGTCTGTAACTTAGATATGTGCCCTTAACCAGGGTCTAATCCAGTACCCTTCAGTCCCAGGCCAATGCTCTATCCACTGAGCCAAACCGTTAGGGCATAATTTAAATTTAAGAAAACACATCTTTTTAGGAAAACTTCTACTCACTAAGTAGTTATTTTTACTTCTTTTAAGAATAAATTGTTCTTAAAAAATAAATGTCTCCATGTACATATATCTACCTTCAAGTTCAATCTCAAGATATCAATCAATCAATCAATCAATAAAAGACTACCAAAGAAAACCAATATTCCCCCAAATACTCTCCTTTCATTCTCATAATGATCTCATCTATGCCAACTGAAAATATTTAGGCATTATTGAATATTGAGGGGAGGGAGAGAGAGGGTTGTGTTACAAAGTAAAATCAGCCGAAACCGGTTTGGCTCAGTGGATAGAGCATCGGCCTGAAGACTGAAGGGTCCTGGGTTCGATTTCGGTCAAGTACCTTGGTTGCGGGCACATCCCCAGTGTGGGCTGTGCAGGAGGCAGCTGATCGGTGTTTCTCTCTCATGGATGTTTCTAACTCTCTATCCGTCTTCCTTCCTCTCTGTAAAAAATCAATAAAATATATTTAAAAACAAAACAAAAAAACTCTACAAAGTAAAATCAGAGCTCCCCATCTTACCTGACAAAAACAGACCCTGCATATTATTGCACTTTATTTATTTTTTTCCATTTGTTTTAATTAAGGTATTATATGTGTACATATCTTAACATTCCTCCCCCCACCTCACTCCCATACATATCCTTACCCCCAATGTTTTGCGTCCATTGGTTATGCTTATATGCATGCATAAAAGTCCTTCGGTTTATCTCTTATCTCCCACACCTCTCCCTAACCTTCCCACTGTAATTTGACAGTCTGTTTGCTGGTTTACTGCCTCTGTATCTATCTTTTTGTTCATCAGTTTATAATGTTCTTTATTATCCACAAATGAGTGAGATCATGTGCAATTTTTTTTTCACTGACTGGCTTCTTTCACTTAGCATAATGTTCTCCAGTTCCATCCAGGTTGCTGCAAATGGTAAGAACTCCTTCTTTTTTATGGCAGCATAGTATTCCATTGTGTAGATGTAATCTATAGTTTTCTGATCCAGTCATCTGCTGATGGGCACCTAGGCTGTTTCCAAATCTTAGCTATTATACATTGTGCTGCTATGAACATAGGGGTGCATATATCCTTTCTGATTGGTGTTTCTAGTTTCTTAGGATATATTCTTAGGAATGGGATTACTGGAGTAATACAGGAGTTCCATTTTTAGTTTTTTGTCGTTTGTTAATTTGTTGATAATAGCCATTCTGACCAGTGTGAGGTGGTACTGCATTGTCATTTTGATTTGCATCGCTTGGATAATTAGTGACTTTGAGCATGTTTTCATGTGTCTCTTGGTCTTTCTTCTGTCTTCTTTCAAAAAAATTCTATTTAGGTTCCTTGCCCATTTTTTTATTGGATCATTTATCTTCCTTTTATTAAGTTGTATAAGTTGCCTGTAGATGTTGGAGATTAAACCTTTATCAGTGGTAACATTTGCAAATATGTTCTCCCATACAGTGGGATTTCTTGTTGTTTTGTTGATGGTTTCTTTTGCTGTGAAAAAGCTTTTTATTTTGATGTAGTCCCATTTGTTTATTTTCTCTTTAGCTTCTATTGCCCTAGGAGCAATATCAGTGAAGAAGTTCTTTCCACATATGTCTGAGATTTTGCTGCCTGTGGATTCCTCTAATATTTTTATGGTTTCCCATCTTATGTTGAAGTCCTTTATCCATTTTGAGTTTATTTTTGTGTATGGTGTAAGTTGGTGGTCTAGTTTCATTTTTTTGCATGTATCTGTCAAATTTTCCCAACACCATTTATTGAAGAGACTGTATTTTGATGTAGTCATTTGTTTATTTTCTCTTTAGTTTCCATTGCCCTAGGAGCTGTATCAGTCAAGATATTGCTTCAACATATGTCTGAAATTTTGCTGCCTGCCTGTGGATTCTTCTAAGATTTTTAGGGTTTGCCGTCTGACGTTTAAGTCTTTTAACCATTTTTTGTTTATTTTTGTGTATGATATAAGTTGGTGGTCTAGTTTAATTTTTCTACATGTATCTGTCCAATTTTCCCCACACCATTTATTAAAGAGATTGTCTTGACTCCATTGTATGTTCTTGCCTCCTTTGTTAAATATTAATTGAGCATAGTGTTTTGGGTTCATTTTTGGGGTCTCTATTCTATTCCATTGGTCTATATGTCTGTTCTTGTGCCAGTACCAGGCAATTTTGAGAACAGTGGTTCTGAAAAACAGCTTGATATCTGGTATTGAGATCTCTCCTACATTACTGTTCTTTCTCTGGATTGCTGCAGCTATTTGGGGTCTTTTTTTATTCCAGATGAATTTTTGGAGAGTTCATTCTGGGTCTGTGAAATATGCCATTCATATTTTAATGGGGAATGCATTGAATCTATAGATTCCTTTGGGATATAGGAATACATCCCAAGAAACTAGAAACACCAAACAGAAAGGATATATGCACCCCTATGTTCATAGCAGCACAATTTACCATAACTTAGATTTGGAAACAGCCTAGGAGCCCATCAGCAGATGAGTCGATTAGAAAACTGTGGTACATCTACACAATGGAATACTACACTGAGGTAAAAAAGAAGGAATTCTTACTATTTGTAACAGCAATGGATGGAACTGGAGAGCATTATGCTAAGCAAAGTAAGCCAATCAGAGAAAGATAAATATCACTTGATCTCACTCATTTGTGGACTATAATGAACAACATAACTCATGAACAAAAACAGATCCAGAGACAGAGAAGCATTGATCAGACCATCAAACCTTAGAGGGAAGGTAGGAGAGGGCAGGGGTAATTACTTGTATGCATGCATATAAGCCTAACCAATGGACACAGACAACAGGGGAGTGAAGGCATGAGTGGGGAGTGGAGGGACAATGAGGGGATATGGACACATATGTAATACCTTAATAAAGAAGGAAAAAAATAAAAAAATGCCTGGAAAAAAAAACACTAGCAAAGCAAAGGTATGAAAATAAAATGTTTTGAAGTAATTTTCATATATGATATTCTTTAAAGGATCAAATTGATTATAGAGGAAATAAGATAATTATTGTATTTCCTTACAATATGTTGTTTTCATAATATTTTTATTTTTAATTATATATAAAGGACTGTGATGTTTTCATGTCAATTCCACAAAATATTTGATCTATCTATCTATCATCTATCTCTCTCTCCTATTGGCTACGTTTCTCTGGAGAATAACAAATGCAAGTGATGTACCCTAATATTGCCAGTGTTTAAGGCCAATTTGTTTAATGGCAGTTTTGGTTTAGGACATTTAAGGACCATATTGAGAAATGTAACCTGAATTAATTTTGAGTATAAGTCATGTATAAATTGATTCTCCAAAACACTTTCAGCAAGAGTTGCCATAGGAAGTAACTACCTAGATGCTTTAAAGGTTAAGTAGAAGTCTGTATAGTGAATGGAGAGATGGAGAAATTGGTATAAAGAACAGAATTCTAGGAAATGGAAACAGCACATACAAACCTGGATGCCTGAAAGATAGTGACTTGTTTAAAAATCTATATATTAATAGAAAACTGTATTAGAATGACCAATTGCTATAAAAAATTATTAGCCCATTGAATGTTCTCTTGGCAAGTCTGGTATTGAGGAAGATTTATCTGTATTCCCTTGGAGTACCTCTATTTCCTCAAAGAAAAACCTATCTGGAAGTTTCCTATCATTAAATTATTTGTAACATTTTGCTAATTAAATGTGTACAAGGATAAATACAAAACTTGAATGCGAATTCCATAATTGGTGGTTGCTAAATGGAAACAAATATATTTTGTATATAAACATGATGCAAATCCAATAAAATTCAAATTAACTATAATTAATTTAAGATGATGAATGATTGTGTTTTATTGAAACTAAATTGCCACTTGACATGTGAACATGAATATGGACAATGCTCTGTTTAGGGACTGACTGCAGGTGGTTTTCAGGTCGGCATTGCTAAACTACTATGCATCGTACAGTGTCATAAATCTCTTACCACTTATCTCTTTTTGACCTACTATAAAACATTCATTAGTATACATACCCTGATGCCACAGGAAATGAAAGTTTTACTTACCTATCAATTCTGTCTCTATTTCCTCTTTAGCCTACTGCAATAAATGCAGTATGAATATAATATAACAACTAAATATAATATAATAAAAATAGAATATAGTAAATGAATATAATAACGAAATTTTCTACAATTTTAAAACTGAAAACCTACACTTTGAAAGTTCTGGTAGAAAATGTCCTGATACTCAAGGATAGTAGACTGTTCTTAACTTGTGAGGAATATGTTTGAAGACCCCAGTGGATGCCTAAACCTGCAGATAGTGCTGCACCCTATATATATAGCATGCTTTTTCTCTCTAAACATACATACCGATAATACAATTTACAGGTTATGAGACTTATTCTGAGATAAACAATAATAACTAATAATAAAATATAAAGTTATAACAATTACTGGAGTAAAAGTTATATGAATGTGTTTTGTGCTCTCTCTCTTCCTTAAAGTATCTTATTGTATGCATGCACATAAGCATAACCAATAGACACAGACACTAGGGGGTTGAGGGCATGTGTTGGGGGGAAACAGGGGGAGGTCAATGGGGGGGAAAGGAGACATGTAATACTTCAAACAATAAAAAATAATAAAAAAATCAAACTATCATGTTGTAGTGCATTCACACTTCTTGTCATGTGAAATGACAAAATGCCTACATGATAAAAGGAAGTGATACAAATGAGACATTATTAAGTAAAATAAAGGTTAATTGAACAAAAAAATCAGATCTGAAAACCCAGAGAGCTATACTAATGGGTAGTTAAAGTATACAGCATGGGTATTCCGGACAAAGGGAAGATTCAGATCCTTGGTCGGAATGAGAGGAATTGGCATAAAGTTTAATCATACTAGCTAGTCAAAATAGCTCAAATTGAAAACTTATTCCTTGTTTATTTAATACTAGAGGTCCTGTGCATGAAATCCGTGCATGGGTGGGGGGGTGGTGTCCCGCATCCCAGCCTGCACCCTCTCCAATTTGGGACCCCTCAAGGGATATCCAACTGCCCATTTAGGACATCCCTCTCACAATCCAGGACTGCTGGCTCCCAACTGCTCTCCTGCCTGCATTCCTGATTGCCCCTAACCACTTCTGTCTGCCAGCCTGATCACCCCCTAACCACTCCCCTGCCAGCCTGATTGATGCCTAACTGCTCCCCTGCCAGTCTGTTTGCCCCTAACTGCTCTCCCCTGCAGGTCTGGGTTCCTCCCAACTGCCCTTCCTTACAGACCCAGTCACCCCCAACTTCCCTCCTCAGCTGGCCAGGTCACCCCCAACTGCCCTCCCTTGCAGGCCTGGTCCCTCCCAACTGCCCTCCCCTGCTGGCCTGATTGCCCACAACTGCCCTCCATTGCAGGCCAGGTTCCTGCCAACTGCCCTCCCCTGCTAACCTGATCGCCCACAACTACCCTCCCTTGCAGGCCTGGTTCCTCCCAACTGCCCTTCCCTGATGGCCATCTTGTGGCAGCCATCTTGTGTCCACACGGGGGCAGGATCTTTGACCACATGGGGGTAGCCATCTTGTGTGTTGGAGTGATGGTCATTCTGCATATTACTCTTTTATTAGATAGGATAGAGGCCTGGTGCATGGATGGGGGCCGGCTGGTTTGCCCTGAAGGGTGTCCTGGATCAGGGTGGGGGTTCCCTTGGGGTGTGGGTCAGCCTGGGTGAGTGGCCTGTGGTGGTTTACAGGCTGTCCATGCCCCCCGGTGACCCAAGCAGAGGCCCTGGGATCTGGGATTTATTTATCTTTTACAATTGAAACTTTGTAGCCTGAAGTGGAGCCAAACCTTCTGCTCACTCTGTGGCAGCAGCCATTTCTGTTGGGATTTATGTATCTTCTATAATTGAAACTTTGTAGCATTGAGTGGAGGCCTGGGAGGGCAAGGGCAGGCGGAAAGCTTGGCTTCCTCCATTGCCAGGGAAACCCAAGCCTCCCTCCTGCTCTCTGTGGCTGCAGCCATGTTGGTTGGGTTTATTTGCATATTCCCTCCTGATTGGCTGGTGGGTGTAGCGGAGGTATGGTCAATTTGCATATTACTCTTTTATTAGATGACTAGAGGCCCGGTGCACAAAATTCGTGCATGGAGGGCTCTCCCTCAACCTAGCCTGAACCCTCTCCAATCTGGGATCTTCAAGCTGTCCAACTGCCCATTAAACAGGCAGTCAGACCTTCCTTTCAAAATCCAGGACTGCTGGCTCCCAACTGTTCACTTGCCTGCCTTCCTGATTACCCCTAACCACTTCTGCCTGACAGCCTGATCACCCCCTAACCACTCCCCTGCAAGCCTGATTGATGCCTAACTGCTCCCCTGCCAGCCTGTTTGCCCCTAACTGCCCTCCCCTGCAGGCCTGGTTCTCCCCAACTGCTCTCCCCTGCAGGCTTGATCTCCCCCAACTACCCTCCCTTGCAGACCTGGTCCCTCCCAATTGCCCTTCCCTGGTGGCCACCTTGTGGCAGCTATCTTGTGTCCACGTAGGGACAGTCATTTTTGACCACATTGGGGCAGCCATCTTGTGTGTTGGAGTGACAGTCAATTTGCATATTATTCTTTGATTAGATAGGATAGAGGCCTGGTGCACAGGTGGGGGCCAGCTGTTTTGCCCTGAAGGGTGTCCTGGATCAGGGTGGGGGTTCCCTTGGGGCATGGGGTGACCTGGGGGAGGGGCCTGTGGTGGTTTTCAGGCCAGCCATGCCCCCCAACAACCCACACAGAGGCCCTGGAATCTTGGATTTATTTGTCTTCTATAATTGAAACTTTGTAGCCTTCAGCAGAGCCAAGCCTCCTGCTCACTCTGTGGCCGCAGCCATTTTTGTTGGGATTTATTTATCTTCTTTAATTGAAACTCTGTAGCTTTAAGTGGATGCCAAGGCAGGCCACAGCAGGTGGAAAGCTAGGCTTCTTCCATTACGGGGGGAAACCCAAGCTTCCTACTTGCTCTGCGATCACAGCCATCTTGATTGGGTTAATTTGCATACTCGCTTCTGATTGGTTGGTGGGCGTGGCTTGTGGGAGTAGGAGAGGTGCGGCCAATTTGCATGTTACTCTTTTATTAGATATGATTGTCAGAATGCAGTTTACTATGGTAACTTAAACCATGGTAAGTAAAACTGTGGATACAGGTGTATCTCTATATCTCAGAGAACATGAGTCTTAAATGAGAGAAAATGTTATAGAAGGATTTTTTGGTGGTCTTTTTATTATTCTAAGATTATTTTTGTTCAAATTCTTTTTGTTCTTCTTATCCTGCTCCTCATAATATTTTCCTCATAATGCACAATGTAACCATTAAATTGTGAGATGCAATAGAATATGCTATATAAACAAAAAGAAATACTGATTCACCATTAGCAATTGTATTTCATTTCATGAATATAAGTAGAGTTGTTCCCTTTATGTATAATTCAGTTGAAAACAAGCAAACTATTGTCTTTCAGGGAATCTCCACAACATGAGAATGAGTTTAGATGAAGTGAAAATCTTCCAAATGAAGAAAGGTCAATGAGATAAGGCACTCCTTAACAAATCTTTAAATTTCTCTGTTTTGGCAAAGTTTCTAAAAAAGAAAATAAAAGTGGTAGTGAAGTGTCTTATTCTCACTTTGATAAACCCTTAAAATGTAATTTTCTGTTACTCTTAATTACTGTATATTCCACAAGTGTTGACTATTTGGGTTTACAGCCACCTCACAGTCAAATGATGAATGCATATAAAGATCTGTTCTGTTTTAACAGAAATCTAGTGTTAAAACACAATAAGATATTTAGACTAATCTGTATGACTCCCACTACAAGTTTTAATAAACTGCCAAAACAATGTGCTAAAACTGGAGTGAAAGAGTTATTCCAAGAAGACAGACATTGTCCAAGGAAATAAATTATTTCCCTCAAAAGGAAGTGATACTTTAACATGTTTTCCAAGTGTGTTGTTTGAATTAATTATCTTGATTCTACAGGGCCTTACTTCATCTTACTAAGAAACTTGGTAACCAGCAATGAATTCAAATGTCCTGAATATGGAAAGAATTCCCCAATTACACTTTGATTGAAACTCTTTTTTCTGAAGTTATGTCTTATGTGCCATACATAACTTTTGATATCTGGGTGTGGTTTACATGATGACCAAAAACAAAGCAACAACACAAAGCAAAAAAACTAAAAAACACATTGGCAGAAAAGACGATATGTTTAGATGTGTGTGGCAGTGTTTGAAAACAGATCTGGTTGTTCGTAAGAGAACATTTTAGGAAAAATTATTTATTCCAAACAAGTGCATTGTGTTATGAGTTAGGGTTTCTATCAAATAATTGTATGTTATTAAAATTATAACCTTTGCTATCATTGGCTTGGTGCCATGAGATCTTGTTTATGAGATAAATTTTTGTACATATTGCCTTTTTCTCTCTTTGCCCTACACATATAAATTTTTGTTTTTCTTGTATATAATTAGTTTATACAAATATTAAATTTGCATATTTATGTATTTTGAGCTATAAGAATATCTACATATATTTATTTCACAGGTCCATCACTTAGGCTAGAAGCAAACAAGCAGAATAAATATATTTGACATTCATTATATAATACTAGAGGCCTGGTGCATGAAATTCATGTACAGGTAGGGTCCCTAGGCCTGGCCAGTGTTCAGGGCCGATCAGGGCCTTCCACTCCTGACTGCCGGCTGCTGGCCAGGGCCTTCCTTCTTTCCGCACCACCCCCAGGTGGTAACCACACTTCATAGCAAGCAGTCGAACTCCCAGTTGGTCAAATTCCTGAGGGCACAATTTGCATATTAGCCTTTTATTATATAGGATATCCTAAATGCTCATTTATTTTCCTTTTTTTCTCATCCAAAAGTTTCTCAAATATATATATATATATATATATATATATATATATATATATATATGCCTATGTGACCATTATGACCAGTAGCTGTGATGCACACTGGCCACCAGAGGGAAGATGCTCATTTCAGGAGCTGCCCCTGGTGGTCAGTGCACTCCCACAGCCAACCTCCCATGGCCAGCCAACCTCCTGCAGTCCCTTCCCCCTAGCCGGCCAAATTCCCAAGGTCCCTCCCCCTGGCTGGCTGGCCCTGATTGAGCTTGATCACCAGCCAGGCCAAGGGACCCCACCCATGCACAAATTCTTGCACCAGGCCTCTAGTTCAAATGTAAGATATATAATTACAGATCATCTACTATGGTTTTGAAATTAGGGATATATATATATGTCAATCTATTTCAAACTCTTGCAAATTGGGTGAATTTAGGCAATTTATTTAAATGATCTGAGTTATATTTTTTTCATTTATATGATTGCGCCTATTTCATTAGGCTACTGTGAAGATAGAAGTGATAATATAATGTACATTAATATAGTGTCTGGATCATATTAATTTCTTTTTAAGTGGTAGTGCTGATGATTAGGTATTAGGACATCCTTTTTACTATTCAAGTTATCACAAATGCAAAACATTTATTGAGTTTTAAGGAAATATGCTACATCCTGTGTAAAATAAAAAGATGACTAATATAAAAGGATCTTAGAGATACAAAGGTGGGGCAAAATAGGTTATGGTTGTGAGTACAAAAACAGAGTTTATTCTTATATTATTATTTATTAGTTATTGTATAATTGTAATGGAGAATGAATACAAATACTACTTATATTCCCTCTTTTTTTCCTTCCTTGAAACCAGAGCTAGAAGCAAAGCTAATGTCCAGAGTTTCCTTTCCATGTTGGGGCTGGGTCTATTTCAGTATCAGTCTAGTTAACATCCATTAGTCCCTTGTGAGTGAGGAACACATGGCTGTGAACCATGTGGGTGAATGCAAGGGAGTGCTCCCCAAGCAACAAGATTCCCAATGATCTGGTAGAAGCAACATCATTAAAATGTCCATACTACCCAAAGCAATCTACAGATTCAATGCAACCCCCATTAAAATACCAACCAACCACTTAGAACAAACTCTCCAAACATTCATCTGGAATAAAAAAAAAAAACACCCCGAATAGCCACAGCAATCTTGAGAAAGAAGAACAAAGTTGGAGGGATCACAATACCAGATATCAAGCTATATCACAAAGTCACTGTTCTTAAAACTGCCTGGTACTGGCACAAGAACAGACATATTGACCAATGGAACAGGACAAAGAACCCAGAAATTGACCCAAGCCATTATGCTCAAGTAATATTTGACAAAGGAGGCAAGAACATACAATTGAGTCAAAACAGTCTCTTCAATAAATGGTGCTAAGAAAATTGGACAAATATTTGCAAAAAAAAAAAAAGAAATTAGATCACCAACTTACACTATACACCAATATAAGCTCAAAATGGCTAAAGGACTTAAATGTAAGATGGGAAACCATAACAATCTTAGAAGAAGCCATAGGCAGCAAAATAGCAGACATAAACCATAGCAATATCTTTACCCATAGAGCTCCTAGGGCAATGGAAACTAAGGAGAAAATAAACAAATGGGACTACATCAAAATAAAAAACTTCTACACAGCAAATGAAACCATCAACAAAACAACAAGAAAGCCCACTGCATGGGCCATCATATTTGCCAATGTTATCTCTGATTGGTTTAATCTAAATTTACAAGGAACTGAAACAACTTAAAAAATGGAAGATAAACAACCTAACCAAAAAATTGGCAAAGGACCTAAATAGACACTTTTCCAAAGAAGACATACAGAAGGCCAAGAAAACATGAAATATGAAAACATGCTCAAAGTCACTAATCATCTGAGAGATGCAAATCAAAATGAGATACCATCTCTCACCTGTCAGAGTGACTATCATCAACAAATCAATGAAGGACAAGTCCTGGTGAGGATGTTGAGAAAAAGGAACCCTTGTGCACTGCTGGTGGGAATGCAGACTGGGGTAGCCACTACGGAAAACATTATGGCATTTCCTAAAAAAATTAATAATGGAACTTCCATTTAACCCATTAATCCCATTTCTAGGAATATATCCCAAGAAACCAGAAACACCAATCAGAAAGGATATATACACCCCTATGTTCATAGCAGCACAATTTAGCATAGCTAAGATTTAGAGACAGCCTAAGTGCCCATCAGCAGATGAGTGGATTAGAAAACTGTGGTACATCTACACAATGGAATACTACGCTGCTATAAAAAAGAAAGAATTCTTACCATTTGCAACAGCATGGATGGAACTGGAGAGCATTATGCTAAGCAAAGTAAGCCAGTCAAAGAAAGATAAATATCACATGATCTCCCTCATTTGTGAAATATAAACAACATCATAAACTGATGAGCAAAAATTGATACAGAGACAAATAAGCATGGAACAGACTGTCAAACTTCAGCAGGAAGGCAGGGAAGGGTTGGGGGCAGTGGTAAGAGATCAACCAAAGGAATTCTATGCATGCATATTAGCATAACCAATGGACACAGACACTAGAGGATGAGGGTATGTGCTGGGGGGTGGGGCAGGCTGGGGGGAGGTCAATGGGGGAAAAAGGAGACATAAGTATTACTATTTGTAGTACTTTAAACAATAAAAAAAAAAAGAAAAAGAAGATTCCCAATGTTCATGAAAGCACAAGAGAACAAGAGAGTGATCACCTTTGTTCAGAGTATTAAATATCCCAAATTTAGTGCCCTTGCAGTGGCCATGCCCTTTCTAGCCAATGACCTTTGTCTCAGGTGTGACTGACAGTAAACACCTTCACTAGTCCCACAAATTTTACTGGGTATGTGTCTAACTACCCTTTGTTGGCCTCCTGGGGGGTGTGAAGTTGTAGCTTCCTTGTGAAGCTGCTCAATGACATACCTATAATACCTGGTTTCCCCTTTTGCTCCTTTCCTGTTATTAATAACTAAGTTAATTATAACAGTATCAAAATAATATAAGCAAGCCATGAGTTGAAGTTACTAAGTGCCTGAATTCCTATGCGCTATGAAAGCTCCTCACATATTTATTTAATAAATAAGAAAATTGTCTCCTTTTTTATAGAAATCAGTAACCTTGGGAACTTCCTTACAAAAACAAAAAAGGTTGTAATTTATGCTTCATAAATGGATTTTAGAGAAACTGTGAGCTGAATAAAAAGAACATGGTTAATAAAAACAGTTTATTAAATAACAAAATACCTATATTACTCACTTTACCTAAAAATACAACTTTTGAAGGCATTTGGAAGAATATGAAGGAGGTATATTTATGTCAGTTAAGTGGGTGTTTAAAAAAAATGAATGTTAGGTGTTAGCACTTTCTAAGGTATTGAAAATAATTGGTATTTTTGAATCAACTTTCATAGCTTTTAAAGTTTATAAAATGGTTTTATATATACAAATATGTTAGAATAGAAAGAAAAAGATAATAATGTGTGGGCCTGAAGCTTAGTAATCTTATAATGTGAAATATTTGTCCTCCTAGCTCTTCAGTTGTTTATGTATATCTGCCCTAAAACTTCTCTTTTTCTAATATTACTAGAGGCTCGATGCATGAAATTCGCACATGGGTAGGGTCCCTAGGCCTGGCTGGCGATCAGGGCTGATCTGTGGGGCAACTGGCAGGGTGATCAGGGTGACCCACTCGCCAGCTGGCCCCACCGCCTGCCGCCGCTGGTTGCTTACCACAGTGGGGTGACTGGTGGGGCAATCAGGGGCCCCTGCTGGCACCCACCTTGGCTGACCTGGGCCCTAGGGGCTGGGAGAAGCTCCTGCATTGATAATCTGCCCCCTGGTGGTCAGTGTGTGTCATAGCAACCAGTCATTCCACTGGTTGTTCCACTGTTCAGTCAATTTGCATACTAGGCTTTTATTATATAGGATAATACAATATAAAATATAAAATGTTATGGAAAAGCTTACTATATACTAGGTACTGTTACAAGTGCTTTGTTGTTACTCAGATACTTTTTATTTACAATATTCCTGTGTAGTTATGTATTATTAGTACTTTAATCATATCAATGAATAAAACTGAAGTTCAGAGCTTCCATAACTTGCTCAAAGATCCTATATAATAAAGAGCTAATATGCTAATTGGACTGAACAGCAGAACAACCATCTGGATGACCTTCTGGACAAAGCCGGGGCTGCAAGGGCTGGCAGAGGCAGTGAGGGGCTACGCGGGCCGAGCCCCTTGCATAAATTTCATGCATCGGGCCTCTAGTATACAAATAATGAGGGTGAACCCGCCATTGGATCTACCCAGTGAAACTGAGAAGATCATACTCTTAACCCTCTGTATGACTACCGCTATGGGAGAGGTGATAGAAGATTAGCATCATGACAACCAGTTTAGACTAACAGGCAAATAAAAGCAGGATGATAAATAAGGTGGCTATTTTGGAGTTTAGAACATATGCTGATAAGATTCACTGCTTGAAGGGAAAAGATGGAGAACTAAGTAAAGGACTCAAGGAGCATCACTGAGCCCTCTGAACTCAAGTTAGAGAGCTGCAATGCCCAGTACCATTTTGTTACTTTCCAATGTGAATGACTGTTGTGTCATTTATACAAAAAAGGTTATGTAGTCACTCTGCATCTAAAGACTAAATTTTCTGACCTTGAGGCCTGAGAATCTCGAAGACATTGTCTTCAAAGTAACTGAAGGAGTCAGCAGCCATCTTGCTCAATGCAGCTCAGGAGTAAAACAGGGTTACACAGTTCAGGGAGACTTCTAAATACTTTCATTTCTTAAAACTTCTTTGTTTTGTATTTTAACAGGAGGTTTAGTGTAGTTTTACTTGAAGAATTGTTGTAAATAGGGTGAGAAATAATCTTTAATTTTATCTTCCTTTTGTTGTTGTTGAAATAAATATAATGCAACTAAGGATCACCAAGAGTCAATTAATATATTTCTGTCTTTTAATATTATATCCTGAATGTGGAAAGCCAATCTGAATAGTTCAGGGTTATCAGGCTACCTTTCTTCAATAACAGAATATGCGTTTGCTACTTATGATATTCCACTAACCACTTTATCTCCACTTTACTTGTGTGGACACAGCCAGCATTAACTTTTATGGGGTGTGAAATCAGGCAAACTGGAACTAATTGAAGTGTTAGTCAACACTGTATTAAAATTTAATAAAGCAAGATTAATATGGCTCAGGTAATAATTGAAATACACAACTCATTACATATAAGCTCATCTATTTATCATCTATTTCTCTATAGATATACATATATGTTTGTAAACATATTACCTAAGAATCTGACTATACCATAAGCTTATAGTACTACAGACCAACAGTATAGCCTACTGTTGAATATAGCTTTTTAGTGAGACAGATTGGGGTGCAAATCTTAACTGTGTGGCTTTTGCAATTCATTGTATGAAAAAAATAAAGATAGTAATGCTTATTTCAGAGGTTAAATAATTAGTGTGAGTCACTTAATAAAATGCCCTGACAGACTATGAATTCAATAAATACTGCCACATTGAAGAAATAAAGCAGTGACTTTAAAGAAATAAAGGTCAAATAAAACATGTAAACCTGTATCTATGAAAGTATATTCAGTTAATTTTTATATACATCATACTACATTCCCTAATTTCCTTTCCAGGCTATATTCAGGCCAATCCAGCAGTTCTCAATGGGTTGACAATCTTGCCTCCCAAGGGACATTTGGCAATGGCTTTTGTATTACCATGATTTCAGGGAGACATTTAGTTGTCACTTGCGTTTAGTGGGCAGAAGCAGAGATAATGCTAAGTATGCTATAATGCACAAGACAGCTGCATACACAAATAATTACCTGGCCCAAAAAGTTAGTGGTGAAGACGTCGAGAAATCCTGTAGTACTCCATTGTATTTGGAATTTATAGTGATCATATTTTAGCATCAACCAATAGATACATTTTATTGAGTGTTCACCCTCCCATCTTATGTTAGATTGAGACTGAGTATTGATGACACAGTGTCGAATAGAAAGCATGGTACTTTTCCTCATGGTGAATACAGTTTAGTCTCCCTGCGATCCTTTTTCTGTCCTTCTTCCATCATCAAAAATACTTAAAAAAATAAAAATGTAGCCATTTTTTCAGAACTTCCAAGAAGTCATTTGTGAACTCTCTTATCTTTACTATTATCCCTTTTTCCAAATGTTCACAGTACTAGTGGTCTATACCATACACTGTAGTATAGTAAACAATATTACACTATCATTGTTTGTCATAAATTCAATTGGGTGAGAATTTCCCTGGTTGATTAAGGATAAATTTCATCAATGGTTTTGGAGTATTTATGTGACCTGGGGGACAAATGTCTGAATATCTAAAGTTTCCTTATTTTAGCTGAAAAGATATGAGAAAATAAGGCTACATCCAGGCATGAAAACAAGAGGTTCTCTCCTTGTTCCCCATCAAGGAGCAGAAAGATTCTGTGAGGCTGCCCTCTACTTATCTTCCTCATACTCTACTTTCCTGAGCCGTGTGTTCCCCTTCTCCATGGTGGTCGGGTGCATGATCTCTTCTCAGGGATACACGCTGGCACCTTTATTTCCTCTTTAATTTTCTGTATTTATGCCAGTTTTGATTTCTAAAATTTCTAAAATATATATGCTGTATTCACATGTTCATTGACAGCCTGCCTCTAAGCAATGGAGAGAGCCCAGAGTAATCAAAGTATAGGAAAAATCAGACCTTCAAATGCTCCATCACCTCCCTTGCAGCATAAGGAGCACAGGGGAACAACTATGTTATAGCTGCTCTCACCTCCATTTCTCCTCCCTAATTATTCATGCGATTGGCGATTGGTCTGTGTATAATCCAGAATTTTCCTTATGCCTGGAATGATCAGTTTGTCTGCCTTTCTCTAGACATTTTCTTCTCCCAAAACTGGCTTTAATGCACATTCTTGCATGTAAGAAATTACCTATAAGTTATTCTGTATCTAATTGATAATTTTGCACTTAAAGAAAAAGCCTCATTTAGTTTCTTTGTATTCTCAAATTATAAATTTCTAAAATAAGAGCCCTTTATCTGCACAGCTGCAGTTAGCACACTGTGGGACTACAATAATCAATTCCATTTACGGTTAACTATGTAGTATATATAAGCATTTATACTTCGAAAATAGTCTGTTCTGTGAAATAACTTGAATTAATTCAATACACAAATTTAAAACACTTGAATTAATTCAATACACAAATTTAATACAGTTTGAGCAATGTTGTTTCTTTGTACTAAAGTAAAGCTGAATATAGAAGAAGATGCATGATAATAACAGTTCCTCTTATTTGAATATATACTTTATGGGAATTCCATATTCTGCATCCTTACTACGTTCATTTAATGGTGTTATGAATATTTGAGTACTAATCTGAATCTTTTTATCCCTTTGTACAAGCAATTTCATTTTTCATTGCTTCCTGGGATAGTACTTTGCCCATCTTTGCACCTCCAAACAAAAGCAATACAATCTCTCACAATTTTTCACCTGATGCTAGTCATAAGCAGCCAGAAAAATGGAATCTTCCTGTTAATGTCACCATTTGCATAGCTATTAGTATTCCATTGCATTATTGCATCAGAGAATGAGAAAAAGTAGCATCATATTTTATTCAATCAAGAAACAATCAGTGTCAAAAGCCTGATGTCCAAACCTAACCTTGTAATTATAATTTCCTCTCATATGGGATTTCACTGTGAGGTACAAAGCCTTATCCTTCAATAAAAACAAGAAGAGTCTGCACTATACAGGAGAAACCCACAACACAACTACTTTTGAATACAAGAATAGAAAATATGTGTGTTTTTCTCAAGGGAAACTTTGGTCCAGCACACTCCTGAAATTAAATATTTCCATGAGTGTTCACTGAGGATGTGATTGCCTGTTTTACTGCTAGATTAGGTCAATGCTGCCATTGCAATCTGGAATCACTTTACTAGCAAGGCAATTTCACACAATTAATTTCCTTCTTTAAAGGAAGCAATAAAGGACAGGCAATTGGAAACCTCACAACTTATAACTAATATCCTTTACTAACTAGTGCACACATCTGCAAGCACATATAGCTTCCTTTGTGTATGCTTACACAAGGGAATTCAATTTTTAAATGACGGAGTTTTCACAGAGCCATTGTGAATTTCTTGTGGAAAAAAAAAACACAACAAAATAATAATGCTGTGAAAAACAGAGAGCTTAGACTGACTCAAAGATTTAAAACTCCTCTTAAGGCACGTATGTATTCTTAGTGATTGAAGAGTGTGGTTGCAATATAGTATAAAGGTGGAAAAAGGAGTAAAATACCAGAAAGTAATGTAATGTGAAGATAGAATATCGTATCTAATTTATGGGTTTTCAAATATTGTATGCATTGATTTTGCAATTATTTTCTGTCTTTTTTTTTTTTTAAGTTCAGAGGCCTCTTAGAGTACTGTGAGGTATAGCATTAGCTTTCTTTTTTCTTATGTGGACAGACTTTGCTTTTTGGACATCCTTTTACTGTCAATGCTTACATCTGTTGTTTAAAAAGCTATTGGCGGTGCAATTGCTTTTTAAATGCAAACCCATATGTGTGATCTCTAGAGGAACTGGTAAATTTCACCAAATGGGCATTCCTAAATTACATGCCATCTGTGGCTAGTGAAGAGAGGACTAAACCTGCTCAGCTGTGATTTTGCACCAATGTTTCGATCATTTTGATTGGCTCTAGGGAAATCATTTGTTTTTGGCATGAACTTTTCTAACCCCAACAGGTTATTATGGTCTGCTTGAGTTGCATGGGCTCAAAGAATATTATATTTTCGGCACATGTCAGAACTCACCTGACTTTTTGTATTGCTTTCTCTACCACATTTTACCATTATGGTTTAATCTTTTTGTTGTTGTTTTAGGTTTCAAACTAGTGAGGAGATGGTAAAGGTGATTCTATTGCCTATATAGTGTTGTTTAAACTGCTGAAAGAAAAACAAATAAACCATCAGAATGCACATTCTAATGGTTGAATTATCTTAGTAAAAATTACCACATTATACAACTGAGGCTAAAAAATCATGTTGGAAAAAAATAAGGCAGAAGGTAAATCTCTTGTCCACATTTTTACCAGTGCTCCCCTGCAAATAGAATAGAAAGAATATTGGCTTTTTTCAGTTTATAAATTCAATTTTTCACATTCAATTTCTTTGTTAATGAAAGACTAAATGTTTCAGGCCCAGGTCTATTAAATGTCCCAAAACATCAATGCAGGGTGGGGCAAAGGTAAGTTTACAATTGTTTATATGGAAACTAATACAATCATTAATAAATAATAATATAAGAATAAACTGTTTTACTTAATCACAACTGTAAACTTACTTTTGCTTTACCCTATATATGGTAAAACACTCAATTACATTCTAGGTATTCTTTCAATGACTATTTTGAATATTTACCTGTAAAATAATTTAAAGTTGAAGTAAGAATACTGTCATATACAAATTTTCCTAATGGTCTCACTTCTTCCCTATTGCTTTTAATCAATAGTAACATTTTTTGTAAAGAAGCTGGAACATGAACATAGTAAAGACATTAGCAGACAAATATTGTGACTGTGTATCACAACCATAAGCAGGATAATCACAGTGAGCTTCCAACTCCTTTCTGTAGTCATTCTCAAATATTCCCTTTTGATTCATCTTAAATCAGAGAGGATGACTGGTGTATGTATATAAGGGACAAAAGGGACCTGTGGCAGAATGCATAGGCAATAGATAGCTTAACACGGGTCACCGTGAGAAATGTCAACATCAGAAATTTGTAAAAAAAGGATTAAAACTTACACTTATAATCAACTTGGCAGGAAATCAGTAAAGAGGAGATTAGACAGAATGGGAAATATGCCAGAGTCATGAAAAACTTATCTTTCTCTGACTGGCTTATTTCACTTAGCATAATATCCTCCAGGTCCTTCCATGCTGTCTCAAAGGGAAAAAATTCCTTCTCTTTTACATCTGCATAGTGTTCCATGGTGTAAATGTACCAAAACTTTTTTTAGCCACTTGTCTACTGATGGGCACTTGGGCTGTTTCCAGATTTTAGCTATTGTAAAATATGCCACTACATGATTTCACTCATATGGGGAATGTAATGATCAAAATGAACTGATGAACAAAGTAGATCCAGAGACATAGAAGCATGGAATACACTAAGGAATCTCAGAGGGAAGTGGGGGAAGAGGTAAGGGAAAGAGGGGGGGAGAGATCAACCAGTGAAATCATATGCATATAAGCAGAACCCATGGACATAGACAATAGTGTGGTGAGGCCTGGGAGGGGTGAGTGCAAGGTGTAGAGGGTCAATGGGGAAAAAAAGGGGTGGGGCATCTGTAATACTTTCAACAGTAAAGATAAATTTTTAAAAAATACAATGGTTTAGGGATATAAATGAAAGAATATTGGCCGTGAATTAATAATTATTGAAGATAGCTAATGAGTACACGGGAGTTCATGATACTACTTTATTTTTGTGTATACTTGAAAATTTCCCTAACAAAAATGTTTTTAAGACAATACTAAAATAAAATAAGAAATGAATGAATTAAGAATAAAAACAGTAAAAACTGAAAAACAAAGAAACAAAAATAAGTAAAAGAATAAAAATTAGAATAAAGGACCAGGAGAAATGCAGGCGTGATATTCGACACTAATTAGAAGCGCACCATTTCTCTGAAGTCTTTTTGAAATTATAGTTTTTAATCTTCCCCTGACCTTCTCAGTTTTCAAAGGAAATATGTTCAGGGTCAGTGCAAAGAAATGTCTGCACTGACATTTCTAGAATATAAAGAAAAATTCTAAAATTAAAAAATTTAAAACCTAATAAAATGTTGGCACCTTAATTGTGCCAGAAATACTTATCAAAGTGTACTATGATCTTTACATCTTTACTCTCATCTTTACATAGGTTGTCATCAGTATATGAAATAGCACCGCTATCACATCTTGTATGATTTAAATTATGGAATAATTTACAGAGAAATCTTTGAATAAGATATTGGCTGGGTACAGACAGGAAGAGCAAGCAAATATTGCCAGAATGTGTAGAAGACAATGTTTTTATCCAGGAACTTTTTCTCTAAGGTACAAGTAATGGGTCAGTGACTTAGGGTCACTTTTTTTTTTGGAGGGGGGAGGGTGGTCAGAAAATCCTGGCTTTATAATGTAATCAAAAGCACTTGATTTTTTATTGAAAATTTAAAGTTTTTTAGCAAGAATTTAGAAAATCTTGTATTTTTGGTTTCAATATATATTATCAATTTAGCTAATGTAAAACTCACATTTAAAATTATTCATACATTAAACAGAAAAAATAATATAGGATATTTTCAAACATTATTTTCAATGTTTCATGAATTATCTCCCACATAACCTTACTGGGAAGACACTATAAGTTATTTTTTCTTATACACACTCACACCAACAGAAAAGGAACTATTACAGTATCTTGTCTGATTTAAATCAAGTTAAAGCTAGATATGTAGAAGCTCCATATTCATGGCCAAATGGAACACAAAAGTATGTAGAGCAGGGGTGTGATAGTAGAGTACAGGAAGGAATTCCAAGGAAGAAATGCGGGAAAGAAGAAAGCAGGAACTTGTCCCTGTGACCACACATTGGATATCTGACCTCTCAGAAGCTAAGAGTAAGGAAAAGAAGAGGATAATGATATGATTTTGATCTTTTAGAATATATTTATATTCTGTAACACCAATGATAGGTATTTTGTGTGAGTCTGTTTTACACTCTCTGCTAAGTTACCGACAGCCATTCAAAAATAGTATACTATACCTAAGTAAGCATCAAATGATAAAACTGCCAGTTAGGACAGAGAAAGTGAAGTGGTCAATTTCTTTAGTTTCTTGTAGAAAGGAAATTGTGGGTACAGTTGTAATTGTTTAAAATATGTTTGGCCTTCTTTGGGAAGGATTTTAAAAGATTTCTTTTAAAAAGAGTATTATTGGAACACACAGGAACCTACAGTATAGAACACCCTATTCTTGTTCTTATCTTTAAACTATCATTGATATAATGATGTCTGACTGCCAACTTAGGACCGCTTGCCATGGGGAGCGAATGAATGAATTTTGTGCACTGGGCCTCTAGTACTTATATAAATATTTTTCTTTGGTGTCCAGGATACAAGATTCTTTTGCTGTCCAGGATACAAGATTCTTATCTGCTGCTGCAGGCTCCTGGTGATTGACAGTTTAAGGCTATTATATAACACTAGTCCTTAAAATATATCAAATTATACTTCAAGTTAAAAAACAACATTTGCCTAAAAGTAAAAACCATAAAAAAATATTTATTGTAAGATTTATAAAATCAAACAATAGTGTTTTGCAGAAAATACCACCGAGAGAGAGAGAGAGAGAGAGAGAGAGAGAGAGAGAGAGAGAGAGCTGATTTTGTGCATTTTTTCCCAACTGTGTGTTAAGTAACATCATATTGGTAGCTTGAAATCAGTTATTGTATGAGAATTTACACCATGGAAGTTGGTAAATGTTATGAATCAGGGCTCTTTTTACTTCCTGAAAAGCCAATTATTAAACATGTACTGACATATCACTAGTAAAAAACTTAATCAAATCATGAAAGATGTTTATACTATTTAAATCCAAAGCAATATTATCCTCATAATTTAATTATATGTTCACTTACTATTAGCAGCATATTAGCTATGTGTAAATTATGTGACTTACCTAAATTAATTAAGAAAAAGTATTCAGTCATCCCTTTGTCTATTAACTAGGATTATATTTGTAATGCTTATCCTATATAGTAAAGTGCTAATCTGCAAATTGACTGAACTGCAGAATTACCTTCCGGAATAACCTTTGGGAACAACCTTCCAGAATAACCAGTGGGCAGGGGGGCGGGGCCACAGCCAAGGAGGCTGGACCTGAGAGGGCCAAGGTGGCCAGGGCTGCAAGGGCCTACCCTTGCACAAATTTCATGCATTGGGCCTCTAATAAATTATATAAAACTAGAGGCCCGGTACATGAAATTCGTGCCCGGGGGTGGAGGGGGTCCCTCAGCCCAGCCTGCCCCCTTTCACAGTCCAGAGCCCTCAGGGGATGTCCTACTGACAGCTTAGGCTCTCTCCTCAGGGGGAGCGGGCCTAAGCCATAGTCTGGCCTCCTTCTGTGGGAGGCAACCAGGCTGATCAGGGGAAGGTGCCACCCCTGTCACCCCGCTGCTGCTGCCACTGCTGGCTGCCATAGCTGCCAAGGTGTTTTCATCAATATGGACTCCAATCCCTTCACCATGAAAAAATGACAACTTTCTTTAGGCATTTTCATAGGATTTTCATGTCTTTCATAGGATATGACATTTCTTTCTTTCTTTCTTTTTTTATCCTCACCTGAGGATATGTTTCCATTGATTTTTTAAGAGTGTGGAAGAGAGAGAGAAAGTATCTGTTCAAGTAAAATTATTGGCAAATAATATTGGCTATTCACTTAAAGTTTTATAAACTCACCAGATTTACCAAATTCTTATAGACTTTGTATTTATTTTACTAACAAAGAGAGAGTTGACTAGAAAAGTGCTTTTAGATTTCCATTTTTAAAAGATTATGTGGATTCAATATTAGCATTTTCTTTGTTTCTTCTTTCTAACTTTCTCTACTCATTGTTAGAAGTCTCCCAATTTAACAAAAAATAGTGAAACATGACAAATATCCTACAACATTTGAACAACTAGTTACATTATCTTAGTTAGAAGTTCATAACTGACTAGAGAGTTTTAGAGGCCATGAGAACATACATTTTCCTCTAACGTGATAATTTGTTTCTTAAGACATGTCTAGTATAATAAGAAGTGATTTACATTTTATCTAATACTAGTGTTTCCATAAAATCATTCTGAAAGCCACTAACACACATTTTAGTATCTTTATTATTCCTGATTATAAAATAATACATGTGACTTTGGAAAAATTATAAAATATGAAAAATTTCACAGATTATTATACCTATAAAAGCCTAACAGATAAAATGGTGTGGTTTTTTTCTTTGTTTTTTAAATATGTTTTTATTGACATAGAAAGAGATCAAGGGAGAGAGAGATAGAGAAACATCAGTGATGAGAGAGAATCTTTGATCTGCTGCCTCTTGCATGCACCCCAACCAGGGATCAAACCCACAACGCAAGCATGTGCCCTGAACAGGTATCAAAGAGAACAGTGCTTAACCAACTGAGGCACACCAGCCAGGGCTGAAATGGTATTCTCTTTTATTGCTTTATTCTCTTGAATCCTATAGTTACCATTTTAAACTTATTTCTATGTTCAGACCACTCCTGACTAAGGCACATTTTGATCTGTGTAAGGTATAAGTCTCACTATTATTCCAGATGAGTTTTTAGGTTAATCTTACTTCTTAGTTTTCATTTTGACTAAATGCATTAAAATGTTATCTCGAGGTAAAGCCATTACTGACTGAAATGGAACTAATAAGATGTGTTTGCCCCTAAGGTTTGGGACACAGGGAAGATCCAGGTACCATGGCATATGACACCTCTATAAGGTGGTTATTTTTCTTAGGGTTTCTGTTGTTATAAGAATAAAGTTCCTAAACTATTGAAAGTTATGCAAGGTCTTTCATATTGTAGTCCAAAATTAACCTTTTCAGACTCATGAAATTAATATGACTTGGGGGAGCATTTAGATATACAGAAAAAATTCTAGGGGATTTCCATAATTTTTGACCTAGAGCAACCCTTTGGGGGAAGACAGCCATATTTTTGGTGATAAAAACAATCAATTAAATTTGGAGTAATAATGGATTTGAAATGTTTACTAGGTGTTGGATAATGGAGTTTAAAATTCAGTAGATAAATCTAGACTGGAATTTAATATTCATCCAAAGTGCAATTGAGAGCTGGTGCCATGACATTAGAAAGGTTACTCAAGGTTACCCCTGCATATTTCACCATTTAAAGGAGAAAAACAGATGACTCAGGGAACGTAGCATCATTATATATGAGCATTAAGTTATTAGAAAAAGCATCACTCTGTAGAGCATTAAGCCCTGTCTAGTTTTGCTCAGAGGTTAGAGCATCAGCCCATGACCAAAGGGTTTGGGGTTCTATTTGCAGTCATGGATGAGTACCTTAGTTGCAGTTTTGTTTCCCACCTTAGGTAGGGATGTGTTTGGGAGGCAACCAATGGATGGGTCTCTCTCTTGTGGTTTCTCACCCTCCTCTATCTCCTCTACTCTCTCTAAAAAAATCAATGGAAAAAATATCTTTGGGTGAGGACTTAAAAAAAAAATCCTAACATGAATGGAAATTGATTCCATTTTTATAAAAGGTTGGCGTGAAATGGGTACAATTCCAATTCAGTTGGGTGGCTAGGAAAGGAAGGTAAGGTCTCTTTGAGCAGTATTAATGACCAGAGTGCCTTCTTCTGTTAATCAAATATTTAATTTACTCTCATTACCAAACAGAAAACTGTCTTACCATTGTCCAAGAAAGACAATCCAAAAGTTCCAATGACCTGTATCATCAAATTCCATGTTCAGGGTCTGTTAATATCCTTATGATGGAAGGTAATCTTTAGATAATTCTTTTTTCTTTTTTTTTTGAGCCTCTTGAATATTATGAACAAAAGGACATTATCTACTTCACACACTCAGTTTACAATAGAAATATAGGGTCAGGTTAATCAAAATATGCACTCACACAGAGAGAGGATGAGAATGGGCTATATATAATAGTAATGTCAATTCTGATATCCTGCTTTGCAGACACTGGGGAAACCTCTCACTTTTTGACAAGGATCAATTCTATTCCTGAAGAAGAGTGGCCCTCAGTTCATTGTTCTAGGAGGAGTTTCATTTATGCTTTTTGACCATGACTCAGTTGAGTATTAAGGACCATGTCCTCCTTGAGAACTGAACTGCTTTCTGCATATAGAAGATTGAGAAGTAATAATCTTTTAGTTTAGGCTGGTGCTTCTTTTGTCAGAATGATTCTCTTAAACACTTACTATCTTATCTATTTCACTCCAGTCAGCTCCATGTCCCAATAGCTACATTCTGTTCTTTTATGTATATACTTTTTAAAAAAATTATAGGGTGACATTGGTTAATAGCATAATATAGATTTTTAAGTGAACATTTTTATGGTACATGATCTGTATATTATATTGTGTGCCCACCACCCAAAGTCAAACCATATTCTGTCACCTTATACTTGGTCCACTTTTCTGCCTAAGTCCCCACCCCCTTTCCTCTGGTAATCACCATACTGTTGTCTGTATCTATGAGTTTCTGTTTTATATCTGGATATACTACTTACATTTGCTATATTTCCTGTGTTCTCTCCTTCACCACCCGGCAAACTCTCACTGTCATGCTCTTAAAATAATTGCAGGTAGGCTCTGTGTCCTGATAAGCTTTCATTCTTCTCCAAATGAAAAGATTTACTATGTATATCTTAGGTATTCAGAGACTTTTTAAGATGAGTAAAGGGACAAATATTATTTTGGTCTCTGTCTCTCAACAGAATTTTATAAATTTTCAACTTGATTGCTCCTTTGGGTAGTAAGATATATTTGCATTTTTAAAAGCTTCAAGTTCCTAAATTTCCCACTTTTTTCTACTTAGAAATGTTCAATTTTTTCTTGAAATCTTTTCTTTCCTTTATTTACATCTAGCACACAATACTGACATTCTACTTTTCAAGCTCTTCCCCTAGATCAAGATTATCTTCCTTCCAAGTTATGATGAGGACTCTTTAATAATTATTTCACCATTGCATAAACTGGATCACTTTCATTCCAGATTTAATATCAGTTTTCTTGTCAAAAGCACCAAGACCTTTAAGCCAATAACACATATTTTAGGTTTTTGTTTTGACAATACTCCATATCCATGTTGAAAATTTTAAAATACATATCTAGACTTCTTCCCATTTTACCTACATTTCTTCACTGGGCAGAAATCAAGCTAAATTTGTTTTTACATATGGAATTGTAAATATGGCTAGCTCCTTAATAAAATAATCTGGTAGCAAAAAAGGGTGGTAAGAATCACGTGAAACTATTGTCATAGTGAATATATTAGTTATTATTTGTATGTAATGTATGCTAGGTAATTACAAATATGTAAATATCATTTATGAGAAAAATTTGTAAGTCATTTAACAAAGATACCTTACTTTTTTATAGTCACAACTTTTTATTGTTGCTTATCATCAGTAATCTTCTTGACACTCACAATAGTCTCATATAAGTCTAATTATATATATATATATATATATATATATATATATATATATATATATATATACAAATCGATTGGACCATGGAATGAGCAGTTGCTGTCACACACACTGACAATCAGGGCCATATGTTCAACACAGGAGCTGTCCCCAGCCCACAGGCCCCAACCACCTGATGGGAATGGGGAACCAAGTGTGGGTGGTGGTGGATGCAGGCAGCACTAGGACAAGGTGGGTGCTAGCAAGTAGGGCCTTATCACCCTGTTGGTTGCCCTACATACAAAGGGCGACCAGTATTGGCTGCAGGGGGTGGGTCCAGCTGTGGGCACCCAGGAAAGATTGGCCTTGATCTCAGGCTAAGCCCGAGATCAAGGCTTACCTGTTCATGAATTCCGTGTGCCAGGTCTCTAGTATAATATAATGTTAAGCAAATTATATTATTAGTGAGAAAGTTCAAGCACAAATGAAGTTCCAAAGATGATCCAAGAACACACAGCTACCTCAAAGAAAATGTTGTTCTCTTACTATTTTGTTTTTTTTTTAATGAAATTTAGCTTTCCTTTTACTCATCAATTAAAAATAGTATTGTAAAAATGAAATATATGTAAACATCTAATAATGTTTAAAATTACTCCCCTTGATTATAAAATGGGATCTACTTGAAGATAACATTTTTCAGGGAAACTCTCATCTGCAATTAAAATAGGATAGGGATCCAAAATGGCTGTTGACAGGGAGGCAGGCTGCAAGGTAGTGTGTGAATGAGAGCACAAAAGGAGAGTGTGTTGACATGCACGGATTGTCTGTATTTCTGAGTGAGAGACAGCTACATTGCAAGGGTCTATTGGGGACTGGAGAACTGGGCAGCCTCTACAGCTGCTGAAATTTCTCCTGGAACAGCTGGCTCTACTGCAGAGACCACACCATCTTGAAGGGGAGACTGGCTGTGATTGGGAGACCAGCCTTACCTTAAACCTGAGAGACTTTGGATACCTCCCGAGACTGTACAACCACAACGCCCAGGGACCAGTTGCCTCAGCTGCGAACCCATGAACATCAGGACTCCAGCCTCCCTGACCACATGTGCCTAAAAAGCCTGTCCAGGGGGAGACAAAGCAGTGCCTAATACACAGATGGGCCCCGAGCCTTCTCATAGAGCACATAGAAGGAACAGCTGAATCAAACAACAATCTCCCAGAATTGGCAAATTAAACGCAGCTGGTGAGGCAATCCACAGACAGAAAGGTCAGATATCACCTGGAGAAAGTCAATGCAGGAGAGAGAGAGCTACATAACCAGACACCCTGAGAGGAGCGATCATGGGGAGACAAAGAACAACCTGCATACAAAAGAAAAAGAGGAATCAACAGAAAGGAAAGTAAACAAAATGAAGGCAAGCAACGTGACAGAGAAAAAATTCAGAGCAACGGTCATAAGGTCTCTGAAAAGGATGGAAGACAAATTAAACAATATGTGTAAGAACAAAGAGGAAATGAAGAAAAACCAAGAAGAAATGAAAATAAAGAATTGCAATAAAGATCTCAATAGAAAGCATCAGCAGTAGACCAGAAGAAGCAGAGGACTGCATCAGTGAGCTAGAAAAAAAGGTAGGAAAAAAACCAAAGCAGAGCAGAATCTAGGAAAAAAAACAAACTTAAAAAACAGGAGGAGATCCTAAGGGAACTTTGGGGCAACATGAAATGAAACAACATCTGAATAATAGGGATGCCAGAAGGAGAGGAAACTGAGCAAGGAATAGAAAACCTGTTTGAAGAAATAATGATAGAAAACTTCCCTGATATCGGGAAGAAAAAAAAATCACAAAAATCCAAGGAACTTACAGAGTCCCAAACAAGATGAACCCCAAAAGACTGACACCAAAACACATTATAATTAAATTAGCAAACACCAAAGACAGAGTGAAAATCTTAAAGGCTGACAGAGAGAGACAAAAAGTTACCTACAAAGGATCTCCCATCAGACTATCAACGGATTTCTCCGAAGAAACACATTAAGCCAGAAGGGAATGGAATTAAATATACAAAGTTATGCAAAGCAAGGGTTTGAATCCAAAAATACTGTACCCAGCAAGGCTATCAATCAAAATTGAGGATGAAATTAGGAGCTTCATAGACAAAAAAGGACTAAGGGAGTTGATTACCACCAAATCAGCAATGCAAGAAATGCTAAAGGGTCTGCTGTGAAAAGAAGAAATAGGAAGGGAAGAAGGAACACAGGCATAAAGAATAAAAATGGTGACAAACAAGCACCTATCAATAATAACTTTAAATGTAAATGGATTAAATGCCCCAATCAAAAGACATAGGGGAGTTGAGTGGATAAGAAAACATGACCCATATATCTGCTGTCTACAGGAGATCCACCTCAGAACAAAGGACTCAAACAGACTGATGGTGAAGAGATGAAAAAAGGTTTTTCAGGCGAAAGGAAATTAAAAAAAATCTGAAGTAGCAATGCCTATATCTGACAAATTAGACCTCAAAGTAAGACCATAGCAAGAGATAAGGAAGGCTACTTCATAATACTAAAGGGAGCAATTCAACAAGAAGAAATAACTCTGGTAAACATATATTCACCCAACACAGGAGCACCCAAATACATAAAAAAAAAAACCTTCTGGAGGATATCAAGGGAGACATTGACAGCAATACAGTCATAATAGGGGACTTTAATACCCCACTAACAGCACTGGACAAATCCTCTAAACAAAATATCAGCAAAGAAACAACAATCATAAATGACTCACTAGATCAGATAGAATTATTGACATCTTCAGAATATTTCACTCCAAAGTTCAGAATATACATTCTTCTCAAGTGCATATGGGTCATTTTCAAAGATAGACCACATGTTGGGACACAGGCAAAGTTTCTCCAAATTTAAGAACGTAGAATTCATATCAAGCATCTTCTTAGATCACAATGGCGTAAAACTAGAAATCAACTACAATAAAAACAATAAAAAATTCAAACACCTGGAGGCTAAATAGCATGCTGTTAAACAATGATTGGATTACAAAAGAGATCAAAGAAGAAATAAAATCAACATGAAAATGAATGACAATGAAAACACAACAATCCAAAATCTATGGGACACAGTGAAAGTAGTCTTGAGAGGGAAGTTCAAAGCTCTACAGGCCTATCTCAAAAAACAAGAAAAAAATGGTAAAAAATGATCTAACCCTAAACTTAAAGAGTTAGAAAGAGAGCAAGAAGAAAAGCACAGCATAAGCAGAAGGAAGGAAATAATAAAGATCAGAGTGGATGTAAACGACATAGAGACCAAAAAAAAAAAAAAAATACAAAATATCAACAAAACCAAGAGCTGGTTCTTTGAAAGGATAAACAAGATTGATGAACCTCTAGCCAGACTCACCAAGAAGCAAAGAGAGAGAACCCAAATAAACAAAATCAGAAATGGAAATGAAAGAGGTGAAGTAACAACTGATCCCACAGAAATAGAAACAATTAAGAAAAAAATACTATGAACAACACTGTTCCAACGAAATGGACAAACTAGATGAAATGGACATATTCTTAGAAAAAAACAAGCTCCCAAAATCAAGAAGAATTTAAAAAACCTGAATAGGCCAATAACTACCAAAGAAATTGAAGCAGTCATCAAAAATCGTCCAGCAAAAAAAGCCCTGATCCAGACAGCTTCACAGGGGAGTTCTACCAAGCATTCAAAGAAGAACTAAAACCTATCCTCCTGAGATGATTACAAAAAAAATTCAAGAGGAAGTGACACTTCCAAGCTCTTTCTATGAAGCCAGCATCACCCTAATCTCCAAACCAGATAAGGACACCACGACAAAAGAGAACTACAGGCCAATATTCTTGATGAACATAGATGCTAAAATCCTCAACAAAATTCTAGCAAATCGGATTCAGCATTGCATTAGAAAAATCATACACCATGACCAAGTGGGATTTATTCCGGGGTTGTAAGGATGGTACAATATCCGTAAATCCATAAATGTGATACATTACATAAACAAACTGAGAGACAAAAATCACATAATCATATCAATCAATGCAGAAAAAGCATTTGACAAAATCCAACACCCTTTCTTGATAAAAATTCTCAGCAAAGTGGGAATATTGGGATCATACCTCAACATAATAAAAACCTTATATGACAAACCTACAGCCAACATCATACTCAATGGGCAAAAACTAAACTAATTTCCCCTAAGAACAGAAACAAGACAGGGATGCCCACTTTCACCACTCCTTTTCTATATAGTACTGGAAGTGATAGCCATAGTGATCAGACAAGAAGAAGAAATAAAAGGCATCCAAATTGGAAAAGAAGAAGGAAAATCATCCTTCTTCACAGATGACATGATACTATACTTAGAAAACCCCAAAAACTCCATCAAAAAACTGCTAGACCTAATAAGCGATTTTAGCCATGTAGCAGGATACAAAATTAACACCCAGAAATCTATGGCCTTTTATACACCAATAACGAACTCACAGAAAGAGAAGCAAAAACAAAAACAAAAACAAAAACAATTCCATTTACCATTGCAACAAATACATTAAGATACCTAGGAATAAACTTAACTTAAAGGACCTTTACTCAGAAAACTACAGAATATTGGAAAAAGAGATAGAGAAAGACATAAACAAATGGAATAACATACCATATTCATGGATTGGTAGAATCAACATAATTAAAATGTCCACACTACCCAAAGCAATCTACAGATTGAATGCAATCTCCATTAAAATAGCAAAGGCATATTTCAAAGATCTAGAACAAACTCTCCAAAAATTCATTTGGAATAATAATAAAAAAAGACCCCGACTAGCCACAGCAGTTCTGAGAAAGAAGAACAAATTTGGAGGGATCACAATACCAGATATAATGCTATATTACCAAGCCATGGTTCTCAAAACTGCCTGATACTGGCACAAGAACAGACATATAGGCCAATGGAACAGAACAGAGAACCTTGAATTCAACGCAAGCCATTACGCCCAATTAATATTTGACAAAGGAGACAAGAGCATACAATGGAGTCAAGACAGTCTCTTTGATAAATGGAGCTGGGAAATTTGGTCAGATACATGCAAAAAAATGAAACTAGATCACCAAATTACACCATACACAAAAACAAATTCAAAATGGCTAAAGGATCTAAATATAAGATGGGAAACCATAAAAATCCTACAAGACTCCATAGGCAGCAAAATAGCAGACATGTGTCGTAGCAATATTTTTACAGACACAGCTCCTAAGACAATGGAGACTAAGGAGAAAATAAACAAATAGGATTACATCAAAATAAAAAGCTTCTGCACAGCAAAAGAAACCATCAGCAAAACAACAAGAAAGCCCACTACATGGGAAAACATATTTGACAATTATATTTCTGATAAGGATTTAATCTCCAAAATTTACAGAGAACTCATATAACTTAACAAAAAGAAGATAAACAATCCAATAAAAAATGGGCAAAGGATCTAAATAGACACTTTTCAAAAGAGGATATACAGAAGTCCCAGAGACTTGTGAAAACATGCTCAAAGCCACTAATCATCCGAAAGATCCAAATCAAAACGATAATGCGGTGCCATCTCACACTCGTCAGAATGGTTACCATCAACAGATCATCAAAGGACAAGTGCTGGGGAGGATGTGGAGAGAAAGGAACCCTCTTGCACTGCTGGAGGGAATGAAGACTGGTGCAGCCACTGTGGATAACAGTATGGAGTTTCCTCAAAAAGTTAAAAAAGGAACTCCCATTTGACCCAGTGGTCCCACTTCTAGGACTATATCCCAAGAAACCAGAAATACCAATCAGAGAGGATATATGCACCCCTATGTTCATAGCAGCACAATTTACAATAGCTAAGTTTTGGAAATAGCTTAAGTGCCCATCAGCAGATGAGTGAATTAAAAAACTGTGGTACATCTACAAAATGGAACACTACACTGTGGTAAAAAAAGAAGGAATTCTTCCCATTTGCAACAGCATGGATGGAACTGGAGAGCATTATGCTAAGCGAAATAAGCCAGTCAGAGAAAGATAAATATCTCATGATCTGACTCATAAGTGGGATATAGTGATCAACATAATTTGATGAACAAGAATAGATCCAGAGACAAATGTTAGAGAGCAACCAACGGACTTGTATGCATGCATATTAGCATAACCAATGGACACAGACACTGGGGCGGTTTGGGCTTGCCTGGAGTGGGAATGGCTGGAAGGGGAGGGGGCAATTGGGGAAAGGAAGACATAGGTAAAACTTTAGACAATAAAAAAAAATAGGGTAATTGAAGGGATCTAAGACATTATGAAATGATTAACACAATCTTCTGTGTTATTAAAGCTTTTCAATTTCATAGCCTCCAAGATAACCCACAATGATCCTTAATTTTGGTATCCATGCCCTTTTTTATTCCTCTCTCACAATCTGATACTGAAGAAATGATGGAGTGTTACTTCCCAGTTTAGGTCTTAAAAAACATCCCAATTTGTGTTTCACTCTTGGTTTATTTGCTCCTGGAGAAGCCACTGCCTTGTAATAATAACAACAACAAAAACACACTCAATTTTTCATTATGGACATGCCCATGTGGCAAGCAATTAAGGCCTTCTGCCTGTACCCACAAATGAGGCCTCCTTCAAAAGACATTGAGTGAGTCCCTTTGGAAGGGTATCCTCTTGCTCAAGTCAAACTGCAGATAATTACAGCACAAACCCACATCTTGATTACAGCCAATGAGAGACCTGGAGCCTGAATCACTTGGCTATGCTGTTTCTGAATTTCTGATGCACAGAAATTGAAGTAAATAAATGCCTGTTGTTTTAAGTCTTTAGTTTCAGGCTAATTAGACATGTAGCAACAGTAAATGCAGATAGTTCTAATATTCCCCCAAACACCCACATTTCACTAGATAGGCACCACTCCAATTGACTGTGGAAAAGGAGCACATAAGACAAAATGGAGGTAGCTAGGAAATGAAGCACTGAGGAAGGTGGTCTTAGAGAACAAAGGCAGATGAAATAAGGAGTAAAGTAAAGGCAATTCCAAGCAAAGCAAACAGAATATGTGAAACCAGAAGAGTATGGCAATGTATGGTCTCTGTAGGAAATTTGAAGTTCATGGAAGGTGACAAACCTTGTGCTGTTGGTGCTGATAAACTTGAAGAGGTAAGTGGCTGCATAATAACAAAGGGCCTTCCTTGTGTGGAAGTCAACCTAAGAAGTTAGAATATTTTACCTAAAAGATCTGAGAAGTCATTGAATTCTTCTAAGTAGGAGGAGTACATTTTCAAAAATGAAAAGGAATCTTATATACAGGCAGTCCTCGGGTTACGTGGGACTCAACTTACATCATGTCGTGGTTATGTCACCATCTCCCATTTACAGTATTTATAAAAAAAAGTTCAGTATGTACTTTATGTTTTTTATTATTTATTTACCACAAGTAAAGGTCAGGAATTGTTATATTTCTTTTAATTTTTTTTTTTTTTTTTTTTACTGTTTCACTTCGTTACTGCTGTGTATGTGCTCCACATGAGTGACGTAGGTGCTTAGGTAGGTGGGTTCTGACTTATGGCAAAAATCGAATTATGTCACAATGTAGGAATGGATTTTTGAAGTAACCTGAGGACTGCCTGTAATAAAAGCCCAGTGACCGAAATGGCAGAATGACCAGAGTGACCATAGACCAGAATTACTGCAGCCCTCTACCCCAGCTGGTCTCGCCTCCCAGCAGGAACCCCCATCCCGATCGGGGACCCCCACCAGGGCAAGCCAGCCAGCCCCTACCCATGCACCTGGTCTATATAATAAAAGGGTAATATGCAAATTGACCCTAACAATGGAAAGACCAGAATGACCACTGGACCAGTCACTATGAGGCACACTGACCACCTCTTGGTCCCTTTCCTTGGCCAGCAAGCTCTGATAGCCTGGTGGTGAATGGGGAACCGGGGGTGGGTGGCAGGGGATGTGGGAAGCAGCAGGCCAAGGCCCCCACCCCGCCAGTTACTCCACACACAGAGGACGGGGACGAGGCTGGCGAGCAGGCAGGAATAGCCGATTTCTCGGTCCCTCCCTCTGCCCATCAGGCACCAATCGCTGATGGTGAACAGGGAACTGGGGGTGGATGGCAGCGGGGAAGATGGCCCTGATCACAGGCCAAGCCTAGGGACCATACCCATGCACAAATTTCATGCGCTGGGCCTCTAGTTAGAAGATAATTGCAATAATTCTAGCAATAAGTGATAAAGGTAAATTTAAACAAGCAGCATTCTACTCCAGCCTCCCCTTTGACCTCATTTTACCACCATGGTTCACCTATTCAGATTGCTACTGTAGACATGGATGAAGGTTCACTTTATAAATGCTTTAACAATCCTGCTACTTGTCTGACGCAAGCTAGCAAAAAGAAAAAAATATATATATATATATGCTGCAATACATGTATTTTTATCAATATATTATTTTCTGCTTTTAAAGGAATGGCATCTTTTATAAAAGCACTAGAGAACAGCTGTTGATATATGTAACATTATTTCTGGGAATTGCCAGTGGAATTATTATCACTCAGGTTATTTGTTCAAATGTCATCACATCTTGTTTACAATTTCTATACATTGAGGCTTTAAAAAACATTGTAAGGTATGGATATTAATGAGAACTCTGGAATAGGGAGTACATTAAAAAGATTCTCAGATTAATACCATTTAACCTCATAATCTTAACACATTGCAACTTGTACTTAGAACAACAGGTTTCAGAATGCTGACCTAGAAAGAAGTTCCTAAAGTCATTTACTATGGATTTCTAACACAACTAAACACTCTTCTTTACTTGCTAGCAATTTCTTGTCAGACCCAATTGAAAAATTTGATCCTGATCCTTTACAATTTAAATGAGGCAGATAAGAAGTTCTACCCTTTATTGAAGTCTGCGTTGTACAAAGTGGGTTTTTAAAAACACACACAGAATAGTAGATGTTTTTAAGTGATGAAAGTAGATGAACATTCTATTACTAATTAGATTCCAATGTATGACTTTGCAGAAGCTTGCACAGATGTGACTTCCTTTAATGGCGCATACTCAAATGTTCTATTTTGCCATAATAAATAGCGTAAACCTTCCTCATGTCTTCAGCAATTAATTTAATAAAGTACTTTTAGCACAGTGCTGTGTGGGTTACAATGTTCTTTAAAGAGACATCAAATAAATTGTAAATTGTCATTTTTTCAAAATTACCATAAATCTTCAGGATGATTCCAAATCATTATGATCCAATGAAGACTGTGCTCCTTTGAAACAGACTGAATCCATAAGACATCCTACATATCCTTATCCTATAGAGATTCGGTAAAAAGTGGCTGCCATAATTTTCATTAACTATAGATACTTGCCCTGGATTACATGAGTGAGAGTCCATAAAATAGTTCTGTGAAAAGTCAAAATAATCTAATCTCATTGATTAAAGTCAAATGATTTCTTATTCTGATTGCTAAGACAAAATAAATTTTGAAACTCCTTGTTACTAAATTAAGAATTTCAAATTGGTGACAACAAAGCATTCAAGCATAAAAATTCTTCCAACTGCGGTTCCCTGCATAACTGCACAGATAGCATGCTGTCAGCCTGGCTCTGATTATGACAGTATATGTGCAATAGATTAACAGCAATAATATGTTTGTCAAAACTGCTATGTGCCAGACACAGTGTTAGATTTCATGCCCTGTATGACTTTTAACTCCCAGAAAACAAAAACCGTGAGCAGTATTGTTGTTCTATTCTAAGGATAAAGAAACTGAGGCGAGGATTTTGCAATGTCTTCAGGAATATAAAATATTTCTATCCTTCATTTTTCTCCAGAGGTGAATTTTTATTTAATGAATGACTAAAAATTATAAGGAGTGGGGGCTTAAAAGCTCACTCTAATCGTGGAATTTGAAAGATCTACTGAGCTCAGCTGAAGAGAAAGCTACCCCTAGTCACTCCCCTACTCCCAGTCTCAGGCCTGAGTTTATGGCTTTCTGACCTGCTTCTTTTTCATAATTTTGAATATTTTAACAGGGTGGAGCATTTTTCTTTGTTATCAAATTTACTGCAGTTTATTTATTTATTTTTTATTAGCATATGATGAAGGATAGAATAAGTAAATAATTTTAGTTCCTGTTTTATCTATGGATGAATGCAAGTCTTGGGCAAGGGTCCAATTTTCACTTCCTCCGCATCTCTTAGTAATGCTTCTTCTAAATTTTAGTGACACATTTAAAATGTTTTGAAACAGAAAGATGTTACAATGTGGAGGAAAACTTTGCCTTATACAGTTCTTCAAATGGAGTCATTACAGCTGGGATGAAGAAGCCTCAATGTTGTTCGCTATTGAATCTCATATAAACAATCAAGACTTCTATACCATCTACAAGCCCATCTTTGACCATAATACGCTGTGGATTATGTCTTTGTCCATGTTATATTATGCTGGCAAGTCTATGGTCAAGAACTTACAATTAATTACATCTTTTCTTTTTTCAAGTGATATTTTAATGAATATGTTTTTGCATATATAGTTAATCTTTCTTAAGGATATTTCATTAGAGTAAAATCTCAAAGGAGAAATTACTGACCCAAAGGTTATATGCTTACCAAAATCAACTTTAAACCATTTTTTTCTGATTATAAAGAAAATTGCATGCTTATTTTAGACAATTCGAAGTACCTATAATATAAAGATTAAATCATCCCAAATAACAATAAGCAAAATTAGTCATTGTTATATTTTTAGCATAGATGTCTTCTTTTCAGTCATATTTATCTCTCTGTATATATATTTGAAGTATCTATCATATTAATAAATATTTGTATATTGTGCCTTTTTATTTGACATTTTTTCATGAATTTTTCCTTGGGTCATTAAAAATATTTCAAATTATAATGTTAATGTGTTTACATTAACCCACTTCCATAATTACACTACATTTCTATCATTTAACTATTTGACCATAATTGAGGTTTAATTTAAAAATTTTGGTCATATAAATATAGCTTTGATAAATATATTTTGTGGATATTTTATTTTTTAATCCTTACCCAAGGATATGTTCATACTGACTTCAGAGAGAGAGGAGAGGAAGAGAGGGCATGAGAGAAACATCAATGTGAGAGAGAAACATCAACCTGTTGCCTTCTCTATGCACCCTGACTGGCCAGGGATCCAACTGGAAAGCTGTGTATGTGTCCTGACCAGGAATTGAACCCACCCCTTTTAGGTTTATAGGATGATGATGCTCTAACTAACTGAGCCATGCCATCTAGGGCTGTAAATTTTAAGTCAAATTTAAAAATAAGTAAATAATTATGTCAAGATGTGCTATCCTTTTTTATACTACTTCCTCTTTATAAAGGCTGCATTTACACAACTTTTTAAAAAATATGTTTTTATTGATTTAAGAGTGAAAGGAAGGAAGAAGGAGAGAGAAAAACATTGATGTGTGAGAGAAACATAGCTCAGTTGCCTCCTTCAAGCACCCCAAGTGAGGATAGAATTCCAACTGGGCATGTGACCTGACCAGAAATCGAACCTGAAATCTTTTGGTGTACAGGATGCTGTCCAACTAACTGCGCCACCCAGCCAAGGCTGCACACTTATCTCGATTGCATTAGAGTGCCTAATTCACTGCCACTTTTCAAATTAAATGACATTTAAATATGTAATTACCAATATAACTTGGCAAAAGTGATCCCTCATTGTTTTCACTTGCCTGTTTTGAACAGGTGTTCAAATACACATCAGCTATTGTCTTGCCAATTATCTATTTTTGGATTTGTAGTTTTTATAAACATAACATACAAACACACTATTATAATATGTTATAATATATAACATATTATTATAAATTAAAGATTTGAAAATATGCTACAGATATTTTCACAGTTTGTTTCTCCTTTCTTAGTAGCAATTATTTCTATACCTATGTGTTTATTTCTGTTTTAATCTTCTACTAAAGGAAATTAGAAAGAGGTTCATGAAAAACAGAAAATATTTGTAGATGGATCTGGGCCCTGGCATCACCTGTAGACAAATGACTTTAGGAAGGGCCATTGACTAGAGGTTGTTGCCAGTCAAAAGTAATGAGTGCTCAGTTAAGTGAGCATTGCACTGAACTGAAATGCTTCCTTCTGGGCCTCTCCCTTTTTTATTAAATTTTTTTCCCTTTTAAATAACAACATGCAGTTTTCTACCCTTTTTGTTGTAGTTTTAAATTATAGATCTTTAAATTTTCAAATACATTTTTGATATTTCAGTAGACCATATGGTTTTTCTACCTTTGACCCACTAGTGTGGTTAATTATAGTAAAATATTTTTAAATAAAATTAAACTCTGGAAATAAATTCTATGTGATTATAGCTTGTATTTTTGACTGATTTGCTTGTAGTTTATTTAGAATATTTATATAAATTAAAAGAAGGAGCTTAAAAGTTTTCTTAAAATGAATGTGATTAATCTGTTTTCTTTTGCATAATTTTTGCATGCATAGTAGCCTTATAAAATTTATTGAAAACTTCACAGCTTTTACTTTTTCAAAGAAGTTTAAATAACAGAAGAATTACCATATTTACAAAAATTTATCAGAGATGTCATATAAAACTAATCCAACCAGAATATTCTGATTCTTTTATTTTAAAGTTTTTGGATATCTTTTGTGAGTAATAATCAGCTTTGGGTTTATAGTATTTTTAAAATAAATTTATAAATTCATTATTTAATATAAAATAATTTTAGTTATAATTTTTAAATTTGTTAACATAAATTTGTTCAAGTAGTATATTTTTAATAGTTTTTCTCATTTTTCATTTTTGCGTACATTTCTACTGTCATATACTCTACCACTGAGCTATACCTCAATTTTTTTGTGTTCATTTCTGTTTCTCTTATCTAACTACAATATAAATTTTACTATTTTCATATAGAAATTGTTACTCTAGGACCGTGGTCGGCAAACTGTGGCTCGCTAGCCATATGCGGCTCTTTGGCCCCTTGAGTGTGACTCTTCCACAAAATACCATGGCCTGGGCGAGTCTATTTTGAAGAAGTGGCGTTAGAAGTTTAAGTTTAAAAAACTTGGCTCTCAAAAGAAATTTCAATCATTGTACTGTTGGAATTTGGCTCTGTTGACTAATGAGTTAGCCAACCACTGCTTCTAGGACATACTTTAATTGTATAATTAATCTCTACATTTATCGTTATGGTTATTTCACCTCCTGTTCTTAAACTTGCCTTGTTATTTTTTCTTAAGTTGTAATTAAGTGAAAACTTTATTTATATATCTGTTTTTATTTTATTATTAAAATGCTTTTAAGGTAATTATTTACTAATGTGCATAACTTGGCCATAACTTATACATGCAAAATATGATTAAAATATTTAACTTTATGCAAAATATTAAATATGATTATTTTTTAGTATTTTACTTAGCATTTTATTTCTTTAGTCAACTTTATTTTAAAACCAGAATTTTATTTCTTTATTGTAGATTAAAAAAAAAAACAGAAAATACAGTGTCATTTACAGTCACTACTAATTTGATTTCCGTTAGTGTTTATTTACACTTTTCTAGTATTTTAGAGTAATGCTAGCTACTATAATTCGTAAATGTCTAAATTTCATAGTGTAGCTAAAAAACGTTTTGTTTGTTTTTTTAGCTCAGAATATTATTGCATTGTGGATTTTATGGTTAATACTTAGCTTTTCTCCATTTTGTGATTGAAGCACATAGCTTATGCCTCTTTTTTCTAATTTTTTATGGCTAAGACTTAAGACTTATATTTAATTCTAATATGACAATATGTTTCTTATATATGTTCTAATTTGTGCATTTTTCTCTTTTTAATTTCAATCTGTTTTTATTTCCTTAAATTATTAATCCATTTTTATAAAATATATTTTTCTGCATTGTAAAGAAATACTACCACCAAAAACCTAAGGCAAAGTTATTAATGCTTTTTTAAAAAGTACGTTTTTATTGACTTTTAGAGAAAGAGGAAGGGGGATAGAAAGATAGAAACATCAGTGAGAGGGGAACATCATGAATCAGCTATCTCCTGCAAGCCCCTTATTGGGGATAGTGACTGCAACCTGGGCCTGTGCCCTGACCAGGAATCTGGGTTGATGCTCAACCACTGAGCCAGACTGGCTGGCTGGGTGATACTATTTTTCATTTTTTATTTTTTTTAGTATGCAAGTTTAGACCTCACTAAAACCTCCTAAATTAAAGCTCCCTGAGTAAATCTGATCCACCCTGCTATTTCAAAAATATTGTTCTAGAACAGGGGTGGGGTTTGGTTTGTCTCTGCCAAGGCAACTGCAGGCAGGACTTGAAATTCAATAAATCTAGGAGATTTTTTTCATACAACATAAATTTATATTTAGTGAATTATATTAAATGAATGATGTTATAAATATTCAAATGGCCCTTGGCAGGAAAAAGGTTCCTCACTTCTGATCTAGAAGAATCCTAAGGCTCTGCTACACCTATCTTCCCAATCTTTAAGAGAAAAAGTTAATATGGATCAGTTTAAAACAAAGTAGACCAGTGAGCTACCTTCAGTGCTTAGGGTTGGAGATTACTGTCAAAAGAAAAAAGAGCGACTATCTTTGCATTCTTATTCTGTGGAGTCTGAATTCTCTCTTTTAGTTTTTAGTTTTGAATTATTATTACTTTGAAACTGACTCTGGTTTCTTCATAGGATACACTTCCTGTTACAGCCTTATCTGGCTAGTGTTTCAACAGGGTATTAAAGATGCCTGTGATTTTGGGGGGATTCTAATTTCCAGGGCAAATAATGAGAATAGGTTTCAGAGTAAAAGAGTTAATGGGACAACTTACCTAGATAGACCCAACATCATGATTCATATTTTTGTTTTAGTAAGACCATAACTGTTCACAAGGCCAGGATTTTCCAAAAGGATTTAAAATTCATTCAAATATAAGATGGTTGCCCAATCTTGCCTAATCTTGCAATCTATATTAGTAAGTATTTTCCAGAGTAGCAGAATTAACTGGATATTCTGGATCTATCTATCTATCATCTATCTATCTATCTATCTATCTATCTATCTATCTATCTATCTATCTATTTATCTATCTATCTATCTATCTATCATCTATCTATCTATCATCTATCTGTCATCTATCCATCATCAGCACCTACTTATTAAGAGATTCATTATAAGCCATTGGCTCATGTGATTGTGGACTCATGGTGAGTCCAAAATCAGATAGGATAGGTCAGTAGCCTAGAGACTTAGGGAAAGTTCAATGTCAGTCTGCTTCCTGTGACAAAATTTCTTCTTGCTCAGGAGAGGTCAGTCTTTATTGCTGTTTCCAACTGATTGGAAACAGCAAGGCTACATGATGGACAGTAATTAGTTTCACTAGAGTCCACTGATTTAATGTTAACCTCATCTAATAACCTCTTGCATAAGCATCCAAGATACTTTTTGACCTGATATCTAGGCACCCAGGCCAAGCCTAGTTAACACATAAAATTAACCAACCCATGATCTCATCATGTGTATGTATCACACCAATACAGAGTGAAAGAAACATATTTTGTTGCTCTATGACTATACCCATCACACACAAATACAAATCAGATAGTGTCTAATAGTGTCTAAAGTATTCTTCTGTTTCCTGCTATACATGTTTGTTTCTTAAAAGTATGTCTTCTACAGCTGGAACAGTCTATCCTACATATTTAAATTAATATCTTCATAGGCCTCTTACAAGGTGGGCTTTCCCCTTGTAATCCTCATTACTTATTTTTTGCTTCTAGTCAAAATAGAAAATAGTAGTAATTAAATTCTCTCTTTTTAAAATGATTCTTTATTGTTGAAAGTTTTACATGTGTCTCCTTTTTCCCCCCATTGACCTCTCCCTGCCCACATGCGCCCCTCAGCACATGCCCCACCCCCGCTATTGTTTATGTCCATTGGTTTTGCTTATATGCATGCATACACGTCCTTTGGTTAATCTGTATCCTCCCACTCTCACCCTCCTCTGCCTTTCCTCTGAGGTTGGATGGTCTGTTCCATGCTTTTATGTCTCTGGATCTATTTTTGTTCATCAGTTTATGTTGTTCATTATATTCCATAAATGAGTGAGATTATGTGACATTTATTTTTCTCCAACTGGCTTATTTCCTAAGCATAATGCTCTCTAGGTCCATCCATGCTGTTGCAGATGGTAAGAGTTCTTTCTCTTTTACAGCAGCGTAGTATTCCATTGTGTAGATGTACCACCGTTTTTTAATCTAGTCATCTGCTGATGGGCACTTAGGCTATTTCCAAATCTTAGCTATTGTTATTTTTTGGCCTAGTAGTCCCACTTCTAGGAATATATCCCAATAAGTCAGAAACACTAATCAGAAAGAATATATGGTCATAGTAGCAGTAGTGAAACTATTTTTGGCTCTCTTATTCTCCACCAGAATGTGCCATAAAGCCACTTCTCAGTATTTAATATCAAAGACTAGCTGTACATTTAAATTGCCAATTTAGTGATCCAAGAGGCCAAGCAATGGAAACTAGAAATAACAAGATAAGTTTATGCTAGTATTACTTCTTTTAGTGAAAATGCAACTGTGAGTTACACATATTTTTTTTTAATTGAATTTTCTGTTAGTGTAGGCTTTTCTTTTTAAAATATATTTTTATTAGAGGCCTGGTGCACAAAATTTGTGCACTGGGGTGGGTGTGGGGGTTGTCCCTCATCCCAGCCTACACCCTCTCCAATCTGGGACCCCTTGAGTGATGTCCAACTGCCCGTTTAGGCCCTGTGGGATCAGGCCTAAACCAGCAGTCAGACATCCCTCTCACAATCCAGGACTGCTGGCTCCCAACCACTCACCTGCCTGCCTTCCTGATTGCCCTAACCACCTCTGCCTGACAGCCTGATCACCCCCTAACCACTCCCCTGCCAGCCTGATCGATGCCTAACTGCTCCCCTGCTAGCCCAATTGCCCCCAACTGCCCTCCCCTGCAGGCCTGGTCCCCCCTACTGCCCTCCCCTGCTGGCCTGGTCCCCCCTAACTGCCCTCCCCTCCTGACCTGGGTGCCCACAACTGCCTTCCCCAGCCGGCCATCTTGTGGCAGCCATCTTGTGACCACATGGGGGCAGCCATCTTGTGACCACATGGGGGTGACCATCTTGTGCAAGGATATGACAGTCAATTTGCATATTATCTATTTAATATATAGGAGGATTGGTTTCAGAGAGGAAGGGAGAGGAAGAGAGAGATAGAGACATAAATGATGAGAGAGAATCATTGATTGGCATGCCCCACAATGGGGACTGAGCATACAACCCAGGCATGTGCCCTGACTGAGAATTGAACTGTGACTTCCTGGTTCATAGGTTCACGCTCAACCACTGAGCCATGCCAGTTGGGCTAGTGTTGGCTTTTCTATTGAGGATACCCTTCTTATTGTTGATATTGTTTCTGGTGCCACTTGTGCTACATTGGGGAAGTTACCGTGACTTCAGGGCATGCTCCATCACCCAATGACTTTCTCTGCATTGTGATATAGATTTTGGGACCCCTGCAAACTGTTTTCAAATGTTTTTCTTACTGGGAAATGGTTTCCAAATGGAGCCTGTTTGTCCCATGACTGTCCCAATTTTAGTCAACTCACATAATTGGAAAAAGGGGCTGGTGAAATTCTGCTACACTTTTGCTTCAAAAACTCTTGATAGAGTTCCATCTAAAAACTATGAAATACTACATTAGTTAAGGATATAAGAAATTTTTAGTTCTTGTTAAGAAAAATGGATCCTATTTTTAGGCACCTGTTTCAGCACAGTGCAGTCCTCCTTTGGGTTTTTATTTTTTTTCTTCTTCTTCTTATTCCCCTGAGAGTTATGTCTATTTCTGATTCTGTTCCACAAATCCTCTGTGAAAATAGAAAGGCAATGAACTCATTTGATTTTTGTTTTAGCAATGCCTGTCTTTTCAGTCAGCAATTTGCTCTAGCCATCTATAAGAAACTCCACTCTCTCTGTCACTGACCTTTTGTTACTTCCTTGTTTGAAAAATGTCTTATTATTTGTCTTAACGTCTTCTGCAATCTTCTTTTCATTTGCCACCTTTCATTTTCTTATCATATTTTTCTTTCACATGTCAAGCTTGAAATCATTCATATATTCATATATGTTGCATGAGCTTTTCTTTCCCTGATACTCCTTTTTGCATTTGGTGTTGGTAATGTAGGAATTGCCCATGTCTTTATGATCTGATGCAGCACATTAAATGCAAAAAGCTTAATTGCTTTAGCTCTTCCTTATTTCTGCATTACCTTTTAAACTGGCATAGTAAAAACAGTATCCACGTAGTCATTGAACAAATTTATTCTCAATACCTACTCTGCTTTAATGCTATGATTTGTCATAATGAAGTTCAAGTTAAGAAAAAATATATAGCTTCTCTGGCTCTTAATATAATCGTTCACATTTCCTTTTATTTTATTTTTCTCTCTTTCTGTTTGAGTCTTGTGGGGTGCAAATAGGATTTAGGAATATTGCAAAATCTGATGGAAAGGTTTTCACTGTAGCCCCACAGGGCAAAGATCTTTATGTGAACTCTACTCTCTATAATAATGATTATTGTCAAAAATGATGTGGCATGATTTCTTAGAACATCCAAATATTTTTCAGTGCTGTACTAACTGTGTCCATGGCAATGCATGAGTCCCTTTGCGCAGTGCATGAAAGCCCATCCAGTTGAGGCAGGCCGGGAAGGCTCAGGTTCTCTACCGCCTTAAGGGTCAGGTGGAAAAGTTTCAGTTACTATGAAGTATATGAATTCAGATATTTATAATGCTTACAAATATTTATATATATTCACTCTATTTTCCATTGGAGGTAGTAATTTTCACAGAGCTGCTTTTTATAGAATAGTTTGTCTTTTCTAATCAAAGTGCCTGTTAATGATGAATTGTATCCTTTTATAGTATTATTTGAGAAAAAAAGAAAAATAATGAGTAAAGTAGTGATGCACTCTTAACATCAATTTTTTGTTATCATTACTTTTAGATTTTTAGGTATTGGTTCTCCTACCATATTGCTTATAAAGAATCCAAGGTAATTTGCCTTCCAGTTATACATGAATAAACTGCCAGACTAACCCTTGTGCTGCTTACTAAAGTGATCTGGCTTGCTCCTGTTAAGCATGAAGAAAGCAGCCCTAGCTAATTGGGCAATTAAAATTAAGGAACATGCAGCACAAAGAGATTCTCCACATTCAAGCCAGCTCAGCATAAAATATTGTTAATTCAACTTTAAAACAAACTTTTGTCTTAAACAAATACTGGGCTTTGTATTGATCCTTGCTGCATATAAGGCTAATAATTTTTATCTTGCAAAAAATGGTTAGATTAGAGGAAAGAACATTAACTATTAACTTCTGGTTGTTTCTTTCTGCCAGTGAAGTGTCGAGTTTTCTGGCACATCTTGACCAGCTTTTGTAACAGGAATAAAGAAAATGTCCCTCCCTCCCCCCAACCAAAAAGCAATAAAGTATCTAAAGGTAGAATTACTGAACAACAAAGTTTTGTTGTTGTTGTTCATCACTCTTTCATCTATACATGTTAACTCTACTTCTAACATAAATTTCTGGGAATTGTTTTAAAGTGAGGTAATATGTAAATTTGTGTATTTAACTCAACATTTTTAATAATAACTAAGGTCAACAGCAACTAAGTTGGAAACACTTGCTATATAGTGTGGCAATGGGTCCATAACATGATGTACCTGAGTGAGCTTAGAAATGCATTTTAACAAGATCTCCAGGCAATTTATATTCAGTCACTTAAGAAGCACTTGGCGAAAATACCCTTAGCTTGGCACCAGTTAAACTCTATCATGACCCAACAATGCTGGTTCAATGGCTTAAATATACAAATATTGTATAAGGTGCTGAAACATGACAACAAAATATAAGAAAATGTGAAAACATGAGTTGTAGCCTTACAATTCAGAATTATAAATCCTATGATATGTGCATGAATTTCTTGGTGAAGTACAGCAGCTGACATGTTCCAACTCAAGTAATTAGGTCATTACAGGAAACTAGTAATATCTGTTTTTTTCAAGTCATACAGCATATTTTATCATCCTGTTCTGTAACATTTCAAATGATTAAAGCTAGTATAAAATAATTTATGTAAAAGATAGATCTAAATTTGAAATAAACATGTTAAATAAAATGAGTCCCTCCTTTTTTTTCTAAAACACTTTAAATTTTTTTATATTACATCTTTCCCCCAATTAATTGGAGTTATTATTCCATTATGAATACATTTTTCTATGCTGAAAAAAATGTGTGTGTGTGTGTGTGTGGTCTCTTTTCTCATTTATTTGTAAATATAGATGTGCTTTAAATTTTATTTAATATTATTTAAATCTCCAATTATAATCTCAAATTATGATTTAATATTATAATCTCAAATTATATTTTTGCTGATATATGCTAAATGGCAAAGATCCTATAGAAACCCCCTTTGGGTATTCACACTGTGCATTTCTCTTTCTGAGAGCAAATGTGTATGTATGCTAGGCAGAGGGCCTAATCCACATAATCCTCACAAGTTAAATTCTGATTTTTCCCAGATCTCAGTGATGTTTTAAGTATAGTAGCAATGAGAAGAAAAAAAAAGTTATTCCCTCTAGAGGTCTGGTAGGAATGAGAAATTCACACTGAAAATAATTTACAGTTGTTGGAAATAAAGTGTATTACAATATACAACATGGTAATGGAATTTCTCAGACTTATACTTTTGAACTTCTGGCATTTTCTTGGGGCAAAAAGGAGAAAATGAAATGTCTGCATTTTGTTTCCAAGTTGTTTGGAGATGTACTATTTCTTGTATTTCATAATGAATCTGGGTATTTTCTAGCAAAGACACATCTGTGAGCTACTTCAAGATAATTATGTAGGACATCAAAGAAATTAATAACAGAAAGAGTTAATTCTATTTCTAAAAGTGCCTTTTGGAGCTGGAAAGTCGCTGCGGCTACTGGGATAATCTGAGTCAATTATATTGAATTCACATAGGGTGATTATGTACTGGGTGCCTCCTTCTACCAGCTGTTCTTAATCAGTCCTGATTCCTTAGCTCAACTAATGCCCCCTACAATACTGACTCTCTTGCTCAGGCAAGATTCCTTAATAATTGCTCACTCATTTGGATCAATCTTCCTCATCATTTGCTTTTCTACTTTTTGCTTCCTCTGAGTTATTTCTGACTTCTTTACATCAAATATTAATGATTTCTTATTGCTTTCCTTTGTCATAAAATGTGAGATTTACATAAAATGTGAGATTCACAATGCCCACTGATTTTTTAAGGATTAGGGTTGAAGTCCGGAAAAGTGTAAGAACTGCATGCTAGCTTGCATGAACTGACTGACTGATTGTTAACGGTGGGGACGTTGTCTCCATAGATCTTACGTTCTAATGAATGGTAGCAACAACATCAATGACAATTACCCCCACCCACCACCAAAAAGAAACCCCAAAGCAAAAAAAAAAAAAAGATACACATGTAAAATATATTTAAGGTTAGATGGAAAGTGAAAGCCTATTGAGAAGGTGATATTTGAATTGTGACTTGAAGGAAGCAAGAAAATGAGTCCTGTGGATATCTGGAACAGAGTATCCCCAGTAGAGACAATGTCAAGTACAAAGACCCAGTGGCATGAGGGCACCTGCTCTTTTAGAGAAAAAGTGAGGGTCACATGGGCAGATCTGAGTGAGACAGGAGTGAAGAGTTGGTGATTAGGACAGAGAAATGACAAATGGTCAGATCATGGAGGGCCTTGTGGTTACAGTAAGAACTGTGGCTTTTATTCTAGGTAATACCAGGGGTTTTTCCAACATTCTAAGCAAAGGAATGATGTGGAAACTCGTTTTTTAATGGGATCTGTCTGACTGCTATGATGAGAATAGATGGGAAGGAACAAGAATGGATGCAATGAAACCTATTAGGAAGCTATTACAATGTTCAGGTGGGTTAGACTTTGATAGTTGCAGCAGAGATGGAAAAAAAATCAAGTGGGATTACTTAAGAAATTATAGTTAGAAGACCTGAGTTGAAGGAGAAAGAAGTTTAGGCTGACTCTGAGGTTTTTACCTGAGCAACTAGATATGGGGAATATTCAGTAAGTAATGGCTTGGAAGGTAATCCTTGTATATATTATATTAAAAATGCCTGTTAGACTTCTAATTGTAGATTCTGAGTAAGTAGTTGGATACACATAAGTCTGAAGTTCAAGAAAGAAGTAAGGCGGAGGGTATAAAGTAGGGTGTCATCAGCAAATAGATGGTACTTACAATCATGAGGTAAGGTGAGATCACTTGAGGAGTAAATACAGATACAAAAACAAATCAATTTAATAGGATAGACTTTATTCAGATTATTGTCATTAAATCACTACCTACATATCTGTATCTCTCCTTTCCCTCATCTCTGTACATACATATGTTAATAGAAATAAAACACTATTTTGTTGCATATTTCTTACAAAAATGCTATTAACTCCTACCAATGCTTTACAATTTAGCTTAAATGTCACATTCTCCATGTAACAGCCTTGTCTCATCTTTCTCAGCCATTAGATCATGAAGTTCCTCAAGGTGAGGATCACATATTTCCAATGCCCAGTACTGTACTTGAAATTTAAAGGTACTTGGTGTATTAGTGAATAAAATAAAATAAAGCGAGAGGGAGAGAGGATAAAGAGAGCCTGCAGGATAAGAAGCGGAAAGAGGTCTGTGGGAGGGAGACCGATGTATATTTTATTTAGTGTGTAATCCTGGTCCTGAAAAGCTGCTTGCAATTTTTACCAACATGGAATACATCCCATATAACTTAGCAGAACATGATTCAATTTCCTCTACTGTGAAATGAGAGTGTTAAACTAAGTCCCTTCCAGCTTTAAAATGCAAAGGTTTCAGATTCCCAAATGAAATATGATCTGTGATTCATGCAGGCTATTTCTTCCTCATGTTTGGTCAAGCCTGGTTATCTAAAACCTCTGTGCTGGCTGTGGATGCCCTCACCACCCCTGCTAAGTCTCACTTCCCCTCAACCCTGACTTGGTGCACCTTAAAGCCCTTATTATTTTACAAATTATTGTTGCTCTCAAAAAATTCCTGTCTGCTGTATTTGCAATATTTGTATTTGTTCTGTGTTTCCTTGACTTTCCTATTCACTATGTAAAGCAAAACAAAACAGAAAAGAAACATATAAACAAACCCCTATTTTGTCTATCTGTATACAAATCTTGACATTAGGCAATACAATTATTGTAAACTAGAGGCCTGGTGCACAAAATTCATGCACAGGGGTGTGTGTCCCTCAGCTCAGCTGGCACCCTCTCCAATCTGGGATACCTCAAGGGATGTCTGACTGCCTGTTTAGGCCCAATCCCACCGGAATCAGGCCTAAACAGGCAGTCGGACATCCCTCTCACAATCCAGGACTGCTGGCTCCTAACTGCTTGCCTGCCTGCCTTCCTGATTGCCCCAACTGCTTCTGCCTGCCAGCCTGATTGATGCCTAATGCTCCCCTGCCAGCCTGATTGCCCCAACTGCCCTCCCCTGCAGGCCTGGTCACCCCTAACTGCCCTCCCCTGCAGGCCTGGTCCCTCCCCCCAACTGCCCTCCCTTGCAGGCCTGTTGCCCCCCCTGCTCTCCCCTGCAGGACTGGGTCCCCCACAAGTGCCCTTCCCTGCAGGTCCCATCGCCCCCAACTTCCCTCCTCTGCCAGCCTGGTCACCCCTAACTGCCCTTTCCTGCATGCTTAATCACCCCCAACTGCCTTCCCTTGCAGGCCTGGTCCCTCCCAACTGCCCTCCCCTGCTGGCCATCTTGTGGTGGCTATCTTATGTCCACATTAGGGCAGCCATCTTTGACCACATGGGGGCAGCCATCTTGTGTGTTGGAGTGATGGTCAATTTGCATATTACTCTTTTATTAGATAGGATAGAGGCCTGGTACACTAGAGGGGGCTGGCTGGTTTGCCCTGAAGGGTGTCCCAGATCAGGGTGGGGGTTCCCTTGAGGTGTGGGGCGGCCTGGGCAAGGGGCCTGTGGTGGTTTGCAGGCCAGCCACGCTCCCCTGCAACCCAAGTGGAGGCCCTGGTATCTGGGATTTATTTATCTTCTATAATTGAAACTTTGTAGCCTTGAGTGGAGGCCATGGCTGGCCAGGCCGGGCGGAAAGCTTGGTTTCCTCCATTGCCGGGGGTAATCCAAGCCTCCTGCTCTCCAGCTCTGTGGCCACCACAATCTTGCTTGGGTTAATTTGCATAGTCACTCCTGATTGGCTGGTGGGCGTGGCGTGTGGGCATAGCGGAGGTGCAGTCAATTTGCATGTTTCTCTTTTATTAGTGTAGATTAGGCACTTTCTACATCAACCCTAATAAGCTCAAAACCTTTGTTCTTATTCCTAGATTATAGAAAATCCCATGGAGAGAAGTCTTGGTTACAAAATTCAGATGTTTGTGGTAAAGTGTAATAAAGCCTCAAAGTCTAAAACTCATTAAACTAAAACATGTTAGGTCAATTTTAATTCCCTTTCTTACTTAGTGGCTTAAAAAACAACACAAGCCTATTAGTTTTTTTGTTCTTATGAAATATACAACCTGAAGTTGATTTTTCATTAGAGAGGAGATTAAATTTAAAAATCAGAATAATAGAAAGTTTAAATGATGCTAAATGAGTCATATTACATTAGTAACCTAAATTCATCTTTGCAGTTGTTGCATAATTAAAGATAAAATATTTTAGTACACTGCTTTAACACTGATGTAATTATTTTGTCTAACAGTGGACCTAATTTCTTACTATTAATTGGGAGTCATTTCAACCAAACACCAGATGCTTGCTAAATTTCTATGTGATCAATACTGTATTTGGTTGTACAGAAGTAGCTTTCAAACTTTTAGAACTAAGATCGAGTGTTGAGAAATACATTTTTTATATTGTGAACCCGTGTACATACAGACATTTCAACAGAAAGAAGAGTTTTAAGAAACAAAACCTAAGTGTATGTTTGTGAAACACTCTGCTGTTGTCTTTGCTTTCTACTCTGCTTAATTCAGTTATCTTATTCAATGTAATTTAAAAATGTTAATTGACACTCAAGACCAGCAGATTAAAAAAAACAAACAACTGCTCTAGAACATGTAAAGATTCTCTCCCTGAGGAGGTTATAACTAGATCAGGAGAAAAAATTATCTGTTACAAAATATAATTTAATTTTAGAGTCAGTGAAACTATATTCAAAATCATGAGTTTTGAGCCTGATTTTGAAGAACAAGAGTGGGAAAGTGAAGGTACCAATGGGAAAGGCTAAATCATAGGAATATATATAAGTATTTTGTTTCCAGAATAATGAGAAGACAATCCTGGTTGAAGTACAAGATGTGTTTGAGATCAGGGAATTATAAAGGTGGAGAAATCATTTATAATTAAATGCATAATAACTCTGAGAATAAGAAATGTACACCTAATAGAGAAGAAACTAGAGAGCAATTTAAGATTTTGATAATTATAAATGTGTTTATTAAATAATATTTAAAGATAATTATAATATGAAAATATATTCTCAGGATGAATTATAAAGAAATGACTCCTGGAAGGATGGCCCACTGTGGCAGCAATTCTGACATCATGTGCATAGAATCCAGACTAGATGGTAGCATCCAGCTTGTGTATTAAATAAATTTATGGGTATGATTTATAAACTCTCTACTTACAGAGTTGACATGCATATCTTAGTATTTATTAACTTCAAGTGTCCATTGTTCAAGTGGTCCAGGTGACATATGGGTTATTTTAGGATTGTTAAGTTTCAATCAAAGTCATAACAGAACAAAGCAAAAGCAGCATTTGGTTAATAACTATTTCATGGGAGGTCAGGTACCTCTGCTTCAACATAGTTCACATATCATCTGAATTGGAATCTCTAGGGATTTTGTTCAAAATGTAAAATATTGGACTCCTATCTAAGATCTGCTTGAACAAGCTATTCAGGATTAACTGGGACATCTGCATTTATAACAAACTAGAGGCCTGGTGCACAAAATTCATGCACAGGTACAGTCCCTAGACCTGGTCTGCGATCAGGACCATCTTCCCCAGCTGCCAACCCTGACACCCGCAGCCACCCACCCCCTTATCAGTGCCTGACAGCTGGAGGAAGGGACTGAGAGGTTGGCTGTTCCTGCCTGCTCACCAGCCCCACCCCCGCCACATGTGGCCAACAGATAATCGGAGCCTGCTAGCTGGGGAAAGGGACCAAAAGGTGGTCAGTGCACCTTGCAGTGACTGGTCCAGCGGTCATGCTGCTGTTAGGGTCAATTTGCATATTTCCCTTTTATTATATAGGATAGAGGCCTGGTGCATGGGTGGGGGCCAGTTGGCCTGCCCTGAAGGGGGCCCTAGATCAGGGTGGGGGATCCCCAGTGGGGGGGCGGGGCTGGCCTGGGTGAGGGGCTGTGGGCAGTTTGCAGGCCGGCCACACCCTCAATAAGGGTGGGGGATCCCTACTTGGGGGCAGGGCTGGCCTGGGTGAGGGGTTGTGGGTGATTTGTAGGCCGACCATGCCCCTGATCAGTGTGTGGGGGTCCCTGCTGTGTGGCAGGGCCAGCCTGGGCAATGGGTTGTGGGCAGTTTGCAGGCCGGCAGAACCCAGCTTTGTCAGGAAGGATGTCCAGAAGGAATGACATCTGGAAGACGTCCATTCTATCCAGTCTAATTAGAATAATGCCCTTAATTAGTATAGGTACCCAAAGCATATCCTGACTACTTAAGTTTGAATCACTTATTTTATAGTTGCATGAACTAAAGGTAGGGAGAATAAGTGATTCTCAAAGTCACATTGTCAGTGAAAAAGCTGAAACTAGGATCTGACTTTGCTTGATGTTAAACAGGAATAGTTTGTGTAATCAGACATGTCTGACTATGGACTTTGACTCACTTTTTAAAAGTTGTATGACTCATGTCATACAGATTAATCTCCCTGGGCCACCAATTCCCTTTCTGAAAATCCTATATAATAAAGAGCTAATATGCAAATGGTTGTCATGCCCTCACGCCATAATGCTATAATGGCTCAATCAACACTGGGGAGAGAGGTATGGGGACCAGCCAGGCACAAATGAGCTCACAAGAGAGGAATGGGGACCAGCCAGGCTGCAGCCTGGGAGAAGGACAAGCTGCCCTCCCCATGGCCCCAGTTGCCAGCAGCTGCGCCTGCGCTGGTGGCCTGTGAGAGGGACAAGTCACCTGCTCTGTGGTCCCAGGTGCCAGTGCCTGTCTGTGGCCCAGAGAAACTGACCCAGGTCCTGGGTGCCTGCAAACGGCTGGAGGAGGGAATCCTGGGTCCTGGGTGCGGGTCAAGGCAGAAACATTTAGGGTTGATCAGGCCAGCAGGGGAGCAGTTATGGGTGATCAGGCTGATAGAGGAGCAGTTAGGGGTAATCAAGCAGGCAGGCAGATGAGGTTAGGGGCAATTAGGCAGGCAGGCAGACAAGTGGGTAGGAGCCAGCGGTCCTGGATTGCGAGAGGCAGTCGGACATTCCCCGAGGGGTCCTGGATTGGAGAGGGTGCAGGCTGGGCTGAGGGAGCCCCTCCCCCCTACCCTGTGCACGAATTTTAGGCACTGGGCCTCTAGTGGGAATAATAATACCTAACTTAAAGGTGTTGCTTAGATTGTTTTCAAGATTCAAGATATGTTTTTTAAACCATCAGTGTCTGGCCTAAAGAGCCCTCCATGAACTGTAGCTATTGTTATAGTACCTGCTATATTGGGATGAATAGAGCAAGTGATTAAGTGCTTAAACTCTGAAGCCAAACAATGTATGCTCAGATCCCAGCTCTGCTATTTACTAAAGCAGCAACTTCCTTTCATTGGAAAATCAGAGACAACAATGTAACTACCTCAAAGATTTGTTGTGAAGATTAAATGAGTTATAAATAAGTAAAACACTTAAAAATGCATGACATGTTTTCATATATATGTATACATGTATGTACATATATATTCTCAATGTAATATTATTCCTATGTCCTTATGTAGAAAGAAAAAAAGAAAAGCCTTGTGGAGGGCATTGCTCATGGAGAGGCTTCTGTGTAGTCAGACAACTTCAGTTAGAGAAGAGTGTGAACTGTGGAGCATTTAAAAGCAGTCAATGCAACCTTAGGAGTCAGGAATGGTTGGGTACCTTTTTCTCCTGAATATAGAGGTGTCTCCTTGGACATTTCAAATTTAGGTAAGACCTAAAATTGGGTAGACTGTACGTTCCCCCTGGGTGTCCTTCTTCTGCTATTTATTTTTCTCAACTGTCTTTATCTTTTTTATAACTTTTCTTAGTTCCTTTACTCTGAGAAAATTTGTGTTTTCCTTGGGTTTCCAGAAATCCAGTGAAACATAATTGTGGTTGTTAAATATATTGTACAGCTTCTCAGATATAAAATATTATATTTCTTGAAGCCACAAAATAAATTATTATTCCAAAATAGGAGAAATTATTTTCAAAATGTTTTAATAAACTTCTTACCCATTAAAAATTCAGATCACAACAACTAATTAGTTTCCTCATGTAATGTAATAAATAACATAAGCAGCTACTTTTATTTAAAAAACATTTCTTCATTATGATTAAAATTAAGTTAAAAGAATGAGTTATATTTATATGTGCACATAAAAGCAGGCAATTACTAAGTTCTGATGATTCTATTTTCAAATATGGTCTCAGACCATTATTTGAGTCCCTTAGACCTCTAACTCCACTATCACCTCCATATTATAAGCAGTATTTCTCCAAAGAACTATTTTTATACTTTTCTACAGGATATTCAAAAGCATTCCCCAAACACAAACATAGTCATTTTTTAAAACAACAAATAATGTCCACATTACTCATCTGTGTTAAGCAATAAATGAATAAAATGAATTATTTAAAAAGACCGACATAGTCTAGCATATACCCACCCCATTTCTTTTTAACTCCTCTTTCTCAACCTACTATAGTCATCTATTTACCATACCTTCAGATTTTCCTACTAACTTGAATCACTAAATAACTTTCTTGCTTTTCATCCACCAACAGCATGGACAGATGCCCAGATACATTTTTACCTAGTTACCCTTATTTCTCAACCAAATCTTAGGTTTTAAATCTTATTTCTCCAAAATGTCTTATCTGATTCCAAAGACTATTGTAGTCCTCAAACTGAAGTTAACTAATAAATTACTTAAGATTGTGGCCTGCATTGTGCTTAAACCCCATAATGTTATAGATCATACGGGAATTGTTAAATATTATATTCCAAGTGCTGGGAAAGTGCTAAGTACAGAATAAAAACTCAACATATATTTGTTGAATGAATGAATACATGAATAAATAATGTACAAGACTGAAATTTAAAAATTGGGAACATATAATACCTAATGATAGGACGTACTTGCATTGACTAATGATATTTTAATTCTAATAAATTAAAAATTGTGTTACAGTTGGTAACAACATGTGCATATGAAATAATAGAATTAATTTATATTAGTTTATTTTTTTAATTTTCTGGCCATAGTTGGTCTTCCCTTATTTTGTTACCCAGACCAACTGATTTTTGTCATTTCAAAATACCTAGATATTTAATAAGTTTTTATTATTTAACTCAGCAAACTCCAAAGTTTTAAGTTGTTAACGACTTTGGAAGCAAGCCTGTAGCTATTTAAATGTAAAATCACCACATTCTTTCCTTAGAGGTTGCTGCTGGCCAGAAACTAGCACCCTCCATTAACAAAGGGTACAGTCAGTCTTCACCTGGGCTATTGGATCTTCATTACCAATATACCTATACTTGCCCCAGCTGGTTTGGCTTAGTGGATAGAGCGTCAGCCTGTGGACTGAAGGATCCCAGGTTCAATTCTAGTCAAGGGCACATGCCCAGGTTGTGGGCTCGATCTCCAGTGTGGGGCATGCAGGAGACAACCAATCAATGATTCTCTCTCATCATTGATATTTTTCTCTTCCTCTCCCTCTCCCTTCCTCTCTGAAATCAATAAAAATATATATTAAAAAAATACATATGCTTATTACTGAATAGCTCTACCACAAATTCTTTATCTTAGTTATATTTATCTATGTTTTAATAATTTTGAGATTTTAGAGCCAATTATTATTATCCAAGGCATTTATTTTTGCACATTCTGTAACAGAGATAATTTACTGACTTTCTGGCAGCCTAATGTTAACTTTGGAATGCAGCCCATTATTATTCAAAAACTACCCTTTACTATGGAAATATCAATCTTATTGCTTAGAGCCAGCCTGTGTTTTTTTTTTTTTTTTCTTTTTGTTTCTTTTTCGGTCCTCTTCACCATCTTTGTTCTTTGGAGAAAAACAGCCTTGGGGTTTATTCTATAGCATCCATAAAGAGATTTAACTTAGTTTAAGAAGCCATCCAAGATTGGTCAGGGTGCTCCATTTTTCTTAAGCCAGTCTTTTTCTCTTTACAGAAATCCCAGACATATCCCTTACATTCTGCAAAAATTTCACTGGAAAATAAAAATCATGGCAAAAATAAGACTTCTTAAAAGCACTCTCAGGAGTGGGAGTCCATTTCACAGGATCACCATGGGTTTCCCCACCCCCATATCCTCTTTCCTCTGGGGAAATTCAATAAATGGTCTGGCCGCCCAGATTGGTTTCTTTTCCCAGTTAAACTAAAGGCATGCTTAATAAACTAACAATAAACACATCAAACCAAACAAAAATTACAGATAAAAGAGACAAGCAATCACCCATAACACACAGACAAGACTTAATAAATCACAGTTCTTATCCTAAATCTTTTCCTATTCTGTTCTCCATAGCATTGATTAGCCTTTAAAGTTATTTTAGCTAAAATCTGTCTGTCCCAAGATGTCCTATGGTAATTTTTAAACAAAGCATCAGAGAGTTCCCAGCCAGGATTAACAGCTCCACCCTCTCTAGCTGCCAAGTCTTTCCACACTAGAAGCACAGGATTTGGGGCCTTTTTAATTTTTACAGACTTTTGATCCCCAATACGAATTAGGCATAATACAGTTTGAACAAGACCCCACATAGTTAAAGATGACAACAGCGCTCTTTTTTCCTTGAGCCTGATTTAAAAGAGTACCTTTTGCCATTGCAATTTCTTTATAATTTTGCCTTTTTTTTTACATTTTCTTTTTTTTTTGTTTGAAGTATTACAAATAGTAGTACATATGTCTCCTTTTTCTCCCCCCATTGACCTCCCCCCGGCCTCCCCTACCCCCCAGTACATGCCTTCACCTACCCACCCTCCCCCCACCCCCCAGTGTCTTGTATCCATTGGTTGTGCTTATATGCATGCGTACAAGTCCTTTGGTTGATCTCTTACAGCCCCCCTCGCCCAACCTCCCCTGCCTTCCTGATGTAGTTTGACAGTCTGTTCAATGCTTCTTTGCCTCTGTATCTATTCCCCCCCCCCCATTTCTTTCCTTTAAAAAATTTTGCCTCTGCAGACTAGAAATAAAAATATAATAACAACAACAAAAATATTTGAGTCCCAATTTCAATGTCCAACAGTTCTGAGTCCCCGTTTCAATGTCTAACAGTTCTTTATGTGTACATGTCAGCAATGATATCTGGATGGTGGGCACATGGTAGCAATGCAGGTCCGACCCTCTCTGGTTTGGTCCTAGGCAACCATGATGCACTAGATCAGATAATTTTGCCTTTTAATCAAATTCTTCCCCATTATTGCCTGGCATGAAACAGACATTCCTGCCCACCTAAGCTAGTCATTTCCTAAGCTTGGTACAAGCTTTACATGCAGTGAATCTCCCCACTGAATTTACAGTGATCCCCACCTTTACCAGTGATTAATGTCTTTTCTTCACTCTGGCAAATATTCTTCTCCAGATGTCCCTCATTGAAGCGCCATAAATGCCAGGGTCTTTTCTGCAGCTAGGGTTCAGGAATCTGGAGAAGGGCCTGCAAAAAAAATGGATTGAGAATTGAGAAACTAGATATGAAATATAAATTTGGAAGGCATTTTGGGGGAGCCAGAGGAAGCTTAACTCTAGTGACTAAGCTCCCCAATCTCTGGACCCATGGATTTTTATTCACACATTTTTCCCTTTAGCAAAACAGATATATCAAAGGTAAGGTTTGGTAAACAATCAGGTAGAGGAATTGCCTTCAGCTGTTCCAGCAGCAGGTAATAACATGCAGATTTTTCAACCCTGCTGAAATGTCTATTCAACCTTTTGGGGACTTCTCGCATTTATTATGAACTGCTGGACTTGGCTTCCAGCAATTGATATTAATTTAAGTTAATGAAACCTTAAGGAGTAAGTTGAAAGTTTTATCCACTAGTACACAATTAAGTAAAGTTAATAGAATAATCCTCTTGTCAGGTTTTAATCTACAAAACATCTCTTCCTTTTAAGCGTTAGCCTCCTCCGTCTATTGGACTGTCAATTAAATGGTGCTGATTATTCCAACATAGATGTATGTATGTGAGATCAATGTTGGTCAATTAGAATTTTCCTATGAGTGAATGGTTGATCATGGTGTGGGCTCATGATCCAAACAAAGCCAACCAAAATTAGATTGGAATGATTTCTATAAACATTTATAGTCAGGTCTTCCTCCTTCCATGGTTGTGATTACTTAATTTGGACTTTTAGTGTTCATCTTTCCTTTGAAATATAAACACTCTGCTTGAAAATAAAGCAAGAATAAAGAACACAAGAGTTGACAGAAAAACATCATCATTCAGATCTAGCTGTTCTTCAGGAATTAAAATCTATTTAATAAAACAGAAAAAAAGGTTTTATTCAATTTAGATAAAATTTGCATTCTAGACAGAATTTATGCAGGTAAACTTTTCTTTGGCTTATTCCTTTAATGGGATGTGTATGTAAACATATAATTATAGTATTGTCAAAAATAGATTTATGGATATGTCTTTGAATACAAAATTAAACCTAAAAAAATCTAAAATATTCTAAAGATTTCCTTATAGATTTTTACAGACATAAACATAAGGAGATCATCATATACAATAATGTGTTCACATTAAAAGTTATATTGCAAAATTGATCAAACAGAATAAATAAGGGATTTAGAAAGCATGCTGCATTGATATTGAGTGCTCAGTTTAGGAAAGAGAAGATTAAAAAACCATAATAACAATTTGAAAATATTTGTAAGGCTGTCAACAAGAGGGAGTAGAAATGTTCCTTTTTTTTATTTTAAAAAGTATCAGAGATTAGGATACATTATTGGATAGTAAATTCTTAAATCAATATTAAGAATCATTTTTAAAAATACATAGCAATAAAGAGTTATTCTTGTAAGTAGTTCTATGATACTGGATTTTTAGGCCAATTTTAGTTAATTTTTTATTTTTTTATTTATTATTTTTTAATATATTTTATTGATTTTTTACAGAGAGGAAGGAAGAGGGATAGAGAGCTAGAAACATCGATGAGAGAGAAACATCAATCAGCTGCCTCCTGCACACCCCCCACTGGGTATGTGCCTGCAACCAAGGTACATGTCCTTGACCAGAATCGAACCTGGGACCCTTCAGTCCGCAGGCCGACACTCTATCCACTGAGCCAAATCGGTTTGGCTTAGTTAATTTTTTTTTATCAGAAATGTTGTAAAGATGATATTAAAGATGAGAGAATGACGTGTATATGGTCTCATTCTATGAACAATTGCTTGCAATGCTCAATGAAACAGCAGCCTGGTAGTGATATATAAAACATTCTTTAGAAAAAATTTAAATTTCTTTATCTTTTATATTTTCTCTTCTTCTTGAACATGCTTTTATTTTTCTTCCATTTCCCTTTGTCTCAGTATTGCATTCTAGAGTGTCTGAATGATAAATAACTTTATTTTTCTTATTTGCTCAAAAAGATAGCTAAAGTTCTGAGAAATTATTTCTGAGTAAGTCTTAAAGGGTCTAGATCATTTAAAGGTATGTTAATCTTCAAAGAACTTACTATTGAATCCTTGATTAAATAGTAGAATAGAGGATCCTGAGAATCAAATCAATGATCTGAAATATGAGGAAGCAAAAAACACCCAGTCAGAAGAGAAAAAAAGTATAAAAAAATATGAAGATAGTGTAAGGAGCTTCTGGGACAACTTCAAATATATCAACATCTGAATTATGGGGGTTCCAGAAGAAGAAAGAGAGCAAGATATTGAAAACCTATTTGGAAAAAAAAAAGTAATAAAACCTATTTGAAGAAATAATGACAGAAAACTTCCCTTACATGGTGAAAGAAATAGACTTAAAATTCCAGGAAGCACAGAGAACCCCAAACAAGAGAAAACCAAAGAGGACCACACAAAGACACATCATAATTAAAATGCCAAGGGCAAAAGACAAAGAGAGAATCTTAAAGGCAGCAAGAGAAAAGCAGTTAGTTACATAAAAGGGAGTGCCCATATGACTATCAGCTGATTTCTCAACAGAAACTATGCAGGCCAGACAGGAGTGGCAAGAAATATTCAAAGTGATGAATAGCAAGAACCTACAACCAAGATTACTCTACCTAGCAAAGCTATCATTTAGAATTGAAGGTCAGATAAAGAGCTTCACAGACAAGAAAAAGCTAAAGGAGTTCCTCACCACCAAACCAGTATTATATAAAATGCTAAAGGGTATTCTTTAAAAAGGGAAGAAGAAAAAGTAAAGATAAAAAACATAAACAACAAAGTGGCAACAAATACACACCTGTCAACAATTGAATCTAAAACTCAACGGATAAAAAATTTGATGGACAGAATAAACTGGTGAATGGAATAGAATGAAGTGCACAAAAATGGAACAGACTAACGATTCTCAGGGGGAAAGGGGTGTGGGGGTGCGGGAAGAGATTAGACAGAGATCTTATATGCATGTAGGCACTACCTATGGACACAGACAATAGGGTGGCGAGGGCCTGGAGTGGGGTGGGAATTGGGTGGAAGGGAGCTATGAGGGGGAAAAAGAGGGACCTCTGTAATAATCTCAACAATAAAGATTAATTTAAAAAAACCTAACTGATTCATGATCACTAAACTAATAGAAAACAATAAGTGGTATGTATGGTGGTCTTTGATGGTAATAAACTTTAAATGATAAGGGCACATAAGTTTATTGTAAAAGGAATGAAAAACCTTAGATAAAGAAGGCTAAGCTTAGAGACTCATTTCAAAAGTAAGAGATCCCTAGATTTAGAAGGTAGAAGAAATCAGAAAAACTAATCTCTTTTCCTCTAGAAAAAGTGGTATTGTCATTTGTCTTTATAGCAATGAAATGCTCAAAATTAAGAGTAAAGTTGATGGCACCAAATATTTGTTGGTTAGTTGTTAATGAGTAAAAGGACTGCTCAGTAACATCTGGCTTCTCTAAAAGTCCCACTTTAAAAAAAAATCACTAAATTTTAAATCTGAAAGACACTTGGATGAAAAATCTGTCTAAATTTCAAGATTTACTGATAATAAAGAAATGAAACAGAAAAAAATGGTAGCTTCATTGTATAGCTATAACTCTGACCCCCCAAGAGGAAAGAAAATACAAAAAAGGCATAATTCTGTTTATTCTGTAAAAATATTAATATCAAAATATTTTCACACAATGAGGAAAATTTAAAAACTAAAAAACACAAAAAACAAAACAAATTCCATCTAATATAATACAATTTTTATGTCAGACTATCCTACCATGAGGTCTCTGCTTATGAATTGTTAAGGTGTAAAAGCTGAAAAATGAAGGAAGGGCCATCTAGATAGTAACTAGCAGGTTCTGTGACACATCTTTTCTGTTGATGTCCATCTGGCAAATATGAGATGAGAACCCAGGTTAACAGAGTTACTTATTTAATGTTCTTATCATGATAACACAATAGCATAGTATGTTTCAACGAATGTTAATTTCCATTGTATATTTCAAGTCTCCTAGGCACAACTTTGAGGCTCTTATGTAGGCATTGCCTGCCTGAATGGAAAAGAACATGATGTGACATGTATTATTAAAATTAATCTGATGAACTATAGAAAAGCAAAGAGTAAATTTTATTTATACAGTGGTGTTATATTTTGATATCAAATTAAACTTATAAAATAGGTCAGCAAAGTTTTTCCATAAATATTAGTAAATATTTTAGGCTCTCCAGGTCATATGGATTCTGTGACAAATGGTTAACTTGACCATTGAAACATGAGCGTAGTCATAGACAATACATGAATGCATGACTGTGTAGCAATAAAACTTTATTTATGAAAACAACTGATGGATTGGATTTGACACTAGGTACATAATTTGCTGATCCTTATTATACTATTCAATACTACACCAAAATAATTACACAGTCAGGAATTCTTTTTAAATTTTCTTGGGATGGAAAATGTTCATTCTTGAGTTTGGGCTAATATTAATAGTTTGGAAATCTATAGTAGAATAAATTGTCTTGAGTTCCATAGCCTTTCTTTGCAGCAAGCAGGAGTGTATTAGAGAGAATATTTAATTATTCTAAGGTGACTTTAAATATCACAGACAAATATTTTTTTCCCATTTTTTTATTAAGGTATTATCTGTGTACATATCTTACAAATATTTTTTTCCCATTTTTTATTAAGGTATTATCTGTGTACATATCTTACCATTGCCTCCCCCCCCTCCACTCCCATACATGCCCTCATCCCCCAATGTTTTGGATCCGTTGGTTATTCTTATATGCATGCATATAAGTCCTTCGGTTGATCTCTTATTTCCCCAACCTCTCCCTAACCTGCCCACTGTAATTTGACAGTCTGTTTGCTGGTTTACTGCCTCTGTATCTATCTCTTTTTTCATCAGTTTACAATGTGTTTTTTATTATCAACAAATAAGTGAGATCATGTGGTATTTTCCTTTCACTGACTGGCTTCTTTCACTTAGCATAATGTTCTCCAATTCCATCCAGGTTGCTACAAATGGTAAGAATTCTTTCTTTTTTATGGCAGCATAGTATTCCATTGTGTAAATGTAATCTATAGTTTTATGATCCAGTCATCAGCTGACGGGCACCTAGGCTGTTTCCAAATCTTAGCTATTGTAAATTGTGCTGCTATGAATATAAGGGTGCATATATCCTTTCTGATTCATGTTTCTAGTTTCTTAGAATATATTCCTAGGAGTGGGATTACTGGGTCAAATGGGATTTCCATTTTCAGTTTTTTGAGGAAAGTCCATACTGTTCCCCACAGTGGCTGCACCAGTCTACATTCCCACCAGCAGTGCACGAGGGTTTCTTTTTCTCCACATCCTCGCCAGCACTTGTTTGCTGATTTGTTGATCATAGCCATTCTGACAGGTGTGAGATGGCACCGCATTGTCATTTTGATTTGCATCTCTCTGATAATTAGTGACTTTGAACATTTTTTCATGTGTCTCTTGACCTTCCTTCTGTCTTCATTCAAAAAGATTCTATTTAGGTCCATTGCCCATTTTTTTATTGAATCATTTATCTTCCTTTTATAAGTTGTATAAGCTGCCTATAGATGTTGGAGATTAAACCTTTATCAGTGATAACATTTACAAATATGTTCTCCCATACTGTGGGGTTTCTTGTTGTTTTGTTGATGGTTTCTTTTGCTGTGAAAAAGCTTTTTATTTTGATGTAGTCCCATTTGTTTATTTTCCCTTTAGCTTCCATTGCCCTAGGGGTAGGATCAGTGAAGAAGTTCCTTTGGCATATGTCTGAGATTTTGCTGCCTGTGGATTCCTCTAGTATTTTTATGGTTTCCTGTCTTATGTTGAAGTCCTTTATACATTTTGTGTTTATTTTTGTGTATGGTGTAAGTTGGTGATCTAGTTTCTTTTTTTTTTTTTTCATGTATCTGTCCCATTTTGCCAACACAATTTATTGAAGAGACTGTCTTGATTCCATTGTATATTCAAGCCTCCTTTGTCAAATATTAATTGAGCATAGTGGTTTGGGTCGATATCTGGATTCTCTATTCTATTCCATTGATCTATATGTCTGTTCTTGTGCCAGTACCAGGCTGTTTTGAGAACAATGCCTTTGTAATACAGCTTGAAATATGGTATTGAGATCCCACCTACTTTATTCTTCTTTCTCAGGATTGCTGCAGGTATTTGGGGTCTTTTTTAACTCCAGATGAATTTTTGGAGAGTTCTTTCTAGGTCTGTGAAATATGATGTTGGTATTTTAAAGGGGACTGCATTGAATCTATAGATTGCTTTGGGTAGTGTGGACATTTTTAATGATGTTGATTCTCCCAATCCATGAACATGGTATGTTCTTCCATCTGTTTATCTCTTTCTTTATCCCTTTTTTCAGTGTCCTGCAGTTTTCCACGTGTAGGTCTTTTACCTCCTTGGTTAAGTTTATTCCTAGGTATCTTAATTTTTTTTGGTGTGATGGTAAATGGGATTGCTTTTTTAGTCTCTCTTATTGTAAGTTCACTATTGGTGTATAGAAATGCCATAGATTTCTTGGCGTTAATTTTGTATCCTGCTACATTGCCGAATTCATTTATTAAGTCTGTTAGTTTTTTGATGGAGTCTTTCGGGCTTTTTATGTACAATATCATGTCATCTGCAAATAAGGACAGCTTTACTTCTTCTTTTCCAATTTGGATGCCTTTTATTTCTTCTTCTTGTCTGATTACAATGGTTAATACTTCCAGTATTATGTTGAACAGGAGTGGTGAGAGTGGGCATCCCTGTCTTGTTCCTATTCTTAGAGGAAATGGTTTTAGTATTTGCCCATTGAGTATGATGTTAGCTGTGGGTTTACCATATATAGCTTTTATTATATTGAGGTATGATCCTTCTCTTCCCACCTTGCTGAGAGTTTTTATCAAGAAAGGGTGTTGGATTTGGTCAAATGCTTTTTCTGCGTCAATTGATATGACTATGTGATTTTTATCACTCAATTTATTTATGTTATGTATCAAGTTTATTGACTTGCAGATATTGTACCATCTTTGCATTCCTGGGATAAATCCTACTTGGTCATGGTGTATGATCTTTCTGATAGTGCTGGATCCGATTTGCTAGAATTTTGTTGAGGATTTTGGCATCTACGTTCATGAGGGATGTTGGCCTGTAATTGTCTTTCATTGTGTTGTATTTATCTGGTTTTGGTATTAGGGTGATGCTGGCTTCATAGACAGAGCATGGAAGTGTTCCTCACTCTTGAATTTTTTGAAATAGTCTGAGGAGGATAGGTTTTAGTTCTTCCTTGAATGCTTGGTAAAACTCTCCTCTGAAGCCGTCTGGCTACGGGCTTTTGTTTGCTGGAAGCTTTTTGATGACTGCTTCAGTTTCTTCCATAGTTATTAGCCTATTGAGATGTTTAGATTCTTCCTGATTGCGTTTTGGAAGGTTGTATTTTTCTAGGAATATGTCCATTTCCTCCAGGTTGTCCAGTTTGTTGGAATACAGTTATTCGTAGTAATTTTTAACAATCCTTTGTATTTCGGTGGGATCTGTTGTTATCTCACCGTTTTCATTTCCTGATTTTGTTTATTTGGTCCTCTCTCTTTGCTTCTTGATGAGCCTGGCTAGAGCTTCATCAATCTTGTTTATCCTTTCAAAGAACCATCTCTTACTTTTGTTGATCTTTTGTATTGTTTCTTTGGTCTCCATGTCGTTTATCTCCGCTCTGATCTTTATTATTTCCTTCCTTCTGCTTACACTGGGTTTTTCTTGTTGCTCTTTTTCTAACTCTTTGAGTTGTAGAGTTGGGTAATTTATTACCATTGTTTCTTGTTTTTTGCAGTATGCTTGTAGAGCTATGAACTTCCTCTTAAGACTGCTTTCGCTGTGTCCTCTAGATTTCAGATTGTTGTGTTTTCATTGTCATTTGTTGCCATGATGTTTTTTATTTCTTCTTTGATCTCTCTGGTAACCTGTCATTGTTTAATAGCACACTCTTCAGTCTCCATTTGTTTGATTTTTTTGGATTGTTTTTCCCGTAGTTGATTTCCAGTTTTATGCCACTGTGATCTGAGAAGATGCTTGATATGATTTCTATCTTCTTGAATTTGAAGAGACTTTGCCTATGTCCCAACATATGGTCTATCTTTGAAAATGACCCATGTGCACTTGAGAAGAATGTATATTCTGTGGTTTCGGGGTGAAATGTTCTGAAGACGTCAATTACTTACATCTGGTCTAGTGAATCATTTAGGATTGATGTTTCATTGCTGAATTTTTGTTCAAAGGATTTGTCCAATGGTGATAGTGGGGTATTAAAGTTTCCTACTATGATTTTATTGCTGTTAATCTCTCCTTGATATCCTCCAGTAGTTTTTTTTTTTTATGTATTTGGGTGCTCCTGTATTGGGTGCATATATGCTTACCACAGTTATTTTTTCTTGTTGGATTGTTCCCTTTAGTATTATGAAGTGGCCTTCCTTATCTCTTATTATGTCCTTCACTTTGAGACCTAAGCAGATATAAGTATTGCTACCCCAGCTTTTTTTCATTTCCATTCACCTGGAAAACCTTTTTCCATCCCTTCACCCTCAGTCTGTGTGCATCTTTTTTTCTGAGGTAGGTTTCTTGTAGACAGCAGATATATGGGTCTTGTTTTCTTATCTAATCCGTTACCCTATGTCTTTGATTGGGGCATTTAATCCATTTACATTTAAAGGTATTATTATTTTTTAAAAATATATTGTATTGATTTTTTACAGAGAGGAAGGAAGAGGGATAGAGAGCTGGAAACATTGATGAGAGAGAAACATCGATCAGCTGCCTCCTGCACACTCCCTACTAGGGATATGCCTGCAACCAAGGTACATGCCCTTGACCAGAATCGAACCTGGGACCCCTCAGTCCGCAGGCCGACGCTCTGAGCCAAACCAGTTTCGGCTAAAGTTATTATTGATAGGTGTTATTTGTCACCATTTTTATTCTTTACCCCTGTGTTCCTTCTTCGCTTTCTATTTCTTTTTTTTACAGCAGACCCTTTAGCATTTCTTGCATTGCTGGTTTGGTGGTAATAAATTCCCTTAGTCCTTTTTTGTCTGTGAAGCTCCTGATTTCACCTTCAATTTTGATTGATAGCCTTGCTGGGTACAGTATTCTTGGATTCAGATCCTTCCTTTGCATGACTTTGTATATTTTATTCCATTCCCTTCTGGCCTGATGAGTTTCTGTTGAGAAATCAATTGCTATTCTGATGTTGGTTCCTTTGTAGGTAACTTTCTGTCTCTCTCTGGACACTTTAAAGATTCTTACTTTGTCATTGGTGTTTGCCAATTTAATTATAATGTGCCTTGGTGTCAGTCTTTTGTGGTTCATTTTGCTTGGGATTCTGTGAGCTTCTTGGATTTGAATTTTTTTTGTTGTTCCCTATATCAGGGAAGTTTTCTGCCATTATTTTTTCAAACAGGTTTTCTAATCCTTGCTCAGTTTCCTTTCCTTCTGCATCCCCTATTATGCAGAAGTTGTTTTGTTCCGTGTTGTCCCAAAGTTCCCTTAGGCTCACATCCTGCTTTTTAATTTTTTTTTTATAGAGCTTCTCTACTTGGGTATTTTTTCCATCTTGTCTTCTAGCTCACTGATGCGGTCCTCTGCTTCTTCTAATCTACTCTTGATGCTTTCTATTGAGTTCTTTACAGCAGCAATGTCATTTTTCATTTCTTCTTGGTTCTTCTTCATTTCCTCTTGGTTCTTACTCATATTGTTGAATTTGTCTTCCATTCTTTTCAGCCACCTTATGACAATTTCTCTGAATTCTTTCTCTGTCAGGTTGCTTGCCTCTATTTCATTTACTTCCTTTTCTGGTGATGCCTGCTTTTCTTTCATATGCGGGCTGTTTCTTTGCCTCCCCATGTTCTCTCTTCTCCAGATGTCTGGTTATGTAGTTCTCTCTCTCCTGTGTTGACTTAAAGGCACAAAATACAACACAACCAGGTACCACACACGAGGCATTGAACAGAAATGTATTCATGATATTAATAACCTCCAATAAAGGTGACCACCAGAGAAAGGCAAATTAGGGAATAGGAGAGAAAGAAGAAGAGGAAAAAATAAAGAAAGGAAAAAAAAGGAATGTCAAAATAAAATTGGGAAAAGAAAAAAAAAGTAAGAGAGACAAGAAAGAGACTAAGAGAGAAAAGGAGAACAAGATATATATATATATATATATATATATATATATATATATATATATATATATATATATATCTCCAATAGAACAACCACTAATCCCAGTACACTTTTAAAAAGAAAAGGTAAAATAGTAGTAATGATTGAAAATAAAAACGTAATAATTAAAAAGGTAAAATCAATTGAGGAAAAAAGAAAAAAAATATTAGTTTCTTAAGTAAAAGATGCAAAAAATGAAGAAAATAAAAATAAAAACTAAAAAAAATAATGTGCAGTAGTGAAGCTCATTCACTTCCTCTATTGTTCTGTTTGGCATGCCTGTTTCTCAGTCCAGACAGTATTGCAGTTCCCTGCATTCTACTGTTCCTCAGTGTTGTAAGCCAGTCCTGATTTTTAAGCAGGCAGTGTCTTAAATTCTCGTATTCCTTTATTTTTTATTACACAAGAGTCAATTTGTGATTCCGCCTCTGGGTGGCAGTGTTTCTGGATTGACTTCTGGGTCTATATATGGCCTCTCTAGCTGTATTTAGATCCTTCTTTCCCTGTGGCACTCAATACCGGTTTGTGGGAGTGGGCTGCCTCAGAGCTGGCTCTCCGATGGTCACTTCCTGCTCCAGTCCCCAGGTTCCCAAAAAACAACTTTCCCCTGCAGTCTCCCATGGTGTCCCCAATTGGGTGATCCTATGTATTGGGCTTAGTAATCAGAAGTAAGGATTTGAAGAGGAAAAAGCCCAAATGTGCAAACAATGGGTCTGCGCGCAAGTCTAAGCAGCCGGCACACCTTTGAAATTCTTAGGCTGTACCTGCACATCAGATCAAAATGGGTTGCTTTTTAGAGATCCCTTCTGTTAGCAACTCTGAGGACCCCCTCCCACATTCATGGATCACGCCAGCCCCAACAGCCACGGATTTTTCTAGGCACAGACTTCCCTGGTCCTCCAGCTCCTGCAAAACGTGTGTTTCTCTCTCCCGCCCTGACCAGAGACCTCACCTTATCCCAGGCAAAATCTGACTTTTCTGTGGTGGAATGAAGAGCTCCTTTGAATCTGTGTGTTTGTACCAATTGGGGACCGGTGTTCTGGGGCTCGCAGCTGTTCAGTAGTTGCTGCAATTGTGAATTTTCAGGCTTCAGATAAGCTCCACTTTCCCTATCAAGGTGGCGCAGTCTCTGCGTCTGTGCCTGTATCTCCGGGAGGGGACCCAGCCGCAGTGGGGGCTGCCCAGTCAGGGGAACCCCGTGTAGCAGTCCCCCACCTTCTCCTGGAGTTTAGCTGTCCCTTAACTTGCCAACAAACACTCCTTGTGCTACCCTCAGCTGTTCTTTCTTTCTGCTCCGGGACAAGGACCGGAACACATCTGTCTATTCCGCTGCCATTTTTTTTCTCTCCCACAGTCAAAGATTAAGAATGCTAAAAGTATAGAGATTATTCCATAAGACATATAATAGGGAAGAATGCATTGTGAACTAAGAGTCTTTTTTTTTTCTGCACCAAAGTATATTAAAGCTTAGCTGACAGTAAAAACAAGAGAAAATTTAGAAGATATGTGACAGATATGTGATTAGTGTTTAGATGCTGGGTTGTTCCTAATAAGGTGTAGCTCCTCAACCGCCTATTTTGGACCACTTCCCTAAGTTTGAGTTGGAAACAATAGAAACCTTGTACTATTAGGCAGCTTTAAGAGCAGAAAGGAAGATTGCCCAGTCTCCTAAAATGTAACCACGAGATAAAAAGCTTTAGTAATATATCTCCTCCAACATGGCTCCTGAAACAGGAAGGGTGGGGGCCTCTATGTATAGCTATCCAGAGTTTCTTGCATTTCACTGTGATGAGGAGATCACAGCCAAAATTTCAAAGTTTTCTGAGTTTCTCCTACTCCCAATTAATAAAGTAGAGTGACTGAATGATATGGCAGGTCAGATGAGGCTTCCTGGTTGAGAAGAGGAATGTGCAAACTGGACATATGGAGGCTCTTGTGGGATACCTATCAATAAATAATAGCCAATAAGAAGAGAGCTTCCATTTATAGGAATTATCTCCAAAACTTAGACTGTAATAGTGGTGCTTAGATTTCCACCTTGATAGAACTCTTATGAGCTAAAGAAAACAGAAGAGAAAGATGAGAAATCCAGAATGAATAACATACGGTCAAAAGAGACTATTTTCAACCAGAAATAACTAAGCTACTTGAAAAGACAAGCTTAGTATTTCAGTTGATGAGTGCATGTTGTTTTCTGTTTTTTGTTTTGTTTTGTTTGTTTGTTTTTTAGCTAGGCTAAGTTGAGATATATAAAGAAATAAAGAAGTTATATATTTCTTATCCTCAATTCATGTAACTATCTAAACATGACTCACTCCATTTGCATTATGTCAATCCTATATAATATAGACACAGTCCAAACTCCACCATATTATAAATACAACAGAAGAACATCAGAATTATATGTGAAAATGATAATAATTGCCATCCAGAGGAACAATTATAATTGTACTTGAACTCTACTTACAGTTAGCTTTACTAGTAAGTGAGGCTATAATAGTTACTGTAATTTTAAGGATATGGGAAGATTTCTCTTGGATATTTCTAGGAGGCAATACTTTACCAAGCAGATAAAAACAAAGGACTTTGCCTACCACTATACATATTTGAGTGTAATGGCTACTAAATTTTGAGTGGTACATAAATGCCTATAAGTTATTTACATTATCTTATGAAATCAGGACAGTGATACTAGTGAAAGAATATTTAAAACCCCATTTCCATGTATAAAGATTCTCAGACTCAAATAGTTTAACTAACTTTAGTGTTCAGAAGCATGCAAACAGTATTTGGCATTGTTACAACATCAAGGTTCGTGTTCATACTCTATGAACTAATGAGTGAACTTAAAATAATCTCAAAAATTGTTGAAAATTATGGGTATTGATAATATTGGGTACTTTTAGTAGACATGTTAAACAAACTAATCAGGGTCTCAAAATTTTCCTAATTTATGACCTTTCTATATTAGTTATTCTTTTTAGTTAGGTTTAATTTTCCTTTAATTCTGTGAGCTGACACAGATCCTCTCAATAAAATTCTCTTTAGGCAATTGGAATCAGTTTGTATTGCTACTGAAAGAGTCCTAAGTTACACCTATTTTAATGCTGGGGTGATATACAACATCTAGAAGGGTTCAGGGATCTGGAGAAGGCGCTGTGGCATAAATTAACAAAGAGACTAGAAATCTATATATATAAAAGCTTGAGTGACCATTAGGACCAGTCGCTATGATGTGCACTGACCACCAGGGGACAGATACTCAATGCAGGAGCTTCCCCCTGGTGGTCAGTGCGTTCCCACAGTGGGAGCACCACTCAGCCAAAAGCCGGGCTCATGGCTGGCGAGAGTAGCTGTGGCAGCAGAAGCCTCCTCTCCAGCCTCCATGGCAGTGCCATGGAGTGGCGGCAGCAGACGCAGTGTGGCCAGATTGAGCAGGAACAGCATAGCACCTGGGCTCAGGCTCCTCCCCAGCCGCCTGCCACTTCGCTCACTACTACATCCCCCAGGGGGTCCTGAATTGGGAGAGGGCACAGGCCAGGCTGAGGGACTCCACCAGTGCATGGATTCGTGCACTGGGCCTCAAGTATAATATGGATTTGTAATCATGGGGGAACCAGAGGAGGGCTTAGCTTCAGTAACCAAGTTCTCTGAATCTCCAGACCCCTTGCTCTTTATTAACACAAATTGCCCTAAAGCAAAGTAGATATACATATCAAAAGTAAGGTTTAGTATACAGCAGGCATTGTCAATTTTGGGGGAACTGCCCTCGGCTGGTCAGGTGTTTGGCCAGTAGGAGGCAATAACATGTAGATTAAAATGCCCTCAGCTGATTGGCAGCAAGCAATCATTTATGTAAATTCAGGTTTGGTGAAATGTTTTTTGGCCATTCCAGTAGGCAATAATATGTATCTTTCAGCCCTTGCTGAAGGTTCAAGGTCTACCAACCTTTTGATGAACTTCTTGCATTTATGACCTGCTGGAATTAGCCTCCAGCACTATTTGTATGTGATGGCCTGCTAGTTGTGAATATCAACAATTTAAACTGATTTTTTTTAAACAACATCCATTAGTCTACATTAAACTAAATGTTGTTTTAGAATGTACTCATGAATCTACTATTTGTAGTCATTTCTTCAAGCATTTTTAAACTCCAAGTTCCAGTAGCCAGCCTAGCAGCATGAGAAAAACTTCACGTCAATCATTACTTTTTATTCCTATTCCATTAATAGGCTGTTTTTCATTTGAAACCACATGTCTATAAAACTTCATAAGAAACCCACAGCTAACATCATATTCAATGCGGAAAAGTGGAAATATTTTCCTCTGTGATCATGAACAAGACAAGGGTACTCACTTGACATTTATTCAGCATAGTGCTGGAAGTCCTAGCAAGAGCAATTAGGCAAGACAAAGATAAAAAGGTATCAGAATGGGAAAGGAAAAAGTAAAGTTGTCTCTATTTCCAGATGACATATTATACATAGAAAACTAAAGACTCCACCATAAATTCTTTAGAAGCAATAAACAAATTCAGTAAATTTACAAGATACAAATCAATATACAAAAATCACTTGTTTCTATATATTAAAAATAAGCTATTAAAAAGAGAAATTTAAAAAATCCATGTAGAAAAGTATTTACCAGGGCCTTAGGGGGCAGTGTCAGAAATAGGGAGATAGTGATAAAAGGGTAAAAACTTTTAGTTATAAGATTAATAAGGCCTGAGGTTCTAATGTACAAAATGGTGACTATAATTAGTAACATTGTATTGTATAGTTGAAATTTGCTAAGAGAGTATAACTTAAGTATTCTCACCAAAATAAATATATGCAGACATAAACATGTGAGTTGTGGGATGTGTAATTAGCTCAATGGGGAAAATTCATTCATAACGTCTATCATCACATTGTATACTTTAAATATCCTACAATTTTATTTGACAATTATATTTTAACTAAAGGCCCGATGCATGAAATTCATGCAATAGTAGGCCTTCCTTTCCCCAGCTGCTGGCATCAGGTTCCCTCTGGCACCTGGGACCTGGACTTCCCTGCAGCTGCTGGCAGGCACCCAGGACCCGGGCGTCCCTCATAGCCCCAGCTTTGTCTGTAAGGTTGTCCTGAAGGACATCAGGAAGGACATCCAGTCTAATTAGCATATTACACAATTATTATTATAGATAAAGCTGAAAAGGGCTTCACAAGAGAAGCAGCTATATGGGCACAGTCCTTCATCCCTATGCTGTTTCAAGGTCTGAGGACATAGCAGTGAACAAAAGTGACATGTTACCAGTCTATATGGGACTTAAATTCCAGTGGATGACAAAGGAAACATTTACAATTAAAGAAGGAAGAAATATATGATAGGAATAAGTGTTATGTAGATATTAAAACAGGAGATGTCATAGTCTGTATCTGGTTGATGACTTGGGAATGAATGGTGGTTAGAAGTTGATGGTCTTTCAGAAAAATGACATTTGACTGAAGACAGGGATGTCTTGAAAGCACCAACAATGTGAAAATCAGGAGGGATAACATTCCAGGCACAGCAAGAGTTGGTGCAAAGGTCAAAAAAAGAAGTTGACCTATTGACTACATAGTCAGTGTAGGAAAAACAAAGTGATTAGAAAGGAGAATGCTATTGGAGAGTGCTAAAGGAGGCTGGGAAAAAGGCAGTGTCTAAGTCTGTAGGACTTCATTAGCACATAAGGAGTCAGGTTTTATTTCAAGTACAGAGTGTAGTCAGTGACAGACTTTAAGCAGGTGGTGACTGTATCTGATGCATTTTTAGATGATTCTTGCCATTATGTTTTTTGTGGGGAGGTATCAAGTGATGAGACAGAAAACCAGTTGGAATACCAGTTAACAAATGACTGAGAAAACTGAGTGGATTCACTATGTCTTTAAATATACTTGAAAGTATGTACTTGTGAAGTGGAGCTGATGGGGAAAAGAAAATATTATCAAGGATATCCCTCGATTTTTGACTTGAAAAAGTGGGAGCAGAAATGGATGATGTGCTTTGATGAGATAAGGAAAACTGTGGATCAGACTAGATGAAGAAGCAGACATCAAGTGTTCTAGTCTATATTTGTTAAGGTTGAGATGACACGTAATATATACTTAATACATATTTATTAAATAAATTAGTGAATTATATTTTAAGCAAAAGTTTTGGCTTTTAAATCATCTACTTTAATGTTGTTGCTATTTAAAAACATTAAAAATATCCCCAAACATTAGAGAGATATCTATCTATCAATCTATATAAAAGCCTAATATGCAAATTGTCCCCTTGGGGGTGACACAGAAGAAAGGAAGTCCCCAGCTGACAGCCCGAAGGCCCTGATCTGCCCTGATCTCTGGTCAGGCCTAGGGACCCTACTGTGCATGAATTTCGTGCACCAGGCCTCTAGTTTATATCTAAAGCCATACATGTTTTAAAAATCATATCAGGAAAAATAACAAAACAGGGAAAGAGGGATGTGAAGAACTCATCTAATCAAATCTGTATTCATTTTTCCAGATGACGAAATAAAGGTCAATGGAGATAAGTGAGTTTTCTGTGTAAGCTTAGACAATGGGAGACTAAAAAAAGCCAGAGCACATGCAGTTTCTTAACTATTAAACTAGTGCACTCTTTTTTTATTTTCTTTTTTTCTGGATACTGTCCCATTTCTCCCAGATCTTTCCCCTACTATGTAAACACACAAAAAAAAACAAAGAACAGAGTGAGCATATAAATCATTACTACATGCTCATTATTCACATAATGAAAACCTTGTATGACAAAAACTACAAGAGGAAATTTCAATTAAGCATTGAGGGTCCAGCAATCCTTGTGATGAATACTGCCATTTATATACTTTCACAAGGATAACTATGAAAATCCTTATTTTGTACATGCTCATGTAGCTAAAACACTGATATGCTGTGAAAACAAAATAAATATAGGTCCATCATGTTTGTGTTCTAGGGCACACTCATGCTGTATTTTAAAATCACCCTTGTTTTCTTCTTCTGTCTCTCTATTTACTATTAAATTTATGTGTTTTACTTATTACTACATTAGAAATTCCAAAATTCATTTTTTTACTTCCAAATTGATAAATTTTTACTGAAACTAGAAATCTTATCTTCAAAGTTATATTGGTATTAAGACCTTTTTATACTTTGTAAAAAATGTTTACATTAGAACCTCCTCATGCACTACAATTGAAAATGGGCTTCAATTTCATAATTGATTTTTTGTGAAACTGCAAATAATAATACAAAAAATACTCAGCTTATATGAAATGATTATCAAAGAACCAAGACTGAATTCTTATAATCAATGTTTTCATGTTTATTGATAAACTAGGCATATAACCCCCATATAACTTACATTCTTACCACCATTGAAGCCCAGCTCTCTTACAGTTACCTCAGTGACTGCACATTTTGTAATAGCAAGATAAATATACGGAGTATTGAAAACAAACTGGCTTTCAGTCCAGTATATTCTCATCTTAATAAAGTTGTGTTTTGCTTAATAGTTAATTCTTCTCAATTAATAGATTTATTGGTTTGCCTTGTTTCTTAATATCCCCTAATATTCCTTTAAAAATCTGTGGAATCTGTCATGAAATCCCTTCTTTCATTTTTGATGTGTAAGTATCTCACACCAGAAGCAAACATGTCTATATAAATTTAGAGACTTTTAACCCCAGTTTTACCCCACAATGTTGTGATCATCCTGCAGAGCAAGATAGAATTTGTCCAAAATTTGGTTCAGAAGTCTAGGCTGACAATGCCACATGTGCACCTAGGGGATATAAAGAGACTTATTTTTTGCATAATTTTGGGGAGAGGTTTTTAGGGAGAGCAGGGCAGGCTTCCGAGGGCCTAAATCTGGCTTGATAGAGCAGAGAAAAGACACTGGATATCAGCTTTGGGTTTTTTTGTAGTCAGGGGGTAGGCTAGGGGTTAGGGGTATCATTAAAAGGCCAGGGTTTACTTGGCTTGACATTCCTGCAGGCTCCAAAGGAGAGAACACCTGGGCTTTCTTATCTTACCCACATGTGGGGTCTAAGGAGAAGGGGAGTTATGGGCATTGCAAGCTGTCCACACTCATGTCCCAAATGGAATCAGACCATTATGCACGATTACATCACTGTTACTTTAGGAAAAGGAGGTAAAGAAGGATAGGTGCAATCAACATTTTGCTTCTTCTAACTTTTAGTTTTCAAAGGAAATCTTACAAAAATGAGGATTAAAGTAAATAGATTGTTTGTTTTCATTTTGGAAGAGCATCCTTTGGAACTCTTATATTCCTGTTAGTTCCAGGATTAGCGTTCTGATGCATTCTGATTGTAGGATTAATTTTAAGAGTATTAGAAACTAATTGACTTCTGAAGGAGGTGAAGTTTATCCAATTAATTCAAAAAATTAGGTCACATTACTTCCCTTTCATCATTAAGAGATTAGCTTATTCCTCTCTATATTTGTGGCTAGACTACATGTTGCTGACTCATTTTCTTCCTTTCTTTTTTTTTATGTTCATGTTATTCTAATATGTTGAGGACTAATTGGTAGTAGTTGAAAGTCACTGTGTTCCCTTACTTTTGTGTATATATATATATATAATTTCTGAAAATTTCTGTTACATTCTTGGTAAGCAGTGAAATAATAGTGTAGAATGATTTCAGAAAATAATTCAGCTTATTCACCAACCCAAAATAGACAAAATGTAATAATAAAAATGAACAATTCAATCAACAAATATTTAATTAATACCCACTAGTTGATTAGCTATATACCAGAAGCCATGAAGAATATAAAAAATATCAGATTAGGTAACTTTTATAAAAATGTATATTCTAAAGGGAAATATTTAAAATAATATATTAAAAGAGATAAATTATACTAAATATAATAGTTAAATATGGCTAGTGATATCAAAAGGAAATGTATGACTACACATGTGGATTTCATTTTGGTTGGCTTGCATGGAACGATATATGCTGGCTGCTTAAAGATGAAGAAACTGCAGTATGATTGTGAGATGAGACTTAAACAGACATTTGAAGAGGAAGGAAAGAGGCATTTTAGGAAAAGCCAAAATGAACAAATACAGAAAAGTGGAAAAATACAAGGTGTACTTTGAATTCTTTAATTATCCTTCATTGTTTACCAAAGACAGTCCTGATTTACCTATATTGTTTCAGCAAAACAGTTAATAGCATCCTCCTTTACATAGAAATGTTTATAGATTTGAACAATTAATTATACGTGTGGGTATCAAGAAGACAGATCACACACAGTTAAAAAGTTAAGGAGAGCCCTGTTTGGCTCAGTGGATAGAGCACAGGCCTGCAGACCTAAGGATCCCAGGTTCAATTCCAGTCAAGGGCATGTACCTTGATTGCAGGTTTCTCACTGGCCCTGACCCTGGTCAGGGCTCATGCAGGAGGCAATCAATCCATGTGTTTCTCTCACATTGATGTTTCTCCCTCTCTCTTCCACTTCCCCTAAAAAAATAAAAATAAATAAAAAATTCAATGGAAATAATGTCCTCAGGTAAGGTTTTAAAATCCTATATAAAAAAAGCCTAGTATGCTGTGTCAGGTGGACCAGTTAGCCACTCAACCAATCAAAGTGTAATATGCTAATGATATGCTAAGGCAGCTCAACCGCTATGTGCACTGAGGTGTTTAAATATGGTTGTATTCATTGATTACCCATAAGAAGATTGAATTGATATGACAGTGGGAAGAAATAGATAACCCTGTATTAATGAATTAGGGAGTAATAAAATAAATATTTATAGACAGTAATTGCAAAATTCCCTTCAAAACAAATCCAGCTAGAAAAGCTAGATTGATTTAGACATAGAACATTACAGAGAGAGGCTTTTGTTTATTGGTGAAGGAAATGCCTGAATAATCTGAAAACACAGAAGACCAGAAAATTGAAAGAGTGAGAAAATGGGAAGAAAAAGGCATTGAAGGAAATAAGTTGCAGGGCAACATCCCAGATAGATACCTTAAGGTGTTGTGGTACAAAATACAGGTGGAGAAAAGCCAGTGTCCAAGTGAATTTGTTATAACATGACTAACAAATAATTACAATAAAACTCTTTTTGGAGTTAATATGATTTGTCTCATTCTTTTAAAATAAGTGGAAATAATACTTTTTTTTCTAAATTGAGAAAGCTGTTGTTTAAGTTTGAGCAAGGTCAAAATCATTAATATAGTTGGAGCATAAGGTGAAAAGATCAAGAGAACTCATCCCAGTGCTGGTATCCAGGAAGCCTGGGCACCTGGAAAGGACTTAATTGGTGACCCAGCACTAATTGGAAAGCAGCACAGCCAATATCATTAAACAGCTGATTTTTTAGAGTGTGTTTATTCCTTCCAATTAACATTACAAAATCTTTAGTCTTAAGATTGGTTTCCTTTCTACCGAAATGAATGGAACAAAATCTGTCATTTGATTTTGGAAAAAGACATATTAGTTTACTCATTTAACCAGTCATTTAGTTCACTGTAGCTACAACTTAAATGTATGCATTGAAAACAATAGTGCAGCCAACTAGTAAGTGCCCAAGCTATTTATTTATTGAACAACTATTTGTGCTGTGGAAACGTTACAATATAACATCATTTGATTGATTGATTATTTTTCTTGTCAATAATAATATTTAGCTTAGTAGTTTTAATTAAAAGTAGAGTCACTTATCATATGTACATCAAGTTGTGAACCATGAGTTAAATTTCACTTGAAACTGCCATCTTTTGCATTGTACCAATTCTACAAATTATGTGTACATGTTTACTATTTGTGTGAATATTCATACATCAGCTCAGAATAGATAGAGCTGGCAGTTTGATCATGTTTCATTTTTTTATTAATTTAAAAGAGAGTTTATCCCATTTACCTCAATGACTTCATGACCTTCAGTTTAGCACAAGCTATATCAGAAATTCCAAATTATCATCCAACAGGAAAATAAAAACTATCTTTATCCAGTAATATTATCTATACTAATAAAAACTTAAGTGGTCCTCACACCCTTGCGTGCAACATCATCACAAGATGGCTGCAATAAGATAGCCGCCACAAAGATGGCCACATGCACAGCAGAGGCAGGGTCTCGCGGCTGCTCTATGCAGTGAGGCCTGGGGGTCCCGTGGCTCCATGCGATGCAGAGGAGGCAGGTCCTAGCAGAGGAGGTGGGTTGCAGAAGGGGAGGGCAGTTGGGGGTGATAGAATTGGCAGGGGAGCAGTTAGGTGTCAATCAGGCTGGCAGGGGAGCAGTTAGAGGGGCGATCAGCCTGGCAGGCAGAAGCAGTTAGGGACCATCAGGCAGGCAGGCAGGTAAGCAGTTAGGAGCCAGAAGTCCCAGATTGTAAGAGGGATGCCCGACTGCCAGTTTAGGCCCGATCCTACAGGGGATGGGGCCTAAATCGGCAGTCAGACATCCCCAAGGGGTCCCAGATTGGAGATGGTGCAGGCTGGGCTGAGGGACACTCCCCCACCATGCATGAATTTCATGCACAGGGCCTCTAGTTATTTAATAATAGTCTTTGTTTCAATGAGGTAAAATAGCTTTGAGGAAATGTTAATAAGTTAAAAAGATCTTGGTTTAATTTAAATAAAATTTATAGAATATTTATTATATGCCAGGCTGTCATTTAAGCAAACAAAAGGTATTTGCATCACAGAACTTCCAATCTAGGATGGGAGACAGGTATGTAAACAACTGCACTATAATAAAATGTGATAAATATTCTATATTACCCTAATCACACCAATTAAATGCCATAGAATTAAAAAGGATGGATGGAGAGATTCAAACTGTGTTATAGAGCCAATGGATTTTGTCCAAGCATGCAAAGAGCTGACATTTTAAATGGCCCTTGAAACGTTATTAGGTCTGTTCCAGGCTATGGATGAGAAATGTGGGAAAGAAAAGCAATGCATTTGCAAAGCATGTAATGTGACCATTTGGGGGGTCAAGGGAGTAGCTCAGATTTTTTTTCATAGTCCTGACTCTGAATATGTGCCCCTGTACATTTGCTAAACTTACATACCATCAGTACTTCAGAGAGTGTGTGGGAGTCAGGAAAGAAATTTAAGTTCATCAGATGAAATAATGTGGGTCTCATCTGTGGAATTCCCATTACTATATACATTTTTTGGGGGGGAAGTATGATCCTTACTTCACAGCTGAAGGGAGTGAAGAAAAGTTCTGACTTTTGTAATAGACACCAGAAAACCAAGAACCAAGGGAGACACATGAAACATGGGTCCTAATTCCCAATTTAGCAGTCCATTCATGGGATCATACAGATACCATAATTGGAGTTTGCTCTTTGTGAGGAAACAAACGAGGCAATTTATTAAACACATAATTATATAGGCATAATCATACCTTCTCATGTTATCAAACATATAATGTAATAAGTATGTTTCTTTCCTTTTGTTAATATTAGAATATATCCTTAGTATGTACCAAGTTCTAATCTCTATATCTCTATAATATACTAGGGGGCTGGTGCATGAAATTCGTGCACTGGGGTGGGAGATCTCTCAGCCCAGCCTGCCCCCTCTCACAGTCCGGGAGCCCTCAGGTGGCCTAAGCCACAGTCTAGCCTCCCTCTGCGGGAGGTGACTGGGCTGATCAAGGGAAGGCGCCAGCCCCATCACCCCACTGCTGCTGCCACTGCCAGCCACCTCAGCCACCAAGGTGCTTTCATCAACACGGACTCCAGTTCCTTCACCAAGAAAAAATGACAACTTTCTTTAGGCATTTTCAAAATGTGTCTTTCATAGAATATAACCTTTCTTTCTCCCTTTCTTCCTTTCTTTCTTCCTTTCTTTCTTTCTTTCTTTCTTTCTTTCTTTCTTTCTTTCTTTCTTTCTTTCTTTCTTTCTTTCTTTCTTTATCTCTTTCTTTCTCTTTCTTTTATCCTCACCTGAGGATATGTTTTCATTGATTTTTAGAAAGTGTGGAAGAGAGAGGGAAAGACAGAGAGAAACATAAATGTGATAGGAACACTTCGATTAGTTGCCTCCTGCATGAGCTCTGACCTGGGCCCCAGCCAAGGAGGAGCCTGAAACCTAGGTACATGCCGTTAATCAGAATCGAACCTGGACCCTGCAGTCAGCAAGCCAAGGCATTGTCCACTGAGCCAAACCTGCCAGGGCAGGATATGACATTTCTTAGCCCTCCAGCAGCAGACCTTCATTTTCCTCCAGGAGTGTGGTGGAAAAACCCTAGATCACCGTTTTGGATTCTTATTACCCAAGTTACCAAGAACATTACCAGTGGCATACAGGGAGCTTAGCCCATGAGCAGTCAGGAAAGGTGTTTCCTCTGCAGCCCCAGGTCTGCTCCAGTCCTGCTCAAGCCTCTGCTGCAACTTGGGCAGGGCCCCTCGGCTCCACTCAGGCCCTGTTCAAGCATCTGCCACCCCGGCCCTGGCTGCTCTGTGCCAAGGCCTGTAGGCCAGGAGTGGCCAGGGGCATTCTAGGACCACAGCAGCTCAGGGCCTAGGCACAGGCTTATAGGCTTGGAGCAGCCTGGGTCCCGAGGATATTCTCAGGACCCAGGCTGCTGGGCACCTGTGTATGCAAATTAACCCAACAAAGATGGGTTAATTTGCATATTCATACCTGATTGGCTGGTGGGGCATTGCGGAGGTACAATCAATTTGCACCTTTCTCTTTTATTAGTATAGGTAAGTAAATATTAATTTTTTTCTAAGACTTTACTTTTATGTCAGTGGATAGATTTACTAATAGATGCTTGGGAAATTTCCATAAGTTTTCTTTATAATAGAATTAGAGCATGCACATTGTATTTTTAAAAATATGTTTTTATTGATTTAGAGAGGGAGGGAGAGAAGGAGAGAAGGAAAGAGATAAAAAACATCAATGATGAGAGAAAATCTGATTAGATGACTCCTGCATACCCTCTACTGAGGATCAAGCCTGAAACCAGGACATGTACCCTGACCAGGAGTCGAACCCATGACTTCTTGGTTCCTGGGTTGACACTCCACCACTGAGACACACCAGCAGGGCACACACTGTACTTCATTTTGGCAGGTGTATGAGGCTGCCTTAATAAATTAGCATATTGAGTAAAACAGTATTCACATACTTTTAACAATTGGAGAGTGAAATTTATGATATTCATTTCAAGATAAAGTATAAAAATCCTGTGTTATTGAAGTAATTTTCCCAAATGATTTAACTAAGTATCTTAAAGGAGAAAACTCACAAAATATTAAACCTGGAATACTAATTTTTGTGTCCAAACTCAGTAGTTCTCAGGGAGGATGTTAATGATGTTCATATTGCTATATTAGATATCACAAACAATTTTCTTTTTCAAGGAATGAGTCATTTTTCATCATTTTCAGGAATGAATCACCTTTCAATTTATATATACTAGTATCTGTTCATCAGGAAATATCTTTAATGGGCATATGGGTACAGTCAATTGCTTCTGAAAATCTAACAATCCAAACAAATAATTTTCATATGTAGCAGGTGTTATCTATCAGAAGGAAATACATACTTTTGATGTTCTTTTAATTAAAGTTTCAATTAAATTAGTTAGCATTCTTCAAACATGTAATTCAGTTTCTTCTGGTTGTCAGCCTATCAATTCCAGAAAGTATCAATAGCCAGTTATTTCTCTGCTTCCAGTGTTTTTACTTAGGTAAACACAAAAGGAACTAGGGAGTGATGGTTTGTCTTTTAATTCAAACTTGCCAGCAATGCTAAATTATACTTTATATGGCAGAGTTTAGATAATTTGTAAACACTGTAGTTCTCACTATTGATAGTTTCAGAATCTAGCTAATATACATTTCTATTTGGTGTCCACTTACATTTTACACACAGTAAATAATGTCATTGTAATAAAAAACATTGTTGTTTTACCATATTATAATTTACCTGAATCTGTTGATATTTACAGTAGAAAATCATAATGAACTAATATTCCAAAAGTTAGTACTTTTGCCTGGCTCATTTTCTCACTGGTTACAAAGCCTTGGATTAATAGCTTCTTTCTTTGGATTTCAATTTCCTCATTCACAAATTCAATTTCACTGCAATTTTTGGAACAATTGAGAACCAGGCACTAAGCAGGCATTGATCATCATATAGTGATTAAGATACAGCCTGTGTCCTGTAACAGTTCAGACTGGAGAAATGATGTTCATTGTCTCACTGCATACTGAAATTTTGTGGGTTTATAGAAGCATCATTTCTAGTGAAAGCAGAGGAAGAAGAAGAGGAAGAAGAGGAAAGAGGAGGAGGAGGAAGAGAAGGAGGAGGAGGAGGGGGAGGAGAGAAGGGAGGAGGAGGAGGAGGGAGATGGGAGAAGAAATGTTTGTATTCTTTCTTGAACAAAGTGAAAATTTCGATTGGTAAAACAGAAATATCTCCTTCACATAAGTCATACATGTAAACTAAATTAGAGCTATAATCAGAACAGAATAAGGGAATATCTGTCTGAAAAATGTAAATCTGTTGTCTTTTCCCCTTAGGAGCATTGAAATAATTTTGCATAATTAATTTTGCATATTTTTTAACATAAATGGTTAATTACATTTGGAGAAAATAATTGTCTGAGGTACTGAATGTGTTTTGGTTCTTTCCTCTTGCTTCTAACATAGTATATTCTAGAATAGTATCAGTCTTTATAATAATAATTGTAATTATTTCTTTTTATATAATTACTCTGAATTCAATGGTAACAAAAAAGTCTAACTAAAATGATTATTTTTCTATGAAAAAATTTAAAAAACTTTTTAAAGGCTTTCTCTGGCATTATTTAAATATACAGAATAAATGCTATGACATTCTGGACTGCATTTGCCCTATTACACTAAACACTTTGTGGAGAGTCCATTAGAATGATGGTTTAACACCTGTATCACTGCCTTTTCATAGTGCAACCGGTAATCAAAGTGTGAAGCAATCACCATAGCAGTTATAATTTAGATCATGACTTAATAGCACTGGTTGTAAAGGATTAGAATTAAGTATTTGGAATTTCCCTAACCATTGATTGCAATAAGTGGGCACATTTGAGTTAAAAGCCAAAAACTCTCCTTTTTTTTCTGAGACAGATGATGGCTGAGCTGGCTTTTATATATGAAATGCTTTGCACACTGGTGGTATCTGCTGTATAAAAAATATTCTCAGAGCTTTCATTCTTGGAAAGTTCTGAAAATCTGTCTTTTATTAGCTCCTTTACCAAGTGTCAGTTATATGTTTTCAATAAATTTCATACACATTTAAAAAAAGACAGTTTTAAATACAATGAACAGTAATATCCAACCCCTACTAAATAAAGCATAGGCAAATTTAAGTGTTAAATACAGTGTAGCCCTTGTTTTGTCCACATTTACAGTTAGAAAAACTATTGAGGATATCAAATATAGTACTCCATCTGAGTTCACAAACATTTCTTTTATTATAATTTGAAAATGAAGATTACTAGAAAACCAAATTCATTCCTCTAGCCTTTGACTAATCTTGACTTTCCTGAGAGCCTGGAGGAAAGGAAATGAGGGATAAAATTCAGTAAGAAAATAAAATTCATGAAAATATTCTAATGCAATGTCTTAGGATATGCTGAAATATATTCAATACTGCTTTTTTCAGGTAACTGGAACAAGAAAAGCTATTCTATTGACTAATATTTTTCAGGAAAATTATATGCAGTATTTTCTCTTGTTCTAAAAAGCCACCTTTCTAAATTTGTTATATTTACAAGATTGTTCATTGTGCTCTACAGTGTGTTGTTTCAAAATGAAATTTGATAGAACATATATATAATCACTATCAATTGATAACTTACTGTAGAGATTAAACTCTTGGATATTGGAATCAAATAAATGTTACATAGAAAAAAATTATTTCTAGAACATTTATAATGTGGCTTAGTATACATTCTTGAATGATATTTAGCTTCTTTCACCTTCAGTTATTTGTAGAATAAAATGATAGCATTCACTGAGTTTTATAATAATTAAGGAGATAATGTGTGTACAGTATATATATGAATATAACAGGATATGTGCTAAGTGAATGTTTGCTAATACCTATGCTATGATTTTATTTGTGTGTTTCTATATGGATCAAACTGTAAAATTATAGCTTTGCTTACACTGCTACTTTTGCAAATTTGCCAGGGCTGACTAGCAGACCCTGAGCAATGGATAAATGGATTACTCTGACACAATGTTTGCTGTGAAAAAGAGGCCTACAGGACTGTCTGGCTAAAGGAACCAGACAGCCTCAATTGCCTGCTTCATTAGGCTTTTATTGTAGCAGCAGTTTGAGATAAAGTTTATCTTTTAGATACAATCAATAGGGTAAGTAATATTGGGAGGACACATGTGTTTGTAGTGTCCTGTAAGCAAGGACACCCAAAGATTAAGCATAAGGATTCCAGTAAACACCAGAGGTCTGCATATGCACAGACTTGTTTGGAAAGGTCAAGGATTAATTAGGGCATCACCTTCAGCATTCCCCTAAGTCAGAATTCTGATACACAGGGTGGGCAGTCTTCAGCACACTTTCCTTTTCTCGGAATTTCTTCCTTACAAACATTCCAACTAAGTCTCATGCTTCCCCACACAATTTACTATTTATTCTCCTCCTTGGCAAACTTTTTCAGTTTTTAGTTTATTAATCATTCTGATACACTCAAACTTTTGTTGCTGTTATAAGCCTATCATCTTTTAAAACAGTAAATTTCTCAAAAATAGATCCTGTCCCCTTTTTTATGTGAGTTACCAATTACAATTACTAGGACTTAGGATGTATAAGATTTTATGAAAATGTCATTTTCTCAGCAGTTTGTGCTTGAATTCTCTTGAAGTGGGGGACCAATTCTGGTGAAAAGAATATGCACAGACTTGTTTGGAAAGGTTAGGGATTAATTAGGAGCATCACCTTCAGCATTCCCCTAAGTCAGAATTCCCATAAACAGGGTGGGCAGTCTTCAGCACACTTTCCTTTACAGGATCTATTTTTGAGGAATTTACTATTTTAAAAGATGATAGGCTTATAACAGCAACAAAAGTTTGAGCATGTCAGAATGACCACTAAACTAAAAACTAAAAAAGTTGGCTAAAACTAAAAACTTTTGTTGATGTTATAAGCCTATCTTCTGAAATTTTACTCAGGAACACATATTTGTACCCAAATACTGCTGAAAAGCCATTACAATTCATGTCCTTTAGCTTGTCTGTCCTAGAAATTTAAAGAAACTTGAATGTGCTGCTATCTATATCCATGTATAGATATATTCATATCTGTATCGATATCTATGGCCATCTCTGTATAAATATGTGTGGTAATATGTTGCTTAGTTTGATTTTTCTATTTACACTCATAGAGGCAGGCATAGTTTTCTAAAAAGTCCAGTGTTCTTACTTTGACTTCCAACAGAGAATCAGGCCTCAGTGATTTTTCATATTCACCATAAAATATCCACTCTAGTGAGTAAGCCTATAGAGCTTATTGAAAATATCTTAGGGGAGACAGATCATTGCTTACAACAAAGAGAACTATTTAATTAATTGCCAATAGATATTTTGATTCTTCCCAAGGTCTCTGTTTTCACCATCCTGGGGGTTTTACTGTAAATCTGACCAGGCTTCTTTAGTATGCAAAACTACTTCCTGTAAAATATATAATGCAGGCTCAGCTTCAGGCCAGAGGAATTCTCAGAGCTTCTTTTCACCAAAATTGGTTCCCACTTCAAGAGAATTCAAGCACAAACTGCTGAGAAAATAACATTTTCTTAAAATCTTATACATCCTAAGTCCTAGTAATCATAATTGGTAATTCACATAAAAAAGGGGACGGGATCTATTTTTGAGGAATTTACTGTTTTAAAAGATGGTAGGCTTATAAAAATAATTGTAATGTAACTTAGTTTTCTCAATGATTAAGGAACAGTTCTTCTCTCGAATGGCATAGCCATAACTAGATAATTATTTATAATGCAACTTTCCAGGAGTTTAGATATTTCTCTGTGTCTATTCTTAAAACCCATTACAGGAGACTTATGTGTAACTCTTCTGAGGATCAGCTATTGGTAACTTTAAGTACTAGGGGGAGAGCAGATGTAAAAAAAAACCTGTGTTGGGGTTTAACAGAAGTGGAGTCCTGAAGTACACTTTAATTACAAATGGACATTTCCTAATACTCTATCTTGCTTCCATTTCCTCACTTGTCACATGAGAATGAAGTTATTATCTATGACAAAGAATTGCCATGTGGATGAAATAAAATACCTTATGTAAAAAACTTGGAACACTGACTATAAGTGTTTAAAATATTAAATATTATCTACATGGGAAAACTATCAAAGATGGGTAACAACATTGGTCAAACAAAAGTGTAAGAAGAGGCACAAATGGGTGAAGGAGGAAGTTTTATATAAGTACCTACAAAGAGGAGAGGGTATGGGAATTTGTCCATGTAAAGGAGAAGCCAATAAAAAGGAGGTTAATACAGAAGATAAGAGCTAACAACCCAGTATTTCATGGCCTAAACTAATTTATTTGAATAAATTTTTTGAATGAAGGGCAATTTCCATTACTAATTCCCAGGACTGTTATTTACTTTTCCTTCAATGATGTCCTGAAGGCAAGAGGAAACTAAATAACCAGGAAGAATAAGTAATTTGTGGTTGGATCCTTTTTTAATCCATCAATGTAGGGGATCATAGATATTTAACTTAAAACTAAGAACTCTATAGTAAATATCTTCCTTGAAATACCTCTTACCCAATATGTTGAGAATCCCCATTGAGAGTTTGTATGTGATACAGAACTTCCCTTGAAGCTTCAGCTTCCTTCTGTCCAGGGGCACAGAAGAGAAAAATTAACTTCATTTGTTCAGAACCTTTCACTTTGTTCTTCCTATTGTGATTTACAATGGACCGATACCACAGCTCTGCTGGGTGGGATATTCAAGGCAAGAACAATAAGACTTAAGCACATATTTAAATCTATAATAAACTACCACCAGGATTCAAAATAAGTATGGACTTCTGAATCATGGAAGCTCAAAAAACAAAACAAAAGCTGTAGAATCAAAAGACAATTGAAGAGAATCACTGTCATCCCCAACTAAATGTGAAATTAAAATCCTGCAATTTCAGCTTCTAAATGCTTATTTTTTCAAGTGTGATTTTCTCCTGGGTAAATGTCATTTTTGCCCTTATAAAAGTAATATATCCTTGGCAGAATAGTTTTTATGAGTTTGCTCTTAGTTAAAGAGTAGTGTAAAGGTGAATTTTTTTTTTCTGAACACTGAGAAATCACATAAATTCATCTAACACAAGATTTTGTGATTTCTCTTGGCATTTCTGAAATAATAAAGCATGAAATCACACTTTTCCAAAGATAAGCACTTTATTTCATTGAGTATAAATGAAAACCGTACTTCAATGTTTAGAATAAAAATTAATCATTAGCAAAACAGTAATTTTAAAAATTCCTATTTTTCTAGAGTTGAGAAGATTAAAATATGTCTATGTTGTTCTTATTTCCAAATCATCATTCAAGAAAACCAGTACTGCATCTTCATGTTGAAAGCTGTGGAGTGAAATACAAATGGATTTGATTCTTACCCATTGTGTGTGACACTTGAGGTGACATACTAGAAAGTCTTGAGCACCATTTATTAAACCATTAAAAAAGAAAATCTTGCTTTAAAAGTTAAAATACCAAGTACTATTTTTTCCTTAGGGTGTTTTGGATTCCTTAGGTGCATAATCAATATTTCCTTCCAGCATTCTTTCCTCTCCCAATCTACTTTACGTATACACACATGCATATACACACTCTCAGATTCACTTAATTAATACTCTATTGTTGCTTCAGAGAAAGGATATTTCAACTAATCTCTATTATACTATGGGTACTTTTATTAAGTATTGGAAGTATGTGGAAGTTCCCAAAAATGTTTGCTTTTGTAAAGAAAATGCTAGAAACTCCATTGTGGAGTTTAATGTAATATCCCATGATTGTTTAGAAAATAAAGCAATGGCAGTGGGTGTGTTTCAGTGTTAATTTGTTATAGGTTTTCAGTTGTAATGATAAGAGACATTAGCGTCTTACTGAATTAAAATAAATCTCCAGTTTAGTAAACCATTGAAAAATTGTTAAGTAGGGTTTAAAAAGTGAAAGACAGGCCACTAGTCTAGTTTTAAATACTCAAGAACACATGTGGAAGAGAGTTTATTTTAGATTTGAAACTTTACCAAATACCCTCCTTTTAAATAAAACCTTTAACACATGTTACTAATGGATCACACTTGTGCTAGTTATTCCCATGCTAGAACTTTAGCCATATTATTTGCATTTAGCCTTGCTAACAACTCTGCTGACATTCTTGTCAGTTATTACACTGCCTCTGCAAAGAAAGGCAATATTCCCAACCTTCTGGAACCTAATAAAGAAGTAAACATTTCTGCACAAAGCCTCTTTGAGCTATTTAATTTACTTTTTGATAAAAGGAGAATGACACTGAGCACTCCACAAAGAACAAAAGCAGTTTTTTATACCACGAAATGCCAATTTAATCATTACTAGAAATACTATTAATATACATTCAAAAAATCTTATCCTATCTTTTCCTTTTAGATCTAGTTTGGCTTAACCAAATGACATCTTAAAATAACTTTCCATTTCTTAAGAAAAAACATTTTAAAGTTTTTATTTTAGAGGAAAATCAAAGAAAGAAAATCAATTAAAATTAAACCAGGAATAAAGGTTAATCCTCTATCTTCCTGATGACTTTCTTCATCATTATATATTATCATTCATTTTAGAAAGATATGAAGAGCTTTATTAAGGGCGATTTTTTAGTAATAGCAATATATATATAGACTAGTGTCCTGGTGCACAAAATTAGTGCATGGGTGGGGTGTCCCTCACCTGGCCTGCACCCTTTCCAATCTGGGACCCCTTGGGGGATGTCCAAGTGCCAGTTTAGGTCCGATTCCTGGGGGATCGGACCTAAACTGGCAGTCGGACAACCCCCTCACAATCTGGGACCACTAGCTCCTAACCGCTCACCTGCCTGCCTGCTTGGTTGCCCCCAATTGCTCCCCCACTGGCCTGCTCTCCCCCAACTGGCCCCCACCCGCTGGCCTGATTGCCCCCAACTGCCCTCCCCTGCCAGCCTGCTTGCCCCCAACTGCCCCCCCTGCTGGCCTGCTCACCCCCAACTGCCCTCCCCTCCTGGCCTGATCGCGCCAACCGCTTCTGCCTTGGCCCCACCACCATGGCTTTGTCCAGAAGGATGTCCAGAAGGCCTCACGGTCTAATTAGCATATTAACCTTTTATTAGTATAGATAGGATATCACATATTGCCATAACTATAACATATCTACCAGTATTACTCTATGAGAATACGTACTTCATGTGATAGGAATGCATCTAATATATTACATTGTATATGTTGTAAGTAGTAGAAATACTGTAATCATAGCAATAATATATACCCTGTGACTTCCCTTCCCGATTTGGGAATGGTTCCCCAGTTCTTTGAATGTTTCCTGGCCCCTGATATATTTTTTTTTGTCATTCAGTGTAACTTTATTTACTATCTATTGCACATGATTTGAGGTTTTTAATTTCTAACCACCAAAGATTCAAAGGACTATTTTTCCATGAAGTTTAACATTAACATTAGTGAATTCATGTATTCATGTGTTTTTATTGTAAATGTCTGAATTATTCACATTGTCATAGATCCTGAACTCATAAGCATGGACCATGCACAGGCTGGCAGCAAGCCAGGAAGCCACTCTGCAAGCAAAAAGATACTCTGCATGAGGAGAAAAGTCATAGCACAACATTTAATGTCCAACCTGAGTCACCTTAGAATGTTACATATATTGACTTCTTAATTCATATAGTATCAGGAACTCAACTGCTTGGTTGGTGACAGTGTTGACCTGGTTTCGGGAGGATTATTCCTGAAATAATTAAGGAAAGGGGGGCTCAATATTTCTTCTTGGTTGCTTGCTCCTCCCCAGCACCTTCACCTTTCTTCTCACCCTCAGCTTCTTGGGCATCTTCTCCTTCACCTTCACCTCCTTCTACCTCCTTTGCATCCTCAACTTCTTCCTTGTACCTTCCTCCTCTTCCTCTCCTTCCTCTTCCTCAGCCACTTCCTTCTCCTTCTCCTCCTCTTCAGATTCTCCTTGGGGGGGAGGGAAGGGGGAGTCATCCTTACCTTCCTCAGCTTTTGCAGCCTCTATGGTCTTCTCCACCTCCATCTGCTCCTCCTGGTCGTGGCTGGTGTATTAAGAAGGGAAGGAGCCAGTGGACATCAAGTAGGAGCTGGTCTGTAAACCACCATTGGCAGATCACCAAAGACCTGGGAATTCTGGGAGTAGCTGCTGGTTATGCTTCCCATACTGGTGAAAATGAGCTGAGTCTCCTCACTTTCCAAGAGTTTCCTGTAAGCTGCAATGTCACTGTCCAAAGCCATCTTCACATTGAGGAGGTCCTGGTATTCTTTTAAATATCGTGCCATTTCACTCTTTGTAGTTCTCAACTCATTTCTAATTTATTGATCGTGTCCTACATAGCACTAATGTCGGCATTCTGCTTATCCTCCAGCTCTTGAACTGCTTTCCCAGTACTTCATTCATGCCCCAGCATGCTTCAATCTCTGGGGTCTTGGCCTTGAGCAGGTGGTGGCTCTTGGACACCTCCTCCTTGGCAGTGCGTACCCTGTAGGTGTTCTTGGCAGAGCCCTTGGTCAGCACGGTGAAGCGGCTCTAGAACCATTCTTCAGCATTCTGCATGTTCTTGGCAGCCAGCTTCTCTTACTGGGTGCGGATGCCCTTGAGGGCGGCAGAGAGGTCGGGCTTGAAGAACACGTCCATCTCCATGGAGATCTGCGCCTGCAGCTCCACGATCTCCTCTTCATGCACCTTCTTCAGAAAGGCAATTTCGTCCATCAGGCTGTCTTTTGAACTCAGCGCGGAGCCACCTCATCTGCACCTTTGTGTGCCTCCAGCAGCCAGCCCTTGGAGTCCTGGCGGTTCAGTACCTCTTCCTTGTAGCGTGCCTGCAGGTTGCTCCCAGCCCTTCCTGAAGCCTGGTGCCTCCTAATGGGGTCCCGAGGCTGCACCCCGGATTCCGCTGCCCTCTCCTCGCCAGGGACTGGGTTGTGGTATGGCAAGGAGCAAGCATCCCATTTTCATTAAAATGTTCAACTCTCACCCACTCCACCGGTGTCGGCAGGCAGCCCCGGGTCAGACAGTGATCTGGGAGGTGCTTGCCACCCCTGCCAAAGCTCAGCCACATGGTCTGTGGTGAGACAGCCCCGTCAGGCCTCATGGCTGTGACTTGGACCCGCTTCCTTAGCCAGGGACCTGGCGCTGGGCAGGCAGCAAGGGAGCTTCCTCCCAGCCGTGCTGGAGCGGGTCCCTGCGGTGTCAGAAATGAACTCAAGGGCCTCCCTGGGTGGCAGCATCCTGAGCCTGCTAAGGCTTGCTTCTCACACTTGCTGAAAACCTTCTCGGTCCACTTTTCATAGTAATTAGTTTAGGCTGAAAGGAATGGGAACTCTGGCGGGCCTGAGAGGACTGGCATCATTGTGATGGAGTGATGGTTAATTTGCATATTACCCTTTTATTAGATAGGATATATATATATATATTCCAATTCAACCAATCACCCAAAAGTCCCTGAGTTTTCTTTTACATATTCACTTTTTATTATTTCTCTATATTATGTTACTTATCATACTATCTTTATAATTTTTATTTTTATTGATGCATACTTTTTATTGAATTTATTTAAATTATTTTTATTGATGCATACTTTTTATTGAATTTATTTAAATTATTGTGTAGTTAGGTGAATTGGAATGATCACATAAATATTCCATGTACAGTATTATTGCTAAACTGACAACTATTAATGGTGAGAATAATATACTATTGATGTAACATATTTGAAGTAAATACTAGTGAGTAGAAAATCTATATAAAGACAAATTATTATATTATATTTATAATGGTCTGCATTTAAAAAAATGTACTTTCTCATAATATTATGCCAACTAGAATCCCATAAAATACTAAGTGATTCCCTAGATCCCAGAAGACTTAGAATTCCCATACTTAAGAAAAAACAGTGAAGGAACCTCAGACTATGACTTCAGCCCCACATTTTATACTCGACCATCTTGTGCAATCTTAATGCAGAGAAGCCATGAGCTGTCAGGTAGAGTCATGAAACAATGCACTCTTTCTTTTTTCTCTCATAAATACATATATAGGCACCTGCAACAGCCTTAACGTACCCCATTAAATACTTGGGATAGTCCATCCATACTGATCTGTGGGTGTGTTTTTTTAAGTATATTTTTTATTAATTTCAGAGAAGAAGGGAGAGGGAGAGAGAGATGGTGGAAACATCAATAATGAGAGAATCATTGATTGGCTGCCTCCTGCACTCCCCCTACTGGGGATTGAGCCAACAACTGGGCATGTGCCTTAGACTGGAATCCAACCTGGGATCCCCTCAGTCCGCAGGCCAACATTCTATCCACTGAGCCAAACTAGCTAGGGCGCGACCTGTGTTTCTTTTAATTTATCTCTGTGACCAATGAAACAATCTGTTTTTCAACCTAAAATGTATCAGGGATGAATAGTTCCTCTCAGTCCATCTTTTCTCTTTATTATTATGCCATTCCACTTGCTGTGATGCCTTACTCAACATATTTAAACAGAACTTACTGTCTTTCCCATTTAAATTACTTCCTTTCACTTCCCTAATTCTACTAATGGCATTCACCGGGGTTGGAAAGTAGGAATCTGATTTTCTGTGATCCCAGAATAAGCAGTAACCAAACCTTGCTTGATCTGCCTGCAACACATTTTTATTTATTGAACTCCATGGCAACAATAATTTTCAAGACCTCATAACTTTAGGTAGTTTCTCAAAGTACCCATCAATTTAGACATCCCATCTCACTCTCAAAAATTTATTATACACGGGATATCACCCTCTGAAGCACAACTCTGATTACAGCCCACCCTTCTGGAAATCCTTTACCTATTGGTCTGCAGATGTCCTTAAGATGTTTATATTTTTTACATGCACTGTGCAACATGATCATTAATAACTTTCTTTTATATTGCTATTAATGTAACCTTTATCACTTTATGGTATTTAGTTATTTGTGTCATTTTCATATTTTCTTGATTTGATCTTCTAGAAACATATAATTTTACTAGTATTTTTAAAGAATCCCTGAGTTTTCTTTTACATATTCACTTTTTATTATTTCTCTATATTATGTTACTTATCATACTATCTTTATAATTTTTATTGATGCATACTTTTTATGAATTTATTTAAATTTTGCCTTTATAAGTGTTTTAAAATTAAATTAATCCTCTGAGATTCTCAATTGACTACATAATAAAATTCAAGCACCTTAGGCCACATTCAATTACCATATGACTTCATTCATATGTGGAATTTAATGAACAATATGAACTAACAAGCAAAATAGAGACAGACTCATAGGTAGAGAGCAGGCAGACAGTGGGAGGGGAGTGTTAGGAGGTTGGAGAGATTGACTGGAAAAAAAAAGAGAGAAAAAAACTCATGGACAGAGACAAAAGTGTGGTGATTGTGGGGGAGAGAAGGGTAGGTAGAGGTGGAAGAGAGTTTGGGGGGATAAATGGTGACAAGAAAAATAAATAAATAAAATAAAGTAAAAAAAGAGTTTTCAATCTGATCTCAAACTATTTTCTAGATTTAGTTGACTAATATGGGATTCCTTTTTTTAAAACTTTTTTTTTTCCATTTATAGTTGACTTACAATATTATATTAGTTTCAGGTATGCAACCAACCCAGTGATTGCACATTATTTAATTTTCTAAGTTATCATCCCAATAAATCTCATACCCATCTAACGCCATATATAGTTATTACAATATTTTGTTTTTTAGATTCAGTTATTGATAGATATGTATTTACTGCCATTTTATTATTCATAATTTTGATTTTTTTTCTTCTTTTTCTTAAAGAAGCATTTCATGCAATAATGGTTGGGCGATGAAAAGTCCACTCATTTTTTTTCTTTTCTTGAAAGTTCTTTATCTCTCTTTCGATTCTAAATGATAGCTTTGCAGGATACAGTAATCTTGGTCATAGGTCCTAGCTTTTCATCACTTTCAAAAATTCTTGCCAATCCCTTCTGGTTTGCAAATTTTCTATTGAGAAATCAGCTGACAGTCTTATGGGAGCTCCCTTGTAGTTAACTGATTTTCTCTTGCAGATCTTAAGATTCTCTTTTTATCTCTAACCTTTTGCTTTTTAATTATGATGTGTCTTACTTTGGGCCTCTTTGATTCCCTTGTTTTGGACTTTCTTCCTGGACTTGCATGTCTATTTTCTTCACCAGGTTAGGAAAGTTTCCATTTTTTTTTTTTTTTTTTTTGCATAGGTTTTTAATTCCTTGCTGTCTCTCTTCTCCTCCTAACCCCCTATGGTGTGAATGTTGGTATGTTTGAAGTTGTTCCAAAGGCTCTTTAAACTATTCTTTTTTTTCTGTTCTGGTTGGGCATTTTCTGTTCCTTATCTTCCAAATCTCTAATTTGATCCTCTGCTTCTTCTACTCCATTTTTGATTTTCAATAACATATTCTTTATTTCAGTTCATGTATTCTTTATTTCTGACTTTTTAAAAATGTTTTTAGTCCATTTTTATGTTTCTTATCTCTTTGTTGAAGTTCTCACTAAGTTGATCTACTCTTCCCTTCAGTCCATTGAGCATCCTTATAACAATTGTTTTGAACTCTCCATCTGGTTGATTGCTTGCCTTTATTTTGCCTAGTTCTTTTAATGGAGTTTTGTTCTATTCTTTCATTTGGGACATACAGTATTTCTTTGTCCCCTCATTTTGGCAGCCTCCCTGTGTTTGTTTCTGTATATTAGGCAGAGCTGCTACATATCTAGGTCTTTGTAGAGTGGCCTTATGTGAAGATGTCCTATAAGGTTCAGTGGCAAAGCCTACATTTACACCTGAGCTGGGTACTCCAGGTGTGCCACCCTGTTGTAGTTGAGCCTCAATTGATGATGGCACCTCAATAGGAGGAATTTACCTACAGGTTGATCTACTGAAAGGATTGGCCTCAATTGTTGTGGAGGATTAGCTGTGTAAGGGCTGACTCCCAGAACAGGACTTACTTCGTTTGGGCTCTGGTGACTGATGAATCCATCCCTTAAGTGTGTTTCTTCTTGAGTTGGTTGGGTGCTGCTTTGATATTGTCTGAAGCTACCTACTAGGTGTTCTGGTCTTGGTCCTCATGGGAGGTGCAGGCCAAGGTCAGCTGTTGCCTATGTTCTGCTCAGGGCCACCCAAAAGAGCTACAAAGCAATCTGCATATTGTTGCTACCTGTGTTGGGTTTGCATGTGCCCTGGAGAGGCCAAGCTGTGAATAAGGCCAACCGCCACTAGTGCCAGGCCTAGGGCCACTTAGTGAGAGTATAGGGCACACTGTGGCCAGATGCTGCAAGTTTGAGAGATATTATGAAAATCCAAAACATGAGCCAAGACAGGAAATTTAAATGAAAAAGCCAGTGGAAATAGCTTGTGTTAAGCCCGAAAGTTGGATAGAGTGATGTCTTCGGGAATCACCAGGTCTGGGAAAACAGTGATAGCCAGATTGATAGAGACTCAGATACGGCACATGCTTGCTGGATCTGTGTGGGTAAGGCTCAGAAAAAGAACAATGGCCTGCGCCAGCAGTTTTGTCTGAGAGAAAGCTGAGCCTCCCTGCTCTAGTCCCCCTCCAGCTTTCTCCCTGATACCAGACAATTAAGTTGCCCTGAATATAGCCCTGGTGCCTTTGGAGCTGTTAACCCAGCACTAAAGCTCAGACTGAGTTTGAGTAAATCTGTGTATTATCCTTTAAAAGGATTTCTGGGACTCCAATAACCCTCCATATCATTCAGACACAATCCCTGCTGTTTTCTTTTTTTCCTTCTTTTTTTAAAAAATAAATCTTTATTGTTCAGACTATTTAAATTGTTCCTCTTTTATCCGCCCCCCCCATAACTCCTCTCCACCCGATTCCCACCCCACCCCATGCCCTTACCTTCCCCCCACTGTGCTCATCCATAGGTGTACAATTTTTGTCCAGTCTCTTCCCGCACCCCACACACCATTTTCCCCCTGAGAATTGTCAGTCCACTCCCTTTCTATGCCCCTGATTCTATTATATTCACCAGTTTATTCTGTTCATCAGATTTTTTTATTCACTTGATTTTTAGATTCACTTTTTGATAGATATGTATTTGTTGTTCATAATTTTTTATCTTTACCTTTTTCTTATTCTTCCTCTTCTTAAGAATATCTCTCAGCATTTCATATAATACTGGTTTGGTGATGATGAGCTCCTTTAGCTTTTTCTTATCTGTGAAGCTCTTCATCTGACCTTCAATTCTGAATGATAGCTTTGCTGGATAGAGTAATCTTGGTTATAGGTTCTTGCTATTCATCACTTTGAATATTTCTTGCCACTCCCATCTGGCCTGCATATTTCTGTTGAGAAAGCAGCTGACAATCGTATGGGTGCTCCCTTGTAGGTAACTAACTGTTTTTATCTTGCTGCTTTTAATATTCTCTCTTTGTCTTTTGCTCTTGGAATTTTAATTATGATGTGTCTTGGTGTGGTCCTCTTTGGGTTCCTTTTGTTTGGGTTCCCTGCGTTTCCTGGACTTGTAAGTATAGGGCTATACTTTTCTTGTATTTCTCTCACCAGGTAGGGGAAGTTTTCTGTCATTATTTCTTCAAATAGGTTTTCAGTATCTTGCTCTCTCTCTTCTTCTGGCACCCCCATAATTTGGATGTTGGTATGCTTGAAGGATCCTTACACTATCTTCATTTCTGGTTGGGTGTTTTTTACTTCTTTATATTTCAAATCTTTGACTTGATTCTTGTGATCCTCTAGTCTGCTGTTGGATTTCTGTATATTATTCTTTATTTCAGTCAGTGTATGCTTAATTTATTTGGTCCTTTTTCATATCCTTGAGGGTCTTGCTAAATTTATTGGCCTTTTCTAGAAAATTCTTGGAAAACCTTATAACTGTGGTTTTGAACTCTATATCCAGTCATTTGCTTTCCTCCATTTCTTTCATTTGTGACCTGTTTCTTTGTCTCCACATTTTGGCTACTTCCCTGAGTTGATAGAGTGACTTTGTGTGCTAGGTGTCCTAAAGGGCCCAGTGGCTCAGCCTCTCCAGTTACCTGAGGTGGACACTCTTGGTGCACCCCTTTGTGGGCTGTGTGCAAGTCTTGTTGTAGTTAAACCTTGATTGTTGTTGGCTTCACTGGGAGGAATTGACCTCCAGGTCAATTGGTTGTGAGAATCAGCTGTGTCTATGCTGGGAGAACTTCTGTGCTGGAGATACCCTTATGAGACAAGAGTTTGAAAACCCTCTGTGCTCAGGTTATGGGGTGGAGTCTCAGGGCAGAGCAGACAGCAGGCTTCCCATCAGCCCTGCCCTATGAAGCCCCTGGTTCTCAGTGTCCCACGGTTATCACTGCAAGCACTTCTGAGAGAAAGATGCCCTTGAGTTTCGCCTGCTGCCAGACAGTCCAGTTTCTGCCTGAATGAGTCTGGGTCCCCAGAGTCTTGCCCGGAACTGGAGTTCAGAGCTGTTGGGAGCTTTTGTCTCCCTCCTGCTTGAGAAAGCCAGCCACGTACTCAATTGCCAGCCCTCTCTGTGTGCGCGCCTGCTCCTTGGTACCTCTGCCTTCCGCGGTTCCTCTGAGTCTCAGTGTGCTTTTCTCTTTCCTTCTAGTTGTAGAATTTCCACTCAGCCAGCCTTTCTGTGGTTCTGGATGATGTCCGTTTTGTCTTTTAGTTGTAGTTTTGAAATTGTTGTGCAAGGCAGCAGTTTAGGTGTTTACCTATGCCACCATCTTTCCTCTCTCCAATCCCTGCTGTTTTCTACAGCCAGAGTTATGAGAATTTCTCTTCCAGGCACTGGAATCCTGAGCTGGAGCCATGGTGTAGAGTTGGGACCCCTCCCTCCTCAGAGGAGACCTCTAAGGGTAGATATCCCTCCTGATTTTTATCTGCTACATGTGTCTTCTTTATATCCTTAGCTGTAGGACTTCTGTTAAGCTGGATTTCAGGTAGTTTTGAATGATGGTTGTTCTGTAGTTAAGTTGTAATTTTGATGGGTTGTGGGAGGATGCCAGTACCACATTTACCTATGCTGCCACCTTCACCAGAAGCATGGGATTTCTTTTAAAACAACTTCTTTCCTTCTTTCATGATTTCTTCTGCTCTGGTTCCCACCATCTTTATCTCTCTTGTATAAGTGCACTATCTTTCTAAATACCTTCCCTGCTTACAGTCTTATCTCTTTCTTTAGTTTATTCTCAACATAGCCACCATTGATCCTGCTAAAATGTTAATCAGATGATTTCATTCTTTGGCTTAAAACCCTACCAAGTCTGTCATTTTCACACAGAGCAAAAGCTAAGTCCTCACAAGAGGACTGATAGGGCTATGCAATCTGACTCTGTAATCTCTTTGACTTCAACTCCTACCATCTCCCCAACTTAAATCATCCTCAGAGTCCATGGATCTCCTTGTTCTTTCTCCAGAACATCTCTTCTCCCCCCATCCCTGTGGCCCCACAGTAGCTACCTTGCAATTCTCTAATGATACACTTTTCTTTATTATATTTAAATATATTTATAAGCTTTTGAAGGAGGAGACAATGTATTTTCTACCCTGTATTATTTTTCTTTATTGATTAACTAATGGACACAGACACCAGGGGGGTGAGGGCATGAGTAGGGGGATTGGGGGCAATGTGGGGATATGGACACATATGTAATACCTTGTATTTTTTCACTATCATTATCTAAATGTTTAGACAAATATGTATCCAACTAGAGGCACTGTGCATGAAATTTGTGCATGGGGGTGGCCCCTCAGCCCAGCCTGTACCCACTCAAATCTGGGACCCCTTGGGGGATGTCCAATTGGCAGTCTAGACCGGCAGTCAGACATCCCTCTCACAATCCTTGACCACTGACTCTGAATCACTCACCTGCCTACCTGCCTGGTCACCCTTCACTGCCTCTGTGTGCTGGCCTGATCGCCCCAAACTGCCCCCCCTGCCAGCCTAGTCACCCCCAACAGCCCCCCTGCCAGCCTGGTTGACCCCAACAGCTCTCCCTGCTGGCCTAGTCATCCCAACTGGCCCCCTCGTCACCACTCATGGCCCCCTGCCAGCCAGGTTGCCCCATGCAGCCTGCTGTTCAGTCTTGGAGTTCTCTCACTAACCCCCCTGCTAACCTGGTTTCCCCACACAGATTGCTTGTTCAAACATTTGGTCCTCCCTCGGGCCAGCCCTGAGCAGCGGGGCAGCCAACATAACCCTGGGCAACTGGGGGCTTTAGGAGACTGAGGGACTCCAGAGGCAGGCGCACAGAGTGGCCAGACCCACCCCAAGGCCGTGCACCTGCCATCCTGGCAGGGCTGAGGGGACTGGGTGCTGCCATCTTGTAGCTATGGGCACCGCCATCTTTGAGGGTGTGGCCACCAATTAGCATATTCCCTCCTTATTGGCTGTGAGTGCCACCACCTTTGTGAGGGCATGATGGTCAATTAGCATATTCCCTCTTTATTAGATAGGATGTGGCAATAAATGCATGTTGACTCATAATAAATGAAGTTGGGGCATTCAAGTCATTGTAGGCAAAAAAAAAAAGGAATTATATTAGAATTCAATTTAAATTTCTAATTAAAAATAATTACATATAATTATGTGTTTTGCCTGTAAGATTTATGTACAATAAATAATTTAAATTATACAGGCAGGCTGATGGACAGATGGCAGCTGGCAGGATGGAGGTGAGGGAGAGGAAGGGAGAGAGTGAGGGTATGAAAGGAGAGTGTGTGAATGTGCATGGTGTGTGTGTGAGTGATTGAGGGAAAGTTAAATCTCACAGGAGCAACAGGGGCTGGCAGACAGGCTCTCCTTGCCAAGGAGAGACTACCACCTCTGCAGGCACACCCCAGACGGCGGGACTCCAGCACAGAGCCCACGCCATCTTGAAGGGGAGAATGGCCTTTTTTAGGAACTCATCAACACCACCAACCAGACAGGCCTTGGAACTGCCCCGCGACCCAGTAGCCACTCCAGCCAAAATGCTGCTACCCCAGCTGCAGACCCACGGATCCTGAGACCTGCACCTCCACCTCCAAAGGTGCACAGCTTGGCAGCAGTAAGTGCAAACTACCCCTCCCCAGTGACAGAACCCCGGATTTGTATGTATCCAGCCCTACAGGCAGCCAGGCACTCCACTCCTTAGGCAGCACATGGGAGCTGCTGAGAGCCCCCGAGGGTGTGATTATGTACAGACAAGGGCGTGCAGCCCTGCAGTAGAAATTTTGAATTCCCTCCTCTTGGATAACTGCCCACATTCACCCCAGCAGCTCAACCACGGTGCCAGGACCCCTCAGAGTGTACCAGAACTCTGCGTCCAGCAAGCACACCTCCACAGATGCGAAGTCCCAACAGGCAGGCACCCTGAGCCCATCTACCCATAGGGCATTAGTGGGAGCCACTGTGATCTCTCCCTGGGTGTGATCTTGGACAAACAGGGGCACACTCCCTGCCAGCAATAGAAATTCTGAATTCACTCATCCTGGAGACCTACCCACAGACACCTCAATTGTGCGGCTACACTGCCAGGGCCCTACAGAGTCCTTCAGTGTGCCTCACTGGCAAACGGACCACGGGTGCTCCTGTGAGCCCTGGGATTAAGCACCTATCCACCACAGGTGCAACAGCAAAAGCTGGGTCTGCCCACTCCACAGCTGCAGAACTCGGCACCACAGTCACGCCTCTCCAGAGAGCAAGCCCCCTGAGCCCCATCACCCCAACAGACAGTTCCTGGGTGCCGCTATGAGTCCCTACTGTGTGATTTCAATGAAGGGTGCAAGACAGCAAAAATTAGGACACTCCCCTCCACAGCTGCTGACTTCTAGACACCACAGTTGTGCCTCTCAAGCTCCCAGGCCTACATCAAGAGAACCCAAATAGCTCAAGTAGGGAGCTACACTAGAATAACAAGCCCAGGAGAACTGAGACATTACACTAGTAGCACCATCCCCAAAAGAACCTGGGTAGCAAAGCAATTGGATCTACAATTAAAACATTATAGGAAAAAATGGGAAGACAAAAAAGCAATCCCCAAAGGAAAGAAAAAGAGGAACCACCAGAAAGGAAGTTAAATGAATTTGAGGCTAGGAGCTTATCAGAGATAGAATTCAGAGCAATGGTTATAAGGATGTTTAAACAGCTGGATGACAAATACACGCAACTAATGAGAATTATAAACAGCTGAATGAGAATGTCGCCAACATGAAAAAGAACCAAGAGGAGATGAAGAATGATATAGCTGCAATAAAGAACACAATGGAAGGCCTAAACAGTAGACTAGAAGAGGCTGAGGACCGCATCAGCGAATTAGAAGACAAGGTAGGAAAAAACACACAACCACAGCAGCAACTGGAAAGAAGACTTAAAAAGCAAGAGGAGAGCCTAAGGGAACTTTGAGACAACACAAAACAAAACAACATTCACTTAATAGGGATACCAGAAGGAGAGGAAAAGATGCAAGGAATAGAAAACCTGTTTGAAGAAATAATGACAGAAAACTTCCTTGATATTGGTAAGAAAAATATATGCAAATCCAAGAAGTACATAGAGTACCAAACAAGTTGAACCCCAAAAGACTGACACCAAGACACATCAAAATTAGATTGATGAACACCAACGACAAAGTAAGAATCTTAAAGGCTGCCAAAGAGAGACAGAAAGCTACTTACAAGGGATCTCCTATTAGAATATCAACTGATTTCTCAATAGAAACATACCAGGCCAGAAAGGAATGGAATGAAATATGCAAAGTGATGCAAAGCAAGGGACTGAATCCAAGAATACTATACCCAGCCAGGCTATCATTCAAAATTGAAGGTGTAATCAGTAGCTTCACAGACAAAAATGGGCTAAGAGAGTTTATCACTACCAAGCCAGCAATGCAAGAAATGCTAAAGGGACTGCTGTAAAAAGAAGAAAGAGAAAGGTAAGAAGAAACACAAACACTAAGAAAAAATATGACAACAAACATGTACTTGTCAATAATAACATTAAACGTAAATGGATTAAATGCACCAATAAAAGACATAGGGTAGCTGAATGGATAAGAAACCATGACCCATATATTTGCTATCTACAAGAGACCCACCTCAGAGCAAAGGATTCACACAGACTGAGAGCAAAGGGATGGAAAAACAATTACAAAGCCACTGTTCTTAAAACAGCCTGGTAATGGCACAAGAACAAACATATAGATCAATTGAATAGAATCGAGAACCCAGAAATTGACCCAAACCACTATGCCCAAGTAATATTTGACAAAGGAGGCATGAACATACAATGGAGTCAAGACAGTCTCTTCAACAAATGGTGAGTGGAAAATTGGACAGATACATGTAAAAAAAATGAAACTAGACCACCAACTTACACCATACACAAAAATAAACTCAAAATGGATAAAGGACTTAAACATAAGACAGGAAACCATAAAAATACAAGAGGAATGCACAGGCAGCAAAATCTCAGACATATGCCAAAGGAACTACTTCACTGATACTGCTCCTAGGGCAATGGAAACTAAAGAGAAAATAAACAAATGGGACTACATCAAAATAAAAACCTTTTGCACAGCAAAGGAAACCATCAATAAAACAAAAAGTAAGCCCACTGCATGGGAGAACATATTTGCCAATGATATCAACAATAAGGGTTTAATCTCTAACCTTTACAGAGAACTCATACAACTTAAGGAAAAGAAGATAAACAACCTAATCAAAAAATGGGCAACTGATCTAAACAGACACTTTTCGAAAGAAGACAGAAGGAAGGTCAAGAGACATATGAAAACCTGCTCAAAGTCACTAATCAGCAGAGAGATGCAAATCAAAACGACAATGCAGTACCATCTTACACTTGTCAGAATGGCTATCATCAACAAATCAACAAAGGACAAGTGTTGGCAAGGATGCAGAGAAAAAGGAACTTTCTTGCACTGCTGGTGGGAATGCAGACTGGTGCAGCCACTGTGGAGAACAGTATGGAGTTTCCTCAAAAAACTAAAAATGGAACTCCCATTTGACCCAGTGATCCCACTTCTAGGAATATATCCCAAGAAACTAGAAACACCAATCAGAAAGGATATATGCATCCCTATGTTCATAGCAGCACAATTCACCATAGCTAAGATTTGGAAACAGCCAAAATGCCCATCAGCAGATGAGTGGATTAAAAAACAGTGGTACATCTACACAATGGAATACTACGCTGCTATAAAAAACAAAGAGTTCCTACCATTTGCAACAACATGGATGGAGATGGAGAGCATTGTGCTAAGTGAAATAAGCCAGGAAGAGAAAGATAAATATCCCATGATCTCACTCATTTATGGAATATAATTAAAGGCATATACTGGTGAACAAGAACAGATCCAGACACTGAGAAATGTCCATCAGAACCTCAAATCTCAGGGAAGGAGGGGGTCGGTGGGAGTAAGGGGAGAGATCAACCAAGGGGCTTGTGTGCATGCATATGAGCTTAATCAATGGGCACAGACAACAGGGGGGTGAGGCATGAGTGGGGGTGGTGGGAGAGAATGGGGGAATAAGGACACATATGTAAAAAAAAAATAATAAATATAAAAAATAAAAAAATAAATTAAAAATAGAAAAGAAATTGTGAGGTAACCAGAACCCCAAGAATACCTCAGAATGTCTTTCTTGCCATGCTAGTAGTCATCAGCTGTACAGTAATATTACCTGGGGCAAATGGGGAAGTATTTTGGACTTATGTTCCTGACCCTTCATGGGTAAGAGCCCTTATGTGGCCTGATCCCCTGCCTAATTTAGTCACCAATAATACCAAACACCTTGGTCATCCAGGAGGACGATGGATGGGGCAAGGAAGTATAATTACACAGGGGTGGCCACCCAGCTTTCCTTTTGTATGACACAAAATCAAGCCACTGCTCCTTTGTGTATAAAATTAAAGAGAGGTTTCTGGCTTGCCTGGACATCAAAGGAAGGGATTATCACTACTTGCTCCTGGGAGAGGTGCAGAAAATGTAACTAAGACCTTGTCTATACAAAAAGAAATTGACAGCCAGTTTGAAATGGAATTGCCATGGCCCAGAGCAAAGAATATCCTTACATGATATTATTCTACAATGTCATTATAATTTTTCCCAGATTTGTATTACCCCCATTATCTATAATAGTACCTCGCACCCTTGGGAATCAATAAAAAATCATCTTTTTGGTGCTTGGAGACAAAGGTAACACATCTTTTTATATTTTAGAATTACAACAGCATAATGTACAATTATCCCAAACAAACTTACAAACTAATTCTTTGAAAGTCTGGCAGCATTTTAAGAAGAACATGAAAGGATTTAATCCCTTCCACTGTGTAGTGGGTCCCCTGGGAAGGCACTTGAGAATTCTATATTGGGCCAAGAGGGACTGTCTTTTCACAATCCAGTTGCCCACAGCTGTTGACTGACCTTGCTGTTCATGCTGAGGTTGAAGCCTCGTGGTGGCTGGTACCATGGATCTGTCTCTTGCCTAGTGGGGTGAGCTGGGCCCTCCCTGAGAAGAAACCTGGGTTCCCCAAGATATGTGACCAGTGCCAGGGCCCCACCAGCACGCGAGGGGATCCCAAGGCAGGTGCTGGGCGTGGAGGCCATGGGGGCATAGGCTGCCAAGGAGACATAACTGAACCTCACATCACCCTGCTTGGCCCCAGAGGATGGCTGGTTAGCCAGAGACGGGTAAGATTCCTCAGGGAAGGAACAACCTAAGACAGACACAGTCACAGAGGGCCCATCAGGAGAGAACTTGGGAGTCAACAGAGGTGGGGTATAGACCCTCACCTCCCCAACTTTGTAGGGGCCTAAACCCTCACCCCCTCCAAGGGAGGACTCCTGCCTCCATGGCTGCTTCGCTTCCCATGCCCAGATCAAATTGGGACCCAAGCAACAGACAGAGACTTGCCCGACAGCAGCTGCCCTTTCACTGAAACAAGACTTGTTTGAGTTGTCTTATACCCATCATGTGGGGAAGTGGGTTTTCTATATTTAAATCCAGCCTAGCACCAGGAATGCTCAAGGCCTGCTCAAGAAGGCAAAAAATCCTTTCCACTAGTATTTACAGGGTAAAATAAGATTGTTGTTAGAGTATTAAATTTGACAGTAAAATAGCAGTCAAGTTCTCAGACTAATTTAAATTGGCTAAGTGAAATAAGTGAATATTCTAGAAAAATTAATGGTACTGGACAAAAAGCTGCTCCTAAAGTGTTAACTAAAATTTTTATTGGTAGTTCATCTCATGGTAAAATTTCATAAGATGTAATCAACCTAAAGCAGTCATATTTTAGTGCAAAAAATTAAAATTTAAAAGCTATCAAGACTACATTATAAAATTTCCAAAAGCCTCCTAATATTTAAATAAAAAAAGGGGGGGATAACAGAAGAATATCATGTAAGGAAAAATATCCTGTAAGTAAATTACATCTAGAAAATTTTTACTTTCAAAAATTAACTTTCATTTGTAATGTTAACAGCAAGACACCCATGAAAAACACACATGGTGTCAAAACAAGCCAAAGGAAAATCGTTTGGGCAAAAAATGAAAAAGGATCCCAAGTCAAATTTATAAAAAAGATTCATTTATTAACTTTTGGTCGAGAATATGTATTTATATTTTCATAAAATAGCTCCAAGACCATGTGGATTCCTGCAACAGAGAGTAATTGACAGGAATGCTCCAGCCATGAAGACAGAAGAGAAACAGTCCAGAGATGGAAGACTCTGATGATGCCTTGCCATACTAGCAGTCAGCAGCTCTGCATCCCTGCAGGTTGCCCAGGACCAAACCAGAGAGGGTTGGACCTGCATTACCACCATTTGTCCACCATCCAGAACTGAAATATCATTGCTGACATGTACACGTAAGGAACTGTTTGACATTGAAATTGGGACTCAAAAGAACTGTTGGCCCAGAAAGAAACTCACTACAGACTGATTCATTTGCCTCGCAGCATAATCGTTATTGCTTGTCTCATTTTCAGTTCTTATAAGTGTATTTCTAGTATCACATGATCTCACTCATCTAGGGGAAATAATGAGCAACATAAGGTGATCAACAAAAATAGACCCGGAGACAGGGAAGCATTGATCAGACTGTCAAACCTCAGAGGAAAGGTAGGGGAGGGTGGGGGGAAAGGGGTGAGATAAACTAAAGGACTTGTATGCCTTCATATAAGCCTAACCAGTGGTCATGGACAACAGGGGGGTGGGGGCATGTGTGGGGAGGGTTTCGGGATGAGAATGGGGGATGAGGACAAATATGTGATACTTTAATCAATAAAGAAATTTAAAAATAAAATAAAATAAATATACACAGGCTATTACAAGTGAGTGAGAGTAGACATTAAACTAGCACAATTCTACATCTTACTTCAGTTTTTAATAATTTTCTGAGGTTGTTGGGTTGACTAGTATATATATATATATATATATATATATATATATATATATATATATTTATATATATTACTAGAAAACTACCAAGAATAACAGCCTTCTCTCAGATCATTCTACTCAGATATCAGTCTGGAAATGTAATCAAAAGTTACTTAGATTGGTCCTACTTATACACTGTGGATAAGCTAAACATTGATCAGAACAAAAAATAAATTTTGGGCTGGTTTTATTACTGAACTGCAAAGCTCAAGTCTGTGTGTCTCTACAAGTCATTAGTTTCCTGCAGAATATACCACACAATTCCTGCAAATGAATATACTTCCAATTGAAAGGCTGACTCTGCTTTATCACTTTGGTTAAGAGCTCAATTATTTAGCTGTGTGTTACTTTTAGCAAACTTGTCTGTAGAAAATTTAATAAGACCTTTTTTTTTTTTTTTAAGTGTGGGAACATTTGAGATAACTGATGCTTTTGAAAGACACATGTTGCAAAACAGTTTTGTTTAGTGTTCTTTGATTAGTCTTCACTATCTTATCACTTTTCTATTGGGCTCCAAAAGAATACAGATAGAAAGAAATGTATCTCTAGCTTTTGTTTTCATTTTTCAGAGTTTTATCTTTTAATAATGATAAGAACTTTATAAAAACTAAGCAAGTATTTTCTTTGGCATGTATCTTGAAAACAAATACACCTCTTTTTTTTCTTTTTTTTTTAATGTGCCTTTTCTAATGGTGAGAAAGAAAAATTTCTGTCTCACATTTTGTAATTTTAGTTCTTCCACAGATGTTAGTAAGCAGATAGGTATCTTGGTGTCCAGTTCTGCAATCAGCAGTTAGAGAACTGTGTTCTTCTAGTCAAATTTTCAAACTCTTAGTAAACTAACTTTGTCAGTGAGATATGGCATCTTGGGCAAATTATTTAAATTGTAAAGCTTTTGATTTCTCAGTTAAAAATGCAATAAAAATAATAATACATCTATACATCTATTAAAGCAGTACTGTGAGTAAAGTGAAATAATGTATGTAATTATTACCATAGTGCCTGGTATAAACTAAGGGATTAGTAATTTTTTAATCTTCTAATATATAAACCTTTTTAAAAAATATATATTTTACTGATTTCAGAGAGGAAAAGAGAGGGAGAAAGATAAAAACATCAATGATGAGAGAGAATTGTCCATTGCCTGCTTCCTGCATGCCCCAGACTGGAGATCAAGGCCACAATCCAGGCATGTGCCCTGACCAGGAATCAACCTTGACCTTCTGATTCATAGGTCAACTTTCAACCACTGAGCCACAACAGCTGGACTGGGCAAAAAGAGACTCTTGAATTTGTGTTCTCATCCAATTCCCTAATATAGGGGATGTATTTCCAGAGCAAAACAAGTTCTTTTTCTTCCTCTTTTGGAACATTTGTCCATTGTTGAAAATTTTAATTCCTCTAGTTATTATATTATTACCCATGCAATATCTCTATAATACACAATGTATTTTAAAATTCCTTTTAAAATATACATTTATTAGAGTTCAGGAATCTATATTTTGTATACATGTCTGTAGCATACATTTCTGTAATATAAAAATCTCGAAGAGTGTCATTCAAATGCTTAATCTCTTTCTCTTTGTTTTGCTTTTTTCTGAAATAGTTCTCTCTCGTAAGAGTCTTATAAACTAGATAATAATAACTCCTTGATGTCTATTCCCTGCTACATACCTAATTTAATATAAATGATTATCTTCTGATTTTCATTTTCCCACTCTGAATATTGTAGATCATATTAATAATTATTAATAAAGTCATAAGCCATGCTTTTAAACAAGAATAAATGTTTTACATTGTCCAGAGGAGAATTTTTAAGTCAGTGTGAATTTTTCTCCTTCGTGAGATAAATTCTTAGGCAGTTATACTAAATGTCCCTTCTATCACAACTACACACTCAGTGCAATTCCTCTGCCATAATAGGTTACACAGTTTAAATAAATGTAATTTTTAAGCTTATAGCTAATTATGAACCAGCAAACATGAAATATATGTTTAAAATAATGTTCCTTCTGGAAATAAATATTTTCCTGTTCTTGTGAGCACTGTATGTAACAAAATAAATGGAAAGTAAATTTGCATTGCATATTTTTCAAAGACTCTTTAAGGATACACTAGTTGTTATCTCATACCTTATGACAGATTAAAAAAAAACACAAACACTTTAAATCTATCTTCACATATTCTGCAAATAAAGTGTTTGCCATTAATAAATTCAGAGAATAGATAATATTTAATTTAAACATGACAAACAAGTAAATAGAACAGTGAAGTAAATTTGTAAATTTTGCTTCTCTAGTTTTGGAACATAATGCTATATTTTTTTATTGAGGTAAAATTGGTATATTACATTATATTACTCTCACATGGACAACATTATAATTTGACACAAAGTGATCACCACCAGAAGTCAAGTTACCATCCATCACCGAATAGTTGACCCTTTCATCCATTTCACCTACTCTCAATCCCTTTCTTCTGACAACTAATAATCTATTCTCTGTAACTATGAGTTTGCTTCTGTTTTTTGGTCGTTGTTCATTTTCTTGTTTTGTCTTAGATTCTACATATGAGTCAAATCATATGATATTTGTAATTTTGCATTTCACCATCTGACTTATTTCTCTTAGCATACCTTCAACTTCCATCCATATTTTTGTTGCAAAAGGCAAGATTCTACTCTTTTTTTATGGCTTAGATATACAGGCTGTCCCCCCAGAAATGTATACACTTTAACAGCTGATAGCTCAATTTTGAAAATGAAATGTATTTTGATAAACGCTGCTTTTATAATTATTCAAAGTGTGTGTATACATTTTTGGGGACACTTATATGATATATATATATATATATATATATATATATATATATATCATATCTCCTTTTTCCATTCACCCATCAATGACAATTCTATTTTTAATCTCTTTTAAATGTTCTAAAATTCATTATATGCAATTATTTCTTAATTTTGAATGCCTTATTGGACACATAATTGTCAGGAGCAAGGAGGACTGATGTTAGAAAACTTTTTCTTTTGTGTGCTTTGAATTATGTGTGTTAGTTAAGCTTCTATTAATTTTCTCAATCTCCAGGTAACTATTTATATCTATATATAAAAAAAGGAATTATGCAAATTAGGTCAGGACTTCGTAATGGGTCACGACCAGACAGGAGGAGGTTGTGCACACAGGTGAGGCCCAGAGCGGAGCCAGGGGGGCCCTGCCCAAGCCACGGCGGAAGCTGGAGCAGGGCCAGAGTGGAGCTGGGGTGGCCCTGCCTAAGCCACAGCAGAGGCTTGAGCAGAGCTGGAGACAAGGGTGTGCCAGCCGCGGCTTGCCAGCAGTCCCGCCTCTGCGTGTGAGCTGCAGAGGAAATATCTTTCTGACTGCTCATTGGCTAAGCTCCCTGTATGCCACTGGCAGTGTTCTTGGTAAACTGGATAATAAGAATCCAAGAACGTGATCTAGGGTTTTCCGCCTCACTCCTGGAGGAAAAAACAAAGGTCCGCTGCTGGAAGGCTAAGAAATGTCATATCCTGCCCTAGCCGGTTTGGCTCAGTGGATAATGCCTCAGCCTGCTGACCACAGGGTCCGGGTTCAATTCTGATCAAGGACATGTATCTAAGTTGCAGGTTGCTCCTTTGCTGGGGCCCAGGTCAGGGCTCATGCAGGAGGCCACCAATCAAAGTGTCCCTCTCACATTGATATTTCTCTCTGTCTTTCCCTCTCTCTTCCACACTTTCTAAAAATCAGTGGAAACATATCCTCAGGTGAGGATAAAAAAAAAAAGAAAGAAATGTCATATCCTATGAAAAACACATCTTGAAAATTCCTAAAGAAAGTTGTCATTTTTTTTGTGGTGGAAGAACTGGAGTCTGTGTTGATGAAAACACCTTTGTGCCTGTGGCAACCAGCAGTGGCAGCCAGCAGTGGGGTGATGGGGGTGGCGCCTTCCCCTGATCAGCCGGGTCACCTTCCTCAGAGAGAAGCCAGACTGTAGCTTAGGCCAGCTCCCCACCTGGCTGAATGAATGAACAATCGACCAGTCACTATGATGCGCACTGACCACCAGGGGGCAGACGCTCAACTCCCACAGCCAACCTCCTATGGTTCCTCCCCCTGGCCGGCCAGGCCAAGGAACCCTACTCATGCACCTGGCCTCTAGTAGATGTATAACTTCACATTAAAGACTGTCTAATACCTAATACATTGGAGTGACATGGTTTGCCACAAATATTTTAAAGCTATACTCTTTTTACTCATACTGGTAACTGGGTTCCAAATGCAATGTCTGTGCTGTGTTTGTGTAGTTTTGATTTTGAGGTCATTTAACTGGCTCTGCCTACTCTGCCATATCTAACACATTGTGGGACAAATGAGCTCTAATCAGCTGGAATCTTCCAGTGTGCAAATGACTTCCTGGGAATAAGTTAGCACTTGGGAACTGCACTTTCTCTTTCTGGTCACTGGAGTACAATTTAGCAAATTGCCCTTGCAGTGGGCTCAATGATACCCCAATGCTCTGAATAAGTTATTTGCAGATTCTAAGGTACCTAACTTACTCTCATGATTGAACTGAAAACAGGAATATGGTCAATTCAGTTTGCCTCTGAGCACTGACCTAATGATATATTAAATGCTCTGAACTTCTTGGAACTTCTATGTAAATGAGCAGGGTTTCTCAGCTTCACTTGCCCTTTTATTCTTTGGAGTATCCTGTCTCTTCAGGGACAAAGGAGATAAAACTGCTCTTCAGCTTGTCTCACCCCTTGGGGAATCTGATTCTTAGCTATTGGCAAAGAATTCCCCTTATCACACCTCCAGGACAGAAGCTGTGTCAGGTTTGGGAAAGCGATCACTGTATATCTGTATTTTGAGGATGAAAGGAGAGTACTATGCAATGCCTTGATTTTCCTAGGCTTTTCAAACGATTTTAAGTACTTGAATAATAAAGTAATTAAGCTTAATTATATTTAGGGGTCAAGGAAAGCCATAAATTGTGTACCTTTTCGTAACATACTTCAATCAATAGAACATGCAGTTGAAGACCTGGACTCTTCAATTAACTGTGATGAAAGATGAATTTTGGGAAGGGAGAAGGTCAAATGAGAAGGGAGCAGATCAGGGTTAATACTATCTTTCCTGAATGGCATCTTGGCCTTTGAGCAGTGGTAATTAACATTTTCTTTTTGTAATGTAAAATAATTATTTTCATCAGTAGACCATGTTCTGACTGTGTAACCAAGCTGAAAATGTGATCCGGAGATGCTGGGTTCTCTGGGGAAAAATGTGCAGACTTTTAGTACAACCGAATTACAGAAAGGAAGTGCTCTCTGGAACCAAAGTGCTTGACTATATCCCTAAAACTGCAGCGGTTGGTGGGCCTGGGAGCTTCCTCAAAACTCTTATGAAGAACAGTGCCTTTCCTTCCATTTATGATAACACTGCTGCTTTATAAGGACTCCTAAGTAAAATAATTAAAGATAAATTTTAAACAAAATAATAATATGCATTATTTTGAGGAGCATTGGACTGTTTGCATTGATATTTGCTGTGCCACTGGGATATAAAACTGGTTAGCCAGAAATACAACTGAAAGAAAAAAAGATTGTCTTCTAAAGCATATGGAATTCTGAAGTTTTCGAAGTCAAAATAGCTTAAAAAATAACTATCCTCCACACCTGCCCATATTCAGAAAGTGTATTCAATATGCACATATAGTATGTATATTCATATATATATATTTATGGGGTTAATGTGTAAATGTATGTGCATATCATTATTGAAGCATGCGAATTGGAAAGCAGTTGCACCACACAACAGTAATATATACTTCTTAAAAATTTTTACAGCTAAAGACAGTAATGTTAGGATGCTTATGATTTATCAGAATATATTCTTAATTCATTTTTTCTTCATTAAATATGCATATCTTTAAAAACTAAGCTTTTAATATCCTGGTTAAAAAGAAATATATTGGTTTGCATTTTTGAAAAAGCAAGATCTTTCACTGCATTTTCTTTTGACTGTCAAGAGCTATATATTTTTTTGTAAGATCAGTTTTTATAAATCATCCCCTTTCTAAGCAAGCACTTAACAGACATCATATCTCAAAACATCACAATATTCCTGTGAGGGTAAAAAGGAGCAAATAGCATTCTTCTCAGTGATCAGAATCTGAGGCCTTTGGTTGAGTACTGAAACACGGTGATACCTGTCTCACATCACACAGTGAACATAGAGCATCAGTCATAACCCAGGGACAATATTCTCACTACTGTGGTTGCTACCGGTTTCTCAGTGCAGTTGAATGTCCTCTACTTTTTCAAGGGTGTATAGGAGATGGAACATTTATGATAAAAATAGGTACATATTTCTTTCAGCAATACCCTTACAGGTTAATGTGAATATCATTTGCACGCTCGAATTCCCCAGTTAGATTTAAGCAGCTCACAACCTAAACACACAAAAAATAATAATATTCACCATATTTCTGCCTGAATTTTATTTTTCAAAAGACCTTCCCTTTCTACCTGAGTCAACTGTGACAACCAAGATGACAAATTATTTTTCTTTTGTTTGGCCAACCTCAGTATATATCTGTAATCATGTGCAGTGTTATTCTGGAACATTATGACATTTCCATGTGATTTGTTTTCTGGGTAAAAGGACTCTTTTATTATGAAAAGAGTTACCACCAGGGTTAGCAATATTAATGTGAAATGTCATTCGTTGTTGTTTGGACATTACAGTGGAGGCTGCTTACAGCTGCCCTGAGTGTTTATTGTTGGCTGTGAATTATTCTGCTGTTCTAATGTGACATGTTCAGTAAAATGACATGGATCACTGGCTGGTTCAAGGTCCCTGCTATAACAACATGAGGTAAATAAAAAATAATTCTTCCCAGTCAAAAATGTTCTTAAACTTTGTCCTTAATAGAACAAATTGGATATTGACTAAAATTCCTCTTGCCTACAGGATAGAATGATATTTAATATTTGTTAAAGCAGATTGCTAATGAACCCTCTGACATTGGGAAGAATATCACCTTGTTGAGTTTCACCTTTTTGGCTTCCAGAGTAAAACCCTCATCTGGAAATTTCTAACGAGGCAATTTAAAATATTATATATTTTCCAGCATTTGTACTTGTCCAGAGTACAAACTTGTTTCTGTTTATCACTTTCACAAATTCAGTTTATGAGTAGGATTCACTTACCCTCTTGAACAAAGACACAGGTTGTTAAATATTAAAATTAGTTAAAGCATTGTTTTAATAATTTAACTGTAAGGAGTTCCTTTAAAAATAGACGTAAGAATTGATCATGAGTTAAACAGAGTTTCCCCACTGGCGGAGAAATTCAGCTCTTTTTTTTTAAATTAAATTTTTGCTTGAGATTTCACTAAAAGGAAAGAGATGTGAATGTGGGGGACAACATGAAGTTCAGCTTCATTAGTCAATGATTTGGGCTGCTTTCCTTTCCTGAGGCATACTGCATACACCAGACCTAAGTCAGAGATCTGTGCTTTCATCTCCATATTTACGCTCTGGGACCAATCATACCTTTTCTAATGTTAGGAGAACTGAATGAGAACATTTTGAGAGGGCTTTGTAAAAGATTACTCTTGATTTTTAAGTTTTTATTATGTATACATTCCTGCTTACCAACCACCTGCAAACTGAAATTGTATGGCAATATCATTTATGCGAATTCTGAAATGTAGACATTTGAGTTTATATAATTGACAAAGTAAGAATAAGTCAGGTGTTATATTCATTTTCTTAGAGCATTTAACCATGTAGATCCTTAAGCTAGTTACTGTTTTCTAAGGCCCTGTTTCCTTATGTTGACGAAGAAAAAATCATAGTATTAACCTCAGGAGTAGTTTTGGTATGAAAGGAGATGATATCCCCAGAGTTAGTAGCTAAGTGCCTGGCACAGCAATTTAGCATGTGCTCAATAAATGTTTATTGTTCTTGTTACTATTATTATTATTATTTACATCTTCTTTGTCAACCTGTCAGTAAATTTATTCCTGATTATTTACTTTTTGTGTAAAATAATAAAATACTTTAAACAGAGGAGGAATAAAAATGTGATTTTGAAAGGACTCAATCTTACATAAAAAAAAACAAAACTTTTTTTTATAAAAAAACACATCTGAGTCATTATGATCTCACGTGAAGTGAAATTCACTGAAATCTTAATGCAACCATTATGGTTCTTCCAATGAAATCATAATTGTATGTTCTGAAGCCATCATGGTGTATCGTGTCAATGCATACTAAGGGAGTTCTCGGGCACAGACCATTGACATGATAGACTATAATGACGCTTTCAGACCTGCTATGGTCCACTGTGTCTACTGAGGGAGCCTTTAAGGCACTGATCCGAGCCTGCAGAGTACTTCTCCACTGTGGGGAGAGGGATAGTCTTATGAATATTTTGATGAAAAGCTGGTCGTTTGATTTCATTCATGTTTAATAAGCTTCACAGTGACACAGTGATTAGTGTGCATCATGCTAGTGTAGGGTTCCCTTTTTATTTAAAAATATGTTAACAGTTATAATTTTCCCAAGATGCAAGATATCTTACTTGAGTGAGCAGTTGTCTGTATGAAGGACAAGAGCACCTTGTAGGGTTCATTGGTACCATATTTCATTGCAGCCTCCCCACCTAATCATCTAGAATCATGGCCAACCACTAACAAAAGCTGTAGATAATATTTCCTAAATAATATATCTCTATTTGCAATTTATTACTGGGAACTCTGGATCACAAAACATGAAGCATTTTTCTAAATTCATTTCTAAATGGAGAAGAGAAATTCAAATACATTTTCAGGAAACAATAAAAGTGTTAACTTTGGGGAACAAAATCTAGTCATTTTACAAAGTCTTATTTATTCATCCATAACCATATGAATCCCTTTTCTTCACTGTGGAAGAACCTGGCATTGGATTGCACAGATGTGCTCTCATGTTGTCTTGATTTTTAAATTTGCTGGCTTAAATACAAGCTATAGCTGCTACCTTTCAATATTTTGTAATTAACTAAAATGATTAAATGATTAAGTAATCCAATTTACAAGACTGAAGGGCCAATAAAAGTTAGAAAATTAGTAAACTTTTTGCAGAGTTTTAAGCCTTACTTCTTTTTAAGGGTGGACCTTGTCCAAATTTGATGTTTCTCTGTTCCACCAATACATATTTCTTTCACAATGTTCCCTTTACATGACTTTACCATGTATATGGACTATTTTCTTCACCTATTTATGACCTCAGCTGAATGTCAGATTATTCTTTTCAAAGTTTTAATGTATAACTGTAGTTTCCTATAGTGAATTACTTTATCAATAGCTCCTCAAGGAATACAGTGCTGTCATCTATACTAATAATAGAGGAATATGCAAATTGTCTGGGGCACCATCACAGTAACAGTAACAACCAAACAGCAGACTGCATGGGACAACAAGGCTGGCAGGGAGCTTAGTGAGGAATGACCAAACAACTGAACAGCAGAATGTGTGGGGTGACCAGGCTGGCAGGGGGGGACAGTGGGGTAACCAGGCTGGCAGGGGGACAGTTGGGGCAACCAGGCTGGCATAGGGGGGCAGTTGGGGGCAACCAAGCCACCAGGTGGGGCAGTTGGGGGTAACCAGGCCACCAGGTGGGGCAGTTGGGGGTAACCAGGCCAGCAGGAGGGGCAGGAAGGGGTGACCATATTGGCAGGGAGGTCAGTTGGAGGCAGCCAGGATGGCAGGGGGGGGCAGTAAGGAGCAAACAGGCCAGCGGAGAGGGCAGTTAGGGGTGACCAGGCCAGTGGGAGGCACAGTTGGGAGAGACCAGGCCTGCAGGGGGGCAGTTAGGAACCTGTGGTCCCGGATTGTGAGAGGGATATTCCAGGGGTCCTGAATTGGAGAGGGTGCAAGCTGGGCTTAGGGACCCCCACTACCCTCTCCCCATGCATGAATTTTGTGTACCGGGCCTCTAGTATAGAAATAAAGTCTTATAATCCAACTTGTTGAAAACCCTAAATAAATTAAAGTCAAATGATAATTTTTGTCAAGAAGGTTCTAGTGTATCCCATGTGATAGAATTAGTTTTATTTTTGTTTGAAAGGCTGTCCATCACTAGACCTACCAGTGGCTTAGATACAGTCGGAATAAGACTCAGGACAGATTAGCAATAATACTAAAATGACAATAACAGCTCAGTTGTTTTCTCTCTGCCCAACCAGATCCGTTCTCCCCTTTCTCTGACCTGCTCTGTGTCACGGTGGGTTTTATCAGCCCATCCTCCTTGCACTTTGGTCTCTAATTGGTTGTAGTCAATGGGAGACATAAGCCAGAATTAGAGGGAATGAGAAAGTAACCAACTTTTTCTTCCTATGCTCCTTTCTTCTTCAACTTAGCGATCTGGCAGTGGTTAGAGTCAGCTCACAGGCTCCAACAACAATATAGGCCAATAGGTAGAAATGGCTTCCTGCTATTCTAGTCCCTGGGTATATAACACATGTAAATGGTGTCATCATTTAAAATCTTTAGTTAGTCATTTTAGTAGAATTGTCTTTCCTATTGAGACTATTATTGATATAATAAATGGCACACCAAGCCATCAGGCATATCAAGATGGCTTTCTGGTATTGGTTACACTCACCAGGAATATAGCATTATTGTGACATTATGCTTCATGACCACAGATTGTCTCTAATAATTTGCTTTGTTGGCCCATTGTAGCCTATATTCTAAAGTGTCCTAGATCAATCAGGTTGAGACTCAAGAATATCTTTCACAGACCATATAAGCTTAAGTACAAACACTTTGAGGTAAAAAGCAGATGCTGAACATGCCATCATGATTTTATTAGGATCAATCACTCAGTCACTGTCTATGCATACCAACTTCCATATTCCTTTCACCAAGGCACAGAGAAATGCATTGTTGAGAGAAGTACCAACATCCTTTAGGAAAATTCTGCACTCTGTGTGTTGCAGGTGATGGTAGGATATGCAGCTTCAGCACTGTACTTTATGATTTCAATAATTAGCTCCCTGAGAGAGTAGCACATAATCATCTGTGGCAAGGCAGGAGCAATTGCCACAATAAGCCACAGGGTGCAATTGGTCATCAGAGTGCTTTGACATCCTGGACTTTTAACAATGACTAATTGATATCAGAGTCCTTACAAATAAATAACTGTGCAACCTACTAAGATGCCAGATTCATTTTACCAGACCTGTGCATCACAGCTTCTGGGTGTGTTGGATGCTAAGGGTTCACAGATGCTCCTTCTCAAGAGCTATGGCTTCTGCTGAACCCCTTTACTTTTGACCTTTTGAGAGTGCTGCCCTCTTTTTCCTAGGGGGTACTCTGATAGGTTTAGAGGTACCATGTTATGAAGTCACAAAATTCCAGCTCTCTTGCCTTAATAGTGAGATGGATTCTGTGGCACAAATCATGACGCAAAGTTGCCAAAAAGGTAAGTCTAAAAGGTAGATTCAGGCTGAGATCATTCCTGGCATAACTTGTTTCCCCACATTACCTGCTTGCTTTACTCCTTTTCTCCAAATAATGCTCAATTCATTACACATTCCTGGACCCTTATCCCACATTCTCCTTTTAGACGTCTTCCCTTGAAACAGTTTACTGGAGTAAACAATAAAAGCATCTTGCCTCCTAGATATCAAAGGATATTCTTTTTTTTATTATTTTATTTTATTTTTATTGTTTTAAGTATTACAAATAGTAGTACATATGTCTCCTTTTCTTTTCCCCCTTGATCTCCCCCGACCTCCCCTACCCCCCAGGACATGCCTTCACCTGCCCACCCTGCCCCCCCGCCCCAGTGTCTTATATCCGTTGGTTGTGCTTACATGCATGCGTACAAGTCCTTCGGTTGGTCTCTTACAGCCCTCCTCGCCCAACCTCCCCTGTCTTCCCAATGTAGTTTGACAGTCTGTTCAATGCTTCTTTGCCTCTGTATCTTTTTCCCACCATTTCTTTCCTTTAAAAAGTTTTGCCTTTGCAGACTGGAAATAAACATATAATAACAAAACAAGACAAAACAAAAAAATGTTTGAGTCCCAATTTCAATGTCCAACAGTTCCTTATGTGTTCATGTCAGCATTGATATCTGGATGGTGGGCACATGGTGGCAATGCAGGTCCGACCCTCTCTGGTTTGGTCCTAGGCAACCTGCAGCGGTGCACAGCTGCTGACTGCTCCCATGGCAAGGTGTTGTCAGCGTCTTCCATCTCTGGACTGTTTTTTCCTCTTGTCTTCATGGTTGGAGCACTCCTGTCAATTCCTCTCTGTTTCAGGAATCCATCTGGTCTTGGGGTTGTTTTCTGAAAATATACAAATATATTCTCGACCACAAGTTAATAAAGGAATCTTTTCTATATAATTGATTTGGGATCCTTTTTATTTTTGTTCAAACGATTTTCCTTTGTCTTATTTAGACACCATGTGTGTTTTTAATGGCCGTCTTGCTGTTAGCATTGCAAATGAAACTTAATTTGGTAAAGTAAAAATTTTCTAGATGTAATTTACTTATAGGATATTTTTCCTTACATGATATTGCCTTACTATCCCCCCCTTTTTTTTTTTATTAATGGAGGTTTTTGTAAATTTTATAATGCAGTCTTGATAACTTTAAATTTAAAATTTTTTTCCCCCCACACATATGACTGCTTTAGGTTCATTGCATATTCAGGAATTTTACCATGTGATGAACTACCAATAGAAATTTTAGTTATTACTTTAAGAACAACTTTTTGTCCAGTACTTGAATATTCACTTATTTCAATTAGGCTATTTAAATTAATCTGAAAACTCAATTACTATTTTACTGTCAAATTTAATACTCTACCAACAATCTTAGTTTACCCTGTAAATATTAGTGGGAAGGATTATTTGCATTCTTGAGTGGGCCCTGAGCATTCCAAATGCTCCCTGAATTTAGATATAGGGCAACTGCTGTTGGCCAAGTCTCTTGTCTGTTACCTGGGTCCTGATCTGAGCTGGGCCAAGTCTCTGTCTGTCCCCTGTATCTCGATGTGAGCTGGGCCAGGTCTCTTTCTGTTGCCGGGGTCCCGATCTGAGCTGGGTGTGGGAAGCGCGAAGCAGCCATGGGGGCAGGAGACCTCCTTTAGAAGGGGGTGAGGGTTCAAGCCCCTGCAATGTTGGGGGGGTGAGGGTCTGTGCCCCACTTCTATTGCCTCCCCAAGTTCTCTCCTGATGGCCCCTCTGCGACTGTGCCTGTCTTAGGTTGTTCCTTCCTTGAGGAATCTTACCCGTCTCTGGCTAACCAGCCATCCTCTGGGGCCAAGCAGGGTGCTGTGAGGTTCAGTTCTGTCTCCTTGGTAGCCTATGACCCCGTGGCCTCCACACCCAGCACCTGCCTTGGGAACCCCTGGCCTGCTGGCAGGGTCCCGGTGCTGATCACATATCTCAGGGAACTTGGGTTTCTTCTCCAGTGAGGGCCCAGCTCACACAATTGGATGTGAGACAGATCCATGGTACCAGACCCTACGAGGCTTCAAGCTCAGCATGAACAGAAAGCTCAGGTAACAGCTGAGGGCAATTGGATTGTGAGAAGAGGGTCCTTCTTGGCACAAAGGGCAAGAGGGGCCAATATAGGATGCTCAAGTGCCTTCCCAGTGCCTTAATTCCTTCTGCAAGGGATTAAATCCTTTCATGTCCCTTTTTTTTTTTTTTTTTAATTGATGCCAACCATTCAAAGAATTAGTTTGTAAGTATGTTTGGGATAATTGTAAAATATGCTGTTGTAAAATATCTAAAATTATAATGACATTGTAGAATAATATCATATAAGGATATTCTTTGCCCTAGGCCCTGGCAATTCCATTTCAAACTGGCTGTCAATTTCTTTTTGTAGCTTTATATAAACTTTGTCAGGGAGGCAAAAACACAAATTACTTACTTTAGTTCAAGCGGCCAAATATATTGACTTTCAATTACAATCCTTATGACTTTTGAAGGAAACTTCTCTTTGTTTCCTTCCAAAATAATTTTCAGTCTACAGAGAGTTTCATTTAAAAATTTTTGTCACATGAAACAATTTCTCTTAATGCCCCGCCCCCTTGTTGTCTGTGTCCATTGATTAGGTTCATATGCATGCATACAAGTCCCTTGGTTGATCTCTCCACCTTACCCCCACCCTCCCCTACCTTACCTGAGGTATGATGTTCTGATTGACATTTCTCAGCCTCTGGATCTGTTCTTGTTCATCCGTCTATGTCGTTCATTATATTCCACAAATGAGCGAGATCATGTGATATTTATCTTTCTCTGCCTGGCATATTTCACTCAACATAATATTCTCCATCTCCATCCATATTGTTGCAAATGGTAGGAACTCCTTCTTTTTTACCGCAGCGTAGTATTCTATTGTATAGATATACCACAGTTTTTTAATCCATTCATCTGCTGATGGGCATTTAGGTTGTTTCCAAATCTTGGCTATGGTGAATTGTGCTGCTATGAACATAGGGGTGCATATTTCCTTTCTGATGCGTGTTTCTAGATTCTTGGGATATATTCCTAGAAGTGGGATCACTGGGTCAAATGGGAGTTCCATTTTTATTTTTTTGAGGAAACTCCATACTGTTCTCCACAGTGGCTGCACCAGTCTGCATTCCCACCAGCAGTGCAAAAGAGTTCCTTTTTCTCCGCATCCTCGCCAACACTTGTTGTTTGTTGATTTGTTGATAAAAGCCATTCTGACAGGTGTGAGATGGTACCTCATTGTTGTTTTGATTTGCATCTCTCTGATGATTAGTGACTGTGAGCAGGTTTTCATATGTCTCTTGGCCTGCCCTCTGTCTTCTTTCGAAAAGTGTCTACTTAGATCAGTTGCCCATTTTTTGATTGGGTTGTTTATCTTCTTTTTGTTAAGTTGTATGAGTTCTCTGTATATGTTGGAGATTAAACCCTTATCATTGATATCATTGGCAAATATGTTCTCCCATGCAGTGGGCTTTCTTGTTGTTTTTATTGATGGTTTTCTTTGCTGTGCAAAAGCTTTTTATTTTGATGTAGTCCCATTGTTTATTTTCTCTTTAGCTTCCATTGCCCTAGGAGTAGTATCAGTGAAGAAGTTCTTTCGGCATATGTCCGAGATTTTGCTGCCTGTGGATTCCTCTAGTATTTTCATGGATTCCCGTCTTATGTTTAAGTCCTTTATCCATTTTGAATTTATTTTTGTGTATGGTGTAAGTTGGTGATCTAGCTTCATTCTTTTGCATGTATCTGTCCAATTTTCCCAACACCATTTGTTGATATTCTTAATTCTAATCAATGAAGGCAATTAGAAGCATTTCACCTTCAATTTCTGGGAAGAGAAAAATACCTTTCTATCTTACAGTATAACAGAGTTCAAGATGACCTTTGTCAACAAAGTAAAGGAATAACTTTGACACTGAACCAGAAACTCATTTTTTAAAAATATATTTGTTTTGATTTCAGAGAGGAAGGGAGAGAGAGGTAGAAACATCAATGAGGAAAGAGAATCATCGATCGGTTGCTTCCTGCATACCCCCTGCTGGGGGTCTTGCCTGCAATCTGGGCATGTGCCTTGACTGGGAATGAAACTGTGGCCTCCTAGTTTGTAGGTCGATGCTCAACCACTGAACCACACCAGCTGAACAAGAAACTCATTTTTTTTTTTTTTTGGTAGGAGAAGTATAGCAACCAGCTCATGTCCACAGACCATCTCACTGATCTAGTGATATTCCCAATTACATTAAAGTAGCCCACCTGTACAATGGTGGAATGGCTACTGAATGCCTGGTTATGGTGCCAACTAGGGGAATGCATCTTGTAAAACAGGAATACTGCCCTGCAAGATTCAGAATAAGCTTTAAACTAAAATCTACATATGCTGGTATCTCTCTCTCTCACACACACACATGTGTATATATATATATATATATATATATATATATATATATATATATATATATGTTACTTACAGAAGTTGTACTTCCTTCTTTGATTTACATGTCTATAACCTTAGGCATGATTTGTTTAAAGATCCTAGAGAAGAATGTTTTCATGAAGGCATACAGTCATTCCTCCTGTAATTTCGAAGCTGATACTATCTCTGGCTATTTTGGCCTCTATATGCTACTATACTGCAAGCAGAGGGTTATTGACTTGGCAGGAGTGAATAATCCCAGTTACTGAAGGGAAATTGAGTAGTTGCTGTATAATGGGTAAAAGAAGCCTGTTTTGAAATGAATAATCACTGACAGATATTTTAGCAATCCACATCCAATAATAATGACCAAAAGTTAAATTGCAGCAACCCACTGAGGATAGGATCATTAAGACCTTGGATCTCATAGAAATGATGATTGGAGTCATTCTTCTGCGTAAAGAAGCCAGACCACTGGAGGTGCTGACAGAGGTTAAGGGGAACAGAGAATAGATGAGGTAAAAAGAAAGCAATGGTTATTAAGTTAGACTTTATGATCTGCTACAGTAGGCATTGTTGCAGCTATATTTTATGTTAAGTATTTGTTTCTTTTTGTCCTTTCCCTGTCTTCACATATGAACTGTAATTGCTATGGATGGTGTTACAATTTATGTTCTATGACTAAAATGACATCATCCTATGATGGCATGATGGTCGGAAGGACCTCTCAGGGGATGAAATATACTTATCCAAATAAAGGACACAAATGGATGCTAAATGACAAAAGGGATAGAATGTTTTGGTTGTAAACTGCTATTTCCTCCTCCTATTCCTCATATAATCTCTGTTCCTCTGTGCTCCAAGCTCCAGGCAGCTACCTCCTAAACACTGGTATTGTTAGTTCCTCTTTTCCCTCTTCAAGCCTAGGTATAGTAATGACTCATTACTTTTGCTAACCCATGAGCATCTCATGTTCCTTATTGGCTCCCTAAACTTTCAACACATGCCTTTAAATAGATTCTCCACCAACTTCTCTTCAGATAAATGCATCTGGGAGGAACTGTTTTGCTTGTTGGGATTATAACAAATACAATGTACTGGCCATTGATGAGTCAGGCACTTTTTCAAATTTATTACATGCCTTATCGATAAGTCACAATCTGATAAATCAAGAAGTACTACTCCCCTCCCATTTTTACCAATGATGAAAATGAACCACAAATGGCAAATTTCTTGCCCAATATCACACAGATGTTGGGTAAGATATTGATGGTTATAGTCAAGATTGAATCAAGACAATGTGACTCAAGCCCATAATGTGGGTGCTTAAAATATACGTATATTTTAGATGTATAGCTTTTGTGTAGGTTGAGAGCCCTTTAGAAATAGAAAAGTCTATTTGTAGAAAAAAATAAAAATTATTCAAGAAACAAAGTTTCTCCGGCCTAAAATTCTTTCTACTAGAAAGTATAAACACTGAAATCCTGCACAGTATGCAAAATATAAGCACCTTAGCACCAGTTTTGTGTCCTATTGGTACTATAATCTGAGTTTCCTGCGTGACTAAATTATTTTCAGGTAACTTTTATATACTCAAACTTAAAAGGAGTGTTTAATATTATTGTAAGGTCTACTCTACTAAAAACTCTTTTTGATCCTGAATTTGGTGACACTTTTCTTCATTCTTTTATAAAATTTAAGTTTTTCCCCCACCATTTATCTCCTCTATGCCCTCTTCCACCTTCCCCTCCCCACCCCCATAATCACCACACTGCTGTCCATATTTATGAGCTCTCTCTCTCTCTTTTTTTCCTCAATCCCTTCAGACCCCCAGTCCTCTCTGGCTCTTGCCAAACTCTATCTTGCTCTCTATCTATGAGTCTGTCTCTATTTTGCTTGGTAGTTCAGTTTGGGTTGTAAAATGCCTGCAGCTTGGAACTTATTCACTAAATTCCACGCATGAATAAAATTATATGGTTCTCCATTATTTCCTTCAGCTTCTCTGGTTTTCTATTCCCAAACTTTCCCAATTTCATATTGTAATTCAAATTTTTGGATCTCATGACTATTGGGGGAGCCTCTAACTGTTCTTACTTTCATTTTCTCTCTTCTATTGTCCTCTCTTTCCTCCTCTGTCATTTTAACTTCATGCTTTGCATTAGGATTTTTTTTTTTTTTTTGCAAAATATATTTGTTTACAGATTTAGTCATCAAAGTAAACACCCAGCATGAATTTGTCTGGTGGATTTAGTCTAGATGTGGTCTGATTGTTTGACTTTGTATATTCATAATCCATAATTGTACAAAGACTATTGAGTGAGAAAGCCATCATCAATAAAAAGAGTAATATTTAAAATAAGCAAAATATTATAACTGGAACTCAGATTGCAATCTGGTAGACATACACCTGCAACATTTCCTCATCTGTAAAACCAAATTCATGAGTTAACCCATATCTTTAAGGTCTATTCATGTTTTTGTATTTCTGCTTTTCTACTAGCCGAATCTCTCTCTCTCTCTCTCTCTCTCTCTCTCTCTCTCTCTCTATATATATATATATATATATATATATATAAACCAAGCAACCAAAACGACAGAATGACAGAATGACTGGTCACTATGACGTGCACTGTGGCAGACAACTGTCCCAATCTGGGCCCCAGTCAGCCCCCCAACCTCTTGCAGCCCCTCCCTCTGGCCAGCCCCACCCTTGCTCGACCCCCACCCCAATTTGGGGAGGGTTTGGCCAGTCAACCACCCACAGTGCCTCCTGTGGCCAGCCCTGCCTCCAATAGGTCCCCCACCCCAATTGGGGATGGAGTCAGCTGGCCAATGGCCCACAGCCCCTTCCCCCCTGCTGGCCTGGCCCTGATCAGCCTTGATTGGGGCGGGTGGCTGGACCCCACCCATGCACAAATTAGTGCACTGGGCCTCTAGTTAAATAATAAAAATCAGCCTTTCATGTGAATTGGTATCCTAAGAAAACAATGTTATATGTTCAAACAGGTTTGAACACTGAACAACATATTGTTACTCATATGGTTACACTGAGCAAATTAATATTTGGTAAAAACATTTTAAATGTGTGAACTCTTTTTTTTAAGCAAACCAGGAATTTATTAGCTCATGTAACTTCATCTCTTACTTTTGCTTCTACTTATGGGTTGGCTGTTCTACTGTATCCAAGCCTACTTTATTTATTAATATTTTTAGCAGAAAATATATAATATTATTTGAAAATAAGAGACTAAAATAGAGTCTGTGAACTCTTGTAAATCAAAGAATGTATGTTCAAAAAAATAAAAATGTGTTTTAAGCTGGACATTATAAAATTAAAGAACCATATTTTTAAATTCTAAAAACCTCATTGCATATAATACTGTGGGGCTGTCTAAATATAATATAAACTTGGAAAATTTTAAGAATTGGTCACCATCTGAATAGTGTCATATATATATATATATATATATATATATATATATATATATGCACACACACATTATCCAACATAATATTATATTTGTTATTAAAGTAAATATACAAGGAGCAGAAAATTAGTCTCTGGGTAATGATAAAAAGGCATAAAAGAAAATTGTTGCTTTTCTTAAGAATGAAAAAAAATGATGTCATTCAAGAGACCATTTTTATAGCATGAACAAAAACTTTATTTTAAAATCATCTGAAATTTATTATCTATGTAGGGTTAGTGAGAGACTGAAACTATTTCAGAGAAAATGAATGAATCACAGTATGTATCTTCCCTTATTGTAGAGCTAAAAATAGACTGCATTCTTGGTTGAAGCTATAGTATCTCACAAGTATCTTTGAAGCCAAAACTCTGCTAAATAATAGTTCATAGTCAACATTTCTGATACATTACACATAAAGTAATCATTAATGGTAAAGTTGCATATTTGTTCAAATTATAAGTAAAGATTTTGAAGAGTTTTGAGACACAACATAAAAATTATAGTATGGTCCTGGCCGGTATGGCTCAGTTGATTGGAGCATCCCCCTATACACCAAAAGGTCATGGGTTCGATTACCAATCAGGGCACATATCTACAATGTGGGGTTCAATTCCTAGTTGGGATGCATAAAGGAAGCAACCAATCAATTTCTCTCTCACTTCCCTTCTTCTTTCCTCTTTAAAATCAATAAAAAATTATAGTATGAATACATTTTTTACAAAACAATTATGAATAATTCAAGATAATTTCAAAATTGCCACCTAACTGAGAATTGAATAAGAAGAAAAAGTAAAAATATGAGCATACCATCTATTTCAGAATACTTTTCATCATCACTCCACTAATAACTTTATTCCATCTTATTTTTCTTGTTTTACCTTTATTATCATTCTCTTCTTCTCTCTTACTTCTTCTCTTAAACATGATTTGATTTTTCTAATTCTTTCTCCTCCACTTTATTTTTGTTTTTTGAAGGATTTCTCTTTTTGTCTCATTTTCTTCAGTTCTCAAGCTTTATTTTATTATACTTTGAAAAAATAGGAAAGGCTAAATTTAATGATTATTATAATTGTGAAATGTATTTTTGAATGGAAAATTTTGGTCATATACATTAATGTTACCATTTGGTTCAAATGTTATAGATACTTAGTAGATCAAAGTAAAAGTGTTTTTAGACTTTTAACATGAGGCTTATCTTTTTAAATAATTATGTGTCAGCCTGGCCAAAGAAGAGGATTGAGGTTCTGATGAGAGAGATGTATCAAAGATCAAGCTGGCCTGCTTCTCAATGCTGCCCTGCCTGAGCAAATTGGCAACTCATAAATGCTTTGGATGATGGTGCACTCAAGAAATGTGTGCATGGGAGGCTGGTCTGCTGCTGTGTGTGGCCAAAGAGTTATTCTTGCCAGCTGCTGAGTCCAGTAGTCATGGAGCTGCTCTTGGCAGGGGCTTTCCTGGAGCAGGAGATTTGGGAAGAATTTCCTGTGCATATGGACTCGCATGTTGCTAGCTATCACACTGAGAAATAAAGAAGAGAATATTTCTAATGAACTTCCTATCACTATCTGGACTTTGGAGGGAAAAAAGAATGTAGATTCATATCAGGATTTAGGGCACGTCCCACTGAGCCTCATTCCACTAAAAAAAAAAAAAAAAAGAAAAGAAAAGAAAAAAAGACTTACAGTGCTTAATAAGAGAAGGCTAAAAAAGTAAAGTGAATTTCAGAGAGAAAAAGAGAGGTACATAGTGTAGGCATAGAAAATGTAAGGTAGAACCATACCATATTTGTGCTAATGTTAGAGTGGAGTTATGCCCAGATTTTATGTATGTAACAAGGATACTTTTCTTTTTCCTATGAACCCATGAGCATTAGGTAGTTTACCCATTCAGATTAGGTAATCACTCAATTATCTTTACCACTAGAGGCCCAGTGCATGGATTCATGCACTGGTGGGGCCCCTTTGCCTGGCCTGTGGGGATTGGGCTGAAACTGGCTCTCTGACATACCCTGAGGGGTCCCAGATTGCAAGAGGGTGCAGGCCAGGCAGACAGACCCCACTGATGCACGACTGGGGCTGGAGAGGGACCACAGGAGGGCTCCAGGGCATGTCTGGCCTGTATCACCCAGTCCTGATAGGGGCCAATTGGTTCCTATCAGGGCCCTCTTGCCCAGCTCTGATCAGGTCCAGCTGGAGGGGAGGGACTGTGGGAAGGCTCCAGGGTGTGTCCAGCCTGTCTTGCCCAGTCCCAATTAGGGCCGATCGGGGCCAGCCAGCTGGGGAGGGACCCCAGGAGATTGGCCACCTGGGGAGGGACTGGGGGAGGGTTCCAGAGTGTGTCTGACCCATCTCACCCAGTTCCAATCAGCCAGACCCCAGCAGCAAGCTAGCCTAACAGTTGGAGCATCTGTCCCCGATGTTCAGTGTGCATCATAGTGACTGGTCAAACAGCCAAACGGTTAGACACTTAGCATATTAGGCTTTTATTATATAAGATAGTTGTAGTTTTGTTTTTCCTCCTCACACCTTTCCCCCTCTACCCTTTCCCCTGAATAATTAAAAGCAACATAATTGTACTGAGCATACTGGGAAAGAATGAGGCAGTTCACCATGATTAAAGTATGAACTGGAGAAATGGTAGTGTGGGATAAGGACTAAGTAATGGAGGTGGGATTGTTCGTGACAAAGGAAAGTCTTTTTATGTAACTACAATGTCATACCTAACAAAGTTACAAATAAATCTTTAATATTATTTAATACACAGTTCATAATATAATTTCCCTGATTTTTCTACAAATAACATTGTTGAAGTATATTTATATGTATCAGGTTCCAAATAAGTTTCGCACATTCTATTTGGGTGTTCTATCACTTATGGCTGATAACTCAAATATTCTGTTAAGTTTGATGATTCAAATAGAACCTCGACATTGGTTTAATGTCATCTTTGGTTTAATATTCATGAATTACTTGCTATATGATATGTGCATTTTAAATAAACTAAAATTTTTCAAGAGAAGAAGCAATATATTATCTATGATAATAAAAGCATAATATGCTAATTAAAACGGACAGCCTAACGACCTTCTGGGCATCATTCCGGCCATCCTTCCAGATGCAGCCTCAGTGGTGAGAGCCGAGGCAGAGGTGGTTAGGGGCAATCAGGCAGGCAGGCAGAGTGGTTAGGGGTGATCAGGCAGGCAGGCAGACAGATGAGTGGTTAGGAGCCAGGAGTCCCGTATTGCGAGAGGGTGCAGGCCAAGCTGAGAGATCCTCCCCCCACTGTGCACGAATTTCATGCATCAGGCCTCTAGTTGTCTATAATCTGAGAGATAATTAACTCAAAAAATTGGGGAGAATATGTAAAAATTATCAAAAAATATTTTAAACTTTTAAAGTTAAAAATTCTTTAAAGGAAATGTGTGCATACATTTAAAATATATTTAAACTTAGGTAAATAAATTTATATAGATTTACATACACTTAAATCTTATCTAATAAAAGAGAAACATGCAAATTGACCATAACTCTGCTATACCCACAAGCCACACCCACAAGCCATTCAGGAGTGAGTATGCAAATTAACCCAACCAAGATGGCGGTTATTTTGCATATCCAGGTGCAGAGTGAAGACTGAAGACAGCGTAGAAGGAAGCCAAGCACTGCAGAAGGGAGCAAAGCTGTGGAGAAGTAAGCAGGGCAGGGGAGAAGGGAGGGAAGCAGGCAAGGCAGAGAAGACGGCCGCAGGAAGCCCTAGTCTTGCAGGAATAGGCCTGAGGAAGCCCTATTCTTGCAGGAATCTTCCTGCAATGGGTCTCTAGCATATATATAATATGCTAGTTCTCATTTTTTACTAACTAACTCCATTATCAGAGAAAACATGCCTAGTAGTCATTTTTAAGGATTAAATGTTCTAATAATAAATTTAGATATTTCAACTAATAATTAGAACAAAATAATTTTCTAAACAACCATTCTAATAAGAAGCTCCATCCAACAATACAATGATCATACATAGAAGACTATAAGAATGATACAAATATGATCCTAGAATTTTCATTTGGGGGTAACTCAACTTCTTCAATAATTGCATCACCTAATGTAATTGTCTTTTTTTTAATGCAATGTGGTATTTTAAGATTGGCTCACCAATCTTCATTACTGAATGTTAATATGATTTATTTTTCCCAACAGAAATCAAAGCAGAAATAAGAACAACCATAGGAATTTGAAAATGTGAAATGTGAGTGATACTCTGGATGGTATAAAGACCAGTTTATTAAGAGTCAATTATTGTCAAGATATTTTAGTCCCTTGGAATAAAGAATTGAATTGGTATAGAATTTCCTGTCATCTCTGAATGGTTAAAAATATAATTTTATATGACTGAATAAAAAAGAAATATCAATATCATATATCTTACAAAATATGATGCAGAGAAAATTCATAACTTTCATACTACTATGACTTCTACTACTACTACTAGAATCAACCACACCCTTGGATTGAAATCTAGCAAATTGAGAGAAAAATTGCTTTAGGAAGGATTGCGCTAAGCATATATATATAATGTTTGTAGCAATGCTTTATATTTTTGAGCTCACAATAATTCTGGAAATGGCCAGTTGGCAAGAAATAAAAACAGTTCTGATGCTTGACACAGAGACTGGTGCTGGAGATATAAAGATAGACACAAAAGATCCCTTTGTGAAAAGGGTCCTTTCTCCATGTGGTCTTGTGTGACTCTCATCCCTGGTGTCCAGCTTCATCTTATGATGGAGCCAAACATAGAACCATACCATCCTGCATATTTTGGTTCAAAATATGGAAAAATATGTGCCCTTCCTCTACATTTTCTGAACTGGAGGTGAAAGTGAGGTTTATTTTTTACTTGGCTCATGAGGTTTTCCTTGTAGGCATTAGGTATTTGTCAGCCTGTATGTTATGTGGAGAAAATGGGTCTTAGGAGGGAGTTGGCCATCATGTTTGAAGAAACAGAGGCGAGCAAAGAGAAGTGAATGGACAAAAGGCAAGGACTTCTTATAGCTTGAATTCCAACCCCTGGTCTCTTCAGCCTGGAATCTCACAGACATTCCTTCTGTTCTGGAGCCACCCCGATGTCTTTATTAACTATAGACATTGTCAAAATGAAGCTCTGGTGTACTTCCTGACAGTTTTATTCCGATGAGATGAAAGGCTACCTGTAGTTAGTTTTTCTTAATTACCTATTTTTATTATATCTGTTTTCAATACCTAACATTTCCTTTAGGTTATAGTTCAACTCCCATATCTTTTCACTTTACTTATTTATGTGAAATGTCATTTTCTCCTTTATTATAATCTGAGGGAAAAGAAATCACCTTGCAGGTACACTTTAGGACCATTATTGAGGTAAGTTGTTTACTTTAAAAAAATACATGGTTTTATTTATGTATTTTCTTATATGCAAGTACCATAGCATCTATATAATCATTTGTTGTTTGTTTTTAATTTACCTTTATTGTTGCAAGTATTACAGATGTCCTCTTTTTTCCCCCCATTTATCCCTAAACCCTGCTCTCACACCTTCCCCAGATCTTCACCTCACTATTATCTGTCCATAGGTTATACATATCTATATAATAAAAGCCTAAGCAACCGTTACGGCAGAATGACCAGAACGACCAGTCTATATGATGCACACTGACCACCAGGGGGCAGATGCTCAACGCAGGAGCTGCCCCTAGGTGGTCACTGTACTCCCACAGGAGGAGCGCTGCTCAGCCAGAAGCCAGGCTCATGGCTGGCGAGTGCAGCAGCAGTGGCGGGAGCCTCTCAAATGCCAGCTTAGGTAAGGAGCGAGGGTTAGGCAGACATTCCCAAGAGTCCTGGACTACAAGAGGGCGCAGGCCAGGCTGAGGGACCCCCCCTCCCAGTGCATGAATTTTGTGCACTTGGCCTCTAGTAGGCATATAAGGCCTTTAGTTAATCTCTCTGCCTTCCTTCCCTCTGAAATTTGTCAGTTTGTTGCATACTGTAATGTCTCTGGATCTATTTTGTTCATCAGTTTATTATGTTCATTAGATTTCACCTTCAGATGAGATCATGTGATACTTGTCTTTCTCTGACTGGCTTATTTTGTTTATCATAATACTCTTCAGGTTTTCCATGCTGCTTCAAAGGGTAAGAGATCCTCTCTTTTTACAACTGCATAGTATTCCATTTTTTAAATGTGCTACCTTTTTTTTTTTTTTTAATCCACTCATCTACTGATTGGCACTTGAGCTGTTTCTAAATCTTAGTTACTGTATATAATGCTGCTATGAACATAGGGGTGCATATATTTGTTCTGATTGGTGTTTCAGGATTCTTAGTATATATTCCTAGAAGTGGGATCACTGGGTCAAATGGCAGTTCCAACTTTAATTTTTTAAGGAATCTCCATACTGTTTTCCATAGTGGCTACCCCCATCGGCATTCCTACCAGCAGTGTACTAGGGTTCCCTTTTTTCCACATCCTTGCTATTACTTGTCATTTGTTTATTTGTTGATGGTAGTCATTCTGACAGGTGTGAGGTGAAACTTCATGGTCGTTTTAATATGCAGCTCTCTGATGTTTAGTGACATTGAGCATTTTTTTCGTATGCATCTGGGCCTTCTGTATGTCCTCTTTGGAAAAGTGTCTATTTAAGTCATTTACCCATTTTTAATTGGATTTTCTTTCTTTTGTTAAGTTGTATGTGTTCTTTATACATTTTGGAACTTGCCCCCTTATCAGATGTATCATTGACAAATATGTTCTCTCATACAGTGGGATCCCTTTTCATTTTGTTGATGGTTTCTTTTGCTGTGCAGGAACTTTTTATTTTGATGCAGTCCCATTTGTTTATTTTTTTCTTTATGTCCTTTGTCCTAGGAGCTGTATCAGGAAACATATTACTCTGAGAGATGTCTGAGATTTTGCTGCCTGTGGTGTATTCTAGGATTATTTTGGTTTCACATCTTACATTTAAGTCTTTTATACATTTTGAGTTTATTCTTGTGTATGGTATAAGTTGGCAGTCTAGTTTTATTTTTTTGAATGTATTTGTCCAATTTTCCCAACACCATTTATTGAAGAGACTGTCTTGACTCCGTTGTATGCTCTTGCCTCCTCTGTCAAATGTTAATTAAGGGTAGTGGTTTGGGTCAATTTCTTGGTTCTCTATTCTGTTCCATTGATCTGTATGTCTGTTCATGTGCCAGTATCAGGCTGTTTTGATTACAATAGTTTTGTAGTATAATTTGATATCCTGTATTGTGATTCCTCTTACTTTGTTCTTGTTTCTCAAGATTGCTGCAGTTATTCCATTACATCAAACTCTTGTTTTAGTGTTAGATTGATTTATTGATTAATTGGTTTGTCATAGATATCTTTCTTTTAGTGTTATTATTTTTCTCAGGCTACCTTCTATGATAGATGCCTAATTTTGGAAACTTTTATTGCAACTGTTTTCCCTTGAATAAAACCTCATGTAATAGGAGGGAAGGATGGCAATTATAGTTAAAATTTTTGTGGCATATTCAAGCTTCTCTTCTCACTATGTCTAGCCAAAACTGTTTATATTGCAGATGCCCTCTCAAATCAGAAAATCTGAGGGAGCAAGCACTTACTGGTGAAAGTGAGGGCAAGAATTGAGAAGAGCAGTCTTGACCAACGTCTTGAGACCTGGGGGAACAGGACCTTTCCTGCCTCGTCAGTGTCCATATGCTAGTTTTGTGACCTTCACAATAATAATAGTTAATAATCTAAGAATAATCACAGGTGGAAAGTGTTAACTTTCCTTTAAAATCTATTTTCTTTTCTTTTTTTTTAAAGAAGACACATGTATGAAGTCTCATGACAGAGAGTGAGAACCACCAAAAAAAAAAAAGTCAGATGTATGACCCAGTAAAAATGATGCAATTAGTAGAAAGTGACAACCATCCACCTCAGTGATGAATGTGCACACCCATCTATCTCAATAAATAAGTCAATATAATGCATATGTTTCTAGCAGAGTTTGTATTAGAAGAGAATGTAGTGTTGAAATTTTAATGAAAACAAAACCAAACAAAAAAAAAATCATATTCAGATTCCTAACTAACCCACCCTTATAAAACTTAGAGATCAATCTTTATTTGTTGATTTTAAAATATTGAAAATATTACATGTGGTAGAGGATCAACATTTTCTCTTATAATTTCTCATAGTATTAGAAGTGATTCCTGGAACATACTCATAATGTTCTTGGAGAGTAAGGACAATTTTCTCACACTATTTGGAACATTTAAGGCACAGCTTGAGATGGGGAGGAAATTCAGATATTTTATGAACAGGCTTAACATACAATATGCATTTTTTTGTCTGCCTCATAGCACCAATAAAGAGCTAACAGAGTTCACAAACTCCTTTACAATAAGATGAATGACTATTGTATTATAATTGAAAACAAAGCTACAGATACAATTTAAAATTCTTTCTATGCTTGCAAATATGTTGAATATTGTTCCTTGTTTTAGAAGCAATTTTAATTTGCACTGAAAATTCTATTAGCATGATGGTTTGTAAGACTATGTAACTTTTAGCATAGATGTATATTTTTTCTAGGGAAAGTGTTTACTAAATTCATGAGACCAGCACTATTTCTACTGCTGTATTAAGGTACAGTGCTTATACCTTACCCATAAAAACATTCACTTCAGAAACTCATCTTAAGGGAACATTTTCAGCTTACAGCTTCCAAAAAAGCTTTTGGGCATATTTTATGTATATATATCCATGTATATTCAAATGCATTTAACAGTTTTTAAAACTACTTTCTGGGAATCATAAAGCACTTTTTCCAACAAATATTTAAATGAATATCAGAGAGCTCATAAATGTATATTATTGATGGATTATTAAACAATAGTTGTTATCCTTTTTTGTTTCTAAAATGTCCTTATATTTGTTTGGATGAACTAAATACCACCATAAATCATAATTAAAGAAAATTCAGGGAGGACTTAGATATCTATCTTAACTTATGTAAACTCAGACTTTTTTTCTATATTTTCCTAAATGTATTGCAGATATATATGTTATGAAATTGAACAAAACATTTAGTATTTACAGTATATTGATCATATGATGTATTCTAGCCATTGTTTAAATAATATTAAGTGTTAATGAGTATGATTGTCATCTACATTAATAAAAGAGGAATATGCAAATTACCATCAGTCCACTACACTACCAGCCAATCAGACTGAGTATGCAAATTAACCTGAAAACATGGCAGCAGCCGGGTCCCCTGCCGCTCCAGGCCTGTGGGGGTCGGAGAAGTCCCGCGCCAGCACCTGAGGCTGGCTGTGGCCTGGGAGACAGAGAAGTTGCCCACCCCATGGTCCCTGACACCAGCACTTGCGGCTTCGGCTCAGATGAAGCCACCTGCCCACCATCCCCTGTGGCTGCAGCTGGTCATCCCCTATGGCTGACTAGAGGGAGGGAAGCCCAGATCCTGGGTGCCTGTGGTAGGCTGGAGGAGGGAATCCTGGGTCCGGATGTGGGGCCGAGGCAGAGGTGGTTAGGGGCAATCAAGCCAGCAGGGGAGCAGTTAGGGGCAATCTCTGATATTCATTTAATAGGCAGGCAGAAGAAGTTAGGGGCAGTCAGGCAGGCAGGTGAGCGGTTAGGAGCCAGCAGTTCTGGATTGTGAGAGGGATGTCCAACTGCCAGTTATCCCCTGAGGGGTCCCAGATTGGAGAGGGTGCAGGCCGAGCTGAGGGACACCCTTCCCCCCCCCCCCAACCATACACGAATTTCGTGTACCACACCATTAGTAACTCTATAATATGGGGACTGTTATTGATGCCAAAATTTCTGAATTCATTGTCTCACAAAATCGGAGAATGAATTTGTGCATAAACGTGGTTAGTGGGAGCAAAGTTTATTGAGAGATAGACTGATTCCCTGTAGCAAGGAGCAACAGGAGGGGGGCCCGATGCAGGCTCCTCATGAAGCTTTGTCTCAGTTTCCAAAGCCCCGTGCCCCTCAAGCCAGTCCTGGAAAAGGGGCAGCTGGGGCTTCAAAAGCAGACCAGTGTCCAGAGCTTCCATTCCATTTTGCATGCTGCATCCAGGCTAGTTAAAGTCTACCTTAATCCACGTGCAGAGTCCTACATGGCTTATGGCAGGTGAGCAGGCCCTCTGCCACAGGAGAGCCAGGAACTCATTGCACCAGAAAGAGAAGAGGGATAAGTGAGTGTGCTTTTTGTCTAGGGGTAGATATACACTGAGTGGCCAGATTATGATGATCTCTGGACGCATAATAATCTGGCCATTCAGCGTATATCCTATATAATAAAAGGCTAATATGCAAATTGTCCCCTCGACCAGGAGTTCGACCAGCAGGCAGGCTGGCCAACCGCCAACTGCCCATGTCCTCTCCCCTTGGCCAGGCTGGCCGGATCCTACCCATGCATGAATTCATGCACCAGGTCTCTAAACACACACACACACACACACACACACACACACACACACACACACACACTGAGTGGCCAGATTCTTATGCATTCAGAGATCATAATAATCTGGCCACTCAGTGTATGCAGTACCAGCTCCTGTGGCAGAGAATTTGTCCTTTCAAAGAATTCTGCCTCAGCAAATCCTTGGGACTGGTTATATGCCTCACTGCATTATGATTGGTTATCTGCAAGCTGCCTGTGTTAGCAACAGCCATATGTTTTAAAGTTCAGGTCTCCTATGTTCCCTTCTTTCCCCACCAAGCTGGGTTGTCTTAGCAACTCTTGCCTAGCTGGGTTCTGTTCTAGGTCCTTTTGTTTGTCTCTGTGGTGCAATCAGCAAATTACATTCTGCCCAAGACTGCAAGCTCCACCCCATCCCTTAGGCCTCATTGCTGACTACCAAGCTTTCTTCTGTCTCTTCATTATTACTTCCATTTTATAGAATAGAATATCATGGCACAGGATTATTTACTTGCTCAAAGCATACAGCTATTGTAGAACTAGTATTTGATCATAGACTGAATCCAGATCTATATTTCTATTAAAAAAAACCTAGTCAATTACTAATTCTTGTCAGTCTAATAAATTAGTTTCTTATATCCCATCACAAATTGCTTATTCCTAAAATAAGAAAGGATTTTCAGCTATACAATTTTCCTCTGTATGACCTTTCAATACATTATATGTGATCAACTTGTTAGTGGTGAAATAGCGCGAGAATAGTACTAGACCTAGGTTCAGCAACATCAGTACTTGAGTTCCAGCTAAGAAAGAATTCAGAGTCAAGACTTAAATACAAGCAAAAGTTTATTTAGAAAGTCACAGAGGTAGAAGAAGTGGCCAGCCGGACTCTGTGGGCTCAAGAAGTTACAGATGCAAAAATAGGGCCCTTGGAGATTAGGAGAAAAAAATCAGAGACATGCCTAAAGGAAGAAGGCATGAAGAGAGAGAGAGAGAGAGAGAGAGAGAGAGAGAGAGAGAGAGAGAGAGAGAGAGAGAGGGAAAGGAGAGAGAGAGAGCCAATAGCTGCTTAACCTAGGGAAAGATGTGGGTGGGATAAGGTATGGTGTACTCTAAGGAGAGAGCTGAGAAGGGTCATCTGCTTTGAGGACTTCTAAAGGCAGGGCTTTTGGGGATTCTGAGGGAAGAATTTCAATAGAATATCCATCAGATTTCCCAGTGTGTCCTTTCAGGTAGTGATCTCCACTGATTGGTTGGCACCAGAGCAGGGGTCACTAGTCATTGTAGCTCATTCTGATGTCAGCCATGGCATTGCCCTGCCTGGCCTTGTGGCTTTTCTGGACCAGGAGCTGAAACACAATTGAGGACTAAATGTTATCTCTAGGGCTTAATGCTTAAGGCAGTGGTGGTGCAAGAAGTCATATGAGGTTATTCTGCAGTCCCCTTGTGCTTCCTTGTTGGGTCCAAGTTTCTCTGCTAGGGATTTGACCTCTTTAGATGTTGAAAATTGGAAAAAGACTTGAGTGTCTGTAGGTAGGTGGGTCATGCTTAAGTGCAAACAAAACAGCCAATAACTGGCTGGTCAGCGGCACCTTTTATACTCAAACAAAAGAGGCTTTGTGCCAATTAGTGATATCTGTGCTACGGTAACATAAGCAGGTTATATAAGGGTGAGCCTGAGCAATACATATAGTATCACTGAGTCATAGTCCTGGTGCATATGTGTGGCAAATGGGCCTTTAACATCTGGTGTACTCTGGTCAGGGCCCCTACATTCCTCTAAGGAGGTCTACTACATGGTTAGTGATATGCCAGGGAAAGGTCCGAACCACATGACCAGTGATATGAAAGGTCAGGGGGTCTAAACCGCATGATATGCTAGGGGAGGAAAGATCACCCTGGGGCGAGGTCCTTGTTTTCCCAGTTTTGCCCATTGCATTGCCTGTGCTATTGTTCTTACTCTCCAAGTGCCTATCTGACTGCCTACTACAAATTCATATTTTACAAATATATTTATCACTGTTGATTAAACGTTGCCAAAGTTAACTTAAGTAATTAAATTAAGTCATCTAATGTTCTTATTTTAGATATTGGCACAATATTAGGAACTAATTATAAGCATCCATAATTTGGGGAACTCATTTCTATGTAATTATCATTTTAATTTTTCCCTAGGGAAAGAATATTGGAGTCTAGTAAGAGTTATAAAGAAAAATTAGACATTATTTTAGAAGCCTTATTTCCAAGTTAAACACATTAAAGACATAATTTCCTTTGGTGTTCTGTGGCAGAGAAGAAAATAATGGAAAATGCCAATCAACTAAGAAACAGTGGGAAAAAATCTTAGGAATACCCATATAGAAATCCCCATTGTGTTTAGAGCCTGAAATCTTTCTGTTTATTTCTATTGCGTGGGTGTTTTTTTTTTTTTTTTTTAATAATGCTAAATCTTATACTTGTCTAAGTCAGAGTGTTAGCGGCAGAAAAATGGTACCAGGCACTAGTGACAAGTTAGGTGAAACCTGGGTTTAGCCACCTTAGTACTTGAGTTTGACTTGAAAAAATTCAGAGCCAAGGAACTCAATCTGTAAGGGAAAGTTGATTTAACTTATAAAGTTAGGAGGTAGTGGAAGGGCCCTTGGAGCTTAGGAAAAAGAGGGAGAGAGACAGGAGCCTTGAGGGGCAAAAGAGGAAGGAGAGGCACAGGCATACTCCAGAAAAGAAAGAGAGAGGGGCTGGGGCTTCCAGGGGTGTCTCTCTCAGTAGAACATTCATTAGGTTTCCAGGTGTGCCCCCTCAGGGTCTTCACTGATTGGTTGGCACCAGGACATCATTAGTCAGTGCAGCTGGTCCTGATGTCAGTCATGTCATCTCTCCAGTCTGGTCTGATTTTGCTGCTTCTCTGGGCCTGGGGCTGAAACACAGCTGAAGCCTAGATGTCATCTTTCAGGGATTAATGCCAAAAGGAGAAGCCATGTGGGGGCTTATAGTTTTGCTAGGCACCCAGGGCTCTCCTTCTCTCTGCCTGGTAACACTCTGCACTGGACTATCCTTCCTACTCTTAGAGGCCGATAGTTGGAGGGATGTGGCTCATGAGTGATGTCCTAATTTTCTAGCCCAGTCTTGAAATTCGGTGACTCCCTACTTTCTTGTAGCTTGTCTCTCTGATTCCCGCTGCAAGCATTTGTAGACAGCAATATTCTAGTCTTCCTGGAAATTTGCATGTAGGAAAGCAAGGAAATGCATATTCACCACGTGCATAGCTCATGGAGTGATGAGGACAATATAAGCCTCAGAGGGAATGATTGTTTCACAACAAGGAACTCATGCATTTCAAATTGCTCAACACCTGGGCTTGAAATAAGTCCATACTCCTGTTGGTTAATGCTACTGCTATAGTACTGGCAAGAAGACTGACAGCTTGAAGGGACATTCACAAAGTCACACAGCACGTTAATGCATTTTTTTATCTGATTGGCATGATTACAAGTAAAAACTTGGCCATTTCATCCTGGGTTTGCATCTGGTTGCATAGCACAATGAGAACAGAGACTATTGAGTTTATGGATTTTAATTCTCATTATTTCTGCTTGTACAAGTACATTTTGCTGAGAGTGTATAAAACACTGGGTATTATATGGCTTAGAAATTATTTCATGTCCTTTATCACACTATACTATAGTGACTATGGTATTACTTATATCTTTTTATTTTTGTTGCCTTTTATTCACAATGTCTGGCCTTTGTCTCATGTAGATTCTTGTATAGGAAGGGTAAATATCTGGTTACTCTTTGGTCTATGCACAAACATGGTTTTCAATAGATTAATGGTCAAACTGAGTACAAAATATTTAAAAATACATGAAGCATCTCTTTACTTTCTCTTTGCATTATCATCAACTATACCTTGATTCACACAATATAACTGAAATTTATAGGTCCACGGCTTTTCATTCCCACTTTCTACCCCAATTATCGTCCTTCACTTATGCCCCATACACTGTGTATTTAAGGTGTACTTTGGATGTTTTCAATTGCAAGTACACACATTATCCTTGCAGTTACTGGGAAAAATGGAATTGAATCTGCTAATCACAGGTCTGAAGAAAAAAAATAATGATTGTCCCTCTGAAACCTTAGAGGAAATCTGACAGCATACTCTGTAGCTTTTCATATCACTTTTTTGAAAACAATCCCTGTCTCTAATCTGTTATTTGGTTTAAAACCTGCTTTTGATCCATTATTCACTTTGAAATTCAACCTTTGTTCAGACACTCACTGTAGCCATATATTCTAAAATTGCACCCACATTTAGAAAGAGGGAGGTTTGCAAAAGCAGCATTTTCTTAGTTTCCCAGATCAGGAAACACACAGAAGCTACCCAGCTGCCAAACTCTGAGCTGGCTCCCGTTCCAAGAAGCACAATAATTGGATTTGAGCAATTAGAAAATAATTTATGTCTATATTGTTAGCTAAATACAGTAGTAATGCAAAGTAATAACTAACTGAGTTTTGAAATGTTTCCCAGCACTTCTTTCAAAGAGCGGTAAGATTCTGGATGATTAGCACCTTATTGAAACCAAAGGCAGGTTCAGCTGCCTGCAGCTTCGAAAGCCAATACTCCAGAGACAGGTGCTGCTGTAAGCAAAGACAGTTTACTCAAGTGGCAGCCACCTGAGAAGATGGGCGACTCTGGGCCCAAGGCCCATCTTACCATTTCAGTGCAGGCACAGTGCTTCTGTAAAGCAGGAGAGGGAAAACAGAACAGAGAGATCAAGGGGAGTGGTTTGGAAAGTTCTCCCCATGCAGACCTGCACAGTGCATTCTGATAAAAAGCGCCTTGGAACTGGTCAGGTGATGGTCTGGGATTCCTCATCCTGAAAAGACAGCTAACGGTCAGTAAATCTCCTGGAGATGGAATGCCTGAAGGTCAGAGACTGCTCCTTTGGAAGACGGTTCATAGATTTTTTTTTTTTACACACCTGCTGTTTATCTACGAGCTACATATTAGTCAGAGTCAGCATTTACAAAAACATGCTAAAAGAATGGCTGGGTAGGTTACATTACCCCCATGTGTTGTTGGTTTGTCCTGGCCAGGGCACAGTAAGTAGAATTTTTCTCAACTGCCTGAAAACTGTTTAATTTGATAAATAATATAAAACAGTAAAGAAAGCCAACAAAATATCACTATTCTCACTTATAATGACCATGCTGAGGATATTGCAGAGTGACAGCCAAGTGCAGCTGCTTCCTGAAGGTCAGAATTGCCCAGGCGTGGGGGTGCAGGAGGGCAGGCTTCCCTTTCTTGAGCTGAGGCTTGGGAGTTGGAGCTGCTGAAATCCTTGAGACTGGCTTCATCAAAGCACAGAACATTATTCTGAGAAGGAAAATAGGGGGTAAACTTTGGGGCTTACAGCTGAGTTCAGTATCTAGTTAAACAGTAATCTTACAAGACCCATTCTAACTGCCTTGGGTGGAGCTGCAAAGCCCACCTTGAGGGACCCGTCACAAGAAGATATCCTTTATAATAAAAACCTAATATGCAAATCAACCGAACAGTGGAACTACCGGTGGAACAACCAGTCACTATGATGTGCACTGACCACCAGGGGGCAGATACTCAGTGCAGGAGCTGCCCCTGGCCCACAGGCCCCAGGCCAGCCAAGGCAGGTGCCAGCGAGGGGCCCCCTGATTGCCCCACTGATTGCCCTGCAGAGGGAGGTGACAGGAAGCAGTGGCAAGGGGCAGGGCTGGCCGGCAAGTGGGCCAGCAACACCCCCTGATCACCCCACTGGTTGCCTCCTGCAGCCCATCTGTATGGCAACCTGTGGGATGATTCGGGGGCCCCCACTAGCACCCACCTTGGCTGGCCTGGCGCTGCCCACTCACCAGCCTGGCCCCGATAGCCCTGCCGCCACAGAGGGAAGTGACTGGTGGCTGCAGCAAGGATGAGGCCAGCAAGCGGGCAGTGCCAGGCTGGCCAAGAAAGGTGCCAGCAGGGGCCCTCCTAATAGCCCCACCAGTTGCCCCTCAGACCAGCCCTGATTGCTGGCCTGTCTAGAGACCCTACCCATACACAGATTTCATGTACCAGGCCTCTAGTATATATATCAAAACCTCCCCACATTGGCAGTTCAGGCTTTGGATCAAAGTTCCCTGGACTACCAGTGCTGTGTAATAAAGGTTTTACTTTTTTGATTCCTCTGGGTGCTGGCTGTCATTCTCCTGGGTCTTTCGCCACAACAATTCTTCTCAAGTTTTCTGACTAGTAAGTTAGTTTCCCTTCTTAAAGACAAATTCCTCCTCATGGCAACCAGAAATGGGGGAAAGGTATTGATTTCTCGTTGTATGAAAAGTTATTTTATTACTTAAAACATAGATTTCTGCCCTGGCTGGGTGATCAGCTGGATAGAGCATTGCCCTGATACTCCAAGGCTGAAAGTTGGATCCCCAGTCAGGGAACGTATAAGAATCAACTAATGAATGCATAAATAAGTGGAACAAATTGATCTCGCTCTCTCGCTCTCTCTCGCTCTCTCTCTCTTCTTCTTTCTCTAAAAGGAAGAAAAATCAATTTTAAAAAACATTGATTTCTTAAATGCATTTAATCCCCATGAATAATCTTATTTAAATGATTAATTTGATTAGAGATTCTCTTTTTATTGCATATTATTTTAAGGCTTAAGAATTCCTAAAAATTCTGAATGAATGTTTTTTCAAATAATATGACATTGATTTGTAAAGTAGCTATGATAAATGCTACTTTATTGCATATATTTTACAAAAGGTGATGACACTTTTACTACAAAGGGTTTTCAGAATATGAATTGCAGTTTCTTATTGACAAGTGTTGATTAATCCTGGCTGGCTAAATTGTATCAATATATTTTAAAGATAATTAGGTCATCCGCACACAGAAATAATAATACTTAATAACATTTAATTTTGGGAAAAAATGTACAACTTTTATTAGTTCATGATCGATCATCTTTTTCATCAGCCCTCAAAACATTTAAATTATTTGGAATAAAAATTTTAGATTAAATAATAATATTAGGTTTAAATTATATTTATCTTTGAGAGTATTCATGAAGTTTTAACTAAATACCTAAATCTAATAATTTTTATAGTACCTACAGGGTGTCCCAAACAATGTGTGCACACTTTGAATAATCAGTAACTCCGATGGGTTACATCTGAAAAGAAAGAAACATCAATTGAGCCATCAGCTGTTAAAGTATATGCACATTTTTGGGACACTCTGTATTTTTAAGTATACTTGGGCCTACTTGAACAATATTCAGATTGTACTTATTTAAAATGCTCTCTCTCTCTTTCCAAACTCCTCCACACAAAAAAATGCTTCCCTGCCCTGGCCAGTATGGTTCAGAGGTCGGACCATTGTCCCATACTCTGAAAGGTGGTGGATTTGATTCACAGTCAGGGCACATATCCAGGTTGCAGGTTCGAGGAGCATGCTGGAGGCAACTAGTGAATGCCTCTCTCTCTTTCTCCAGTCCTCTCTCTAGAATCAAATAAAAATATTTGAAAACAAATAGGCAATGTTTTTCTTATAGTTTTTAATGAATATGTATTAAGAATGTTTAGGGAATATTTCAGGAACAGGGACATGTGGTTTTTGAAGACAACCCATACTTGATAATTATATCAGTGACTATCATTATTGAGAAGCATTCCTTCCTTAATCTATAAATTCTCACCTAATTTCACAGCTTTTTCTCCCCAGCCTGAAGAATTAATCATTCCAACACTTCTCCAACCAGAATCCTCAGTACCCTCATGCCTCAGACCTTCTACTCATGCATCATGCCAACATGAACTGTTGTATTAACTCCAATATTGCTCATGAGTTTGCAAATGTAACCCTCAAGGCTGATTTGCAATATTATATCTTCAAGAAGTCTTTGTCAACTCTGTGTTAGCATTTGTTGATAGACTATACACATGCTATACACAATCTATATACAGAGTGCTGCTTTTTCTCTTGCTTTCTCACATTTTTAAATGAACTGCTTGAATAAAGGGAACATTGAAGGGAACATGCTTATTGCTAAAAAGAATTCCATCATGTTGGAAGAGACAATTTCACCGGTCCTTTCCACCTTATAACAGCTACCCACTCCCCCATCACACATATACACAGACCAATAAGAAAGTCAGAATTGAGGACTAGGGCTTTTCTTATGTACCTTAATTTTTGGAGGCATTCATATATAGGATCATATATAATGAAATGTATACCACTTATTGCTTATATGATATTACATTACTGGTCACTTTAATGTTTTAATAGGTATAAAATATGAAGATTTAATATATCACATTATCCTCTGTTGCTCAGAATGATTCAATAAGTTGGTATATTAGATGTATTTGTTTAAGAACAAAATAAGCCAAGAGTCTTCTCAGTAGGGGGCTATCATCAAGAACTCATCTTCAAATTCTAATCTCCATTTATCTCTTTGCAAATTTAATATCTGAAATAAAGAAATTGAGTATTCATGTTAGGGAAAATCAAATTCTCTGCTACATTAGCTATAAAAGATAGAATAGATTTATAGAGCACAAAAATAGTCACTCAAAGTTGTAATTAGAGAAGGGAATACTTTGTAAGCTAAATAGCCACTTGGTATATACTGTATTCACTCAGGTAATATTAAATAATGAAGTGCTTTTGATATTTTACTTCCATGTTGGGACATGCATGAAAATTTGCATTTTTTCCAGATTTTTATTGTTGAGGAGACAGCTATTGAGAAACTCAGTTTTCTCTCATATGAAGATAATTTCTTTTTATTTTTGATTGCATTTATAATCTATTTCTTTTGTGTTCTAAATAGTGACATTGACATAGACTTATTTTACTTATCCTCCTTTAGATTTTATTGGTTAAATTTGTTTTTTATTGAATCTAGTATTTTCTGCAGTCGTAGGCATTTTCATTCAATTCCTTGTTAAGGTGCCCTGTCTCTTGTCTATTTCCTCTTTTACTAAATGTTCATCCTTTGTAAGACCTTACTTTACCTTCCAGGTGGAGACTTTAGGATTTTCTATGTACAATATCATGTCATTTGTGAATAATTACAGCATTACTTCCTCCTTTCTAATTTGGATGCCTTTTATTTCTTCTTCTTCTCTGTTCACTATGCTAGGACTTCCAGTACTATCCTATATAATAATAAAAGGCTAATAAACAAATTGTCCTCTCGGGAGTTTGACAAAGACCAGGATTCAATTGCTTGCTATGATGTGCGCTGACCACCAGGGGTGGCGCGGAATATGGCAGGCCACCAGTGGTGGCGGGGCACTGAGGGAATGAGGGGCGGAGGAGGCCGGGAGCGGGGAACCTGATTGGCCTAGCGACCCTACCTATGCATGAATTTCATGCACTGGGCCTCTAGTGCTGAATAAGAGTGGTGAAAATGGATATTCTTGTCTTGTTCCTATACTTAGGGGAAATGGTTTTAATTTTTGCCCATTGAATATGATGTTCACTGTAGGTTTGTTATATATGTCCTTTATCATGTTGAGATATGTTCTTTCTATTCCCACTTTGCTGAGAGTTTTTATCAAAAATGAGTGTTGGATTTTGTCTAATGCTTTTTTGGCATCTATTGATATGATCATGTGAATTTTGTTTTACAGTTTGTTTATGTGATGTATCACCTTTATTGATTGGAGAACATTGTACCAACCTTCCATCCCTGGGATAAATCGCACTTGATCATGGTGTACAATCTTTTTAATATATTGCTGGGTATGATTTGCTAGTATTTTGCTGAGAATTTTAGCATCTATGTTTATCAGGGATATTTACTTCTTTTTTTTAGATTATAATGAAACCATACAGTATTTGTCTTTCTGTATCTAGCTTATTTCTCTTCACATAATATGTTCTTAAATATAAGCTATATAATAGAAATATGATTATTCTGAAATAATGCTTATCTTTAACATAATGGAAAGAACATTCAATTGGTAAATCTATCAGAAAACACAGCTTTTTCCTTCCTCTTAATTAATGCCTTAAATTAATAGGCTGAAACTGACAAACTGGTAACTATACTATCTATGAGAAAGACTTTTACATAGAACAATCTAAAAATAGTCACAAAATACTGTTTTAGCTTTTTCATTGATATAATCTAAACAGTTGCCTGCAGTCCTAGCTGGTTTGGCTCAGTGGATAGAGTGTCAGCCTGTGGACTGAAGAATCCCAGGTTTGATTCCTGTCAAGGGCACATGTCCAGGTTGTGGGTTTGATCCCCAGTGTGGGGCATGCAGGAGGCAGCTGATCAATGATTCTCTCATCATTAATGCTTCTATCTCTCTCTCCCTCTCCCTTTCTCTTTGAAATCTATAAAAATGTGTATATATATATATATATACACAGTTGCCTGCATTGTTGACAATTTAGAGAGTCTTAAGGAAGAGAGATAAAACTTCCTAATTCTACTTTTTTAAGAAGATATGATAGCTCTTTTGTTTTTTTCTTTAAGTCAAGATTTAAAAGGACTTACAATAAATTAAAAACCGTCTGCATCCTACTTTTACTCAGAGGATTTGACAGTTAGATATTTTGACTTCCAGAGCATGCATACAATTTCATAAACAGGATGGCTTGCTCCTGCACATGACAACTTGTCAAGCAGAGGGCAGTTCACTAATACTTGTCAAATGGCCAATCATGGTTGAAAGTCTTTCTTTGCTGATTTCTATAAGCACTCTGTAACATTTGCTCTTTTATTCATTTTAATAGAATACTGCCAGCAGACTTTAAAAAGGTCAGTATATGATCACTTGCTAGTTGAATACAATCCTATATTTAACAACCATTTTTTTGACATTTACTTTGTATTTTCTAAGTACCAATTTATTGTTCCTCTTCCTTTTGTTTTCAACAACAATGAATAATGTTTTTAGCCCCTAACTGTATATTGTATGTACTACTTATTTAATGGAGGTCTCTTCATTTAGACAGCCTAAACTTGAAAAACAAATATCCTTTGTAAATGAGGGCAAATTTTGTATGAATTATGCATTTTAGGAGGAAAAATTCTATAATAAATAATAGATATGTGTGTTTTTATGTGTTTTTTTAATTTCTGTATTGATTAAGGATCACATATTTGTCCGCATCCCCCCCATTCCCACCCCAAACCCCTCCCCACGCATGCGCCCACCCCCCTGTTGTCCATGACCACTGGTTAGGCTCATATGCATGTATACAAGTCCTTTCGTTGATCTCTCTCCCTTACCCCCACCCTCTCCTACCTTCCCTCTGAGGTTTGACAGTCTGATCAATGCTTCCCTGTCTCCTGGTCTGTTTTTGTTCATCAGTTTATGTTGTTCATTATTTCCCCTAGATCAGTGAAATCATGTGATACTAGAAATACACTTATAAGAAACTAAAATGAGACAAGCAATAATGGTTATGCTTCGAGGCAAATGAATCAGTCTGTAGTGAGTTTCTTTCTGGGCCAACAGTTCTTTTGAGTCCCAATTTCAATGTCAAACAGTTCCTTATGTGTACATGTTAGCTGTGACATTTCAGTTCTGGATGGTGGACAAATGGTGGTAATGCAGGTCCAACCCTCTCTGGTTTGGTCCTGGGCAACCTGCAGTGATGCACAGCTGCTGACTGCTAGTATGGCAAGGCATCATCAGCGTCTTCCATCTCTGGACTGTTTCTCTTCTGTCTTCATGGCTGGAGCAGTCCTGTCAATTCCTCTCTGTTGCAGGAATCCACATGGTCTTGGAGTTGTTTTCTGAAAATATACATACATATTCTCGACCAAAAGTTAATAAAGGAATATTTCCTATAAATTTGATGTGGGATCCTTTTTTTTATTATTTGCCCAAATGATTTTCCTTGGCTTGTTTTGACACCATGTGTGTTTTTCATGGGTGTCTTGCTGTTAGCATTACAAATGAAAGTTAATTTTCTAAAGTAAAAATTTTCTAGATGTAATTTACCTACAAGATATTTTTCCTTACATGATATTCTTCTACTATCCCCCCTTTTTTGATTTAAATATTAGGAGGCTTTTGGAAATTTTATAATGTAGTTTTGATAGCTTTTAAATTTTAATTTTTTGCACTAAAATATGACTGCTTTAGGTTCATTACATGTTACACAATTTTACCATGAGATGAACTACCAATAAAAATTTTAGTTAACACTTTAGGAACAGCTTTTTGTCCAGTACCATTAATTTTTCTAGAATATTTGCTCATTTCAATTAGCCAATTTAAATTAGTCTGAGAACTTGACTACTATTTTACTGTCAAATTGAATACTCTAACAATAATATTATTTTACCCTGCAAATATTAGTAGAAAGGATTATTTGCCTTCTTGAATAGGCCCTGAGCATTCTTGGTGCTAGGCTGGATTTAGATATCAAAAACCCACTTCCCCACACATTACCCTGCTTGGCTCCAGAGGATGGCTGGTTAGCCAGAGACGGGTAAGATCCCTCAGGGAAGGAACAACCTAAGACAGGCACAGTCACAGAGGGGCCATCAGGAGAGAACTTGGGATCAACAGAGGTGGGGTATAGACCCTCACCCCCCAGCCCTGAACCCTCACCCCTTCTGAGGGAGGTCTCCTGCCCCCATGGCTGCTTCGCTTCTCATGTTCAGCTCAGATTGGGACCCAGGTAACAGACAGAGACTTGGCCTAAAGCAGCTGCACTCTCACTGCAACAAGACTTGTTCAAGTTGTCATGTGTGTTTTGTGTGTGTGTGTGTGTGTGTGTGTGTGTGTTTTTCATTTCCAGTTTATTGAGGCACAATTGGCACATGATATTTAATGTGTATACTGTGGTGATTTGATATATGTATACATTTCAAAAGGATTACCTTTCCTTCATCTAGTTAAGTAACACATCCATCACCTCACGTAATTATTTTTTTAAAGTTTTCTTTGGTGAGGGCATTTAAGTTCTACTCTCTTAGCAAATTTAATTTATATAATACAGTGTTATCAACTTTAGTCCCATGTTTCATATTAAATCCTCATATCTAATGCATCATATAGTTGAAAGTTTGTACCTTTTTATCAATACTTAATTCTTAAGTCTTGGAGAGACTGATTTTGTTACATTTTATGGCAGAGGGGCTTTTGCAAATGTTATTAAGTTGCCTAAGCAGTATGTGTAGATAATCAAAAGGGAAAGAAGCAGCAATATAGATTCTCCTAGTGGTTTTAAAGGAGAAAACTAAAGTGGTGGAAGGAGCCAGATGGCAGGAAATCGTCGGGGACTTCCAATAGCTGAAAGCTTGCCATTGGTTAACAACAAGTATGAAAGTAGGGACCTCAGTCCTTCAGTCACCGGGAACTGAATTCTGCTAACAATCACTGAACTTAGAAGAGGTCCTGAGCTGCAGGTGATTGCAGTGCTGACCAGTTCTTGATTTCATCCAGGTGACACAATGAGCAGAGACTCAGCAAAAGGATGCCAGCTTCCTTTTCCACAGAAATATAAGATAATAAATCCTTTTGTTTCAAGCCATAAAACGTTTAGTAATTTCTTGCACAACAATAGAAAACTAAGGCAGAGATTCCAAAGAATATTTGTAGATACAACTTTATAATTTCTATTGTTCATTGTTCATCTGTGACAAACATATTACATGCATAAATGGGTTATTGGGAAAATTCAATATCAACTTGCACATATTAACTTAAAATTATAAAAATATAAATTACATTTTAGTTTCAAAATTTGTGTCACTTTCTACATTATTATGTCTCAAATAATAGCATTGTCATCTATCCAAGATGATTTCTAGATAGGAAGAGATGAAATTTCCTCCTGTTAGTCTTCCAGAATTATGAATTCAAGGTCTTAGTGGTATGGACTAAAACAAGTAACTAAAGTTCTCCATGCTTCAGTTTTATTATCTATAAAAATAATTAAATTATATTCCTCAAATATTCCTTTTAAATCAAAAGTTATATAGTACTCTGATACTTTGGTGAAAATTTTATTAATATATTTTGAGTATGAAATCTGATATGATCTCTATTAACCAAGCAAATGCATAAAAATCAGTAGTGAAAAATATTTTGCTACTGGAAAACCAAATTTCTAATGAGAATCAAGAGCTATATCTTCTAATTTTCTTTTTAAGAAAAACAAACAAACAAACTTCTATGCAAACTTATAGGAACAGTGAAAAGCATTTGGATGAACATTGAGAAAAGGTAAAAGAATACTTGCATCTTTTTCTTTTTTTAAAATGTATGTTATTGATTTTTTTACAGAGAGGAAGGGAGAGGGATAGAGAGTTAGAAACATCGATCAACCACCTCCTGCACACTCCCCACTGGGTATGTGCCCGCAACCAAGGTACATGCACTTGATGGGAATTGAACCTGGGATGCCCAAGTTCTCAGGCTGATGCTCTAGCCACTGAGCCAAACCGGTTAAAGCTACGTCTTCTTCTTTAATTCTGGTAATACTTTCTCTCTATTACGAGACCTATGAGAGCTGAAGAAACAAAGTAGATATGAGGATGAATTCCATTGCAATTTAATTCTGCAAATATTCTATAATAAATAGATTAATGTGAACATGAAAGTCAAATGAAGTCAATACCATTATCATGGAAAGCATAATTATAATGAGGTCGATTCTCACATAGGGATATCATTCATTTTACCATATAAAAGAAATGTAGGACAATTAACAGTTTCCAAATTAGCTTGATGGGAGAAAACCTACAATAGAGCAACCCATTACTTACTAATGAAGTTACATTCCATAAAGCAGTTTCTCCAAGGAATTTCCTTTTGAAATAATATTTATGTACAGATTAGCAGAGGTGAGTATTGATTGCTTATCTCAGTTGCAAATTTAGCAAGTTCCCCTGAGAAGAAAGTACACAGATTGTTTGAATTGTTTTGGGTGATTTAAAATTATGATAAAAAATGAAACCATGTGGGTTTCATGTAAAAATAGAAACCATGTGGGTTTCTTTATTTTGCTGGAAGGGAATGTTACTAATTCATTTTTCCTATAAAAAGTCAATGAAATTAGAATTTACATTTTGCTTCCAAATTAGCAATAACAGAAGGGGAATAAAACTGTGTGTTTTTTTTTTATATTTATTAGTTCTATGTGGCTCATTTTAGACAGCCCTGAAAAGGAGTACTGAATCCAAGGCAGAAAATACTACCTAAGCATAAATGAATTATAAAAAGTGATATAACATTGCGTGGGTTGTTAACTATATGTGTGAATGTGAATTTTTAAAAGTTCATAAAAATTTAGTGACTTTGGGTGGTAAACACCCAATCCAATGTACAGATGATGTATTATAGAATTGCACACTTGAAACTATATAATTTTATTAACCAATATCATCCCAATAAATGTAATGAATTATATATATATATATATATATATATATATATATATATATATATATATGATAGCTAGAAGCCTTGTAGAAATACAAAGAAGCATATGTATCATCTCTGAGTTTAGACACAATGAAGTCGGTTGTTTGAAAACATGTGAGTTATTTGAAACCTCTAATAGTCTATTGTTCATTTATCTAGCCAATAAACAAGTTCTAGTAAATACTTGGTTCTGAAAAAAAGACATCAGTGCTGCCATGATGGAATTTACTCTGAAAAGAGCAAGACAACTAAACATGTAAGCAAAAAATAACTTTAAAATTAGAAATATTTTTCTCTGGAGAAATTGAAAAGATTTTAGAGGCAGAGAAAAATAGATGAGAGGGACAGCAGATTAGATGAGAGGGAGTGCAGTATATGCCTTTCAGATAGGTGCCATTTAAGATGAGATATGAAGTGGAAAAAAAAAGACACAACTATGTAATGAATACACATAACCCCTTTCAGGCAGTGGAATGGTCTGTACTTGGAAAAGAAGGATTTGGTGTACTTAAAGAATCTACAGAAACCAGTGTGATCAGAGCACAGAGAAGTAAAGTAAGAGTTGTTTACAGTGTGATTGGAAAGGTACATAAGAGACAGCATTTCCATGCCATGTACAGGATTTTAGATTACAAAGTTCCATAAGAATCAATAAAAAAAAACTCATGAGGTATGACAGTCTGATTTATGGCTTTAAAAAAGATGACCCAAGCTACTTTGTGTTTTAATGATTATTGGCAGTTCTGAGTATGGAGTAAAGAGTAGAAAATCAGGAAACCAATAAAAGACTGTGGCAGCAGTTCAGCTGATATGTGGCCTGGATTTTAATAGTGGACTGGATAGAAACACATGGAGGCAAATTTTTTTGATGATGGCATTAACAGCACTTGCCAATATTTTGGATAGAGAGGGATAAAGGAGAGAGATAAATAAGGAAAGCCCCTAGAGATTTGTTTTGTTTTGTTTTGTTTTTTACTTGAGAATATAGGAATGATTGTGTCATTTACTAAAATAAGCAACACATCCAAGTTTCATAAGGCGAAATTATCATGTCCACTGTGGGTATGTTACTTTTGATATTTGTAAATAAAACAAGAAAGTTGCCATTAAAATAGACAATAAAGAGATACAATAAGAAATTTAAGAGTCATTAGCAGACATAGCAAAAAGCAAATTGCTGAGATATAAGCCCTGGCGACTCTAACATGAAGGTATAAGGAAGGGCATTGGAAAGGTTATTATTAGAAAAACCAAGATAATTAATGTCCTTGAAGCTAAGAAAGGAGATGGTTTTCACAAGAAGGAAACATTCAACTGTGATAGAGACTGTGGATTAGTAAAATTAGGACAACAATGACCACTGAATTTGGCAAAAGTAAAGTTTCTAGAGATTTTGCTAAAAGACTTTTCTGTCTAATAATGGAAACACAAGCTAAATTATAGAACTCTGGGAGTAAATGGAAAGTGAGAAAGTAAGTGAAGTCTAAGTCTATATGAGTAACTATTTATTTCTTAAAGAATATGAAATAATAAGGCACATTTGTATGCCAATATGAATATTCTTTTTTAATTGAATTTATGGGAGTGACATTGGTTAATAAATCTATATAGGTTTTAAGTGTACAATTTTATAATACATCCTCTGCATATTGTACTGTGAGTTCACCACCCCAAATCAAGTTTTCTTCCCTCCTTTGCCTTCTTCTACCTCCCACAAACCCCCGTTAGCTCTGGTAATCTCCATACATTGTCTGTCTAGGAGGTTTTATTTTGTTTGTTATTTTTGCTTAATCCCTCCCCTTTTTTTTCACCCAGCCTGGCAGATTTCCTCTCCTCTGAGAGCTGCCAGTCTGTTCTCTGTACTTAAGAGTGTGTTTCCCTTTTGTTTGTTAGATTATTTTGTTTGCTAGATTCCACATGTAAGTAAAATCACATGATATTTTGTCTTTCTCTGACTGGCTTATTTCACTTAGCATAATAGTCTCCAGGTCCATCCATGCTTTTGCAAAAGATAAGATTTCCTTCTTTTTTACAGCTCAGTAATCTTCTACTGTGTAAACAAAAGACAACTTTTTTTATCCACTCATCTACTGATGGGCGCTTGGGCTGCTTCCATGTCTTGGCAATTGTAAATAACACTACAATGAACATAGGGGTGCATATATCCTTTTTGACTGGTGTTTCAAGATTCTTAGGATATGTTCCCAGATTTGGCATCACTAGGCCAAAGGGCTGTTTCATTTTTAATTTTTTGAGGGTACTCCATACTGTTTTCTATACCAATGGCTGCACCAGTCTGCATTCATCCAAGTTGTTCCATTTGCTGACATATAATTGACCATAATAGTTTCTTACAATCCTTTGTATTTCTGTAGTTTCCATTGTTACTTCTCTTTCATTTCTGGTTTTACTTATTTGGGTCCTTTCTCTCTTTTTTCCTTGATGAGTCTGGTTAAAGGTTTTTCAATCTTGTTTATCTTTTCAAAGAACCAGCTCTTGGTTTCATTGATTTTTTGATAATTTTTTAGACTTTATTTTGTTTATTTCTGTTTTTATCTTTATTATACTCTTCCTTCTACTCACTCTGGGCTTTGTTTACTCTTCTTTTTCAAGTTCCTTTAAGATAAAGTTAGGTTATTTATTTAAGATTGTTTTTTGTTTCTTAAGGTAGGCCTAAAGTGCTATGAATTTTCTTAATCTTAGGACTGCTTTTGCTGTGTCCATAGGTTTGAAGTTGTTGTGTCCCTATTTTCATTTGTTTCAAGGTATCTTTTGATTTCATGTTATCTAGCCTCCATGTCTACGTGTTTTTCAATTTTTGTTTGCTTTTGTGTGTGTGTGTGTGTGTGTGTGTGTGTGTGTGTGTGTGTGTGTGATGGATTTCTAGTTTCATTCCATTATGGTCAGAGAATATGCTTTATATGATTTAATTCTTCTTAAATTTTTGAGACTTATTTTGTGTCCTAACACATATTGATAGGTATGTGATCTATCCTGGAAAATGTTCCATGTGAACTTGAAAAGAATGTATATTCTGCTGCTTTGAGGTGAAATGCTCCAAAGATGTCAATTACATCCATCTGATATAATGTGTCATTTAAGTCCACCATTTCCTTGTTGATTACTGTCTAGAAGGTTGATTCATTGATGTCAATGGATTGTTAAAATTCCCTACAATGAATGTATTACTGTCAATCTCTCCATTTATGTCAAACAAGAACTGTTTTATATATTTAGGTCCTATGTTGGGTACATATATTTTTACAAGAATATTATAACCTCTTGTTGGATTGATCCTTTTGTCATAATCTATTGTCCCGCTTTGTCTCTTACCATAGCCTTTGTTTTAAAGTCTATCTTGTCAGTTATAAATATGGTTACCCTGGCTTTTTAAAATAATCCAATTGCATGAATTATCTTTTTCTATCCCTTTGCTGTTAGTCTGTGTATATATTTCATGCTGAGTGGGTCTCTTGTAGACAGCATATATATGAATCTTTGCTTATTCATTCAACTACCCTATGTCTTTTGATTGGAGCATTTAAGCCATTTACATTCAAAGTGAATATTGATAGGTATGTATTTATTGCCACTTTATTATTTATAATTATGTTCCTTTGTTTATTTCTTCTCTCTCTTAAAGAAGACCCTTCTTGTAATTCTGAGTTGGTAGTATTAAACTCCTTTAGGTTATACTTCTCTGGGAAACTCTTTATTTCTCTTTCAATTTTAAATGATAGCCTTTACCAAGTAACATGGATTTGGTTATAGGTTCTTGCTTTTCATCACTTTGAATATTTCATGACAATTCTTCCTGGGCTGAAATGTTTCTATTGAGAAATCATCTGATAGTTTTATGGGAGCTCCTTTGTATGTAATTAACTCCTCTTCTCTTGCAGCTCTTAAAAATTTCCCTTCATCTTTAACCTTTGTCATTTTTATTATGATATGTGGCCCTCTTTGAGTTTATCCTGTTTGGGATTCTCTGTGCTTCCTGAACTTGCATGTCTTTTTCCTTCATCTGCTTAGGGAAGTTCTCAGCCATTATTTTTTCAAATAAGTTCTTAATACCTTGCTTCTCTTTGCTCCTTCTGGTACTCTTATGACACATATATTTTTATATTTCATGTTGTCCCAAAGGTCTATTGAACTATTTTCATTATTTTAAAATTATTTTTTGTTTATTTTTGCTGTTCTGATTTGGTGTTTTCTACTACCTTGTATTCCAAATTGCTGATTTGATTCTTTACTTTATTGCACCTACTGTTTATTCCTTCTAGTGTATTCTTTATTTCAGATATTGTATTCTTTATTTCTTGCTTATTTTTATCATTTATATGTCATCTTTTATGCTTAGTTTTCACTAAGTTCTTTGGCAATCCTTATAATTTTTTTTGATGCATTACTTGCCTCTATTTTATTTAGTTCTTTTTATGAATATTTCTTCTGTTCTTTCATGTGGGGCATGTTTGTCTCCCCATTTTGTATGCCTCTTTGTGTTTGTCTCTATTTATTAGGTAGATATACTATGTTTCCAATCTTTGTAGGGTCACCTACTGTTGTAGCTGTCCTAGAGGACCCAATGGCACTATGTTTTTTGTTTTTGTGTGTGTGTGTGTGTGTTTTGGTTTGTTTGTTTTGTTACCTGATTCAGGTGCTCAGAAATGTCCCTTGAGTGTATTATGTGAGCCCTTTTGTTGTAATTGAGTCTTGATTGCTACTGGTCCATTTGTGTGTGGGAATGACCCTCATGCTATTTGACTGTGAGAATCAACTCTGCCCACAGTATATAAGCTGTTGTGCAGGTGCTTACCACATGAAGCAGGTTTTATCCCAGTAGGTCTGGTGCCCTGTAAGATCGTCTTTTAGATAAGACACTTGTGAAAATAATTGGATCCTGATCTTTTGTCTGAAACTGGACACTGGGTGTGTCTATTTTGGGGCTTCTTTAGAGGAACTCTGTTGCAGGTCAATGTCAGGTGCTGCTTGTAAATGGTCCTGAGCAATCTGTTTTAAGCTACAAAGCAATTCATAGTGTTTCATAGTTTTTGGTTGCCCCTATTGGGCTTTGGTGTGTGTGGGAAGTATCAAGCTGTACCATGAGGCCAGCTTCCAGCTTCCATCAGCACAGAACCCAGGGTCTGGTCAGCAAAAGTCCCAAGACATACATATATCCACCTTCACCTTTCTCTCATGAGAAAGCCTTTGGCAATACTTTAGTTGCATGAGGTAGGTTCTCAGTCAGTTACAAAGTAGGTATGAGTGGTGTTCACCAGACTGATTCAGGTTCAAACTTGGTACTAATGCTGGGTCTGAGTTCACTCAGCAAAATCTTAGGGTATACCAAGTCTAATTGCCTCCCCCCCACCCACAACTGGTGCCCATAGACCTTTGTGGTTGGGTGGGATCTCAGGGTGTCATCAAGTTGAGGCCAGTGGAGTTAGTCTATCAGGCCTAAACAGACAAAGATTTTGGCTGTGTGAAGGGAGGGCTCTGCATTGGTCAAGTGTGTGAGGGGAAAATGGCCTCCGTCTTAGAGCCACACAACTCAGTCTGTCCCAGATTATGTCAGGAGACTGATCTCAGCAAGGAGGATGGAGCCACTGGGAGCCTGGAGGGTATGGCTAATGGATCTCCCATGTGGAGCAGGTACCACTTGTCAGGTTCATGGGAAAGTAGGGAGAATGGCTCTTGCCTCAAAGCCATTCACACAGTCACTGACATCCCCTGAGTCATCTCAACCTCTATACCCTGTCCCAGGAGCTGAATTACCAGCAGATTGTGAACCCCACAAGGTGAGCAACAGGGATTCCACAGGGTGGGACTAATGCATTTCCCCAGGCCAATGTGATAAGTAGGGGAGTGATCCACCTAATAAAGATGGCCTCTGCAGTGTGAGAGAGGGACTCAGCACAGGGATCCTCAAGGCTGTCCCTTCAGTTCTCTCCCCAGAACCACAAACCCCAGTCTCTCCTTACATGACTCTATATTGCTTTCTGCCCTCCCTCCACCAGATCCTAGGGTGAGTGATTGTTAATGAGATTTTGTGTGCTGGGCCTTTAAAAGGGCACCTGTGTCTCTAGCAGATTCCTGTCTCCCTAGTAGACAGAATCCCCACTTCTTCTCATAGCCATATGTTTCATGGGTTCCTCTTCCAGGCACTGGTGCTCTGAGCTAGGGAGCCCCATGTGGGGTTGAGATGCCATACCCCTCAGAGGGAACCTTTGCAGCTGAGCTATCCCTTTGGGAACTTAGCTGCTGCCTATGGGAGTGGGCCAGTCCTTTACAAATCTCTGCCATTCTTACCAGTCTCTATGTGGCTTTTCTCTAAATCTTTGATTATGAAACTTGTTCTGCTAATCTTCAGTTGGTTATTCAGTTTTATTGTTCTATATGTTAGCTGTAAATCCAGTTTGGTCCTGGCAGGTGGTAAGCCTTCCACCTACTCTGCTGCCATCTTGGATCCTGAATATCCTCCTAGAGATGGAGAAAGTGAGGAGAGCACTTGACATCTGATGGTACACATTGAACTTAAAGCTTCACTTTACATCAACCTAGATGGTTATATGACTTTCATTTTCATCTACCCACACTTGCATTTGAGTATATCCTGTTAGGTCATTATAACATTGAGGTTTTTCCAGAGGAACAGGGAAGAAGGTGTGTTGAATGGAAGTTACATATGTTTGCAAAGGAGCATGTATTTTTACGGATCAGGAAATCTAAGCTGGATACAACATAAAAGAAGACAGGAAGCTGTTAATAGATATAATGGTGGTTTAGGGTGTAGGAGAGAATAATAGTTGAGCAGATGAGAGGAGAAGTAGATTGGGACAAATGAATGGGATAAGATATTGTGAAACTGGTAAATTTGTAAACATATGGCTAAGAAGAAGAGGGAATCAATGTCAGTGGATATATGAGTAAAGAAATATATAAAATAATATATTTTGGAAATATGATAGGAAATCTGATTGAGCCAGTCTTCAGTTAGTATAGAAAATGATGAGAAGGTTGATAAGTAATAAAAATACTTACCATTTCTTATTTTAGACCCCAGATAATGAAATATTTTCAATAATATGCTTAATCTGCTGCTTATTTTATTTATTTTAGGAAGGAGTGTTTGGCTTCCTGCTATGATGGAAAGGATTTTTTAAAAGTCAGTTACAGTCCTACCCCTGAATCTCCAAAAACAATTTTATCTATGGTTTTTGTTCAGCTGGTATTGTGTTAGTACAGCCTTAAGAGTTGTTAAATATGCCTGGAAGTTAGTAACATAGCCACTGCTGAGGACCCCGAGTGCCCGCTGCTGCCTATTCCTACATGTCTCCTAGGACAGAGGGTCTTTCAGAGCCCTGCTCCAGCACTGATGCTGGTGGCACGGGGTGGGGGTGCACTCTGCTTGGTCTAACTAGCCGTAAAAGTTGACATATTATGTAAATATCACTCCTGTTATATTCTTATCTTTGTTCCTTGAGAGGTCACTGTTGCAATATAAAATGACATATTTAACACTTTTTGTTTTATACCATTAACTATAAAATATCTTCTGATTCTTCACTCTTAAGATTAGGCATTAGTGCCTTACCCATCTGTTCGCCTGCTTTTCCTTGCCTTCTTTCTGTCCACATACAGGCTTTACTTTGTTAAGATTGACAATAACTACATTAGAATCCATAACATAATTAAGTGAGGGTAATAGAAAACCATTATCTAGTAATTTCTATGTGCCACACTATCTCATTATCACTGAAGTGATTGGAAAATTACTTAGAATTATTTTTCACTTCTTCTGGATAACAAGAAAAGGCCACTCGGTGTGTGTGTGTGTTATACACACATATATATGTATATTACACTTTACACATTTTCTTTTTTTAATGTATGTTGTCACTATTACAGATGTCCCCCATTTCTCCCCTTTTTACCCACCTCTACCTAGCCCCTGCCCCCCTCCCTCTGACCATCATTGCATGGCTTTAATTTTCACTTATTTAAAACAAAATTTTGCTCAACACAGGTTTTTAATGATATTTTCCTTAAGGGATTGTGCTCTTTTTGTTAGTTTCTTATTTAAGAAATGTTTTCCTGTTTTGAGGACAAGCTATTTTTCTCTACTTTCTTCTAAAAGGCACACAATTTTTCATTTCACATTGAATACATCAAGTGACTGTTGTGTGGGAGTAAAGACAGCGTTTTATTTGCTCTCAGGAGATTAACAATGCAATTCTGGCAGCACCATTGGTTGATGGCTTCCCCAGTGAACTTCACTGTTGCCTTTCTCCTCTTGGTTCAAACTGGACTTGGCCTCTTGATCTGCTGCCCAGTCTCATTGTGAACATTATTCTCCTGAGTTATATCATTTTTTTTTTTTTTTGCTAGATACAGTCCAGCCACTTCCTAAGAAAACAAGTGTGGGAAGAAAAATATTTTATTCTTTATATAAGCAAGTCATATCAGGAAGGTAAACCTTGAAACCTATACCTCAGGCAGTGCGGATGGTAGAGAATTTCTGCAGACAGTTTGCCAGGCTTTGTGTCCTGGCTTTTCCATTTACTGCCTATATGATTATCTTGCCAATCTTCATTCTGATTATGTGCACCCTTTGCTGTACCTGAAGATCTGGGAAGAGGTTAAAGAGTATAGATAATTCAATGGGATTGATTTCCATATCCCAAAACTATATTTATATATACTTTTCCAAAATTGATCTGACTGTGAAGGCATCTGATTTCGCTGAGGTTTGTTTTTTCTTTCTTAAACACCTTTTCTAACAACTGGGTAGCAAATACTTTTGCAAAACAGGTGCTTTACGTTCTATGTATGTCAACTGAAAACTTTGCTCTGACATAATTGAAAGAGGTCTTGATCCAGTTGTCAGTTGAAATATTAAACGTAATGTTTGGTGTCAGATAAGATTGAGATTTTTAATGTATAACTTAGGAGTCTGGTTCCTGGTTAAATACCTATGTGTGATATTTTAACTCATGTCTATAGTCAGTTACAAAGGCTTTGCCCGGGAGGCCTCATGGGGAAATGGGGCCTTCCCCACACCAGATCTGTTGCACAGCCTATGCATTGCAGCCTCTGAAGGAAGTTACAGTCAGTAATTCAAGCTCTCCTTCCTCGCCACTCCTGTCCCCCACACAGGCATACACTGGCTTGTCATGCTCTTTACATATTTGCTTTCCTAGCTCTTGGAGTCTTCATCTTTCTGTCTATCAGAGAGGCCTTGGGCTGAAGCCTTCCTCAGGCTCTTCTGCTGAGACCTCCTGGTGTGTGTGTGGTAGGGGTCTTAGAGACACTTTCCCCCACTCTGACTCACTGCCAATACTTTTCCATTCCTAGCCCACCCCCCGCATTGCCTCCTCCTTTCTTTCTTTCCTCCCCATTGTCCATACTACCAAAGTATTTTCATCAGAACACCACCAGCAATGTGACAGTCCAAGTCTATACTAATCCACATGGCCCTCTATCTGTGAGCCATTCCATGGGGTAACAGGAGAGTCAGTACTTTCTCAGTTTTATATTCTACCTTGTATCATCTCAATAATATGTTACAATTTTAATATATTTTTGTTGACTTGCAATCAAACTAGACCTTAAACCAGAGAATAGTTCTTGTTTTTACATTCTTTTTTAAAATGTATCTTTGTTGTTGAAAGTATTACAGATGTCTCCTTTTTCCCCTCATTGACCCCTTCCACCCAGTCCTCTGGCCCAGGCCTTTTTAACACATAGAGGTTATGTTAAGGGGAAAACTTCAATGCTAATATATACATTCTTTTTTCTTTACTGGAATATGAAAGAGGATCAATAAAATACTTTCAAGGATGAAAACATAATACATTGGGTTATAATTCTGTGTGGGAAATGAAATGCAAATATGAGTATAAGGAGAAGAGGAAAATGTTGTAAAATTTCCACTTATTGGTGAAGGGATTTTTCATCAATATTTAAATTGGATGATAATGATGTCAAATTTCTATGGTATTCTGACACCATTGAGCATATATGTTTGAGTGACATGAGAGCAATGCTTTAAATATATGTTTACAATGCATAGAAATAACATCCTTTGCAGCTTTGTTTAAACCTCAGATAAAATGTTTTAGGTGTCACGTTAAAAATATGTGATGAGGTACATTGCTTTTGAAATTCATTTTAATGATATATGATCAAAAATGTTTGATGACCACTTATCTAGGAGATCATGATGTTCTCTGACACATGAGAAACAACTTGGACAATTTCCATCCTGGCCAGTTATAGCTTCTGTGGAAAATAAGCTTAGCAAAAGAAAACAAAATCTTTGTCTCTTACTCAGATATTCAGGAAGAGCTGCAAAATCATATTAAGGATCTAGAAAAAAAATTAGACATAAAACTTTTCAGGTACATTTACAAGCCTCTAAGAGAAAAAGTCAAATCTCACACTTTAGAAGATTAGTCCCCTTAGGGTATATCCTTAAATACAGAGTCTTTAGAAAAGTCCACTGCAGAAATAATGGATATAGTATAGAAAAGATACTTTCTGTGTCAGCCAAGGGCCGAGTAGATAACAGATGGTGCATTCAAACAGGTGACTGAAGAGAATTTAAGACAGGAGCTTGGTACCAAGGTTTAGCCATGGATAAGGGGCCAAGGAATGATGAAGTACTAACAGTTGGGAAGCCTTTGACAGACACTGTTTTTACCAGATCCCACTGAGAGAACCATAGGCATAAACCAGGATTGCTTTTCAACATCTGACAAACACAGCCAAGCTCAAACTGAGGTTGATAGTGAGAGAAAGAGAAAAATAAATGCCCAGAGTTTCTCTTCTTTCTTCTTGGTATCTTAGTGGCCAGGCCCCGCTGAAGGTGGAGGGAAGGAAATCCTGGTGGTGCTGCATGGCAGAGACAGACTCCCATGGATGGCAGGATGAAGAATATGCAATGGAGGAAAAAAATAGAGAGAAGCCAACACAATTTTCAAAGCTGTTAATTATTCTAGTTTTTTAGTAAATTAGAAGTTTATTAAATGTACTAGAAAATCCTCCTATATTAACCTTAAATTATAGATACTAACAGAGTAGAGATACTAGATCCCAGATGTCTTCACTCAGAGTTTAAAATAAAGTATTAGAATTAGAGAAAATGAAAGATACATGACAATTTTAAAATATACATTACTGTAAGTAACTACATTTTAATGTGTGAGTCATTCTTTGTTTTATAGATAAACTAGAGGCCTGATGCACGAAATTCCTGCAAAAGGCTTGGCCCTCACAGCTGCAGCAGCTTGTCCTGGCACTCACAGACCTGGCTTCTTCCCAAACGTTGTCCTGAAGGATGTCCAGAAGGATGTCTGGATGGTAGGTCATTTGGCTGTCCAGTCTAATTAGCATATTATACTTTTATTATTATAGATGTATTTCTTCATTCTAAAAGTGACTGTAGTGTTGAGATACATTTCTATACATTTAAAAATACACATTTTAAAAATGTATAGAATTCAGAATGATGTTCAGATATTTCAGGTCTCAAGATCAAATGTCTGTGTGGGAAGATGTTCTAACAAAGACTGACCAATACAAATGTAATGAGAGCCACATAGGTGATTTTAAATTTTCTAGTTGCCACATTTAAATATAAAGAATAAATTAATGTTAATAAAGTTTTATTTAACATAATACATCAAAAATATTATCAATTCAACATATAAAGTTAAAATTATTATTGAGACATTTGGATTCTATTTTATCTCATCGTGTCTGCAAAAGCCAGTGTGCATCTTACACACATGCTGCGTTTCAACTGCTTAAGAGCCCTATATGGTAAGTGGTGAACTTCCTGGTCAGGGCAGTTGTAAAAATTGAAAGATACTTAATAAAAATGGACACTTATTGGTAACAGTATAATGAGGAGAATGTGTTTTAATGTTCTTACTGAATATGTTTTTCTATTTCTAGCCAGAAAGGCAGGAAGATCATGCAAGTGAATTTTATGATGCTAAAAATTATGTGAGTTAAAACCACTTAACTCTCATAATTTACCTATCTTATTCACTCTCTCATCCTTGCTGTCTTTAGTTTAATTTTGACTTCAAATAGGAAATTTAAGCTTGGGCTAATAAAATCTTTGAATAGAGAGGAGAAAAAAAGAAAAGCAGATTTTTTTCAATTGCCTTTTACTGAAATATGATTTTACCATAAAATTGAGCTTTCTGAAAGTATATTACTATGGCTTTAGGAATATTCAGAAGGTTGTATACCACTCACCACATCAAATTCCAGATTATTTTCATTTGCACAAATAAATGCTGTGTCATTTAGCAGTCACTGCCATCCCCACTTCACCTCAGTCACTGGGAGCTAATAATCTATGTTTCTCTAGATTTACCTATTACAGATATTTGGAGTCACAAAGTATGTCAACCTTTGTGTTTAACTTTTTAATTTACCATAATGTTCTCAAAATACATACATGCTGTAATATATTTTCTCTAAATCTCTATAGAGTTTTATGGATTAAATAGGAATAACCCATGGACACAGACAATAGTCTGGTGAAGTCCTGGAAGGGGCATGTGCAGGGAAGAGGAAATCAATGGGGGGGAAAATACTAAAACAAAGGGACATCTATAATACTTTCAACAATAAAGATACATCTTATATAATAAAGAGATAATATGCAAATTGATCATAACTCCAACACACAAGATGGCTGCCCCCATGTGGACACCAGATGGCCTCCACAAGATGGCCAGCAGGGGAGTGCAGTTATGGACAATCAGGCCAGCATGGGAGGGCAGTTTGGGGGAAACCAGGCCTGCCAGGGAGGGCAGTTGGGGGCAATCAGGTAGGCAGGGGAAGGCAATTAGGGGCAACCAGGCCAGCAGGGGAGGGCAGTTAGGGGTGACCAGGCTGGCAGGGGTGGGCAGTTAAGGGCAATCAAGACAGCAGGGAAGCAGTTAAGCATTGATCAGGCTGGCAGGGGAGTGGTTAGGGGGTGATCAAGCTAGTAGGCAAAAGCAGTTAGGGGCAATCAGGAAGGCAGGCAGGCAGGCAAGTGGTTGGGAGTCAGCAGTCCTGGATTGGACATCCCTCAAGGGTCCCAGATTGGAGAGGGTGCAGGTTAGGCTGAGGGACACTCCACCATGCAGAAATTTTCTGCACCAGGCCTCTAGTTTTAAATAAAGGAAAATATTTTAGTTGAAAAGAGTTTTATGTGAAATAATATAAGTAATTGCTCTACACTGTACTTTATATTCTCAACTCCTCTCAAAGAGATATTAACTGACCCTATGTTCACTTAATGTCAATTGACCCTATGTTCACTGACTGCAGGACTGACTTCCACCACGCCAACCCAGCACTGATTGCTGTGGGGGCTGCAATCAGACCCTGCTTTTCTCTCCTGGCCTCTGCCTGTGCCTGATTGCAGCCCCGGCAACCCAGGGCTGACTGCAGGACTGACTTCTGGTTGGTGGAGCCTCTGGTCATTGTGGATGTGATAGACCCAGGGTTTTATATATTAGAATAGGATAATACTCCATTGTATAGATATATCACATTTTGATTATCATTTTTTCAATTGATGAACATTTAGGTTAAGTCACTTTTTAGCTTTGTGAATAACATTTCTATGAACATTTGTATACAACTTTTAGTGTGAACCTGTGTTTTCTATTTTCTTGAGTACATACATATGAAGAGTGGAATTGCTAGGTAATATGGGAGCTGAGTATTTAACTTTTCAATTAATTATCAAACTTTTTTCCAAAGCAACTGTATAATCTTACATTCCTACCAACAATGTATTAAGGATCTTTTTTTCTTTCAACCACTTCTTCACCAGCACTATTATTGTTTACTTTTTAAAATAGATCCATTAGTAGATGTGGAAAGGTCTTTCATTATGGTTTATATTTACATTTTGCTAGAGATTACCAATGCATTTTTTAAAGTTTTTTTAATATTTATTATTAAGTTATGAGAGTTTAAGTTGTTGTTTATGTACTCTGAATTGTAATCCCTTTATTTGTTTTGAAAATATTTATCCCCATTCTATACATTATCTTTTCACTTTTATAAATAATCATAATATTTTATTTTTCTATTCATGGTTTCAATGTTTATTTGTTTGCTTTAGTTTTATTTTATTAAATTTTATTGGGGTGACATTGGTCAACATGAACATATAGGCTTCATGCATGGATTTATAAGTTACAAAATCTGTATATAGCATCATATTTGTTTTTTAAAGTTGACTCTATTACAGATGTCCCATGTTTTCTTGATAGTGTCCTTTAAATGACAAAAGTTTTAAAATTTGACATAGTCTATTCATCTTTTTGTTGTTATTATTGTTTGTGCTATTATTGTCATATGTAAGGAACTATTGTCTACTCCATGTCACAAAGATTTACATGTTTTTGTTTGTTTGTTTTCTGGGAGTTTTATAATTTTGCTCTTATATTTAGGTCTTTAATAAATTTTGTATTCTATATAAGATATGATGTAGGGGTCCAAATTCAGTTATACTGGTATCAGTTATTAAAGACTATTCTTTCCCTATATAATTAATTGTCTTGGCACACTTGTTGAAAATCAGTTGTCCATAAAGATAGTGTTTATATTTGGGTCTCAATTTATAGATGTCTGCTAGGTTTAACTGTTTTATAGTTCTTGTCAAACCTTTGATTTCCTTGTAGATCATTGGCCTAAATGTTCTATCTATTATTGAAATAGAGTATTGAAGTCTCCAATTATTATAGTAGAATCTTCTATTTGTATTTTATTTCTCCTTTCAATTCTATAAGAGTTTAGTTTATGTATTTTGGAGTTCTGATGTTGCAAAAATTATGTAAATGATTATAAGTTTCACAACTTCCTAATGGATCCACCACTTTTTATCATTATAGTTATTTTCTCCTTTTATTTTTATAATATATATATATATATTTTTAATTGTTTAAAGTATTACATATGTTTCCTTTTTCCCCATTGACACCTCACCAGCCACTCCCACCCAACAGGACAAGCCCCCACTGCTCCAGTGTCTGTGTCCATTGGTTATGCTAATATGCATGCATACAAGTCCTTTGGCTGATCTCTTACCGTCCCCCCCCCCACCCCCTGCCACTGCCACCCTCACCTGCCTTCCCTCTGAGGTTGGACAGTCTGTCAGTGTTTCTTTGTCTCTGGATTTATTTTTGTTCATCAGCTTATGTTGTTTATTATATCCCACACTAAAGGCTTGGTGCATGAATTTGTGCACAAGTGGGGTCTCTTGGTGTGGCCTGCAGAGATCGGGCTGAAACCATCAGTCCAACACCACCTGCCGCTCCTGCCTGACGCTCCTGCTCATCCCAGCCCTGCTGCACCTGCTTCAGGCTTATGCCGAGTCAGTCCTGATTGGAAGAGGCTCACGCTGCCCATCCCAAGGGGAGTCAGGGGGACCAGTATGCAACTGGCCTTCCAGTTGGGTTGTGGGATGCCCTTGCCAGCCTGGTATCCAGATCCATCCCACTGATGTTCACGCTTGTGGTCGGGAGCCACCTGGTAGCTGCTTTTATATAATTTCTTCCTTGCTGAGCATCTAGGGAGGGGAAGCAGACGTGGTGCCTGAGGCAGACTTCCAAGAGGTCAGTACTGCTGTCTGAATTATGCCAGTGGTGCTGATTCATTGGTTCCTGGCCCATTCTCCAGAGAGTGCACCTGCAGGACTACCGAGGGAGTGAGTGGCTTCCACGGGGCTGATGGACCACTGGGATGGGTCAGTCAGCTGAGTGGCACTTCCGCTGTGGGAGCACACTGACCACCAGGAGGCAGGTCCTGCATTGAGTGTCTGTCCCATAGTGTTCAGTGCTTGTCATAGCGACCAGTCTACCAGTTGACTGGTTGTTCAGTCACTTAGGTTTTTATATATATAGATATGAGTGAGATCATGTGATATTTATCTTTCTACAACTGGCTTATTTCATTTAGCATAATGCTCTCCACATCCATCCATGCTGTTGGAAATGGTAAAAGTTAGTTCCTTTTTATAGTAGCATAGTATTCCACTGTGTAGCGGTACACAGTTCTGCTGATAGGCACTTAGGCTGTTTCCAAATCTTAGCTATTGTAAATTGTGCTGCTATGAACATAAGGGTGCATATATCCTTTCTGGTTGGTGTTTCTGATTTCTTAGGATATATTCCTAGAAGTGGGTTACTGGGTCAAATGGCAGTTCCATTTTGTTTACTGGAATATTTTTGATTACTGCTTCAAATTCTTTGGTAGTTATCTGCCTATTCAGGATTTTTTATTCTTTCTGATTGAGTTTTGGAAGCTTGTATTTTTCTAGGAATATGTCCATTTTGTCTAGGTTGTCCAGTTTATTGGAATACAGTTGTTTATAGTATTTTTTACAATCCTTTGTATGTCTGTGGGGTCTGTTGTTATTTCGCCTCTTTCATTTCTGATTTTGTTTATTTGGGTCCTCTCTCTTTGCTTCTTGGTGAGCCAGACTAGAGATTCATCAATATTGTTTATCCTTTCAAAGAACCAGCTCTTGATTTTATTCATTTTTTGTATTCCTTTTTTGGTCTCTATGTCATTTATTTCCACTCTGATTTTAATATTTCCTCCCTTCTGCTTACTCTGGACTTTTCTAATGCTCTCTTTCTAATCTTTTAAGTTGAAGGGTTAGATCATTTATTGCCATTTTTTTTCTTTCTTTTCTTTTATTTTTTTTTTAGGTAGGCCTTTAGAACTATGAATTTCCCTCTCAGGACTGCTTTCACCATGTCCATAGATTTTGGATTATTGCATTTTCATTGTCATTTGTTACCAGGATGATTTTTATTTCTTCTTTGGTCTCCTTGGTAACCCAATTATTATTTAATAGCATGCTATTTAGCCTCCAAGTGTTTGAGTTTTTTCATTGTTTTTATTGTAGTTGATTTCTAATTTTATGGCCTTGTGATCTGAGAAGATGCTTGATATAATTTCTAACTTCTTGAATTTGAAGAGACTTTGCCTGTGTCCCAATATGTTATCTACCTTTGAAAATGTCCCATGTGCACTTGAGAAGAATTTATATTATGTAGCTTTGAGATGAAATGTTCTGAAAATGTTGATTAAGTCCTTCTGATCTAATGAATCATTTAAGATTGTTACTTCTTTGATGATTTTTTGTTTAGGGGATTTATCCAGTGGTGTCAATGGGGTATGAAATTCCCTTATTATGATTGTGTTGCTGTAGATTTCTTCCTTCATATCTTCCAGAATTTTTTTTTAATGTATTTGGGTGCTCCTGTATTGGGTGCATATATGTTTACCAGAGTTACATCCTCTTGTAAATTGTTCCCTTTAGTATTATGAAGTTGCCTTTCTTATCTCTTGTTATGGCCTTCAATTTGAGGTCTATTTTGGTCAGATATAAAAATTGTTATCCCAGGTTTTTGTTTGTTTTTTTGTGTGTTTGTTTGTTTTTCCATTTCCATCTGCCTGAAATTTTTTTTTCCCATCCCTTCACTATTAGTCTGTGTGAGTCCTTTGTTCTGAGGTGGGTCTTTTGTAGACAGCAGATATATGGGTCATGTTTTCTTATCCATTCAGTGAACCTATGTCTTTTTTTAAAAAATATATTTTATTGATTTTTTACAGAGAGGAAGGGAGAAGGACAGAGAGTTAGAAACATCGATGAGAGAGAAATATTGATCAGCTGCCTCCTGCACACTCCCCATTGGGGATGTGCCCTCAACCAAGGTACATGCCCTTGACCAGAATAGAACTTGGGATGCTTCAGTCTGCAGGCCGATGCTCTATCCACTGAATCAAACCAGTTAGGGTGACCCTATGTCTTCTGATTAGAGCATTTAATCCATTTATGTTTAAAGTTGTTATTGCTAGATACTTGTTTCTCACCATTTTTATTCTTTATATCTGTGTTTCTTCTTCCCTTCATATTTCTTCTTTTTACAGCAGTCTCTTTAGCCTTTCTTTCATTGGTGTCTTGGTGGTAATAAACTCTCTTAGTCCTTTTTTGTCTATGAAGCTCCTGATTTCACCTACAGTTTTGAATGATAGCCTGGCTCAGTATATTATTCTTGGTTTCAGTCCCTTGCTTTGCATCACTTTGTATATTTCACTCCATTCTCTTGTGGCTTGATGTGCTTCTGTTGAGAAATCAGTTGTTAGTGTAATGTGAAATCCCTTATAGGTAACTTTATATCTCTCTAAGGCAGCTTTTAAGATTTCTACTTTGTCATTGGTGTTTGCCAATTTAAATATAATGTGTCTTGGTGTCGGTCTTTTTGGGTTCATCTTGTTTGGGTCTCTGTGCTTCTTGGACTTGTGTGAGTTTTTTCTTCCCAATATCATGAAAGTTTTCTGTCATTTCTTCAAATAGGTTTTCTATTCCTTGCTCAGTTTCCTCTCCTTCTAGCATCCCTATTATACAGATGTTTTTTCAAGTCATGTTGTCCCAAAGCTCCCTTAGGCTCTTCTCCTGCTTTCTAAGTTTATTTTTTCCAGTTGTTGCTCTGCTTCAGTGTTTTTTTCTACCTTGTCTTCTAGCTCTCTGAATTGGTCCTCAGCTTCTTATAGCTTATTGTGGATACTTTCCATTGTGTTCTGTATTGCAGCGATGTCATTCTTCATTTCCTCCTCATTCTTCATTTCCTCTTAATTCTAACACATGTTGTTGAATTTGTCTTTCAACCTTTGCAGCATCCCTTAGACCATTGCTCTGAATTCTTTCTCTTACTAATTGCTTGCCTTCATGTTGTTTACTCCCTTTTCTGGTGATTTCTCCTTTTCTTTTGTATGGAGGCTGTTTCTTTGTCTCCCCATTTTTGCTATTCCTTTGTGTTTGTTTCTATGTATTAGATTACACTTTTATATCACCCAGAGTTTGTTGAGTTTGTCTCATATAGTTGATTTTTTGTGGGACCCAGTGGTGCAATCTCTCAGGTCTTCTGAGCTGGTATTTTAGGTATGACCCTTACTTGGGATATTTGGGTTCTGTTGGTATACTTGGGCCTCGAGTGTTATAATCTAATTTATGGATGGTGTCTCCTCTCATGGTGTGTGGTTATGTGGTTCATTATCTACCATGTTGACCAAAAAGCACAAAATACAACTCGACAAGACACGACACTGAGAGACTAAAACATGAATTTATTCACAACACCAATAAACCCAATAAAAGTGACCACCAGAGAAAAGAGAATTAGGAGAGAAAAGAGAGCAAAAATGATATTGAAGAAAAAAAAGGTAAGAGAGAAAAGAAAAAAGAAGGGGAAAATATATGGGGAGAAAACTCCACAAAACAAACCAATAAACCAAAAATTGTAAAAAAACAAACACCCAGAAAAATAACAGAGGACAGAATCTGTAGAGATAGAACTTATTTTCAGAAAGTATGGAAAAGTAATTGAATGCATAAGGTAAAGGCCACAGTTCCATATAGAGGAGGTAGAAAGAGAATGTGTGGATAAGAAGAAAAGTGAAAAACAAAATAATAAAATAATAAAAAAAATAGAAAGACAATTTCTTTCTTTAATCTACATATCTATATATTAATCTATTTTTTTGAAAAGGAGAATAGAAGAGAGAGAAGATAGGCTTGAGTTAAGTGAATGAAACTAATTAAGCAATTAGGAGAAGAGGAGAACAAGAGAGAGGAAAAAGCAAAGCATAAAAATTTGGCAGACAAAGAAAGAAAAGCAAAGGGTTCATGGACTTGGACCAGGGGAAAGGAAATTAGATATATGAATAAGCCAAGAGAGACTACAATAATAATAATCTTATATAATAAAGAGGTAATATTAAAATGAATGTCATACCCTCACATAGGATGGTCACCCCCATGTGGTCACAAGATGGCCATCACAAGATGACCATCAGGGGAGGGCAGTTGTGGGCAATCAGGCCAGCAGGGGAGGGCAGTTGGAGGCAACTGGGCCTGCAGGGAGGAAGGGCAGTTGGCAGCGACCAGGCTTGCAGGGCAGGGCATTTGGAGGTGGCCAGACCAGCTGGGGAGGGCAGTTGGAAGCAACTGGGTCAGTAGGGGAGGACAGTTGGGGGCAATCAGGATGGCAGGGGAGGGCACTTGGGGGCAATCAGGCTGACAGGGGTACAGTTAGATGTCAATAAGGCTGGCAAGGGAGTGGTTAGGGGGTGATCAGGCTGGCAGTCAGAAGCAATTAGGGGTAATCAGGAAGGCAGACAGGTGAGTGGTTGGGAGCCAGCAATCCTGGCTTCTGAGAGGCATGACTGACTGCCAGTTCAGGTCTGATCAGCCAAGTTGGACATTCCCCAAGGGGTCTCAGATTGGAGAGGGTGCAGGCTGGGCTGAAGGACACACCCCCCCAGTGCACAAATTTCATGCACTGGACCTCTAGTATGTCAATAAAACAGATAATGAAGATCAATTTTTAACAAGGGGTAAAAAAAACAAGGAGAGAGAAAACCTCAAGCAGGGACAAGAGAAGAGAAACAGGATGAAAAGGGGAGCAGTGAGGGAAAAAAGGGTGGCAAAAAAGAAAAAGTAAGATAAAATAAAATAGTTATCCTATCTAATAAAGAGGGAATACGCAAATTGACCATCACACCATCACAAAGATTGTGGGGCCCATAGCCACAAGATGGCAGCGCCCAGTCCTCTCACCCTTCCAGAGGCTTGCAGTCCTTTCAGCCCAGCTGGGGGCGGTGGCAGGTGCACAGTGCATACAGACCCACCCTCAGCCCCCCAGCCACCCATGCCCAGCCTGAAGTGCAGACAAGCCTTGGATGGCAGCTGCCCAGGCACCCAGGGCCACCCGAGGCTCAGGTAACCAGGGCCAGCCAAGACTTTTGCTGCCGGCAGTGGCAACAGCAGAGGTGTGATGGGGGTGTTGCCTTCCCCTAATCGCTGGGTCACCTCCCACCTCTGAGGGCTCCTGGACTGTGAGAGGGGGCAGACCGGGCTGAGGGACCTCCCCTCTAGCACATGAATTTTCATGCACCGGCCCTCTAGGAAAAAAATAAAATAGAATGAAGAAAAATAATTCAAAAAAAATAAAAGATTAAAAATGTTTTTAAAATAAAATTTTAAAAAATGTATTTTTCCTTTTTAAGTAAAGATTTAAAAAATTGAAGTGTCTTTTTATTCAGTCAAGTTTTAATGTCCCATGGTTGCTGGTTTAAGACCCTTCTCTACTGTTCTGTCTGCCACTTCTCAGTTTCCTGTTAGGTAGTCAGCTCCATGTTGAACTTCCCAGTGATCCACCATTTCTCTGTGTCTGTCTCTACATACTTTGGTTTCAGGCAGGTGGGACCAATCTTCCTGCTTTGTTTGCCTCCGTTCAGTCATATTTACACAAGCATCTATTTCTGACATGGGTTTTATGTGGGGGTATTACTGTATTAATTTCTGGGACCAAATGGCCCCTCAATCTAATCCCCAAGGTCTCCTTGGGGCTACTGAGCTTCTTTGTTTCCTCTGCAGAGCTCAAGGATAAGTGTAGCTGCACTAGATGCCCATGGATGCTGGGAGGGGTTAGCTCTTCAGGAGAAAAATGGCTTCTAGGATTGGAGGGTCTGGAATGTGTCAGTGCCGGATTCCTGATCACCTCTTCTGTTCTGCTCCTCTCCACAGCCTGCACAAAACTGCACTTTCACCTGCACCACAGCCTTGGAGATTGTTTATAATTGAAAGGTTCTATGAACTGAGTTTAGCAAGTAAAAGCAAGGAAAATATAAAGGCAAAATAGCCATACCACTGTGTGTTTCTCTCCCTGCCAGTTCTGCGTGGCCAGGGCAGTTCTTCAGGCTGCCTTTCTGGTTGCAGCCTCTCATGGCTAAGGACTTAGATCTATGTTTCTTGGCTGCCAGCAGCCCTATGTACCCCCTTCCACAGTAGAGTGTTACATATGTACTCAAGGGACACTGACATGGTGCAGCACAGGTTCCTTCTGACCCTCTCATCCTGGTAGTCAGATGTCTCTCTCTCCAGTTTAGATCCCTGGTCCTACCATTCCCCAGATGTCCTCTGTCCTTTCCAGCCACTGATTGTCTCACCAGCTGTGTCTAATTCACCAATTCCAGGTGGTTGTTATTCGATTTAGTTGTTTCTTCTATCTACTTCATGAGAAGGCACAGGACATATCTGCCTATTTGGCCACCATTTTATCTTTCTTTTTTCCTTTAAAAACTCTTTCCAGCCCAGCTGGTGTGGCTCAGTTGGTTGAGCATCTCTCTCATGCACCAGGAGGTCGCTGGTTTCATTTCCTGCCAGGGTATGTGTTTGTGTTGTGGGTTCCATCCACAGTAGGGGGCTTGCAGGAGGCAGCTGATTGATGTTTCCTTCTCATCAATGTTTCTCTCTCTCCCTCTCCCTTCTTCTCTCTGAAGTCAATAAGAACATATTAAAAACAAACAAACAAACAACAACAGCAACAACAAAACAACTCTTTTTAATTTAAACTCTATTCTTTCTGATATTGGTATAGGCATTGCAGAAATCTTTTGGTTTCTGTTTGCCATTTTACTTCCAAACTATTTCTATCTTTGAAGCTAAAGTTTATCTCTTGTAGATAGCATATATTTGGATCATGTTTTCTTCTTAAGTCATCTGCTAATCTATATTTTTCCTTAATCCATTCTGGTAATCTCTGTTTCTAGATTGAAATCTTTAGTCCATTTATATTCAATTAATTACAGATAATTTAAGATAAATGTCTTCTGATAGAAAAAAAATGGCAGACAAATAGATGGACATATCCCAAGCCTTATCCTGGAGCAGATAGAAAGAGCAGGTGAGGGGAGCATGGGGAGTGTTTGTTGGTGAGTTAAGGGACAGCTATACTCCAAGAGAAGGTGGGGGACTGATGCACGGGGCTCCCCTGACCGGGCAGCCCCCACTGCTGCTGGGTCCCATCCCGGAGGAACCAGCTCGGATGTGGAGACTGCACCATCTTTAAGGGGAAAGTGGATGTTATCAGAAGACTGAAAATATGCAACTACGGCACCCACCAAACAGCTGCGAGCCCCAGAACACCAGTCCCTAATTGGCGCAAACACACGGATTCAGAGGAGCTCTACACTCCACCACGAAAAGGTCAGATTTTGCCTGGGATAAGGAGAGAGACAACTACATAACCAGACACCCAGAGAAGAGAGACCATGGGGAAACAAAGAAACAGCCCGCATATGAAAGAAAAGCAGGCATCACCAGAAAAGGAAGTAAAAGAAATGGAGGCAAGCAACCTACCAGAGAAAGAATTCAGAGAAATGGTCATAAGGTGGCTGAACAGAATAGAAGACAAATTCGATAATATGAGTAAGAACCAAGAGGAAATCAAGAAGAACCAAGAAGAAATGAAAAATGACATCGCTGCTGTAAAAACCTCAATAGAATGCATCAAGAGTAGACTATAAGAAGCAGAGGGCTGCATCAGTGAACTAGAAGACAAGGTAATAAAAAATACCCAAATAGAGCAGCTTCTAGAAAAAAAGAAATAAAAGGCAGGAAGAGAGCCTAAGGGAACTTTGGGACAACATGAAACAAAACAACATCTGCATAATAGGGGTTCCAGAAGGACAGGAAACTGAGCAAGGAATAGAAAACTTGTTTGAAGAAATAATGACAGAAAACTTCCCTGATATAGGGAAAAAAACCCCCACACAAATCCAAGAAGATCACAGAGTCCCAAGCAAAATGAATCCCAAAAGACCGATGCCAAGGCACATTATAATGAAATTGGCAAACAACAAAGTAAGAATCTTAAAAGCGGCCAGAGAGAGACAGAAAGTTACCTACAAAGGAACCCCCATCAGACTAGTGACTGATTCCTCAACAGAAACTCATCAGTTCAGAAAGGAATGGAATGAAATATACAAAGTCCTGCAAAGGAAGGGTCTGAATCCAAGAATACTGTACCCAGCAAGGCTATCAATCACAATTGAAAGTGAAATCATGAGCTTCACAGACAAAAAAGGACTAAAGGAATTTATTACCACCGAACCAGCAATGCAAGAAATGCTAAAGGGTCTGCAGTAAAATAGAGAAATATGAAGTGAAGAAGGAACACAGGGGTAAAGAAAAAAAATAAGACCTATCAATAATAACTTTAAATGTAAATGGATTAAATGCCCCAATCAAAATACATAGGGTAACGGATTGCATAAGAAAACACGACCCATATATCTGCTGTCTATAAGAGACCCACATCAGAGCAAAGGATTCATACAGACTGAGGGTGAACGGATGGAAAAATGTTTTTCAGGCGAATGGAAATGAAAAAAAAAAGCTGGGGTAGCAATACTTATATCTGACAAATTAGATCTCAAAGTGAAGGACATAACAAGAGATAAGGAAGGACACCTCATAATACTAAAGGGAGTAATCCAACAAGAAGAAATAACTCTGGTAAATAGATATACATCCAATACAGGAGCACCCAAATACATAAAAAAAAAAAAACTCCTGGAAGATATGAAGGGAGAGATTGACAGCAATACAATAATGGTAGGAGACTTTAATACCCCACCAGCACCATTGGACAAATCCTCTAAACAAAAAATCAACAAAGAAACATCAATCCTAAATGACTCACTAGACCAGATGGAATTAATTGACATCTTCAGAACATTTCACCCCAAAGCCACAGAATATACATTCTTCTCAAATGCACATGGGTATTTTCAAGATAGACCATATGTTGGGTCATAGGCAAAGTCTCTTCAAATTCAAGAAGATAGAAATCACATCAAGCATCTTCTCATGTCACAGTGGCATAAAACTGGAAATTAACTACAATAAAAACAATCCAAAAAAATCAAACACATGGAGACTAAACAGCATGCTATTAAACAATGACTGGATTACCAGAGAGATCAAGGAAGAAATAAAAAACATCATGGCAAAAAATGACAATGAAAACACAACAATCCAAAATCTATGGGACACAGCAAAAGCAGGCTTGAGAGGGAAGTTCATAACTCTACAAGACTACTGAAAAAAAACAAGAAACAAAAAAAGGGGGGGATTGTAGGGTAATATCATGTAAGGAAAAATATCCTATAAGTAAATTAAATCTAGAAAATTTTTACTTTACAAAATTAATTTTCATTTGCAATGCTAACAGCAAGACACCCATGAAAAACATACATGGTGTCTAAATAAGACAAAGGAAAATTATTTCGGCAAAAATAAAAAGGATCCCAAATCAATTATATAGAAAAGATTCCTTTATTAACTTGTGGTCGAGAATATGTTTATATATTTTCAGAAAACAACTCCAAGACCACATGGATTCCTGCAACAGAGAGGAACTGACAGGTCTGCTCCAACCATGAAGACAAAAGGAAAAACAGTCCAGAGATGGAAGATGCTGACAACGCCTTGCCACGGTAGCAGTCAGCATCTGTGCACCGCTGCAGGTTGCCTAGGACCAAATTAGAAATTGTCGGACTTGCATTGCCACCATGTGCCCACCATCCAGATATCATTGCTGACATGTACACATGAGAAACTGTTTGACATTGAAACAGGGACTCAGAACTGTTGGACATTGAAATTGGGACTCAAATATTTTTTTTTTTGTTGTTGTTATATGTTTATTTCTAGTCTGCAGAGGCAAAATTTTTTAAAGGAAAGAAATGGTGGGAAAAAGATACAGAGGCAAAGAAGCATTGAACAGACTGTCAAACTACATTGGGAAGGCAGGGGAGGTTGGCAGGGGGGGAGGTTGTAAGAGATCAACCGAAGGACTTGTACACATGCATATAAGCATAACCAATGGATATAAGAAATGGGGGGGGGGCGGACAGGTGAACGCATGTGCTGGGGGGTAGGGGAAGCCAGGGGAGGTCAATGGAGGGGGGGGGAAGGAGACATAAGTACTACTATTTGTAATACTTCAAACAATAAAAAAAAGAAAGAAAAAATGGTAATTAATTACCTAATCCTACAACTCAAAGAGTTAGAAAGAGAGCAACAAGAAAAGTCCAGTATAAGCAGAAGGAAGGAAATAATAAAGATCAGAGAGGAGATAAACAACATTGAGACCAAAAAAAAAAACAATACAAAAGATCAACAAAACCAAGACTGGTTCTTTGAAAGGATAAACAAGATTGATGAACCTCTAGCCTGGCTCACCAAGAAGCAAAGAGAGAGGACCCAAATAAACAAAATCAGAAATAAAAAAGGTGAAATAACAGCAGACCCCACCGAAATACAATGGACTGTTAAAAAATGCTATGAACAACTCTATTCCAACAAACTGGACAACCTGGAGGATATGGACATATTCCTAGAAAAACATAACCTTCCAAAACTCAATCAGGAAGAATCTAAACATCCCAATAGGCCAATAACTATGGAAGAAATTGAAGCAGTCATCAAAAACTTTCCAGCAAACAAAAGCCCAGGGCCAGACAGCTTCACAGGGAAGTTTTACCAAACATTCAGAGAAGAACTAAAACCTATCCTCCTCAGACTATTCCAGAAAATTCAAGAAGAAGGAACACTTCCGAGCTCCTTCTATGAAGCCAGCATCACCCTAATACCAAAACCAGATAAAGACAACTCAATGAAAGAGAATTACAGGCCAATATCCCTCATGAACATAGATGCCAAAATCCTCAACAAAATTCTAGCAAATTGGATCCAGCAGTATATCAATAAGATCATACAGAATGACCAAGTAGGATTTATCTCAGGAATGCAAGGATAGTACAATATTCGCAAATCAATAAATGTGATACGTCACATAAACAAATTGAGGGATAAAAATCACATAGTTATATCAATTGATGCAGAAAAAGCATTTGACAAAATCCAACATCCTTTCTTGAAAAAAACTCTTAGCAAGGTGGGAATAGAAGGATCATACCTCAACATAATAAAAGCCATAAATGATAAATCCACAGCTAACATCATACTCAATGGGCAAAAACTAAAACTATTTCCCCTAAGACCAGGAACAAGACAGGGATGCTCACTCTCACCACTCAGTTTGACATAGTACTGAAAGTATTAGCCATTGCCATTAGACAAGTGAAGGAATAAAAGGCATCCAAATTGGAAAAGAAGAAGTAAAGCTGTCCTTATTTGCAGATGACATGATATTATACATAAAAAACCTGAAAGACTCCATCAAAAAATAGACTTAACAAATGAATTTGGCAATGTAGCAGGATACAAAATTAGTGCCAAGAAATCTATGGCATTTCTATACACCAATAGTGAACTTACAGAAAGAGAGACTAAAAAAGTAATCCCATTTACCATTGCACCAAAAAATTAAGATACCTAGATATAAACTTAGCTAAGGAGGTAAAAGACCTACATGCGGAAAACTACAGGACACTGAAAAAAGAGATATAGAGGAAGACATACACAAATGGAAAGGACATGCCATGTTCATGGATTGGGAGAATCAATGTCATTAAAATGTCCATACTACCCAAAGCAATCTATAGATTCAATGCACTCCCCATTAAAATACCAAGGGCATATTTCGCAGACCCAAAACCAACTTTCCAAAAATTCATCTGGAATAAAAAAAGACCCCAAATAGCTGTAGCAATCTTGAGAAAGAAGAACAAAGTAGGTGGGATCTCAATATCAGATTTAAAGCTGTATTACAAAGCCACTTTTCTCAAAATAGCCTGGTACTGGCACAAGAACAGATATATAGACCAATGGAATAGAATACATAATTCAGATATTGACCTAAAACACTATGCTCAATTAATATTTGACAATGGAGGCATGAACATACAATGGAGTCAAGACAGTCTCTTCAATTAATGATGTTGGGAAAATTGGGCAGATACATGCAAAATAATGAAACTAGACCACCAACTTACAACATACACAAAAATAAATTCAAAATGGATACAGGATTTAAACATAAGACAGGAAACCATAAAAATACTAGAGGAATCCACAGGCAGCAAATTCTCAGACATATGCCAAAGCAATTTCTTCACTGATACTGCTCCTAGGGCAATGGAAACTAAAGAGAAAACGAACAAATGGGACTACATCAAAATAAAAAGCTTTTGCACAGCAAAAGAAACAACAAAACAACAAGAAAGCCCACTGTATGGGAGGACACATTTGCAAATGTTATCACTGATAAAGGTTTAATCTCCAACATGTACAGGGAATTTATACAGCTTAATAAAAGGAAGATAAATGATCCAATAAAAAAATGGGCAATGGACCTAAATAGAATTTTTTCGAAAGAAGACAGAAGGAAGGCCAAGAAACACATGAAAACATGCTCAAAGTCACTAATTATCAGAGAGATGCAAATCAAAACGACAATGTGGTACCATCTCACATTGTCAGAATGGCAACTATCAACAAATCAACAAACGACAAGTGCTGGTGAGGATGTAGAGAAAAGGAACCCTCATGCACTGCTGGTGGGAATGCAGACTGGTGCAGCCACTGTGGAGAACAGTATGGAGTTTCCTCAAAAAAACTAAAAATGGAACTCCCGTTTGACCCAGGAATCCCACTTCTAGGAATATATCCCAAGTAACTAGAAACACCAATCAGAAAGGATATATGCATCCCTATGTTCATAGCAGCACAATTCACCATAGCTAAGATTTGGAAAGAGCCTAAATGCCCATCAGCAGATGAGTGGATTAGAAAAGTATGGTATATCTACACAATGGAGTACTACCCTGCTATAAAAAAGAAGGAATTCTTACCATTTGCAGCAGCATGGATGGAACTGGAGAGCATTATGTTAAGTGAAATAAGCCAGACAATGAAAGAAAAATACCACACAATCTCACTCATTTATGGAAAATAAAGAACATTATAACCTCATAAATAAAAAGATAGATACAGAGGCAGTAAAGCATGGATCAGACTGTCAAATTATAGCAGGAAGGCTGGGGAGTGTTGGGGAGGGAGGGAAATAGATCAACCAAAGGGCTTGTATGCATGCATATAAGCACACCAATGGACACAAGTCACTGGCAAGGGTGGGATGAGGGCATGCGAAAGGGTGTAGGGGAGGCTGGGGAAAGGTAAATGGGGAAAAAAAGGAGATATATATACTAATACATGTAATACTTTGAACAATAAAAAAAAATTTAAAAAACACACAAAAAAAGATTAATGTCTTCTATTTTACTCATTGTTTTCTTTATGCAGTCTTCTTTGTTATTCTAATCCCACACTGCTTCCTTTTTTGCATTACATAGACAATGTCTTGTGTACCATTTTAATATCCTTGTTGCTTCACTTACTATAATTTTTCTCTTAATGGTTTCACTTAAGATTATACTCATAATTAGCATCATTTTTTAAAAAATTATTTTAATTGTTGAAAGTATTACAGATGTCCCCTTCCCTCCTCTCCCCCATTGACTTCTTCCTCCCATTACCATTGCCTCCCAGGCCTTCACCACAATACTGTCTGCTTCCATGGGTTATGCATGCATATATATATATATATATATATATATATATATATATATATGTAAGTTCTTTAGTTAATCTCTTCCCACCTCGCCACTGCCCCCCTCAAAAAAAAATCATTATTCTATTGCATGCTTCCAGTCTGTTGGATGTATTTCATTTGCCAGTTTCTTAATTATAACAGTCTAGTTTAAATTAATACCAACTTAATCTCAACTTGATACAAAAACTTTGCTCCTATATAATTCAATTACCCTCCTCTTTTTTGTTATCATTTGTCATACAAATTGCATTATTTTTGACATTATATAGCTCTCAACACAGATTTGCATGTACTGCTTTGTATAGCTATGATTATTTATTTATTTGTTTGTTTATTTTATTGTCTAATCCTCACCTGAGCATACTTTTTCCATTGACTTCTAGAGAGAGTGGGAGAGAGGGAAGAGGTGGTAAAAGAGATACACTTTGACTGGTTACTCCCAAATGTGCCCAAACTTCCCAAAATTCCCCTGGGACTGGGGAACCTGCACCTGAGGCACTCGCCCATTACTGGGAAGTGAAACCTCAACCCCTTGGTCTGTAGTCTGGTATTCCAACCACTGAGCAAAACCAGCCAGACAACCAGGGCCATATATATATATATAATTTTATGTTTTTAAATATATATTTTTTATTGATTTCAGAGAGGAAGATAGAGGGAGAGAGAGATAAAAACATCAATGACGAGAGAGAATCATTGGTTGGTTGCCTCCTGCATGCCGCTTTTGGGGATATGCTTGCAACCTTGGGAATGTGCCCTGACCAGAATTTAACCATGCCCTCCTGGTTATTAGTTTGATGCTCAATCACTGGGCCACACCAGCCAGGCTGTATACCTATATTTTAAATCATATGGGAGAGCAAAAGGATTTCAAACAAAATAACCTTTTATATTTACATTTATAGTTACTTTTATCAGTTCTTTATTGTTCTATGTGGATTTTAATTATTGTTTAGTATTATTTCATTTCAACCTTATGGGTTCCCCTTTAGCCTTTCTTGTAGGGCAAGCTTTGATTGTGACATATATTTTGTTTTCCTTAGATATAATGTATTAAATTCTCCTTTACTTTGAAAGATTCATTTTCCTGGATATCAAATCTTACCTATCTTTTTTATTTCATCAGTTTGAATAATAATTCTACTATCATCTGGCTTCTGTGATTTCTGATAAGAAATGGACCGTTAATCATATTAAATATTCCTATGTGATATCTCTTTTGCTGTTTTTCAGATTTTCTCTTGGTCTTTTTCATTTTATAGTTTATTTTGGATAGAAACGTCTAAGTTTATCTTATTTAGTATTTTTAGCTTCTTGACTGTGTAGATTGTTTTACATAAAAAAAAAAATCTTAAACTAATAAGTCTCTAGTCCTTTGCAAAGAGTCTCTGTGCATTTTGGGCCATACACTTTATTCTCAGGCAGTCTACAATTCTGCCTGAGCTTCGCCTTCTCGCTTAGCTTTATGGTCATCTTAAAGTGAGATTTCAGGGCCTTCTTGGGTCTTTCCTGTGTAGGTGCATGGGTGTACATATGTGCATTACTTTTTATTTCCATAAATATGTCAAAGCTTTCAAAGCCCTCTAAGGATATCTTATTTTCTAGCTCTTCTTTTTAAGTTTCTTGATCAAATCCTATTTGCCTCACTGTATTGCCTTACACAGCTGCAATGTTAAGCAATTGCTGTCGATTGTTTCCTATAACTGCCCAGAGGAAAAGACACTTTGCAAATAACAATTTCAGAGGCAAGTGAAATGAATACAACCTGGTTTTCCAGGGAACTGCCAAATAGGTCAAATACTAACAATTCTCTGGGAATGTGGATTTTGCACAGTTCCAAATCCAAACTTTTCATGGGGTTGCTTTACTGTTGGTGATCACTATAATTGTGGAGCTCTTGGTAATCCAGGCTACTGTGTAGCAGTGGAGAGAATAGAAATTGGGCACGTTAAAATGACACAAATTTCACTGCATTTGCCAAGATTTAGCAGTTTTTCTTGCATAAACATTGCAGTTTTTTTTCCCCTCAAACTTTTGGTTAATTTCAAGAATTCTGAAAATGTAATTTCTTTTCCCCAGTATTCTAATTGCTTTTATGGAGAAACAGATTTTTGGAGATTCTTATTTCATTGTTGCCACTGATGTTGCTCCAATAGAAGCATATTTAAATCTTATTCAACAACAACAATGACAAAACAACAACAAAGCCAGATTCTGGAAATATGGAGATTAAATATGCCACTGCAATTATCGGTGAAACAATGATTTATTAATCTCATTGTTTATCAAAATATTTATTCACAATTTAAGGTTTTATATTATTTTATTTCAGATTTCAAAGTATAATTCAAATGCATGATATAATTACACTAGAAAACTTACAGATTTTACTAATTTATAATATATCAGCATTTTTTTGGTATGGCATTGATCATATTTGTAAAATAATGGAACTGGAGATATATAGCATATTTTTATACAAATTAAGAATTTATATCTAATCCCTAAAACTTAATAACTAGTGTTTTTTTTTCTCTTATAAATCTTTATTGTTCAGATTATTACAGGTGTTCCACTTTTTTCTCCCCCCCATAGCTCCCCTCCACCAGATTCCCCACCCCACCCCATGCCCTTACCCCCCGCCACTGTCTTCATCCATAGGAGTAAGATTTTTGTCCAATCTCTTCCGGCACCCCTCACACTTGCTTCCCCTGATTATCGTCAGTCCACTCCCTTTCTATGTCCCTGATTCTATTATATTCACCAGTCCATTCTGTTCTTCAGATTTTTCATTCACTTGATTTTTAGATTCACTTGTTGGTAGGTATGTATTTGATGTCATTTTGTTGTTCATAATTTTTATCTTTACTTTTTTCTTCTTCTTCCTCTTCTTAAAGAATACCCTTCAGCATTTCATGTAATCCTGGTTTGGTGATGATGAACTCCTTTAGCTTTTTCTTGTCTGTGAAGCTCTTTATCTGACCTTCAACTCTGAAAGATAGCTTTGCTGGGTAGAGTAATCTTGGTTGTAGGTTCTTGCTGTTCATCACTTTGAATATTTCTTGCCACTCCCTTCTGGCCTGCATAGTTTCTGTTGAGAAATCAGCTGACAGTCGTATGGGTACTCCCTTGTAGGTAATTAACTGTTTTTGTCTTGCTGCTTTTAATATTCTCTCTTTGTCTTTTGCCCTTGGCATTTTAATTATGATGTATCTTGGTGTGGTCCTCTTTGGGTTCCTCTTGTATGGGGTTCTGTGTGCTTCCTGAACTTGTAAGTCTATTTCTTTCACCAGGTAGGGAAAGTTTTCTGTCATTATTTCTTCTAATAGGTTTTCAATATTTTGCTCTCTCCCTTCTTCTGGCACCCCAAAAATTCGGATGTTGGTACGCTTGAAGTTGTCCCAGAGGCTCCTTACACTATCTTCATATTTTTGGATTCTTTTTTCTTTTTGTTTTTCTGGTTGGACGTTTTTTGTTTCCACATATTTCAGATCTTTGGTTTGATTCTTGGGGTACGTTGATCTACAGTTGAGTTTCTGTATATTTTTTATTTCAGACAGTGTATGCTTCATTTCTGACTGGTCCTTTTCCATTTTTTTGGCATTTTCATTAAGGTCCTTGAAGGTCTTACTAAGCTCCTCAGAAGTGTCATCAAGTTTCTCAGCAGTTTTTAGAAGATTCTTGAATAACCTTATACATGTGGTTCTGAACTCTATGTCATCCAGTAGTTTGCTTTCCTCCGTTTCTTTCATTCATGACATGTTTCTTTGTTTCTGAATTTTGGCTGCTTCCCTGTGTTGATGGAGTGGCTTTAGGTGTGGTAGGTGACCTATAGGGGCAGTAGCTCAGCCTCCCCAATCACCTGATGTGGATGCTTTTGGTACACCCCTTTGTGGGCTGAGTGCAAAGTCTTCGTGTAGTTAAGCCTTAATTGCTGTTGGTACGCTGGGAGGAATTGACCTCCAGGCCAATTAGCTGTGAGCACTCCCTGTGTCTATAATGGAAGAACTGCTGTGCTGAAGACACGCAGGACTTGTTTCAGTGGGGCTTCGGTGCTCACTGAGTTTGCCTCTTGAATGTGTCACTTATGGATGTGAGGAGTTGAAATCTGGTGTCTCACACTGACCACTAGGTACACTGGCTTCTGGATCTCCAATGAGGTGCAGGTCAGCTACTGTCTGAGGCCACTCAGCAGGAGCTACAGTGAGAGCTGCAGTTTTCTCCTCTTTGCTTGGGGTTTGGAGGTTTTGGAACTGTCTGACCCGGGCTGCAAGTTTGCTAGGTTAAGCTGCGATAGGGCAGGCTTTTCTTATGCTAACTCGGTTGCTTGGAGCTTGGGTGGGTTTGTAGGTTGTGCAGGGCGGGGCCTCAGGGTGTCACTAGGTTAGGGCGTGGCAAACAGCAATGGCTGCTAGTTAGCTGGCTCTGTGTCCCCAAAGGCATCCGCGAGTCCCCTGCCCCAGTTCAGTAAACAATTATTCCTGCGCGTAGCTCTGCAAGCAAGCCACCCTCGCTGGCAGACAGTCCAGCTTCTCCCCGTAGGAGTTTGGGTCCCCCGTGTCTCCCCAGAGACTGGATTTCGGAGTAATCGGGGTCTTGTCTCCGTTCTGGTTGAAAAAAGCAACGCACCCAGTCGCCCGCAGCCAGCCCGGATCACGTGCCTCCGTACCTCAGCTTTTCAGCACTCATGCACGTCTCAAAGCTCTTTTCTCTTTCCTTCTAATTGTAGAATTTCCACTCAGCCAGCTTTCCCGTGGTTCTGGGTGATAGACGTTTTGTCTTTTAGTTGCAGTTTAAATTGTTGTGGGAGGCAGCAGTTTAGGTGTTTACCTACGCCGCCATCTTGGATTCCCTTTCAATAACTAGTGTTTTATGTGATACAAAGTATAATGTGAATATAGTAATCAAATACATTTAAAGCATTTATAGTTATTAAAAACACTGGTCTTTAAAACCAAGTAATTTGAAAAATGATGTTAGTGATATAAAATATAATTGAAAAATTATTTGATTGTTAATTTTTATTACTATGGTTTTTTTTTTCTATTACTTTTACTTGCCTTTTGGAATTAGCATCTGAAAAGTAGAAATATACCTATCCAAGATCTCTGAGAAATTGGACTTCTATTCTAAGGTTGTCCATAAATAAAGATATTTTATGCTGCTTACCATCAATTAAATGAGTTTTCAAACCAAACTTTAAAAATTTTATTTCTCTGTATTATGTTTTTCTAATTATATCAAATTCTATGATATCATATATCTCCTTGCTTTTGTTTGTAGAAAATTTATCTACAGTTGGTGTTGGCTCAAGATAATACCAACTGGGAGAAGCAGTTGGGTTTATACACTTCAAATCCAAATTATGTCTAAAGTGCTAAGTTAAAATAAAAACTTGCAAATCAAATTGTAAATTTAAAATTTTAATATTAGAGCAGAATTTTGTACAACTAAGTTGTATATATGAAAACGTGTGGTTTAATAGGATTTGAAATTATTTAGAGGCTGGAATGGTTTATCCAACCAGCACTTCCAAATATATTTTCTTTTCTTATAAATAAGCATCAGGTCATAAAAGATAGCCCATTTGTGAGCAAAATAAAACTCTGACATAAATTAGAAGAATGGATAGCTCATTTTCTATTATGCTAAAGAAAAAAAAGAACAATTCATAGAGGACACTCCATTTTCCTGATTCTACATTTCCTTATCTTTCAAAAAAATTCAACTGTTAACTATTACAATGCCAATGTCTTCAAATCGAAGCACTGAGCTTAAATTACCACTACTTAATCATAATACTTTGCTCACAATGAGGAATTATTATTGATTCTATAATAAATTTCATTGCGTCTTTACAGAGAAATGCACTTTAAGAACAAAGCAACTACAGACCAAAATCTTAAACTTCATATAGCAGCTTTACTTATTGTTTTCATATTTTACTGTTGTTTTAGAAATATTTTGTCATGTTATTAATTACATCACATAGGTAATTGTATGTATTTGTTAATAAGGTAGCATTTCATTAAGAGAGAAATGATCAGATTGTGATTGCTAGTGATATTTTTCCATTGACGTTTCACAGGAAACTGACTGATTCTATGTCTGCAGCAGACAGGTTCAAAGGAAGGCTGAATGATCTTGCTATTCCATAAGCAAGAATGCTTTCAAGGATCAATGGGACTTTGTCAAAAAGATACAGAAGCCAACTTAAAAGGGCTCCCACAGGCCAATGTTTGTTAATTTGAGCATAAAAAATAGTATAACAACTATAGATCATAATATATTAAATCTTTGACACCCTAAAATAAAAATTTAATGTAATATTAATATAAAGTATTCAAACATGAGGCAATGGCATCAAATATAATAATTTTGAGTTATGCTATTAAATTGTATTGGTATTTTTATACCTTTGCTGTAATAGTGAAAACTATAGAAACTAATAAATATTATATACTTTACATAAAATGAATTTTATGACTAAAAATATGACAAAACCAAGTTAGATATCAGAATTCCATTAGTTATAATTTTAAGTATCAATTATAAAAGCATGGTAATGTTTATTGAGTGCAAAGCTCTGGAGTTATAATGAACAACATATATAAGCATTTTAAGAATCCCAACCCCAATTAGTTCAGTCTCCATTGAAGCAAAGGATTTCTATGACAGATGCATTGAGTACTAGGTATAATTTGACACCAGGTAAATAGGTAAATAATTACTTGTATTTTTAATTTATAGAGTCATTGGCATAACTACAAAAAACAATAAGCACACACCATTGATTAGTCTAGAACTGTGGTCGGCAAACTGTGGCTCGTGAGCCACATGCGGCTCTTTGGCCCCTTGAGTGTGGCTCTTCCACAAAATACCACGGCCTGGGTGAGTCTATTTTGAAGAAGTGGTGTTAGAAGAAGTTTAAGTTTAAAAAATTTGGCTCTCAAAAGAAATTTCAATCGTTGTACTGTTGATATTTGGCTCTGTTGACTCATGAGTTTGCCTGCTACTGGTCTAGAAGAACTGGTCAGCGTATTATTCCGAAAATCTCAGCTAGTAAACAGCCTCAATGAAATGCTGACAAATATCTTTGAAACCTTAGACAATTATGTATAAGAAGGTTAAAGAAACCCATAATATTAATATTTTATGTTAAAAAGGAATCTCTAAATACTTAATATTTTACTCACTTATAATCTGAGGTAGGATTTAGCCTGTTGGAGTGACTGTATTATAACTATACTTTGAATAAATAATTGAATAACTGATTTATCTTTATGATTTCAAATATTTCACTTAGCATTAAAATATCCCAGAGAATGGTTTATTTTCTGTTTTTAATTATTTTTCTGGAATTATCAGAATTATATAGTACTGGGGAAGTTTATGGTATTTCCAGACAATTGCACTCATAAAAAAGAAATTTAATTTATATATACTGTTTAAAATCTTTTTTAAAAATCTTCACCTGAGGATATTTTTTTCAGTGATTTTTTTTCCAAGAAAATGAAGGAAAGGGAGCATGGACGCGGGGGTGAGGGGTGGGATTGGAGGAGAGAGAAACATTGATGTGAAAAGAGAGACACATCACACATAGACTGATTGCCTCCTACACACTCCCCGACCAGGTTGGGCATAGATCCTGAAAACCAGGTATGTGACCTTCACCAGGAATCAAGTCCATGACCCTTTGGTCCACAGGCCACCACTCTAACCATTAAGCAAAATTGGATAGGGCTGTTCAAAATCTTTAAAGGTAATATATTGATATTTTGTACACTGGTTGAAACTTTTTTTACCCCCCTTTAAATTGTATTGGTATTTTTATACCTTTGCTGTAATAGTGAAAACTATAGAAACTATACCTTGAAAGGGATTGTACAATGTGGTAGAATTAAAAACAGAATATTAAAGTTTGCTAACTGCACTTATAAAAAAAAAAGCATAATTGAGGACTACTAGGTTTTCACATTTGGTGGTAGCTTTAATCTAGAAGGAAAATAGTTACCCTACAGCATCCCAGGGGACTATGGGAAAAACTTATAGAAATACCTAGTGATCCAGAACAAATACCTTTAGGAATTGTAGTATGGGCAGTGAAACCGCTATTCTAATTTCCCCTGCTGGAATAAAATTTTATCTTATTTCTTCATATGTTCCTCTTTCTCACATGTCTACTGAGTGATAATTAACAATTTCAATCTTGGAAATGGATAAGCTACATAATACTAAGGTATAAATATATGAATTGCATAATGATAAAGAAAGCAAAATGGAAAAATTAACCTCTATAATAAGACAGCACTACTGTGAATAGCAACAAAATGATATATCTTTAATATTGTACTGCATAACCCATATGACCTTATTTAATATGTTATCAGTATCCTTTCAAATAGACTTTTTAAAGCTTGCTCTTTGGAAATGTTACTTCTGAATAACATAAATTTTCATTTAACTGTCAAAGATCCCTCTCCCCTGATGACCACAAGACAATTTGGAAGGAGATTAAAGTTTTATAAGTGTATAAAATAAAACTTGTATTTTTTTATGAACTATGTGCTCAGGGTCTTTCTTTCCTGTAACAGGAAAGTCTTAATTTAAATTTGGGTCTTGTTTTCCTCAACTCTACATTTTAAGAAGTCTGGAGAGGATTGAGCACTTAATTGGAGAAAACCATCAATGGCAAAATGAGAAGAGCTTAACTAAATAGCCAATACCAAAACTAATTGACCAAATTAAATCCAAATTATTCAATTTCTTTAAAGAAGAAATATCTAAGCCTCCCTCCATCTGCCCCACCACCCAGGCAAGTTTTGGCTCCAAGAACTTATAACAACCAATGTTGTGATGAAGAGTGCAGAACTATAACTTATGCTGCATGCAGACTAAGGAATGCCCATTTTCATTTGGGCTGCTGCTGCTGGCCTGGGCCTCATTCGCTGTCTTGAATCCAGCCTTGCATGGTTCCACTGGGCAGATCAGCCCTTTCCTGGCTGCAATGAGGGCTCCTTCTCTAAGCTGCACCTTCCTCGGTGTTATTTTATCCATCAACACTTTATCCAGTTTTTGATTTCGGAATTATGTCACAATTTATTGCCCACTGGTTACCATTTTCCTGTTTGCTTACCTGTTTTGGGTTTATTCTCTCTTTTCTTAACATAATCTTGTTTTAAGGGGCTTAGAGAAAATGGTGGGCTCAGTCAACCATCTAGCTATTAAATTTTATCTTAAAACCATTCTTTCCCAGGCTAAGCACTTCTATAGTTCTTTATTTTTTCTCACACTAATCTTACAAAGTTAGTTTTATTTTATTTTCACATACAAGTAGAGTTACCTGCTTGATATCATCCAGTAGTAACTAATGGAATCGAGTTTTTAGTCCAAGTTTTTAAAGTTCTAAATCCAGTCTTTTTTTTACTTTTTTTAATATTGAAAAATTCCATGCAATTTTGAAATTTTGATGTAGGTTTCCCCCCCTGCACCATCAGGACCATTGAAAACAAGGAAAAAGATATTCATTTATGTAACAGATGATTGAATATCTATAATGTATAAGCCTGATTAGTGCTATTTAGTACGCTTTTTAGGACCTAGTCTGTTCTGTATAGTCAATCCTCCCTTACCCCCAAGAAAAGTTGATCTTTGCTCAGGAAACAAGTGAGAGAAAAGATAGCAGTATGGCCAAATACAGGCTTATAATCACATAGTAGCAGCAGTAGTAACAATTTTTTCTGCTGCCTTATTTAACTTTATTCAGTTGAGGAAGCTTTCACTCTGTTGCTTGATAAAAATTCACAAAGTCCATGACTTGTCCTCCTAGCCTTAGGCAAAAATCATTCATTCCCATGGTCACTTCATTTCAAACAGCTTCAAGTAGAGTAGCTAAAATTCTGAGCAGAAATATTAATTGGCATATAAGGACCTTGATATCCTAAAATCAATATGGAAGGAAAATTTAACTCAGTATTTCTCAACAGTCATCATTTAATTCTCTTAAATGTGGTAAGCAAAACAAAACCTTAAAAACACTTAATAAAAATACAGTAATTCCTAGAAAAAAAGTATCTATAGTTAGAAAATACCTTCTGGAAATCTTTAATCCCTGAACACTAACTTATCCTATATATTTTATTATAATAAAATTAAATAGTGCTATTCATAAATTCTCAGAAATTAGTATTTGTAGATATACATTTTATTTTTTTATTTTTGGGGGGCTGGAAGGACACAAACATTTAATTTCTGTTTTTTTTTTTAATTTCTTTATTGATTAAGGTATCACATATTTGTCCTCATCCCCCCCATTCCCATCAGAAACCCCTCCCCACGCATGCCCCCACCCCGCTGTTGTCCATGACCACTGGTTAGGCTCATATGCATGCATACAAGCCTTTTCGTTGATCTCTCTCCCTTACCCTCACCCTCTCCTACCTTCCCTCTGAGGTTTGACAGTTTGATCGATGCTTCCCTGTCTCCTGGTCTGTTTTTGTTCATCAGTTTATGTTGTTCATTATTTCCCCTAGATCAGTGAAATCATGTGATACTAGAAATACACTTACAAGAAACGAAAATGAGACAAGCAATAATGGTTATGCTAAGAGGCAAGTGAATCAGTCTGTAGTGAGTTTCTTTCTGGGTCAACAGTTCTTTTGAGTCCCAATTTCAATGTCAAACAGTTCCTTATGTGTACATGTCAGCAATGCTATTTCAGTTCTGGATGGTGGACAAATGGTGGTAATGCAGGTCCGACCCTCTCTGGTTTGGTCCTGGGCAACCTGCAGTGATGCACAGCTGCTGACTGCTAGTATGGCAAGGCATCATCAGCGTCTTGCATCTCTGGACTGTTTCTCTTCTGTCTTCATGGCTGGAGCAGGCCTGTCAATTCCTCTCTGTTGCAGGAATCCACATGGTCTTGGAGTTGTTTTCTGAAAATATACAAACATATTCTTGACCAAAAGTTAATAAATGAATCTTTTCTATAAATTTGATGTGGGATCCTTTTTTTTATTATTTGCCCAAACAATTTTCCTTTGGCTTGTTTTGACACCATGTGTGTTTTTCATGGGTGTCTTCCTATTAGCATTTCAAATGAAAGCTAATTTTCTAAAGTAAAATTTTTCTAGATGTAATTTACTTACAAGATATTTTTCCTTACATGACATCTTCTACTATCGTCCCTTTTTTGATTTAAATATTAGGAGGCTTTCGGAAATGTTATAATGTAGTCTTGATAGCTTTTAAATTTTAATTATTTGCACTAAAATATAATTGCTTTAGGTTCATTACATTTTACACAATTTTACCATGAGATGAACAACCAATAAAAATTTTAGTTAACACTGTAGGAACAGCTTTTTGTCCAGTACCATTAATTTTTCTAGAATATTCACTTATTTCACTTACCAATTTAAATTAGTCTGAGAACTTCACTACTATTTTACTGTCAAATTTAATACTCTAATAACAATCTTATTTTACCCTGTAAATATTAGTGGGAAGGATTATTTGCCTTCTTGAGTAGGTCCTGAGCATTCCTGGTGCTAGGCTGGATTGAGATATCAAAAAACCCACTTCCCGACACCATAGGTACAAGACAACTCAAACAAGTCATATTGCAGTGAGAGGGCAGTTGCTGTCGGCCAAGTCTCTGTCTGTTATCTGGGTCCCAATTTGAGCTGGGCATGGGAAGCGAAGCAGCCATAAGAGCAGGAGACCTCCCTCAGAAGGGATGATGATTCAGGCCCCTGCAAAGTTGGGGGGTGAGGGTCTGTGCCCCACCTCTGTTGACCCCAAGTTATCTCCTGATGGCCCCTCTGCGACTGTGCTTGTCTTAGGTTGTTCCTTCCCTGAGGATTCTTACTTGTCTCTAGCTAACCAGCCATCCTTCGGGGCCAAGCATGGTGATGTGAGGTTCAGTTCTGTCTCCTTGGCAGCCTGTGCCCCCATGGCCTCCACGCAGAGCACCTGCCTTGGGATCCCCTCACCAGCTGGTGGGGCCCCGGCACTGATCACATATCTTTGGGAATCCAGGTTTCTTCTCCAAGGAGGGCCCAGCTCACCCCACTAGGCGAGAGATAGATCCATGGTACTAGACACCATGAGGCTTCAGTCTCAGCATGAACAGAAAACTCAGGCAACAGCTCTGGGCAATTGGATTGTGAGAATAGGGTCCCTCTGGGTCAAAAGGGGCAAGAGGGGAGGGACAATATAGAATGCTCAGGTGCCTTCCCAGGGGGCCCTCTACACAGTGGAAGGGATTAAATCCTTTCATGTCCTTTTTAAATTGCTGCCAGACATTCAAAGAATTAATTTGTCAAATAATTAATTTCGTCAACACTTGTCCTTTGTTGACTTGTTGATGATAGCCATTCTGACAAGTTTAAGATGGTACCACATTGTAGTTTTGATTTGCATCTCTCTGATGATTAGTGACTTTGAACAGGTTTTCATATGTCTTTTGGCCTTCCTTCTGTTTTCTTTTGAAAAGTGTCTATTTAGATCAGCTGCCCATTTTTTGATTGGGTTTTTTTATCTTCTTTTTGTTAAGTTGTATGAGTTCTCTGTAAATATTGGAGATTAAACCCTTATCGTTGATATCATTGGAAAATATGTTCTCCCATGCAGTGGGCTTTCTTGTTTTGTTGATGGTTTCCTTTGCTGTGCAAAAGGTTTTTATTTTGATGTAGTCCCATTTGTTTATTTTCTCTTTAGTTTCCATTGCCCTAGGAGCAGTATCGGTGAAGAAATTGCTTCAGCATATGTCAGAGATTTTGCTGCCTGTGGATTCCTCTAGTATTTTTTATGGTTTCCCATCTTATTTTTAAGTCCTGTATCCATTTTGAGTTTATTTTTGTGTATGGTGAAAGTTGGTGATCTAGTTTCATTTTTTTGCATGTATCTGTGCAATTTTCCCAACACCATTTGATGAAGAGAATGTCTTGACTCCATTGTATGTTCATTCCTCCTTTGTCAAATATCAATTGGGCACAGTGGTTTGGGTCGATTTCTGGGTTCTCTATTCTATTCCATTGCTCTATATGTCTGTTCTTGTGCCAGTACCAGGCTGTTTTAAGAAAAGTGGCTTTGTAATGCAGCTTGAAATCTGGTATTGAGATCCCCCCTACTTTGTTCTTCTTTCTCAGGGTTGCTGCAGCTATCCAGGGTCTTTTTTTATTCCAGATGAATTTTTTGAAGGTTCGTTCTAGGTCTGTGAAATATGCCGTTGGTATTTTAATGGGAAGTACATTGAATTTATAGATTGCTTTGAGTAGTATGGACATTTTAATGATGTTGATTCTCCCAATCCATGAACATGGTATGTTCTTCCATCTGTTTACGTCTTACTCTATCTCTTTTTTCAGTGTTATGTAGTTTTCCACGTATAGGTCTTTTACCTCCTTAGTTAAGTTTATTTCTAGGTATCTTAACGTTTTTGGTGCAATGGTAAATGGGATTGCTTTTTTAGTCTATCTTACTGTAAGTTCATTATTGGTGTATAGAAATGCCATAGATTTCTTGGCATTAATTTTGGATCTTGCTATATTGCCAAATTCATTTGTTAAGTCTAGTAGTTTTTTGATAGAGTCTTTAGGGTTTTCTATGTACAGTAACATGTCATCTGCGAATAAGGACAGTTTTTCTTCTTTTCCAATTTGGATGACCTTTATTTCTTCTTCTTGTCTGATCACAATGGCTAGTACTTGCAAAACTATGTTGAACAGGAGTGGTGAGAGTGGGCATCATGTCTTGTTCCTGTTCTTAGGGGAAATGGTTTTAATTTTTGCCCATTGCATATGATGTTGGCTGTGGGTTTGTCATATATGGCTTTTATTATGTTGAGGTATGATCCTTCTATTCCCACCTTGCTGAGTGTTTTTTATCAAGAAATGGTGTTGGATTTTGTGAAATGCTCTTTCTGCATTAATTGATATGACTATATAAATTTTATCTCTCAATATGTTTATGTGATGTATCACATTTATTGATTTGTGAATATTGTACCATTCTTGCATCCCCGGGATAAATCCTACTTGGTCATGGTGTATGATCTTTTTGATGTAGTGCTGAATCCGATTTGCTAGAATTTTCTTGAGGATTTTGGCATCTATGTTTATGAGAGATATTGGCCTGTAACTCTCTTTCATTGTGTTATCTTTATTTGGTTTTGGTATTAGGGTGATGCTGGCTTCATAATAGGAGCTTGGAAGTGTGTCTTCCTCTTGAATTTTCTGGAATAGTCTGAGGAAGATGGGTTTTAGTTCTTCCCTGAATGTTGGTGAAGCTGTCTAGCCCCAGGCTTTTGTTTGCTGGAAGGTTATTGATGACTGCTTCAATTTCTTCCATAGTTACCAGCCTATTGAGATTTTTAGAATATTCCTGAGTAAGTTTTGGAAGGTTGTATTTTTCTAGGAATGTATCCATTTCCTCCAGGTTGTCTAGTTTGTTAGAATGGAGTTGTTCATAGTATTTTTTAACAATCCTTTGTGTTTCTGTGGGTCTGTTGTTATTTCACCTCTTTCATTTCTGATTTTGTTTATTTGGGTCCTCTCTCTTTGCTTCTTGGTGAGCCTAGCTAGAGGTTCATCAATCTTGTTTATCCTTTTGAAGAACCAGCTCTTTGTTTTGTTGATCTTTTGTATTATTTTTTTTGGTCTCTATGTCATTAATTTCTGCTCTGATCTTTATTATTTCCTTCCTTCTGCTCACTGTGGGCTTTTCTTGTTGCTCTCTTTCTAATTCTTTGAGTTGTTGAGTTAGATGATTTATTACCATTTTTCTTGTTTTTTGAGGTAGATCTGTAGAGCTATAAACTTCCCTCTCAGGACTGCTTTCCTTGTGTCCCATAAGATTTGCAGTCTTGTGCTTTTATTGTCATTAGGATGTTTGTAATTTCTTCTTGATCTCATTGATAACCCCATCATTGTTTAGTAGCATGCTATTCATCTTCCAAGTGTTTTTAAATTTTTTGGAATGTTTTTATTATATTTTATCTCTAATATTATGCCATTGTGGTCTGAGAAAATGCTTGATATGATTTCAATCTTTTTGAATTTGGGGAGACTTTGGTTGTGACCCAATATGTGTTCTATTTTTGAAAATGTCCCATGTGCACTTGAGAAGAACGTATATTCCATGTCTTTGGGGTGAAATGCTCTGAAGATATCAGTTAGGTCCATCTGATCTAGTTTGTCATTTAGAATTGCTATTTCTTTTATGATTTTTTGTCTAGAGGATTTATCCAGTGATGTCAGTGGTGTATTAAAGTCTCCTACTATGATGGTATTGTTGTTGATTTCTCCCTTGATATCTCCCAGGCGATTTTTAATGTATTTGGGTCCTCCTGAATTGGGCGCATATATATTTACCAGAGTTATATCTTCTTGTTGAATTGCTCCTTTTAGTATTATTTAGTGGTCTTTCTTATTTGTTTACTTTGAGGTCTTTATGGCCTTTACTTTGAGGTCTATTTTATCAGATATAAGTATCACAACACCAGCTTTTTTCTTATTTCCATTTGCTTGAAAAATGTTTTTCCATTCCTTTATTCTCAGTCTGTGTGAATCCTTTGCTATGAGGTGGGTCTCCTATAGACAGCAAATATATGGGTCATGTTTTCTTATCCATTCACCTACGCTATGTCTTTTGGTTGGTGCATTTAATCCATTTACATTTAATGTTATTATTGACAAGTACATGTTTGTTGTCATATTTTTCCTTAGTGCTTGTGTTTCTTCTTCCCTTTCTCTTTCTTCTTTTTATAGCAACCCCGTTAGCATTTCTTGCATTGCTGGCTTGGTAGTGATAAACTCTCTTAGCCCATTTTTGTCTGTGAAGCTCCTGATTCCACCTTCAATTTTGAATGATAGCCTTACTGGGTATAGTATTCTTGTATTCAGTCCCTTGCTTTGCATCACTTTGTATATTTCATTCCATTCCCTTCTGGCCTGGTGTGTTTCTGTTGAGTTGATATTCTAATAAGAGGTCCCTTGTAATTAACTTCCTGTCTCTCTCTGGCAGCCTTTAAGATTCTTACTTTGTCATTGGTGTTCGCCAATCTAATTATGATGTGTCTTGGTGTCGGTCTTTTGGGGTTCAACTTGTTTGGTACTCTATGTACTTCTTGGACTTGCATAGTTTTTTTTCTTGCAATATCAGGGAAGTTTTCTGTCATTATTTCTTCAAACAGGTTTTCTATTCCTTGCTTCTCTTCCTCTCCTTCTTAAGCGAATGTTGTTTCGTTTTGTGTTGTCCCAAAGTTCCATTAGGCTCTCCTTTTACTTTTTACGTCTTCTTTCCAGTTGCTGCTGTGTTTGTGTGTTTTTTCCTATCTTGTATTCTAATTCACTGATGCGGTCCTCTGCCTCTTCTAGTCTACTATTTAGGCTTTCCATTGTGTTCTTTATTGCAGCTATGTCGTTCTTCATCTCCTCTTGGTTCTTTATCAGGTTGGCGACATTCTCATTCAGCTGTTTATAATTCTCATTGAGTTGCATGTATTTGTCATCCAGCTGTTTAAACATCCTTATAACCATTGCTGTGAATTCTATCTCTGATAAGCTGCTAGCCTCGAATTCATTTAACTCCCTTTCTGGTGGTTCCTCTTTTTCTTTCCTTTGGGGATTGCTTTTTTGTCTTCCCATATTTTCCTGTAATGTTTTAATTGTAGATCCAATTGCTTTCCTATCCAGGTTCTTTTGGGGATGGTGCTACTGGTGTAATCTCTCAGTTCTCCTAGGCTTTATAATCTAGTGTAGCTCCCTAATTGAGCTATTTAGGTTCTCTTGATGTAGGCCTGCGAGCTTGAGAGGCACAACTGTGGTGTCTAGAAGTCAGCTGCCATGGAGTGGAGTGTCCCAATTTTTGCTGTCTTGCACCCTTCATTGAAATCTCAAGTTCCCAGTAGGGACGCACAGTGGCATCCAGAAACCATCTGTTGGGGTGATGGTGTTCAGGGGGCCTGCTCTCTGGAGAGGCATGACTGTGGTGCCCAGAGTTCTGCAGTATTGGGGTGAGCAGAACCAGCTTTTGCTATTGCACCTGTGGTGAATAGGCGCTTACTCCCAGAGGTGGCTCACAGGGGCACCTGCGGTAAGTTTGCCAGTGAGGTACACTGAAGGACTCTGAAGGGCCCTGGCAGTGTAGCTGAGTAATTGAAGCGCCTGTGGGCTGGTATCTGGGATGAGTAAATTCAAAACTTCTACTGCTGGGGGGAAGCGCGCCCCCACTTATTCAAGATTGCTCCCAGGGAGAGCTCATGGTGGCTCCCACTAGCGCCCTGTGGGTAGATGGGCTTTGGGTGCCTGCCTGTTGGAACTTCACCTCTGTGGAGGTGCATTTACTGGGAGCAGAGTTCTGATGCACTCTGTGGGGTCCTGGCACCGTGGTTGAGCTGCTGGGGTGAATGTGGGCAGTTATTCAAGAAGAGGGAATTCAAAATTTCTACTGCAGGGCTGTACACCCTTGTCTGTACATAATCACACCCTTGGGGGCTCTCAGCGGCTCCCAAGTTTTGCGTAAGGAATGGGGTGCCCTGGCTGCCTGTAGGGCTGGATACACACGAATCTGGGGTTCTGCTGCTGGGGAGGGGAGGTTGCACTTACTGCTGCAGAGCTGTGCACCTTTGGAGATGGAGGTCCCAGGATCCGTTGGTCTGCAGCTGGGGTAGCAGGATTTTGGCTGGAGTGGCTGCTGGGTCACAGGGCAGTTCCAAGTCCTGTCTGGTTGGTGGTATTGGTGAGTTCCTAAAAAAGGCCATTCTCCCCCTCAAGATGGTCTGGGCTCCATGTTGGAGTCCCGCAGTCCTGGGAGTGCCCGCAGTGGTGGTAGTCTCTCCCTGGCAAGCAGAGCCTGTTTGCCAGCCCCTGTTGCTCCTGTGAGATTTAACTTTCCCTCACTCACTCACACACACACCATGCACATCCACACACTCTCCTTTCATACCCTCACTCTCTCCCTTCCTCTCCCTCACCTCTAACTGCCAGCCACCATCTTTTCCTCTCTCTAGATATACATTTTAATAATAGAATATAGAATAAATATTCTTTACAAGATAACCCGTTTGCTTTTAATGTGTATGTATACAGAAAGCAATTTAATTCAGTTGAAGTGCCATGACATAGCTGATAGAGAGGTTAGATAGATACATAGATTTTGTATGCACTTATAAAATAAAATAAACACAGAATCTTCCCCAGTCATACAATTCTTAAAATTATAAGTAAAATTAGTGCTAGCATATGTAGTGTTACTTTTGGACACTGCTAAGGCTCTTAGGCCCTCCATGATGCCCTCATTACTTTCTTATTGATACCTGGCATTAGTGTTTTATTCATTTGATAAGGATCCTATTACAGTTAAAATTCACAATGAAATATAATGCTTTAAACCACCTTAGTATTGTGTTAAAATGCTTTATAGTATAATTTGCTTGTGATAGATATAAATAATGAGAAAACAAGTCATTGGTGGCATGGAAAAGGACCCTGATTATGAGGCAGAGAAAGAAGCTTGCAAATGTGAGATGAATGACAATAGATGACAGTTTTTAATGTATAAAAAAGTTTCCTCTGAAATCAATTCTTGTTGGTGAAATGAACAAAATGGTGATGTTTTGAAATATGTGAATTGCCAAATACTGCCAAGTGTATTATTACTGTATGTCTAATATCTGAGGATTTTCCCCTTCACAGGTCAACTAATCTTTAGTTAAATGTACCACAGTCAATACTGGCAGTATGCAAAAAAAGAATAAAAAATCCCCACAGAAAATGATCTCAGTAAATTTAACTGAATTGTTATCTACACTTAGCCTCTGCCATGGCATCATGATTTATTGCCCTGGCAACTAAAATTTAAAAGAGAACACAGATTAAAAACAGATCTTCTTCAGATTGATTAACTAAGAGGTAGCCTAGAGAAAAAAAAGGTGGGTTTTGATATAACTTAAATAGTGATCTTAAATTTTAATAAAGTATCTTCTAAGATATTTGAATTTTAGTGAAATAAATAATTTTTCATCTACCTACCAAAAAGCCCCAAGAATTATTTTTTAATAAGTATTTGCTTTATGCTGATCATTTCCCTGTAATATAGGCTAAGCTTTGGAGAAACAAAGATCAATCAAAGTTCCTGACCTCAAAAAACATTTACTATCTAATGTCCACAAGTGTTAAACTTAAGGTAATTATAATGCAATGAATATAGTCTATAGATAAATATCTAAGAATATAAATTAGGGGAGATTTGTAATTCTGCTTGAGAAATCAGAAAAGTCTCAGAGAAGAGCTGAAATTTAAACTGGGATTTTAAGAGTCAATATTTCCTTTCAAATCTGTGGCCATAACTCAACCATGAATATGGTATGATCACAGAATTGGGAAATAGAAATATCTCTATATATAAAACCCTAATATGCAAATAGACTGAACAGTGGAACAACTGAACAACTGAACAGCCAGTCACTATGATGTGCGCTGACCATCACGGGGCATACGCTGAACATGGCGGGCATCAGCAGCAGGTGGCAGAGTGTGGAACATGGAAGGCATTGGTTGTGGCAGGATGGTGGTGCAGGTGAGCAGGGGCATCAAACGAGGCGGGGTGCCGGTTGCTGTTATTGGGGTGAACCTCTGGTGGTTACTGAAAATTCTTTGTTCCCGTGCACTTTTGTCCCGCTGGGCACTCACACCTGCTATTGGTGCTGGAGCCGCCAGTCACATCCATTTCCAGTGCCTGGAAATGTTTATTGATATTTTATTGCAAAACATAATAAATAAAATGTTTAATCTTTGTTTTCAGACTTTATAGTTATGCTATAGGATAGTAAAAAGAGATCATTCAAAGAAGGAACACCCTCACCTGGGTCTGCTCTCTCTTCAAGATATTAATGATAGGACAGGATTATGAATTTATGAATTCAATTAAGATTGTCAAAATTATTCTTTTTGATCAAGTTGTATATAATACTTTGCCATTAATTGTTTCAGCCCTAAATGCATCCAATACATTATGAAAAGCCAATAGGCAGGGAAAAAAAGGAAGGAAAAATAATTAAAAATGTGCCTTGACTGTACTGTATAACAAAAATTCTGGATCCAAGATGGCAACTGACAGAATGGAGGTGAGGGAAAAGGTGTGAGTGTGTAGGGGGTGAAAGAGGAGTGTGTGGACGTGTGTTGTGTGTGTGTGTGTGTGTGTGTGAGTAAGGGACACTTAGATCTGGCAGGAGTATCAGGGGCTAGCAGACCAGGCTCTCCTAGACAGGGAGCCCCTGCCACTACTGCGGGCATTCCTCAGGCTGCAGGGCTTGGGCACGGAACCCACACCATCTTGAAGGAGAGAGTGGCCTTCATCTTGGAAGTCATCATCACCACCACCCAGACTGGTCTTGGACACTGCCTGTGACCCTGCAGTCACACCAGCCAAAGTCTGCCTCACCTGAAGACCTGCAAGACCCTAGGATGTCCACCTCCAAGGGCACAAGTCTCCTGCAGCAGTAAGTGGGACTTACCCTTCCCTGGCTGCTGTCCTTCAGACACTGTGGTCATGTCAATCCAGTGTGCAGGCCCTCTGAGTCCTCTGCCCTAGCAAATGGCTCCCAGGTGCTTCTGTGAACCCTGCTGGGCGCGCATATCCAAACAAGGGTACATGGCTCTGGCAGCAGAACCTGGGACTTCCCTTTCCCTGCCTGCCTGCCCATAGACACCACGGTCACACGGCTTCAGCACGTGGGCCCTCTGAGTCCACCACCCTGGCAGAAGGCTCCTGGGTGCCTCTGTGAGCCACCTGCTGGTTGTACTCATATCCAACCAAGGATGCAAAGCCCCAGCAGCAGAAACTCAGACTTCGCCCTCCTCGGATGCTGACCTCCAGACACTGCAATCACACCTATCCAGTGTGCAGGCCCCTGAGCCCACTGCCCTGGTAGGCGGCTCCCTGATGCCTCTCTGAGCTGCTGAAAGGCTGCTGGCATCCAGTCCCCTGTGGTAGCACTGCTCTAGCACATAGGGCCCCTGAGCCCAACACCTGCGTAGACAGCTCTTGGGTGCCTCTGTATGCCGCATACATGTTCAACTAAGCACACACAGCTCCTGAAGCAGGATCTACAACAGCTCCCTCCGAATGCCTACTATAGACACCTTGGTAAATTACTGAGGACTTGCTTCCCTGGACAAGGTCACATTGTTTCAGCCACAGACTCTGAGATTCCCACATTCCCAGCTGCTGACTCCTAAACCCTCTTGTGATTCAGAGAAGGAAATCACTTTGGCCAGAGTCCCACTGCCTCAACTGCATACTATGAAACAGCTGCCCCCCACCATCATGGGCTCCGGGACTCTCGTAGTGAGTTGCAAAGTGATGTTACCCCAGCAAGAGTCATACAACACCGGCCTAAGTTACAGTACCTGAGCCTCAAGCCCTAACACCCCTCCCTCCCAGGCTATGGACCCTGGGAACTCACAGTGAGCACATACCAGTGAGACCTCAGGCAACCCTTTCTACAAGAGCCAGAACCACAATCACATCCACAACTGCTTGCACAACAAAGCCGTGGGTGAGCCACATTGCCAATCTATGATGAGACTTCACCCACAAACAAGAAACTAACATTCAAGACCTAACTACATGAAAAGAACCCAAATAGCTAAAGTAGGAAGCTCTGCTAGATCAATAAGCCCAGGAGACCTGAGAGACCGCACCACTAGCATCACCTCCAAAAGAACCTGGGTAGCTAAGCAGTTGGATTTAAGAAATAGAAACAATTAAAATATTACAGCAAAAATGGGGAGACAAAAAAAGAAATCCCCAAAGGAAAGAAAAAGAGAAATCACCAGAAAGGGAATTAAATGAAATGTAGGCAGGTAACTTGTCAGAGAAAGAATTCAGAGTAATGGCTCTAAGAATGCTCAAACATCTGGGTGACAAATACACATAACTCAATGAGAATTACAGGGAGCTCAACGAGAATGTCACCAAAATGAAAAGATTTCAAGAGGAAATGAAGAATGACATAGCTGCAATAAAGAACACACTGGAAGGCTTCAACAGTAGACTAGAAGAGGCTGAGGATCGAATTAGAAGACAAAGTAGGAAAAAAACACACAAACACAGCAGGAACTGGAAAGAAAACTTAAAAAGCAGCAGGAGAGCCTAAGACATCTTTGGGACAACACAAAACGAAACAACATTCGCTTAATAGGGCTACCAGGAGAGGAAGAGAAGCAAGGAATAGAAAACCTGTTTGAAGAAATAATGACAGGAAACTTCCCTGAGGCTGGTAAGGAAAAAGAAAACCACACAAGTCCAAGAAGCACATAGAGTCCCAAACAAGATGAACCCAAAATGACCAACACCAAGACACATTGTAATTAAACTGGTAAATATCAATGACAAAGTAAGAATCTTAAAGGCTGCCAGAAAGAGAAAGAAATTTACCTATAAGGGATCTCCCATTAGAATATCAACTTATTTCTCAATAGAAACATACCAGGCCAGAAAGGGAATGGAATGAAATATAAAAAGTGATGCCAAGCAAGGGACTGAATCCAATAATACTATACCCAGCAAGGCTATCATTCAAAATTGAAGGTGAAATCAGGAGTTTCACAGACAAAAAAGGGCTGATAGAGTTTATTACCACCAAGACACCAATGCAAGAAATGGTAAAGGGACTGCTGTAAACAGAAGAACTAGGAAGGGAAGTAGAAACACAGGCATAAAGAATAAAAACGGTGACAAACACATACCTATCAGTAATAACCTTAAACATAAATGGTTTAAATGTTCCAATCAAAAGACATAGGGTAGCTGGATGGATAAGAAAACATGACTTATATATCTGCTATCTGCAAGAAACCCACGTCAGAACAAAGGACTTACACAGACTGATAGTGAAGGGATGGAAAAAAATAATTTTTTAGGCAAATGGAAATGAAAAAAGCTGGCATAGCAATAATTATATCTGACAAAACAGACCTCAAATTAAAGGCTATAACAAGAGCTAAGGAGGGCCACTTCATAATACTAAAGGGAGCAATTCAACAAGAGGATATAACTCTGGCAAACATATATGCACCCAATACAGGAGCATCCAAATACATAAAAAAATCTAGAAGTTATCAAGGGAGAGATTGACAGCAGTACAATCATAGCAGGGGATTTTAAAACCCCATTGCATTGACACCACTGGATAAATCCTCTAAACAAAAAATGAGCAAAGAAACAGCAATCCTAAATGACTCACTAGATCAGATGGACTTAATTGACATCTTCAGAACATTTCACCCCAAAGCTACAGAATATACATTCCTCTCAAGTGCACATGGGACATTTTCAAAGATAGACCACATATTAGGACACAGGCAAAGTCTCTTCAAATACAAGAAGATAGAAATCATACCAGGGGGAGAGACAAAATGGCGGCGGAATAGAAGGACGTGTCCTGAGCCTTCTCCTGGAGCAAATAGAGGAGGCAGCTGAGACGAGCGGAATCCAGCCCGAATTGGCGAAGGAGGCACAGCTGGTGAGACAGTTTGCAGCTGGGAAGAGCAGGGATCCCCCGGATAAAGGTAAAATCAAAGATCTAGGCAGTAGAATCTCCCGGACCTCTGTGCCCAGAAGGTCAGGGAGAAACTACACAGTGCCAAGCCGCGTCCCTGAGGACAGGCAAGGTCTGAAGGATTTTAGACCATAGACTCTGGATTTGGGATCTGAGCTCAAAGGCAGCCTTTAAGAGCTGCCTGACCGCGGAGTGCCGGCAAGAGAGGAACTGGCAGAGACGCGGTCCTTCCTCGCGCTGGGGCCTGCGCTTTTCCCCACTGAACCTAGTTCATGGGACCTTTTGGAGACAGGCGCTTACCTGTGACAGAAGTGCGGGAGAAGGGGTAGAGTTGTGGAACCTGGGCAGAGTGGGCAACGGACGGTCCAGGAGAAGTGGTAGCAAGTCTGGTGCTGAGTCATATCTAAGCCCACAGAATCCATTTTCTCCTGAGAGATAGCCCCTCCCCCCAGTCTCCAGGCAACCAATATAGCCACACCCAGATTCCACCCTGATTAACACCAAGGAATCTGAATACTCCCTGAGGCCATAGGATCTACTCTAAAGAGAAATCTTTAGAAGCTAAGCACCTCAATTACACTAGATAACCAAGCCCAGGAGAACAGATTTCACCAGTAGCACCATCACCAAAAGAACCTGGGTAGCAAAGCAATTGGATCTACAATTAAAACATTTCAGGAAAACATGGGGAGACAAAAAAGCAATACCCAAAGGAAAGAAAAAGAGGAATCACCAGAAAGGGAGTTAAATGAAATTGAGGCTAGCAGCTTAACAGAGAGAGAATTCAGAGTAATGGTTCTAAGGATGTTTAAACGGATGGATGACAAATACACACAACTCAATGACAAATACACACAACTCAATGAGAACTACAAGGAACTGAATGAAAATGTCACCAACGTGAAAAGAAACCAAGAGGAGATGAAGAACGACATAGCTGCAATAAAGAACACATTGGAAGGCTTAAACAGTAGACTAGAAGAGGCTGAGGACCGCATCAGTGAATTAGAAGACAAGGTAGGAAAACACACACAAACACAGCAGCAAATGGAAAGAAGGCTTAAAAAGCAAGAGGAGAGCCTAAGGGAGCTTTGGGACAACACAAAACGAAACAATATTAGAATAATAGGGATACCAGAAGGTGAGGAAGAGAAGCAAGGAATAGAAAACCTGTTTGAAGAAATAATGACGGAGAACTTCCCTGATATTGGCAAGAAAAAAACTATGCAAGTCCAAGAAGTACATAGAGTCCCAAACAAGTTGAACCCCAAAAGATCAACACCAAGACACATCATAATTAAATTGGCGAATACCAATGACAAAGTAAGAATCTTAAAGGCTGCCAGAGAGAGACAGAAAGTTACCTACAAGGGATCTCCTATTAGAATATCAACTGATTTCTCAACAGAAACACACCAGGCCAGAAGGGAATGGAATGAAATATTCAAAGTGATGCAAAGCAAGGGTCTGAATCCAAGAATACTATACCCAGCAAGGTTATCATTCAAAATTGAAGGGGGAATCAGGAGCTTCACAGACAAAAAAGGGCTAAGAGAGTTTATCACTACCAAGCCAGCAATGCAAGAAATGCTGAAGGGACTGCTGTAAAAAGAAGAAAGAGAAAGGCAAAAAGAAACACAAACACTAAGGGGGAAAATATGACAACAAACATGTACTTGTCAATAATAACATTAAATGTAAATGGATTAAATGCACCAATCAAAAGACATAGGGTAGCTGAATGGATAAGAAAACATGACCCATATATTTGCTGTCTACAAGAGACTCACCTCAGAGCAAAGGATTCACACAGACTGAGAGTGAAGGGATGGAAAAATATTTTTCAAGCAAATGGAAATGAGAAAAAAGCTGGGGTAGCAATACTTATATCTGATAAAATAGACCTCAAAGTAAAGGGCATAACAAGAGATAAGGAAGGCCACTACATAATACTAAAGGGAGCAATTCAACAAGAAGATATAACTCTGGTAAACATATATGCACCCAACGCAGGAGCACCCAAATACATAAAAAAACTCCTGGAAGAGATCAAGGGAGAGATCGACAACAATACAATCATAGTAGGAGACTTTAATACACCACTGACATCACTGGATAAATCCTCCAGACAAAAAATCAGCAAAGAAATAGCAATTCTAAATGACACACTAGATCAGATGGACCTAATTGACATCTTCAGAGCATTTCACCCCAAAGCCTCGGGATATACGTTCTTCTCAAGTGCCCATGGGACATTTACAAAAATAGACCACATATTGGGTCACAAACAAAGCCTCCCTAAATTCAAAAAGATTGAAATACTATCAAGCATTTTCTCAGACCACAATGGCATAATATTAGAAATAAACTATAATAAAAACATTCCAAAAAATTCAAACACGTGGAAACTGAATAGCATGCTATTAAACAATGATTGGGTGATCAACGAGATCAAAGAAGAAATTAAAAACATCCTGGAGAATAATGACAATAAAAACACAACAATGCAAATGCTATGGGACACAATGAAAGCAGTCTTGAGAGGGAAGTTTATAGCTCTACAGGCCTACCTCAAAAAACAAGAAAAAATGGTAATAAATCTTCTAACTCAACAACTCAAAGAATTAGAAAGAGAGCAACAAGAAAAGCCCACAGTGAGCAGAAGGAAGGACATAATAAAGATCAGAGCAGAAATGAATGACATAGAGACCAAAAAAACAATACATAGGATCAACAAAACCAAGAGCTGGTTCTTTGAAAGGATAAACAAGATTGATGAACCTCTAGCCAGGCTCACCAAGAAGCAAAGAGAGAGGACCCAAATAAACAAAATCAGAAATGAAAGAGGTGAAATAACAACAGACCCCACAGAAATACAAAGGATTGTTAAAAAATACTATGAACAACTCTATTCTAACAAACTACACAATCTGGAGGAAATGGACACATTCCTAGAAAAATACAACCTTCCAAAACTCACTCAGGAAGATTCTAAGAATCTCAATAGGCTGATAACTATGGAAGAAATTGAAGCAGTCATCAAAAAGCTTCCAGCAAACAAAAGCCCAGGGCCTGATGGCTTCACAGGGGAGTTTTACCAAACATTCAAGGAAGAACTAAAACCTATCCTCCTCAGACTATTCCAGAAAATTCAAGAAGAAGGAACACTTCCAAACTCCTTCTATGAGGCCAGCATCACCCTAATACCAAAACCAGACAAAGACAACACAATGAAAGAGAATTACAGGCCAATATCCCTCATGAACATAGATGCCAAAATCCTCAACAAAATTCTAGCAAATCGAATCCAGCAGTACATCAGAAAGATTATACACCATGACCAAGTAGGATTTATCCCAGGGATGCAAGGATGGTACAATATTCGCAAATCAATAAACGTGATACATTACATAAACAAATTGAGAGATAAAAATCACATAGTCATATCAATTGATGCAGAAAAAGCATTTGATAAAATCCAACACCCTTTCTTGATAAAAACTCTCAGCAAGGTGGGAATAGAAGGATCATACCTGAACATAATAAAAGCCATATACGACAAACCCACAGCCAACATCATACTCAATGGGCAAAAACTAAAACCATTTCCCCTAAGAACAGGAACAAGACAGGGATGCCCACTCTCACCACTCCTGTTTAATATAGTGCTGGAAGTACTAGCCATTGCGATCAGACAAGAAGAAGAAATAAAAGGCATTCAAATTGGAAAAGAAGAAGTAAAACTGTCCTTATTCGCAGATGACATGATACTGTACATAGAAAACCCTAAAGACTCCATAAAAAAATTATTAGACTTAATAACTGAATTCGGTAATGTAGCAGGATACAAAATTAATGCCAAGAAATCTATGGCATTTCTATACACCAATAATGAACTTACAGAAAGAGAGACTAAAAAAACAATCCCATTTACCATCGCACCAAAAAAATTAAGATACTTAGGAATAAACTTAACTAAAGAGGTAAAAGACCTATACGTAGAAAACTACATGACACTGAAAAAAGAGATAGAGGAAGACATAAACAGATGGAAGAACATACCATGTTCATGGATTGGTAGAATCAACATCATCAAAATGTCCATACTACCCAAAGCAATCTATAAATTCAATGCACTTCCCATTAAAATACCAACAACATATTTCACAGACCTAGAACGAAATTTCCAAAAATTTATCTGGAATAAAAAAAGAACCCGAATAGCTACAGCAATCCTGAGAAAGAAGAACAAAGTAGGTGGGATCTCAATACCAGATATCAAGTTGTATTACAAAGCTACTGTTCTCAAAACAGCCTGGTACTGGCACAAGAACAGACATATAGATCAATGGAATAGAATAGAGAACCCAGAAATTGACCCAAATCAATATGCACAATTAATATTTGACAAAGGAGGCATGAACATTCAATGGAGTCAAGACAGTCTCTTCAACAAATGGTGTTGGGAAAATTGGACAGATACATGCAAAAGAATGAAGCTAGATCACCAACTTACACCATACACAAAAATAAATTCAAAATGGATAAAGGACTTAAACATAAGACGGGAATCCATGAAAATACTAGAGGAATCCACAGGCAGCAAAATCTCGGACATATGCCGAAAGAACTTCTTCACTGATACTACTCCTAGGGCAATGGAAGCTAAAGAGAAAATAAACAAATGGGACTACATCAAAATAAAAAGCTTTTGCACAGCAAAGAAAACCATCAATAAAACAACAAGAAAGCCCACTGCATGGGAGAACATATTTGCCAATGATATCAATGATAAGGGTTTAATCTCCAACATATACAGAGAACTCATACAACTTAACAAAAAGAAGATAAACAACCCAATCAAAAAATGGGCAACTGATCTAAGTAGACACTTTTCGAAAGAAGACAGAAGGCAGGCCAAGAGACATATGAAAACCTGCTCACAGTCACTACTCATCAGAGAGATGCAAATCAAAACAACAATGAGGTACCATCTCACACCTGTCAGAATGGCTTTTATCAACAAATCAACAAACAACAAGTGTTGGCGAGGATGCGGAGAAAAAGGAACTCTTTTGCACTGCTGGTGGGAATGCAGACTGGTGCAGCCACTGTGGAGAACAGTATGGAGTTTCCTCAAAAAAATAAAAATGGAACTCCCATTTGACCCAGTGATCCCACTTCTAGGAATATATCCCAAGAATCTAGAAACAGGCATCAGAAAGGAAATATGCACCCCTATGTTCATAGCAGCACAATTCACCATAGCCAAGATTTGGAAACAACCTAAATGCCCATCAGCAGATGAATGGATTAAAAAACTGTGGTATATATATACAATGGAATACTACGCTGCGGTAAAAAAGAAGGAGTTCCTACCATTTGCAACAATATGGATGGAGATGGAGAATATTATGTTGAGTGAAATAAGCCAGGCAGAGAAAGATAAATATCACATGATCTCGCTCATTTGTGGAATATAATGAACGACATAGACTGATGAACAAGAACAGATCCAGAGGCTGAGAAACGTCAATCAGAAGATCATACCTCAGGTAAGGTAGGGGAGGGTGGGGGTAAGGTGGAGAGATCAACCAAGGGACTTGTATGCATGCATATGAACCTAATCAATGGACACAGACAACAAGGGGGCGGGGCATTAAGAGAAATTGTTTCATGTGACAAAAATTTTTAAATGAAACTCTGTAGACTGAAAATTATTTTGGAAGGAAACAAAGAGAAGTTTCCTTCAAAAGTCATAAGGATTGTAATTGAAAGTCAATATATTTGGCCGCTTGAACTAAAGTAAGTAATTTGTGTTATTGCCTCCCTGACAAAGTTTATATAAAGCTACAAAAAGAAATTGACAACCAGTTTGAAATGGAATTGCCAGGGCCTAGGGCAAAGAATATCCTTACATGATATTATTCTACAATCTCATTATAATCTTAGATATTTTACAACAGCATACTTTACAATTATCCCAAACAAACTTACAAACTAATTCTTTGAATGGTGGGCAGCAATTTAAAAAGAGGGACATGAAAGGATTTAATCCCTTGCAGAAGGAATTAAGGCACTGGGAAGGCACTTGAGCATCCTATATTGGCCCCTCTTGCCCTTTGTGCCAAGAGGGACCCTCTTCTCACAATCCAATTGCCCTCAGCTGTTACCTGAGCTTTCTGTTCATGCTGAGCTTGAAGCCTCGTGGGGGCTGGTACCAGGGATCTGTCTCACATCCAATTGTGTGAGCTGGGCCCTCACTGGAGAAGAAACCCGAGTTCCCTGAGATATGTGATCAGCACCGGGACCCTGCCAGCAGGCCAGGGGTTCCCAAGGCAGGTGCTGGGTGTGGAGGCCACGGGGTCATAGGCTACCAAGGAGACAGAACTGAACCTCACAGCACCCTGCTTGGCCCCGGAGGATGGCTGGTTAGCCAGAGACGGGTAAGATTCCTCAAGGAAGGAACAACCTAAGACAGGCACAGTCGCAGAGGGGCCATCAGGAGAGAACTTGGGGGGGCAACAGAAGTGGGGCACAGACCCTCACCCCCCCAACATTGCAGGGGCTTGAACCCTCACCCCCTTCTAAAGGAGGTCTCCTACCCCCATGGCTGCTTTGCGCTTCCCACACCCAGCTCAGATCGGGACCCAGGCAACAGAAAGAGATCCGGCCCAGCTCACATCGAGATACAGGGGACAGACAGAGACTTGGCCCAGCTCAGGTCGGGACCCAGGTAACAGACAAGAGACTTGGCCGACAGCAGTTGCCCTATATCTAAATTCCGCTGAGCATTTGGAATGCTCAGGGCCCACTCAAGAATGCAAATAATCCTTCCCACTAATATTTACAGGGTAAACTAAGATTGTTGGTAGAGTATTAAATTTGACAGTAAAATAGTAATCGAGTTTTCAGATTAATTTAAATAGGCTAATTGAAATAAGTGGATATTCAAGTACTGGACAAAAAGCTATTCTTAAAGTAATAACTAAAATTTCTATTGGTAGTTCATCTCATGGTAAAATTCCTGAATATGCAATGAACCTAAAGCAGTCATATGTGTGGGGGGAAAAAAAAATTTTTTTTTTTTAATTTAAAGTTATCAAGACTGCATTATAAAATTTACAAAAACCTCCATTAAAAAAAAAAAGGGGGGGGATAGTAGGGCAATATCATGTAAGGAAAAATATCCTATAAGTAAATTACATCTAGAAAATTTTTACTTTACCAAATTAAGGTTCATTTGCAATGCTAACAGCAAGACGGCCATTAAAAACACACATGGTGTCTAAATAAGACAAAGGAAAATCGTTTGAACAAAAATAAAAAGGATCCCAAATCAATTATATAGAAAAGATTCCTTTATTAACTTGTGGTCGAGAATATATTTGTATATTTTCAGAAAACAACCCCAAGACCAGATGGATTCCTGCAACAGAGAGGAATTGACAGGAGTGCTCCAACCACGAAGACAAGAGGCAATAACAGTCCAGAGATGGAAGACGCTGACAACGCCTTGCCATGGGAGCAGTCAGCAGCTGTGCACCGCTGCAGGTTGCCTAGGACCAAACCAGAGAGGGTCGGACCTGCATTGCCACCATGTGCCCACCATCCAGATATCACTGCTGACATGTACACATAGGGAACTGTTGGACATTGAAATTGGGACTCAAACATTTTTTTGTTTTGTCTTGTTTTGTTATTATATGTTTATTTCCAGTCTGCAAAGGCAAAACTTTTTAAAGGAAAGAAATGGTGGGAAAAAGATACATAGGCAAAGAAGCATTGAACAGACTGTCAAACTACATTGGGAAGACAGGGGTGGTTGGGCGAGGAGGGCTGTAAGAGACAACCGAAGGACTTGTACGCATGCATATAAGCACAACCAATGGATATAAGACACTGGGGTGGGGGGGGAGGGTGGGCAGGTGAAGGCATGTCCTGGGGGGTAGGGGAGCTCAGGGGGAGATCAAAGGGGGAAAAAAAAGGAGACATATGTACTACTATTTGTAATACTTAAAACAATAAAAATAAAATAAAATTAAAAAAAAAAAAAAAAAAGAAATCATACCAGGCATCTTCTCAGACCACAATGGCATAAAATTAGAAATCAACTGAAATAAAAACAATGAAAAAAACACCAAATACTTGGAGGCTAAACAGCATGCTATTAAACAATGATTGGGCTACCAAAGAGATCAAAGAAGAAATAAAATAATCCTGGACACAAATGATGATGTAAACACACAAACCAAAATCTATGGGACACATTGAAAGCAGTCCAGAGAAGAAAGTTCATAACTCTTCAGGCCCACCTCAAAAAATAAGAAAAAATGGTAATAAATTATCTAACCCTGCAACCTAAAGAATTAGAAAGAGAGCAACAAGAAAAGCCCAGAGTAACTAGAAGGAAGGGAGTAATAAATATCATAGCAGAGAAAAATGACATAGAGACAAAAAAAAAAAAAAAAACAATACAAAAGCTCAATATAACCAAGAGCTGGTTCTTTGAAAGGATAAACAAGATTGATGAACCTCTAGCTAGGCTCACCAAGAAACAAAGAGAGAGGAACCAAATAAACAAAATCAGAAATGAAAGAGGTGAAGTAACAACCAACCCTACAGACATACAAAGGATTATAAAAAAATACTATGAACAGCTCTACTACAATAAACTGGAAAAAAACTCAAAGAAATGGACTATTCTTAGAAAAATACCAGCTTTAAAAACTCAATCAAGAAGACTCAAAAAACCTGAATAGACGAATAGCTACTGATGAAATTGAAACAGTAATCAAAAAGCTTCCAGCAAACAAAAGCCCTGATCTGACTGGCTTTACAGGGGAGTTGTACCCAATATTCAAAGAATAACTAAAACCTATCCTCCTCAGACCATTCAAAAAAATTCAAAAGGAAGGCATACTTCCAAGCTCTTTCTATGAAGTCAGCATTACCCTAATCTCAAAACCAGATAAAGACACTGCAAAGAAAAAGAATTACAGGCCAATATCCCTAATGAACATAGATGCTAAAATCCTCAACAAAATTTTAGCAAATCGTGTACAGCATCCCATTAGAAAGATCATACACCATGACCAAGTGGTATTTATTCCAAGGATGCAAGGCTGGCACAATATCAGGAAATCAATAAATGTGATACATCACATAAACATATTGAAAGACAAAAATCACATAATCATATCAGTCAATGCAGAAAAGGCATTTTACAAAATCCAACACCCTTTTCTGATAAAAACTCTCAGCAAAATGGGAATAGAGGGATTATACCTCAACATAATAAAAATCTATGTGAGAAACCTACAGTCAACATCATACTCAATGAGTAAAACCTAAAATCATTTCCTCTAAGAACAGGAATAAGACAGGGATGCCCAATTTCACCACGCCTATATGATATAGTACTGGAAGTGCTAGTCATAGCGATCAGAGAAGAAGAAGTAATTAAATGTATCCAAATTGGAAAAGAAGAAGTAAAACTGTTATTCTTCACAGATGACATAAAATTGCACATAGAAAACCCAAAAGTCTCCATTAAAAAACTATTAGACTTAATAAATGAATTTGGCTATGTAGCAGGATACAAAATTAACACCCAGAAACCTATGGCTTTTTAATACTCCAATGATAAACTTACAGAAAGAGAAAATTAAAAAAACAAAAACATTTACAATTGCAACAAAAAAATTAAGACACCTAGGAATAAATTTAACCAAGGAAGAAAAGGACCTGTACTCAGAAAATTACAGAACACTGAAAAAAGAGCTGGAGGAAGACATACTAGTAAACAAATGGAAGAATATACCATGTTCATGGATTGGTAGAATCAATATCATTAAAATGTCCATACTACCCACAGCAATCTATAGATTTAATGCACTCCCCATTAAAATACCAATGGCATATTTCAAACACCTAGAACAAACTCTCCAAAAATTCAAATAGAATAAAAAAAGACCCCGAATAGCTGCAACAATCTTGAGAAAGAAGAACAAAGTTGGAGAGATCAAAATACCAGATATCAAGCTATATTACAAAGCCACTGTTCTCAAAACTGCCTGCTACTGGCACAAGAACAGACATATAGATCAATGGAACAGAAGAGAGATCCCAGAATTTGACCCCTGCCATTATGCTCAGTTAATATTTGACAAAGGAGGCAAGAGCATACAATGGAGTCAAAACAGTCTTTTCAATAAGTGGTGTTGGGGAAATTGGACAGGACAGATACTTGCAAAAACATGAAACTAGACCACCAACTTACACTGTACACAAACAAACTAAAAATGGATAAATACTTAAAGGTAAGACAGAAAATCATGAAAAGCTTAGAAGAAACCACAGGCAGCAAAATAGCAGACATATATCATAGCAATATCTTTAAAAATACAACTCCTAGGGCAATGGAAACTAAGGAGAAAATAAACAAATGGGACTACATCAAAATAAAAAGCTTCTGCACAGCAAAATAGACCATCAACAAAACAACAAGAAAGCCTACTGCATGGGAGAACATATTTGCCAATGTTATCTTCAATGAGAGTTTAATCTCCAAAATTTGCAGAGAACTCATGCAACTTAACAAAAGGAAGGTAAACAATCCAATCAAAAAATGGGCAAAGAACCTAAATAGACACTTTTTGAAAAAAGACATACGGAAGGCTGAGAGACATATAAAACATGCTCAAAGTCACTAATCATTTGAGAGATGCAAATCAAAACAAGGAGTTACCATCTCACACCTGTCAGAATGGCTATTATCAACAAATCAACAAAGGACATGTCTTGGAGAGGATGTGGAGAAAAAAAACCCTCGTGCACTGCTGCTGGGAATGCAGACTGATGCAGCCTCGGTGGAAATCACTATGGAGTTTCTAAAAAAATTAAAAATGGAACTCCCATTCAACCCAGTAATCCCTCTTCTGGGAATGTATCCCAAGAAAACAGAAACACCAATGAGTAAGGATATATGCACTCCTGTTCATAGCAGCACAATTTACAATAGCCAAGATTTGGAAACAGCCTAAGTGCCCATCAGCAGATGAGTGGGTTAGAAAACAGTGATACATTTATACAGTGGAATTCTAGGCTGCTGTAAAAAAGAAGGAATTCTTCCCATTTGCAACAGTGTGGATGGAACTGGAGAGTATTATGCTAAGTGAAATAAGCCAGTCAGAAAAAAATAAATATCACATCATCTCACTCATTTGTGGAATATAAAGAACAATACAAACTGATTAACATAAACAGATCAAGAGACACAGAAGCATTGAACAGACTGTGCAACCTATGAGGGAAGGTGAGGGATGAGGGTGTAAGAGATCAACCGAAAGACTTGTATGCATGCATATGAGTATAACCAATAGACACAGACAGTAGAGGGGTGGGGGGGAGTGGGAGGGCTTGTGATCGGGGATGGGGGTGGCCTGGGAGAGGTCAATGGTGGAAAAAGGAGACTTATGTAATACTTTAAACAATAAAGAATTTAAATAAAATAAACACAACTCTGACTGGCAAATTAATTCATCAGCATCAGAAAAGACTAAAACCTCTAAAAGCATGCACCAGCATATAAAAATATCTCAAATTTACATACTTTTCAAATTAATTTGATACCTGCTGTTATATTTGTTTCTCTCAATAGTCTTGTGTACTAGAGTGGGCAGAAAATTTTATATTTAGTGTGCAAATAAGAAGACAGAATTATTAAAGGCTCCGTTGTGTGCTTCATTAGAATGAGGATCCCAGAAATGCATATTCTTTACACAATGAAAGGTACATCAGCATAAATACATAAGTAGGGAAGTCTTTATTGAGTTTTCAAATTTAAAAATTAGCCAATTGAAAGTGTGTTTCTATTATGATCAAACTTCAGAGTTACTTGTCTTGAACCAAAAGCAGGAATTAAATTTATACCATCATATCTTCAATTTTATTTTCCTACCTAGAAAAAATTAGAAGTTGAACACTTTTATTAAAACCCTATTAAATCTGATCAATTATGTGAAAAATACTGTTTTACCAGAACAATAAATTCCAGAAATTAACCATATACTTTAGGAGAGAAAATACACAGGAATACAAGCAATGGAGACAGTAAAAAATAAAGTCTGTTGAATGATTCAGTTATTATAAAGTTGATTTCAGTAGTGATAGTCAACCAAGGGCTCAGGAATGGTAGAGAATTTGATTTGGATTTACACTATTGGATTAAAATGGAATAAAGAATAGGCATAATCATGTTTGTGATTAGATCAAGGATTCAATGATTTTTGACTAGTATAAAATATTTATAAAGCTAAAAAGATAGGTTTTGCTGAGATGGTGGAAGGATTTGAGGGGAACAACTTTACTTGATGAAATTTGTAGGTGCAGAAAGTTAATCTAGATTCTATGGTCAAAGAAGATTGGAAACAACACAAAAACAATTTTTGAAAGTGTCCATATGATAAAGCCCACATAATGTGCTGATAAGAGACATGGAAAAACAAGGCCAGATTCCAGAGTCTTGGTAAGCAACTAGTTGGAATGTATGGCAAAGACAGTTTCTGGGATCTCAAGACCCTGTAACCAAAATAACTGCCTTAAATAATTCCTCCACAGAACACATATCTTCTAATGGTATTTTCTAGCCCTGGCCGGTGTGTGGTTCAGTTAGTTGGAGCATCATCCTGTGCACCAAAGTGTCATGGGGTTGATTCCTGGTTGGAGGACATAACCAGGTTGTGGTTTCGATCTCAGGTTGAGGCATGTATGAAAGGCAATTATCAATGTTTCTCTCTCACACTGATATTTCTCTTTCTCTCTCCCTCTTCTTTTCTCTCTAAAAATCAATATAAACAACAAACAAAACATATCCTCAAGTCAGGATTAAACAATAAATTAAAAGAACAACAAAGGTATTTTTTCAAGCTCTGTTTTGGAATTAAATTTAAAGAATTCTGGGAAGCAATGAGAGATGATTGGAGATTACGGGTTTCCACCCAGGTTTCTTCACAATTAATCTCTCATTTGAAAAAGTGACTTCTCCAAATGCAAACCTTTCCAACTGAGAAAAAGTCCCTAAGACTTCAGCCTCGCATACAATACAGTAGGTAAGTAAGTATTGATAGACTGCTTTCACTCAAGCCTTTGAAAAATAATTTTTAAAAAAATTTAGTGGTTTCTCTAGAGGTCTACCAGAATTTTTTTCTCATAGATGTTCTTTTATATTTTCATATCCTGGCAGAATAAACAAGCTTTTAGTTAAGAAACATTATGCACACTTCCTCTGCATGAAGCATATGTTTTACTTTTCCATTTCCACTGGGATTTGGCAAATTACTTTTCTTATTAAGTGCAATACAAGGTTTCGTGCATCTCTCTTCTTCCATTTTAAACTAACTCATGCAGCAATTACTTATTTTTACATTTCATTCTTTACCACACATACCCTCCCATCGCTCACACGCACACAAATCACATTTTCATCTTAGTTGTCAAGGTTCCTTGAAGGTTGCTTGATGAGTTCTAATGATAGTGCAAAAGTTCTGTTGTTTAGAATATATATATATATATATATATATATATATATATATATATATAGTTTTTTTTGATGCACATAAGCAAAGTTCATTTTGATGCTCAGGGTGCATAGAATTTGTTAAGGCTGATCAATTTCAGAAGTCAGTGCAGTGAGGTGGTTGTAGTTGATTGAATTCTAAAAGACACATGAAGAGAAGCTTTCAACGTTTTATTGTGCTGAACCACCTCTTTCATGCCTGCCAATTTTACAGCGGATGCAGTCCCTGCTGAGTTTCGCAGACATCACACAAAAACTGCAGAGAATTTCTGTAAATATAACACTCTAATAATTACTTCAAGTGCAGTACACACGTCATCATATTCATTTGCCATTTTCATGGTGGCTCGTCTTTTCCACATTTTATTATTCATTTATGATAGCTATTATAGGCCTTTCAGATTCTATCTTGCTCTCCTGAGGAATATTTATGGCTATTATAGGGCTCTTATGAGAAGACCCAAAGATAGTTACTGCAGAAATCCTGTGAAATGCTGCATTAGTACAGGCATCGGCTGGCAGTAAAGATCTCAAGTTGCTCAGAGTGCCCCTTGATGAAGATACAGAGGCAGGTCACTCCTGCCAAAGCTTCCTTTTCACCCAGGAGAACCAAGTTATTTTTGAAATAGAAGTTAGGACACATAAGTGAACACAGTTCTGCAAATATGAGCTATTTTGCAAAGGTTGCCAGGAGGAAATAAGAAAGGATATAGAATGTATCTGCAAACAATTTTGTGACTGCAGTTTAGAACTCTACTGCAGAATTCTCACAGAATGTACTAGTGAGGAGGTATGAGTTACATGAAAAAGAAATGGCACCTGGCTGGCATGGCTCAGGGGTTGAGCATCCATCTATGAACCAGGAGGTCACTGCTGGATTCCAGTCAGGGCACATGCCTGGGTTGCAGGCTCGATCCCCAGTAGGGGGCATGCAGGAGGCAGCTGATCAATGATTCTCTCTCATCACTGATGTTTCTCTCCTTTCCCTCTCCTTTCCTTTCTGAAATCAATATATATATATATATATATATATATATATATATATATATATACACACACACACACACACATATATATATATATATACACACACACACATAATGATTGGCAAGATTATTATGATCTCTGAACACATAATAATCTGGCCACTCAGTGTATATCCTATCTAATAAAAGGCTAATATGCAAATTGTCCCTTCTACGAGGAGTTCCACCAACAGGCAGGGCGGCCAACCACCCATGTCTCCTCCCCCTGGCCAGGCTGGTCAGACCCTACCCATGCACGAGTTCGGGCCTCTAATATATATATATACATATATATGTGTGTGTGTGTATATATATATATATACACACACACACACACACACATATATATATATATATATGAAATAAATGGCAAAGTCTCAGTCAGATAAAGTATAGATTTCATCTCTCTTTTGAGTGGCAGTCATATGACTTAGAATGTAAGCTCCTCCAAGGAAGCATGCTGGAATGTTTCATTCACTGTGTATTCCAGGCAGTGAGAATGGTGTCTGGCACATGATCAATATTTGATGAATGAATACAGGAACTTCTATCATATCAGAAGATGTTCATTAATATATAATTAATTATTCTTCCATTGAGAGTACTTTTTGTTTTTATTTTTGATTAAGGAAGTTAATTTGCTGTACTAGAATGGCTTAATGTTTAGCCCACAGTAAAAAGTTAATCAGTCAAAATACCTTCTGATATCTTAAATTGCCACATTTTATTTTATTCCAAAAATATATTAAATTATTTATTTGAAAATGACACTTTTCATTGCTTTCTTTGAACTCCTATAACTGATCATAAGACCTACACATTAATAAATTCATTTAATTCGCAATCCTTTGCAAATTCATTAATGTTAAACATAATGTTCCACATTGTACCTGTCATACAGCTCAGATTTTGATCAAAGGAAACCAATAGGGACAAGATGAAATAATTGAGATATGTCTCAATTTTCACTTAAGTGAAGAAAAATTTTGCCTGTGGTTTTCTCATTTATACTTTTCTACTGAGCAATCACAAAGGTGATATATGGTTTTATCTAAGGATTGTTTAATTCTTATATATGTAATTTGATGTCAAATTGTAATGTGTCACATTATTGCCAAAAATATATAAACTGTAGTCACTATTTTAACTTTATTAAAATCAACTCATAAATTATTCACATGGGTATTAAAAAGAAAGGCAAAAGGACTATTGGCAGATTTTGAAAACAAAGAAACAAAAAAAGATGAACTTTTTGCTGGAACTTTTTCCAGCCTAGCTCCTTACTAGTTATATAACTTACTAAAGGCCCAGTGCATGAAAATTCACTGGAAACAGATGCACTGGAGGGGGCATCCCTCAGCCCAGCCTGTCCCCTTTCACAGTCTGGGAGCCCTCAGGGGTGGGAGGCGAACCGGCGATCAGGGGAAGGCAATGCCCCATCACACCTCTGCTGCTGCCACTGCCGGCAGCGCAAGCCTCAGCTGGCCCTGGGTGGCTGCTGCCACTGCTGGCAGCGCAAGCCTCAGCTGGCCCTGGGTGGCTGGGCAGCTGCCATTTGAGGCCTGCCTATGCCTCAGGCCCACCCTGGGTGGCTGGGGAGCTGCCATCCAAGGCTTGCCTGCATCTCGGGCTGCACCTGGGCAGGTGGGGGGCTGAGGAAACTGGGGGACTCCAGCAGGGCTGAGGGGACTGAGCGCTGCCATCCTGTGCCTGTGGGCACTGCTATCTTTGAGGGTGTGGCAATTAATTAGCATGTTCCCTTCTTATTGGCTGTGTGTGCTACCATCTTTGTGAGGGTGTGATAGTCAATTAACATATTTCCTCTTCCTTAGATAGAATACTTTTAACTTTTCTAGTCTAATATTCCTCATGTGATAAATGGCAATTTAAAACAACTGTAACTTATAGGTTTCTTATGAAATTAATATTATGGACACAACATTAGATGATAAAATTTAGATTTTGTTCTAAACAGTTAGAAATATTCTAAATTCATAGATAGTTACCCCTTATGACAAAAACCTTTGGCAAATACTTACAGCAAAAATTATGAGGTCTGTGTGTAAAAGGAAGGGGCAGAGGTCAGTCATAAGCCAGTGACTGATTCCAGTCTTCTGCTTCTCTATCATGTCATCCTGGACATGCCAGTCCTTTTGTTTAAGCTCCAATCTTAATTTATAGAATGTTGAATCTTGTCCATTTCAATTATTATCATGATACCATTACATAGTATATTGTATGGGAGCAGGCTGGAGGGAATCAAAGGGAGATAGAGGGGGACATCTGTAATACTTTCAACAATAAAGATAAATTTTAAAAAAAAGTAAAACCAAAAAATTGCATTTAACATTATGTAATTTCTATACATATATAAAGCATCTTTGCACCCAACCATGATATTCGTGATTCTTCTATAAAACTGAACATTTCCTTGTCATTTTAAAAACATTAAGTTTTGCCCTAGGTTGTTTGGCTCAGTGGCTAGAGCATCTGCCTGTGGACTGAAGGGTCCTGGGTTTGATTCCAGCCAAGGCACATGCCCAGGAAGCATACTCGATCCCCAGTAAAGGACATGCAGGAGGCAGCCGATCAGTGATTCTCTCTCATCATTGATGGTTTTCTATCTCTGTCTCCCTCTCCCTTCTTCTCTGAAGTCACTAAAAAAATGTATTTAAAAAAACATACCATGAAGTTTTATCTTGCATTATTTCTTGTATTCTCATATATTTCTGGCCATTTTTTGCTTTCCCAGTATACAGGGTATCTCCAATAACATATTAGTATACACATTTTAACAGCTGATACCTCAATTTTGACAATGAAATGTATTTTAATAAACACTACCTTTATAATTATTCAAGTGTGTGTATACATTTTGGGGGGACACCCTATATTTAGTCATTTTATCACTGATACATTATAAGGTCTCAAGCAAGGCCTATGAGAAAATAAACAGACATGGCCTCTCAATGATCATGTCACTGAAGAATTTAAAATAGCAAAAGTGAAAATGCAAAACTTTTCATGTGATGCTGCAGTGTCTACCCAAAATACTCCTCTCTCACATATCTATGAATGTCTGCTTCATTTTGATTATTGTTAGATTATTGACCAAGCAGAAGATCATCTAGGCTCAAGAATATAGGAACCTCTTAGTGTGCTTGGGATTAAGCTTTTGTTTTCTCCTACAGTTTGTGAATAATATAAGACATAGGAAATGCTTTGAATTTCATTTTAGCTTAGCACAAAGCTCTTTCATAGATCATTCTCATTCTGGTGATATACTCACTGCCCAAGTATTCAACAGCTTGTGTCAGTCATCTTAGTTGTGTTATCTACTTGTAAATGCAGCTCCCTGCAAGATGAAATGACCTGGGACCAATTAATTGAAAATGGGAAAATAAATAAATAAATAAAACCTAGTGAATGCTGTTGGGAGTGATTAACAAAACTAGTTATGTATCAATTGCAGATGGCCAGGACACTGCTTGCCAAATGGAGTTGGCTACAATGAAAGGAGAACATATTGTTTAAGCAGGATTTGTGAAGGATGTAGAAATTCCAGCAGAATGGGCATGAACAGATACAACACCTATGTAGTGTTCTCTTATTACTTAATTGTTGTTGGTTCATGTAAGAGATACATCATGAGGACAGGTACATTAAACTTCAAAAGTGATTTACTAAAGTCATTAAGCCTAGAGCCCTGTAGATCTCCTGTCTGCTACCCACCCTAGAAAGTTATTCACTTGGGGCACACAGTTAAATTTTCTGTACATGTTTTAATTGGATAAGAATTTTCCTCATTATAGTCACATGGCTAAGAACCCCATTCTCCAGGTCATTCTTATCATTCTTTGTTAATAATAAACCTTCTTGTTTAATCAAAGACAAACCAGAGTCTATGTCTGAGAAAGCTGTTTTGCATTCTTTAAACAACTCAAGGCTCTGAATTGATCAATCTCTAGCCTTTATATATTATTATGGATTTGAGAAGTACAGACATTTTATTGATGGGAATACTGTCTAGGGTCTTTACAATATGTACAGTAGGCCAAGATAATGACCTTTTCACCTGGTTCTACAAACATATTTTTCTTGAAAGTTTTTGGACAATTTTTTTGTTGTTGTTTTAGGATATCCTGATATAAGAAATTTCTGAATAGTGCACTACTGATCACATTGAATCTGAACCTGAACATTCCACTTAGTGATAATCTCTATGCAGTGAAGCAAACTAGACTGCAGGAAATTTTTTGAATATCAAATAAAATCATCATAAACTACTTATTCATTTTTTATCACTTATAACCTGACAACCATATTGCCAAGGCTATTTACTAATTAGATCTCAGCCACAAATTCTACTGTTCATCAAAGTTGCCATAGAGCTTTTATTGTTCTGTGATCATTTCATTTTAAGCCACTCTCTCTTATATTTTCCAAAGTAATTGTTACTAAACTATCCAGTAAACCTACAGTGACTCTAAGATTGGAAAGTGGCAAGGGAATGTTATGTCTCAATTTCTCTGGGATGTATTTGCTGAAAATTACATGAATGACATAAAAATACAGTTTATACTATAAGAAAATGATTTCTGAGACAACTCATCTAATGTGCAGGTACTTAACCATTTCAACCCGATGCTTGGGACACTTACTAGCTATCAGTTGGATTTTGGTGGCATTCAGAAAGACTTTACAACCCACTGAAAACTGTCATTCATTACTTATTTTTCACTAGTACAAGCCCCTTTAAAATGTCATTAAAGGACAAATGACTCATGCATTCTAAACTATCCACATAAATAAATTCAGTTTACTCTCTTAAGTTCCAAAATACATGCAAGTGAATGTGATTCTCTCAAGACTCAGAAGACTCCTTTCATATTCCTAAAAAGGAATCTGCCTTTGGTAGGTTCACATGAAAGAGAGGATCCATCTTAATCCTGTGCTAATTCAAAGAACATCACAACATATACATGTAAAAATATTAAATTTTGTTACTTATAACTTGGTTTAATTTCTCTTTGGTGCTCCCATCCTATTGAGTTCATTGGAAAATTAATCTCAAACTTTAATTCCATCCCATCAAATTCCACCCCATCAGGCTCTGTCATGTTTATAGGGCACTCAGTTGTTTCAAAAGACTTGAGGGAAAACCCCTAGACTGATTATTTGCCTATGGATATTTCTAGAGACATCTCTCACACTCTTAATTCTAATATTTTCTATTCAGCAGAATCTTCATGAGCGTGAAAATAAATACTTCATAGCCACGCTGTCAAGGGTTTCTTTGACCAATTTTCTCTCAGATTTCACCATGGTTTTATTGACTCTAAACACATTGCAGAAATTGAGACAGGCCTCTTTCTTTTGGTCTCTATTCTTTTCTGCCAGGAATTCTAATTTCCTTTGGGGGATTAAGAATTGGGTACATGTACAATTTTTTTCTAATACTCCAGACAAGATATTATTTCAATACATGCAAATGCTGTTCCAGCTCTAAAATATTTTTATATCTTACATTAATGGTAATAGAGTAACAACAAGATGCTGGATCTCACAGAAATGAGTTAGAGATGAGTTCCTAGACATTAAAAAACAATAGGCTCTTTATAATATAGATACTGTATGGGTCATTTTTGAATACACAGCTCATCTTAAAACCATTTATTCCCAGGTCCAAGTTAAAGGCTTCAAACATCTATGCACCAAGTTCAACTGGAAACTTTCACAAATTCTCAAATGCCACTTTGAAGATATCTGTGATCTAAAATAATGATGTGTTCAAAAAGCATTCTATATTTTGGATACTATTCATCAAATCTGTAAAGATATCTCAGGAAGTCATATCCCTCCAACATATATATATATATATATATATATATATATATATATATGTATATGTATATATATATGTGTGGGTGTATATATATGTATATGTATATATGTATATGTATATGTGTGTGTCTATATATACATATGTATATGTGTGTGTGTATATATATATATGTGTATATATATGTATATACACAGTGCTACCTGGTAACACATTTGAGAGTTCAGACAGACTTAAAGCACAAAAAGAGTGGCACTTTTAAAAGCATCTCCAAAACAAAAGGACACATAACTTTTAGCCATGAAGAACTAAAAGTAATTGTTTTGGTCCACTATTTTAAAATCAATTTATACTTGACTGTAGAAAAGTCCATTACAATTTGTGGAAGGAAGGAATGCAGTAGCAATGAGTTTATTTTCTTGGGAAACTAAAGAGAATAAATATATTCACATATATTTACAAATGTAGCAACTTTTGCTACAATAATTGCTAATGATAGAAATATCTGTACAGATATTCTAGCAGTACACACCTTATCAAGGCATTTGATTTTCAACTTATTTTATAAATAACTTGAAATAGTTTAAGAACATAATTTACTGTTTTGCATTTAGTGATGAATATTTGCAGTCACTTTCTATGTTCCTTTTAAATAAAATATCTGGAAACCATGCGTTTGGAAAAAGCATGGAAAGACTTTGTGAATGTTTTTGATGTGTATTTTATGAAAGATGACATAGTACATGTTATGTAACATACCTATCATGTTCCTAGTATAGAAATACAAGCAGGAATAAACCGTGGCCATGCTTTAAGAAGTTTGCAATAGAGTGAGGAAACAGTGAAGTCAACAGAAAAGTACAATACAAAATTCACGATAAAATATGCGTGAGAACTCAGAAAGAAGAGAAACGAACTTATCACTGAAAACTAAAATTAAAATTTCACAATGGAAATACTGTTTGAGATACATATGTTGAAGGATGCACACCAGCTCTTTAGGTGAATAAGTAATGGATGGAATTCTATGTGGAGGGAAAAGACAATGAAGAGACACTGTGCCAAAACAAAAGGCGTGAGGAAGTCTGTGGGAACTTCTATGGTGTTTAGCACTCTTCATTCAGGTTATGAAGGAGCCAGGTATTTGGTGAAATATAAAAATAGAAATCAAATCTTTCCATTGAACCAAATGACTTTTACTCTAAGGTATAGTTGTAGTACACTCATGAATATGGTAATAGTAATAGTACAGTGGTAGTAATAATAATGATAACCTCTGCCATGAGTTCATTAAATTATTACTGTTAGCTATTTGAATCCTCATAATCATCTTTCATTTATAGCTGAGGAAATCGTAGCTCAAATATGTTAAATAATGTGCTCAAGAGCTAGCAGTAAGTTGTAGAGAAAAACATTTAAACCTAAGTCCTATTTGCAGCTCCTCACTCAGCCGGGTGGAAGCAAGTGAATTATTTGTCCTCGGTAATTTTCTTCATCTATAAGTTGGCAATTATAATAAAAGCTAATTCTCAAGGTTATTGTGATCAAATAAGAAAATGCAAAAGAATGAGTTTTATAAATAACAGTGTGGAATAATTGTTACTGATACAAATAAAGACTATTCTAAGCATCAAGCTATTTTAAATATTAAAAATGACAAAATTAGGTAAATTCAGCTGGACTTTGTATTCTTTGAACAGTTTATTCATAGCAGAGATAATGTTTTCCAGAATTCATTATCTAGAATACAATTTCTATACATTATGAACAGGTTTAATTGTGGAGAAAGTGTTTACACTAAACTAAATGTATCTAAACTTTCTTTGTAGTTTAGAACTTCTCAGAGCCTTTAATATATGTTCAATGAATCTCCAAAGACAAGTCAAGTCTAAAGGATTTATCTTATTGCACTCAGAAAATTATCATCCTGCAAATAATTATGGGAATAGAATTTTATAGAATCCGTATTGAAAATCCTGATTATGAGACATGATTTTAACCTTGGTGTCTATGTATTAACATTAGTGTAGAAATACATTTTCAAAGATAATTATTATAAGGCTTAGATAATACTTTAATTCATATTACTTCACACTCACCTAGAAATATTAACAAAGAAATGAGCCTAAGTCTCAGTAAAATGGAACTTGTGATATGTCATGTTTAGCACTATGTCAGACTCTTGATTATCAAGTGTTGCAAGGCAAGATTATTGGCCTTTGCAAACATATTCTTCCATGCTTACCTCCCAGTTTTTCTTTCAGGTACATTTCCCCCCTGACCTTCCTTTGCAGCTGGAAATCAGTTCAGTTCTGGCTAATTATCTATTATGTGATGCTGGCTTAGGCATGTTTCATTGAAGATTTTTGTGTCCAACAATAGGAAAGAGGACACGCTGGGGATTCACAGTGGAAGGTCAGGGAAAGCCTGGGTCCTTGACAACATTGTTAGTTAACCAAAACAACAAAAACAAAAACAAAAAAAACTTAGGACAGCTCACCTTTGACTATTTGTACCTGACAATCACCGGCTGCCATATGATTTAAACCACAATTAATTTCAGTTTTCTCTTCATAGTCCAATGCCTTTGACTTGATAGAAGGCTCCACAGATGGGCTTTTATATGTGTGCTTGAGAGTTTGGGCTGATTGAGTATTGCTTAACCGCGTAACTCCACTACAAACACTTACATCCTGTATGGTCACCTTCTCTGTCTTGTCTATATTCCAACTCTATATCACATGGAATATAAATGTGACATGTGTGGAAAAATTACTTTAAACAGTGAGGTAAAAGTACCAGGTTTTTCTCCATCACCCATCATCACAATAATTTTTTTAAATAAACACTTAAATTTATTTTTAGCTACAGGAAAAGTGGAGTACTCATAACTTTACCTACGTCCTAGTTATAATACAAACAAAAGCAGTCCCTGAAAGTTGGAGAGAAGTACACACACTGGATCCGGTCCTTGAGACATGAGGTATGCCATGTTGGAGAGTTTCTTGGGTTTCCTTTCTGCTTTATCCCAAACCTGGAGGTGAAGACACTGGCAGCGAGTATGAAAAATAAGACCTAACACTGTGTTGTCTGTAAGACACTCACTTCAAATGAATTTGCAGCTAAACAGTTATAAAAAGATATATCATGAGAACATTAGTTAGGACAATGTAAGGATGTCTATATTAATACCACATGAGGTAGATTTTGGAACAAATAAGTTAACAGACAGAGAGAGACAACGCATTATGATAAAAGGTTAAATCCATGAGGAACACATAATAAACCTATATGTTTATGCACAAAACAATGAAGCAGAGAAATACATGAAGCAAAAACATATACAATTGAAATATTAAGGTATTGGCTCTGATAGACATTATCAGAATTTTAGTTGTTAAAAAAATAAGTAACCCCACATAACAAGCAATTCCTGATTTTTTTAAAAATATATTTTATTGATTTTTTTTTTTTTTACAGAGAGGAAGGGAAAGGGATAGAGATTTAGAAACATTGATGAGAGAGAAACATCGATCAGCTGCCTCCTGCACACCTCCTACTGGGGATGTGCCCGTAACCAAGGTACATGCCCTTGACCGGAATCAAACCTGGGACCCTTGAGTCCGCAGGCCGACACTCTATCCACTGAGCCAAACTGGTTAGGGCTCCTGATATTTTATAATTTATGACAGCAGATAAATAAAAATTGAAGAGAGCACTTAGATTCTTGTAGTAGGCCTTCTACTTACCACCCTAAATCAAATGCTAAAACAGTGCACTCAGACAGAGAGAAGAGAGAAACTGCAGCATGTAGGACCTTGGATTCTGTCACTATTCTAGCCATAGAAATTGGAAAACAAGAATAAGGTGGCCCATCTGGGCCAACAGGCTGTGAGTTTTCTATGACTGAGTCAGAATGATCACGGCAGAGACAAGATTCCTGCATTTCAGATATAGTATCCCAAATTCATCTTTTTAAATTGATTTAAGAGAAAAGAAGGGAGGGAGAGAGAGAGAGAGAAGCATCAATAACATCAATGTGAAAGAGAAACATTGATCAGTTGCCTCCTGCATGCACAGTGGAACTCTCAACCTGGGTATGTGCTCTGACAGGGAATCGAACCCACCCCCTTAGCCACACAGTTGTTGTTTTTTTTGTTTTTGTTTTTTTGTTTGTTTGTCTTTGTTGTTGTTGTGTGTGTGTGTTGTATTTTTTTTAGCATGAATTGCAAAAGTTACAAAATGACCCTTATAGGAAAAAAGTGGTTTTTTAAAAAATCACCTTTATATACTTATTTTTTGGTCAGCTGCAGTTATGTTTGTTTTGTGTTTTGTTTTGTTTTACCAAGACAATGCATTTTTAGGTTCATAGCAAAATTGAGGAGAAGGTACTGAGATTTCTCATATATCCCCTGCCCTGAGACACAAAGCCTCCCCCATTATCAACACACCCATCAGAGTTGTACTTTGTTTCAACTGATGAACCTTTGTTGACACATCATAATTGCCTAAGGTACACAGTTAACATTGCAGTTCACTCTTGATGTACATTCCATGGGTTTGAAAAAATGTAGAATGACATGGATTCATCATTATGATATTACTAGAGGCTTGTTGCAGGAAGATTCCTGCAATAGGGCTTCCTGCGGTTGTCTGCTTCCCTCCCTTCTCCCCCGCCCCGCCTGCTTCTCTTCCTTCTCTGCCACCGCACTTGCTTGCTTCTCTGCAGCTTCGCTCCCTTCTGCAGTGCTTGGTTTCCTTCTACTCTGTCTTCAGTCTTTGCTCTGTGCCTCGATATGCAAATTAACCACCATCTTGGTTGGGTTAATTTGCATACTTCCTCCTGATTGGCTGGTGGGCACGACTGGTGGGTGTGGCTTGTGGGCATAGTGGAGGTACGGTCAATTTGCATGTTTCTCTTTTATTAGATAGGGTATCATACAGAGCATTTCACTGCCCTAAAAATCTTCTGTACAACATTTGTCCACTCACTAAACAAAGGACATAATGGTTTCTTCCACATGTTGGCAATGGTGAATAAACTTTCTATAAACATTATTGTGCAGAATTTTTCATGGATTTAAGTTTTCAGCTTCTTTGGTGAAATGCTGAGGAATGTTATTGCTGGCTCATCTGGTAAGTTTATACTTAATTTTGTAAGAGATCCCGAAACAGTCCTCCAAGGTGGCTGTAACCTTTTGCATACCCACTAGCAAGGAAGGAGAGTCCCTGCTGAGCTCCACATTCTTGTCAGCATTTGGTGTAGTCGCTGTTCCAGATTTTGATCATTATAAAAGACATGCAGTGGTTCTTCATTGTTATTTTTATATTCATTTCTCTGATGACATGTGCTATGTAACTTGTTTTCATATGTTTATTTGCCATGTACGTAACTTCTTTGGGGAGCTATCCATTAATAGTCTTTGGCTCATTTTTAATTTCTTTTCCTTCTCTTACTGTTGAGTTATAAGTGTTCTTTGCATAATTTAGATAACAGTCCTTTATCAAATGGGTCTTTTGAAAATATTTCCTCCCAGCCTGTTATTGTCTTCACACTGTCTTTTCACAGAGCAGAAGTTTTTACTTTTAATGAAATCTAGCTTATCAATAATTTTTTTCATTGGTTGTGCCTTGATACATCTAAAATTTCACAACCCTACCCAAGGTCATATAAGTTTCTTGTATGTTATCTTCTAGGAATCTTACATTTAGGCCTGTGATCCACATAGATTTTTGTGAAGAGGTAAAACCTGTGTCTAGATTCCTTTTTTTTTTTTGCATGTGAATGTCTAGTTCTTTCAGCACAATTTGTTGATGAGGTTATCTTTGCTACATTTTATTGCTTTGTTCCATGTTGACTGATTACATTTATGTGGGTCTATTTCTGGGCTCACCACTAGTCTATTTCATTGATATATTTGTCAATTATTTTGCCAGGAGCACACTGTCTTGATTACTGTAGCTTTATAGTAAGTCTCAAAATCAAATAGCATCAATTCTCCAACTCTGTTCTTTTCTTTCACTATTGTGAAGGCAATTCTAGGTCTTTTGTTTCTTCATATAAATTTTAGTATCAGTTTGTCAATATCCGTAGAATAACCTGCTGGGATGTTGGCTGGGATTACATTGAATCTATAGGCCACATTGGATAGAATTGATATCTTCTTATCTATGAACATGGTATAAATCGCCATTTTTTTAGTTCTTTGATTTAATTCATCAGAACTTTGTAATTTTTCTTATATAGGTTTTGCACCTATTTTGTTAAATTTATATCTAAGTCATAGGCAAGTCACAGATTTTAGGGTTCTAATGTACATGTTATTGTGTTTTTTATTTTAAATTCTAGTTGTTCATTGTGGGAAAACAACTGACTTTGTATGTTAACCTTGTATCATGCAACCTTGCTGTAATAGCTTATTAGGAATTTTGGGGATTTTTAAAAGATTTTCTACATAAATGAACATGTCTTATATAAATAAATACAGTTTTATGTTTTCCTGTCTAATCCATATACCTTTTATTTTCTTTTGTTACCTTACTGAATGAGCAAGAACTCCCACTAGAATGATGGAAAGCAGTGATGAGAGGGGCCATCCTTGCCTTGTACCTTTTCTTATTCATAAAACTTCCAGTGTCTCACCATTAAGGATGCTGTTAGTTATAGGTTTTAGTTTGTTTGTATTTTTGTATAGTTTTTATCAGGCTGAGGAAGTTCTCTATTCCTAGTTTACTGAGTTATCATCAATGAATTTTGGATTTTATCAAATGTTTTTTCTGCATCTATTATTATTATTATGTTCTTACTGATATTCTACTTGCTATATCTATTCAATTATGAGAAAAGGGTGTTGAAATTTCTAACTATGATAGTGGATTTATCTATATCTCTTTGCATTTGTTTTTGACTCATGAAGCTTAACACTCTGTTGTTAGGGGCATAACAATTAAAAGTAGTTATTATTATTAATTTTTTGGAACTGACCCTTTATAATTATCCTTGATAAATTTCTTGTTTTAAAAATCTGCTTTATCTAAAGTTAATATATTAATTCAGCTTTCTTTTGATTAGTGTTAGCATGGTATACTTTTCCTATTCATTTACTTTAATTTATATACGTCTTTATATTTAAAATAGATTTCTTACAAAAAACAGAGAGTTGGCTTATGTTTTTATTTTTTATTTATTCTGACAATCTCTCTCTGTTCTTCAGTTGGTATATTTAGATTATAGAAGTTCAAAGGAATTATTGATATAGTTATATTAATATCTACCATATTCATTAATATTTTATACTAGTGGCCTGAAGCATGAAATTCGTGCATGGGGGGGAGAGGGGTTCCCCTCAGCCAAGCCTGCACCCTCTCCAATCTGGGAGCCCTTGGGGGATGTCTGACTGCTGGTTTAGGCCCGATCCTGGGCATCAGGTCTAAAGCAGCAGTCAGACATCCCTCTCACAATCCGGGACCACTGGCTCCTAACTGCTCACCTGCTTGCCTGCCTGATCACCCCTAACTGCCCCCCTGCCAGCCTGATCACCTCTAACAGCCTCTGTTTGCCAGCCTGATCGCCCCTAACTGCCCTCCCTGCAGGCCCAGTTGCCCCAACTACTCCCCCCTGGTTGCCCTTCACTGCCCCCCCATCAGCCTGGTCACCCTCAACTACACCCTCACTGGCCTGGTTGCCCCCAACTGCCCCCCCTGCTGGACTGGTCACCCCTCAGTGCCCTCTTCTGCCAGCCTGGTCACTCCTTACTGCCCCCTTGGTTGTCCCATGCTGCCTGCTATTCAGTAGTTTGGTCATTCATTCCTTACTAACCCCCCTGCTGACCTGGTAGCCCCATGCAGCCTGCTGTTCGGTAGTTACTGTGAGGGCATCCTGACCAATTTGCATATTACCCTTTTATTAGTATAGCTCCATTGCCCTTGGATTTTGTTCCAAAATTTGTCTTCTACTCTTTTTTTTTTGGCATTTTGTGCTTTAAACTGGTCATTTTATATGATACAATTTTGTCTGGTTTCTTAATATGCCAGTTATACTTTCCTTTTTTTCCTCTTTGTTCCTTTCTTTCATTCTTTACCCTTTTTAGTGGTTGCCCTAGAGCAGTAGTTGGCAAACTCATTAGTCAACAGAGCAGCAAACCGTGGCTCGCGAGCCACAGTTTGCTGACCACTGTACTAGTATATAAAAGGCTAAGTTGACTTGTGCAAGTACAATACATATAAATCTCTCACTGGCATCAATCGCACACGTGTGTTTCGATCTGTAATTATTGATCGTGAATTTGATTGACACTTCTTTTATAGAGAAAGGGCTAATAACGATATTAAAATATTTTTCTAATTAATTTCCTTACAATGTGCATGAATCCATGTACCAGGCCACTAGTTGGTTAATAAAATTATATAGATTTCAGGTATACAATTCTAGAATACATCATCTGGATATTGTATTGTGTGTTCACCAGCCCAAGTCAAGTCTCTTTCTATCACTATTTATGTCCCCTTCACCCCCATCCCTGCCTCTCCAGACCACCATTTCCCTCTGTTAATGACCATAATGTTGTCTGACTATGAATCGTTGTTTTCTTAATCCATTTATCCTTTTCACCCAGCCCCATACCCCCTCTCCTCTGACAGCTGTAAGTCTGTTTCTATCCTGCTTGTAAGCCTACTTTGTTCATCAGATTCCACACATAATTGCATTCATATGGTATTTGTCTTTCTCTAACTGGCTTATTTCACTTAGCATAATACTCTCCAGGTTCATCCATGCTGTCACAAAAGTGAGATTATTTATTTACTTATTTATTTTTACAGGCAAGTAGTAGTCCATTGTGTAAATTTACCACAGCTTTTACATCCACTCATCTACTGATGGGCATGTGGGCTATGTGTTCCACTTGGGGGAATCTTGGCTATTGTACCTCAAATGATACCCGTATTTGATTATAATTAAAAAGATATCTATTTTTATATTTATAAATCTATATATAACAACTCATGGTATGTATTTTGGGAGCAAGCAGTAAGGTAGCACAATTAACCACAAAATTTCTAGGCTTGATTTTTTTTGATGATTTTAGTATTTTAAATATGTAAATTACTGCTCCACAATTAAGACTACTTGAAATGCTTATAAGGTAAAAGTATAGGATTTCCTGCAAGGATATATGAGAAGCTTAAATTTAAAAAACTTCTTTCAACCTTAATTTCAGCAATTCTGAAATACTGTAGATAAGTACAAAATAGTAGAGAAATATAACATTCCTATACAATTTAAATAAAATGTCTCATATAAAATTTAAATTTAATAAGCCAGTTATTACAGGTTAATTGAATGGCACTTGATGATTAAAAGCATACTTATTTAGATTAACAGCTATTAAATTATTTTATTATACCTCTTATGGTTAATTTTGTTTTAACTATATCTTCTATTGTTTAAAATTTTATCTTGTGCCCACTTCCATTTAAAATAGTACCTTTATAATTTGGGATTAACATCATTTTTTTAAAGTCTACTTAATCATTTGTGAACTTATTATTATTAAATAAACAGAAACCATTTACCATAAAGCAGAATGGCATGGAGACATTTAAAAGCATTAACAGTTAAAGTATATGAAATAGAAGCAAGAAGATTAATTTTTGAAAGGATCATACTCACATTTAATACTTTTTAAATTATAAATTCTAATAAATCTTATATCACAGCACATTTTATTATTAACAATTATTTAGCAAACATGTAATAAACACATTTATGTCTAATGATTTTTAGTGTCGCTTAAAAAAGAAAAGAACTAATTTAATCTAAACAATCTAATTATGTAGATGTTATTACAATTATCTTTATATTTATATTTGTAAACTCAGGAACAGGAAGATTAAACTTTTCAATGAAAATTAACTAGTCATTAAAAACCTCAAGGCAGTCTGGCACCAAATTCTGTACTTTTAAATACTAGGCTGTTTTCCTATTATATGGCTAAAATTATTTTTCTGAGACATTTTGAGGGCAATAGGTAACAAATTCCAGTGAGGAGCTGCAGCCAAGAATGATGGCAAGCAATGACATTTAATCTCATAAAGTCAATTTGAGCCCTGGCCAGGTAACTCGGTTGGAGAGTCATCCCAATGTGCCAAGGTTGAAAGTTAGATTCCTGATCAGGGTACATGCAGGGAGCAACCAGCAAATGTGTAAATAAGTGGAACATCAAATCAATATTTCTCTCTCTCAATCTAAAGCAATAATAAAAATTTCAAAAAATTGAAAAAAGTCAATGTAAGATCAGTTCCCACACACTCGAAAAGGAATGTACTTGATGGAGAAAATTCAGGAAGCAGAGAATACTGATGGAACTAAAAAAAGAGATGCTAAGGAGCTTCCTGTTGTAAAAGAGAACACTGGGCTTTATAGCTAAGAAAGTAGGAATCGAGATCATGCTTGATTTTAACAAAAATAGGTTAGGAAAAAGCTTCATTCATTTTTTAATTTATGATACTTTAGGAAATGCCAAAAATGTTATATAAAAAGAAATTCTAAAAGCTCTTGGGTTCTTTGATAACTGGAAAATTGCTTCCTAAAAGCAAGAAACATTGAACTAAGAATTGGTCAGAAATGTCACTGATGAGATGAAGAAAGGAAGATTGTGAAATGGGCTGTGATAAAAAGAAAGAAGAGTAAGATTTCTGTGGATCATTAAAAAGAGAAGTCTAGCTCATTTTTTTCCATCTCTGTGTGCGCAAGTAAGTCAATTTGTGGCTATTTAGGTCTGTTTGTTTCCATTTTTGAGGTGTTGCTTTACCTTAAAAACAGAGGATATTGCATGTTCACTTTCTTGACCTACCTAGACAACTATTTTCAACACAATTCAGAGTGTGTTAGGTTAAAATCTTGGATATCATTATTACACTGCCTGGATTCAATTCAAACTCTGCCATTTACCAGCTGCATGACATTTTGCTATTTATGCTGTAGTCTCAGCTTCTAAGATAGCCATAGTGTATATACTCTAAATTGGGATAACAAATAGTACCTCCCTTGTGGACATTTTATGAGATTAAAAAATGTTATAATTTTTAAAGCATATTAAGCATTTTTAAAGTGGTAATTAAATCAATTTTATTATTTTTAAGTAATTTTAACTTGACAGCTTTATGTATAACTGCTTGTTCATTGTTTTGATCATAAAACCAAATTTATTACACATTATAGTGGTGGGACCATCACTTCTCATCACTTCATTCAAATTATCCATTAATATCAAGAAATGCCATACAAAATTTATCAAATTCAATTTAGATTTCTTTGGTGGTCATGGCTTATGCTGCTTTCAAGAAGCCAACTCATGCCCTGGCCAGGTGGTTCAGTTGGTGAACTTCTTCCTGTTCAGCAAAAGTAGGTGGGTTTCATTCCCTATCAGGGCACATTACCCAGGTTGCAGGTTCAATCTGGGTGCACACTGGAGGCAACCGATAGATATTTCTCTCTCACATTGATAGCGTTGTTTTTTTCTCTCTCTCTCCCTTCCTTTCTTTCTAAAAATCAATAAAGATCTATCCTTGGATGAGGATGAAAAAAAAAGAAGAAGAAACCACCCCCTAAATGTGGTCAATAACCCAGTCATTCCATAGACCCAGTGATAGTATAATCAATATTTTTACTTGTACTGATATTGGGACAAAGAAAAACATCTCTAAAGTCTAGACCTGTCATTTGAGTTATAGGGAATTGTACAGTTTAAAGGGCCCTCTGTCTCCATCACACACAAAGAATTCTTAATTATTTTTGTGTGGCTTATCTACTTTTTAGACTATTCTAACCCAGTTTTTATTGAAACCAACCATCTTTCCCTTGCCTTGTTTGCACCTGGACAGTGTAATAATAATAATAATAAAAAAAATTAACACTTGCCTAAGTGAGGTATAAACAATGTAGATAACTAAGCTAACCAATGTATTTTAAGAACATTTTCAAGTATAAATATTCAGTAATTTTGATAAAAGTAAAAACAAAAACATAGCGTTTATACTTATATGCTCTTTGGAAAGACCTAATTATGGTTCGGTTCTTAGTAACACTGTCATGCAAACTAGTGAATTTTATTATGGTTTTGTCAGAAGTCAAGACTTACTGCCAGTTCAGAGAATACATAACATCTGGTTCCTGTGTGTCCATCCTGCTCTACTTCCTATGCCCTGACTCCACCATACCTTTTGTTTACTCTAGAGAATATCCTGCACTTAAAGAATTTTCTCTCTATTTTGTAAATCCCAGTGAACTGCTCATTATAGTTTGCACGTATGTTAATGATATTTGTTTTCTATATTGTAAATAAAGTCCTATTATGGAGGAAAAAAGAAAAGTGATTGGTGGTCATTGCATTAGGCTTATGAATAGAAGCATTTAAATTTTTTGTGGTTGAATTATTATTTGGCTTCTATTGTATCTAAGTGAACAAATTCAATGGAATGAGCCCTTTCTCTCCTGAGTTTAGTCTTACTTCTACATAACATCTCCTCCCTCCCCTTCCATTCTTTTCCCCAGCTAAATGGACAGTATTGTTTAGCCCAAACATATTTTTCTACTTTGGTATCATCCGTGCACAGTATTGATAGAAGGGTATTAAATCAGGCGGTGTGGGAATGTGATCTGTTGGCGGATTATTAGTAGGCTTGTGCCTGTGAACCTGACTGGGAATGAATCACAGGAGCCATTTCAGCATAGCTATCCCAGATATGGTACAAATAATTACTTTGAAATACTAGTGAAACAAAGAGTAATTTGTTCCCACATAATACTACTAACACTCACATCCCTTACTTCCACATAATATTTATTCCTGTTCAAAAAAATTTTTTAACAGAGGTGTTAAAGCAACCTCTCATTATATAATAGTTCTTATGGTGTTAAAGAAACTAGTATTAATGGAATAGTGCACTATTTTTAAATGGGATTTCAACAACAGTCTGAAAGCACTTGAACAAATATGAATAACCTGATATTTAAATAATCTTTACCCTAGTAGATATTATTTTCCCAACTTATACATACACCATAGGACATAAGAAACTTCAGGGCTTGTCTCAAAGTGGACATGAGTTTGCAACTACACGGAGACATAACTGAAATGCCCCAGAATTAGTAAATTAACCTGTTTAACTGGAATTCAATCCTTTTCCCTAAAGACTTAATCACAGTTTTATCTCTATTTTAACTTTTCTTTTTTAGAAGAGGAAGACAAGTACCCTGACATTTTTCATGTCATTGAAGAGTAATTGATATTCATATTTGGATTTAGTAAGGAGATTTTCTCTGAGTAATAGAACTCCTAATAAATATTAAGTCATATCACTGATCTTGGTGGTCCTTCAAATAATATTTTATCAGAATATGATCATAATAGTTCATTAAACTTAGATATGGAATTAAAATAAAATGAAATTTACTAAATTATTCAATTATGATAGAAAGATAAGTAGAATATATAATACAATATATACAAAAAGTAAAATGTCTAAGAATATTAAATGCAGTATTAATTGTGGAGATGATAATTTGATGACAATATTTGCATTTGTACCTGTGGGGGGAGGGGAAGGAAAACAGGAGAGGTGAAGGGATTCCCATGAAGTACAATTCAGCAATATTTAATAATGGGAAACACATCCATGGGTGGGTCTTTAGCACATGGAATTGAGTGACAAGAAAGTGAGAAACAATGCAATACACAAAGCATTTATTTTATACATGTAAAACAATGTTGCACATTTAACAAGAAAATACAAACAAAATGGCATATACTAAATATATAAGAATGATTGCTGGAAGTAGGGAGAGGAGCATGAAAATGGCAATAAAGCAAATAAATGATAAACTGAACTTCCCATTCCCTGACACTGAAAATATAACCAATAAAAATTGCTGAGAAATAAGAGAAGACCTAATTAAAAGGAAGCATACAATAAGATTGTTTAGAAAGCTATAGATTCACCCAGTAAAATTCCACTGGAATCTTAAAAAGAAGGGGGTGGAAAATAGTTAGATAACTTATAAATATTTAGATAAAAATTGGGAAAATAAAATATATCCTAAAATTCTAAAATCAAATATGGTCTAAAAGCTGGGGAATTTCCCCCCCCCCCCAATAATCTTCATTTAGTGTGCATATTTTACTATATCTTATTATTAGGTGATTTACACTTAAATCTAATAGCAATTTTATATTCTCTATTGGCTTAGCATCATTACAAAATGCAATTTTTTTCTGTTCCTTTCAAGGAGTGTTTATTTTTTTTTTTTGCAAACTTGTCAGAAAACCCTATCACTAGAGTGTTAATTTATTTAGGCACAAAATTTCTGTTAACCACTCATTTTTGATTGTTTGTATTAAGCTTAATTTGGTATTTTTCTAAGGGCGTGTTATGAAGACAGTGGATGATATATCAGCTCATGAGCCATCAGTGCTTTGATAAGGTCAAGTCAGCCAGGGGTACACAATGGGTACAGATCTCAGCCACACCTGTGCTATGGGGCTCTCCAGAGGGCCTTCAACTTCACATTCCATATGTAGATCTCAGAGACTGAGGGAATATTATGTAGTTTGAGTAAATACTGCCTAATAACAATCCTTATACTTTTGAGTGCATAACTCCCTCTGTTTTGATATTTAGGGAATATTTAGTAATATATTTAGCAATATAGAAGTTGTGCTGCTGTTCTGTTTTGTTTTTTCCAATTGATGAAGGACTTTTTGAAAATGTTTATAAAGTTTAAAAGGTTATTTTTCTAGATACCCAAAAGCCATTGATAAAACCTAGAGTCTGGCTAAATTAATACACAAATATATAAGACTTAAAGAATTCCTTTCTTCTTAATCTATTTTCTCATTGTGGTACAAAAAATACATATTTGGAGAACAGATCATATTGCCCAATGCTATTCATTGACTGTTCTTTTGGGTCTGAGACACTCTAAGTAATAGATCAATTACTTTTGTTATAAATGTGGGTCATTCTATTTGCCTCAAAAAAGAATACATAGCTTTGAGCAGTAGAAATTCTGGTTCCTAGAAAAACAATAATGACTGAGGTGTAACATCTATTATTATTAAGTAAACTTATAAATAGATCATATTGAAAAGGATTTAAACATAAGGACAAAACTGAGCAATGAAATGGCAAGGCGAAAATGAAAATATATAAATATTATAGATCAGGAAGTTTAGCATTAGTCTATTAAAGAAAGCATAAATACCATATGATTTCACTCATATGGATTTAATGAACAAACAAGCAAAATAGAGACAGACTCCTGGAGAGCAGGCAGATAGCTCTGGTGAGGAGTGTTATGGGGGTGGAAGGATTGAAAAAAAAGAAAAAATAAGAGAGAACTCATGAACACAGATAACAGTGTGGTGATTGGAGGTATGGGGGGATGGATGAGGGCATAGAGGGGATAAATGGTGATGGGAAAAATAAAATGAGAAGCATGAGACTGAAGAGAAGAGAAGAGAAGAGAAGAGAAGAGAAGAGAAGAGAAGAGAAGAGAAGAGAAGAGAAGAGAAGAGAAGAGAAGAGAAGAGAAGAGAAGAGAAGGCAAGGGAAGGGAAGGGAAGGGAAGGGAAAGGAAGGGAAAGGAAGGAAAGGGAAAGGAAAAGGCACAACAGGCTTTAAAATTGACTTCGATAGGAATGATGAGAATAAATAACATGATGTATGTGAAATCACTTTGAGCTCTTTGGACTGCTATATGAATTAAGTATATCGTAAATGCTAACAATATGTATTTGCAATCTGCCAGATTTTTAACAGTGTTGCATCTATGTCAAGGTTCCAAAACTATAATTTCTTTTGCCCCCAAAAGTTAAAAAGAATAAAAATTCATAGATTATAAATAATGGTTGTTGTTATTGTTGAGTATTTTTTAATGCATTACCACTGGACTCTAACATTTCCAATCATTTTGACCTTGAAGACAGATTCATGTTACTAAAACTTGAAGCTGCTAACATTAACTTGAAGCAGGAGAAGTTCGGATTTGTCAGATTATAAATATGAAGCATGGTGGAGTTCTAAAGGAAATGATGCATTAGTAGTTTCTTGAAGTAGAGATTAAATTTTAGAGATATAGAGGGAGAGAAGTGTACTTGAAGATGACCATGGACCAAAGGTGAAAAGAACCACAGATAAAGTGGCTAAATCATTTTATGAATTAAGAATGTGTCTTACATTAAAACATCCATAGTAAAGGGCAAAGGTGGTCAAATATATGGTGATGGAAGGAGATTTGACTTTGGGTGGTAAACACACAATGCAATATACAGATAATCTTCTATACTATTTCTACACTATTCTATACTAATAAAAGCCTAGGTGGCATTGGGCCCTCATGTCATCACAGATGGCCGCAACAAGGTGACCTTCACAAGATGGCCACCACAATATGGCCACTGCAAGATGGCGGGCAGGGGAGGGCAGTTAGGGGTGACCAGGCCTGTAGGGGAGGGCAGTTGGGGGTGATTGGGCCGGCAGGGGAGTAGTTAGGTGTCAATCAGGCCGGCAGGGAAGTGGTTAGGGGACAATCATGCTGGCAGGCAGAAGCAGTTAGGGGCAATCAGGCAGGCAGGGGAGTGGTTAGGAGCCAGCCATCCTGGATTGTGAGAGGGATGTCTGACTGCCGGTTTAGGCCTGATTCCTGCAGGATCGGGCCTAAATCGGCAGTCAGACATCCCCCGAGGGGTCCCAGATTGAAGAGGGTGCGGGCTGGGCTGAGGGACATCCCTCCCCAATGCACAAATTTCATGCACCAGGCCTCTAGTCTATACTAATAAGAGAGGAATATGCTAATTTCCTGGGACGCCTTCACATAACAAGGTTCAGGCTGCACACACAGCAGGCTCGGGTGGGCAGGGACTTGAGGCAGTAGGGAGGAGGGGTGGGGGAGATGCAGAGGGTGGCCTGTACTCCCCACATGGCTGTGAGCACTCCCTATGGCCTGTTGGCACTGCTGCAGCTCTGCCCACAGGCTCCGCTTGGCATCGCTCACAACCGCTGCCACATGCTGTGGTATAAAACACATTGTGTAAGTTAATAGAAGCACAGGCACCACTTCCATGCCACAACCACTTCCATCAGTCCCCCTGGCTCTGAGGCGTCCTCCCCAAGCTGTTTCCAGCGAGGCCTGTGGGAAGATCCCACCCTCGGCGTATGCCTGGCTCCGGAGGAGGCAGGCGGCACCACAGGCAACATTTGGTGGCCATTATTCTGCCTACCACAGTATGAATCAGAAAGAATAAAGTGAAAAGGGACAATGGCAACAAACATTTAAATCTGGAAGGTGGATGAATATGGTCCATGTCTTAGCAGCCTGAGGACATTGCCCCTGAAGTGAACCCTAAGCCAGGATTGAGAAAAGTGAAGTGGTACCAGGGGTTTCCTCACAAAACCCCCAAAGTTGCCCGTGTTAATGAACTAAGTATCCCTGAAGTGGAAGCAAAGCTGGGGCCAAAAACAAGAGGACTGGTCTACAAAGGACTGTAATCCTCAGATTTCCTTCTCCACTCCGCACAGCTGGGCAGCTGCCCTGCTCCCGCCCCAAAAAAGACAGAAGGTTCATTGTCCTGAGAGGATAAAACAGGGTCTCTGAACCCAGGACACAGCAGGACAGCTGGGAGGGGCAGCCCTGTGACCCACCAGCGGCTTATTTGACTGCTCCATCCTGAATGCCAGAAGCCTGCCTCCCGTCCCATCACTGGGGCCCCCTCCCCTCAGGCTCCCAGACAGTGAAGTCAGGGCTAAACTCTCCAGACAGGACACTCCAGGATTTACTCTCTTCAATCTCTGACTATATTAACAACAAGTATTTTGTTACTGTTGTTTCATTTCCTGTTTGTTTTCCTTTTCTTTTCCCTGCATACTATTTTCTCCAAATGGTTGTTTTTTCCCCTGTTTGTATTGGTTCTCTTTTAGAGTCCAACTCACCAAGAGAAGAATACCTAAGTAGGTTTAGTTAGATTTTCTAACTAAACAGCCCAACCCCAACCCTCTGTATTGAGCCCCTGAGTCAACAAGCCCTAATACCTCTCACCCCGCATAGGGCTACTCAGCAGCTTGCTTTCATAAACCATTTTTTTATATTCTTCAAGCAATTATAGGAAAATGCAAAGGTTTTTTTTTAAATAAATCTTTATTGTTCAGATTATTACAGGTGTTCCTCTTTTATTTTTCCCCATAGCTCCCCTCCACCTGATTCCCCACCCCACCCCATGCCCTTACCTCCCGCCACTGTCTTCATCCATAGGAATAAGATTTTTGTCCAATCTCTTCCTGCACCCCTCACACCTGCTTCCCCTGAGAATCATCAGTCCACTCCCTTTCTATGTCCCTGATTCTATTATATTCACCAGTCCATTCTGTTCTTCAGATTTTTCATTCACTTGATTTTTAGATTCACTTGTTGGTAGGTATGTATTTGATGTCATTTTGTTGTTCATAATTTTTATCTTTACCTTTTTCTCCTTCTTCCTCTTCTTAAAGGATACCCTTCAGCATTTCGTGTAATCCTGGTTTGGTGGTGATGAACTCCTTTAGCTTTTTCTTGTCTGTGAAGCTCTTTATCTGACCTTCAACTCTGAATGATAGCTTTGCTGGGTAGAGTAATCTTGGTTGTAGGTTCTTGCTGTTCATCACTTTGAATATTTCTTGCCACTCCCTTCTGGCCTGCATAGTTTCTGTTGAGAAATCAGCTGACAGTCATATGGGTACTCCCTTGTAGGTAATTAACTGTTTTTCTCTTGCTGCTTTTAATATTCTCTCTTTGTCTTTTTCCCTTGGCATTTTAATTATGATGTGTCTTGGTGTGGTCCTCTTTGGATTCCTCTTGTATGGGGTTCTGTGCGCTTCCTGAACTTGTAAGTCTATTTCTTTCACCAGGTAGGGAAAGTTTTCTGTCATTATTTCTTCTAATAGGTTTTCAATATTTTGCTCTCTCCCTTCTTCTGGCACCCCAAAAATTCGGATGTTGGTTCGCTTGAAGTTGTCCCAGAGGCTCCTTACACTATCTTCATATTTTTGGATTCTTTTTTCTTTTTTTTTTTTCTGGTTGCATGTTTTTTGTTTCCACATATTTCAGATCTTTGGTTTGATTCTTGGGGTACGTTGATCTACAGTTGAGTTTCTGCATATTCTTTATTTCAGACAGTGTATGCTTCATTTCTGACTGATCCTTTTCCATTTTTTTGGCATTCTCATTAAGCTCCTTGAAGGTCTCATCAAGTTTCTCAGCGGTTTTAAGAAGATTCTTGAGTAACCTTATAAATGTGGTTCTGAACTCTATGTCATCCAGTAGTTTGCTTTCCTCCATTTCTTTCATTCGTGACATGTTTCTTTGTCTCCACATTTTGGCTGCTTTCCTGTGTTGATGGAGTAGCTTTGTGTGGTAGGTGATCTATAGGGGGCAGTAGCTCAGCCTCCTCAATCACATGAGGTGGATGCTCTTGGTACACCCCTTTGTGGGCTGAGTGCAAAGTCTTCGTGTAGTTAAGCCTTAATTTCTGTTGGTACACTGGGAGGAATTGACCTCCAGGCCAATTAGCTGTGAGCACTCCCTGTGTCTATAATGGAAGAACTGCTGCGCTGAAGACACGCTTATGGGGCAGGACTTGTTTCAGTGGGGCTTTGGTGCTCACTGAGTCTGCCTCTTGAATGTGTCACTTATGGATGTGAGGAGTTGAAATCTGGTGTCTCACACTGACCACTAGGTACACTGGCTTCTGGATCTCCAATGGGGTGCAGGTCAGCTACTGTCTGAGGCCACTCAGCAGGAGCTACAGTGAGAGCTGCAGTTTTCTCCTCTTTGCTTGGGGTTTGGAGGTTTTGGAGCTGTCTGACCCAAGCTGCAAGTTTGCTAGGTTAAGCTGTGATAGGGCAGGCCTTTCTTATGCTAATTGAGCTGCTTGGAGCTTGGGTGGGTTTGTAGGTTGTGCAGGGCGGGGCCTCAGGGTGTCACTAGGTTAGGGCGTGGCAAACAGCAATGGCTGCTAGTTAGCCGGCTCTGAGTCTCCAATGGCATCCGCGAGTCCCGTGCCCCAGTGCCGTAAACAATTATTCCTGCACGCAGCTCTGCAAGCAAGCCACCCTCACTGGCAGACAGTCCAACTTCTCCCCGTAGGAGTTTCGGTCCCCCGCATCTCCCCAGAGACTGGATTTCAGAGTAATCGGGGGCTTGTCTCCCTTTGGGTTGAAAAAAGCAACGCACCCAGTCGCCCGCAGCCAGGCTGGATCACGTGCCTCCGTACCTCAGCTTTTCAGCGCTCGTGCACGTCTCAAAGCTCTTTTCTCTTTCCTTCTAGTTGTAGAAATTCCACTCAGGCAGCTTTCCCGTGGTTCTGGGTGATAGTCGTTTTGTCTTTTAGTTGCAGTTTAAATTGTTGTAGGAGGCAGCAGTTTAGGTGTTTACCTACGCCGCCATCTTGGATTCTCCCGCAAAGGTCTTAAGTGGTCAGTATAATGAGTCTTGACAAGTGTATACACCTGCACAACCCATACCTCACTCAAGATATAGTACGTTTCCACCTCCCCAGAAAGTTTTGAAATGCCCCAGTCAACACCTCCCCCACCACACCTCCCTCCCCCCAACCACTATGCTATTCAATCTCTTAGACTTGAGCAGATAACCAGGGGTCATCAATATTTGAGAAAAACCTTTAATATGACAAAAACAAACAGAATTTTGAGGAAATAATATACAGGGGGAAAAACTTAAAAACAAAACTATTATTACTATATTCAGACTTAGGAAAATATATCGCACATGTGAAATAAAGATTAAATGCTGTTTTGGGGGGAAAAACACTGAGAATGAACAAAACAAAACAAAAAAGTTCTTAGACTTAGATAATATCCTAGCAGAAATGCAAACTTACTTAAAAGGGGTCAGCAGCCCTGGCCGGTTGTGGCTCAGTTGGTTAGTCTTCGGACCCTGCACCAGGAGGTTGCCAGATTCCCTGTAAGGGCACATGCCTCCGTTGTGGGCCTATTAATGTTTCTCTCTCTCTCTCTCTCTCTCTTTCTCTGCCATCCCCTTTCTCTCTCTAAAAATCAATAAAATATTCTATAAAATAAAATAAAATGGGTCAGCAAACTACAGCCTGCAGGCTAAATCCAGATCCACCTGCTTTTTCAATAAAGTTTTATTGGAACACAGCTACACCCATTTGGGGTTTTTTTTTTTAGATCTTTATTGTTGAGAATATTACAAGGTCTCCTTTTTTTACCTCCATTGCCCCCTCCACCCTGTTCCTGCCCTGCCCCAGGACTTCAACACCCTTTTGTCTATGTCTATAGGTAATGCATATGCTATACAATAAAGAGGTGATGTGAAAACTGACCCTCAATTTTTACCTTTTTAGGTCTTTGTTCACAGATTCACTGGTTGTGAGTCCAAGGAGGCCTGGGAGGCCACGTGCCTGCTGTGCAGGGTGGGTCTGAGGCTCCTTGAGCCCCAACAGACCCAGATTGGCGTCTCCATGCCTCCCGGACTCCTCTCTGCTTACAGCGTTCCCGCAGCCTGACCCCATTTAACCCTCCAGCCTTGGGGACTGCCGCCTCTCAGGTCCTGCCGTCCAGGTCCCAGCAACCAGAATGGATATGAACTTCGAGGATGTGGCCATTGTCTTCTCTCAGGAGGAGTGGAGGCTCCTTGAGGAGGCTCAGAGACTTCTATACTGCGATGTGATGATTGAAATTTTTGCACTTCTGTCATCTGTAGTTTTCATTGACAAGCAGTGAAGACTACTGCCATGCCTGGGACTGATTACAGCATTATCCTTCCTCCAGCCTTGAGTTCTTACATATTGAGAAATGACCTTGAGGTGAACACTTTATTGATCCCAGGGGAATCCACAAAATCATTAAATTGTTTTCTTCGCCAATGACTTCAGCTACAGGAAAAAGTTTTGGAGGTGCTGAGAATGTCTATACACAAAGGTCACACAAGCCACAGGCCCAGGAACATTTTTGGATATACGTTCAAAAAAGACACATTCCATCTAATTTACTGCAGTCTCTCCCATCACAATGAATACAGTGTTTCTGTCTCAATAGTAGTTTAACCTCAGAGTTTTATAACAAATGTCACAAGACCATGAAATTTCGTACTTCATGACAAATGGCTCCTTTGCAGTACATGGGGAGGAGTTCCCCTAAACATTACTGAGACTTACGTAATACATACTGTGAACAGAACATAATTCATATTGTTCACAGAAGGACAACAAAATCCTCCTCTTCTGGGTGACCACTGACCTCAGCAATAACCGTGGTACTGGGATGTAAATTAAAACCCTAAAGTCATGCCGTTTTTCTTTGACGACCTTGGGCAGCAATACAAAATAAGCCGGTATTTGGACAAAGAGTGATTTTCTGTCATCATGCTCTACCTTCTGAAACACTGAAGTTTTGGCATCCCCACAGTATCTGTTCACATCCACATGCTGACAGATCACAACGGTGCTTTCAAAACATGGCAGGAAGTGAATAGAACCAACAGAATGAAAGGTACATCAGCAAAAAACCTTTACTGAGATATCATAAACCAGAGCCAGCAGGGTTGAGATTGGTGAAATAGAATCTAGGCCAATCATCACAGCATAATGTGAGAACCACCTTGAGAGGTACTACCTCTTTGCTGCAAATGGGTATTCTGGACAAACCCTGAGTCAGGCCATTTTCTAGTCAGAAAGGAAGGAATGAAGTTCCTGCCCAGAGTTGAGACTATTTATTTATCTACATAAATAAAAATGTAAATGTTCGTTTGTTCAAAATCTTAAATTTCCTAAAGTTCTTCACCGATTGCTTTGAAATTTTGACACAACGTTACATTCAAATACACGCGTGTTTTTATATACCCTATACCTACTATTATATAGATGTCACACCTGTGACAGGTAAAAACATGCTTTTTTTGAAAAACAGTGCCATCTGTTGGACGTAAGCAACACAGGCTATACTAAATATTTTACGATTCCATTTCAACGTTTCGGATTACATTGTTACATTGAATTTTCATAAATTTTGATTTATTTTCATTTAGATTTAATTATTTCATGTGACATTGTGTTGGAATTGAGCTGTCATTTACCATAGCGTTCATTTCGTGAGTATAGTTCGATCTGCTTTAGTGCATCCAAATAATGCCTTGCAGAAGATCAAACCTAAGTCGTACTCGCGAGGCAGAAGCAGTGCAACGAGTAATTGCAAATCAAACTGAGGAAGAACAGGCATCAGCGAAAGTGCGAAACAGACAAAGAGTGGCTCAAATACGTGCCAAGAAAGCAGCAGAGCGACGTGCAGCCAGACTTGAGGATGCACGGTTGCGAGCATGGCAATCGCATTCTGCAGCTTCAGATCTGCTTTGTTCTCAACAGAATGAACGCAACAGGCTGAGACTGGCTGAAAGACGTCAACGAGAAACAGCAGATCAGCATCAAACATGACTCTGTGCTCAGCAATCACACGATTACAATCGCCTTACATTCCTGTACAACCCAGCTGATGATTATAGTTTGAGCCGGCATGTTCTCATCGGCACTATGACTGAAGTGTGTCCTTATTGCAAGGCTCTGAAATTTAATGGAGAAATGAAAGGAATGTGTTGCGCCACCAGAAAAATTAAACTACCTCAACTTGGAGAACCGCCAGAGCCATTAAAAACTTTGTTTGCCAGATATACCGCTGAATCAAAGCATTTCCTATCTAACATCAGGAAATACAACCCATGCTTCCAAATGATGTTGTTCAGCGCAGAAATCATAACAGCTCAATTCATGACAACTTTCAAAGTGAAAGGACAAATTTATCATAAAGCCAGCTCCCTGCTTCCATTCCCAGATGATCAACATAAATTCTTACAAATGTATTTCATCGGTGATGGCAATGATGAATTGAATGCACACTGCAGAATTTCTACCGGCACAAAAAGGTCTATCATTTCCCAACTGCAAGAGCTTCTTCACGAAAAAAACAATTTAGTGTGTTTGTTCAAAACAGCAATTGACATGCCATTTGATGCACACAAGATTGTTATTCATGGAGAGGAACCAAGATGGCGACATAGGTAAACAACTGAACTTGCTGCCTCGCACAACTACATCAAAACTACAACTAAAAGACAAAACGGATATCATCTAGAACCATGGGAAGGCTGGCTGAGTGGAAATTATACAATTAGAAGGAAAGAGAAAAGTGCACTGAGACTGGGAGGAGGTGCGGAGTTGTGGAAGTGAAGTATGGAGGTATGGAGCCATGTGTGGAAATGGGCTGGCAACTGGTTAGCTGTTGTCTTTTCCAATCAGGAGGGATATACAAGCTCCTGATGGCTCTGAAATCCAGTTCCGGGCGAGACTCTGGGGACCCAGACTCAAACAGGGAGAAAATGGACTGTTTGGCATGGGGCTGGAACATGAGGGCAGCTTTCTCTCAGAGGTGCTTGCAGCGATCATTGTTCCTGCATGGTACTGCGGGACACAGAGACCTGGGGATCTCTTCAGGGCAGGGCTGACAGCCATTGCTGTTTGCTCCACCCTGAGACCCTGCCCCACCCAATTTACAACCCCAACCAAGCTGTGCACAGAGGCTTTTGCATATGAATGGCCTGGCCTCTTGCAGTCTAAAACCTAACAAACTGCAGATGGGTCAGGGAGCCCCAGAGCCTCCAAAAGAAGGCCCAAGGCTCCACAGCAGCTTGCATTGCTTCACAGCTAGGCCTCATCTGGGAATCTCTAAACCCCAAACAAAGAGGAGGAATCTTCAGATCTCTCTGTAGCTCCTGCTGGGTAGCCTCAGGCAGTGGCTGACTTTCCACATCCTTGGAGATCTAAGAGCCAATGTACCCAGTGGTCAGAGTGAGACCATCCAGATTACAACACTTCACATCCATAAGAGACACATTCAGGGGGCAGACTCAGTGAGCACCAAAGTCCCACTGAAGCAAGTCTTGCCCCATAAGTGTGTCTCCAGCACAGAAGTTCTCCCATTGTAGACACAACTGATCCTCACAGCCAATTGGCCTGGAGGTCAATTCCTCCCAGTGATTCCAACAATCAAGGCTTAACTACAACAAGAGTGTGCACACAGCCCACAAAGGGGTGCACCAAGAGTGTCCACCTCAGGTAATTAGGGAGGCTGAGCCCCTGGGCCCTGTAGGACACCTAGCACACAAAGCCACTCTATCAACACAGGGAAGCAGCCGAAATGCAGAAACAAGAAACAGGTCACAAATGAAAGAAATGGAGGAAAGCAAACTACTGGATATAGAGTTCAAAACCACGGTTATAAAGTTACTCAAGAATCTTCTAGAAACCTCTGAGAAATTTAGTGAGACCCTTGAGGATATGAAAAAGGACCGACTAGAAATTAAGCATACACTGTCTGAAATAAAGAATAATATACAGAGATCCAACAGCAGACAAGAGGATCCAAAGAATCAAGTCAAAGATTTGAAATATGAAGAAGCATAAAACACCCAAGAAGAAGAAAAAGGTAAAGATAAAAATTATGAACAACAAAGTGACAACAAATACATATCTATCAACAAGTGATTCTAAAAATCAAGCGAATAAAAAATCTGATGAACAGAATAAACTGGTGAATATAATAGAATCAGGGGCATAGAAAGGGAGTGGACTGACAATTCTTGGGGTGAAAGGCATTTAGGGGTGTGGGAGTGTGGGAAAAGACTGGACCAAAATTGTGCACCTATGGATGAGGACAGTGCGGGGGGGGGGGGCGGTGTGAGGGCAGGGGGTTGGGTGGGAACCAGGTGGAGGGGAGCTATGGGGGGAAAAAAGGAACAACTGTAATAATCTGAACAATAAAGATTTATTAAAAAGAAAAAAAAAAGAAAACTGACCCTCATGCCCTTACAAGATGGCTGCCTATGACCAGGCCGGCAGGGGGGTTAGTGAGGGGAGACCAAATGACTGAACAGCAGGCTGCGTGGGGCAACCAGGCTGGCAGGGCGGACAGTTGTGGGCAACCAGGCCAGCAGGGGGGGCAGTAAGAGGTGACCACCAAGCTGGCGGGAGGGGGCAGTTAGGGGCAACCAGGTCAGTGGGGAGTTGCAGTTGGGGACAAGCAGGCTGGCAGGGTGGTAGTGCAGGGTGACCAGGCCAGTGGAGGGGGGCAGTTAGGAGTGACCAGGCTGGCAGGGAGGTGAGCAATTAGGAGCCAGTGGTCCAGGATTGTGAGGGGGATGTCCGAGTGCCAGTTGAGGCCTGATCCAGGGCCTCAACCAGCAGTCGGACATCCCCCAAGGGGTCCCAGATTGGAGAAGGTGCTGGCTGGGCTGAGGGGACTCCCCCATGCATGAATTTTGTGCACCAGGCCTATAGTCTTAATAATAAAAGGCTAATATGCAAATGATCATTAAGTGTGATCAGCAGGAGGCTTTGTCTCCCACCCAGCAGGGCTTGACAGGGGTGGGGCGGGCCAGGTCTAAGTCTTGCCCAATGCGGGTGGGGCTGGTCGGGTCTGGGTCTCATGCGATTTTGAGGCACGTGTTGGTGGGCAAGGACTTGACTCTGGGTCCTGCAGCTCACCCGAGACTATGACAGGAGGGAGATTTTCATATACATTTTACAAGTTTTCTTTCATCTCTGACACTTCTATTATAGAGAAAGGGCAAATAGCAATATTAAAATATTTCCTCTAATTAATTCCCTTTTACTGTGCATGAATTTCATGTACCGGGCCACTAGTATAATAATAAAAGTGTAATATGCTAATTAGACTGGACAGATGAAAAACCTTCCGGACGTCATTCCAGACGAAGCCGCTGCAGCAGGGGCTGAGGCAGAGGCAGTTAGGGGCGATTGGGCAGGCAGGCGAGCGGTTAGGGGCAATCAGGCAGGCAGGTGAGTGGTTAGGGGTGATGAGGCAGGTAGGCAGAGTGGTTAGGAGTGATGAGGCAAACAGGCAGGTGAGCAGTTAGGAGCCAGTGGTCCCGGACTGCGAGAGAGTGCAGGCCTGGCTGAGGGACTGCCACCCCCCAATGCACAAATTTTGTGCACTTGGTCTCTAGTTTATTATAGAAATGCACACTTGAAACATCATTTCATTAACCAAAGTTACCTCAGTAAACTTAATAAAAATAAAATTGAAAATAAAAAATAATAAAGAAAGCACAAAATAAAAAAAAATAATATATTTAGGCATGTATTCTTTTTTTAATTTAAATTCTTTATTGTTGGAAATATTACATATGTCTCCTTTTCCTCCCATTGACCTCTCCCCAGCCACTCCCACCCCAGCACATGCTCTCACCGCCCCCTGCTCTCTGTGTCCATGGGTTATGCTTATCTTCATGCATACAAATTCTTCAGTTGATCTGTTACCCCAGCCCCCTTCCAACCCTCACCTGCCTTTCCTCTGAAGTTTAATGGTCTGTTAGATGTTTCTGTGTCTCTGAATCTATCTTTGTTCATCAGTTTATGTTGTTCATTATATTCCACAAATGAGTGAGATCATTCGATACTTATCTGTCTCTGCCTGGCTTATTTTGCTTAGCATAATGCTCTCCATGTCCATCCATGCTGATGTGAATGGTGGGAGTGCTTTCTTTTTGCACTGCAGCTTATTTAACGCCTTAAGACAAAGACAACAGTGATCACCCCTCTCAGGGTCCCCTCTGTCTATCCAGGAGGGACAGAGTCTTAGGCTTAGAATTTAGAATTAGGTTTTAGAGATAGTGTCTGCTTGCAATAAAGTTTCTGTACTTTTCACCTACAACAACAACAACAAAAAGAGTCCTTTCTTTTTTACAGCAGCATAGTATTCCATTGTGAAGATGTGCCACAGTTTTTTAATCCACTCAACTGCTGATGGGCACTTAGGCTGTTTCCAAATCTTAGCTATGGTGAATTGTGCTGCTATGAATATAGGGGTGCATATTATCCTCTCTGATTGGTGTTTTTGATTTATTGGGATATATTCTTAGAAGTGGGATTACAGGGTCAAATGGGAGTTCCATTTTTAGTTTTTTGAGGAAACTCCATACTGTTCTCCACAGTGGCTGCACCAGTCTGCATTCCCACCAGCAGTGCACGAGGGTTCCTTTTTCTCTGCATCCTCACCAGCACTTGTCGTTTGTTGACTTGTTGATGATAGCCATTCTGACAGGTGTGAGATGGTATCGCATTGTTGTTTTGATTTGTATCTCTAGTGCAAACTGCTTTAGTTCAAATCCTGGGACCTAGAATTTCCTAACTGTCTGACCCTAACTGGGCAAATAACCCAACCTATTTGTAACTCTTTTCACTCAATTATAACATGTTACCTGTCTGAAAGAATTTTTGAGCAATAAATTAATTAGTATATGTAAAACACTTAGAAAGGATCCTGCTACATAGTAAATATTATGTTACTAATGGGTATCTGTATTGTCATTCTTGTTCTGCACATAGACAATGAGAATCTTTTTGGCCTATTGGATTATTCGGTCATTAAGTTTTCTGTGTGAAGGTAATTGCTGACGAACTGTCCTGTCTGCAGCACTCTTAAGACAATTCTAAAAGAGAGTTTTTATGTCCAGAAGTTATATGATGGTCTCCATGGTTTGATATACAATCTGTTTTATTTTTCTTGTAATTCTGTTTATCTGTTTATCATCCAAAAACCTTAGGGTTGCTGGTATAGGAATTACATAGCAAAAAAATTAACTTACCTTTATGAAAAACATATCTATTAGTATTTATAACTAATGGAATACTAATATTTTTGTTAGAAAACATTTGTACTTATATTGGAAGTTGAAAAAGACAGAGAGTGAAGTGATCACACTCTAAAGTTAAAATAAAGGAACTGAATTGAAATCACAGGGCCTTTGGATTTCATTCCTAACCAGTGAAGGCTAGAGGTCAGGGTGGGTAACATATGGATGTTGGAACTGGAGCCAGATCAAGTCATTGTTTTAAGATGAGTTAACTTTGTCCAAACTAATGCTGTGTGTCTTGTGAACAGCAAAAAACACTGTACTATGCTTTGAATATGTCTCTTTAGTTATGTTGAAATAAAGGTAATAAAAAACTGCTTACCTTAATCAAACCCACAACTTATATGAAAAATTTCCAGTCCTCCTGATCACTTAATTGAGGCTATAGCTATCTGAAGAGGTGATCCAAGTACCAACTACAGAAAAATCAGACAGAACAACTCTTTTGCTCCCTCTCTCTCTCTCTCTCTCTCTCTCTCTCTCGCACGCACACACACACAAAATTCATTCTCTCTCTTTTGAAGGTGAAAAAGAAACTATCTCATAGATCATTGTCTAGAATACAACTCTGCAAATTCCCAGGCATCTGTTCCTTCTTTTATTACAGAAAACTGTATATTTTTAAAGAACTCTTTTGTGTAACATTAAAGCAATATTTACAAAACATAGTAATAGTTAAGTGTAAATGCCATTTGCAAAAAATTAAATAATTTTAAATATAACTTATCTCTTGATGAGGACAATGGTTTAAGGAGAAATTTATAGTGTCTCTATTTTTAAAATCTCACTTATTCCCATTGAACTATTTACTGTAATTTAATTTGATTCTGAAAATTTGCCCCCATAAAATATATTTATTTATTAATAAAAATGTGAATAAACATTATTAATTTATGTTGTGCATTTATATGCCAAGATAGTTTAAAACTTTCCCCCTTAACGTGTGATGTTTTTCAATAATGATTTGATTCCACAGGACATGGAAATTTTGAATGTTATCTCTTGTGTGAAGCCTTATCATTTGATTATGAACAAAGATGTCATTGATCCTATTAGATTCTTTATTAAATAATGATGATCTAATATATCTATGGAATTGTTCTTGATGTGATTATTGTCTATGTTTGAATCTCACAACTTCATTTTAAGCCAAAAGTCACTCTTCAAATGAGTGTCTAATGTAAATGTATTAATGTATTTACAATTTTAAAATTTGGAATTATGGTTATTCATTGTACAATTTTTTCTATTTTGATTGTAATTTTTATATAACAAAATGTTAGAAAATAAGGAAGTTGGACATAGACATTTTATTAGCAAATAATGGATACTCTAGAACAGCAGTATACAGACTGATGTTCTTTGGCTACGGGGATGTCTTTAATTGCTGTATCATCACCTCTTTGAAAATTATGAATAACACCAGAGGCCCAGTTCATGAATTCGTGCATGGGTGGGGTCCCTCTGGGTGGCCTGCGGGGATTGGGCCGAAACCAGCAGTCCAATGCCGCCTGCAGTTCCTACCTGCTGCTCTTGCTCATCCCAGCCCCACTGTGCCTGCTGCGGGCTTGTGCTCAATCAGTCCTGATCAGGAGAGGCTCGTGCTCCGCAGCAGCATTCACCAGCCACGAGCCCTGCATCTGGTGCACTCTAGAGGGGAGTGGCCTGTGGGATCAGGCCTGAACCAGCTCTCCAACATTCCCCAAGGTGTCCTAGATTGCGAGAGGGCACAGGCCAGGCCCGGGGCCCCACCATTGCACAATTGGGGCCAGACTGTGTGAGGGCTCTGGGGCATGTCTGGCCCGTCTCGCTCAGTCCTGATGGGCCAGATCCCAGCAACAAGCTAACCTATCGGTCAGATCATCTGCCCCCTGGTGGTCAGTGCATGTCATAGGACTGGTCGACCAGTCGACTGTCTGCCCTCTGGTGGTCAGTACATGTCATAGCGAGTGGTTCAGTGGCCTTAGCATATCATTAGCATATTATGCTTTGGTTGAACAGTGGTCCAGTCACCGGACGACTGGACACGTAGCATACTAGGCTTTTATTATATAGGACTAGAATTATTAATCAACTAGAGGCCCGATGCATGAAATTCATGTACAGGGTGGGTATGTGTCCCTCAGCCCAGCCTCTACACTCTTTCCAATCTGGGACATCCCTCTCACAATCCAGGACTGCTGGCTCCCAACCGCTTGCCTGCCTGCCTGCCTGCCTGCCTGATTGCCCCTAATTGCTGGCCTGGTCCCCCCCAACTGCCCTCCCCTGCAGGCCTGGGTTCCCCCCAACTGCCCTCCCCTGCCGGCCATCTTTAACTACATGGGGGCAGCCATCTTGTGTGTTGGAGTGATGCTCAATTTGCATATAACCTCTTTATTATATAGGATAAGTAAGATTTTTTTTTACTCTTGAAATAGTGCTAACTAACATTTTGTTTAGAGTATAGCAAATAATGCATATAAAAAATGTAGATGCATCACTATTTAGCCTTTGTCACTAACTCTTTGAGTAACTTGATTTGACAGAATTTTAAGATCCTAGTGTTTAAGTTTGTATACAAATTACATGAGGACAAGAAGAGTGTCTGCACTGTATACCAGTCAGTCTCCAAAGTCCAACAAGGACCCTCACAGTGCAGGCTCCAATCCATTATTTGTTGCCCTTGAATTTATATGTACTAACCATATAGCAGATTATTTAATGCCTATTATATTACTTAAATAGGCAGGTTCATCATTAAATGTTTGACAAAGAGAAAAGAAAAGAAAAAGGAAAGAAAAAACAAACAAAAACATCAAAATAAAGAAAGAAGGAAAGAAAGCAGGGAATAAAGGGAACAAGTAATTAATGCTCTTTGCTTTGATTTGCCAGGGTCCTGCAGCAAAACTAGTGAAGTCCCCTTTGTCTATGACCTCTCAATATAGGCTTCCATTAAAAATCGTATTTAAAGAAAAAAATGTTTTCTTAATTTATCACTTCTAGTCAGCTGCCTTGCCTTTCCTGAATGTTTTACAACATGTTGTCCTAGATCAGAGAGAGAAATTGTGATGTCATACTAGTAAACTAATATTTTTGCAAAATGGGGGTGAGGTAGGGAGAGGAAAATGTAAGTAGGAAACCTTATTTTCTTATAATGTGGATTGACTAGTTTGCAAACAGCGTTACCAAAGTAAGTCATTTCAGAATATAATTCACTAAAAACTCTTCATGCTATCCTATCTAATAAAGAGGGAGTATGCTAGTTGACCATTACTCCATCACAAAGATGGCTGAACCCACAGCTGAAGCCAAGTTCCCATAAGGAGCCTTAAGGAGCATTCAGCAGGGACCTGGGGCTACGCCCTCCCCCACTCCTGTAGGGCTTGACAGGGGACCTCAAGGTGCACTTCCTGTCCTGGTGCTGGGCTAAGGAACCTCAATCTGCTCCTCTGCCTCAGTGCCAGGCTGGGGGACCGCAGGCCATGACCCCCACCAGGTGGGGCTTGACAGGGGACCTCAGGCCTCACCTCCCACCTTGGCATCAGGCCTGCCTGGGAACTCAGGCCTTGCCCCCTGCCCTAGCGCCAGGCCAGAGGACCTGAGGCCATGCCCCCTGCCCAGCGGGGCTTGATGGGGGACCTCAAGGTGCACTTCCCATCCTGGTGATGGGCTAGGGGACCTCAGGCTGCTCCCCCCACCAGGTGGGGCTTGACAGGGGACTTCAGGCCAAGCCTCCCACCCAGGCACCGGGCCAGGGGACCTGAGGCTGCTCCCTCCTGGCGGGGCTTGATGGGGGACCTGAGGCTGCAACCCCCTGCTGATGAGGCTTGACGGGGGACCTGAGGCTGTGCCCCCCCCCCCGCCTGGTGAGGCCTGACGGGGGACCTCAGGCCATACCCCCCACCCAGTGGGGCTTGACAGGGGATCTCAGGCCATGTCCCTCACCTGGCAGGGCTTGACTTGACACTTGATGGGGACCTCAAGGCATGCCCCCCACCCTGGTCTGGGCTGGGGGACCTCAGGCCACACCCCCCATCCTAGCGCCAGGCCAGGGGACCTGAGGCTACATCCCCTGCCCTGCCCAGCAGGGCTTGACAAGGGTGGGACTGGCCAGGTCTGGATCTAGCCCAAAGGGGGCAGGAGCTGGCCAGGTCTGGGTCTCACCCAATTTTGAGGCACATGAAGGTGGGCTGGGACTTGACTCTGGGTCCCATGGTACACAGCAGACTCTGACAGGAGGAAGGTTTCATATACATTTTACTAATTTTCTTTCATCTCTGACACTTATATTATAGAGAAAGGAAAAATAGCAATTATTAAATTATTTCCTCTAATTAATCCCCTTTTAATGTGCATGAATTTCGTGCACTGGGTCACTAGTTTATAAATGATTAAAGAAGGCCTTATGCCTGAATTTCCTAATATGTAGTTCCTTAAGCAGGATAGCCTGTCTTAATTTGACTGCATTTAAATTTAAACCAATTGTATACCTAATTACTACAGGTGAGGTGTTGCTGTGTGTGTTGTAAACTATATGGAAGAAAAAAATCAAGTTTCTGATTAGATTGTTATTGTTTAGAAATATGCTACAATAGTTAAATAATAAAAATAATTCAGCCTCAGTCACTAGGGATCTTTTATAATCATTAGAAAGAATAAAAAGAGATGGGCATTGTATGCCTACCTTACTAATAGCCATCTGTGTCCTCAGGATTGATCTTCACCTCTCCACTCCACTGCTCACACAGTTTCTTGTTCCATTTTTGTCTAGTTGTAAAACAAATTAAAATCTTTAGCTATGAATGCTGTGCTTGGCAGAGTTAGAGCAGGGATAGTTCAAAGAACCCCATCTGGCAAGCAAGTTCCAGAAACAAAAATAAAACCTTTCTCCAGCTCACAGAAATCCAGAGAGAGATTTTTTAAAGTCAAAGGAGAAAAAAACACACACAAAACACTTCCTTGTATAGTCATCATCACAATTATTTTTTCTTTCCTCTTGTTATAAAGTCTATCATCTTCACAGCAAGTTCTTTGATAAAACAATAGCCTCTTCATGTAAAATTCAAAACATTACAGTATTTATGAATACATCTCCTTGCTGCACTCATATTTTAGGAATGTTAAAAGGGTTGATAATATAAAGTCTGTCACATTTACGTATGATGTTCTTTTTCATCCAGTTTTAACTTCTGCACAGTCATTAATCTGGAGGTTGGGTTTATTTTCATGTAAGGTTTAACATTTTCCACGTCTCTTGACACAGTGTACCAGTTGCTTACTATATTTTGCCATTTGAGCTCCTCAAGTACTTATTTAAATGGCATGGATAACACTAGATTTCTCCCACACTGTGAGACAATTTACACAAGCATCCTCAGGGCTCTCTGAAGTTCTTGGTGAACATAACATTGCAAGGGATAATAGGATTCCTAGACACTGGTTTGTCCTTTGAATTCTGACTTTTACTTGTCACTTCAGGAAAAATCTAAACTTTCCTTAGGCTTTTGTTTCTGTGAGGAAGAAAAAAAACTCAATCAAAGCTCTATAGCATGCTTTCAATTCTACATTTTAACAGACACTAAAAGCTAAAGAACTGAGCAGTCTCTGAAGTATTGTTCTGCCCAATGGCTAAGGAGGAGGAAAAATCTGCTTCTCTGTGGTGGAAAAAGAAATCCAGGGATTCTTTGTGCTGAGTGAGATGACATAGCCTTCACATGTTCTACACAGCTGGCAAACGCAACCTTCTTCCCTTATTTCTTTCCCTTTCTACCTCCACCTTTAACTCATGTCGCTGGCTCATTTGCTCAGTGAAAGAAAGAGGAGTTGTTATGCAAACTGAATGATGTATTGAGGAGGAAATCCTGAAGCCACACGCCACTGGTCTTTGTATCAGCCAATAATGCACTACTGGGCAGGATCATTTTGTTCAGGAAAATGTGTAAATGTGTTTTCATTGTTAAGTTATAAGATTTCAGAATGAAAATGGTACTTTAGCAGCATATGACAATATATTTTTACTAGAGGCCCAATGCATGAAATTCGTGCAAGAGTAGGCCTTCCTTTCCCCCCTCTCCCCCCACCCCCATGCCAGGTGCAGCCGGCTTCCCTCTGGCACCCAGGACCCAGGCTTCCCTCATAGCCCCGGCTTCGTCCAGAAGGTCATCCAGAAGGACGTCTGGTCTAATTAGCATATTATGCTTTTATTAGTATAGATACCTTGATTTTTTCTTTGATTTGGGTTTTATTTTAAATTAGAATATCAAAACATTGCCACAATGTACTTTATGTTTTTATTCCTGGTATTTCCAGTTCATGTCTGCAGTGACTAGTGAAGATGTTCCTGCCAGCACCACAACATGGACTACATTGTAGATGAATTAAAGTTCAGTTTACTGCCACAAATTATACACTACCAAGATGCCTGTGGTTTAGTGGTTCAAAGTACTGGGAAATTTAAAAACATTCCTTTATTTTCTTTCTAATTTTTCAGTTTGAAATTAAAGAAGACTGTTTTGCAGAAGTGAATAAAGCTTAAGCATGTTTAGTAGTCAATGGTATGTAACTGGATCTCTAATACCCAATCTTTAATGAAATGCCAAGTTATGTAGCAAGAAAGATCCTGGATTGACATTTAGAATAAGGTTTTTGAAAACTACAAAAGTCTTGCCACTTACTAACTGTACGACTTTGATCAAATCACTTTACCTTAATCACCAGTTTCTAGGTATAGAATACATTGTTATCATATTTATTAGGAGGAGAGATGGGCCAATTGGAGTTTCATAGCATGGATTCTAGGAGGAATTTCCCATCCTGCCCAAAGCAGACATAAACACACACGTAGAAAAACACACATCGTGTGGGTATTTTACTAGCTTAGATAACCTACAGTGGACTAAAAAGCCAATTAAAATCTTTAGCTATGAATGCTGTAAACAGTAAATTTATTAAACAGTAAATTTATCCTGTTTATTTATTAAGTACAAAGTATTAATACATGTGAGTGAGAAAGGAGGAAGTTACAGATATGGGTGATGTCAACAAGAAAAAATAGGAATGCATAAAAAGGTAATTAACAATATAAGACCTTTTATAAATGTATCCCAATTAATGATAGTTGATTTAGAGCTAAAGGATAGCATGTGCTTTGAACAATCTAACTTTAAAGGGGAATATTTAAGGATGAAGATGGTCTCAAACAGTGCAGGAAAGCTGAGTTAAGCTAGACTTGACTAAGGGCAGAACAGGCCCACTCTGCTCTACATGCGATTTCACCACTTTCATTGCTTTATGATTTCACACTCCTAATCTGATCTCAGCTTACTCCTCTACCATCTCTGCCTTCCTTTTGGGTGCATGCAGTTGAACCCATCCTTCCATCATTCATTCATTTTGACACTCATTGATTAATTCAGTTACTTTTTATTGAGTTGTCTCCACCTGTAAGACATTGTCTAGTTTACCTCTGGAAATATAAAATTGAATGAGACATACTTTTGCTTTAGAAGAAAATTGAGGACTACAGCTAAGATAAAACAGAATGTAATAAATGTTGGAGGAAAATGAAGCATTTTTTAAAAAGTAGTGTGTACATATTGCACAGATGTTACTCTTTTTTGTTGTTGTTGTTTACAAGTTGAAGGTAAGACCCTCAACCAGCAAAACACTATTATGACTCACTTTGCTGCAGTGGTCTGGAACTAAACACACAGTATCTCCAAGGTATGCCTGTCTATTAAATGAATGCCTTGTAAAGTAAAGAAAGAAATCAGGATGGAAGTGTTATTTGAGCTAGATTTAGTAGAATAAATAGCATTTCATTTCACTGAAAAGGAAATATGAATTTCATTGAAAAGGATTGGCACAATTAGTGCATAAAAGTATAAGAATGAAGTACTTATTAGGAAATATGTGTTCTTATTTGAGGAGGACAGAATGGAGAATAGTTGTAGACAAGAAGTGGAAGATAGGTCAAGTTCAAATACACAATGTGAAATTTAAACATTAAGCCATTTAAAATAAGATCTAGTTCTAGTTTTGTTTTTAATCAGTGCTATGTTTGATTAAAATATGTTAAAAATAATAAATCCAGTAGGATAAGGAAAGAGTATAGACATTAGAATCTAGAAAACCAGTAAGAACCATCAAAAAGATCTTTACTTGAAAATTGGCATTAAGACAAAAGATGATTATGAGATAAATTAATGAGGTATAATTAAAAACACCTGGCTGTAATTTGGGCTTGAGTGATAAGAAAAAACTAAAGAAGAAAAGGATGACCTGAGGTATTTATCTTGAACATATATGCAAATTGTTGCACCAGTAACAGATGTAAAAAGGTAGAATAAAAATTAATATGGCAATATAGAGATTTGGGGATGTAATATGAGTTCAATTTTTAACACATGAATATCAGCATATCTAAACTTCTACGTAGGTGAAATCATATGCTTTAAGAAATACTTCAAGTAGCAATCAAAACATGTATCAATTTAAAAGTATATATTTGACTGATATTTAAAGAATATAGAAGGAAGGCAGGATATACAATTCCTGCTTTTAAAGAGCTTCTACCAAAAGTGAAGAAAAAATAATACTGCCATAATTAATACAAAAATTAATTGGAAAACAGATGCAAACTAAATTGTGTATTGTTAACTTTAAAGATTAAAAAAATGCTCAGAAAAGAGAAAGAAGAGAATTTATCTCATACCATTAAAATAGCTCAGTTTCATCAAGTTAGGCAAAGCAATGACATTTTAAAGGAAACAAAGTAAAACTAGATATACAACACTTTTCTAAACGTTTCTAATTATACACAAAAGTTATGCATCACAAACAAAACAACAATTTTTAAATCTCAAATCTTAAAATACAATTAAATATGAATGTTTCCTTATTAAATTGTTTAAAATTCCTTTATTCAACAATTATTTACTGAGTATTTGTTATGGATTTCATCTTTTTGTTTCCCAAATACTTAATGAAACCCAAATGCCTAATGGGATTGTTATCTGGAGATGGGGCCTTTGAGAGGTAATTAGGTCAGGGGCATAGAGTTCTCATGATGGGATAGTGGCCTTACAAGAAGAGACACCAGAGAGCTTATCCCCCTGTACCCACTTGCCAACCCTCTCATATGAGAAAAACCAGGAAAAGGTGCTTTCACCAAAACCCACCATGCTGGCACCACGAGTGGGATTTCACAGACTCCAGAATTGTGAAAAGTAAATTTGTTTCTTAAGCCACCAAGCCTATGTTCTCTTGTTACAGCAGCCTGAACTAAGCATTACCTATTATGTTCAAGGCACTGCCATATATGATTAAAATATAATTTTAATATAAAAAAGTGAGTTCTCATGAAATTTACCATGTAGTATGAAAGACAACAAACAAATGCTATATGTACATAATTTCAAATAGTAAAAGAGACTTGAAAAAGATCAAGAAAATATACAAAAGGATGGGTTTGTGGAGATATATTATTTTCTACAGAATAATCAAGAAGGGGTTCCTTGGCAGGTGGCATTTGAAAAGGCACCTGAATGAAATGAGCAACCACGCCATAGGAAGCACCTGTGGGAAAGGGTTCCAGATAAATTAATGAGCAGATGAGAAAAGCTTGACGTATAAAAGGTGCAGAATGAGTGAGAGGGAGAGACAATCACAAGGCCAAATATGACTTGGTAAAGCAATAAGCAATAAATGCTTATTGTGCAAATGAATGAATGAAGGGCCTCATGTGAACTTGACTAAATAAAACAAAATGAGTAGATGACAGGGATAGAATTCAGAGGTCACTCCTAAAAAAAGATAAATTATACTGATTGATTCAGCTGAAAGTGTTGGCCCCAGACATCTCATTGCCAATTACATAAACCAGTGATTTCTAATTCTGGTTTTGAGACACTTGGGGTAGTTTTAATTATCCCAAGAGGTGTGATACAATTTTCCAAATAGGTGATTAAAACTTGGAAATGGGAGAGTATTCCAAAATCAAATTAACCTCTCTACAATGCTAATAATTTAAACTTATGGTCAGAGAAAAAAATAGTTTTGCAAATGAATTTATCTTTAAATTGATTTTTAAATAGAAATGCTAGCAACACTGGGGACATTGTTAAATGCTTTTGGCATCATCAACCTATTATGCTGTTTTATTTTAATTTGTAACTTACACATTTGCTTAAAAGTAAATGTTTAATTATGTTCACTTTAACCTAATATGTATAGATTTGTGCCCTTCACTGATTTTATTTAATTCATATCTATTATATGTATAATGCCTGAGATGACACTGACAGAGCATTCTCTGCTTACCTATGAAAAGAAAATGATGATAAAGAAGGATATATTCTTTCTCCTGCTGAAAGATTCCCTCCCATTTTGTAAGCAAAGCTTTTCCATTTCTTTTCCCCGGACTCTATTACAGCCCATTGCAACTTTCCAGAGAGGCGAGTTTTTTTTTAGTTTGTCTTCCAGCGAGGGAAACTACTTAGAAAATTGGTTTCTTTTAGTTTGGCCCCATGCAGGCTTGACCTATTTTGCCTTGTTACCGTGATGGAGAGCTCCATTCTTGCAGAAATTTAGCTTCAAAGAGTTCTGTTAATGGAAGAGGTACCAACACCCCCTCACCAGCAGGTTCCAAGTTAGGGCATTAGATACATATTTTAATTCAATAAAGTGAAGATAAGCTAATAATAACAAAGTAATAAAGATATGTTATATATTGTCAGACAATGAACTGTGATTTAAATCTATAAATGTTAAACTAACATTTTATTTATTATCAATAATAAAATAATGAGTTCACATGATAATCTTGATAATCCTAGCATATATTTTAAAATAATGTATTTCTTTCTTTCACTGCTGAATATAAAAGGGTCAGTCTCAATTGCTAGCAATCTGCTTTTTCCCATACAGAATAGTGCAGGATGGCAAGGTTGTTCAGCTCAGTTGGTTTCAACAGATATTATTAAGTATGAATATGGTTTGGTCTATAAGTGAACAAACTGTTTATTATCCTATATAATAAAAGGGTGATATGCAAATTGACCCCCATGGTGGAACAACCGCAACGACCGGTTGCTATTTTGTGTGCTGACCACCAGGGGGCAGACACTCAATGCAGGAGCTGCCCCCTGGTGGTCAGTATGCTTCCAGAAGCTGGCTCACAGCTGGCCAATGCAGCAGCGGCGGCAGGAGCCTCTCCCACCTTCACAACAGCACTAAGGATGTCCAACTAACAGCTTAGGCCTGCTCCCCAGAGGTGTTAGTCAGACACCCCTTGAGGAGTCCCGGACTGCAAGAGGGTGCAGGCTGGGCTGAGGAACACCTCCCCCGCAAGTGCACAAATTTTCATGCACCAGGCCTCTAGTTTGTTTTTTTTTTTCCTTTGCACCCACACAGAATTATTTATTTTTTTGATATTTACATAACATTTATTTTTTGTATTAACACCAAAGAAACCTTTTGACTGGGAGCTTAGTATAAATAACTCAACAAGAATGTATACAGTAAGGGAGAAGCAGACTTACACTAACAGTACTGAATGTTCACTGAATGAATGTTTAGTTTCCTGCAATCTGTGGGGCCACAGATTCATGCCATGGAAAAATAACTAAAGCATAATGAAAATAGTAATGTTGGGATGAGGGCATGCGACAGAAGGCAGGGGAGGCCGGGGGAAGGCCAATGGGGAAAAAAAGGAGACATATGTACTAACACATGCAATACCCCAAACAATAAAAAAAAAAAAATAGTAATGCAATATTGTGTGTTTTTTTTTAATTATGTGAAAAGATTTTTTATGTTAACATTAATTATATGAAAATGAAGATATGGAATTTTCCTTTCCACCATCCTCCTTATCCTCATTCTTTTATTCTTTTTCAGCTCTGATAATTATTGGTAAATTATTACCATTAAAGAAACTAACTGTTAATATGGTCTTACTTAATTTTTTTTTTAATTTAAAAAAAACAATTCTGTGCAATGACTAAAGAGCACATCACTATCCTGGGCCAGCTTCATTAATATGTCAGCCTGTTTGTTTTATATTCACAAGTAAAAGAGTGAATCAGCATAACCCAGTGCCACACCTGGGAACTTACACCACAGCATATTCCATAGGAATATTATTTAATACTAGAAACAGGAGCCCAATGATTTGAGTGTAATTACTAAATTTTGGTCAAAGTGCTTAACTTTCTCCATGTATTAATGTTGCTTCGCTTGGCCTAACTCAAGATAGATGAGTATTTCATAAAGTTTCTTTTAAGGAGCAACACTGTGTTACTGAATTTTCCTTAAATAATAAAAAATGGTTGGAATTTAATTCATGGCATTCACTAATTAAGGTTGGGTGTAAATGCACACTTTAGTCAGTTGGCTACACAAACTTGTTCAAAAGATATTCCTCACTATTCAATCAATAGTATTATAATGGTAATGTAGAAATCTATATGGAAAGATCATCAATATATTTAAATAGATTATTTCTCTTAGGATATAAGCGTTATTAAGTATTACTTATTTATTATTTTAAGCTTAGCATGAATTAAGTAATACTATTATTCATGTTTAATTTATCCTGAAGAGCATGGAAAAAGTGTTTCTTAGATGTCACAAATTTGTTTATATTGCCAAGGAAACACATCTTACTAAACACATGTTTGAAACATCTGTTTAATGTCTCTGAATGTTTTTCACTTATAGTAAGCTTGTCAATAAAGAGAATCATTGAAAGCAAATATAACAAAAATTCATGTTTGAATACATTTGGAACAAACTCAATAAATCAAGTGTAAAAAGCCTTTAAATAATAAAACATTTGAATTTACACTAAACATACATAAAAACTGATAGAACAAACAACTAATATAGGGGAGGGGGAGTATCACACGAAGGACTTTATTTTACAGCTGGGATGCTTTCCCGATGCCTGTATGTTACTGCTAGCTGTCTTTGTAGAGGTACCCTGTCAGAATACCTACATTTTGATAGTCTTGCTAGAAAATCTGTCTTTACTTCTAGTTAAAAACTCCATCAATGCAGACTTCTAATTTGTCTTTATAAGGCTCCTTCATTTATTTCAGTTTTTGCCCAATCTTCTACATTTTGGTTTCCTATTCACTTTTCTCTAGTATTTCAAGTCTCTATAATATGTTAATCCTATATAAGAAAGACGTAATATGCAAATGGTCATAATATGCAAATGGCCATGAAGCGTAATGACCGGATCACGGATCAGCAGGAGGGTGGGGCAGTGAGCTTCAAGCAGGCAGCAGAGAGCTACAGGAGGGGGCAGAGCAGCAAGCTATGAGGGGGGGTGGGTGGAGTTACAGGAGGGTGAGGCAGCAGGCAGAGAGCTACTGGAGGGCGACAGCGAGCTACTGAGCTACTGGCTCGTGGATTTGTGCGCAGGGCTACTAGTAAAATTATAATAATCTAAATAGTATGTAAATATAAACTATGAGTTGTACATCCTTAAGCTGGATCCATGAATTTGCATCTAATCTCCATAGCAATGCAGTTAGTCTTTTATTACATTCATATTAAAAAATGAGGAAATATAGACCCTAAGAAAGTGAGTAACTTTTCAAAGTTAGAAATAAGGGGTAGAGCCAACTCTTGTTCTATCCAAATCCAGAGATCATGCTCTTTCCACTAAGCCTCAGGATTTCACTCAGTGTTTTGGGAAATCTATTTTGCTGTCCTGGTTCAAGTACCATGAATAAGACAGAATCAATAGCACTATAGCATGCCCTCTTTCTCCACCTCTCTGTCTCTTCGTGGAGCTTTGCCAGTTATCTATGGTAGTTAGAAGACAATACTGAAAATGTGAGAGAAATGGGAAAAATGACAAACCTATCTCTAGTACATTTTGATGTGAAATTTCTCATTTTAATGAGACCAAGTTGAATCCATAAACAATCTATATTTCGACTTAATTGATGAAATAAATACTAAAAACATTTATGAAAATCTATGAATTCATTTACTCAAAATCTTCATTTTAAGTAATGAATTTAAGGCTCAAAATGATAAATGAGCTGCTTCAAGTTCATGTCAACTTTATTATCAATGAGGTTTTGGACTGTTTATTCAATTCACATTCTTTGTTGTTTCTTTTAATTTTATTAAGTTAAGAAGATATATAAAATAAACTAATTTTATGCATGAAAAAAATTTTGAAAAACTTTTCAACCTAATTATATGTATACCAAATCACAGTCCCTACTTACATATTTTAATCTAGCACTTAATAAAGTACGTTTTAGGATACCTTAATTTTAATACTGTTTTAATCAATTTCATTTTCTCAACATAACCTTAGTTCAGATTGTAAACTGGTGATGATGTGATACAGTGGAGGACTTCGTATTTCAGAGTCTTTTCTGCTCTGATGTTATATATTGTACACTACATTATATCTCTCACAAATGATTTAGCCTTTCTGAGCTTCATTTTATTAATATTTAACACTAAAACGTATTCTCCTCATCACCAATGCTGTAAGAATGAAATATGATAACTGACATAAAGTTAGTGCCATGATTAGTTTGTAATTGTATAAAATGGTATTCTAGTACCCAGTACAGGTCGGGGCAAAAGGTTTACAGGTGTTCATATGGAAAATTATATAACAATTAATCATTAATAATACAAGAATAAACTCTGTGTTTTGTGTACTCACAACTGTAAACCTGCTTTTGCCCCACCCTGTATTTGGTGACCTGTCTTTGTGAGAGGTTTTAATAATTCTCACCCTGAAACCAGGTTCGGCCCATGACTTAAGAGTGGAAGTGATGTGTTACCCTGTCACACAGATGTTTTTAGTGTCTATCATGACAACAGAAATGTTTCATATTGGCTTTCCAGCCAGTTAGTCTTGTAGTGAAGAAGGCCTGGCCATTGACGTTGGAACTGTAGAGGGAAGATCAGGGAAGCCTTTGCTGTTTTAAAACCACTGTGGTTGTGGAATGCCTGCTGGTGACGTGGTGGTGTTGCTGTGCTCAGAGCCAACACAATCTAGCTTATTTTGCTGATGCAGAAACAATTAAAAAATGATAGTTCGCCTAGTCGATATCTGTGATTTACTGTCTAAAGTTCATTCTTCTCTTCCCAATAGTCCCTGATTTCTTTCCTGTCGTCCAGGAGACTTATTTCGCCCACTACAAAAGAAGAGCATTTAAGGCTGAGCACTTTAATGCCCTCTCAGCTGTTTGCTGACACTCTTGTCTAAGACTAAACATCCAAACTAGGTATATAGTAAATGCTACAAAAGTAGGTAAGGGGTAAACAGAATTTAAAAATGTTAGGGCCAGGAATGCCTCTCTCTCTCTCTCTCTCTCTCACACACACACACACACACACACACACTCACACACACACACACACACACACACACACACACACAATGCACAACCTGCTTGATGCTAAATTTATGTAACCAACAAAAACAGAAAAAATATAACTTTGCAGGTGAATGTGGATAGCAACTTGTATATTATTGCTACCCCAGCTTATTGTTTCAAACTCCTTCTAGATGAAGGATTATTTTGAGTTAACTGAGTGCTATGAGAGTGCAAAGTGCTAAGGGCTGAGGTTAGATTTCAAGACACCTTCATGGGTTCAAACATAAATATACAAGGGCTTCAGCCCATGAAATTGCTACATAGATCTACATAATACTGTTTTAATAGTTATATTGCTAGAGAATGACAAAAACAAAAGTAATATGATTGTTTGTCCTTTGATTCTCTCAAGGCCTTTAGATCTCCATGAATAAGCAGCAGGATACTAAGACCAGAGTAGGCCATTGAGGCTTTTCAATGTTCATTTACAGTGTGTCAGTGGAAAACAATTGAGAGTGGAAACTCCCAGTGAACTAAACCAGGACACTTGGAGACCTGGATGCTAATAATATGGGTTTTTCTTTCTTTGGAAAGCATATAAATGCATTTCATATAAGTATGGCCATTTTTTAACAGTTTATGTTATATGAGTAAAGACAGTGATTTACTAGGATGGTATGTAACATAGAAATTCATCTTACATTATTTTTCCAAATGAAGAGACAATTATGTCAACATCACTTATTAACTACTTCCTTCTGTCCTTGAATCACTACATTTTCAAGACATTAAATATTAATATATTCTAGGAACAATTTCATGGTTTCCAATGCAGTTCTATTGATCTACTTGGTTATTCCCAAGTCAATAGTGAGACATGTGTTTATTCCCAAGTGAATATTAATCCTAAATCATAAAAGCCTAATATGCTAAGTGTCTGGTCGTCTGGTCAACCAATCAAAGTGTAATATGCTAATGTTATGCTAAGGCCACTCAACTGCTCCCTATGGCATGCACTGACTTCCAGGAGGCAGACAGTCCACCAGTCGACCAGTCACTATGACATGCACTGACCACCAGGGGGCAGATGCTCTGACTAGTAGGTGAGCTTGCTTTTGGGGTGATCAGGACTGAGCAAGACTAGCTGGACACACCCTAGAGCCCTCCCACAGTCCCTCCAGGCTGGTCAACCTCCCATGTCCTTCCCCGGCCCTGATCATGCACCAGTTTGGTCCCTCAGCCTTGCCTGTGCCCTCTCACAATCAGGACCCCTCAGGGGATGTCCGAGAGTCGGCCAGGCTGAGGTACCCCTTGGTGCATGAATTGGTGCACTGGGCCTCTAGTTTAATTATAAAACTCTATTATGAGAATTGGTACATTAGAGGTATTACTAAAGTATTATCAGCCAGTCTGATTTTTATATATTAAAGAAATAAAACAAAACATAATTGGATTTTCATTAAATTTATATGTTAATTTTGGGAGAGTGGCTATTTTTATTATTTAAAGTCTTTCCCACAAAATTATTGTTTGTCTATTTTTTATTTAAATCTTGTGTTGTGTTCTATAAAAAGTATGTGATCTTATATTCTACCTTTTGGTTAAGTTTCTAAGATTATTGTATATAGTTTCACAATATTATAAATGTAATATTTTCCCTCAATTTTTTACTTACTCCTAAAATAAAAGATAATCAAATTATTGATATTTATGTATTTATCTTGCAATTAATAAGACTATTATACTTTATTATTTCCACAAATATTACTTTATCTTATATTTCAACTAAGACAATGTTGAATAATAATGATGAAATGGCCATCTCTGCTCATTCCTGGAATAAATTAAAAAGATTTAGAATAATATTTAAATGTGTTTAGATAATATTTTATGTGTTTCAAATAATATTTCCTTATTTCTTTGGTAAATTGTCAAGATTGTATTTTAAGGTTATAGCTAATCCTAGTTATCAGAAAGATGCTAAATTTTATGCAATCTCCTTGCTTGTTCATTAAATCTAAGCTTGATTTTCCTTTTTTGTAATAAAAAGTTTTTAAATTGATACTGTTCAAATTATATTCAATCTTCAAAGTGACAGTTTATAACACATTTAAACGTAGTAGTATCCAATTTCCAAATCATACACATTCTATATGAACTTAATGTTTCTGTAGTGTAGTTTTTACCTAACAATTTACAATAGAATTCTGAACTGGAAGTCTATCTTCACTCATTTAAACAGTGAGTATGGATTTCATAGCTTATTAAGAGCTTCTCCTTTTAAAACATATGTAATGTAATAGTGATTTATTTTTATTTATTAAATTTAATATTTGAGAACAATTACCTATTATGATAGGCAATAAGCTTCAAATGCCCTGTTAATATTACTGGATTTAATTAATCTGAAAATTTATGACTTGAAGGTTACTACTGATAAGGAATTCAAGAGTATGCATTAAAAGACTAAAATTAACAGTGAATTAATTATAATCTGTACCTTGTATAAATGCCAATATTTCATAAATGGAAGAAAAAACCTAAATCAATAAATATGCAATACATTTTTTTAAATAAATCTTTATTGTTCAGATTACAGGTGTTCCTCTTTTTGTTTTCCCCCTATAGCTCCCCTCCACCTGATTCCCCACCCCACCCTACCCCATGCCCTTACCCCCTGCCACTGTCTTCATCCATAGGAGTAAGATTTTTGTCCAATCTCTTCCCGCACCACTCACACCCGCTTCCCCCTGAGAATTGTCAGTCCACTCACTTTCTATGTCCCTGATTCTATTATATTCACCAGTCCATTCTGTTCTTCAGATTTTTTATTTACTTGATTTTTAGATTCACTTGTTGGTAGGTATGTATTTGATGTCATTTTGTTGTCCATAATTTTTATCTTTACCTTTTTCTTCTTCTTCCTCTTCTTAAAGAATACCCTTCATCATTTCATGTAATCCTGGTTTGGTGGCGATGAACTCCTTTAGCTTTTTCTTGTCTGTGAAGCTCTTTATCTGACCTTCAACTCTGAATGATAACTTTGCTGGGTAGAGTAATCTTGGTTGTAGGTTCTTGCTGTTCATCACTTTGAATATTTCTTACCACTCCCTTCTGGCCTGCATGGTTTCTGCTGAGAAATCAGCTGACAGTCATATGGGTACTCCCTTGTAGGTAACTAACCGTTTTTCTCTTGCTGCTTTCAAGATTCTCTCTTTGTCTTTTGCCCTTGGCATTTTAATTATGATGTGTCTTGGTGTGGTCCTCTTTAGATTCCTTTTGTTTGGGGTTCTGTGCACTTCCTGGACTTGTAAGTCTATTTCTTTCACCAGGTAGGGAAAGTTTTCTGTCATTACTTCTTCTAATAGGTTTTCAGTATTTTGCTCTCTCTCTTCTTCTGGCACCCCAAAAATTCGGATGTTGGTACGCTTGAAGTTGTCCCAGAGGCTCCTTACACTATCTTCATATTTTTGGATTCTTTTTTCTTTTTGTTTTTCTGGTTGGGTGTTTTTTGTTTCCTCATATTTCAGATCTTTGGTTTGATTCTTGGGGTACGTTGATCTACAGTTGAGTTTCTGTATATTCTTTATTTTAGACAGTGTATGCTTCATTTCTGACTGGTCCTTTTCCATTTTTTTGGCATTCTCATTAAGGTCCTTGAAGGTCTCACTAAGCTCCTCAGAAGTGTCATCAAGTTTCTTGGCGGTTTTTAGAAGATTCTTGAGTAACCTTATAAATGTGGTTCTGAACTCTATGTCGTCCAGTAGTTTGCTTTCCTCTGTTTCTTTCATTCATGACATGTTTCTTTGTTTCCGCATTTTGGCTGCTTCCCTGTGTTGATGGAGTGGCTTGGTGTGGTAGGTGACCTATAGGGGGCAGTAGCTCAGCCTCCCCAATCACCTGATGTGAATGCTCTTGGTACACTCCTTTGTGGGCTGAGTGCAAAGTCTTGGTGTAGTTAAGCCTTAATTGCTGTTGGTATGCTAGGAGGAATTGACCTCCAGGCCAATCCGCTGTGAGGACTCGCTGTGTCTATAAGAACTTCTGTGCTGGAGACATGCTTATGGTGCAGGACTTGTTTCAGTGGGGCTCTGGTGCTCGCTGAGTCTGCCTCTTGAATGTGTCACTTATGGATGTGAGGAGTTGAAATCTGGTTTCTCACACTGACCACTAGGTATACTGGCTTCTGGATCTCCAGTGGGGTGCAGGTCAGCTATTGTCTGAGTCCACCAAGCAGGAGCTACAGCGAGAGCTACAGTTTTCTCCTCTTTGCTTGTGGTTTGGAGGTTTTGGAGCTGTCTGATCTGGGCTGCAAGTTTTTTAGGTTAAGCTTCGATAGGGCAGGCCTTTCTTATGCTAAAACTGCTGCTTGGAGCTTGGGTGGGTTTGTAGGTTGTGTGGGGCGGTGTCCCAGGGCGTCACTAGGCTAGGGCATGGCAAACAGCGATGGCTGCTAGTTAGCCGGCTCTGTGTCTCCAACTGCGTCCCGTGCCCCAGTGCAGTAAACAATTATTCTTGCGCGCAGCTCTGCAAGCAGGCCCCCCTCACTTTCCAACCCGGTGGCAGACACTCCAGCTTCTCCCCGTAGGAGTTTGGGTCCCCTGCGTCTCCCCAGAAACTGTATTTCAGAGTAATCGGAGGCTTGTCTCCCCTTTGGGTTGAAAAAAGCAACGCCTGCCGCCAACCCAGATCCCGCGCCTCCGTACCTCAGCTTTTCAGCACCTGTGCACGTCTCAATGCTCTTTTCTCTTTCATTCTAGTTGTAGAACTTCCACTCAGCCAGCTTTCCTGTGGTTTTGGGTGATAGACGTTTTGTCTTTTAGTTGCAGTTTTGAAATTGTTGTGCGAGGCAGCAGTTTAGGTGTTTACCTACACCACCATCTTGGATTCCTCTGCAATACATTTTTGATACCTTTAAATTTTTAATGCTTTCAATAAAAAAAGAATCATTAATGTTTTTCTTCTAGAAATTCATATGTTAACAATGTATAGCATATGATATAAAGAAAAAATGTATAAAATCTATACTAATAAAAGGGTAATATGCTAATTAGACTGGATAGACCAGACATCTTCCAGTCATTGTTCTGGACGTCTTTCCTGACAAAGCTGGGGCCCAGCCCTGGGGAAGTTGCCCGGGACCCTGGTGCCTGCAGGCGACTGGAGGGAGGCAAGCCCAGGTCCGAGGTAGCAGAGGAAAACCAATGCAGGCAGCCTGGGGAAGGAAGGCCTACTTTTGCACGAATTTTCATTCATCAGGCCTCTAGTAAGCTATAAAGATAAAAATCCTTATTTCAGGGTCTAAAATGATATCAAACACACAAACGATTGTCTTATCATTACCATTGTCTTATCTAGTCTTAATAAATAGCAAACAGTTAACTTTGTAGTGTAGGCTCTGGTGTGTATTCATTGTCTCCATGTTTGTATAATAGGCTATAAGTTTAGATTCTTTGTTAAACTTAAAATGTCAATGAATTTTCTAAAGAAACTGACATCCTCCAAAAATAATTTATGTTATGGTAATAGGACTGATAATTTACTGTATGTTTAAAAATTCTGTACATATAATTCTATATTGATTCATACGGAGTTAATGAAATAGGATCAGGCCTTTGACCAGAAAGACTGAGAAGCATTTAAATATTGATAACATAACCTGATAATCTTATGGATAAATTAAGAGCAATAAATGCTAGAAAAGTAATGTGTTTGATTGATGTAATAAACAATAAATACGTGCCCCAGCATTAATAGAAAATATGTGTTGATATTTTATATTGAACTAGCTAAACAAAATCTTATTCATCCTGGAATTAGGGATAAAATATTAAGTCTCAAATGAGAGAAAATACAAGATGATATCTGTACTCATGTTAAAGTTGTCAAAAAACTCAGTTGCTATCTGAGTGAAGCAATTCTAACCTACCTATTAAAAAAAATAGAGAATATAATATGAAAATTTGTGCTTTATATAGGATGTATTTTATTGTGAATTTGTCCTTTAAGTTTTCATAGTGATGCTGTACATCAAGGAAAAAAATGTGTCTATCATTAGTGTGATAATTGCCACAGACCAAGATAGCCAAATGCAGACATGTTAAGTACTATATAATTAACCAACCATAGAATAATTTGGCTGGCATTGTGCAAGTCTACTTGCTGACAAATGACAATGCCAATATTCAGCTTTGAAATAAAGAACCCTTGATTACATTTCCAACACAAAGAAATTGCATTTTCTAAGTTCCCATGGAAAGCAGCAGTTCAGAGTTGAAGAAAAAAAAATTTGAGAATTTCTGGAATTCGTGAGGTTTCCATATTATAATATACTAGGGGCACCTTTAAAGGAACTGTGGGCCATGAGGCTGCAGTGGACACAGGGGCGGGTCTTGGCCCATCCTCCATGCCCTGGCCCAGTCCCTCCTGTAGTGGTCCTGGGTCCCCTGTCTGCCCGCAGCCCTGCCACTGCTCCCAAGTGATGACAGCGCCAGTCCCGCTGGTACCCATTGACAGAGCAGAGCGATTGGGGCTGGTGCTAGCAGCGGGTGCGAGCAGTTACCTCGATTGCCCCTCAGGAGAAGCCTCAGGGGCGATAAGGGCCAGCAGCTGCCGCTCACACCAGCTGACCACTCCGAGCAATTGGGGCTGGTGCCAGGCCCCAGCAGTGGGTGTGAGCGGGGCCAGTGCCAGAAGCAGATGCGAACACTGGGGGCAAAGAATTTTCAGTAACCACCAGAGGCTTGCCCCTATGACAGTGACCAGCGCCCCGCCTTGGTCTTGTACCACCGCTCACCTGCTCCACCATCCACCATGGCCAGGCTCACCATGTTCCATGCTCTACTGCATGCTGCCCACCCCATCATGTTCTGCATGTGTCCCCTGGTGGTCAGCGCATATTATAGTGACCAGTTGTTCGATTGTCCCTCCTTTCGGTTGATTTGCTTATTAGCCTTTTATTATATAGAATAAGGAAAACTTAGGCAAATTACTTAAATGCCAATTAAAATAATTATGTTTGTTTGTATGTCTATATTCAAAAACTTCCTAGAGACAACAATATAAACACTCAAGAAAAATACAAAGTTTAGACAAATAAAAAACTACAATTTCAAGTAAGTTGACCAAATTTGACCCTACTTCCTTTAAGTGATGAAGATGATGTATTACCCTTTCACATTAAACAGATTTTTAATATTACATTATTATATGATGACTACACAACACCAATTATCTTAGACTGAAGCTGTTCTATATAATTTTATTATTTTCAATAAAGTTAATTTATTATATGTATTTCTTAATAAAGTACCAATTTTAATCTCTAAAGCTTTTTTTGAAATATATTAAAGAAATTAATAACTTTTTCAGATCTCTGCTTCTAAAAAATGATTACTTATTATGGGGGAAGGCTCCATATAACTTATTGAATAGGCAATGGCCATAGAAACTACCCTTTCAAATAAACACAAAATCTACCATGCAAATTTTATTAAGTCAACTATTTTCTGTGAAGAAATTAATTCACTTGAAAGTTATTTCTACTTCAAATATAACAAAAATTACCAATTTATGGTAAACTTCTCTGTCTGACTTTATCTCCATTCTTTTTCCTTGCTAACTGCAGTTTATCATCATCATATTTACTCTTCAATTTTATACTAATAATTATAATGTTACAGAATTTTGTGTTTTTTATAATGAAACCTCATTATATAATTTAGCATTCTCATTTTAATACACTGCATTCATATACATGTTCTAAAATAGAAAATTGATTTAAAAACTAGTTCATGGGCACTTAACAAATAAATAAAAGTAATAAAGAAAAGTTTCCTGAAATCCCTATTAACATTTTAAAAGTAATTTTCAAGATTCATTTTTGTGCATAAACTCATATTCACCACAGGCAGGAACACATACATGCACAATTTTACAAAGGCCAATACCATAAATTTGTATATTTTAATATAGTTTTCACTAACTATATCATAATATGTGTGTTATGTAAATAAATACACATATATCTTACACTTTTAGTAGACATGTAATATTCTATTGCATGATTTTATAATTTTAGTTGCTTTTTATTATCTAATAAAAGAGAAACATGCAAATTGACCGTACCTCCACTATGCCCACATGCCACACCCACAAGCCAATCAGGATCAAGTATGCAAATTAACCCAACCAAGATGGCGGCGGTCACGGAGCTGGAACAACCCGAAAGCTTGGGTTGCCCTCGGAGTTGGAAGAAGCCAAGCTTCCCGCTTACACTGGCTGGCCCTGGCCTCCACTCCAGGCTACAAAGTTTCAATTATAGAAGATAAATAAATCCCAGATACATGCTTCCAGCTAGCCCTGGCCTCTGCTCAAAGAGGAGCTGAAAAAAAAAAGAAAAAAAGGTGGGGCTGGGAGCTTGGGTCGCCAGGGGCTGTGGCTAGCCTACAAATAGCACTCAGCCCCTCACCCTGGCTGCCACAACCCCCCAGCGGGGACCCTCCCCCCATGGGGGTGTGGCCAGCCTGCAAACCACCACAGGCCCCTCGCCCAGGCCACCCCATGCCCCAAGGGAATCTCCACTCTGATCCGGGACACCCTTCAGAGCAAACCAGCGGGCCCCCACCCATGCACCAGGTCTCTATCTATACTAATAAAAGGGTAATATGTTAATTAGACTGGGAGACCTTCCAGGAGACCTTCTGGATGTTCTTCTGGATAAAGCCATGGTGGTGGGGCCGAGGTAGAGGCAGTTAGAGGACAAGAGGGGAGGGCAGTTGTGGGTGATCAGGCTGGTGGGGGATGGGCTGTTGGGGGTAAGCAGACCAGCAGGGGGGCCATTTGGGGACAAGCAGGCCAGTGGTATCAGTTGGAGGTGATCAAGACAGCAGGGGCTTGCAGTTTGGAGTGAGCAGGCCAGCAGGGGGACAGTTAGGGGCGAGCAGGCCAGTGGGGAGGGAGGGTGGGGGTGAAAAGGCCAGAGGGGAGACAGTTGGGGGTAACCACACTGGCACGCGGGGCAGTTAGGGGTGATCAGGCTGGCAGGAGGGCATTTGGGGGCAAGCAGGCTGGCAGGCAGAGTGGTTAGGGGCAATCAGGCAGGCAGGCAGGCAGGTAAGCAGTTAGAAGCCAGCAGTCCCAGATTGTGAGAGGGATGTCCAACTGCCAGTTTAGGCCTGATCCTTGTAAACCAGCAGTAGGACATCCTTCAAGGGGTCCCAGATTGGAGAGGGTGCAGGCCAGGCTGAGGGACACCCCCTCCTCCATGCACAAATTTCATGCACCAGGCCACTAGTAATAAATAAGAATGTAATAATATACTTACAAGTACATCTTGGCATACTTGTCTATTACCTCCCCTAGGCAAAATTCTGAAGGTAAACTTGTTATTTAAAATTTTCAAATAAGAAAACTAAATTCCGGAAAGGCAAAACTTTCCACTGTCCTACATTTCTACTTTTATCAGATAATATGTATTATCTTACTGAAGTCTTTCCTCACGTCTACATCACTGTTCCTAGTATCCCTTCTGCACCCTCCTATTTACATTGAATATATGTCTTTCCTCCTCCTTCGACAGCAACACTTTGAAAGCAGAGGTTCTTATTTTCCTGGAATGTCAACACAGAGTGCATTGTCATGCTTAGATTGTCAACAATGACTTGATAGGGTGAATGGGTTCAGATTAGAAATAAGGTTATCACTTCCTTCTCTAAAATCTAGTTGGAGAGAACAACTCTGTTACAATGGTTTTTTATTTTTTAATCTTCACAGTAGGAGTGAGGATATTTTTTCCATTGATATTTAAAGAGTGGAAGGAAGTGGGGAGAGAGAGAGAGAGAGAGAGAGAGAGAAGACACAGAGAGAAACATGAATTGGTTGCCTCCCACTTGTGCCCCTACCTTGGCCAGGGATTGAACCTGAATGCAAGTATGTGCCCTTGACCAGGAATTGAACCCTAGACCCTTCTATTAGTTGGTCTACATGTTAACCACCAAGCAACAGTGTCTTTCATTTGTAGCCTTTATTTTTCACTCTTTCTTAGAATTTCTATGTCTTTGTACACTTTATTCATCTGTTCTTTTACATTTTTTTACTTTTCCATTAAAGTTCTTAGCATATTAATCATGTTTTTAAAAACATTTCTCGTCAGATAATTTCAACATTTCTGCAATATATAATTCTGGTTCTGATGTTTGTTCATTCTCTTCAAACTGTATTTTCTTGTATTTTAATATGCTTTGTAATTCTTTTTGAAAGCTGGACATACTATATTTCATAACAAAGAACTGCAGTAAATAAGCCTGTAATGTCCTGGTCAGGTGGGAGACGGGGAAGAAAATGTTCTATAGACTTATGATTATTGCAGCCCTTACAAACTGTGAACTTCAGCAGTGCTTCTCAGTTTATCCCCCCTTTGGTGGACAGGATGGCTAGCAGGAGCTGGATGTAGATATCTCCCTTGTCCCACATGAAAGGATAGAAAGGGCTAGAGTTGTGTATTTCTCTGCCTCAAGGTAGATTTGGCCCAGATAAAACCACAGCAGTTTAGACTCCAGTAAAAATGTTTCCCCTAAAGACAGGTCCTGTTAAAAAGAACAGAATGCTGGGGTACCAAAATTATGTTGTTTCTCCTCTCCCTGCTAGAAGCAGGAGGGCTTTTTCTCTGATATTTATTGTGAGGACCTGATAGAGCTCTTGAAGATAAACATTACAAAAGTGCAGAGGCTCTTGTACAACTGGGTGTCCTTGGATTTTTAAATTCCAGAGTTGTTCACACTGGACCTCTGGCACTTTGCCAGTTAGAACCTAGGGTTTTCCTCTCTCAGCACTTGACACCCAGGAGTTCCTGCTCCTGGGCTTCTGCTTTGGTAAATTATGCTCTCCTGCATTTTTTTCTATCTGTCTACTTTTGCGGGCAGTGGTTTGCCCTGTGTCCTCACTTCTCTGATAGACCTAAGAAGGGTTGTTGTTGATTCTTCAGTTTGTTCAGTTTTCTTAATTTTATTTATTTATTTTTAAAATATTTTTATTGAATTTATTGGAGTTACATTGATCAATAAAATTATACATGTTTCAAATGTACAATTCTATAATACATCATCTGTATATTATATTGCATGCTCACTCCCCAACATCAAGTCTCCTTAGGTCATCATTTATTCCCCTTGTACCCTCTTCTATCTACCCCCATTCCCTTCCCCTCTGGTCATGTTGTATGTTTTTCGGTTTGTTTGTTTCTTTTGCTTAATCCTTTCACTGATTTCACCCAGCCCTCCAACATTCCTCCCTTCTGACCACTGTCAGTCTGTTCTCTGTACCTATACAGTTTGTTTCTATTTTGTTTGTTGATTTTGTCCATTAATTTCCACATATGAGTGAAGTCATATAGTATTTGTCTTTCACTGGCTGGCTTATTTCACTTAGCCTAACCCTCTCAAGTCCCTCCATACTGTGTTCAGTTTTTGTTGTTGTTGTTTCTTTTTTAGCTTGTTACTAGTAAGACAGAGTGGTGACTTCTAAGGTCCTTACATGCTAGACTGGAAAAACACAGAATGTAAGAGTTTAGTAAAAAATGACATAGGCCCAGCTAGAATGGCACATTTGTTTTAGCATCATCACATGAACCAAAAGGTCACCAATTCAATTCCTGGTCAGAGCACCTCAATCCCCAGTAGAGGGCATGCAGGAGGCAGCAAATCAATGTTTGTCTCTTGCATTGATGTTTCCCTCACTCTTTCTTCTGCTCCCTTCCTCTCTCTCTAAAATCAATAAAAAAATTTAGAAGAAAATTTCAAAAAATAAAAAAACAAAAACAAAAAACAAAAAACCTACATGAGCATGTAGAAGCTCTTTGAGATGGGAGGGTAAGCAAGCCTCAAGTGCTGAGGACAGTCTTGGACTGCTATACAAATTTGAAGCAGTCCAGTCTTGCTGTGTACAATTATGTTACAACTAAAGAGGTAAAATCTTAGATTATATTCAGGAAAATTGTGGAGAAAAGGCTAAGAGACATCCTATACATGAATTCATCATGTTAAGAGGTCATTATGGGAGGCTGTCAGACAGCAATATTTCCATTCAATTCTGAAACATCTGCAGGGATTTTTACCAGATTGATTGTCTTTTTTTGCAGATTTTATAGAGTCATTCTGTAGGCCAATATCAGCCTTTGAGTCTGCATTATCATGGCATTTTTCATATGCCAGAGGGTTTATATTGCCAGAATCCATATTGATCCATTTTATCTGGTTTGCCTTTATAGAACGTTTCACATCTTGGTTGGTAACGCTGAGTTGCTGCAGGACTGAAGGATTGTTCACAATATATTGCAATGAAAGATGTCAAGTGTCTTTAGAATGCAGTGAAATTGACAAGAAGAGCTCACGATTCTGAATGCATTGACAATAGCCCCTTAAGATGATTATCTCAAGCATGCTATTTTTAGTCTGAATCTAATCTGTAAATTTCTCAACTACTGTTTCAGTCACTGTATATAGTGGGACATTTCAAAATTCATTCCCTTTAATAAAACCTTGCTGTTGTACCTTTTGTGTTGCTATGGTTAATAAAATTTAAAATTCCCTTTGGGCCATATTCTCCTGTATTACCAGGTAGATTGTATTTTCTCCCCCTCCAGACTTCAAAATCTATATTTGTCAGCTTAGTTCATTTGCTGTTATTGAATTAAACTTTTGCCTTGATTTTAGCAATTCAAATTATTTTATTTATTTATCAGTCTTTAATTTGCTTGTTTCTTTATTTGAATTGCAGTCTATACAACTGACCCCAAAAACGGTCAATCTTTATTTATACTATTTTATGATTCACAGCTGGCTATGGATATATCTCAAGTTAATATATGATTATATTTTTATCAGAATTGTATGCATATAAAGAATTAAAGGAATATACACAACTAGTTCTCTTCTAGAGGACAAAGATTTTTAACTATTAGCTACTTAGTATGGTACATCCAAACATACCATTAAGTAATACTCTTATGGTTATTTTTATACTTCTTTTTTTCAATTGTCAAAATATCTCTGAATTCTTATCTCAGACAAAGAAATATTTGTATTTTACTTATGTTGGCTAAACCACTCTGCCACTGACACACATTTTTCATGTTTCTGTATCACCAAGAACCATGCATTTATTAACTTTGATTAAATTACAATTTAGAATTTATGGCATCCAAGTATCATTTACATGTTGTATATCAAAATTATGATTTTCCCATGTTATTTTCTCTGAAATACCAGTCTATTTGCTTAGTTTGCTGTGTACTTAACATTAAGTACACAGCAAATTGTCTACCTCATAATTTTATCTATTCCATTTTCTTTCTTCTTAATCCCTCAAATTTCTAACTCTTATAATTTAGGGATTATCCCTCTGGATTTCACCTCAAACTCTTTTCATTCTCCTTGCTTATTCATATGTCTTTGTTATCCTATTTTTTTTTCTAGAATAATTTCCTCTACATTATCTTTCATCACTTCCATGAACTTTCCAAATTTCAGTTTCATTTTAAAGAACTCTTAAATTGTTATTATCTAGTTCAATTTTTATAACATTCTATTCTTATTGATGCAATAGTTTCTGGTATCTCTTGTAGGTTAATAATAATATTGCTATACAGTGAATGTTGTGTCTTTCCAAAGTCCATAAATTGATACCTAATACCCAGTGTGATGTTATTAGGAGGGGTGGCTTTGGGGAAGTAATTCAATCATAAAGGCAGAGCCCTCATGAATGGGATTAGTGCCCTTATAAAAGAGACACCTGAGAACCAGGTATCCCCTTCAACCATGTGAAGTTGTAGCAGAATGACAGCCATTTCTGAGGATGTGGGCTTTCACCACACACCAATATGTCATGATTGTGGACTTCCTTCCTTTCCTTTAGAATGTTGACAAATGAACATTTATAAGCCACCCAATCTGTGATATTTTGTTTGGAAGCTGGAATGTGATAACAAATACATTATTTAAAGTTTTATTTTCAATGCATCATATATGTTTCCTCTAAAGTGTTTTTTTCCCCCTTTGATGATTATTCTGTAATTGTTCTTTCATTTCAGATAATTTTCACATACAGTAAGTCCCCCCTTATCCCTAGTGGATGCCTGAAACCAAGGATAGTACGAAACTCTTTATATACTGTATGTTTTCCTTTACATACATACCTATTATAAAGTTAATTTATAAATTAGACACAATAAGAAATTAACAATAATAACTTATAGTAAATTAGAACAACTTTAACAATATACTATAATAAAGTGATGTGATATGGTCTCTCTCACAATATCTTATTGTAATATACATACCTTTTCTCTTAAAGAAAGCAATTTATGATTTCTCTTTGGCATATCTGAACTGCCAGCATGATTACTCTTACATTTTGGGACCATTAGCAAGTAAAATAAAGGTTACCTAAACACAACACTGTGATTCCATGCTGAGAAAACTAAGTGACTGACAGGAGAGTAGCATATACACAATAAATAGGTTTGAACAAGGGATGCTTCACATCCTGGGATGAACCTAGTGGGCTGGCTCAAGATTTAATCATGCTACTCAGAATGGTACACAATTTTAAACTTATGAATTATCTCTTTTTGGAATTTTCCATGTAATATTTTGAGACTTCAGTTTACCATGTGTAAGAATCAATAAAAGCATAAATTCTCTCTCTCTTTCTCTCTCTCCCTTCCTCTCTCTAAAATCAATCAATCAATCAATAAAAAATTAAATTGATTGTAAATTCTTTGTAGGTGTGCAAGTTTTTCAATTGTCCTACTTTTAAGGTGACATGGTCAATTTCTTTTCTTAGGAATCCCCTAAATGTACAGGCATTTTATATTTTCGGATACACTGAGGGAAGCTCTCCCAGATTTCTAGGTATAAAGCTAGATGTCAGAACTCTAGAGATGAGTGGAAAAGGAATGCTGCATGAGAACTTCGTTTTAACCTCTGACTTCATATAGTACTTATGAACAACTGTAAACCTACTTTTGCCTCACTCTATATAAACAGCATGTGAGAATTTTCATAAAGAATTAAGTGCTATAAAAAAACCTACGATGGATCCTGGAAGGGTAGTTCAGTTAGTTAGAGGTTGGGGGCTCAATCCCCTGTCAGGGCACATACAATAATCAACCCAATAATTAAGTGGAACAAAACAATCTCTCTCTCTCTCAAATTCAATAAAGGAAAATAAAATAAAGACCATGAATGTCATGAAAACATACGCATCATGATGCTTATTGAGTACCCCATATTTAGCACTTATCCTTCTATATGCTTTATATATATGTTAAAATGATGAAAATAATTTTATATGATGTTATGAATTTTTGTTTGATAATTGTTTCATTCTTAACATCAAACAGAAAGACATAGATAAAATAGTTAAAATGTTATAGAAGGAAAAAAATTGAGAAAGAGATAGTTTTAAAAAATGTTACTTCACTCTTGCAATTATGGAGTAGGCTGATTATTACTTTCACTTGTTAGCTCTCAAAAGTGTTTTTACAATTTAATAGCATCTGATGAATTTAAGAATTGGGCTCATTAAATGTCCACCTACATCATTGACTGATAGTTTAAAACTTGTTTTCTTCATTATTTTGTTTTATTTTATGTACTCACTTGAAATTCTCTAGTATTTTTAAGCATGTTAAACTATATACGCTTTTAAAAATGTTCTCTAAACTCTGAATCTCCTTATAAAATCAATTCAAGGAATAAAGAACAGTGAGAGAAATAGTCACTAATGCACATGTTACTGTCAGTCTTCATTTGAAAAAGGTGGAAAATTAGCTAAAAATATACTGAGTGTTTATGCTTCTTTAGTCAGTCAGCTATCTGTTTCTGTTAAGTATTACATAAAAGGTAGATAGTCCTCCCAAGTATGTAAGTTAAAAAATGGAAGGCCTAATCAATGTAATTTCTGCTTCTTGCCATATATTTTTATTCTGAATGCATCACTGATTTGAATGGGCAATTCTGTATATGGATTGATGGTGGGATAAGGTAAATAGTTCTAAAAAGGACCTATAAACAAAATAGTTTGTGGCTGAATGCTTGATATAAAACATTAATCCATCTGTTTAAATTAATCTGATATCTATACTAATAATAGAGGAATATGCAAATTGCCCAAGATATCATCATAGTAACAACAGAACAGCAGGCTGCATGGGGCAACAAGGCCGGCAGGGCCTAAACCGACAGTTGGACATCCCCCAAGGGATCTCAGATTGGAGAGGGTGTAGGCTGAGCTGAGGGGACCAAGTCGTCCCGCCCCCGCCCCCCCCCCCCCGTGCATGAATGTCATGCACCGGGCCTCTAGTATGTTATAAGAAAATACTAGTAAACTGCAAGTTAATAAACCTGAATGATGAAATAAAGCCCGTATTCTCTCTGGGACATCATTACTTTACTCCCCCCCTATTCTGAAAGGCTGTTTTAATGCCCACTCTCATATAAAATGATTATCTTGAGATAATCAAGTCAACATTGTTAAAAAATTTGATTTTAGTTTTACATTATTTTATAAAGAAGGCCATAAGTATATGCAAATACAGTCTATAACACATTCTATATAAACTTTGGAAGTTAGCAGCAGCACGTGTGACTTCCTATTATCCTCCTAGATAGAGGAAGCAGTGGGCACACACATCTAGAGCAGGTGGTAGTGTAAAGGAGTCCCCAGTCAGAGTGTGGAACACTCAGACGAATTTGCTGCTTTTTTTCCTGCTACCCAGACCACTAAGAAGAAATAAATAAAGTCATTCTCTAACTTTTAAGTCTCTGATAAATTGACCTTTAAAAGTTAAAGGCCAAGGAAGTAAAGCCAATGTAAATGAATGGGCCTGTATCAAACTAAAAAGTTTTTGCATAGCAAAAGAAGCCATCAATGAAACAAAAAGGCAACCAACTGAATGGGAAAAGATATTTTCAAACAATAGCTCTGACAAAGGGTTAATGTAAAATATATATAAATAACTCACATAACCAAAAACAAAATCCAATAAAATAAATAGGCAGAGGAACTGAACAGGCACCTCTCCTAAGAAGACATACAAATGGCCAACAGATATATAAAATGATGCTCAACTTCACTAGCTATTAGGGAAATGCAAATCAAAACTACAATGAGATGCCACCTCACACCCATTAGAATGACTATTATCAAGACAAGTAATAAACGTTGGAGAAGTTGTGGAGAAAAGGAAACTTCATTCATTGCTAATGAGAATGTAAACTGGTACAGCCACTGTGTGAAACACTATGGATGTCCCTCAAAAGAATTAAGAATAGATTTACCATATGACCCAGCAATCCCTCTTCTGGGTGTCTACCTCAAAAATGTGAAAACATTTGCAAAGATATATGCACTTCTATGTTCATTAAAGCATCATCTGGTGGCCAAAACATGGAAAAACTGAAGTTCTCTTTTGATAATTGATTGGATAAAGAAGATGTGGTACATATACACATGGAATACTATTCAGCCATAAGAAATGTGAAGTACTGTCATTTGATACAACATGGATGATAGATCGTTATAATATAATGCTAAGCTAAATAAGTCAGACTGAAAAAGGCAAGAACCATATGATTTTGGCCTATTAGTATACCATTGTGTAAAGATACCACAGCTTTTTTATCCATTCATCCCCTAATGGACACTTGAGCTATTTCCAGATCTTGGCTATTGTAAATAACTCTGCAATAAACATAGAGGTGCATATAGTCTTTTGAGTTAGTGCTTCATTTTTATTCTGATATTTTCCCAGAAGTGGAATCACTGGGTCCTAAAGCAGTTCCATTTTTAATTTTTTTGAGGTAACCCTATACTGCTTTCCACAGTGACTGCACCAGTCTGTGTTCCCACCCACAGTGCATAGCGATCCCTTTTTCTGCACATCCTTGCTAATGCTTGCTGTTTGTTGACATATTGATGATAGCCATTCTGACAGGTGTAGGGTGATATCTAATTGTGGTTTTAAATTGCATTTCTCTGATGATTTGTAACATTGAACGTCTTTTTATGTCTATTGGCCATCTGTGTGCCCTATTTAGAGAAGTGTCTAGTCAGGTCCTTTGCCTGTGGAATAGTACTCCACAGTTGCCTAAATTATCTTCAGATTTTGTTTCAATATTTTCTCATCCTAATATACTTTTACACTGAAAAAATAGTAGTTTTCTCATATGCGCCACGAAAGCTGTACCTTTGGCATATTGACTTCTCCATCTTTTCTTGGTATATATCTCTAATTTGGGTAAATCCAATGGTCAAATCTGGTAAACACCTACTTCAAATTCAAATTCAGGTTTCACTTCCCTGCAGCTTTTTAAATAGTACACCACCAATGCAGTCCTTTACCATTATTTCCCCCATTAGGTTATGACAATCTCCAAATTTTACAACTAATATAACTGTATGCTTATATTTCAAACACACTGACTAGATGGTGAGCACCTGAAGTAGAGTAACCATTTTTCATTCATATTGGTAGGTGCTTCATCTAACTAACTTGTTGTAGAAACTTAAAACATTTTAGTCATTTTAAAAACTGAGCTTATAGCTGAGCTTGTGACTTTTCTAGTTGAAATGGACTAAAAAAGATCAAACATCCTTCCAGAAAAGTATTCTACCTATCAACAAAATGGGCTCTAATATCCCAAGGCAAACTCTACTAGGACACTCACCTAACATCTTCAGAATCACGCAGACTGATATTAACCTCCATTATAGAGAACTTTGAGGGTGTCTATGGCATGAAATATACACTATAAAACCATATTCTCATCTCTTCACTGCGTGCAACTCAGTGATAACTGGACTGTTAGGAAGAAAACATTTTGTGTGGTTTCTGGTTTCTGACTAACCTTTCTGAATAGTTTTTGCACTGTTACAAAGTAATTTAACTCTGAGGAGGGAGCCCAAGCAACAATCATCAAGCTAGGATCAGAATTAATAGGGTCTGTATTGATCAGACATAGCTCTTTACTCAAGTTCTGGCCAGAGTCAAATGTAACTTTTCTTCACTTCTACCTTTGATTGTCTTTAGGGACCGTCATCAAAAGATGTGTGAGTTGCAAAATGCTAGTTATTGCATTCAGACCAAAGAAAAGAGTAGAACTGTGTGTTAGGTAATTGAAAACCCTATGGATTATCCATGTTTAGAGATACTCAATTTTAAAAGCCTTGAAAAATACAAGAATAAGTTAATTAAAAAAAAATGAAAGACATAACTTTCCATTTATTATCCATGATTATTACAATGATAAAAAAATGAGCCTCTTATTATAAATCTTTAATACTAATAATTATAGTTTTTTAATGGCTTTTACTTTTCCATGCTCTACTCACAGCATGTTTTTCATACATCATTTTATAATGTTGTTTATGTACTTTTGTAATCATTTGTACTATGTATTTTACTTCATGGCTCATTTTTAATTGAATGTTTATTTATGTTTAATAGTAAATTTGTATGAGAAACAAAAATATTACTCAGTTACTTTTATATTTTCTCTCATGTGATTTATTTCCAAGATCTTTGAATAAAAATTCACTATCGATAATAGATTTACATCAATATAGTTAAGGTAAAAACAAGAAATATTATGGAGTGGATAATAATGAGCAAAATGCAAGATATGAAAGAATCCTATATAATAAAAGCCTATGACACACACTGACCACTAGGGGGCAGATGCTCTGACTGGTAGGTTAGCTTGCTGCTGGGGGCTGGCCCAACAGGACTGGGTGAGATGGGCCAGACATGCCCTGGAGCCCTCCCACAGTCCCTCCCACAGTCCCTCCCCAGCCCAGATGGTGCACAGGTGGGTCCCTTGACCTGGCCTGCACTCTCTTGCAATCCAGGACCCCTCAGGGGATGTCAGAGAGCCAGTTTTGGCCCAATCCCTGCAGGCCAGTCTGAGGGGCCCCACTGGTACAGGAATTCCTGCACTGGGCCTCTAGTATAAACATAAACAGAATAAATGTCCCAGTGTGGGATTGAAAATAAAAATTTCATCAACTTATTTTATTTAATAATGATAGTGATTTTCTTTGGTGTGAATGTTAGAATCCCATCTCTGCCCTCCACATCATACTATGCTATTTCTTTAAGTGTAACATAAATGTTTACATTTTAATTTTATTTGTTTAATATGTTAATTTATAATTAAAAATAGTGTAATCCATACAATGTTTGCCAGTTTAAAATGTCTTCTCCTATCATTAGTGTAAATAAATATGACACTTAAACCATTACAAATAAAAAAGAAATAAAGAGAACTAAATCCATTGTTCTATCCATAGTATATCAAGAAACTACCTTAAGAAGTGTCCCTTCGCCCTAGCCAATTTGGCTCAGTGATAGAGTGTCAGCCTGCGAATTGAAAGGTCTCAGGTTCATTTCCAATCAAGGGCACATGCCCCGATTGTGGGCTCAGTCCCCAGTGGGAGACTTGCAGGAAGCAGCCTGTCCATGATTCTATCTCATCATGAATGTTTCTATCTCTCTCTCCCTCTTCCTTCCTCTCTGAAATCAACAAAAAATGTATTTAAAACAAAACAAAAAAAGAAGTGTCCCTTCTATTCCAAGGGCCTTCAGTAAATTCATCTTTCTAAAACTGATGACTTTACTAACTACCTTAATATTTTTTTATTCAATCCTTACCTCAGATTCTTACTCTATCCTCTATATAAATTTAGACAATAACAATTTTCATAGTGTTTTACAATCATTTTCTTACTTATCTTCTGTTTACTTGACTCTAAACAATTTTTTTATCACTTTTACATTGTTATTGCTTAGCCTATGACTGCTCTTAGTAGGTGAATACAATAACTGACAAACAAAAGTGTGCAACTGGGTTCTTTAATGTATCCCCACACCATCTCACATTCTGGAGGTTGTGTCTCTCTCTTGCTATTCTTTTTATTCTTATCTTATTTTTATTTTATCATAAATTCTAAAATTGTCTAGCATTTGGTTGCATTGTTCTCTATTTTCTAGTGACCATTTTAATGCAGATTTTGGTGTGTGGTAAATATTCACTGTATTTTTAATCCCCTTAATCTGGTGTTTATTACTTTTATTTTACTGAAACTGACTTTTTTTTATAGTACAGCCAATAACTTTATTATTTTATTATTTTTAAATCTATTGGCTATTTATATTTTTTCTCTCTTTGATCTACTTTATAACTTAGATCACATTTCCAATTCTTCATTAATTTTATTGGTGATCATATTATATGTTGTTTTTACTTTTTTAAAACATTCTACTTTAATTTCTTGTTTCTTATTTACCTTTTATATGTGGATAACCTTTAAACTTAAGACTTTATTCTCAAATGTATCAGTGTCTCTTTCACTATCTAGTGTCTGGGAAACCTAATTGACAATCAGGTATTATTCTTCTAAACTTTCTTTCTCATAACTATCTGTATGTTGGTCTTTTCTTTGACTCATATTTTTATTGCATTCATTTATAAACAGAATGTTTCTACATTTGTATTTTAGTGGCCAATCTTCAACAAGTAGAAAGCATTCTTAATTTATGGTTCTTGTCTTTGTCCTCATAGTGGTGAATGGCAAATATATAGTTTGTCTCACAGAGTTTGGTTATTTTTTCAAGGAAAAATGAGAACATAATTGGTTTCATAATCTGATTTTAAAATGTTATATTGATTAAGACCTACCTGTATGCACAGAAAATATCAACTGTTCCAAAAAGGAGATAAAATATCCTATATAACAAAAGGCTAATATGCAAATAGACCAAACAACTGAACGACCACAGTTGCTATGACGCACACTGACCACCAGGGGGAAGAAACTCAATGTAGGAGCTGCCCACTGGTGGTCAGTGCACTCCCACAGCGGGAGCGCCACTCAGCCAGAGCCAGGCTTATGGCTGGCAAGTGCAGCAGTGATAGGGCGAGCTTCTCCTGCCTCCACAGCAGCACTAAGGACGTCTGAATGACAACTGAGGCCCGCTAGTGGGGAGCAGGCCTAAGTAGTCAGTCGGACATCCCCCAAGGGCTCCTGGACTGCAAGAGGGCACAGGGCAGGCTGAGGGACACCACCCTGAGTGCACAAATTTCATGCACCAGGCCTCTAATATTTCATAAAAGAAAATAAGAATAAAAGACAGTTCCTATTTTATCAACCTCAGAAGACACAGAGGAAAATCATGTCACAATTTTAATGTTGACTTTATTCACCTATGTATTGTGTCAGTCTTAAAATAAAGGGACAATATACAGTGTTTATAAATTTCTCACTTTGGGGCACAACAAAGAAGCCAATAATCATTAATCTTCATTTTCAAAGATAGCATTTTCTTTCTAATACATTCCAGTACATCATGAAGAGCTAAGAAATGTCATATTCACTTTTTCTTACTTATGAATATATTTGCAGCTCATCATTGTGCGATTCAGGACCTGTACGCGAACTTTGCCATCCCCTGAGCTGCTTGTTTCCTGTAATTTTTATCTAATTAAGTAGGGCCAGGTTAATTTTACCTCAACCATGTTTTGTTGTTGTTTTCCTTAATTCTCCATGTACTTAATATCACACATTAAAAAAAAAAAATCATAGTTGCCCTGGCTGGAGCTGCTCAGTTGGTTGGAATATCATCCCATACACCAAAAGGTGGCAGGTTCGATTCTGGTCAGAGCACATACACAAGTTGCAGGTTTAGGCCCTGGCTGGGCTGCATGTAGGAGGCAACAGATAGATGTCTCTCTCTCTCTCTCGTGTGTGTGTGTGTGTGTGTGTGTGTGTGTGTGTGTGTGTATCACTCCATCCCTCTCTCTAATAAGATCCATAAAATAATATAAAAATTAAAAATCAGAGATGATAATGATGCCTATACAAAGTATCTTAAAGAAAATTTAAAGCATCAGCTACAACTCACGTATACAATGTTTTAGAATTATTACTAATTTATGAGTTTTAAAAACCTTTACTTATGCAACTATATTGTAAATCCCCAACCAAGTGTCGTATCTTCTAATGATTTTGTGTGTTTCAGAGAATTTTACAAAGGAACAGGCTTTCAAAGGTGTTAAATTAATGTTTGTCAATGTCATTTAATAAGAAGAGTTATAAGGTTAAGACAATCCACAGTGACCATTGTCTTTCATATATTTTATTTGTAGTGATAATACAAAGATGTAAAATGTATCACATTGCTGGCTTTTAAAAGGTTCAGAAAACTAGTGAAAAAGAAAATTTTGGCTTATGTTTTCAGATAATTGCATTCAATCTGTTTAACTTTTTATAGACACAAAATTCAGATTCTAGTATACTTTCCTAGTGTTTAAAGTATTCTTTATTTTAAATTAGACACAATTAGAAGATGAACTCTTAGTACTATATAAAAACAAATCATGGTACAAGAACATCAATTCTTATCTGTAACTTTACATACACATGATAATTAACATGGGAGTAATTAATAGAAAAAATATAAGCAATAAATCAACTCAAATTCTGATTTTGCCAAAGTAAGATATACAGATTTAAGAAAATAGTTTGTTAATATACTTTACATTATTTATTTTGCAAATTACGGTGTTTTCATATGTCATTGATCAATTTTTTCCAAATTAAATAAATTATCAAGCAATAAAGTATATAATTAACCTCTGGTTTTAACTATTATCCTATGCCATCATTCTAATATATAAAAACCCTGAGTCCTGTCACCACCAGAAGTCAGTCCTGCAGTCAGCGCTGGGTTGCCTTGGTGACCCAGTACTGACTGCTGTGGCTGCAGGCACAGAGACCCAGGACTGACTGCTGAGAGGGCTACAAATCAGGCCCGAAGAGAGGCCTGAAGAGAGAATCAGGGTCTGATCTGTAGCCTGTGTGGCAGCTGTTGATCAGCACTTGCCTCTCTCTTTCTCTCCAGGCCGGGCCAGCAGCCTCACCTCCATTTCTTTCCAGGCCCCCATCAGGGCTGCTGATCAGTCCCACCTTTCTGATCAGGCCTCATTGATAGGCCCAGAGATGCTGACTGGCATAGAAACCAACCAATCAGAACCAAATCTGGAGGAAGTGTGAGGAACCAATGGCTGACTAGGAGATGGAGCTTTTGACACGCGGGCATAGAAACTGACCAATCAGAACCAAATTGGCCATCAGAGGAGGGCAGTTAGGGGAGAGATCATGCCAGCAGTGGAGGGCAGTTGCGGGGAGACCAGGCCTGCAGGGGAGGGAAGTTGGGGGTCATCAGGCCAGCACAGCAGGGGAGGGCAGTTGGGGGTGAGATCAGGCTGACATTAGAGGGCAGTTATGGGCAAGATCAGGCTGGCAGGGGAGGGCAGTTGGAGGTGACCAGGCAGGCAGGCGAGCGGTTAGGAGCCAGCAGTCCCAGATTGTGAGAGGGATGTCCAACTGCCGGTTTAGGCCTGATTCCACACAGGGATTGGGCCTAAACCGGCAGTCAGACATCCCCCATGGGGTCCCATATTGGAGAGGGTGCAGGCTGGGTGAGGGAACCCCCAGTGCACAAATTTCATGCATCGGGCCTCTAATTGTCTAATATGGTTAAATTAACTATTAATGTAATTGTGGGAAATACTTGTTAACAAATATTTTTTTAGTGCTTACACTAAAAAATGTTCAAGGTGCCATATTTTTAATGCCTACATGGAGCATAGTATGTTCTTAAGTATTTGTGAAATATATGATACTGAATATGCTAAAATTGGTGATATTAGAAAAACTTAAATGAAATAGGCAAGAACATTACCTTTGCAGCAATTTATACATTGATAAGTCATTTGACAAGTATTTATTCAGCATCTAGCAATTATCTTACAATAGCAGGGAGAGCATGGTGATAAGATAAATCCCTTGCTGTAATAAAATTTATGTTTTAGCATGATAAGACAGAAAAAGAAGAAATATAATTTTTGAAATAATATGTGCCATCACTATAAATATTAATTAAATATTAGGAAACTGGGTAAAAAAAATGACTGATGCTGTGGTATGATTTTTTTATTTCCCCCCCAAATTTATATATGTTGAAATCCTATGCCCCAAAGATGATAGTTATTAGAGGATAGAACATTTGGGTGGTGCTTAAGTCATAATGGTGTAGCCCTAATGAATAAGGTTAGTGCCCTTATAAAAAAGACTCCAGAAAGATTCCTAGACACTTCTGCTCTGTAGTGACACAGAAAAAATTTGTGACCTGAGAGAGGACCTTCAAGCTACTATGGTGGCACATGGTCTCAGACCTCCCATCTCTCAACCTGTGGGAAATAAAATTTCATTGTTTATAAACTACCCTATCTTGGATATTTTGAAATAGTATCCTGAATGGACTAAGACAACTGGGTAGGGAAATTGAATAGGCAGTGTCAGAGAAAGTCTTACAGAAAAGCTGATATAAGGTGAATAGAAAAACAAGAAAATAAAATGGAAGTCGTCTTTTGGTAGCTGAGAGGGAAGTTTTGGTTAAAATCAGGCATTCCTTTATAGTCCAAAAATAATAAACTGATATGAGGACTTTACAGTAAAGGTTTGGAGTGATAGAGATATCATAATGGCAGATTAGTTGAAAATCTGAAAAATGATCATCTTATTGAAGTCTAAATTTGTATTTCTGATCTTGGGTAGTCTAGAGAAATATGAGTTAAAAATGCACACTCAAATTTTTATAAATCAACTAGAGGCCAGGTGCACAAAATTCATGCATGGGGGTGGGGGAGTGTCCCTCCACCCATCCTGCACCCTCTCCCATCTGGGACCCCTTGAGAGATGTCTGACTTCTGGTTTAAGCCCAATCCCAGTGGGACTGCTGGCTCCTAACTGCTCACCTTCCTGACTGCCTGATTGCCCCTAACTGCTCCCCTGCCAGCCCAATTGCCCCCAACTGCCCTCCTCTGTTGGCCCAATTGCCCCTAACTGCCCTCCCCTGTCAGCCTGATGGCCCCCAATTACCCTCCCCTGCTGGCCTGATCACCTCCCAACTGCCCTCCCCTGCTGACCTGATTGCCCATAACTATTCTCCCCTGCCAGCCTGATGGCCCCCAACTGCCCTCCCCTACAGACCTGGTTGCCCCCAACTGCCCTCCCCTGCCTGCCCAATTGCCCCCAACTGCCCTCCCCTGCTGGCCTTGTCACCCCCAACTGCCCTCCCCTGCTGGCCTGATCTCCCACAACTGCCCTCCCCTACTGGCCATCTTGTGGCAGCCACCTTGTGACAACATGGGGTGTCCATCATGTGGCGGCCATCTCGTGATGATGTGGGGATGGCCATCTTGTGGTTGCCATCTTATGATGATGTGGGGATGGCCATCTTGTGACTACATTGTACAATGCCACATAAGTTTTTATTATATAGGATTTGTATTATTTTTAACAAGTAGTTTGGCAGTTGTTAAATTAGCATTAAATATTAATTATTGTTATTAAATATTGTTTTTACCTGCAATCTATAACAATTTCTACTTCATGCTAAAATAAGAAAGAGGGAAAATAGATAGTATATTATATATTTTTTTATTTCTCGATGGATTTTTTAAGACAAAAAAGAAATAAGAAATTGCCAAGCCTAGGTTATACATAAAATGCTGAGCCATTGACTAGGAGAGGAAATCTGGGTATCAACAAAGAATTAACATGGAATGGGGGATGTAGAGAAAAGGCATGGTAAGCATTGTTGATCAGGAGTTCTGAAGATATTTGCACTCAGAACACTAGAATTAGGTGAGCAGCCAAAGGAGTCATTTCAGCCAGAGACCACTGATAAACCCATATCTTGCAGCACTGGTGATCATTTAGTTGATTCAAGAGGTAAATCTGCACAGGCAGATTTGTGTCACCTTTTTGAAACACAAGCTTTCTGTCTCCTTAGCAGGACTTCTGGAATTATTCTTTACAGGTAATTCTGTGGGCAGTATCTGATACTAATTACTGACATGCATAACAAATTATACTGATTATATGGAATGTAAAAAATATCACTGCTCCTTCAAAAAACCTGTGACAAGTTCCTGCCCAAGGAGAATCGGAGTTCTTACTGCTCAGGCAGAATCGTTGGCCAAGTTATTAGGAGGAAGCTTGCACAACAGAACATCTATCTGCCCTTTGACTGATTTATGTCTGTGTGAGCATTCTATTTACCTAAAATATGAGAAAAATGTGGAAAGGAGAGAAAATTTGTGTAAATTGGATTAGAGTTCAAACCAAGATGTAGTTATCAGTTATAATAAGACTGTAAGTGCTATGTGTGTGACCTTAGCTTGCAGCAATGAGCAGATTTAACAATGATTCCAGAAAAGAGATGAAATAAACAAATCATTATCTTTCATAAATATCAGCTCATAACATTAGTGCAGATCAAGATCTTTGAATACGTAGAGAAAAGGTGCATTTTAATAAGTATTGCTTTGAGATGATCTTTGTAGGCATGTCTGTTGATTGACAACTAAACAACAAATACATCATGTAGTACATTGCCTTATTTTATCATACCTGGAAAAAACAAAATATATGGCACTGAATTTGTTCAAACACAAGAAAACAAAGGAGAAAAAATGCACCATTTCAAAAGAAATTGCCTATAATTGGAAGCTTATCTTTTTTCTCTAATCTTTCTCCCCCTAAATTTCCACAAGGGGAACTTGCTAACCTTTCAGCTCCAGGATAATTTGTCCTTAGTTTCAATCCGAACATCAAATAAAGGACACCAAATTCAACTGGTCAGCAAGGCTACCCAGAAATTTAATGTAGTGCTGGCAGAGCTGAGAGTAAATTGTCAAATGATCAAGAGAGAGAGAACTTCATTACCTCCTAATTTCAGTAGGAAAAGGAAAAAGTTCTTGATTTGAATTATGGTGGCCAGACACATCAAAAAAAGTTCTCAATGTGAGGTGGTATCTCATTGATTATATTTTTGATTTGCACTTCCCTAGTACCTAGTGAAGTTGAGGATCTTTCATATTTATGTTGGCCATTTGTATATCTTCTTGAAGAAGTTTGTGTTCAGATCCTCTTGTAACCATAGTTAGTTGATTTTTTATGGGAAAGAGCAAAAAGAAGTCAGACATTATTGAGCATATTCATCTGGGAAGCAGAGACCTATTTGCTTCACCAGGAAGCTACAGCTTCATACAGCAGTAAATCAGTAAATCAAAGCATTGTCCCTCCAGGGGGATTAAGACCTCTCTCTTCCTCTCTCACATACTGGATTGTAGGTATGGGAGGGAGAAGCAGGGGAAGATAAGGACATGTGCAATAAAGTAAAAATGGCACAGTGGGAGGCCTGTCAGTCTAACCCGGGAAAAAGATCAATGGCTAAGGGATGGACCCTAATACAAGACTGTGAAATATTGGGAAGTTAATTGGTTATTTTGATAAAGGTCGTGGTTAAAACCCAGGAGAACAATGCCCTCCCCCCCCCCCCTCCCTCTCTCTGACTTGCACTCATCTGTGTGCTCTCCTGCCTGGGAGAATGACACCGGGTGGACCTAGTGGCCATCTGGGGCCCTCCAGGCTGACTGTGCAGACACGCAAAGACTATGAAGTGGAAACCTTGAGTACTGGCTTTTAGTTTTGTACCTTGCTGAAGACACAGTTGGACTTTTCCCATGGCAGAACAGAGGTAGATGAGATATTCAAAGGCAGCCATCGCAAACAAATCATCATGCCACATCCACATCACAATCTCCTGTGCATGGATCCTTGAAACGCTTTCTCATGATCCTCTGGAAGAGCCTGTTTTCCACCAACAACACTCTGCCCATGTTTAATTGGACCATTGGTTTGGTGTTGATTTGTAGAAGTTCTTTATAGATTTGGGATACTAACCCTTTGTCAGAACTGTTGTTTGCAAATATCTTCTCCTACTCAGTTGGTTTCCTTTTGGTTTTGTTGACATTTGCTTTTGCAGTGCAGATCTTTTTAGTTTGATATGGTCCTATTCATTTATTTTTGCCTTACTTCCCCTTGCCTTTAAGGGTCAAATTTATAATATCTTCTGTAACACCAAGGTCCATACGTTTAATACCTATGTTTTCTTCTGTGCAATTTATTTTTTTCATATCTTATATGTAGGTCTTTGATCCATTTGAGTTAATTTTTGTATATGGGGACAAACTACCTCAGACCTGTTAGAATAGCTATTATCAACAGGACAAGTAATGTATTGGACAGGTTGTGGAGAAAAATGAACTTTAATTCACCGCTGGTGGGGATGTAAACTGGTACAGCCACTATGGAAAACAGTATGGAGGTTGCTGGGAAAAAAAAAGGAGTTTCCATATGACCCAGCAAACCCTTTTTTGGGCATTTATAAAAAAATTTTTTTTGAAAACATTTATTCCCAAATATGTACGTTCATTGCATTATTCATGGTGGCCAAGGCATGGAAATAACCAAAGTGTCCTTCCATAGAAGATTGGATAAAGAAGATGTAGTGCATATATACAATGGAATACTACTCAGCCACAAGAAAAGATGGAATACTGCCATTTGCTACAACATGGATGGACCTTGAGATTATCATATTAAGTGAAATAATTCACACAGAAAAAGTTAAGAACCATATGATTTCACTAATATATGCTATATAAAGCAACAAATGAACAAACAAAAAAACAAAAATAAGACACATGTTACAGTGGTTACCAAAGGAAAGGGGGGTAATAAAGGGTAAAAGAGAGTCAAACATATAATGATCTGACTTTGGGTGGTGGGCACACAATGCAATGTACAGATAAGTTATCGTAGAAATGTACACTTAAAAACTATATAATCTTATTAACTAATATTACCCTCCAATAAATTTAATGAAGATAAAAAAGTTCCTCTTCTACCAAAAAGAAGATTGATTAAGCAATTTTAAATAACTCTTTTTACTTGAAAGTTGAACATTTGAGCTTGTAAATTATTTTTTCAACCCTCCTCCCAATTATATTCTTTGCTGAGTTTTTGAAAGATATCACAAAATCTAAAATGTATACACTCAGCAATAAAATTCAATATGAATTAGCTGCTTCTACTTAAAAACTATGATCTTACGGGTAAGAGTCCTCAAGGAAGGAACAACCTAAGACAGGCACAGTCGCAGAGGGGCCATCAGGAGAGAACTTGGAGGGCAACAGAAGTGGGGCACAGACCCTCATCCCCGCAACATTGCAGGGGCTTGAACCCTCACCCCTTCTGAAGGAGGTCTCCTGCCCCCATGGCTGCTTCGCGCTTCCCACACCCAGCTCCGATCGGGACCCAGGCAACAGAAAGAGACTTAGCTCAGCTCAGATCGAGATACAGGTGATAGATAGAGACTTGGCCCAGCTCAGATCGGGACCCAGGTAACAGACAAGAGACTTGGCTGACAGCAGCTGCCCTATATCTAAATTCAGCCTAGCATCTGGAATGCTCAGGGCCCACTCAAGAATGCAAATAATCCTTCCCACTAATATTTACAGGGTAAACTAGGATTGTTGGTAGAGTATTAAATTTGACAGTAAAATAGTAATCAAGTTTTCAGATTAATTTAAATAGGCTAATTGAAATAAGTGAATATTCAAGAAAATTTAATTGTACTGGACAAAAAGCTGTTCTTAAAGTAATAACTAAAATTTCTATTGGTAGTTCATCTCATGGTAAAATTCCTGAATATGCAATGAACCTAAAGCAGTCATATGTGTGGGAAAAAAAAAATTTTAAATTTAAAGTTATCAAGACTGCATTATAAAATTTACAAAAACCTCCATTAATCAAAAAAAGGGGGTGGGATAGTAGGGTAATATCATGTAAGGAAAAAAATATCCTATAAGTAAATTACATCTAGAAAATTTTTACTTTACAAAATTAATTTTCATTTGTAATGCTAACAGCAAGACACCCATGAAAAACACACATGGTGTCTAAATAAGACAAAGGAAAATCATTTGGGCAAAAATAAAAAGGATCCCAAATCAATTATATAGAAAAGATTCCTTTATTAATTTGTGGTTGAGAATATGTTTGTATATTTTCAGAAAACAACTCCAAGACCATGTGGATTCCTGCAACACAGAGGAATTGACAGGTCTGCTCCAACCACGAAGACAAGAGGAAAAACAGTCCAGAGATGGAAGACGCTGACAACGCCTTGCCAGCGAGCAGTCAGCAGCTGTGCACCGCTGCAGGTTGCCTAGGACCAAACCAGAGAGGGTCGGACCTGCATTGCCACCATGTGCCCACCATCCAGATATCATTGCTGATATGTACACATAAGGAACTGTTAGACATTGAAATGAGGACTCAGAACTGTTGGACATTGAAATTGGGACTCAAACATTTTTTTTTTTTTTGTTATTATATGTTTATTTCTAGTCTGCAGAGGCAAAATTTTTTAAAGGAAAGAAATGGTGGGAAAAAGATACAGAGGCAAAGAAGCATTGAACAGACTGTCAAACCACATTGGGAAGACAGGGGAGGTTGGGCAAGGGGGGCTGTAAGAGACCAACCGAAGGACTTGTACACATGCATATAAGCATAACCAATGGATACAAGACACTGGGGCAGGGGGGAGGGCGGGCAGGTGAAGGCATGTACTGGGGGGTAGGGGAGGCCGGGGGAAGGTCAATGGGGGGGAAAAAATAGCAGACATATGTACTACTATTTGTAATACTTAAAACAATAAAAAAATTTTTAAAAATTAAAAAAAAACTATGATCTTAAAAAATTAATTAACTTTATGGATGACATTATGAAATGTAGGAAATACATTTTTCAAGATGATTCAATATCTTATAAGTGATTAAAAAAGACTCAGCACCAATTTTTATAGTATTTTGGTGTCTTAAAAATTATTTCTTAAAAATATTCTCCAATAATGATGCTATGCTTATATGAAATTAGTTATGTGATTGGACCATGTATAAAAAGTTCAAGAAATAATTAGAATATCATACAAGACAATATTTTAAAAATTATCAGCTTTTATTACATTTATTATACTGCCAGTGCACTGCCTGAATTGTTTGCAAGTAAATAAATCTATTTCATATAATTCTTTCTCAGGAATTATTTTTTCTTTTGGGGAATTTCCTTTTTGAGTCTCTATAAAAAAAATACAGTTCAAAGCATCTATAGGTGGTACCAGAAAGATAAATTAGTAATGTTGTCTTATTATCTAAAAAGTGAAAGATTATCATTTCCTAGAGTGTATTTTCTATTTGGAGGTTTAGACATTGGAACCTATTTTATAGCTTATACAACATTTATTATGCAAGAAAAATATTATAGGTCAATTTATGAATGAAAATAAGTAAGTGCTTTTGAAGGAATTTCCAGCATAGCCTGCACTGAATAACATTTTAAACCTCAGGTCAATAAAATCTGTACCTGAAAAAACTTTTTTTCTACCAGGTGTTAAATTTATATTTAAAATTAGGGTCTTTATCTAAAAAAAAGAATCATAGAATATGTGCTTGAATGTTTTAAATGACTGCTTGTTGAATGCTGGGGTGAGTTTCCTTGACAGGTATTACACATCTGTCTCAAACAATAACTTTTCTCTTCATTAAAGCTTATCTTTTGGAAAATGCTTTGATAATGCTCATTTTAGCTTTCTTCTGAGATTTGACAATATGTCTACTAGTTGTCTTTCCATTTACAGATCTGCTATCATGTTACTTATCACATTAATTGAACATGATCTAGTAACAATTTACTTGATGAACCATCTGTAATTTTGTCATCATTGACTACAACAGTAAGGAAATTGTAAATGTCAGATAGAGTCACTACTGAAGGGTTAATCATTATGGGAAAGCTTCAAACTATTGGGAGTAGGATGTCAGTACATTGTTAAAAGTTATGCTCTACTGCTCTAGCTGGTTTCGTTCAGTGGATAGAGCAAAGGCCTGCAGACTGAAGGTTCATTGGTTTGATTCTGATCAAGGGCATATGCGCAGGGTTGCAAACTTGATCTCCAGTAGGGGGCTTGTAGGAAGCAATGAATCAATAATTCTCATAATTAACAGTTCTATCTCTTTCTCCCCCTCCCTTCCTCTCTGAAATCAATAAAAATATATTTAAAATAAACTATTTCTGAGAGCAATCTGCTGGTGGGGGAGCGCGACTGGTTCCGTGGCAATTCTGCTGAGTGGAAGACCACACAGCGAGATTTTCATGGCAGACATGATGAAGCAGAAGCTGAACTGAAGCAGAGAACTGAAGAAGGTGTACTAACCATAGAAACCATTGAAACCCTTCCTGCGGATGGAAGACAGCACCTCCCCCCCACCCCCCGTCAGAAGCATTATTTTATCTGGAATTTCAAGTTTATAGAGGATTTGCTTTCCAAAAATTGGGCAAACTTATAGCTAGGGAGGCCGCACCATCTTGAAGGGGAAAGTGGATGTTATCGGAGGCCTCCAAATCTACAACTGCAGCACCCACAAAACAACTGCAAACCTCAGAGCACTGGTCTGCAATTGGTGCAAACACACGGATTCAGAGGAGCTCTACACTCCACCATGGAAAGGTCAGATTTCACCTGGGATAAGGAGAGAGAACAACATAACCAGACACCCGGAGAAGAGATAACATGGGGATACAAAGAAACAGCCCGCATATGAAAGAAAAGCAGGCATCACCAGAAAAGAAAGTAAACAAAATGGAGGCAAGCAACCTGTCAGAGAAAGAATTCAGAGAAATGGTCATAAGGTAGCTGAACAGAATGGAACACAAATTCGATAATATGAGTAAGAACCAAGAGGAAATGAAGAAGAACTGAGAAGAAATGAAAAATGACATTGCTGCTGTAAAAAACTCAATAGAAAGCATCAAGAGTAGACTAGAAGAAGCAGAGGACCACATCAGTGAGCTAGAAGACACGGTAGGAAAAAATACCCAAGTAGAACATCTTCTAGAAAAAAAATTAAAAAGCAGGAGGAGAGAGTAAGGGAACTTTGGGACAACACAAAACAAAACAACATCTGCATAATAGGGGTTCCAGAAGGACAGGAAACTGAGCAAGGAATAAAAAACCTGTTTGAAGAAATAATGACAGAAAACTTCCATGATATAGGGAAGAAAAAACCCACACAAATCCAAGAAGATCACAGAGTCCCAAGCAAAATGAATCCCAAAAGACCGATGCCAAGGCACATTATAATGAAATTGGCAAACAACAAAGTAAGAATCTTAAAAGTGGCCAGAAAAAGACAGAAAGTTACCTACAAAGGAACCCCCATCAGACTAGCAACTGATTTCTCAACAGAAACTCATCAGGCCAGAAGGGAATGGAATGAAATATACAAAGTCATGCAAAAGAAGGGTCTGAATCCAAGAATACTGTACCACCAAGGCTATCAATCAAACTTGAAGGTGAAATCAGGAGCTTCACAGACAAAAAAGGACTAAGAGAATTTATTACCACCAAGCCAGCAATGCAAGAAATGCTAAAGGGTCTGCTGCAAAAAAAAAAAAAAAAAAAAAAGAAGAAGAAAAAAGAAATAGGAAGCAAAGAAGGAACACAGAATTAAAGAATAAAAATGGCGACAAATAAGTACCTATCAATAATAATTTTAAATGTAAATGGATTAAATGCCCCAATCAAAATACATAGGGTAACGGATTGGGTAAGAAAACATGACCCATATATCTGCTGTCTACAAGAAACCCACCTCAGAAAAAGAGATGCACACAGACTGAGGGTGAAGGGATGGAACAAGGTTTTTCAGGAGAATGGAAATGAAATAAAAAGCTAGGGTAGCAATACTTATATCTGCTTAGGTCTCAAAGTGAAGGACATAATAAGAGATAAGGAAGGCCACTTCATAATGCTAAAGGGAGCAATCCAACAAGAAGAAATAACTCTGGTAAACATATATGCACCCAATACAGGAGCACCCAAATACATAAAAAAACTCCTGGAGGATATCATAGGAGAGATTGACAGCAATACAATCATAGTAGGGTACTTTAATACCCCACTATCACCATTGGACAAATCCTCTAAACAAAAAATCAGCACTGAAACATCAATCCTAAATGACTCACTAGACCAGATTGAATTAACATCTTTAGAACATTTCACCCCAAAACCACAGAATATAGATTCTTCTCAAGTGCACATGGGTCATTTTCAAAGATAGACCATATGTTGGGTCATAGGCAAAGTCTCTTCAAATTCAAGATAGAAATTATATCAAGCATCTTCTCAGACCACAGTGGCATAAAACTGGAAATCAACTACAATAAAAACAATCCAAAAAAATCAAATACATGGAGACTAAACAGCATGCTATTAAACAATGACTGGGTTACCAGAGAGATCAAGGAAGAAATAAAAAACATCATGGCAACAAATGACAATAAAAACACAACAATCCAAAATCTATGGGAGATAGTGAAAACAGTCTTGAGAGGGAAGTTCATAGCTCTACAAGCCTACTGCAAAAAACATGAAACACTGGTAATAAATTACCTAACCCTACAACTCAAAGAGTTAGAAAGAGAGTGACAAGAAAAGCCCAGTGTAAGCAGAAGGAAGGAAATAATAAAGATCAGAGAGGAGATAAACGACATTGAGACCAAAACAAAACAAAACAAGAAAAAAAACAACAATACAAAAAATCAACAAAACCAAGAGCTAGTTCTTTGAAAGCGAAACAAGATTAATGAACCTCTAGCCAGGCTCATCAAAAAGCAAAGAGAGAAGACCCAAATAAACAAAATCAGAAATGAAAGAGGTGAAATAACAACAGACCCCAACGAAATACAAAGGGTTGTTAAAAAATACTATGAACAACTCTATTCCAACAAACTGGACAATCTGGAGGAATGGACATTTTCCTATAAAAATATAACCTTCCAAAACTCAATCAGGAAGAATCTAAACCTTCCAAAACTCAATCAGGAAGAATCTAAACATCTCAATAGGCCAATAACTATGGAAGAAATTGAAGCAGTCATCAAAAAGCTTCCAGCAAACAAAAGCCCAGGGCCAGATGGCTTCACAGAGGAGTTTTACCAAACATTCAAGGAAGAACTAAAACCTATCCTCCTCAGACTATTCCAGAAAATTCAAGAGGAAGAAACACTTTCAAGCTCATTCTTTGAAGCCGGCATCACCATAACACCAAAACAACATAAAGACAACACAATGAAAGAGAATTACAGGCCAATATCCCTCATGAACATAGATGCCAAAATCCTCAACAAAATTCTAGCAAATCAAATCCAGCACTATCAGAAAGATCATATACCATGACCAAGTAGGATCTATCCCAGGAATGCAAAGATGATACAATATCTGCAAATCAATAAACATGATACATCACATAAACAAATTGAGAGATAAAAATCACATAGTCATATCAATTGATGCAGAAAAAGCATTTGACAAAATCCAACACCCTTTCTTGATAAAAACTTTCAACAATGTGGGAATAGAAGGATCCTACCTGAACATAATAAAAGCCATATATGACAAACCCACAGCTAACATCATACTCAATGGGCAAAAACTAAAACCATTTTCCCTATGAACAGGAAAAAGACAGGGATGTTCACTCTCACCACTCCTGTTCAACATAGTACTGGAAGTACTATCCATTGCAATCAGACAAGAAGAAGAAATATAAGGCATCCAAATTGGAAAAGAAGAAGTAAAGCTGTCCTTATTTACAGATGACATGATATTGTACATAAAAAACCTGAAAAACTCCATCAAAAAGCTAATAGAATTAACAAATGAATTCAGCAATGTAGCAGGACACAAAATTAACGCCAAGAAATCTATGGCATTTCTATACACCAATAATGAACTTACAGAAAGAGAGACTAAAAAAGTAATCCCATTTACCATCATACCAAAAAAATTAAGATACCTAGGAATAAACTTAACCAAGGAGGTAAAAGACCTATACACGGAAAACTACAGGACACTGATAAAAGAGATAGAAGAAGACGTAAACAGATGGAAGAACATACCATGTTCATGGATTGGGAGAATCAATGTCATTAAAATGTCCATACTACCCAAAGCAATCTATAAATTCAATGCACTCCCCATTAAAATATCAACATCATATTTCACAGACCTAGAAAGAACTCACCAAAAATTCATCTGGAATAAAAAAAGATCCCGAATAACCACAGCAATCCTGAGAAAGAAGAAAAAAATAGCGGGGAACTCAATACCAGATTTCAAGCTGCATTACAAAGCCACTGTTTTCAAAACTGTCTGGTACTGGCACAAGAACAGACATATAGATCAAGGGAATGGAATAGAGAATCCAGAAATCGACCCAAATCACTATGCTCAATTAATATTTGACAAAGGAGGCATGAACATACAATGGTGTTAAGACTGTCTCTTCAATCAATGGTGTTGGCAAAATTGGACAGATACATGCAAAAAAATGAAACTAGACCACCAAATTATACCATACACAAAAATAAACTCAAAATGGATACAGGACTTAAAAATATGATGAGAAACCATAAAAATACTATGGGAATCCACAGCCAGAAAAATCTCTGACATATGCCGAAGCAATTTCTTCACTGATACTGCTCCTAGTACAATGAAAGCTAAAGAGAAAATAAACAAATGGGACTACATCAAAATAAAAAGCTTTTGCACAGCAAAGGAAATCATCAATAAAACAACAAGAAAGCCCACTGCATGGGAGAATATATTTGCCAATTACATCAACGATAAGGGTTTAATCTCCAACATTTACAGAGAACTCATACAACTTAACAAAAAGAAGATAAACAAACCAATCAAGAAATGGGCAACTGATCTAAATAGACACTTTTCGAAAGAAGACAGAAGGAAGGCCAAGAGACATATGAAAACCTGCTCAAAGTCACTAATCATCAGAGAGATGCAAATCAAAACAACAACGCAGTACCATATTACACTTGTCAGAATGGCTATTATCAACAAATCAACAAATGACAAGTGCTGGGGAGGATGTGGAGAAAAAGGAACCCTCGTGCACTGCTGGTGGGAATACAGACTGGTGTAGCCACTGTGAAGAACAGTATGGAGTTTCCTCAAAAAACTAAAAATGAAACTCCCATTTGACCCAGTGATCGCACTTCTAGGAATATATCCCAAGAAACTGGAAACATGAATCAGAAAAGATATATGCACCCCTATGTTCATAGCAGCACAATTCACCATAGCTAAGATTTAGAAACAGCCTAAGTGCCCATCAGTAGATGAGTGGATTAGAAAACTGTGGTACATCTACACAATGGAATACTATGCTGCAGTAAAAAAGGAGTTCGTACCATTTGCAACAACATGGATGGAGATGGAGAGCATCATGCTAAGTGAAATAAGCCAGGCAGAGAAACATAAATATCACATGATCTCACTCATTTGTGGAATATAATGAACAACATAAACTGATGAACAAAAATAGATCCAGAGACAGAGAAACATCAATCAGAACGTCAAACTTCAGGGAAGGTAGGCGAGGGTTGGGGGTAAAGGGCAGAGATCAACCAAAGGACTTATATGGATGCATATAAGCCTAATCACTGACACAAACAACAGGGGAGTGGGGTCATGAATGGGAGATGGGGAGTAATGGGGGAATAAGGACACATACCTAATACCTTAATCAATAAAGAAATTAAAATAAAAAATAAAATAAACTATTTCCTCTACTATGAAGTTATTTGAAGTAATCAGAAATAATAAATGAAGTCATTTGAAGTAATAAAAATATTTTCTAAGAAATAATCACATTTCTCAGTATATTTTTTCAAATTGGACTGTGTTTAATGATCTTTTTTATTTTCCATTTTCTTTGTCATATTTGAAAACAAGTCATTTATCTTTAACAGATGGCTCCACCCCATCCCTGCCCCCAGGTTTGAGTATTAGGATATTGTGCTAGAAAAAAAAAGACAAATAAAGCCAAAATTAATGTACTGATTCTTCCTGACTTTATATTGTCTTAAAGGTTGATAAGTGATCATATCAAGAAACTTTATAACTTAATGATAGATAGAAATGTGTACTTCCAAATTTAATGAGTGTATTTTTACTCACTATTCATAATAGAATTGAATCATATTTTTCTAAAGTTTTAAAATTTAGAAAAAACTCTTCTCATATTATCTCACTTGACTTATACCACAATCGCTTACCTGTAACCTCACTCTAACTTCTGTTAATGTGCCAAAGGGGGAAAAAAACCTTGAAAAAAAATAATTTTCCTCTGGTTTCTCTCACACACACACATTTTCACCTCTCATCTTTAAATGTGTCTGATTTTGCTTTTTGATAACTCTGGCATTGAAAAGTTATTTGGAACATGGATGTGCATTGACCTGATTAGATAAGGAGTAAGATAAAGGAGTCGGTGTGAATTTATGTATTAGCTAACAGGAGAGATGTTGGGTGTTGACTGTAGAAATCAAGCCAGCATCTAGCACACATTTAGCTGAAGCACTCTTGTGATAATCTCTCAGGAAGGGGAGCCAAGTGGTTGGCAGCTGGATGAGAGCCGAAGGCTAGCAAACCACATCTTCTGGCAAAGACCAGAGGATGTGAATGAAGCATGTAAGAAATCTGTATCTTTTTTTTTCTTTAATCCTCACCCAAGGATATTTTCCCATTGATTTTACAGAGTGTGGAAAAGAGGGGGAAAGACAGAGAGAAATATCAATGTGATACAAACACATAGATTGGTTGCCTCCTGCACGAGCCCTGACCAGGGCCTACAACCAATGTAGGTGCCCTTTACTGGAATCAAACCCAAGGTCCTTTGATGTGCTGCCTGATGCTCTATCCTCTGAGCCAAACTGGCTAGGACAAAATCTATATCTTCATAGTTGGCAGTATAGACCCCAAACCAGAGTACTATTAGCACCTTCAGGTAGAGCGGGGTGGGGATAGTATAGTTATAATAACAGGATTAGGGAATATCGAGGTCGTTATGTAAATTTTTTTCTGTAAAATGAACTCAAAAAGGAGTGAAACACAATTTTACATATACACCCACAAACAAACACAAACTGAGTGAGAAGAGAGGTATTATATGATTTAAAAAATATGGATATATTTTTAAAATAAATAGATCAAATGTCATATGTTTTCATGCCTTGTGAATATTTCAATGTCAACATGAGTTGGCTGAAGGGAAAGGAGTGTAGTAGTGTTTACAATAGACATGAATTTTGGTCTTAGTGCCTACACAGAGTTGGGCTAAAAGTTATAAATATTACCTATAATTTGTGAAAAGTACAGCATTATTATTTCCTTATAGAATATTTGTCAAGACTTAGTCAGCTAATAAGCCATAAAATGTGCATCCAAATAATAATGTTGCAAATCTTATTATTGAAGGTAATTATATTTATTATTGGAGGTAAAGTGATTCTTCACTCTTCATTTCCTTATCTTTTCCATAGATATTAAAAATGATAGATATTTCACACATGTACCTCATTATCTTCTGAACTGAACTTAATTCATGCTTTGTATATAGTTTGAAGTTTTTATATTTTACAGTAAGAAATATTAAGTGAGACATCCAAAAGAATATTCAAGGGTAGAATATTCCCACTATCTATTTTAGATTATGTTCTAAAGGTTGCTAAAGCTTACACTTTGAAATGGAACTTCACATTTCTACATAATACTCCACTTACCAGAACCCACATAAATTCAAATCACTTTATTAGTAAACACAATTATTTGATGTCCAGGTGTAAAACTAATTTTTAAAGAGAGAAGCCCAAAAAAAGTCACTCTCAACTTTTGCAAAAGGTCTGTACAAATTTCATAAAATTCCTGGTTTATTCTATAATAGAGGCCAGGTGCACAAAATTCATGCATGGTGAAGTCCCTAGACCTGGCCAGCGATTAAAGTGCGAGTGTCTGACATGGAAGGGCAGGTCCCAGCTGACCTCTGGACCCTGGGCAGCACCTGGGCCCCAGATCCCTGCACGTCCCCCTTAACATGAGTCATTGGCCCCTGCCCAGCTCCCTCAGTGCCTGGGAGCCGGGTGGCGGCCCTGCCCCCACCACCACCACCACTGGTCGCCATCTGCAGGGCAATTGGCAGGGTAATCAGGCCTTGCTCGCATCCACCTTGGCCTGGCGCCGCACACCCACCTTCTCCACCACCCTGCTGCAGTCCCACTCTCATTAGGGCCCATTGAGTCCAGCATCACCTCCACTGCTGCCTGCTGCCAGTGCTGCATCGGTGACATCCACCATGTTTCGTGCTGCCCCCTGGTGGTCAGCACACGTAATAGTGAGCAGTCGAACTCCCAGTGGAACTACCGGTCAAACTCCCAGTCCAGGGGACAATTTGCATATTAGGCTTTTATTATATAGGATGGTCTCGAGTGTGTATGTGTGTGTGTGTGTGTATATATATATGATAAATCATCACTATATAAGATAAATCATCAACAATGTGTCAATTTATTTGCTAAATATATACACACATGTATAAGTGTACTGCACTCACCCTTAACAGATTCAAAATTGTCATGTTGTTTATGTTACTTGAAAACGTCCACCCTAGACTTTTCTTTGTTATGACTCCAATGGTATTCTCCTTCTTATTCACACTCACTCTATTTGATCTTTTTGGGACACCTCACTTACTCTAATTTAGAACTACTAAGCTCCCCTTCCAACCCTACTGATTCCATTTTCCAGATGAGCTTTTCAATTCTGCATTTTTAACAAGTATTCTTGGTGTTGATTCAGAACTCCGAGGCCCCTAGTTAGAAAATGTCTGCTGTGGATGCTGATGACTCTATGTCACAAACTTTGCACTCAATGTATCTCACAAACGTTGGTGTCATGCAAGAAGTACTTTTTCTAATCCCTTTGGGTTATCTACAGGTATCACAACACCCACTATTGATACACAATGTGTCATCCTTAAACAAGGTCCATCTTGTTGATTTTCTAAAGCAGGAGTCAATGATACCATCTTCTATGTTTTAATTCCTTGCTTTTACTCCATTTCCCAATTAGATAAAATTGGTCTTAATTCCTTGGGAACAAAAACATGCACATAAAATTTAAAATAACTCTTATCTCAGTTATTTTGTTTGGGCTATTTTAAAATGCCCCTTCTTATTCAACTTTCATATTCTCTTCTAATGATGTTGTCTCCAGGAAACACTCTTTGAGCTCATCATCTTTTTGTGTATGTAAAAAATTAAGTCATAACAAATAAAAAAGGGACACTAAAATGAGCTCAATTAAACATGAACATAGTTAATAAAAAAGTAAAGAAGTCTTTACTAAAATGTGCATAGGTTCATGGCAATATTGTTCAAGTAACTGATTTTATTTTGTGGATTGTATGTAAGTACTATCTTTGTTCCATGGAAAATGTGAGTTAAAATAATTGTACACCCTCAAAGAGGGCCCTTGATCTCTCTTCCTTCTCTCAGTGTGGTATATTTCAAAATAAGAAAACAAATCTTGGGGCAAATCATTGTTATTGGGAAGAAATGTTAACTATTTTATGACCACCATCACCTACCACTACCCACCAAGTCTACCTGTTATTATATAGCCCATTTTTGTTAAAATATTCTTTGAAGTACGTGGATATGTCATTGTAAAAAAAGACCATTTATAGCATGAATATAAAACTTTTGTATATTTAGAAATTTTAATCTAAGCAATTAAAATTTTAACAAGGATTCTTAGCAAACATGGTTGATATGCTTCTAGTACAATGAACTCAATGACTAGTAAAACTGCAAGTTGTATAAAATTAATGACTATCTGCTTTTGCAGTAATCCTCTTTATGGTTTCAAAGAAAAATGATAATGTCAAGGTCTTGGGTGGCTCTAGGACATTGATTGCCAAATCAAACCATTCATTCAAATATTAGTAAACTAAGAACGGCAAAGTGCTGCAAGCTATTTTTCAGCCAAAAGGATTAGATTTGTCTCCTAGATGGGTCTGACATGTGATATAGATTTCCAATGGGTTGAGGTTTTCCCAGTTACAGCATGACTTTCTCAGAGCTACTGCTTTCTGAGGTTGGAGAATGGCCCCTAGTGGGGAACTGTAATTCAGTTTTTTTGTTTTTGTTTTTCTCATGAATGCTTTCCTCTGTAAGAAATTCTCTTTTGGGCTCCCTCCATTTAACTGTATACCTAATATATGGGGACCTTTCCATTTCTTCTCCACAGATGTTGCTTCAAGATTCTTGTAATAACAATTGATAACATTTTTGTAGTGGTTGCTATGTGCCAAGCCCTGGTCTAAGCATGTTACACATATTAATGTTTCTGATCCTCACAGCAACCATTTGAGGTGACCATTATTATCATCATTTCAATTACAAGTGAGGAGACAGAGACATGGAAACGTTAATTAATTTGTCTAAGTTCTCATTGCTAACAAGTGATGAAGCAGCGACTTCAACCCAAGCAAGCTGTCTGATTCTGAAAAGCGATCCCACAACTAATATCCTGAAGTACCATACAGAGTCTAATATGATTTAAACAACTAAAAAGGGGAAATAGTACAACTTGAATGATTTGCTTTAATATGTGTGCTTTTCACCTCTTTTCTTTATTTTTCCCTGACCTGAGAGGAAGAAGAATCACACATAGCTGTCCATTTCAAGAGCTGTATATATAATCTAGGAAAACTTGACAGGCAATACTTCTGTATTTCAGTGGTATGCACATATGAAGGGCACAGTCCCAAATTCTTCCACATAGAGCCCAGAAACAAGTATGTCTGTGGGGTGGGGCAGGAGGTGGGGGTGCTCCAGAGAAGCTCTCCCCTTTATCACTATGGGGAAAATAATTGATTACTTCTTATTCTCTACTCTATACTTCAGCTTCTGTACAAAAATAAATGAGATGAAATGTTTATAATTAGGTAAAATTGGTAAGACATACCTATTCTTTCAACTTAGTTTTAAGATTGAATTTTGACTTCTTTTTCTAAAGATATCAACATTATTTATGTAAATAACACTAAAGTACATCTGCTGTTTAGCTTTGTGTGAGAATTTCCTTATCACTGAGATTTAGGGAATGCCACAGAAGGGGAAAAAGAAATTTGAAGGTTCCCATGTAAGTGACAAACACATGCTCAAGAGACCCAAGATGCAGCTGCAGGATTCCTTTTGACTTTCTCACCCATAATTTCATGAGACTTGGTATAATTAACACACTTCATGGGATTTAAGTAACATTTGTTGCTTCTCTATCAGCATGCAAATTTGAGAACGATATGGATCTTCACAGGAGACGGGAACAACTGTTCTTGAGGTAATAACTTGTGCACTACTTCCCAACGCAGAAAGAGGTGACAGATACAGCATCACTCAGGTTTCATTAGGGAGTTAACATATGCTTTATTGCAGCTACAAATGCTTAGACCAGATATGTCATAAAATTAACTGAAATTAAGTGATTTATTGTCATTTTGGAATACTTAGCTTCCATTTTCTTAAAAGCTATATTAAATAATAAGGCCTGCTGTTGTCAGATCAGTGCATATGTTTGTTTAAATGGGAATACAATCTCCTTATAAACAAATAAGAATATTCACTAGGTCAGCAGCCACTCTTTCAACTGGAAGAAATTATCTCAATTGGAAGTAATTACTAGTTGTGGTGTGTGTGCATATTAAACATTGAGACTACAGTCGAGATTTTTAACCTGAGAAACATTTTTTTCTATAAGAATTTGCAACATTTGGGGGGGAAAATCTACTAGAGAAATGATTTATTGAAATGAAAGTGATATAATGCAAACATTTCATTATATAGAGATAATGTAGTCTGATGTGTGTGTGTGTGTGTGTGTGTTTGTGTGTGTTTATAATTATAAAATTTACCTGGAAAAAAAGTCCAGTAAGATACAGACAGAGAAATTATGCAAACAATCCATTACATGGTAGATCTTTTTAAATGACACTTTAATATAAGAGCATAATTCAAGGTTATGTGTATACTGCTTTGAGTTAACAAAAAATTGAATGCAATTGAATAAATGTACAGATGCACTTTCTTATTTGTACATAATGCATTTGTACACATATTACAAATATATAATATGTACAATGAATCAGGGCATCTATGTATATTGTCTAGTGCTTCAAATATATAAATATATTTCTTTAGGCACATTATCTATAGTAGTTCTACTTATCAGGTTTGTTCACATCTGTTGGTTTACCATATAAGACAAAAAAAAATAAATGTATAAATCCAGTTTTCCTTAATGTGTTCAATTTTGGCAGGACTGTCATCCAAGAGAATGCTCCTACGCTTTTATACGATAAAACTGTATTGAAGACTCATTTATCCCATATGTCTTTTATTTTTATTTAACCACAGACAAATTATTTTAAGCTTTCAAGATCATTTTAGCACACTACAGCAGTACTTCTTTATATCAATAGTGGATTTCAAAAATAAATTATGAGAAATGCAGTGGCTAAGCTAGCATGAACAGCATACTGAATAAAATCAAAGTCTCATTATCATACCACATGAAAAGAAGCTATGAGCCCCAAAGTAGAAATGGTGCTTTTAAATTCTAAACTTTACTCTATAGACCATATATCAAAGCTTATTGAAAAGGAGAAATCTACTAGAAAGAATAAGAAATGAAGTCTCTGTAAAAGTTGAGTTTCTTGCAAAGCGTCAAAGGGAAGTACACCACCACTGAAGTAAATGGAGTGGAATAAAAAAGTAAAGGTAACAGCTATAGTTTTACCCAAAGTGAAGGTGCATGAAGAGATAAGAAGCATGGGGTAGAATGGAAGTGCACTGCTTCCTTCATTGAGAATATCTTGCTAAAAATGTTAGGTCTGGTAAACTAAACACTGAACTAAGAAACTTAGTTGCTTTACAATTTGCTACAAGATCCTTAACAAAATGCAGGTGTCTTGCATCTATATAATAGGACTAAGTTACATAATAGAATATCAGAAATTTAGGTATATTTTTGTGCATTATTTGATAAATTTTATTTTTAAATAAAAATTTTAAAGAATTAATATTTATTCATTTGTAATTTGTATTTCTTTTCTCAAGAGTCATATGGTCATCTCGTAGACTATCAAAGTAGAATTGTATTTATTACACTTATTATATACACTAGAGGCCTGGTGCATGAAATTCATGTATGTGGGGGATCCCCTCAGCCCAGCCTGCACCCTTTCCAATCCCCTTGGGGGATGTCCGCCTGCCGGTTTAGGCCTGATCCCTGTAGGTTAGGGCCTAAACCGTCAAGAGGACATCCCTCTCACAATCCGGGACCACTGGCTCCTATCTGCTCACCTGTCCACATGCCTGATCACTCCTAACTGCCCCCTGTTATGGCCTGGTCACCCCTTACTGCCCCCACTGCCAACCTAGTTACCCCCAACTGCCCCCCCACCACCAGCCTGGTCGCCCCTCACTACCCCCCTCTGCCGGCCTGGTTGCCCCTCACTGTCCCTCCCTGCTGGCCTGGTCACCCCATGCAGCCCACTGCTCAGTCATTTGGTTGTCCCTCACTAACCCCCTTGCCAGCCTGCTCACCCCATGCAGCCCACTGCTCAGTGTTCGGTTGTCCCTCACTAAGCTCTCTGCCAGCCTGGTCACCCCATGCAGCCCACTGCTCAGTGTTCGGTTGTCCCTCACTAAGCTCTCTGCCAGCCTGGTCACCCCATGCAGCCCACTGCTCAGTCATTTGGTTGTCCCTCACTAACCCCCCTGCCAGTCTGGTCACCCCATGCAGCCCACTGCTCAGTGTTCGGTTGTCCCTCACTAAGCTCTCTGCCGGCCTGGTCACCCCACGCAGCCTGTTTGGTTGTTTGTTCAGTTGCAACAGTCACTTAGACTTTTATATCTACACTAATAAAAGAGAAACGTGAAAATTGACCATACCTCCACTACGCCCACAAGCCATGCCTACAAGCCATTCAGGAGCGAGTATTCAAATTAACCCAACCATAATGGCTATGGCCACAAAGCAAGCAGGAGGCTTGGTTTTCCAGGTGATGGAGGAAGCCAAGCTTCCTAGCTGGCCCTGGCCTCCACTCAAGGCTACAAAGTTTCAATTATAGAAGATAAATAAATCCCAGATACCAGGGCCTCCGCTTGAGTCGCCGGGGGTCATGGCTGGCCTGCAAACCACCACAGGCCCCTCGCCCAGGCTGCCCCATGCCCCAAGTGAACCCCCACCCTGATCCGGGATAACCTTTAGGGCAAACCAGCAGGCCCTTACCCATGCACAAGGCCTCTATCCTATCTAATAAAAGAGTAATATGCAGATTAACCAGCACTCCAACACACAAGATGGCTGCCCCATGTGGTCAAAGATTCTGCTCCCATGTGGATACAAGATGGCCACCACAAGATGGCCAGCAGGGGAAGGAAGTTGGGAGGGACCAGGCTTGCAGAGGAGGGCAGTTGTGGGCGATCAGGCCAGCAGGGTAGCAGTTAGGCATCAATCAGGCTGGCCGGGGAGTGGTTAGGGAGTGATCAGGCTGGCAGGCAGAAGCGGTTAGGGGAAATCTGGAAGGCAGGCAGGCGAGCAGTTGGGAGTCAGCAGTCATGGATTGTGAGAGGGATGTCTGACTGCCCGTTTAGGCCTGATCCCAGTAGGATTGGGACTAAATGGGCAGTCGGACATCCCTCGAAGGGTCCCAGATTGGAGAGGGTGCAGGCTGGGCTGAGGGACAACCCCCCACCGCCGTGCACAAAGTTCATGCACCAGGCCTCTAGTATATAGATAATAGCAAAAGCTGAAACAGGAATTCTTCTTCTAATGTAATGAAATATATTCATTCTATCATCTTTTAAGTCAGCAGTTTGCTTTTTTTTTATTTTAGCTGTTAGTATTTGATTATTTTACATGAAACCATACAATACAAAAGAGTGATAATAATTCTGAAGAAATATTTTTTAATTGTTATACCTTTTTAAAGTCACAACTAAACTTTGTGTGTTCATATTTTTATAATTTCCTGAAAATCATTCCTGAAACACTCTCTGGCTCTGTTATCATTCATACAATTTTGTGGTTCCCAGACCCTTGCTCTAGAAGTCTGTCTTCTGTGATATCTAGCTAAGATTTTCTCTACAAACTTCATTTTAAAAATCAGAGAAAAACGTTGTCTTCGTTTTTATGTACTGTGGAGATACATTCCCAAGATGAAGCTGCTCCTGCCTGGGGTGCCATGTCAGCAAATAGAAACTTCGATAACATTCGTGTCCCTGTAAATGCTCTGCTAGACCAGAAATGCAGTATGAACAGTCAGCCAATCCCCGAATTCCAAAGCACCTCTGAGCTCTATATTTATTTTCTTGTTCCTTTTCACAATGAGCAAGGTTGATTCCGTGGTCCCAAACAATCACTATTTTATATTTTTCTCATCCTTGTTCCTTATTCACTACCTATTTTTTTCCACCTCATTCATTGTTATTTCCTCTATAAAAGTTTCCATTTTTTTTCTCTGTATCAAAATTCTCTGTATCCTTTAGAATGGAGACAGCCTATTTCAGGAAGTGTTAAACAATTCTTTGATTACCTAAATTGTCTTCTTCAATAATTTAAAAAATACCAATCCATGTATTACCTCCAGATTTATTTAGTGTTACCTAAGCTAGATCAATTTTCAGACAACATAGCTTTAATATTGAGAAGGGTTTACTCCATCATTTAAGTATGAGATAAGAGAGATATAATATTTTATTTAATAAACATCTATTCTTTAATATTTTACAATAAAATAATATGTTTCTTATCTCCAGACTAATATGGGTTAGATCTGGGTTCAGGATGTAAAATTGCCAGTTTACATTGAACCATAATAAAAATTCCAGTTACATATTGATATTTAAATTTGAGCCCAGATGTTCTGAAAAGTCACAAATGGGGCATGTATTGACCCTTCTAATTTAATTTTGGAGTTATCCTGTGGTCATACTATGAACAGCTCTACTTCAACAAACTGGACAAACTGGACAAAATAGACATATTCCTAGAAAAATACAAGCTTCCAAAACTCAATCAGGAAGATTAAAAAAACCTGAATAGGTTGAAACTACTGATGAAATTGAAACAGTAATCCAAAAGCTTCCAGCGAAAAAAAAAAAAAAAAGCCCTGAACAGGATAGCTTTAAAGGGGAGTTCTACCAAACATTCAAAAAACTAAAACCTATCCTCCTCAGACTATTCCAAAAAATTCAAGAGGAAGACACACTTCCAAGCTCTTTTTATGAAGCCAGCATCACCCTAATCCCAAAAACAGATAAAGACACCACAAAAAAAGAGAACTATAGGCCAATATCCTTGATGAACATAGATGCCAAAATCCTCAACAAAATTCTAGCAAATCAGATCCAACAATACATCAGAAAGATCATACACCATGACCAAGTGGGATTTATTCCAGGGATGCAAGACTTGTACAATATCTGCAAATCAATAATAAATGTGACATATCACATAAACAAATTTAAAGGTAAAAAATCACATAATCATATCAATTGATGCAGAAAGGGCATACAATAAAACCCAACACAGTTTTCTGATAAAAATTCTCAAAAAAAGTGGGAATAGAGGGATCATACCTCAACATAATAAAAGCCCTATATGAAAACCTACAGCCAATATCACACTCAGTGGGAAAAACTAAAATAATTTCTCCTAAGAACAGGAACAATATAGGGATGCCCTCTTTCACCACTCCTGTTCAGCATAGTACTGGAAGTGCTAGACATAGCTACCAGACAAGAAGAAATAAAAGGCATCCAAAGTGGAAAAGAAGAAGTAAAATTGTCATTAATCGCAGATGACATGATATTGTACATTGAAAACCCTAAAGACTCTATCAAAAAACTACTATACTTAATAAATGAATTCGGCAATGTAGCAGGATACAAAATTAACACCCAGAAATCTACGGCTTTTTTATACACCAATAATGAACTTACAGAAAGAGAAAAGAAATTCCATTCACAATTGCAACAAAAAAATTAAGATACCTAGGAATAAATTTAGCCAAGGAGGTAAAGGACCTGTACTCAGAAAATTACAGGATGCTCAAAAAATAGATAGAGGAAGACATAAACAAATTGAAGAATACACCGTGTTCATGGACTGATAAAATCAACATCATTAAAATGTCCATACTTCCTAAAATGATCTATAGATTCAATGAAATCCCCATTAAAATACCAATGGAATATTTCAAAGATCTGGAACAAACTCTCCAAAAATTCATCTGGAATAATAATTAAAAAAAAAAAAAAAGCTCGAATAGCTGCAGCAATCCTGAGAAAGAAGAACAAAATTGGAGGGATAACAGATATCAAGCTATACTACAAAGCCACTGTTCTCAAAACTGCCTGGTACTGGCACAAGAACAGACATATAGACCAATGGAATAGAGCAGTGAACCTTGAATTTGACCCAAGCCATTATGCTCAATTAATGTTTGACAAAGGAGGCAAGAGCATACAATGGAGTCAAGACAGTCTCTTCAATAAATGGTGTTGGGAAAACTGGTCAGATAATTGCAAAAAATTGAAACTAGACCACCAACTTACACCATACACAAAAATAAACTCAAAATGGATAAAGGACTTAAATGTAAGATGGGAAACCATAAAAAGCTTAGAAAAAGCCATAGGCACAAAATAGCAGACATATGTCATAGCAATATCTTTACCAATACAGCCCCTAAGGCAATGGAAACTGAGGAGAAAATAAACAAATGGGACTACATCAAATTAAAATGCTTCTGCACAGCAGAAGAAACCATCAACAAAGGAACAAGAAAGCCCACAACATGGGAGAACATATTTGCCAATGTTATCACAGATAAGGGTTTAATCTCCAACATTTACAAGGAACTCATAAACTTAATAAAAGGAAGATAAACAATCCAATCAAAAAATGGGCAAAGGACTTAAATAAACACTTCCCAAGAGAGGACATACAGAAGGCCAAGAGACATATGAAAACATGCTCAAAGTCACTAATCATCCGAGAGATGTAAATCAAAACAACAAGGTACCATCTCACACTGTCAGAATAGCTATCATCAACAAATGACAAGTTGCTCTTGAGGATGGAAAGAAAAGGAAACTTTGTGCACTGCTTTTGGGAATACAGACTGGTACAGATGACATGGATAACAGTATGGTGTTTCCTCAAAAAATTTAAAATGGAACTTCCATTTGACCCAGTGATCCCACTTCTAGGAATATATCCCAAGAAAAAAGAAACACCAATCAGAAAGGATATATGCACCCCTATGTTCATAGCAGCACGATGTACAATAGCTAAGATTTGGGAACAGCCTAAGTACCCATCAGCAGATGAGTGGATTAGAAAACTGTGGTACATCTACACAATGGAATACTGAGCTGCTGTAAAAAAGAAGGAATTCTTACTATTTGCAACAGCATGGATGGACCTGGAGAGCATTATGCTAAGCGAAATAAGCTAGTCAGAGAAAGATAAATATTACATGATCTCACTCATTTGTGGAATGTAATGAACAACATAAACTGATGAACAAAAATAGAACAGAGACATAGAAGCATTGAACAAACTGTACAGCTTATGAGGGAAGGCAGGGGGTGAGGGGGGTAAGAGATCAACCAGAGGACTTTTATGCATGCATATGGGCATAAACAATGGACACAGACACTAGAGGGCTGAGGGCTTGTGCTTGGTGGTGGGGGAGGCCGGGGAGAGATCAATAGGGGGAAAAGGAGACTTATGTAATACTTTAAACAATAAAGAATTTAAAATTAAAAAAGGTATGCTGTTTCTCTTGAGAAATGTCCAAATAATCAATACATGTTAATATGTGATAAAAACTATAATTTTTCTAAAGAAAAGTACAGTAAATTTTAAAATTTTGATTTAAAAATGCCTATTGAATAACAAATGTATTTAAAATTTGGTGTATAGTGTATATTCAATAACCTTTTGTTAATCATACATTATTAATGGGTAAACTATCATTTTTCTAGTTAAAAAAAAGCATAATCCACAAATTTGGTTCTTATTTATTTTCATCAAGAGTTTTTATGTCTTCTCTGTAACTTGAATGTCAAACCTTTTTTTAATATTGATTTTAGAGAAAGAGGAAGGGAGAGGGAGAAAAAGAGAGAGAGAGAGAGAGAGAGAGAGAGAGAAACACTGATGTGAGAAACATTGATTCATTTCCTCCTGTATGTGCCCCAACTGGTTATCTAACCCGCAACCTGGGTATGTGGCCTTGACTTGGAATTGAACCCGTGACCCTTCAGTACATGGGATGAGACTCCAACCAACTAAGCCACATGAGCCAGGGAAAATGTCCAATCTTTTGATGTAACATTATACAGTGACAGAATTATAGTCCCAGGTAGAAAATGTGATGGTTTCTGCAGTTTCCATTCTTTTATAATCATCTTTCCCCTTACATTTCTGATTTCTAGCATTCCTAATTATCCTTCAATTAGAACTGCTCTCCCTGAAGGCTCAGTAATTATTGACCAACTACTTCTTTAATTATAAAAAATTATTACATTTGTTTTGTTTTGTTTTCAAATAAAAACACATCACAACTCCATTTTTTTGTGTGGGAAGTACACAACAGGAATGTTCTTTTTAAATTTTTATTGAATTTATTGGGGTGAATTGGTTAATAAAATTATATAGGTTTCAGGTGTTCAATTCTATAATATATCATCTGTATATTTTATTCTGTGTTCACCACCCTAAGTCAAATCTCCTTCCATCATCATTTATCCCCTTCTCCCACTCCCTTTTTTCTCTGTGTCCATATGTTTTTTTGTTTTGTTTGTTTGTTTGCTTAATGCTTTCACTTTTTTCACACAACTCTGAAACCTATCCCCTATCTGACAGCTGTCAGTCTGTTCTCTATAAGTCTGTTTCTATTTTGTGTATTAATTTATGTTGTTCATTAGATTCTACATATAAGTGAAATCATATGCACTTGTTTTTCTCAGACTGCCTTATTTATTTCACTTAACATAATATTCTCCTGGCCAACCCATACTGTGAAAATGCTAAGATATCCTTCTTTTTTATGGCCCAATAGTATTCCATTTTGTAAATGTACCACAGCTTTTTTCTTAGCTTATCTTCTGATAAGCACTTGGGCTGCTTCCAATCCTTGGCTACTGTAAATAACACTGCAATGAACATGGAAGTGCACATATTTTCAAGTTGGTGTTTCGGGTTTCTTCAAATATTAGTATATTCCCACTGGGTCATAGGCAGTTCCATTTTTTTTTATTTTTTGAGGAAACTCTAAACTGTTTTTTCCACAGTGGCTGCACCAGTTTGCATTCCCACCTACAGTTTGCAAGGGTTCCCTTTTCTCCATATCCTTGCTAACACTTGTTGTTTGTGGCTGTCACTAGGAAGGTTCATTCTATGTTCATGTGGGAAATTTGGAAGATAAATATTTTTTCATTATAAAATAGGATAATACTGTAGAAAATATAAAACATAGATAACAAGGTAAAAATATTACCCTAATGTCAGTACCTTTGTAGAAAGTGCTGGCAATTTGATGTACTACCCTCCTCTTCCTTCATTGTTTTGTGTTTGTTTATTTTTTTGTAAGACAAAAAAAAAAAAATACAAAATGGAGCATCATTTTTGAACTCTATGAAACACACAATCTATTAGGTAATCCTTAATCATAATTTCAGAAATCAATATATTTAAATTAATTTATTCTTAAGATGAAAAAAATTGCCAATCAGTAAAGCAAAGTTTAAATAGACTTTTTACATGAAGCTTAAAGAACAGACATTGATAAAGCCTTAGGATTAGGTTGAAAACATATATTTTTGATAAATACAGTATATGTGACTAAACTATAGCATAATCTTATCTTCTAATTATTTTATTGCATAAATTAAAAAATGTTGATGTTTTACTACACCCAGCATTATTGATGAATTAGCTCTGCTGGTTATGATAAAAAAAAATATGCACCTACATTTTCATATCTTAGCCTTTCATCTTAGTATCAATGTGTTACTCATTTGGATGTATTCAGTTTTTGGACTGTGTAGTCAAAATTTGATTATATTGTCCTTTAATCTTTCTTTTTAATTCCCTCAAGTACTTCAAAAAGTTTTGGCAATGAATTTTCCCAGCAAATAATTACATGAAATGGGGTCACCAAAAGTATAATCGCAACATATACTTATCTGAGTATTTGATAACTTGATAGTCATTTACATTAAATTTCAAAATATATTAACAAGTGGAATCTTTCATTCCTTATCTGCATATCTAATATGTTATTATTATAAGTCACTAGTCATTTTGACCTCTGCTATTATATATATTATATTTCCCCACTGAAAACCTTTTATTCATAAATTTCTCATTGTTATGGTTTCCCATATTGAATTTCCTTTCCAAAAACCACTAGCTCATATCTACACTGAGTGGCCAGATTATTATGATCTCTGTACACATAATAATCTGGCCACTCAGTGTATATCCTATATAATAAAACACTAATATGAAAATTGTCCCCTTCACCAGGAGTTCGACCAGCAGACAGGCCGGCCAACCACCCATGTCCCCATGTCCCCTCCCCCTGGCCAGGCTGGCCAGACCCCACCCATGCACGAATTAATGCACTGGGCCTCTAACATATATACACACTGAGTGGCCAAATTATTATGCATTCAGAGATCATAATAATCCGGCCACTCAGTGTAGTTCAATCACAGAGACTCTGTATACTTTCAAGTATAGTGCCTTGATTATGTTAGGTTATCATTTAAGTGCATTTTTTTAGTTATATTAATATAATCTCAAACATCATGGTCTAAGAATAGAAACATTTATATACTCTTAGGACATTGTAGTAAAAAGACCTTTTCTGTGACAAATGAATAAAATAAAATATATCACATATAATAATAACTCTTTAAATGATATGATTAGGATAAAAACACATTTTTTAAAAATTTACAAATGAAGGCTTAAAGAATATTAGAGATTGAACAAGTTTGCTTCAAGAAAGTGTGCTATAGATTATTCCTTATATACCATAACTGTTTACCAGTGAAAGATAGGAGGCTTCATTGTTTATCTTTAAAACATTTCATGTCACAGCAATCTTGAAGAAATCTATTTTGTGTATAACAACAATTCTTTTCTAAACTGATTTTTTAAAAATATTGTTATTTATCAAAATTTGTTTGTGTAATTTTCTCTTAAATTTGCATAAAACATACATTTCTAAGGTGGAAAACATTTGTTATTTGAAATTAAGCATAGTTATAAGATAGGTAAGAAACCAGCAGCATGCTATTTTTTTTTTGCATGCTGTTTTTTAAATGGTCAACTTAAATTTATAAAATTAAAAACATCTATAAAAAACACTGTTGAATGAAAATCATAGCCATTTACTTTGAGAAATATTTCTAGAACATACATCTTATAAATAATTTGGATCTAGAATATATAAGCAGCTTTAGAAACTTGATTATAAATATATGAAATAAACTAATTTTTTAAATTGATAATGATTTGAGTAGATACTTTACCAAAGAAAATCTAAGGTGACTAATGAATACAAGAAAACATGGCATCATCAGTCACTACATAAATAAGAGGAGATACAACTACATACCAATGGACTGCCTAAAATTTTTTTAAAAAGCAATTATACCAAGTTCTGTCAAGATCAGAGAAACCATAACATTTATCATCCATTGCTGGTGGGAATGAAATATATTAAAGTCAGTTTGGAAAATATTTTAGCAGCTGCCTAAAAAGTTAAACACATACTTACCAAATGACTCAGCAATCCCAACCCAAGAGCAATAAAAACTTGTCCTTATGAAAAAAACTGTGTTTATGAAAAAACTGTACACAAATGTTTACAGTGCCTTTATTCATAATCTTCCTGAGGACAACCTAAAAGTTTTTCAGTGGTGACTATATGCACAAGCTCTGGCTCATACAATGAAATACTAATCATCACTAAAAAGAAATAAACTAGTTATATATACAACAGGATGAACCTCAAATGCGTTATGCTCAATGAAATGCCAGACTGAAAAAACTGTGCTATATGAGTCAACTTATGCGACATTATGGACAAAGTAAAATTATAGAGATAGAAAGGAACTAGTGGTTGCCAGTAAAATGTCCTGTCTCACCACTGTTTTTAATCATTGTACTAAAAGCCTTGCTATTGCAATAAGGCATAAGATAGAAATAAAAGGTATAGAGTTTGAGAAGGACACATAAAACCATTTTTATTCCTAGATGACATGATCACCTATATAGAAAACACAAAAGAATTGGTGTAATAAAACCCCTCAAAAATAATAATAAAATGAAAAAGCAATTATGGCAAATTCCCACAACTCAAGGTATTTTTAGGGTCACATCCTATATAATAAAAGCCTAATATGCAAATTGACCAAACAGTGGAACGACCAGTCGCTATGACATGCACTGACCACTAGGGCACAGACACTCAATGCAGGGGCTGCCCCCTGGTGGTCAGTGCACTCCCATAGGGGGAGCGCCACTCAGCCAGAAGCCAGGCACACAGTTGGTGAGCACAGTGGTGGTGGAGGGAGCCTCTCCCACCTCCACTGCAGGCAGGTGGTAAGGAGCAAAGGGTCCTGACTGTGAGAGCCCCCGACTGTGAGAGGGATATCTGACCCTGGGGATCGGGCAGACATTTCCCGTGGGGTCCCAAACTGCAAGAGGGTGCAAGCCAGGCTGAGGGACACCCCTCGCCCCCGCAGTGCATGAATTTCATGGACCACTCCTCTAGTTGGTTAATAAAATTATGTAGGTTTCATACTTACAGTTCTATAATACATCATCTGTATATTGTATTGTTCACCACACTAAGTCAATTCTCCCTCCACAATTTATTTTTTAAGTATGTTTTTATTGACTTTACAGAGAGAGGAAAGAAGGAGAGATAGAAACATTGATGAGAGAGAAACATCGATTGGCTGACTGCTTCATGCCCCTGCTGGAGATCAAGCCCATAACCCAGTCATGTGCCCTGACCAGTGACATTTTGGTGCATAGATTGATGCTCAACCATTGAGTCACACCAGCTGGAGTCCATCCACATTCTTTATGGTTGGTCAAAAAGGGTTGCAGCTGCTCATCAAATCAACAGCTCTGGAAACCATAAATGGATACAAAGTCAAGATTCTCAGGTAAATATTTAGACTAGTTTTAACAGAGATCTTTGAATGGATCTTCGTATATATGGACACAGAACAGCCAAATCTTAAAATACAATACACTCACTTATAAAATTTTGGAAATCATTCATTATTAATTATCTTTATTTTTCATAAATTCATAAATATATTAGCAGCATATTTCTTGCCATGTTTATAGGAATGGCTTAGATTATTAATTAGATCTACTATTCTTTACAATTTAGAATCAGGGATTTTCTTGCCATTCTTTTTAGCATGTGGCTTATGATAATGCATTCAGGAACTCAGAAATGTTAGAATTGAGATAATTTCTATATGTACTTTCTCTTAAAATATGGGTTTTACCACTAAGAATGGTAGAAGTAATTTTGTTTGGCCAGCCATATTTTATAAATATTTAACTAAGTCTTTCATTGATTAATTGGCCAGCTAAACCATATGAAAATAAAGCTAAGATTGGAACAAATGTTTTATATATTCTATTCTTTACATTTATTCTAATTTACCCACTATTTTATTTGTTTTCCTCTTTGTCATTCATTAAAAAAATTGATAAGATATAAACACATTGCATCTCTGAAAAGGTATTTTTTTCTCTATGTAAAAATGGCCATAGCTGGTAAGATGCAATAAATCACAATCAAGCTGTACTAGTATTGAAAACATTTTTGAACTGGTAGAGACTTAGGGATAATCTAAGGTATGAATATGTGAAAAATGAATAATAATACATAGTGGCATTTTAGCTATTATTTTAGTTAGAGAGAAAAGCTAGAAAAGTCATCAGCCCTTCGGAGACTTGGAAAATTAAATATATCAAGATAAGGAAATAGAAAATGATGACTGTTTTACAAGTAGATCACTCAAGTAAACCTTTGCAAATTCACAAACATCAAAATTTTAAAGAACTAAACAGAATATTTCATAAGTATTTGTTGAGCATTACTATTCATGTGGTATCCTGCTTTATATATAGAGAAAAAAATAAGGCTGTCTTATTCTGAAGGCAGTAGGATATATATATATATATATATATATATATATATATGTTTATATACATATATGTTTACACACACACACACACATACACACACACACACACACACACACACATATATATATATATATATATATGTTTCTAAAAGACAAAACATGATAAGGGCCAGATGAAAGAGATAAGTGAAGTGCTATAGAGTTCAGGCTCTACCTTTCTTAACTCTTTAGAGATGCATTTAATAAAATTAAAATATATTTTCCTACTGTGTAACAAATGTTGACTTTTGAGTAACTATTGTGTAGTGTGGAGAGTGCAACAGGAATAGGTTAGCTATCTGACAGGTGGTAACCAGGGGTACAGGAGGAAGAGGACTTAAAGCACATGAGAGAGCTCAATATTAGAGGAAGTGATGAATGTAGTCAAAAAGACAAAAATAGGTGCCTGAAGAGCCCAAGAAACAAAGAAGAAAGCTTTGAGAGAGCAGCAAGTAGGCACCAAAGATGCTTATGGAAGATGTAACATGATCACAAAAGATGATTTTAGACATCTAGTTGAACAATTGTGGATGTTACCCTACCTCTCTAAGCTTTTGGTTGCATTCAGGGTAAAAACCAAAGTTCAGTAAATATTTTTTTTAACTTCTATCATGTACCAGGTCTTTGTCCAGACTTTGAAGATACAAATTTAATAAGACAGTTTTTGTTTTTAATAATGCCACAATGACTGGATATTATAAAAAAAAAATTGCTGTTTTAAATTCAAAACACAAAATAAATCCTATATAATAAAATTGTAATATGCTAATTAGACTAGACATCCTTCCAGAGAACCTTCTGGATGAAGCCGGAGCTGTGAGGGAAGCCCGGGTCCTGGGTGCCTGCTGGTGGCCAGAGGGAAGGCCGGGTCCCAGATGCCAGAGGGAAGCCCAGGTCCTGGGTGCCAGAGGGAAGCCGGTGCCAGCAGTTGGAGAAAGGAAGGCCTACTCTTGCACGAATTTCTTGCATCAAGCCTCTAGTAATTAAAGAAATCAAGATTAATTGAATTTATACTTTATACCAGGTTTAACATGGTGAGAAATAGTGAAGTGCAACAACTTCTAAGTCAAGACAGGTCTTGATTTCATCTTTGGCTCATTCACTAATTGCCTTGTGAACACCTTATCTCTGTTGGTCTGTTGTTTCTCTCTGAAGAATATGGATAATTGTAGTTCCCACTTAATATATAAACTATGTGAGTTATTTTTTGTTGCTGTTGGCTGTTTGTCAATAAGGGTGTTAGTGCCCAGAACAGTATCTTGTCTAGGCATTCAATGAATATTTGTTGAAAAGTTTTTGGGAAAGGTTAAATGATATGATGTGTATAAAGTGCTTAGGCAAAGCAACAGCACATAGAAATGCTAATAAATGTTAACGATTATTTAAAAAATAAAGAATGTACCTTATGAATGATGAAATATTTCTGCCTTTTCTTAGTGATATCTGTGGTTTGTGAAGAAAAATAATGTCTTAAGGAAACATACAATAAAACGATTTAAAATGCATTTTATTACTTAAAGTTTAAATTGCTAATTGCAAAAAAATAACTTGCCCATTGATTAGAAGTGACAATTCCTAGCAATTTAGCAAAGCTAGTAATATATTTGTTCTCAGAAATAATAGCAAAATTAATTTTAAAGAAACATTTAATGAACTCAATGAAGAAAACACTTGCCCCTTCCATTATGTCCTTTTCCTTGAGAATCAATATACAGTGTCATGTTCCCTATCCTATGGGCCAATACATTATTCAGATACTGAGGATTCATTGATTGGTACCCTTTCATTTTCAGAGAAACTGTTTAAAGAATCTAAAGATTAGAAAACTCAGATGAACCGCATAAACTGCATGTTGTCCTGTAAAGTTTAGAGGTAGAACATCAAACACAAAATACTAATTATTTGCAAGGACAGACTAAGTCTTCCTCAGGAGCAGCAACACTGAGCGTACTTATTAAGCTGATGACAAGGATGGATTAAAAATATTTTCAGGCATTAGTGATGGATTTGCTGTTCTTATTTTTTATCATTTATTTTTTATTGTATAGCTATGCAGTTTTTCCCAGGATCTTCATAGTCTTCATTCAGTTTCTTAAATAAATCATGCCTCTGTTCATACCATCTCTTTGCCTACAATTTTATCCCTGAGCTCCCTTCACCAGCTAACTCCTACACATCCTCCACTATTACTACCAACTCAGAAACATCTCTGCCCTACCAGATAAGGCTGTCTGTATTACGTGCTCTCTAATTCCAATGTATTTCTCTTTAACCACAGTGACTCTAATTGTAATCATACATGAATTTGTTTATGTGGTTAAATGACCATCCTGCTATTAAATGCCAAGCTCCATGGGGGTAGAATTGTACCCAGAATAGTCTCTGATAAATAGTTTAATTATAAATAAAGGAATAACTAATTTACTGTTATTAAATGTTATGTAGTGAAAATGATTATTACTTGAATTTTATAAGTGAAAAGATTGTGGCCTGGAGATTTTAAATGACTCCACAAATGTGTAGAGCTTGTTTGTGGCAGTAGTCGTATTTAAAGAAGTCTTCACTCTTCAGCACTGTGCCCCTTAAGTTAGCTGTTACGTTTATCTCATAGTAGCCGGTGTTTCCTCCATCATGAAATTTTTCCACCATGCTCTTCCACCTTACCAAAGTAAGATACTATAAATTTTACATAAAAAGTATATTTTGTGGTGGAAAGCATTTATGTGTTCATAATATTGGAAAAATAACTAGCACTTGTATTATAGGTTCTTATATAATAAATTATTAATACCTCCTCTCATTTTATCACCATCAGTATATTACTAGTTATGGATATAATCACTGAGGCTTACAAATGCCACTTCTTAAGGAATAGCTACAAAAAAAGTAAGAAAACAAAAAGAATAAGAAAAAATCCTCTCAAATTATTTCAGTGGTACTTAGTTCATTTATTTTGACAAATGCAGTTCAATTTTAACAACTGGCTTAATCAACCTTAAAGCTGACTCACTCCAGGGAGCACGAAGAGAAAGCCAGAACCATCAACTTGAGGGCAGAGAAGGTCCTCACTGCCTTGTGATAAAAGACAGAATGTTATTGCTTCTGTGTCTTTGATTATAGACTTTTTAGACTAACAATCAAAACATTTACTGAACACCTTCCATGTCTGCAGAGCTATGAGAATTGACTCTAAAGGTATTTTTGTGACATTCTTCCAAGCAAATGAAGTGTTAGATATCTATTTTTTGTTGTTGTTTTTATAATTTTTCCCCAAGTTGGGAATATTCCCCAGTCCATTAGTGAAATTTACCTTACTATTCTGGGTTTGATAAAGTCTCCAGTCCTCATGGATTCAAAGATATTTATTCTTTGTCTTTGGATGTCAAAATAGAGTGCAATGCAATATACTCTAAGAGAAATTCCACTAGGGCAATAGAAAAACAAGTTGCTTGAATTATTTCAAACTCACAAATTGTCACAAATTTTGAAAATTAAATTTATTGGAAATGCTATTATAAGATGCCTCTAAATGTCAAAAACTTTGTTACTGAGTTAGTCGTGTCCCTAAAAGTATACAAAGAACCAAGCTGAAGCTCAGAAAGAAAAGGAGAGAGAGGAGGAAAAAAGGTAAGGAAACTTACTTTTTTTTCTCAAATCGGGTATAGAACATACTCAAAAGATTTGTCATATATATATATATATATATATATATATATATATATATATATTTAAAGAGGTAATATGCTAATTGTTCCTAACAGTGTCCTAGTCACGACCATTCAACAGGCTGCACAAGGACAGGAGCTGGTGGGTGGGGAAAGGGGTGGGGACTTGCACCACCTGGACATGAGGCTGCCACCGGGGGCAGCCCGCCCCACACCCCCATGGAGGCGCATTCAGGCCTGCCGCGCCTCCCAGCCCAGAGGAGGGGGCAGGGCCTGGGCGGCGAGCTCTCAGTGCTCCTGTGCCTGGGTCTGAAGGCACAGAGAGGAAGGGAGAACAGATGGGCAGCTGGGGGGTTTAGGCCAGGAGGGGAGTGCAGATAGGCAGTTAGGGGGATCAGACAAGGAGGGGAGAGCAGTTAAGGGGATGAAGCCAGCAGGGGACAGTAGTTAGAAGGATCAGGCCAGGAAGGGAGAGCAGTTAGGGCTATTAGGCTGGCAGGGGAGCTGTAAAGGGCATCAGGCAGGCAGGCAGGTGAGTGCTTAGGAGCCAGTGGTTCTAGATTGACAGAGGGATCCCAGATTGGAGAGGGTGCAGGCCAGGCTGAGGGATACACACCCCCGTGTATGAATTTTGTGCACCAGGCCTCTAGTCTATATATATAAAAGCCTAAATGACTGGTCGACTGGTGGCTATGATGCACACTGACCACCAGGGGGCAGTCAACTTGGACAGGTGAAAAGAGAAACAGGTGATTGAGTCTATGAAAGATCACAAGCAGGTGGGGCTGAGCTGCAGTTCACATTGGGAGTCCAGGCCAACAGCCCAAATCCCCCGTTCCCCAGGAACTGCTCTGGAGGCACAGTGCCCCTGACCCCCATCAACCCTCTGGCCTTGTCCTCCTTGGGCAGCTGGGACCGATGGATGGAAGGAGGGAAAAAAGAGAACACAGACTCCATCCCTAGTGCCTGACTCCTCCTATCAGACCGGAGCCACCCCAAGACTTGGGGGACAGCAGACAAAGTGGCCAACCTCGATGCACAGCTACTGTGACTCTCCAGTCTGCCCAGGTGCCCCTCAGGCACTCATCCCAGTTCTCTAAGCCTCAATCTGCACCCCTAGTGAGGTTGCAGGAGCTCCACCCTAGGGACCCACTTCTCCATAGCTGGATGCAGCAGACCAGAAGATGCGTGGGGTGGTGGTGGAAGATGGGAGGCAGACGCTCAGCTGACTGAGATGAGCAAGGCCAGGATGAGCGGGAGTGCTCCTCCCCAGCCACCTGCCTCCTCATGCACTACTACATCCCACAGGGGATGTTGGATGCCGGTTTCAGCCCGTTCCCCACAGGCTAGGCTGAGGGACACCACGAGTGCACCCAGCCTCTAGTACAACATAAAATACTATAAAAGATAGAATAAGTCTTTAACTTAAAGGAACCCGTATGCCCTTGATCAAGGCTCTGGTAGAGATAGTAAGGGTGGATCTACAATATAGTCACATGATCACACATTTACGTAACATTTGTCATTTTTTTTAATTTTTGTTGTTAATCCTCACCTGAGGCTATTTTTTTTCCATTGCTTTTCAGAGAGAGTAGAAGAGAGGAAGGGCGGTAAAGAGAGAAACATAGATGTAAGAGAGACACATCAACCTGTTACCTCCTATACATTCCTGCTTGGGGAATGAACCCCCAAATGAGGTTTGTGCCCTTGACTGGGAATCAAACCGGAGACCCTTGGGTGAGCAGGGGGGTGCTTTAACCACTTAATTTGGCTTTACTTTCAAAGTTATTATCTTATAGCTAAGTCATTGCAGCTACCCTGATGTATGTATAGTTGCCCAGAAAAACTTCTACTACCCACTGAGTCAATCTACCAGGCATGCCTACCAACTCAGGACTTCTGGTTCAAGTCAGAAGTCATAGAACCAAATAAGCATATTTTATGTCCCCAGAATCATATAAAAAGTTATGTGGGCAGTGAAGAAAAACTAAAGTTTAACATATGAAACAAGAAAGTTACTTCTAATAATCAGGCCAGCAAATTTATAAGGAGATAGTTTTAATACTTAGTGAAAACAAAAATTCTCTCCTGTCATGTATATGCTCAAGGATATGGCATGTGCCACTCAATATAATTATTTTAATTTATTTATGTATGAAATAAATAGGAATTATTCTGAAATCAAGATAAAAATTATAAAAATAATTAATTTAAATATTTGGAATAGAAATAATGAATAGGCTCTTGAATTATTTGATAATACACTGGCAAATATTTTTTAAATATAAAAATATTTCTATTTCTTCCTAAATAATAAAATTAATGAATGTAATGTAAACTCATAATATGCCACTAAAGAAAAATACCAAACTGATTAATGAGTTACATCAATTCAAAGTATATTTGTTATTTGTTATTGCACAAGAAAATATTAAAAGCCTTGAAGCTTAATATATAAATTTGATATGTAGATAGTACACACAATAGAACTTCTCTAATTTAATTGTTCTAACTCCTAATCATTAAAATATTTTTATTTTGTTGACAAATATTTTAGGCAATTTATAGCAAATTACCTGGTCCCCATTTTTTCTCTCTTCTCAAGAAATGTTAGTAAATATACTTAATAATCTTTCATATTTCTGGCTTTGCTATATATAAAGTTTAATATAAATTAAATTTTTCTATGCATACACAAAAAGTAACATTGATTTCCCTTTCATGAATCTATCACACTTACAAGTCTTTTCACCTTGTTTAAATCTTTTATATTCTTATGCCCCCAGGAACTCAAGAAGCCAGGTATAATGGAATGCAATGACGTAACAACTATTTTCTGTGTCACATCTTTACAAACTGTGTCTACTTGTCAATATTATGGGGAATGCATGTCATTAAATAAAATTTCTGGCTTTAAGGAAATTGCAATCCTGACCTAACATGGAGAGAGGAGAGCTATTGCCTCTGAAGGCCATAATGCTGATGTGTAGAGAAGGACACACTGAATCTGATTGACCAGGGTTTCTACTGTGCATCTCACTTACTATCAACACTTGTTTATTTCAAGTGTTAATTCCTGGTATTTCATATAAAACTCACAAGGATCATCAATACACTTGCATTTTCTGTCTATGACAAAATTAGCCTGTTTGTTTCCTTAAAAGGAAAAGACATTCATATAATGCAAAATACTAAAAGCAAAACATAGTAATTTCTTACCAAAATGCTATTTAAGGAAATTTGTTATACCTGATTCTACATGTTGGGATTATTTTGGGTAAACTCATAGTAAGTTAACCTTATGAAAAAATATAAAATAAGTTAGGACACACACATGGAAAATACAATCTTGTAAAACATCCATATTTACAATAATGTAAATATGATTACCCATGTGCTGGTGGGATTTATGTGTCCTCTTTGCACTTTTCCATTGTATGTGAGTGCATGAATTTTGAAACTAATCATTCTTCTTTTTTTATTTTTATCAAATACAGAGAGCAGATATGGTTCAGTGTCACATGAATAAATATTATTTTCCTAAAGGTGGATCAAGAATCTTAATTCTGAGTTTATGAAATAAATAAAAAGTGAGGAAAATATATTAATAATCATACTCTTTTTTTCCTTTGTTGGTGATGATAGTTCTCTTAGAACATTTTATTTTTTTAATTTCAAATATTTTAATTTATTATTATTATTTTAAAATTCTTTATGTTTTAAAGTATTACATATGTCTCCTTTTTCCTGCATTGACCTCTCCCCCAACCCCCAGCACATGCCCTCACTCCCTTACTGTCTATGTCCATTGGTTATATTTATATGCATGCATACAAGTCCTTTGGTTGGTCTCTTACCCGCCCACTCCCTACCCACCATCACACTCCCCTGCCTTCCTTCTGAGGTTTGAGGGTCTGTTGGATGCTTCTTTGTCTCTGGATTTATTTTTGTTCATCAGTTTATGTTGTTCATTATATTCCATAAATGAGTGAGATCACATGATATTTATCTGTCTCTGACTGGCTTATTTTGCTTAGCATAATGCTCTCCATGTCCATCCATGCTGTTGCAAATGGTAGTAGTTCCTTCTTTTTTACAGCAGCGTAGTATTCCATTGTGGAGATGTCCCACAGGTCTGCTGATGGATATTTAGGCTGTTTCCAAATCTTAGCTATGGTGAATGGTGCCATTTTGAACATAGGGGTGCATATATCCTTTCTGATTGGTGTTTCTAGTTTCTTGGGATATATTCCTAGAAGTGGGATTACTGGGTCAAATGGGAGTTCCATTTTTAACTTTTTGAGGAAACTCCATACTGTCTTCCACAATGGCTGCACCAGTCTGCATTCCCAACAGCAGTGCAAGAGGGTTCCTTTTTCTCCGCATCCTCGCCAGCACTTGTTGTTAGTTGATTTGTTGATGATAGCCATTCTGACAGTGTGAGACGGTACCTCATTGTTGTTTTGATTTGCATCTCTCAGATGATTAGTGACTTTGATTCTGTTGTAATCATGTACAAACCTTAAACATTAAGATTTTACTAACTAGAATGTAAATATATACATTGCATTTAACATAAAAATTATGGATTTTTTATTATTAACTTTCTTACAAAATGTGCTTATGTCACAGGGAGATGATGAGACCTCTGTTCTTGTCTTCTTAAAGCAAAGATTTCAATCCAGAGACAAAGTATAGAAAAACAAGCAAGAATTTATTGACCACAGCAACAATATACTTAGGACAGTGAAACAAGGAAGTGTATAGAAGGAGAAACAGGAGAGCCTAGGCCGGGCTGCCTTATTTCACTGGGAAGTCAAAGAAAAGGGGGCCTGGGAGACAGATCCAGGGGTTTAGCCCAGGATGAGTTGTTGCTGCCCATTGCTCCCCTGGTTGCAAATCTCATGGGGTCCTTAGAGCTTAGGGGATACATGCTTGTATGTCTCTGGGGGAAAGAGAGTGGAAAGGGAATGGTTTGGGCATGCTCCTTGGAGGGAGAACACACTGGGACCTTCATTTTCAGGGGTTTTAAAGGCTGAGCGTTCAAGGGAGGTGCTAGGGGCAGGTCAAGAGAGTATTCACCAGCTGTATGCTATAATGAGATTTATTTCCTCAACTTGTCTGTCCTTGGGTGTGGTTGGAAAATGGCATTAATTGTATTCAGTTATTTGTCTACCTGAGTAAGATGATTTAAACTATTTATTTACCTTCTGGTTGGGAAGAAAAAGCGCAAACCAATTACTCTTAAGTGTCCTTGATTTAGGGAAGATAGGGTTTACTAGGTGGCTGCAAATCGCTGTTTATCATTCTCTCTTAGTATCCCTATTCTGTTTGTCCTGGAATTTTCCTAGCTTCATACTATAATTTCCTAGCTGCTTATTCTATAATACTTCTAATCTGTATCATTTTTCTGTAAGAAACATATCTGTGAGTACAATATTTCATTGAGTTCTGTGAGTGTTTTTCATGAATTATAAAACCTGAGAGTGGCTTGGGAAATCCAGAAACTTTCATTTGGTGTTAGAAGTCATAAGCTGACTTGGCAGTCTGAAGAATTTCCCCTGAACCTTGCAGTTTGGTTAACTCTGGGTACCAATCAAGCCAAACTGTTTAGGCCTTTTTAAAAATGTAAATTAATTTTTGTTTTTTTAAATATATCCTTTTTTAAAATTACTTTAGAGAGGGAGAGGTAGAAATATGAATGCTGAGAGGGAATCATTGATAGATTGGCTGCCTTCTGCACGCCCCACACTGGGGATTGAGCCCACAACCTGGGCATGTCCCCTGACCAGGAATTGAATCATGACCTCCTGATTCATAGGTCAATTCTCAACCACTGAGCCATGCCGGCTGGGCATCCTTTTTTTTTAAATTTTAAACATATTATTAAATGAGTCATCAAGCAAGAATATAATTTTGTATTTACATCTATATAGTACCAACTGGGAGCTCCTATCCTATCTAATAAACTAGTAATATGCAAATCAACCATCACTCCGCTACACTCACAAGCCATGCCCACCAGCCAATCAGGAGCGAGTATGTGAATTAACACCAACCAAGATGGCTATGGCCACAGAGCAAGCAGGAGGCTTGGGTTTCCCCAGCAATGGAGGAAGCCAAGATTTCCACACACCCTGGTGGGCCCAGGCCTCCACTCAAGGCTACAAAGTTTCAGTTATAGAAAACAAATAAATCCCAACAAAAATGGCTGCAGCCATGGAGCCAGCAGACTTGGTTCTGCTCCAGGCTACAAAGTTTCAATTATAGAAGAAAAATAAATCCCAGGACCCAGGGCCTCCGCTTGGGTCGCCAAGGGTGTGGCCAGCCTGCAAACCACCATAGACCCCTAGCCCAGGCTGCTCCATGCCCCAAGGGAACTCCCACCCTGAGCCGGGACACCCTTCAGGGCAGTGGTTCTAAACCTTCCTAATGCCACTACCCTTTAATACAGTTCCTCAGGTTGTGGTGACCATAAAATTATTTTCATTGCTACTTCATAAATGTAATTTTGCTACTGTTATGAATCGCAATGTAAATATCTGTGTTTTCCGATGGTCTTAGGTGACCCTGCTAGTGGTTCTCAACCTGTGGGTCATGACCCACAGGTTAAGAACTGCTGCTGTAGAGCCTAAGACCATCAGCATGTGCCAATGGCCATGCAGATCCTGCAAGCAATGGACTGCAGCTGAGAACACAACACAATGCAAATGTGGAGCAGAAACTCTGGGCACTGGCTTTATCTTAGCCCTGCTGAAGACAGAATGGGACTTTTTCCAAAGCAGGATGGAGGGAGATGGGACCCTGAAGAAGAATTCCCTTAATGTTACCTCATCAATAAAGCTTTCCACAATATCTCATCCTCCTGTGAAGGCCTCAGGAAATTCTTATTCCTGCAGTGCCCCAAGAAAGCCACTTCCACCAGCAACAGATGGAAACACAGAGTATACCCCATGTATAACAAATACACATTATTTTTAAAATTTTTTAATTGGTTTTAGAGAGTGAGGGAGGGAAAGGGAGAGAAATAAACATCTGATGTAAGTGAGAAACATCAATCAGTTGCCTCCTGCACATGCCCCAATTGGGGATCAAACCAACATGAAGATATATGCCCTGACTGGGAATGGAGCCCACAACCCTCAGATGCATGAGCTGACACTCCAACCAACTGATCCACCCTGACTAAGGTAGCATGTTAGTTTTTGTGTTTTATTTTTTAATGTTTGATCCACAATTAATTTTTTAGAATGATCCACCAATATATTCATTTATGAAACTACCTAACTTATATAAGTGGTCTGATGGTGACTAAAGGCAAATTCTGATAATCTTACCTAATAATAGACAAACATGTAAATTGACCGTACCTCCGCTACACCGCCAGCCAATCAGGAGTGATATGCAAATTAACCCAACCAAGATGGCAGGTAAATTTGCATACCCAGGCAGGTCAGGCAGTGCCAGGGCCTGCTGGAAGGGTTGGGGTCCATTGGGTGCTTGGGGAGGCGGTGCGGGCAGCCCCAGGTCCCAACCGCAGGGTTCAGTTCCACAGGGAGCCCAGGGAGTTGGGGCAGGCAGCGCCAAGCACCTCCTACAAAGTCCTGTTTCATTGGGGGCCCAGGGAGGTGGGGCGGGCAGCGCCAGGCCCCAACTGCAGGGTCCAGGTCCTTCGGGGGCCTAGGGAGGCAGGGCAGGCAGCACCAAGCCTGCCCACAAAGTCCCATTTCGTTGGAGGCCTGGGGAGTGGAGGCAGGCAGTGGGAGGCTTTTTAGGCTGCTGTAGGGCATGAGGGAAGGCCCACATTTCCTGCTGTTTCTAGCAACACAATAGTCTATTTATTGAGCCTGAATTCTTCTGCCCCCTTACAAGGACTCTAAATTCCCTTGGAGGTTGATTTTCAATGATAGCTGTTCATGGGAATTACTTGAGGAGTGTGTGTGTGTGTGTGTGTGTGTGTGTGTGTGTGTGTGTGTGTGTAAAATATTCCAAACAACAAGTCTACCTCTTCAGAAATTAGTGTTCCAATTCTGTTCAATTTCCATAGATTCTGATGTTGCTGATTTGGAGAGTATCCAGCCTACAGTAAATTTTAAGTGTCCCTGAATGATTTTTATCCTGTGGGTTAGAAGTCACTGCTTATGTTTATGCAAACACAGGAGCCAAATGTCCAGGTAAAATACAGAAATCTCAATTATACAGCAATAAGTGTTTGCCTATGTCTACACCCAGGTAGCCACCATCCAGAATGTTCTGTGGAATCTTTCTCCATTAGCAATAAAGGCAGAACCAGTTACTTATCTTGGAGAGAGAAAAAAGAGAAAAAAAAGGAGAATGTGTGAGAATATGTAATAATTCCCTAAAACAGTACCTCCCAATAATTTTATTTATCAGATTATAGACTCTTACTCATCTGTGTTGTACTTACGAGCAGTCAGACATCCCCGAGGGGTCCCAGATTGGAGAGGGTGCAGGCTGGGCTGAGGGACCACCCCCACCCCACTGTGCATAAATTTTGTGTACTGGGCTACTAGTATTTAAATAATTATCCTCATCCCGAACACATGAAATGTTAATATGAACATATAAACTGAAACTTTAAATGAAATGTGAAGTATTTCATAAGTATTGAGTGCTGTTCTAACAGCATTACTGAAATACCAGGATCTGGCATGAAGAGAATATCCCTAAAAGCTGCTTGAAAGAATAGCACTAAGTTCATGCTCTGTTGGTGGTCATTTTAAGAGATTTAGAGACAATTTAAAAACACTAGAAATTAAAATATCATCCTTTTTTATTTAATTTTTGAACTCAAAGCTGATAAGCTTTTCGAGTAGATGAAGAAAAATATTCATTTTTTGTTTTTGAATGGTCAAATATTCCAGTCCCTAGTAGCTTTTCAGAACATTGTAGTGAGAAAAAGACAAATTGCTTAGATGGGAAATGTTCCAGAAAATGAGCTACAATAGTTGACCCAGTGTCAAGATGGAGTCTGGCTGCTTTTTCCCATACTTTAATGAGGCTAACCTTCAGTTACGATTGGGAAATAGAATATATTTCTTTATGAAGAACTGTTCTTCAGTATCACAAAACCTAGATCTTATGAAAGAGGATTAATGACTTAGTAGGAAAAAGATTTTAACCCTGCTGGCATAGACAGAGTGATCTATTACATTCACATCAGCAATTTGTAAGGTTTTTGATTTCTAAAATGAGAACACAAGACTTGGCAGAAATACAAAACACACACACACACACACACACACACACACACATACACTCCTTTTAAAAAAGTCATAAATAAGTATGAGAGGGAATATTAAGTTACCTTTTTAACATGTGAAATAAAATGTTTCCTTTAGAAGATAGGTGATCAAAATATCAAAAGTATAGTAAAGTATTAATGAGTTCATGTTAGTTAAAATTAGTATTAAAAGTAATCTTGCCAAACATGGTAGGAACAAGAGCAGATGGAATTAAAATGATGCAGAAACTTCCGCCTATGCTCTTGGATACATTATCAAATACTCAAAGATTTTAGAAAAATGGAAATATGTTCTGTAAGAGATATGAAAGAATGCCAGGTTCAGCAAAAAAAAAAAAAAATTAAGTTCTTTTCAGAGAAATAGAAACATATATGGAATAATTCTTATGATATTTTCCCTGGCACATTTTGTTTTAAAATTATTTTTATCTACTATGATAAAACAATATAATAAAATAGAACATAAAAAATAGTGTAATAATAAAATTGAAAATCTAACATAACACTTTAGTCAATAGCCCTTTCATAAAATGTATTCCCAATATCCTGAAATTCAAAATATAATTTTAACATTCAAATTTCACAATGCACTAAATATATTTTAAATATATGTATATAAGATAGTTTATACTTTTGCTATCACCAACTCTCATTTTTTATTATGTATACCAGTTTTCTGCGGACTAAAGAATGTAGCATATTTATAAATAATGGTTTTTATGTATATTTTTATTGTTTTCTGGCTCTTCTTAATTTGATGTGTTTTTTTTTTATGATAGTTTTTTAAATTGGTAACATGTTATCAATTATTTCTTGTTTTGCATTCCAGATAAATAAAGCAGGTATTTTCCAGTCCACACCAATTATTCTCATAATACAAAACAAATTATCTTTATTCCATGAGTTTTTATGACAGAATAACATGATGAGCATTCATGTAAACACTAATAACATATGAACTTTTCTCACAATTCAGTAAGACAATATGTAATATATGTAGCAATACAATATGTAAAATTTAAAAAAAATACTGTAAAAAACACTGAAGTGTTTTAAAAGCATACTGATTTTTTTCAACAGACCAGACTAATAGTGGTAAGAATGAAATTTTTCTGTGATTAACACATTAATATTTCATATCATAAATTGTCTTCATTAACCTAAGAATCTTCTGCACCAATGCAAAAAAAAAAAAAAAAAAAGGCAATCTTACTTGCTAAACACATTACTTGAGGAACCAATACTTTTTTGGTTGTTAAGTGATTGAAAAACAGCCCGAAGAACAGATTTAAAAACAGGAAGCCAAAGTAGGGGGTACTTGTTTTTTCCAAATTCTTGAAATGCTTGCAAAATGACAGTAACAACCTCCAACTGAAATTTTGGGCTCTTATTTTTCATTGGAAAAAAGCTTGAAGTTTGAAGAAAACCAAAGTCATCTCATGGAATCAATAATTTTCATTATTGCTAAATTTAAAGTGTTGAGACTTTGTAACACTTCTAAATCACTTAGTCTTTAATCAATTTGGATATGGATTTGCATAGAATATCTTAATTCTATATGACTCATTTTAATCCGCCTAATATACATTGTTTCTGAGTTACTTCCCCTGGACACACTGTCACTGTTCATTAATCAGTATTTTTGACAATACCTTTATTTCAGACAGTTTCTGTTATAATCAGTTAGTGGAATTAAAAATAACATTTTTTATTTGTTGTATTGCTTTTATTTAATACATTGATCTCAAAAATAACATTTCTTTAATTGTAACTGATCCTCTCTCTATTCACCCAACAAATAAAAGATAATGGCCAACATTTTCATTTAGATATCTAATTATTTTACTGTCCAAAGAAATGGTCAAAGTAAAAAAGCCACTGAAAATATCAGGAAGTTAATATTCTTTTCATGACCAAAGGAAAAAAGGAAATAGTACATATGATTTTGAAACCAATCCTATATAATAAAAAGCTAATATGCAAATAGACTGAACAATGGAACAACTGAAACAACTGAACAGCAGCAAAACTGGTCACTGTGACGTGTGCTGACCACCAGGGGGCTTATGTGGAACATGGTGGGCACTGGCCGCGGCAGGATGGTAGAGCAGGTGAGCGGGGTCACCAGACCAAAACGGGGCACTGGTCACTCTCATCGGGGTGAGCCTCTGGTGGTTACTGAAAATTCTTTGCTCCTGCTCACCACAGTCCTGCTCGACGCTCACACCTGCTACCGGTGCCAGCCCCGCTCACACCCACTGCCAGTGCTGGTCCCACTCACACCCGCAGCCAGCACCAGAGCCGCTGCTCACACCCACTGCCAGTGCCCGGCGCCCGTCCTGATCACACGGCGCCATTAGTGGGTATGAGCGCCGGCTGCTGGCCCTGATCGCCCCTGAGGTTTTCTCCACCTCCCCCAGCTCCTGAAGGGTGATCAGGGCAGCAGCCACCACTCATAACCACTGACAGTGCCAGCCCCACTCATACCTGCTGCTGGTGCTGGCCCCAATCGCTCGGCGCTATCAGCCGGTTTGAGCGGGGCTGGCACCATCAGTGCATGGGAGCAGTGGCAGCCAAAGCAGGGCTGCCAGCAGACATGGGACCTTGGGCCATGGCTGAAGGGGCCAGATGGAGGCCCACAGGATGGGCTGAGAACCACCTCTGTGCCTACCATAGCCTCATGACCTATAGTTCCTGTCAAGGTGCACAAATCCATGTACTGGGCCCCTAGTAGAGAATATTTGATGTGATTAGTTTCCTAATAAGTCAAATACAGGAACTGAGATCCTCTTCTTTTGAAAATAAAACAGATTTTCAAAGTTTCTTGAACATTTTCCACAAACTGTTTTTAGCTGATAAGCAGTAGGTAAGCTACTAGTATTCATCATTTAGGTGAGAACATGTTTAGTTTATTCTTACTAATTAATTATTGTGGGGGGGGGAAACATACAGAAAGAATAAATAAACTTCAAACTCTTCATTACAGCTGGAATACTCACATAGAATTCTTAGTAATGACTTTCAAGTTACAACTTTCCTGAAATAGAAAATTCCCCCCCACCTCATGCAGGCTGAAGAAAACAGTGACTTTCTAAAGTCATTAGCCTTAGGCTTCCTAGCAGGGATCTTCCTTCCTTGCAGTAAACCATTTCCTTAAAGGAAATTGCCTCTCTTCCACTGAGGGTAGTCTTGATAGAAGGGTATTTTTCATCTTCCTGCAATCACTGCCCACCTTTACCTTAGAAGCCTGGTGAGCTAGGTCCTTTTTCCACCCAAGACTTGAGAGAGCCCATAGCTTACTTGTGATCAGTTGGTAACAGTCAGTACTTATCTGTTGGTACCAACTGCAGGGGAAGAGGTGATGACAGAAGCAGAGCCTAACTGGTCAAGGTAGACTGACTGCCATTCCTGCTAGTGGTGGTTGCATTCTCCCTGCTTTCTGCTTCTTAGCTCTAAGGCACTTTCTTAATTTCAACAGTCCCCACGATTGGACTCCCAGGTTCTTTGACTCTGCCAACTTCCCAAAACTTTCTCCCAGGTCTTATCAAAACCCCTTTGGCTTAAGTGATCTAGAGTTAATTTATGTCACTAATATCACTATCTTCCTATTAATGATATGTATACTGGAAAGTTCATTGATCTTTAGGCATTTCTTATTTTATTAAGATTTTTAAAATATATTTTATTGATTTTTTACAGAGAGGAAGAGAGAGAGATAGAGAGTTAGAAACATCGATGAGAGAGAAACATCGATCAGCTGCCTCCTGCACACCCCCTACTGGGGATGTGCCCGCAACCCAGGTACATGCCCTTGACCAGAATCGAACCTGGGACCTTTCAGTCCACAGGCCCACGCTCTATCTACTGAGTCAAACCGGTTTCGGCAAGATTTTTTTTTAATGATCAGATTATTTTATTTTCTGATACCTTTATTATTTGGCCTATAGTTATACTTCTTTGTTAAAATATAACAATTTCAAGTTGTTATTCCAAGAACTAGTGATTAAGTACAATAGTAACACTTCATTACATGTTGGGCAAAGTTTTTAAATTTTAAATGTACTTATAGGTAACTTGTTCCATCTCATATGAGCATCATAAATGCCAAGTTTTCAACAGGACAAATGATACACTTTTATTTTATAGATGGAGTACTTTTCAGTGAAAATAAGCAGATTTTAAAATATAAGTGCTATAACTTCAAACCAAGTTTTACATTATATTTGATATTATTTACCATACAACACACTGCCTTCATTACTGTAGGTGGGACAATTAAAGAGCAAGAGAGTGGAATATGTTACTGTGTATTAGTGGTTCTAGTCACCAGTTCCAAAGTGTGAATAACCATCCCCAGTACATATATACACCACCAAACAATGCTCAGAACACCAGTTGGGTGTTCTATAATTCAACTCAATTCTGACTCTATTTACCTGGAAATACAATCAAATTCGACAATAGAGGGTTCTCTCCCATAAGTTTGTTTCCACTTCAGACACCAATAACAAGCCCAGTTTGTTACCTGTACTTCTGGTCAATTTTTTATAGTTCAGAAGTTTCCACTATCCCCTCCTTGGGTTGGATTAACTTGCTAGAGACGCTGACAGAACTCAAGAACCCCATTTACCGCTAGATTACAGGTTTATTTCAAAGGATGTTAAAGGATAGGACTCAATAGCTGGATGAAGAGATATGAAGAGCAAGATCCAGAACAAAGAAGTTTCTGTCCTTGTTGAGTTTGGGGTCTGTAATGGTGGCACAGGGAAGATTTTACCTCTCCAACCTGGAAGCAGCCCAAACATTCTCCCTTTTGAGTTTTTATGGAGGTTTCATTGCATAAGCATGTGTGATTAAATCATTGGTCAATGGTGCTTGATTCAATCTCCAGGCCTTGTCCTTTTTGCTGTAATTAGGGTGGGTATGAAAGATCCAAACCCTGTTTTTATCTTTGTTCCCCATCCGTAGGTGTTTTCCAAAAATTAACTTATTAACATGAGTTCAGTGTGTCAGAAAACGCTTGTTATGATTAGCAAACATTTCCTTCACCTTTTATGGCTCTGAAGTGATTTCTGACACTAAGGACAAGATACTAAATATTATGATATAAGATGCTCCCAGGAATTTCCAAGGGTTTTTCTCTTTGGAAATTCCAATTATTTTTGGAGACTGTGAACTAGAAATGATGGATGAAGAACAATTGTATATGAGAAATGTATTTTGGTCATCTAAATGTTCAAATACTAGTATATGTTTCTTATAAATCACACTATTGCATTGTAAAATAAACAAATAGGGAAACTATAGGAAAGTCCATAGGCATTAACCTTATGCCAGTGGTTTAAGATTGTGTAGCATAGAGTCAGGATTAGTATAATGTCATCGATTTCATTTGAACAGTCAGGAGAAATCTACAACAGTATCTTCCTCAACATTTAAAAGGTACTAATAGAAATTTCACTGGAGTCTATGAATCATCTGCAGTTAGTGGATAAAGAAGTTTTAAGCTTCTTTCCTCAGTTAACATCCAGGCTAATGTAAACCAAAATTAGTTTTAGAGTGTAATAAGGAATAATAGGCATTTTTTGAGCAAAGGGAGTTGCAGTGTGAGAGACACAGATTCAGGTGGCAACCTAAATTGTGTTCCACCAACAAAGGAGAGCCCACTTTTTTTAAAAAATATATTTTTTTTATTGATTTCAGAGAGGAAGGAAGAAGGAGAGAGAGATAGAAACATCAATGATGGAAGAGAATTATTGGTTGGCTGCCTTCTGCATGCCCCACACTGAGGATTGAGCCCGAAACCCAGGCATGTGCTCTTGACCGGAATTGAATGTGGGAACCTTCAGTATGCAGGCTGATGCTCTTCCCACTGATCTAAACTAGCTAGGGAAGGGAGCCCACTTTTTATAGCAAAAGCTCCTGCCCAGATTTCCAATTATGTTCATTTTATGTAAATGAGATCTACCAATTGTGTAGTGTTGATTGGGATAGGTCTCATTCTGTTGGGAGAAAGAGAAAACCCTGCAGTGGTTGACTTGGACAGCATAAAAAAGTGGGGCATAGTGTGGGAAGCTGAGAGTTCAGTCTGAGGTTCTCCTGGGTATATAGAGTATGTGTGGACCCCTTATCATCAAATGGCTGGTAGGTTCTTATCCTATATAATAAAAGGCTAATATGCAAATAGACTGAATGGTGAAACAACTGGTCACAATGACTCATACTGACCACCAGGGGGCAGATGCTCATTCTGACCATCAGGGGGCAGATGCTTAATGCAGGAGCTGGCCCTGGTGGTCAGTGCACTCCCACAGGGGGAGCACTACTCAGCCAGAAGCTGGGCTCATGGCTGGCAAGTGCAGCAAGCCTCTTCCTCTTCCGCAGCAGGGCTAAGGACCCCTTGGGGGATGTCTGCCTATAGGGGAGTGGGCCTAAGCCAGAAGTCAGACATCCTCCGAGGGGTCCCAGACTGTGAGAGGGTGCAAGCAAGGCTGAGAAACCCACCCGCCCCCCTCCCCTGCCAGTGCAAAATGTCATGCACTGGGCCTCTATTTATTTATAAAATCTGTGCCCTCTATTGACCATGGGTGTCCATCTCAGTCGATTCTCAAAGTTTACTTTAAATTAATCTCTCGTCTTGGGTTACACTTCTAAGGACCCTGTTCACTATGTGGAATATCTGAGTATTAATGGGGAGTGGGTAACACAAGAAAGTACTTACCTGAATTTGTTAACTTTAATAATTGACTTGTATTTGTCAGCTCTCAAATAACATTCAAATAATAATAATAATAATAATAATACCTGTATCTTCAAGGAACCTCCTTTCAAAAGAATTGCCAAAAGACATAAGAAGAAATACAGGGTGTAACAATATGCATGTGAATACAAATGATATGTGGATTTAAGAATTCAATTATTCAGCTGCCATTTCTATCTGAATACGCTTACACAGGGAAATGTAACTGTAAGTTGATCTTATGGTGATGAGCAGAAGGGCAGGTTGGGTTTGGAGGAGGACAGTGCTCCACAGTGGTGAAGAACTGTGATTCCAAAGGCTAATGGAGCTAAAGCAGTTGGTTACATCAGGCACCAGTACCATGCTCCCACGACAGAGCACGTGCATCGAAGGTGATTGCATCACTCCAGAAAATTCCGAGCGGAACAGCATGTACACTGATTCTCTAAGGGAACATTTGAACTTTTGGTCAAAGGACAGGCCAGTGAACCCTGGAGGAAAAGAGCATTAAAGCATCAGAGTATTTTTATTCTGCAGAGTGTAGAGTGTTATGATATTGTATTGAGCCTAGTCATATTGCATTTCTCATAATATTTAGTCTGGTGTGATTTTCTATTTGAGTGATGCTTTTCTCTCTGAAATATGGAAAATTTGGATCTTATTTGACCAAACTGCTATAAACAGTGACAGCCTTATTGGACCTTACACAATGACATTCAAACATAAATCAGCTCAAAGTGAGGATATGAGCACTTGCAACAGACAAAACTTATACACATTTTCTTCCTGCCTGAGTCACACATGCCCACAGTCCTCACACCACTAATATTATCTTTCCAGGGCTAAACTTAGCCTTTCCAGGCTATGCTTGCTTGCTGCTATTACATGTTCAAACAGCAGGCCACCGGGGGGGAGGCAGGAAAACGGCCAAACAGTAACCACATCACGTGGACTAATAGCAGTGCTGGAGTAACATGAAGCAGTTCCACAGAGCTCTGTAATTTTTTGACCTGGATATGTTCTTAAATACGACACAATGCTGATGTTTTTGCTTTTACCCTGTGGTGAGCTCTAGTACTAGGAAAGACACTTTTTTTCTGTTTCTTTCCTGTTCTGAACTTATATTTTTCTAAATGGCACTGACATAGAACTGACAATCAATGTATTATTTGAGATGAAGTTTGAAGCATTTCTTATTTATCTTAGCCATGTCCACAGTGAATTAAGGAACCTATTTATTTAGTGTATAATTGTATTTATAATTATAATATCCAGCTTATAGGTCCAACCTTGATTAATAAAAAGAGTAGTAGAACATTATTTGTCACAAGAAAACCTACTAGGAAGGATAATAATACTGGTTTAGGACACTTTTTCTGTTATCTTGTAAGTATTACTATAGGCTTCATGTGTTTTACTTTTATCCAAGAAACAAAGTATCAGATTTCACCATTACAGTGTGGATATTGGTTTATGACACTATTAGGTACTATTTTCACCAGTGGACCAAGACAATGTCAAGCCATTCCTTGATTAAGTAAAATTATGAGGGAAATATGGACTCAATGGACCATGGCTATAAAAAGATGTAAATCCTACTTGATTATTAGCAAAGCTGTGTTTCAAATTCTAGCAGAGAGGTTTCTGTTAATAAATGCAGTATATGTTCAAATCCCCAAATTCTGCATGATGGACTTTTTCTTTACCCTGAACACAAATCAGATATCAAGATCTTGCAACTTTGCAACCAGCTCCAGGATAAAGAACAACATAGTGCTCAGAAAACAAGTTCACATGAAAGACACTGAAAAAAATGAGTGAAATTATGTTGGAGTATTATTATATTTAAAGAGTATACCATGAATAACTTATAGAACTGTATGTGTTAATGGTGAAAGAATTAAGGGCAGAGAAAAAACACCTTAAACACACAATGACCATCCTTATAAAAGCACAGTTCCATCAAGGTCAAAGAATGTGGTCAATCTGATTACTGATTCCTCCTCCAAGGCTTTAGTCAATTAAGCAGATACTGCATTAGAGTTTTATTTATTGAGCTAGCATTGATTTTTAAATCTAATAATTCTACCCTAAATTTTATTTTATGTTGGTTTCTTTTAAAAGTTGTTCTTATTGAAGGCTGACATTAATAACGAAAAGTATACAAATTATAAATGTACAATCTGATAATTTTTTTATAAAGTCACTACATTCATATAACCACCACCAAGAGTAAAAAAATAGGATATTATATGGACTTAGAAAACTTCCCTTTTGCCTCTGTACTTTCAAAACTTTCTGTCATAGGTAACCACTATTATGACTTATCATACCATAAGTTAAGTTTGGCTCTTATTGATCCTCAGCTGGCCAACCTCATAAATTGAATTACACACATGCTCTTTTTTGCCTGATGCCTTTCCCTAGTCCTCCATAATTGATATACTTGCATATTATTCCATAACAATTGTTCGTTCATTTACATTGCAATATAGTATTCTACTTTGTAAATACCACAATTGCTTTGTTTATTTTACAGTTGATGAACACCTGGTTAGAATAGTGTGTGGAGCAATTACAAATACACTACTCCTTTTTTTTTTTTTTTTTACACTACTTCTTATTGTCCTTTTTATAATGGTAGTCTTTCTGGTGAGTGTATACTGGTAACCTGTCATTTTGATATTATAAAATATCAAAGCTTAAATCATAAAAATAATATTATTCTATTTTTATGTTCTTGAAGAATTTTTGTTTTACATTTCAACTTCAGTTGCTTCACCCATGTGTGATAATTATTTGTATGGTTGGAGAAATAGAGGTCAAGATGATTTTTCCCCACATTGATACCAATTTGATTCAGCACCATTAATCAGAATGATGATCCTTTTGTCACAATTTTGTAGTATTTTATATATATCATAAATATAGTAACAAATACATATAGAATTTGTTTCTGGGCTCTATTTTGTTATATTACTTCATTTATTTTTTCCTTATAACCCCATTGTGTTACTTACATTGGTATTGTATATTTAGTGTTGTTCTGCCACTTTTGGAGAACATTGCTCAGATTTTGATTGATTTTGCTTTGAAAATATATATTAATTTAAGGAAATTTAACATCTTTATAATATTGTGGATATTGATAAATAGAAATTTTGAAATCTTTTGTTACATTAAGTCTTAGGCTACTGATATCTGTTAGCTTAATTTCTAGGTATTTGATACATAATACTTATTATATTTTCTGTTTGTTGCTAGTACATAGAAATAAAATTGGTATTTATAGATTGGTTTTGCATGCAATAAAATTCTCAGGTTCAGCTACTTCAATAGCTTACTATAAATTATTTTGAAATTTCTGCTTATACACATATGTATTCCAATGTTCATGAAGCATCTATATATATATATAAAAGCCTAAGTGACTGAACAACTGTTCAACTGGTCGACTCGTCGCTATGACATTCACTGACCACCAGGGGGCAGATGCTCAATGCAGGAGCTGCCCCCTGGTGGTCAGTGCACTCCCATAGCAGGAGTGCTGCTCAGCTGATCGACCCGTCCCAGTTGGCCACCAGCCTGGTGGCAGCCACTCACTGCCTCAGTAGTCCTGCAGGTCCAATCTCCGAGAATGGGCCAGGCACCGATGGACCAGTACCGCCAGCCTCCTGGAAGTCAACCTCAGGCACCACAGCCACTTCCCCTCCCTAGACATTCCACAAGGAAGAAAGGATATAAAATCGACTGTCAGGTGGCTCCCGACAACTGGTGTGAACGTCAGCTGGTAGGACCCAGATCCCGGACCAGCAAGGGCATCCCACTGCCTGCCCGGAGGATTGATTGTGTTCCTGCCTACTGCCACCCTCCTTGGGATGGGTGCCATATTAACGGCTCATGGCTGTGTGTGTCAGTGCGCTCCCACAGCCAACCTCCTGCAGCCGGCCAACCTCCTGCAGTCCCTCCCCGCGGCCAGCCCCAATCAGCCCAACTTCCAGCCAGGCTGAGGGACCCTACCCATGCAAGAATTCATGCACTGGGCCTCTAGTCTTTTATAATAGCCAAAATATGGAGCCAACCTAACTGTTCATCAATGGATGGATAAAGAAGAGATGGTGCATATATATAATAGAATATTACTCAGCCATAAAAAAGAATGAAATCTTGCCATCTGCACTGACATGGATGAACATGGAGAGTATTATGCTAAGCAGAATAACCTAGACAGAGACAAATACCATATAGTTTCACTAATATGTGGAATCCAACAAACAACATTAGCAAACAAAACAGAAAGAAACTCCAAATATGAGAAACTTTTTGATGGTTGCCAGATGGGAAGGAAGTTAGAAGGATAAGTAAAAAAGGTAAAGGATTAAGGTGTATAAATTTTCAATTATAAAAACATTCAAGGGGATATAAAGTACAGCATAGCAAATATAGTCAATAATATTGTAATAACTATATATTGTGTCAGGTGGGTACTAGATTTATTGAGGTGATAAGTTAAATAAGTATGTAATCATTATGTTGTATATCTGAAACCAATATAATATTTTATGTCAACTATAGTTGAAAAATAAATATATATATATATATATATACATATATATATATATATATATATATATATATATATATATATTTTAAAGTGTAGGCCCATTATTCACTTAGGATCCACTGGTTAAATCATGCATTACACCATTTGATTATCATGCTGGGTTGATAAAATTTTTCAATAGCTTGTTGAAAGCACAACTGAAGTACTAAATTGGAGGCAATACTCTCTGAGAATGTGGTACCCTCCTACAAGGTATAGAATATGTATTGAGTCCAAGGTTTTTTATGACTCCATCCACAATAAGAATATGTCTGAGACAAAAGATTGAAAAGAGGAATGATCACTCAGGAAGACACATTTTGGCCTCTGTTAGAGATCTTGGTCCAGAATATAATGCAAAAATATTAAATTCTAAACTAAACTGTCTTCCTTGGTGCTTTGGACCCCGTGCTGGTCATGGACCAGCAGTCAGGAAGTGGAATCACTTTCTTAACAGTGATATTAAGCTTAATCATGAACAAGAGTGAAAGAACAAGTTGGAATATGTATGCAACACAGATGATTCCTGGGGTGCCTCTTGGTACCTCCTAGCTCAATTGTGTTTTAAATGAAAAGGTACAGTTACTTCATTCTGAAAAGGACATGGTGATCAGAAGGAGGTCAGTCTCCTCCTCAGGTTTGGGTAACACCACCCACTAAATCACTAATGAGAAACCTAGGTTGCAAATTGCAGTAGGGATGGAATGAAATTCAATTGAGGAGCCTAGACCAACTGAAGGGGTAAGAACTGTGGTTCTTCTGACTATACTCCCATTTCTGAATTTCCCTCCAGGAAGTCAGGCTGACAGGAGGAGTTGCTTCCTTGATGTTTATGGAGAAGTAAATATAGACTACATAAAAGTTAAACTATGGAAAAAAAGAGAGATGCATTTCCTAGATACCTGTCAATGAAGGACTTGTGTCCCAGACATTAGGAGTGTTGTCAGCAGACATCTCATAGCTATGTCAGATACTTGTCTGACAGTCCTTCCGAGAATCATCAAACCTAAGGTTATACCCTACCCAGAACAACCCACGATCAGTGACTAAGAAACACAAGGGTAGAGATCCAACTGTTTTGGCCTGAGGCAGAACACTATTAACAGTTATTTCTTACTCTAGAACTTCTAAGTTGACTAATGCTTTGTTCAGATTTCAATGTATTTTGAGTATTTCTTCTGACATATTCTTCTTCTACCACTTTCCTTTCACATCTATCAATCTTTATAAGTATCTTGCACCTGAAACTCTGTCATAATGTCTTTCTCCAAAAAACCCAAGATGCAATGCTCTGAACCCTTGAGAGTACCAAAATCTCTAAGCCACCTCTTTAAAAATTCTCAAACTCCCTGCCTCTTCTATACTCTTCTCCTTATCTCTTACAAATTAGGGGATACTTTGAAGGGAAAGAAGGCAGAATGTGTCAGCTTCACCATAATAAAGTTGACTTTTCTCTAAGACCCCAGCCATTGAAGTCCTGATTGCCTTGACAGCTTTCTAATGCCTGCTGGTACCATTTTTTAAAATTTATCTGGCTTTTTAAATTTTTCTTGGTGGAAATATAGGCTACTATGTTGTCTCAGTCAGCTCTGTATGCCATAAAAAGATACTTTAAATTGGGTGGCTAACACAACTGAAATGTATTTTCCCACAGTTCTGGAGTCTGAAAGTCTGAGATTACAGTCCCAGCATGGTAGTGTTCTAGTGAGAACATTCTTAGTGGTGTAGAGGTAGAAAACTTTTCCATTCTTGGCTTTTTGAATGATATAATAATTAAACTGACATAAGACAAGTCAACTGAAGAAAAACATTGTAAATATAAGAGCCCCATAGAAATATGTGACCCTGAAAGTTAGTTACTTCAGTTTTATATACCATCCTGAGCTAAGCAGAAGCAGCTAAGGGTCTGTACCTTCAAATAAAAGAAAGACAAATCACCCTAACCGGTTTGGCTCATTGGATAGAACGTCGGCCTGCAGACTCAAGGGTCCCAGGTTCATTTCTGGTCAAGGGCATGTACCTTGGTTGCAGGCACATACCCAGTGGGGAATGTGCAGGAGGCAGTTGATCGATGTTTCTCTCTCATTGATATTTCTAACTCTCTATCCCTCTCCCTTCCTCTCTGTAAAAAATCAATAAAATATATTTTTTAAAAAGACAAATTGTAAGAAGATGAGTTTGGTGAATAAATATTTGTCATGCTATAGAGATATATTTTTTCTTTTAAGAATAACTGATTTAAGAGAAAGAGAAAAAGGAAGAGAGAGAAATATTAATTTGACTTATTTATGCATTCATTGCTTGATTCTTCCATGTGCCCTGACCAGCTATCAAACCCACAACTGTGGCTTACCAGGGACAACGCTTTAACCAACTGAGCTACCTGGCTAGGGCCAATAAGTCTTTATGGTATATAAAGTTATCTCTAGTAATAGGTTTCTTCCTGGTGCAGGTCCCCTATTCAAATTCTTTGAGGCATTAAGGGAGAAGCAAAGAGTAGGCTCGAAAATAACCCACATGCCAAAGTAGCACATCTGCTCTGCTCCCTGGTTTGCTGATGGTTGCCTTCTCTCTGTTTCCTCATTTAACTAATATATGCAAGTGATTAAATAAAAATAAAAGTGTTTAAAAGTTCCCAAAGCTCTTTCATCCTAACTCATTTCTAAGAGGAAAACAGTAATTTACTTGTTTCATTGGTTATTTTCCCTACTCCCTTATTAACTTCAAGCTATTATAACTTGTTGTGAGCTTTTATATGTACATTCATGACTTTTGACATTGTCAATTGACTGTATAATGGCAAATAAGAATACTAGTTTGATATATGTATTATATTTTATCCTTCCAGTGTAATTATCTCTCAAATTTTATTAAATTTATATTTTATATTAAATTTACTATTTATATTTATGTTCATATAAATATTACTTTCTGAGCCAAGCACTATGCTATCAGTTTGTTTATTTCTTCTACAACTTTTACATTTTAATTTGATATCTTCTTTATTATTTGTTCATAATTATTTCATATCTGAATGTTCTTAATCCATTCTTGAAAAGCTCCAATAATTTATTTCCACTTTAATCAACAGATGAAAGTTACTTTGAAAATTTATCAGGTCTATTTATCTTTCTTCTGGGGGCAGCTCTCTGAGAGCCCTCAGACACGCTGCTTTAGTCTTACCTGTTTGTTCTGTAGACCTCTGACACAGCTCTCATTCTGGGCTTGCTTTGTTATCATCTGGAGAATTCCCTTCCCCTCACTGGTGTGAGATTTCGTTTCATGCTTTCATTTACATCTTCCTCATCATTGTCCTAGTGTTTGCCTGCACCCAATCACAAAGTTAATGCTACATATTTTAGGTTTTTGTTATGGTGTACCCCAGCTCAAGATACCATTTCTTGTATCATTTAGCTTTTACATAGCAAATCCACCCCTTCCCCAAACTTAATGACTTAGCTCATGTTCTATGGGAGAATTGTAAGTGTGGGCAGGTATTCTGTCTGTGCCCACTCAGATAATATCTTCTCAGCTATCTCATCTATTCTTGGTTAGCCAGCAGCTTGACTAGTGACCAGATATTCTAAGATGACTTTAGTCATGTGTCTATTGGTTGGCAAGTTGTCAACCAGGTAGCCTTAGTTCTACTCTGTGTGGTCTCTTATACTCTAGTGGGATAGCTCAGGTTTGTCCTTGTGGTCATTCCTGAGTTACAAGCACAGCACAAGAGCAAGCATCAGTGAACATAAACTTCTGAGACCTCTGCTGGACTCATATTTTCTAAAATAAAATTAGTCTAAATAAACTATATGGTCATTCCAGACTCAAGAATCAGTGAAAGGGAAAAATATAGAGTCTTTTTTGCAATCTACCACTCTTTCTTTCACAACAATATATTTTCCTACCTTTTAATTTGCCAAACACTGTTCTAAGTCTTCTGTAATTACTTACTCTTTATAATATAACTAGAAGATATTCCTATTACTGTCCCAAAATAACTGATGAGGAAACCATGGCCAAGAATTTAAGGAGATTGCCTGATATCAATCTGGAACATGAAGCCAGGCTGCTTGGGTTTTCCAGTCTTTCTTGACTGTGGTCCAGAGTTTATGTTTCATGCTACCCCACCAGACCACATTAGTCTCTGAGTTTTCCTTTGATATGTCCTTTTTTCTTGTTCTTTCTGGTGGAGACAACTGCATTATAAAATTTAGTATTATTGAGCCATTAGAACATCAAGAATTACAACAAATGGTCTGGTGGAAGGGAAAAGAAAACATTTAAGTTCTAATAATTTCCTATTGAAATAGAATTTTTCTCCTTAAAGTCACCCTTATTTTTATTAAAGAGCCAAATTAAGACCAATTTATCTATTGCATTAAGTCTAGTTTCAATTTGGCCTGATTGTTTGCATAAACACAACAAGAATGGTAACTGATGGCCTTTGCCAAAATTTCATGATTAGGTCTCAATGTGCCACTCAGGGCAGAGAAATCATGCCATCCACCTGCTGTCAGGCTTGCCTGCAGTATCTGCTGGGTTAGGTGAATTCCTCACATGCTGTGGCTCCACCCTGGCCTGTGCCCTAGACTTCAAGGCCCATTTCAGCAGTCCTTCTCATCGCAGCCTAGAGTGTGTGGGGATTTGGCAGGGATGCAGAGGTGCCCTTGCTGCTCCCCTTCCACTCTGACCAACCGCCAGCGATGGTAGGGTATGGACCTGACGCTCCAGTGCCATCCATTTTCAGGGCTACCAAGCAAGACACGAGGGTTTCTCCATAGCACTCTTATTGGCTTCAACTCTTCAGAGTCCAGACAGAACTCTTTAAAACATGACACTCCAGTCAAAGTTTTCAGTCAATAAAACCACATTGGAAACCAGTCTTACTGAATGTATGCAAAGAAATGCATTGCCATGATTCATTCGCTAAGAATTGCCAAATTTCAGAGGGATAATATAGGGAGAAAAATACACTAACTTGCTTTAAGATCTTCTGATTTTCCTTGCCTGTCCTTTCCATGGACTCTTCAGAAGATGTAATATTTTTTTCCAAATGCATTATAACAAAACAGTAACTGTCTCCAAATGACAAGAAGAAATTTAAAATGATGTGGTTATGGATTTCATTGTAATGCAGATGACATGGAATGTTGTCCTTTCTGTAAAACCCAACATTCTATAATATTATCTATATATATAAAAGGATAATATGCAAAGTGTTCACTAGGGAGTTCAACCGGGAGATTGGGAGTTTGATCACTTGCTATGTTGTGCACTGACCACCAGGGGGTGGCACAGAACAAAGAAGGGCCCTGGATGGCAGTGAGAAGGCCCTGGTTGGCCCTGATTGCCAGACAGGCCTAGGGACCCTACCCATGCACCGGGCCTCTAGTAAGTAATAACAATTAGTTATAACTGTATTTGACAAAGGTTCCTATGTACTTTCAGTATAAAAAATTCCTTCATGAGAGAGAAAACAAATATTTGAGGCATTTCAGAGCTTATTGGGAAGATCTAAAGCCAATTCTATGTCAAGAGAAAGTTTCTTAAAATTCAAACCCTTGAAGGGTTGTCAAACTTGATTTTATCAAGAGATTATACATTAAAGTGTATTAGACACAAACATAGGCTAGCAAACTTCAATTCCCATGATTAAAAGATAATCCTTTTTATTAAATAACTGATTAATATAACATAATCATTTTACTAGAAAAGAACTAACCAAAATAAGGCTTATTTTCTAACTTCATTTGTCCTTGGGTGTGGATAGCAGATGACACTAATTGGATTTTTGTTATCAGTCTCCCTGAGTACATTGACATAAGCTATTTACCCTCTGTTTAGGGAGGCAAAATGCAAATCATTTACTTTTAAGTGTCCTTGGTTTAGGGAAGATAGGATTTACTAGATGGCCCCAAATTGCTTGGCTTCTAGATTTTCTAGATGGTTGCAAACTGCTGTTTTATTATCTCAGTTTCCTTGTTCTGCTTGTCCTGGTTTACTGGCCTGTGTCATTTATTCAACTTTAGCATTTCTTCCTATAAACTTTCTGTAACTTTCACAGATATTCTTACAACTTTCAGAAACATTCTTACAACTTTCAGAAACATTCTTATAACTTTCAGAAATAACCAGCATTACAAACTACCTTCTTTCTCCTTCAAAATGCATTTCCATGTCTTATGCTTCCTCTATTGCCCCAAAGCCATACTTTCCTTCCAATTAGTTATAATTCTTAACCTTAATTTTTAGGTGACATGTAAGCAATTAACATTCCTCAGATTAGCAATACATTTATATTTTAAGGAGATTTCAAATGAAATGCAAGACTTATTCATTAACATATTCAACTTCATCCTTTAGATTCTCCAGAGGAGTCAAATTCAGATTAATTAATGTTTCAGAATCCTGTTATTTCAAAATATTTAGATGTTTATCATTTAACTCAACAATGCTCTAAAGCCTTTAAGTTATCCAAGACTGTGAAAAATTATGTATAGGTCCAGGAGGCGGGAGAAAAGGGCAAGGGGATAAGGCAGCAGGCCCCTCATCCTGTTCCCAGACCTCTAGCTGCTTGGATTCAAAATTGCCACATTTTTCCGTAGAGATAACATGCTAAGGTTTGGGTGATACTGCTGTGGCTTTTATTTCTGTCCATCTGGGCCAGCCCTTCCCTGGGCCACTTGTTCTACAGTTGTGATTATTATGTTAGCTTTCTGTTTCTGCCTTTCTTACCTTTATGTACATAGATCTTCTGAGCCTTTTTTAACAGCTCTTCTGCACTTCTATCCTTCCAGTTACCTAAATTTGCAGTTTTCTTGAGATGTCAGGCCAACTATTGGTTACAAAAGGTAATTTTTTTTTATTGTCTAAAGTTTTACATATATCTCCTTTTTCCCTGACTGACACCCCCCCTCCCAACCATTCCCACCCCGGGCAAGCCCCCACAGCCCCAGTGTCTGTGTCCATTGGTTATGCTATTATGCATGCATACAAGTCCATTGGTTGCTCTCTAATCCCCCTCCCCTGCACACAATGTAATTTTTAATATTTCTTGGCCCAACAGGTTTTTGGGATCTGGCCCAGAGTACTTTCTCATTTGATCTTTTAGTCTTGGTAAAATTTTGAAGGCCCTTCCTCTTTGCCTTGCTGTATATTGAAGGTTTTATTTAGGTTCTGAGACTGGGGAACTGCTTCCCTAATCCCTTTAATTATTAGTTCCCTGATAGATCTCTCATGTGTCCACTATGGGTCTTGTTGTTAAGGTCCCACCGGGGCTTTTGGGTTTGGAAATTTTACATCTGCTGGAAGCATACCAGAGCCAGCCAGGTTCTCCCTTTCCCAGATAGCCATAGCCAGTCTCCAAATCATTCCCCCTTCTTTTCCTGAGAATAGTATTCCTAAAATAGACATTAACTCGGGTCTACATATACACTTGTGGACCCAAAAACAGGACTAGCTGGTCAGCTAAGCAACATGGGTCTTCCAGCAGAGGTTTTAACCTTTTTTTTCTCCAACTCCTTTCACAAACTAGAAAAGGTGGTTTTCTGTGGCGCAGAGGCCTCAGGGCTGGTTGGATGAAGGGGAAACTGGGATTGTAAATCACCATTTTAGCAGTTCCCTCAGATTGTCCCCCAGTCACATAGAGAGGGAAAGGCAGGACAAGGGATCTCATTTCTCTCTCTGCCCTTATTCTCTTTTAGGATTCTCTACTTTTACAGAGAGAAGAACAACTGACCCTTTCCTCCAACAGAGAATGTAGCCAATCTCCTCTTGAGTGACTGGACTTTTATTATTAACATTTATAATTATTAATGAAAAACTTTATCATAAATCCTTCATTTTAGTTACATCTATTTATTATATCTTAACAACTTTGAGATTTTTAAAGCCAATTATTACCTAAAGCATTTTCTTAACCAATTTTGTAACAGGGATAACTCAATGTGAAAGTACCATTTTATTTTACTTTCCTTTATAAAAACAGGAGTGTCCCTGCTTCACTGCTAGAGGTTACTTCTACAGATCTGTCCCTTTCAGTGTTATGGGGAAAAACAGAACATTGGGGACTAGTTATAGTTATGGAAAATATTAATTATGCTGTTAACCATGATTGCCCTTTCTGTTCAAAGAAAGGACATACTAATCTCGCTGGAGTTGTATGCCCCAGGACCTGGGTGTCATCCTTGGAATTCGGTCCATCCTCATTCAAGAAATGCCCATTATCATGGAAGCATTAACCTTGTTGCCCAACCCAGCCTGCATAGCTTGTTTCCTTATGTATTTTTTGTCCCTACATTCATAAACCAGGGAAGATCAAACTAAAGATAGAAAGCAAAAATTACATTATAGATATACAGGCAGAAATCTCACTAGCTAAGAGTTTCTGGTGGCCAACATTTTGAGAGGGAGAACAGGACTTTCCTGCAGTCTCATCACACATAACTGTGTTTCCCCAAAATGGGACTTGCCCCATCTTTAAACAACAAAGAGACACAAAACATCAGCAAACAATTTCTATAGGCATGCACAACACACTAAAAGTTTATACCACAGAGCAATGTCTTCTGTCCCTGGTTTGGGAACTGCCCCTCCCCAGAATCTCAGCTTTCTCCTCAATGGACTATTTTGGGAGAATGTGTTTCCCAGGCCTGGAATTTCTGTTTCCCATCCTTGACCATGAGCTGGAGGCTCATGATTTTGCAGAGAGACATCTGCATGGCAGGCAATGGTCTGGGCCCTTCTTAAAATTCTTTAGCATACATCCTAAGACAGCAGGTTTAGAGTGTTTGCAGTTAAACCATGTAATCCCTCCCAGTTAACAGACACATGACAACCACAAGGTAACTTTCACTTCACGCAGATTCTCACACTCACATTCACACACCAGTCAGTCCCAAGTTTAACTTACACCCACACAAAGTCCCTGAACTGAAGCAAATATTTTGCATAGGCAGTGATTAGCCACCTCTTCTGCCCTTAAAGGCAGACCTGAACTCAGACTGGCTCCCCAGGGAAACTTACTGATCAGACATCCGGTCCTGGAAATGCTTTTCCATCGTCCTTGGAGTCCACTGGAGCCTGGGGGGTGGGAAGGGAGTGGCCTGTTCCCTCCAAGCAAAGACTGGGACCCAGTCAACCTCTGGTGATGCCTTTCCCCTCATTGTGGGGGCTCGGTCAATTGGGCCCACCTGCTTGCTCTCCTGTAGTGGTGCCTAAAAGGGGCAACTCGGCTGTGTTTTTCTTAGTCAGGGAACCAAATTACATTGCAGAATTTACTAGGTGACTGGAAAACCCACAATGGGTATTCAGAAGATTCAAGAAAAACCCTTTATTTGCAGATGTACTAGTACAGTGACTCAGGGGAGTAATTTTCCAATGGACTATCAAAGCCCAAGTCTGATATATACTTTATCTTTAAAATATATTTATCTTTATTTCTGTACCACCTCCTTAATATTTCTTTGTAAAATACTTATAAACTCATAACTAACTATAATTATCCCGTACTAATCTTGTATTTTTCCTTCCTCCAAAACTACATAACTTTTTCAAATTTTCCCACATTTTATGCTTAGTTGTAATTCTAACCTTTCCTCCAGGGTCTTAACAACTGAAATAAGCCACATGGTCTTCCTTATTCTTCAAATCTTTTCTATATTTCAAGCCTCAAGAGATTTTCTCATAGGGACTTCTTTGATTTTTCAGTCTCTGAATATTTCCAACTCTCTCAAAGAATGAATCTATACCAACTGGTATTCTTTTTGACAAAATATTTATAATCCTAAAAATTATCTTATTGTTTTATGAGTATATTTATTTTAGCATTTTTTCAAATTAAAATATAAACTTACATCTTCATAACAATTATTTCTTTGTTGAGCATTTCTTTTTGGCCCAACATTATAAAAATTTTATATTGTGAGTACCAGTGTAAGTTAAAAAGCACAAGCCATATTAACAAATTTTACCAATGCAGTCAACATGTAAAGAGTTAATTTTCAAGACTGTATCATGTGGAGAGTTACTATAAATAATTCAAAGAAATTATTAAGACTTTAAAATTATCTGAAGATCAATAAAAGATTTTATAATGTATTGAAAGGAGAATGGTGAGAAAAGTCTCAATACTGTTTTTAGGCAAATTTTAAGCAGTATGAGAAATGGAGAAATGATAGTCTGAGTGTAGTAAGAGAAGGTCAGATGTTGGGATAATCAGTAGCTCTGGGTCTAAAGACAATTCAGGGGAAAAAGTATAGCTATCACTATTTGTTAATCTATAATTATTTCTGGTTCCCCAATTGAATCCTTTCTGTTACAAGTAGGAGAATTAAAGACAGAGATGACATATTTAGTTTAAACAATTAAAAACTGGTCTACTAGAACATGCTTCATTTAAACTTCCTAAGAAATATATTGCCTTAATTCTCTGGTCTCTTTCTGTGAGAAATAAAGAAATGCTTAATTCACTTAAGAAACTTACTCTTTTATTATGAATCTGTCTTGGAATATTCTGTTTAACCTCTAACTTCCCAGTTTTATAATCCCATAGCTTTCTCTCTCAGTATAGGATTTATAGGTAAACCATCACAAGATGTACTGCGATAGCAATAGAACCAAGCAGCCACAATTATAAAACAAGACTTTCCATTATAAAGCAACATGACTGAATGGGTCTGATGTTACAAAACAGCCTTTCTAATTAAGAGCTCCACAAATCTTACAGATATATTATAGCAGGCTCAGACTATACCAGACTTCATGAAAAGGTAGAGCAAATGTTTGAAATGGAGCTATAGTTTTTGATTAAAAGTCTCCAATGTTATATTCCTCCTTTCACTTAATTATGAAAACTCAAATAAAGTAAACTTTGATTCTCGAATCCTAAATGTTCTTCTATGTAAAACTGAAAGATGATAATACATGACGAGAGACATTGCAATTGTTAAGAGTTATAAAATATTAAAAATGAGGTAATGCATTTTAACTATGGTGGACACTGTGTGCCTCCAATTTCACCTTCAGGAGTTAAAGGTGTATGCCTCTGGCTACAATCTTCAGCTTTTATCCCTTTTGAGAAATTTCCTTTACCCAAGAGAGCCACCTCTGCCTTGTCTGGGATCACACCTTAGTAGGGCAGCCAGCATCTAATGACTGGCAAAAGAGGTACAAACACAAGGACACTGTCAACTCTTGTTATGCAATTGCAAAATATTTGATTAACGTTTTTCCCAGAATAGCTTGGGAAGTAGATGATTTGCCATATGAACTGGAATTTCTAGAGGAAGAAGATGTAAAATAGAATCTTAGTAACATTCACTGATTGTTGACAGCAAAATATTACGGAGAGCTTTGATACTGGAGTCCTGTGAATTTTCAAGTCTTCCATTTCTGCTGTAGTTCCACCCATTCCTTCTAAGCCAACTTGAAAGATTTTAATTCAATTTAACTTCATTTTTTTGATTCCCTACATCTAATCCATCATGATATTCTGCTTTTCACCTTTTGAAATTTCTAAGATGTTCCTTTTCCACTGAGAAATCAGTCATCATTTGAGGAAGCATCAGACTGTGATGAAACGTGTGATATGAAGACAAGCAGAGGTAGATTAAAATTTCAGGTCTGCATTATGTGGTCTTGGAAAAATTCTAAAAATCTTTCTAACATTCGTTTTAGTCTTTTTTTTTAAATAGAGATTATTCTTTTACCTTTCTATATTTCATAAAAAATTAAAAGTAAGAAATATATGTATATGTGCTCAATCACTGCATAACATATTTTTAGTATGAAATCAATTAAAGCTATTAATAATGATAAAATTTATTTACTGATTCCTCTTTCCCATCCAAGCCTTTCTCAGACAGAAACTCTTTTCTGGCCATCTTGACTTCAATTCCTTCTCATACACTTTATTCTATCACTTTATATCACACACCAACACTTTAAAAATGTATAACTACATATGCAAACACTATTTGATTTCTGTGTTGTTTTTATTTTTCACATTAAAACAACATAAATATTTATTTAAAATTAGAGACAAAATTATATTGTTTAAGACACTTTCAACTTAATTCATTAAAATTATATATTGATATTTTTAGAATACTTGAGTGAAATAAAATGTAATCTTCCTTTTAATACATGTGAACTTAGGTTAATATGTAAGATTTGTAATCAGAAAAAATATAATTTTTATTTTACTCAGCAGTGCATCTATTTTTTTCCATTTTAAAAACTAAAAAAGTTTATTATAAGTAATTATGGTAAAAGATAACAATGACTCAGATAAATTATTCTGACATTTGTAGAAATGATTCCATTTCTCTGTGGAAAAATATAGAATATTATGCAACTTTTATTATTCAACTAATTATATTTTTCTGTTGGAATGCTTATTTTCATTGACAGACCAAATAGATATTTAAAAAATAATGAATAAAATGTGTTTTATTTAGTCCTCAAAATAAGAAAAGTAATTAAGATTTACTTTGAGCTACATTATATCAAAATGTTCCTTTCCCCCCACCCCCCGATTCCTCACCACACCATTTTAATTGAAATGAAGTACTAATAATGATTTCTTGTACTGGTAAGTGCTTCTCACTTTATAGTCTGTCTTCATATCCATTGTATTTTTCAACCTTCACAATAACACTGGGAGAAAAATCAATAGAAAAAGTACCAAAAGAAGTTAAATGATTGGCAGAGATCAGACAACTGGTAATTGAAACTAGAAATTAAAGTCAAGTAATCTGACTCTTCAATTAGTGTTCTGTATTGTGCAATAAGCAGCCAATATTCCACTTAATATTTTCTTACTATGGAAAGCTTATTTTATTTTCTTTCATATTTAAAAATCACTAGTAAGAAATTAAGCCAACTGACTCACTCCACCTAAAAATGGGTAAGAGTTTACCTGGTTTATTTTACTAACTTGCTTTTAAAAGAAACTAAAAATAGATATTGGATATTTTAAATCCAGATTAAATTTTTTGGCAGATATATCATTATATTAATTTCAGTCTCTCAAAATTATTTTTCAATATACAAGAATCTTATTCTTATTCAAAAATAAAGAAATGGAAATATTTGTAGAAGATTTTCTACTTTAAGTTTTTTCTACAGTTCTTAAGTTTTATCCAATTGATTTAGTTGGGTACCCAGGTCAATAGGAATACCTAATGGTTTGTTTGCATGTTATATCCTTGTTAACAAGCCATTTGCTCCTTTTGACCAATTTTTAAAATAGCAAGTATTGCTAGGCCAGCCTTTTGCTTATTGTTTATGCATTACTGATGTCAAGCTGTGACAAATTAATGGGATGACATCACTGTCATTGTCCTGATTTCCATGCAAATTGTTCTTTTTCATAAAAATAAATAGACTTAATAAAGATACACTAAAGTTAATTTACTAGTGTCATGGGATTATAATGTATAATAGAGAGGAATCATAGGGAAAATGGAGAAAATGACCAGAACTAAATGCTAAACTATAAATTAGAAAGTCAGATTGATAAGTGCAAATGTATCTGTTGGTATATCAAATCAATGGTTGCTTCATATTTTAAAGTGAACATTTCCCTATTGTGCTGGCTTTATTGGCAAATTCATCACTACAGCATGACAACTTACAATTCATCTTAAACATAGAAAAATAATTGGGCAAAAAGAGACTGAGACAAAGATGTATTATGTGACACTTCTAGATGAATATGTTTGTCACATATATAGGACCTTATAGCATAATCAGTAAATATACTATGCATCTTACTCCTTATTTTGTATCAATGACAGATATTACCAATCAATCATGATTGTTTTCCTCATTGAAGTCAAAAGTGGTACCTATTTTTTTAAAATTAAATTTATGGGGATGACATTGGCTAATAAGATCAATAGGTTTCAAGTGTACATTTCTATATACATCATCTATATATTGCATTGTGTGCACACCAAAGTCAAATCACTTTCTGTCACCATATATTTGACCACCATTTACCCTTTAGTACCCCCACCCTTCTTCCCTCTAGTAACCACCACACTGTTGTCTATGTCTATGAGTTTTTGTTTGTTTTCTTGATTGTTCATTTGTTGTTTTCAGTTGTATATCCTACATATGAGTGAAGTCATATGGTTCTTAACTTTTTCTGTCTTATTTCACTTAGCATGATATTCTCAAGGTGTATCCATGTTGTTCCAAATGTCTCTCTCTCTCTCACTATATATACGCGATATATATACATATATAAAATATATATATGTGTATATATATATATATAAATAAAGAGGTAATATGTAAATTGTCCAGGACACCATAATGTCATGAACACACAGGAGGAGGCTGTGAGCGCATGTGGGTGGGAGGGGACTGTGTGCATGGTGAGGCAAGCCACAGATGGTGCAGGCCCACAGAGAACAGGGTCTGTCCACCATCGCAGGCCCGCAGAGAACAGGGCCTGCCGACCCCGGCATGCTGGCAGTCCCGCCTCTGCATGTGAGCTGCAGAGAAAACACCTTTTCTGACCACTCATTGGCTAAGCTCTCTGTACACCACTGGCAGTGTTCTTGGTAACCTGGGTAATAAGAATCCAAGAAGATGATCTAGGGTTTTTCCACCATACTCCTGGAGGAAAAAACGAAGGTCCGCTGCTGGAGGGCCTAAGAAATGTCATATCCTGCCCTAGCGGGTTTGGCTCAGTGGATAGAGCCTCAGCCTGCTGATCACAGGGTCTGGGTTTGATTCTGATCAAGGTCATGTACCTAGGTTGCAGACTCCTCCCTGGCCAGGGCCCAGGTCAGGGTTCATGCTGGAGGCAACCAATCAAAGTGTCCCTCTCACATTAATGTTTCTCTCTGTCTTTCCCTCTCTCTTCCACAGTCTCTAAAAATCAATGGAAAAATATCCTCAGCTGAGGAAGAAAGAAAGAAAGAAAGAAAGAAAGAAAGAAAGAAAGAAAGAAAGAAAGAAAGAAAGAAAGAAAGAAAGGAAGGAAGGAAGGAAGGAAGGAAGGAAGGAAGGAAGGAAGGAAGGAAGAAAGAAAGGTCATATCCTATGAAAGAGACATCTTGAAAATGCCTAAAGAAAGTTATCATTTTTTTTGTGGTGAAGGGACTGGAGTCCATGTTGATGAAAACACCTGGGCGGCTGTGGCGGCCAACAGTGGGGGTGGCGCCTTCCAATAATCAACCCAGTCACCTCCTCCAGCAGGGAGTGGGCCTTAACTGTGGGTAGGACATCTCCTGAGGGCTCCCACATTGGAGAGGGTACAAGTCGGACTGAGGGACATCCCCTCCCATGCACAAATTCCATGCACTGGGCCTCTAATAGATGATATATAGATATATAGATATATAGATATATAGATATGTAGATATGTAGATATGTAGATACTAGTATATAGATATATAGAGAGATATCATATATTATTTTTAAAATTTTAATTCTTTATTGTTTAAGTATTACATATGTCTCCTTTTCCCCCCATTGACTTCTCCCCGGTTGTTCCCACTCCCCAGCACATGCCCTCACCCCCCTACTGCCTGTGTCCATGAGTTATGTTTATATACATGCATACAAGTCCTTTGGTTGATCTCTCAACCCCACTCCCCCCAACTAGCCTTCCCTCTGAGGTTGGATGGTCTCTTTGATGCTTCTATGTTTCTGGATCTATTTTTGTTCATCGGTTTATGTTGTTCATTACATTCCACAAATGAGTGAGATCATGTGATATTTATCTTTCTCCAACTGGCTTATTTTGCTTATCATAATGCTCTCCAGTTCCATCCATGCTGTTGCAAAAGGTAAGAGTTCCTTCTTTCTTACAGCAGCATAGTATTCCATCATCTATTGAAGGATACTTTGGTTTAGATTAGATTTCCACATGTGAAAAATAAGTGGAGGGCATTTGATAAAGAGAAATAAAATAAGAATCATTTAAAGAGGAATGACTGGCTCTGGTGCATAAGAATACAATGAAGAAACTAGGTATAGACTGAGATGTAGACTTGCAAGACAAAATATATTAATTTTCATCCATTCATTTATTTGAGAGATATGTATTTAACCTCTATTGTAATCCAGGAATTATTTGCTTACGTTGATAATGAAAATAGATAAAAATCCTGGCTGTCTTGGATCTTGCATTCTGTGGATGGTGCAACCCGTGATTGGTGGTTGTGGGATGCTGAGTAGGCCTCTACTATGCTAATGAAGTTAGCAATAGAGAAAAATGAAATATAGAAAGGACAAGTCAGACAAATAAAGCAACATTGCCTATCAACTAACTGGATGCTTAGGAAAACTGTTATTCTTACTAAGGGTGTCTAGTGGACCCACACTATTGATTATAAATGTAATCTGCCTGAATGCAACAATGTACCAGTCAAGATTTTGTTTTTATTTACAACAGAGAGTTCAAAAAGGATTTAAGGATCCTTACAGAAATATGTATAGTAAAATTGGATAAATCTTCGCACTCTGTTTCCAAACTCTCAGAGACTGATTTTTTTCTAATAAAAATAATCTGCTTATCAAGATTACATATTATTCACAAACCACAGGGGGGGGGTCTAGAAAATTGTCTTTCTTGGATCACTAAATAATTATTTCAAGGATTGAATGCTTCAATAATTCTTACTTCATTGGAATTTAGGGATTGATGAGCTCAAAAGTCTGTTGAAGATTTAGGAGCTTTTCAAGGAAATGATCTATATAAATAGAGGGTTTTACATTACAAAATTCTCCTTTTTTTATTGCCATGTCAAGGTGGGGCTTGCTCAGAGAGCAGCTTATGTGGCATTTACTCCATAAGCTGCTGATTATGTTCTTTAATGTCTGGGAGGCTCAGCTTCTCACAGATGGTGCCTGCTGTAGTAACAACTTCTTAGCATGATATGTCACTCATCACAAGCTCTCTACACAGTCACGATTTCTTTTAGGTTTTCAGTGACATTTGAAGTACATCATATTTGACAGCTGTTACACTTACTTGATAAATACCGTTAATGACAAAGTTTTTCTAATTTTTTGTTTCACTAATACCAATTACAAGTTAAAGAAGAGTTTGTGTTAACACAAAACATAAATTTGCAAATGAATGAGCAAATTACAATAATTTTCTAATTAACGAAAAGAAAATTAAAAACAAAATTACCCTCAATTACCAACAAATTTCAGTTTTAAAAAACCTGTGAATTGCTTAATTTACTTGGCTATTTTAATTATTTTTCACATTTTCATCTGTTCTTTTTCCATATGGCTTTGAATAACCTATATAATTTTAATTGTTTATTATTTACACTAGAGGCCCAGTGCATGAAATCCATGCATGGGTAGGGTTCCTAGCAGCTGCTGGCTGCTGGCTGGGGCCCTCCTTCATTCTGCACCACCCCTTGGTAGTCAGCACATGTCATAGCAAGCCTTCGAACTCCCAGTCAGTCGAACTCCTGAGGGGATACTTTGCATATTAGGCTTTTATATAGATAGATACTCCCTTTTTCCCCCTATAATGTTACTTTCTCAAATTACTTGGAGTTTGGATCAATGTTCAATAACAATAAAGAACATTACTATTTAGCTACAGTTTTGGCACATCTTTTATTTAGAATTGTGTGCTTATGCTATATGCTCTAGAGCAGGGATCCTCAAACTTTTTAAACAGGGGGCCAGTTCACTGTCCCTCAGACCGTTGGAGGGCCAGCTATAGTTTAAAAAAAAAAAAAAAACTATGAACAAATTCCTATGTGCACTGTGGGCCCGGAACGAGTTGGCTGCTAAGCAGGACAGGCAGCAGCACCCGGCGGGCCAGATAAATGTCCTCGGCGGGCCGCATGTGGCCTGCGGGCCATAGTTTGAAGACCCCTGCATAAACTCTTAAGTCGGAAGGATATAGTGAAGTCTTAAGGAAAAGTTAAGTGGGCTGAAATTGTGGGGGCTTAAGGGAGAGGAAGAAAAATGTGAAGTCAAATCAGCAAAAAAATAAATAAAAAATATATTTGAGAGTTACAAAATAGTCATAGGAATGTAAAATACAGCACAGGGAATCCTATATAATAAAGAGGTAATATGCAAATTAACCCTCATGCCCTCACAAGATGGGTGCCTATGACCAGGCCAGCAGCGGGGTTAGTGAGGGATGACCAAATGACTGAACAGCAGGCTGCATGGGGCGACCAGTCTGACGGGGGGCGGCCATGAGGGGTGACCTGGACAGCAGCCGGGGGGGGGGGGGCAGTTAGGGGCAACCAGGCCAGCGGGAGGGGCACAGTTAGGGACAAGCAGGAAGGCACGCAGAAGCAATGAGGGGCAATCAAGCTGGCAGGGGGGGCACTTAGGGGTGACCAGGCAGGCAGGCAGGTGAGCGATTAGGAGCCAGCAGTCCAGTATTGTGAGAGGGATGTCTTACTGCCGGCTTAGGCCCGATCAAACCTGAACTGGCAGTCAGACATCCCCTGAGAGGTCCCGGATTGGAGATGGTGCAGGTTGGGCTGAGGGGACCCTCTTCCCCCGCCGCCATGTACTAATGTTGTACAGCTCGCCTCTAGTATAGTCAATAATACTGTAATAAATAAGTATGGTGTTGGGAGGGCACTAGACTTATTGGGGAAGTCATATAAATATCTAACCACTATGCTGTACACCTGAAACTAACATAATATTCAATGTTAACTATAATTGAAAAAACTTTAAAAAGAAAACACAATATTCATCACTTGATAGAGAGTAATTAAAAAGAAACAAATCATCATTTATCTTCCTTGGAAACTCCACGAGGACAAAAATGTTGTCTGTCTTTATCACATCTGCATCCCTAGCAGCTAATCAGTACAGGATAAATATTTATTGAATGGATATAATTATAATGAATTAATAAATATTTATTGAATGAAAATAATTAATTTTATCTGGGAAGTTTGCAGTTTGCTATTTGATACTGAATTTGTTTTAACCTTTTTAGAGCGATACCTATGCCATGGCTAGAACTATTACCTCTGCTAAGGCAACAATGCTACCGTTCAATATACAGTATACTTGAAAGCCTTTTTAATTTTGATGTTAACTCCCAACCAGGCATCATGAGATTGTTATTTTAAGTGCAAGATAGTGACTAAGAAGGCCTTAATTTACCTTGACTAAACTTTTAACAGGCTTCTTCCTGGCTACAGGCCCCTGACCTTCCTTAAGTTAGAACATTTGCTTTAGAAAACTTTTAATTGTAAATTCTTCCTTTGATCCTTTGAGATGTAAATCTTCTCCCAGGCTCTTACCAGTTTTACAACCCATAAATATATTTCTCAAGGATGAGGGGGCGGGCATCCATTTGAAATGGAATCATCAAGAAAGATAGAGTCCCTATCTCCCATTTCTGTAGGAGAGCAGGAGCCTAACTTCAGTAAGCTCCCATTAGCAAACACAATTGGCCTCATCACATTGACTAACTTCCCTCCTGACACCCTTCTGTACTTTTTTGGTAGCTCACCCTGTCACTTAAAATCTCTACTATCCCCCCACCCCCGCCTCAGCACTTAATCAAGTTATTTTTCCTACTGTAATAATCATGATCCCTATTGTAATAGTATCGAATAAAATCTTCATTGTTGGTGTAATTTTTCTTTGACACAAGTTTTGAGAGAAATATTGTAACTCCAGTTGTATCTCAACTGAGTGGGGCTATTGTAAAGAGTTCCTAATATGGTGGATTCCTTTAAAAGCAAAATAACAATCATATGAAGACATAATGAAGAAAATGCATGTTCTAATGCATCTTCTCTAATCAGCAGAAATTTATTTTTATGAAAAGCTTGAGGCTCCTGTTTTTGAAATAGAAGGAGGCTATCAAAATTACAAAGGTTTGACCCATGATTTATGTAGGGTGGTCGAAGTGTCCACCTTTTTATTATACCTGGTCCAGTTTAGGTCATTGCACTTGGCATAGACCTGACTAGAGAAATCTTTAGAAAAAGAAGTGCCTTTAAGGGAGTGGGATACTGAGTGAGGGTGGCCATTCTGATACTACGTCTAGAGGTCACCCTTTTATCATCTTAGAACTCAAGCTGCTCAGATTATGTCATTTTGGTAGTAAGAAATAGAAATTTTATATTTTTTTTATTTTGACTATTGTCTTTTATTTCTTATTTTTTTCTCAAAATTTGAAAGAATTCTTATAAGCTTCTTTTCAAATTTACAGAAAATGCATTCTTCATAATTTTTATTAGTTTAAGCGAAATGAAATGTTCTTAACAATACTGAAATTCTGCTCATTTCATTTAAAAGTTAAATTTTTTATATCTGTGCTAGAAACCCAGTGCATGAATTGGTGAACAAGGGGGCGGGGGTCCAGCTGGCCTGGGCCCAATTGGGGCGGATCAGGGCCAGGCCTGTAGGGAGAAGGAGACAGCAAGATTAGGACCTGGCTGGCTGGGGTAGGAATGGTGGGCAATTGGCTGGCAGGCTCTACCCCTGATTGGTGTGGGGAGCCCAACTGGGGTCAGCAGTAGAGGGCAGGACCGAGGGAGGTTGGCCAGCCAGCCCCACCTCTGATTGGTGTAGGGAGGCCTATCAGGGGCGGGGCCAGCCTGGGGTAGGGTCTTTGAGTCAATTGGGGTGGTGGGGGCCCATCAGGGTGGCCAGGGGAGGGGCTGCAGGAGGTTGGCCAGCTGGCCCTGCCCTCTATTGGGATGGGGGTGCAATCACGGGTGGGGTCAGCCTGGGGGAGGGGCTATGGGCCAATTGGGTGGGGCAGGGAGATAGGGGGTGGGGCAGGCTAGGGGGGGGGCTGCGGGAGGTTGGCCAGCCGGCCCTGGCCCCACATGGGCTGGTTTGCTGGCTGCAGTGGGCATCATAGCAACTGGTTGTTCCAGTTGTTACGACATTCCAGTCACTGGATTTTTACATATGTCGATGTGTATCTGTATGTATACATATTTCTTAAAGTTTGCATAGATGTTTGTGACATTAATAATTAACATTTATATTTATATACAATAATTTACATGTATTATATAATATTTAGAGCTAGAGTCTCTGCTACTACAATGTACATGTATTTTGTTCCTGGTTTATGAACTCTTTCTTATTGGAGATGATACAGTGATAAGATTACAAATTATATTTCTTTACATATTATTTATTTACATACACATATATACACATTATATACACATATATATTAAATGCATTACATATAAATATAGGTGCATGGTGAACAAAGTTTAAAAAATGAACATATTTTGTGCATTCTCTACTATATCACATTTACTTGAAAAAAATACTAGAATGCTGATTACACGGGGTTTATTAGATGTAAATTTATACATTTATTTTAAAAATTATAAGATAAATTTTAAAAATATTTTACCTTTTCTTGGATTTTGATCAACTTTTCTAAATAGTGAGGATCAAAATATCTGACTGAGGGCTCTGATGATATTTAAGCTCCAAGCCCCTTCTAGAATCAATGGAAACATTCTAAAGATTTCCTTTATTTGACTCTCAGTTTGTCATTGATTTTTCAGGATGTCAGTTTGAGTATAATCTAAAGAAAGATTAGAGAACTGCTTAGTCAATATGCCATTACTCTTCATGAATTTGCTTGATTATCCACTTACTTTATTGGATATTTGGTAATAGTTCAACAGTATAGTTCCTGATTGGCAAACATTTTTTTAAAGCCAAAAATGTAGCTAATCTTGAGTCTTAACATACATTATATTTGCTAGTGACCTTCTTCTACATGATCTCAGTTTTTTCACAGATTCTAATACTGTAATTTAAAAGTGTAATTAACATGAAAACCCTTGGCCTTAGAAAAATTTAGCCTTCCTCCTTGAGTAAATATGATTCAAAGAACCATCAAGTAAAATGGCAACTCAATTTAATGGGGTTTAAATACACTCTGACTATGCAAAGAAAGGTAACTCAAATTACATTTCACCACTACAGAAACATTTAATTTTGAATCAATTAAGAGTACAGTAATTTGAGGGTCAATGCCCACGGTAATGAATGGCACCTCAAAACAAGAACAGTGTTTGGAATTATTTTGTAAAATATAGTATTAACCTGGTTTTTCATGTGTGGGTATAGAAATTTGATTGCAACAACTGACTGTATTCACCCAGGTAAAATATTTCACCTTAATTTCACCTGATAGAATTCTATTAGCTCAAAAACTTATAAAATAACAAAAACAAATAGTTGTAAATATTTGAACTGACACCATGGAAATAATTGTAAATGTACATTGATACAGTTAGTTTACATTCTACAACTAGAGCTAATATTCAGAGACTAACTGTATTAGCAACATAATTATATATATATATATATATATATATATATATATATATATATATATATATATATATATAAAAGCCTAAGTGACCATAATGACCGGAAGACCAGCCAATAGCTATGACGTACACTGACCACCAGGGGACAGACACTCAACACAGGAGCTTCCCCCTGGTAGTCAGTACACTGTTACGGCCAATCTATATGATCCCTCCCCCAGGCCAGCTGGCCGGCCCTAATCGGCCTGATTGGGACTGAGCGAGATGCCCTGATTGACCCCAATCTCCGGCCAGGCCGAGGGACCCCACCAGTGGAGGAAATCGTGCATTAGGCCTTCAGTAATTGTATAAAAGGAAACAGAATCTTAGAATGGTAACTATCTTGACAAATGTTACAGAACTCAAAAGCAGGTAAAGTCTGGCCCTACAGGTTATATTTTTGTATCACTATGCTATACACTTAATATAGTTTTTGACAGAAATTTTTTAGATAAATTTTTTGGTTTTGATTCTGGTCAGGAATCACTCTCATGGAGGTTGCTTTCCTATTCCTATGATAGTCCAAGGCAGGGAAGTCATTTCCTTTCAACACACATGTTATGACCCTACAAAGATTTTAGTTCCTGTAAATGGATCTATCAATCATTGCAAAATCCCAGTACATACCAATGACCTACTTTCTACTTTGTTCATCCACAGTGATGCCTGTTATTGTGATCTAGCCAACTGCTCTTTATTCTAATTCTTCCTGGTTCTCAAACTTTCATTTGGCTTTGCATGTTGGCTCTCAAAATTTGCTTCAGGTTTGTTGTTGTTGGAATCCCTTTGGGATGCCCCTCCACATGTCCCTTCAGTCTTAGCTCTCAGATAGTCTTCTGGAATTTGTCTTTCTTGACCTACAAAACTTCACTAAAATGAAGATACACAATTACCATTCTTTCTGATACCAGGAAGACACAAAAAAAATGACTCCTTGGTCTGGCCCAATCAGTAGTTCCTGACTGGTAAATAAATTAAATGATCTCTGTTTGTGTGCAGTTAGCCATCAAGCTCTCTGAGACATAGAATCTACATTATGTGCAAGATTGTTGTTTCAGTGATCTCTTTTATAGATTTGCTCTTTTACACAACCTGTGGACATGCTGGAGTTGTGGCTGTTGTCCAGTGTTTGCAATATGTCTGTCATCATTCCAGTGGTTCATAAATGACATGTGTGGCTTCAATGGGAGGGGACTTGAAAACCTCACTGGTTTTTGGCAGAAGATAACCTATCCTCAAATGAATGACTCCCTCCTAAGTATAATTTTAAAGCTTAACATAGTCTATTTTCAAACAACCACTCCTCCTACCTCTTAACACGTATAGTACCCCAGCCATTTGAACTAACTGAAATCAAAATTTGATGCTGATTTGAATTTTTTTTCTTTCCAATTTTTAAATCTAGGTAACACATTACACTAGTTAAGTAATGTAGAATAACAATGAGCAAATAATAAAAAATAAAGTACAATATTTTTTAAAAAGTTAAGATAACCAAATAAAGTTGTTGTTTTTAAATATATTTTATTAATTTTTTACAGAGAAGAAGGGAGAGGGATAGAGATTTAGAAACATTGATGAGAGAGAAACATCCATCAGCTGCCTCCTGCACACCTCCTACTGGGGATGTGCCCACAACCAAGGTACATGCCCTTGACTGGAATCAAACCTGGGACCCCTCAGTCCCCAGGCCAATACTCTATCCGCTGAGCCAAACTGGTTAGGGCCAAATAAAGTTTTTAAATAGTTAATATACTCATATAAATATCATTTAAAATGTATCAATAAAGTTAGAAATTATACCTGTCAGTTATTTATAGTAAGAAAATGCCAAATGTAGAGTTATTACTAAGTGCCAGGTGGGAGCTATGCTAGATATTCAGAAATAACAAAGCTAACATGGTATAGACATTTTTCCCTCTGAAAACATGAAATTTACTGTAGGAAAAACAGTTTAAACAAAAAGTGACAGCACTAGATGTATAAGTGATATGGATATATAAAAACAATTGCAAAAACAATGAACAAATGGCACTTGCAGGAAATCCTTCACAAAATAAAATGTTTATTTGCTTTAAGAGTGAGAACATATTTCCATATTGTAAAGAGGGATATTGAGGCAGTTAAAACTTGAGCCATAAAGGATTGTGTCTTTGTACTCAATATGGTCCAGAACTTGAACTGGATGTAGGTGAAGGCAGAATTGAATTTAGAGGTGAAGAGATGAGAAATATTATCACTCTAGGCATTTAAAGATAATGAATCTAATACAGGAAACTAGGAGTTTACAAATTCATTGAGATGTCTGGAGGGGTCAGTGTCATGGAACTGCCCCATGGTATTGTCCAGAACAAACTGTTACTGGAACTCCTTTTCAGAAGTAAAGGAGTTACTGCCCTGGTCATGGTCTTTTAATGTCCTTAGAACAGTTCAAATGCTGGAATACTGAATACAACCATTGATACTTCCTCCTAATAAGAACCTTGCTGTGTCTTCTATTACCAGCTGAAAGAGCAGCAGGAAGATGTATTTTACCTTATCCACCAAATATCACCAGAATTCATTTAATTTGTGGATTCTAATTTGAAATGTCTTTTGAGTATGGGAAGGAACTCTAGAGAAATAATTGAACAAAAGACTATCTCTTTGAATACTCAGTATCCACATATACACTTCCACATATATTTTATTTTCATAAATATAGTAGTAGTAACCATATGTCTACAGATTATAAAACCATCCTATCTAATAAAGAGGGAATATACTAATTGACCCTCACACCATCACAAAGATGGAGGCACCCACAGCCCAAAGATGGTGGCTCCCAGTCCTCTCAGCCCGCTGGGGTGGTAGGTGTGTGGCGAGACTGGGCCCACCCCCAAGAGTGTCTGTCCACTTTGTGCCCCTGCCTCTGGAGTCCCCCAGTCCCCTCAGCCCCCCAGCCACCCAGGGCCAGGATGAGGTGCAAGCAAGCCTCGAATGGTGGCTACCCAGCCACCCAGTGCCACCCGAGGCTCAGGTAACCAGGGCTGGCCAAGGCTTGCACTGCTGGCAGAGGCAGCAGCAGAGGTGTGATGGGGCATTGCCTTCCCATGATTGCCAGGTCACCTCCCACCCCTGAGGGCTCCCAGACTGTGAGAGGGGGCAAGCTGGGCTGAGGTACCCCCCACTCCAGTGCATGAATTTTCATGCATCAGGCCTCTAGTATATTTTATAAAGGAAATCATGCACAGTGAAAAAAACCTCAAAATCTTCTCAGTTATCATGTAAACTCCAGATAGTATTTATTCCTCCTATAGTTTGTCAAATTATTACTTGATATCCTATAATATAACAAAATGATAAAGCCAATCAATTTCCAAAGTACATCTTACATTAAATAAAAATGATAAATGTACTTACATCAAAATAATGCATAAATATATATAAGCACACCATACATGTTACTTCTACAAATGCTCATTAGTGTTGGTAAGTTTCTGGTTCTTCTAAATAGAAGACATTTTGCAATACTGTTCTATAGCCTAGATCAGTGGTTGGCAAACTCATTAGTCAGCAGAGCGGCAAACCGCCGCTGGGGCTCGCGAGCCGCAGTTTGCCAACCACTGGCATAGATGAACTGGCCTTCTCTTATTTTGGCCCTATGTGTCACTCTGTCAATGAGTCAGAGTAACACAGAAATATGGTATGTTTGTCTCTGATATCCAGAATCTTACAAACCATTGATCTCTAAGTTGTGGGAAGATCAAGGGGCTGACACTCTTTGGAGGGCTTATTTGAACCAGCATTGGATTATAATATACCTAGAAAGTAACTGAAGTGCAAGGTCCCTAAATATTTATTTATATATTTTACTTTCTAATATGCCTGTATCATGTCAAGATATTTAGGATACATCATCCTTCTTACTCAAAAAGTAAATGGGCATGAGATGAATTAGGTGATATACCCTACAGTAACTCTGCAGTTGGAAACAAACTCTTTCCGGTTTCTTGTCTTATTGGTACAGAGAAACAGTAGCCAATTGTGAGCTAGATAAGCATATATCAGGTACTAGTGACAATGTCAAACCTTCCTGTTTAAAAACCACATCTGGGCCATAATTTCTAATAAGAGGCATCATTTGAATAAGTTCAACATATTTAATTGTCATTTCCCAAGCAGTATCTGTCTTTGACACAAACTAAATATGTGAGTTAATTGGAGATCTACTAAAAATTTCAGTCTAAATCTTTCAAATCTTTGACACTAATCTCTGTAATTTCCTATTTTTTGCTACTATTTTTGCAGGGAGATATAGCCTCAGAGGTTCCCACATAACCCTCCCCATCATAATAGCCTCCAGGATTAGTAAGTGAGTAATCCAATACTTCACTACTGGATGGACTCTTGACCTACAGTAAGGCAAAGTCAGACTTAAACCATATTTTCACTTGATTCCCAGTAGTGGACCCCAGTGGTATTTGGTTCTCCACAGATTGGCATCTTCTCAAAGAATGTATCTATTTCAACTTCAATCAGTGTAGGCCAAAGTTGAATCCAGTTTTAGTCAACCTATTGAGATACAACTTATTTTCTTTTTCAGCTAATTATGCTCAGATGTGAAGTCCAGAGTTTTGACTGAGTATGTATAAATCAAATTGGAGTTATGTTTCTTTATCCTCTAGAATCCATAGAACACATTACCAGGTTTATGTCAATATAAATTGACAACATAATGCAACACTTTTGATTTATGTTTTATCGTCTCTCAGATTTTTTACTTGTCTCCCTGGGCCAAGGCTTTCAACTCTAGCTTCATTTGAAGACTTGAGTGGGGCTTGGGGAGGAGTGTGAGAAGAAGATGTAACCTTTTTAAAGAAAGGTACTTAAAATAAGCCAGTACAGGATTGCTAAGTAAGGCAGACCTAGTTACATCAGAAAGAGGCAGAGGGACTGTCTAATCCTGGCACGAAAATCTCAGTGGAGTATAGGATCAGGGTTCAGAGCCCTAACTTCACACAAGATTGTTAGAGACAGTTCTTTTTCAACTAATGACCAAATTTCACCACCACCACCAACAACAAAAAATAGCCAAAATCCTACTAACATGATATCAGCAATTTGTAAAATCACACTCCACATCTGATTTTTAGATGTGTAAGACCATGGTGAAGTGAGACCTTGTTCTGAAGAAGTCCCAGAAACTACTTTGACACGATGTCCTGAGTCAAAAGTGTAAAACTATGAGCTTGCCAATTTTTTCCTCCTTAAACTCTCCTGTGTAGTCAGGAGCACCAGACTAAGCCAGAGTGTTGTTATTTCTTATTTCCCCATAATGATCTGTTGAAGCTGTTATTGGGTATGCCAAACTTGGTCTTTAATAGACACTTCATTGCAGGTTACTACAGTTGATTAATTCCCTAGCTGTTTTGCTACTGGGTGCCACAGACTACCAGTATGTAATGTTCCAGTGGTATCAGGATTGTTCTTCACTGCCCACACATTCAATCAGATCAGATCATCAATGGCTGCTGCTACTTTTGACACATAACTGCTGTAATAAATGAAGGTTTCCTAAGGTGTTCTAAAGAAAAAAAAGTATTACATAGAATTAGGTGCAAGCAAAAATGGAGACAAGACGAAAATAAGTTGATTCTATTCGCAAAGGGTTTGAGCATGAAATCAACCATTGTGACATAGTAGTTGTAATGCAGAAATCAAGAAACTCACTGTCCTCACCATTGCACAAGCACCGATTTTCACCCAAACAATGCTTGGTAGTCCACATGAAAACTATCTCTGGCTTAAACAAGGACTGCAACTGTCATATTCTTGAAGCCTGTGGCTAGGTCCTGTAGGTCAGGTCTAGGCATTACAACTGCCTTTTGACCATCATCTCTCTAAGACCTCTCATGCCAGCAGCAGCAGCAGCAGCAACGGAATGGTACCCACTTCACTTCTACCTTATAAGTATCAAATAGATGCATATAAATGAAAAAACTGAACTAGAATCCAGAATCCAGATTCTCAGGGATTTTCTTTCTAACAGAACAGTCTCTTTAATGAAGAAAGGTATCCTAACAGTATGGTAGCTGCAAATATATTTTTCTGTTAGTAAAAATATCATACTATTACATATACTGGTATGTATTATTCTGGATAATTTTTTAACAGATCTATTTTTCTTGTTCACTTTCTACAGTTAAAAGAGAGGAAACATAAGTAAAAAGTAAAAGTAGAAGGATATGGTTAAGAACTGAACTCAGGCATGAAAATATGTAAGTAAAGATAAAATGTAGGACCAAATAAAAGTAAAACAAGTTATTATTTTTGGCAGCTAAGGTTATTCTTATCGGCTATCTAAAGGAATCAGAGATCTATCTTCTTGCATTGCTAATTCAGAAAGTGCTATGTTTAGACATTTCGTATGTCATAAATATATTTGTAAAACAAAAGTAATTTATAGTAAGGTAAGTAGGTATTTCAATCCATGTTATTACAATGAGTTAAATCCTATTTGGTATATAAAACTAGACAACTATAATAACAAACATTTCACAACATTATAAATAGTAAGTTCTTTTATTTGGATGCTGGCTGATTTTAAAAAATGCATGCATCTATAAAATATACTTGTGATCATCAGAGTAAGATTGTATCTTAAAAGTATTTGACAAATATGATAGATGGTTAGAAAGATAAATGACAAGCAAGAAGCAAGAGTATAGGCATGGATGATATATTTAAACTTGCAAGCACATTTCAACATAGTGAATAAACTGTACATTAGACTAAGGCAGACACTTTTGGATTGCAAATCTATTTAAAGACTATTTTCACTTCAGTTATATTTTACTTCTCTTCATTGTTAATTCAAAAACACTGCAGTTGAATTTTGAAACCAAATTAAATGAATTTGAAAAGACAAAAGAAATTAAATGATAAAAAATGATTATGCCAGTGCTTGCTATACCCATTTATAAAGAAAAACCTTTGAAAATATGACATAGAACGAAAACCACTTAAGGTTGTGTTATGTTTCCCACTTCTTTTAAGGGTAGTGTGGATTTCCACATTTTTGTATTGTTGATATAATTGAGCTCAGATAGGTCAGGCTTGTGTTAAGCATTGTGTATATATTATCTCTTTCAATTTTAATGAAGGCCCATTCTACTTCATCAATTTTAAGTCATTTAATTATTTTTTCTTTCTTTTTTGTTTTGTTTTGCCTCTCTGAGATCAGGATTCATGGTACAATATATAATGCCATAGCATATTTGTTCAGTTTTATTTTTTTGTTTTGTTTCATGGTACACAAAAAATGATTCATCTTATGCTATAAGGCATCTTAGAGTATTTGGCAATGTGAAAATTTTTATATGAAAAAAATGATCATCAGAGAGGCTAATGAGCCTGATTAAATTGAAATAACTAACAAGTTTTAGAATCAGGATTCCAACTCAGGACTCTGTATCTGTACATATATGCTTCACAAATACTAAATAATCTTTTCCTCCAAATTATTTGTACATAATATTTCCAACATTAAGATTAATTTAATGATTATAAGGACTACTTTACCATTATTTCAGCTACAGTTAATTAATGAATTGCAACAATAGTTACTATTAAAATAAAAATAAACACTTTTATTTCATCCTATGAATTAACATGTATTATGTTAGTTCTATTTTCTGAACTTGAAAGAGTTCCAGCAATGACTTTTGACAAAAGGTTACAAAGCAAAATTATTGTTTCTACCATAATGTCCATTAACATTCTGATAGCCTTTGTATGTTGTGTGAGAAAACATTTTTCATAAGATAACAAAAAAATGCTATGTGATTCAGAATTTATCTGTAAAAATGTATCTGTAAAGTACTGCTATAGCAAACTGGCCTGAAACTGTAGATTAAGTAAAGATACTAAATTTATCTTAAGTAAATATGGTTTTACCTATCTGTTCTCCTCTTTATGGAGACTGAGGTAAAATTTACTAATTTACAAATAATCATTAAGTGTACTTATTAAATTCCATACATAGTTGTTGGTGTGAAGGAAATATCTATATATATAAAAGCCTAACTGACCGGCCAGTAGCTATGATGCACACTGACCTCCAGGGGGCAGACACTCAATGTAGGAGTGGAAACAGCAGGCATGAAAACATGGACCAGACTGACAAATCTCAGAGGGAAGAGATTAACCAAAGATCTTACATGCATACTAGAGGCCCAGTGCACAGATTCATGCACTGGTTGGGGTCCCTCAGCCTGGCCTGCCGGGATTGGGCCAAAACTGGCTCTCTGAAATCCCCCAAGTGGTCCTGGATTGTGAGAGGGTGCAAGCCAAGCCAAGGGACCCCACTGGTGCAGGAATCCATGTACTGAAACTCTAGTTATTAAATAAAAAATACTCTTTATCTTCAAGGATGATCAAACTAAAAAAGGAGATTTATATTAAATATTTTTGTAAATGTACATATTAACACAAATTTTGATATCTGCTTAATAGAGGAGAGGACATAATGCTCTGTTAAGCTATTATAGCAGTTAGAACTCCACTAGAGGAAGAGGGAAGAGTCATAGAAGGCTTCTGTAAAAAAGTCACATTTAAGATGAATTCAAAGCATGAGTAGAAATTGGTAAGAGTAAGGGAACTGTACTTTACAGCAAATGAACAACAATGTGAAGTCAACTTCTCTTTGCCTCACCTGATTATTGTTCCATCTGACCCTGTGGAAATCAGGTCTGCATGGGTTTTGACTGCCCTCATGTAGGTGACTGTGCCTCAGCTCATATTCCAGCTGTGTGTTTTACTTTCAATCTATGGTTTCTCTTTTGATGCCACTCATGCACAACTTGCAAGTGAAAACATTTAACACTTTTTGGGCCAAAGGTTTCACTATTCTCAAGGCTCACACATGCACAACTTGCAAGTGAAAACATTTAACACTTTTTGGGCCAAAGGTTTCACTATTGGAAATTAAAAGCTCATGATTAAAACTCTCCCCACTTTTTCCCCATCACAAATTATCCTAAAACACTGTTTAAACTACCTCTGAGAGACTATTCCTTGGAATCAACAGATTTGATGGGAGAGCTGAAGAAACAGATGCAAAAATGAGCAATTGAGATGAATCTCACAGTCACACATGGTATGGGCCACCAAGGGAGTTGTTGTTTCTACCAAAATCAGAAACTTCACTTAATTATTTGGAAAGAGTTTTTTGTATGTGTGTGCGTGCGCGCGCGCGTGTGTGTGTGTGTGTGTGTGTGTGTATATATATATATGGAAAAAGATTTTTCTAAGTACTCAACCCAAGTTCTATGAAATATGAGTTTTTTTCAGTTCAACTGGTGAGAACAGGCACAATTCCAGCCCTATGACAGCACTGGACACTGTTTCTTATAATAATTTTGGGTGGTTATTTCCTAGGTTTCATGTAGTTTCCTCAAATGCATTTACTAATTTAGAGCACTGGGATTCTTTAGATGTGGCATTCCCTCCTTTCTAGTACACTGCTCTGAAATCTGACTGCACTGCACTCTCCAGTTCTCAACTGTCTCCTTGGTTCAGGGAGTCATCTGGGATTCAAACCAGTTCTATTTCTTGACCAGAGCTCTGAAAAATTTCTCAAGATACAGAGCTGGGACAATCATAGAGCTCAATTTGTTGGTTATCCATCTCTCAAGAATCACTGTCCTTTATTGCCAAATTGCCATTGTCTTAAAAATGATTGTTTCAAATCTTGTGTGTGTGTGTGTGTGTGTGTGTGTGTGTGTGTGTGTGTGTGTGTGTGTCTGTGTGTGCGTGTGAGAGAGAGGGGTAGGTAGGGAGAGAAAGAGAGAGAGAGGGAGTTGAGTGGGATGTTATATCAAATATAAAAGTAAATTTGTTTTCTGTTATTCCATTTTATTTAATTTTATTTTAGTTAATCCTAACCTGTGGATATTTTTTCCATTGATTTCTAAAGAGAGTGGAAGGGAGTGGGGAAGAAGGCGGGGGGAGAGGGAGAGAAAGATGTGAGATAGACACATTGATTGGTTGCCTCCCACACATGCCCTGACTGGGGCCTGGATTGAACCTGCAACCCAGACCTTGACTGAGAATCAAACACTTGACCCTTCAGTGTGTGGATTGATGGTCTAACCACTGAGCAAAATTGGCCAGGGCCCATTATTTTATAAGGAAGTATAAGTTCTCATGAACTGATTTTTAAGTGCTAAAATATCAACCTACAATGTTTCATGAAGAGTATCCTATATAATAAAGAGCTAATATGCTAATTAGACCGAATAGCAGAACGACCATCTGGACGACCTTCTGGGTGACCATCCAGATGAAGCCAGGGCTGCTAAAGGCTGGCCAGGGCTGCGAGGGGCTGCAAGGGCTGGCCAGGGCTATGAGGGCAAAGCCCCTTGCGCAAATTTCATGCATTAGGTCTCCAGTAGTACTACAAGAGTGAAAGCAGAAAGATAGTTTAGAGACTATTGTAGAAAAAACAAATGCTGAGTTGGATTAGAAAAGTGGCTGATTACATAAAGAGAGATAAATATTTTAAAGATAGGTCATGGTGATAATCATGCAAAGTAATTTTAATCTATAAAATTTTATAATACTACTAGAAAGCAGATAAATAGGATATTAAAAGCTATAGGCCAAGCTTTGTATGCCATAACTAGTAATGAGAATGCCTTAAATAGTAATGGAATGTAAAGTGTTTTTTTATTATTATTACATTGTAAGATTCAGTATTATTAAACAAGCATTTATTATAATGGAAGATTTTCTGTTTTCAAAAACATGAAATGGAAAAGTTAGAAATAATGGATTTAAGAATATATTTTAGCATATATTAAGCTGATTTACTAAATCCAGAGACATACTTAAATTAATAATTTACATCACTATCCTCAAATAACATAATGTATAATTTATTGCAACCTAGATAGTTTAGTAGATTTTTTTAAAAATTCTTTATTGTTGAAAGTATTACAGGTATCTCCTTTTTGTTCCTCAATGACTCCCTTCACCCTGCACCTTCCTTCCCCCAAGGTCTTTACCATACTACTGTCTGTGTCCATGGGTTATGCATAGCTATACTAATAAAAGCCTAGGTGGCCCTTGTGCCCTCATGCCTTCATGCCCTCATGTCATCACAAGATGTCCACCCCCATGTCATCACAAGATGGCCTCCACAAGATGGCCTTCACAAGATGGCCAGCAGGGGAGGGCAGTTGTGGGAGATCAGGCCAGCAGGGGAGGGCAGTTAAGGGTGATTGGACCAGCAGGGGAGGGCAGTTGGGGGCAATCAGGCTGGCAGGCAGAAGCAGTTAGAGGCAGTCAGGCAGGCAGGCAGGCAAGTGGTTAGGAGCCAGCAGTCTTGGATTGCAAGAGGGATGTCCGACTGCCAGTTTAGGCCTAAACTGGCAGTCAGACATCCCCTGAGGGGTCCCAGATTGGAGAGGGTGCAGGCTGGGTTGAGGGACACACCTAGTGCACAGTTTCGTGCACTGGGCCTCTAGTATGCATATAAGATTTTTGGTAAATTTTCAAGATTCTTATTTTTCTTGACCACGATGACAATGACAGCAATTTAATTGATCCCATAGTGCTCCAAACCACACTATCAAGTAACAGATGGAAATAACTAAAAATTTTTACTATTCAACACTATATAAATTATGTAAAATATATTAATACAAAAAAGTTGAATTCTACATAACTGTAAAATCCTATATTGTAAAGAAAATGTAATAGGTATATAAATGTATTTATAGATAAAAGAATATGTGCTTTCTAATAAATGTGTTATAAATACATATGCAGTTGTCCTTTGATAGAATAGTTGTTGTTTTTAACCACAACTGAATACCTGTTGTTTTATTGAAGTGTAATTGAATATAGCATTATACTAGTTTGTGGTGTACACCTAATATTTGATATATGTATATTACTGCAAATTGACCTCCACAATAAGCCTAGATACTATCTACTACCATATATAATTACAACTTTTTTCTTCTGAGAAGAACTTTTAAGATTTACCCAGCAACTTTCAAATATGCAACACAGTAACATTAACTATAGTCACTATTCTGAATATAGAATAACCTCTCTTTCTAAGCATTCATAATGTATTTTTTTTCTGTTGGAATCTCTCTTAGGCTGAGCAATAACAGTTTCATGATTGTTTTATGAATATTGTTACAAGTTGCTTGTCAAGAGTTGCTTTTTTTTGGCCTACCTTAGACATTTTCTTAACCACATATTATTTATCTGCCTCATAGCTACTTCAGTCCCCTTGATTGATCTAGCACAAAGAAGATACAATCATATGGATTTAAAAAATACCCTTAAGACCTTCATTTTAAAGAAAAACATGTCTCTTTTAGAAAATGGCGGCGGAATAGACAGATGTGTTCCGAGCCTTGTGTTGGAGCAGAAAGAAAGAACAGCTGGGGGTCACACGAGGAATGTTTGTTGGCAAGTTAAGGGACAGCTAAACTCCAGGAGAAAGTGGGGGACTGCTAGACGAGGTTCCCCTGACTGGGCAGCCCCCACTGCTGCTGGGTACCCTCCCGGAGCCACGGGCTCGGACGCGGAGACTGTGCCATCTTGATAGGGAAAGTGGAGCTTATGGGAAGCCTGAAAATCCACAACTGCAGCAACCACTGACCAGCTGTGAGCCCCAGAACACCGGTCCCCAATTGGTGCAAACACATGGATTCAAAGGAGCTCTTCATTCCACCACAGAAAAATCAGATTTCGCCTGGGATAAGGTGAGGTCTCTGGTCCCAGCAGGAGAGAGAAATACGCATTTTGAGGGAACTGGAGGACCAGGGAAGACTGTGCCTAGAAAAATCCGTGGCTTTTGGGGCTGGCATGATCTGTGAATGTGGAAGGGGATCCTCAGAGCTGCTAACAGAAGGGATCCCAAAAAGGCAACCCATTTTGATCTGATGTGCAGGGACAGCCTAAGAATTTCAAAGGTGTGCCGGCTGCTTGAATTGCGTGCAGACCCATTGTTCACACAGTTGGGCTTTCTCCTCTTCAAACCCTTGCTTCTGATTACTAAGCCCAATACATAGGATCACCCAGTTGGGGACACCCTGGGAGACTACAGGGGAAAGTTGTTTTTCTGGAACCTGGGGATCAGAGTGGGGAGTGACCATTAGAGAGCCAGCTCTGAGGCAGCCCACTTCCACAAACAGTATTGAGTGACACAGGGAAAGAAAGCTCTAAATACAGCTATAGAGGCCAAATAGATCCAGAAGTCAATACAGAAACACTGCCACCCAGGGGCTGAATTACAAATTGACTCTTGTGTAATAAAAAATAAAGGAATACAACAAATTAAGATACTGCCTGCTTAAAAATCAGGACTGGTTTACAAAACTGAGGAACAGTGGAACACAGGGAACTGCAATGCTGTCCAGACTGAGAAACAGGTGTGCCAAACAAAATAATAGAGGAAGTGAATGACCTTCACTACTGCACATTATATATTTTTTTATTTTTATTTTATTATTTTCATTTTTTGCATCCTTTAATTAAGAAACTATTTTTTCTCATTTCCTCACTTGATTTTACCTCTTTAATTATTACATTTTTATTTTCAATCAGTATTATTACGCCTACTATTTTACCTTTTTTTTTAAAGTGTCATTTTATTTTCTCTTTATTTTACTTTGGGATTACTGTTCTACATTCTATTTTCATCTTTCCTTTAGCATTCATTTTACTCTATCTCAACTATACCTTTATGCCATCACTCTCTTCCTAACCTTTCCCCTTTTGGTGTCCTATTTATCTTACCCCTTTCCTCCTTTATATTTTCCCTATTCTTTCTGTTTACACCTTATTAAAATTTCACATTACTTATACATCTAATTTCCAATCCCCTGCTGCAAATCCATATACACCTCTCTCTTCACTGTCTAAAATATTCAAAAATTGTTTTTCTCTCTGTCCTTTTCTTGTTGTTTCTTGAATGTTGATTATATCGAATTTTTATGCTTTTTTTGTGAGATTGTTTTGCTTATTCTTTTTCTGTTTGTTTGTTTTTGTTTGCTTTGTTTTTGTTTGTTTTTTGTGTTAGTTTTCCCTTGCCTCACTTGATATTAGTTGGTGTTGTAGTTTGTAGTAATCCCCAGGTACTCGTTGCTGGCATTTGCTGGGATTAGTGGTTGTTCTATTGGCATTTTCTCCCCATATAGATAGTTTGTTCCCCTTTGCTCTCTTAGTCTCTTTCTTGTCTCTCTTACTTTTTTTTTCTTTTCCCAATTTTATTTTGACACTCCTTTTTTTTTTCTCTCTTTCTCCAATTCTTCTTTCTCTCCGATACCTTAACTTGCCTTTCTCTGGTGGTCACTATTATTGGAAGTTATTAACATCGTCAATACATTTCTGTTCAGTGCCTTGTGTGTTGTACATTGTTGTGTTGTATTTTGTGCCTTTAAGTCAACGCAGGAGAGAGAGAACTACATAATCAGACATCTGGAAAAGAGAGAACATGGGGAGACAAAGAAACAGCCCACATATGAAAGAAAAGCAGGCATCACCAGAAAAGGAAGTAAAGGAAATAGAAGCAAGCAACCTGCCAGAAAAAGAATTTAGAGAAATGGTCATAAGATGGCTGAAAAGAATGGAAGACAAATTCAACAATATGAGTAAGAACCAAGAGGAAATAAAGAAAAACCAAGAAGAAATGAAAAATGACATTGCTGCTGTAAAGAACTCAATAGAAAGCATCAATAGTAGACGAGAAGAAGCAGAGAACTACATCAGTGAGCTAGAAGACAAGATGGGAAAAAATACCCAAGTAGAGCAGCTTCTAGAAAAAAAAATTAAAAAGCAGGAGAGCCTAAGGGAACTTTGGGACAACACGAAACAAAACAACATCCACATAATAGGGGTTCCAGAAGGAGAGGAAACTGGGCAAGGAATAGAACACCTGTTGGAAGAAATAATGACAGAAAACTTCCCTGATATAGGGAAGAAAAAAACCATCCAAATCCAAGAAGCTCACAGAGTCCCAAGCAAAATGAACCCCAAAAGACCAATGTGAAGGCACATTATAATTAAATTGGCAAACACCAACGACAAAGTAAGAATCTTAAAAGCGGCCAGAGACAGACAGAAAGTAACATACAAAGGAACCCCCATCAGACTAGCGACTGATTTCTCAACAGAAACTCATCAGGCCAGAAGGGAATGGAATAAAATATACAAAGTCATGCAAAGGAAGGGTCTGAATCCAAGAATACTGTACCCAGCAAGGCTATCAATCAAAATTGAAGGTGAAATCAGGAGCTTCACAGACAAAAAAGGACTAAGGGAATTTATTACCACCAAAGCAGCAATGCAAGAAATGCTAAAAGGTCTTCTGTAAAAAGAAGAAATAGGAAGCGAGAAAGGAACACAGGTGTAAATAATAAAAATGGCAACAAATAAGTACCTATCAATAATAACTTTAAACGTAAATGCATTAAATGCCCTAATCAAAAGATATAGGGTAATGGATTCGATAAGAAAACAAGACCCATATACCTGCTGTCTACAAGAAACCCACCTCAGAAAAAAAAGACGCACACAGACTGAGGGGGAAGGGATGGAAAAGGGTTTTCCAGGCAAATGGAAATGAAAAAAAAAACCTGGGGTAGCAATACTTACATCTGGCAAATTAGATCTCAAAGTGAAGGACATAACAAGTGATAAGGAAGGCCACTTCAAAATACTAAAGGGAGCAATCCAACAAGAAGAAATAACCCTGGTAAACATATATGCACCCAATACAGGAGCACCCAAATACATAAAAAAAAACTCCTGGAGGACATCAAGGGAGAGATTAACACCAATACAACCATAGTAGGAGACTTTAATGCCCTACTATCAACATTGGACAAATCCTCTAAACAAAAAATCAGCACTGAAACATCAATCCTAAATGACTCACTAGACCAGATGGAATTAATTGACATCTTCAGAACATTTCATCCCAAAGCCACAGAATGTACATTCTTCTCAAGTGCACATGGGTCATTTTCAAAGATAGACCATATTTTGGGTCATAGGCAAAGTCTCTTCAAATTCAAGAAGATAGAAATCATATCAGGCATCCTCTCAGACCACAGTGGCATAAAACTGGAAATCAACTACTATAAAAACAATTAAAAGAAATCAAACACATGGAGACTAAACAGCATGTTATTAAACAATGACTGGGTTACCAGAGAGATCAAGGAAGAAATAAAAAACATCACATCAACAAATGACAATGAAAACACAACAATCCAAAATCTGTGGGACACTGCAAAAGCAGTCTTGAAAGGGAAGTTAATAGCTCTACAAGCATACTGCAAAAAACAAGAAGCAAAGGTAATCAATTACCTAACTCCACAACTCAAAGAGTTAGGAAAAGAGCAACAAGAAAAGCCCAGTGTAAACAAAGGAAGAAAATAATAAAGATCAGCGCAGAGATAAACAACATAGAGAACAAAGAAACAATACAAAAGATCAACAAAACCAAGAGCTGTTTCTTTGAAAGGATCAACAAGATTGATGAAGCTCTATCCAGGCTCACCAAAAGCAAAGAGAGAGGACCCTCATAAACAAAATCAGAAAAGAGGTGAAATAACAACAGATCCCGCTGAAATACGAAGGATTGTTTAAAAAAAGGCTATGAAAAACTCTATTTCAACAAACTGGACAACCTGGAGGAAATGGACATATTCCTAGAAAAATATAACCTTCCAAAACTCAATCAGGAATAATCTAAACAGCTCAATATGCCAGTAACTATGGAAGAAATTGAAGCAGTCATCTAAAAGCTTCCAGCAAACAAAAGCCTGGGGCCAGATGGCTTCACAGGAGAGTTTTACGAAACATTCAAGGGAGAACTGAAACCTATCCTCTTCAGACTATTCCAAAAAATTCAAGAGGAAGGACCACTTCCAAGCTCCTTCTATGAAGCCAGCATCACCCTAATACCAAAACCAGATAAAGACAACACAATGAAAGAAAATTACAGGCCAATATTCCTCATGAATGAAGATGCCAAAATCCTCAACAAAATTCCAGCAAATCAGATCCAGCAGTACATCAGAAAGATCATACACCATGACCAAGTAAGATTTATCCCAGTAATGCAAGGATGGTACAATATCTGCAAATCAATATACGTGATACATCACTTAAACAAATTGAGAGATAAAAATCACATGGTCATATCAATCGATGCAGAAAAAACATTTGACAAAATCCAACACCCTTTCTTGATGAAAACTCTCAACAAGGTGGGAATAGAAGGATCATACCTCAACATAATAAAAGCTATATATGATAAATGCACAGGTAACATCATACCCAATGGGCAAAAACTAAAACCATTTCCCCTAAGAACAGGAACAAGACAGGCATGCCCACTCTCACCACTCCTGCTCAACATAATACTGGAAGTATTAGCCTTTGCAATTAGACAAGAAGAAGAAATAAAAAGCATCTAAATTGGAAAAGAAGAAGTAAAGCTGTCCTTATTTGCAGATGGCATGATATTGTACATAAGAAACCCAAAAGCCTCCTTCAAAAAACTAACAGACTTAATAAATGAATTCGGCAATGGAGCAGGGTACAAAATTAACGTCAAGAAATCTATGGCATTTCTATACACCAATAGTGAACTTACAGAAAGAGAGACTAAAAAAGCAATCCCATTTACCATTGCACCAAAAAAATTAAGAAACCTAGGAATAAACTTAACCAAAGAGGTAAAAGACTTATATGCGCAAAACTACAGGACACTGAAAAAAAGAGATAGAGGAAGACATAAACAGATGGAAGAACATACCATGTTCATGGACTGGTAGAATCAATATCATTAAAATGTCCATACTACCCAAACCAATCTATAAATTCAATGCACTCCCCATTAAAATACCAACAGCATATTTCACAGACCTAGAAAAAACTCTCCAAAAATTCATCTGGAATAAAAAATGACCCCGAATAGCCACAGCAATCCTGAAAAAGAAGAATAAAGTAGGAGGGATTGCAATACCAGATTTCAAGCTTATTACAAGGCCACTGTTCTCAAAACAGCCTGGTACTGGCACAAGAACAGACATATAGATCAATGGAATAGAATAGAGAACCCAGATATTGACCCAAACCACTATGCTCAATTAATATTTGACAAAGGAGTCATGAACATACAATGGAGTCAAGACAGTCTCTTCAATAAATTGTGTTTGAAAATTGGACAGATACATGCAAATAAATGAAACTAGATCACCAACTTATACCATACACAAAAATAAACTCAAAATGGATACAGGACTTAAACATAAGACTGGAAACCATAAATATACTAGAGGAATCCACAGGCAGCCAAATCTCAGGCATATGCCAAAAAATACTTCTTCACTGATACTACCCCTAGGGCAATGGAAGCTAAAGAGAAAATAAACAAATGGGACTACATCAAAATAAAAAGCTTTTTCACAGCAAAAGAAACCATCAACAAAACAACAAGAAAGCCCACTGTATGGGAGAACATATTTGCAAATGTTATCACTGATAAAGGTTTTATCTCCAACATCTATAGGCAGCTTATACAACTTATAAAAGGAAGATAAATGATCCAATAAAAAAATTGGCAATGAACCTAAATAGAAACTTTTCGAAGGAAAACAGAAGGAAGGCCAAGAGACACAGGAAAACATGCTCAAAGTCACTAATTATCTGAGAGATGCAAATCAAAATGACAATGCGGTATCATCTCACACCTGTCAGAATGGCTATCATCAACAAATCAATAAACGACAAGTGCTGGTGAAGATGTGGCCAAAAAGGAACTCTGGTGCCCTGCTGGTGGGAATGCAGACTGGTGCAGCCACTGTGGAGAACAGTATGGAGTTTCCTCAAAAAACTGAAAATGGAAATCCCATTTGACCCAGTAATCCCTCTCCTAGGAATATATCCTAAGAAACTAGAAACACCAATCAGAAAGGATATATGCACCCCTATGTTCATAGCAGCACAATTTACAATAGCTAATGTTTGGAAACAGCCTAGGTGCCCGTCAGCAGATGAGTGGATCAGAAAACTATACTACATATACACAATGGAATAGTATGCTGCCATAAAAAAGAAGGAATTCTTACCATTTGTAGCAACCTGGATGGAATTGGAGAACATTATGCTAAGTGAAATAAGCCAGTAAATGAAAGAAAAATACCACATGACATCACTCATTTGTGGATAATAAAAAACGCATTATAAACTGATGAACAAAAGGATAAATACAGAGACAGTAAAACATCAAACAGACTGTCAAATTACAGGGGGAAGGTTAGGGAGAGGTGGGGGAAATAAGAGATCAACTGAAGGACTGATATGCATGCATATAAGAATAAGCAATGGATGAGAAACATTGTGGGGTGAGGGCATGTATGGGAGTGGGGTGGGGGGGCAATGGTAAGATATGTACACATATAATACCTTAATAAAAAAAATAAAAACTTGTAACAGTAGGTGATTTTTAAAATATTTTTCTGTAATTAAAGTGTTGGTGAATATAACTACATGCATATATTTTAAATAAAAATTTAATGTTTAAAAATAATTATTTTTATTCATTTTTAACTCACTTTTTCTATTCACTCACTAAGGGATGTTCCCAAGCTTATTAGAGAAGTTAATTTACATTAAGTAAAAAGGAGCTAAGTTATAAAATAAATATTTAAGATATATACCATCCAGAATATAGATATAATGTTATTTCCAATATCATGCATTGAGTTATAAATAGCATATATATGGCATGCAGAATTTACATCCTCTTTCCACTTCTACTTCGACTAATGTCTTTACACATTAAGAAGTCAATTACTTAAATAACCCTGGATTATTCAAAATGATAAATTGAAAATTTAGTCCATATTTCAAAATGTTTTTCTCATTTCTAATAACTTATAATAATTATTTCTAAATTTGAAATAATTACACTAAATATTCTCCTTTTTAAACTAAGTTAATATGAATTGAATTTAGATTCTTTAGGGGAAAAAAAGTCCTGTAAAAACCAACATCCACAACATTTAAATGTCCTTCAGAGTATACAATCTATCAGGCCTTTCATTGGATCTCAGCAGTTAACCCGACTTATCTCTATTTGTTCTGCATGAACATGTACATTTCAATCCATACAATAGGGGGAGCAAGTAAATGTACTGCAGTGTACATAATAGGTCCACTGAACCAAAATTAGTTTCTGCATCCTCTATAACTTTATATGTATTTAGAACCAAACTCTATTAAATGTGTAAACATCAGTAAGGTTGTATAATTTTCCTGCTTAGTGACATTTACCCAGAGATAACTCCAGTATATATTGAGGAAACTGTTTTATTGGAAACTTTGCCAAAATATCTATCAATTATTAAGTTTGATCTGAAATTTTTTTCTGTTTTCTCTTTCCCCATTTCAAAAATGTGAACTACATTCTTACAATCACATAGGCCCCATATCTTGGGAACATCTGATTCTTCTCTTTTACACATCATACCCAGTCTACACTTTTTTATGCACCTGTATGTTCATTGCAGAATTATTTACAATAACCAAGATCTGGAAGCAGCCCAAGTGCCCCATGAATAGATTTAAAAAAAAAAGCTGTGGTATATTTCCACAATGGAAATACTACTGAGTTGTAAAGAAAAGGGAATCTTATTTTTTATCACAGCATGGATGGATCTGAGGATTATTAAGCTAAGTGAAATAAGCTAGTAAGAGAAAGACAAATACCATATGACCTCACTTATATGCGGAATCTAATGAACAAAATAAACTGATTAACAAAATAGAAACAGAAGAATGGATACATGGAACAGATTGACAGCTGTCAGAGGGGAAGGGGAATTGGGCAACTGGCTAAAGGTGAAGGGGTTAACCAAAAGACATATACATAACACATAGACACAAACAACAGTGAGGTGTTAGCCAGAGGAAAAGGAGGGTAGGGCTAAGTGGAGGTCAGAAAAGTGGGGTAAAATGGAGACAAAAAGAGACCTTGCTTTGGGGGGAGGTGGTGCAGGGTGTAGTGTGCAGATGATGTTTTATTGAGTCGTATATTTGAAACATGTATGATTTTGTGAACCATGTCACCCCAATAAATTCAATTAAGAAAAATATTTTCACTTAAAAGTTAAGGTATATCCCAAATCCAACCTCTTCAGTTCAACTTATTCAACCTACCTGATCTTTACCAAGACAATTGTAATAACCTCCTACTTGGTTTTTTTTTTGGTTTTTTTTTTTTGTGTGTGTGTGTGTGTGTGTGTGTGTGTGTTTCCCCTTGTCCCTCATAATCTCTTATTTAAGCAGAGGCCAGAATGCTCCTCAGAAAGTTATCTTAGATCAGTCATTTTTTTTTTCTTACAGGTCTTCCAATAGCTTCTCATCTTCCTCAGAGAGAAATTTAAGTACTTACAATGCTCTACACAATGCTGCAAAATGACATCTACTACTATTCTTTCTCTTGGTTCACATGCATAGTCCCACCTCTGAGCCTTTGCATTTATTTATACTAGCATTAAAACTCACTTCTCCCAGGGCCTGCACTCTCAGTGCCTTCAGGTACTTAAATCAAATGTCACTTTTTAAAAGAGGTATTCTCTGATGATCTCTTATAAAACAACATCTCCTCCTTCTTGTTATATTTTCCCCCCTTATTCTGTTTTGTTTTTCTACATAATGCTTTATCAACACCTAATAGATTATATATCTAATTGTTATTTATTTATAACTTTCCACAATGATGGGCACTTTGTCTATATTGTTCACTACCATGTTCCCCATACATGTTTGATACAGTAACCTTAGTCACATTAAGAAGTCAATTACTTAGTCACATGGAGCTATTTAAATTGATTAAAATTAAGAATCCAATTATTTAGTTGCACTAGCCATATGTCAGGTGCTCATTGGCCACATCTGACTAGTGTTAGCATAGTGGACAGCACAGACATAGAATATTTCTATCATAGAAAGTTTATTGGACAGCAGTGGTCTAAAATGTCTTGAGGGCAAAGATAGGCATTTAATATACATTGTCTGATTAAATCAATATAATGAAGAAAGCAAAAAGTGTCAAACAATGGAATAAATAAAGGGAACATAATCACAGACACATAAGTAATTATAACAACACTAGAAGCCTGATGCACAAAGATTCGTGCAAGAATGAGCCTTCCTTCCCCTGGCTGCTGGCAATGCCTTCGCTCTGGCCTGAGACACCTTTCTGCTCCAGCCCAGAGCCGCCTTTCTGCCTTCCCACGCTGCCCAGAGGCCCCGATTGGCTCGGGTGGTGTGGAACACCTGCATCATCGCCATGGCGACAATGCCAGTGTCCCGCCCCACCCCCAGCCACCCGGTGTCTGTGTATACAAATTAATCTGCATCTTTGTTGTGTTAATTTGTATACTCACTCCTGATTGGCTGGTGGGCGTCATGAAGGCATGGTCAATTAGCATGTTACTCTTTTATTAGGTAGATTAAGTCACTATTGCATGCAAATCTATTGCAAACCAACATAGAGTGCCATGTGAAAACTTTGTATCCATAGATAAACTTAAGTTAGAAGAACCTATCCAAAGGAAGTGGAAAAGTTAATCATTATCATAAAATATTAATAAAATTATTAAAGATTCACCTTTGTAAAAGTATAAGGACCAATAGATGTGGTGACAGCTGAATTTTAGATACTGTAGAAAACAAATAATTTGAAATAATTTACTTTTTTATGTGACACTAAAAGTTTTAAGTTTTAAGTCAGTATGATTCATAAACATATATAACATTATGAATAGATATTCAATAATTTAATATTTAAATTTATAAAGGAATCAAAATTAGATATTATACTATGACAAAGTTTAATTTTCCTTATGAAAGAAAAATGCGATTAATATCATGAAGTCTGTTATTATAATTTATTACAAGTTGAAAATAAAAAATAAACACATGAAATTATCAATGTCCAAAAATATTTTCTAAAATATGTCAGCCATCACTAATAAAATTATAGGTAAAATGAGGTAGGAATATTACACAAGGAAATATTAAAACTATTTAAATTAAAATCAATATCTAGATAGATTTTTCCTCTAGCACCATTATTCCTTAATTTTACTTGAGCATTCTTTTTTTTTTTTCTTTTTCAGAACACTGTCTAAGTCTATATAACAGCTTGGCTTATCTCATAAAGGAGAGCACTGGAATAGGTTAGACTTTGTTGCTATAGCAAGCTCAAATTGAATATTCTTATTAGTATATATGGACATTTACAAATAGAACAATCACCAAAAAGAAAAAATAAATTTCACTTTGTTGTTATTATGCTTGCTCAGTTAGATTAAAACTGGAATTAAAATGAAATCTTTTAATATGACTAGATATTAGTTGCACATTCTAATAATGTTTTCTCTATCTTAGCAATTAGCTCATAGGTAAAGGACATAATATATTTTGTATAATAGTGATAATATTTTATTTTTTAAAACTTATCTTTATTGCTGAAAGTATTACAGAGGTCTCCCTTTGCCCCTTCATTGAACCCCTCCACCAAATTCCCTCCCCCACCTCAGGCCTTCACCTCACTATTGTCTTTGTCTATGGTTTATACATATATGCATATAGATGCTTTGGTTAATCTCTTCCCACCCTTCAAAGGTAAGAGTTCTTTTTTTATTAGAGCTGCATATTATTTCATTGTGTAAATTACCACAGCTTTTTTATTCACTCATCTACTGATGGGCACTTGGGCTATTTCTAGATCTTAACTACTGTAAATAGTGATGTTAGGAATATAGGGATGCATATATTATTTCTGACTGGAGTTTAGGGATTCTTAGAATATATTCCTAGAAGCTGAGATACAAGGTCAAATGGCAGTTTCATTTTTAATATTTTGAGTAAACAGCATGCTGTTTTCCATAGTGGCTGCACCAGTCTGCATTCCCACCAGCACATCCTCACCAGCACCTGTTGTTTGTTGATTTGTTGATGGTAACCATTCTGGCAGGTGTGAAGTGATATATCATTGTTTTAATTTGCATCGCTCTATGATTAGTGACTTTAAGCATTTATTTTATTTTATTTATTTTTATTTTTTTAATAAATCATTATTGAGATTATTACAATTGTTTCTCCTTTTGCCCCCCATAGCTCCCCTCCACCTGGTTCCCACCCAACCTTCTGCCCTTACCTCCCCCCCCCACTGTCCTCATCCATAGGTGTACGATTTTTGTCCAGTCTCTTCCTGCACCCCCCCATACCACTTTCCCTCTGAGAATTGTCAGTCCACTCCCTTTCTATGCCCCTGATTCTATTATATTCACCAGTTTATTCTGTTCATCAGATTTTTTATTCACTTGATTTTTAGATTCACTTGTTGATAGATATGTATTTGTTGTTCATAATTTTTATCTTTATTTTTTCATTCTTCCTCTTCTTAAAGAATACCTTTCAGCATTTCATACAATACTGGTTTGGTGGTAATGAACTCCTTTAGCTTTTTCTTATCTGTGGAGCTCTTTATCTACCCTTCAATTCTGAATGATAGCTTTGCTGGGTAGAGTAATATTGGTTGTAGGTTCTTGCTATTCATCATTTTGAAAATTTCTTGCCACTCCTAACTGGCCTGCATAGTTTCTGTTGAGAAATCAGGTGACAATCGTATGGGTGCTCCCTTGTAGGTAATTAACTGTTTTTCTCTTGCTGCTTTTAATATTCTCTCTTTGTCTTTTGCTCTTGGCATTTTAATTATGATGTGTCTTGGTGTGGTCCTCTTTGGATTCCTTTTGTTTGGGATTCTGTGTGCTTCCTGTACTTGTAAGTCTATTTCTTTCACCAGGTGGGGGAAGTTTTTGGTCATTATTTCTTCAAATAGGTTTTCAGTATCTTGCTCTTTCTCTTCTTCTGGCACCCCCATAATTCTGATGTTGGTACGCTTGAAGTTGTCCCAGAGGCTTTTTACACTATCTGCAACTTTTTGGACTTTTTTTCTTTTTGCTTTTTCAGTTGAGTGTTTTTTGCTTCTTTGTATTTCAATTCTTTGACTTGATTCTTGTGTTCCTCTAGTCTGTTGTTGGGTCTCTGTATAATAATTTTTATTTCAGTCAGTCTCTGTTTAATTTCTAGTTGGTCCTTTTTCATATCTTCGAGGGTCTTGTTATATTTATCGGCCTTTTCTAGGGTATTCTTGAAAAGCCGTATAACCGTGGTTTTGAATTCTATATCCAGTCGTTTGTTTTCCTCCATTTCTTTCATTCAAGATCTGTTTCTTTGTTGCCGCATTTTCACTGATTCCCTGAATTGGTAGGGTAGCTTTGTGTGTTAGGTTTCCTTTATGGCCCAGTGGGTCGGCCTCCCCAATTAATCTGAGGTGGACACTCTTGGTGCACCCCTTTGTGGACAGTGAGTACAGCCTTATTGTAGTTAAGTTTTGATGGTTGTTGGTATCACTGGGAGGAATTGACCTCCAGGCCAGTTGGCTGTGAGGATCAGCTGAGTCTATGATGGGAGAAGTTCGGTGCTGGAGACAGCCTTATAGGATTAGACTTGCCAAATTGCAAAAGCCTCTGTGCTCAGCTTGGATGGGGTGGAGTCTCAGGGCGGAGCAAACAGTCTTGGCTTCCCATCAGTCCTGCCCTAGCACATGCGCCTCCAGACCTCTGCCTTCCCCGGCTCCCGAGCCTCTGCCCGAGAGTCCAGATACCCCCACAAGAGCATGGGTCCCCAGGGGCTCACCTGGAACTGGGGTTCAGTGCAGTCAGAACTGGGGCTCAGTGTTGTCAAGAGCTTCTGACTTCCTTCTGCTAGGGAAAGCCTGTGGCAACCTCCATGGTCTTTGTGTGCACTCACGTGCACGCCTCTAGACCTCTGCCTTCCCTGGCTCCTGACCTTCCGCCCAAGAGTCCAGATTCCCCCCGCAAGAGCGTGGGTCCCCAGGGGTTCGCCTGGAACTGGGGTTCAGTGCAGTCAGAATTAGAGTTCAGTGCAGTCAGGAGCTTCTGACTCCCTTCTGCTAAGGAAAGCTTGTGGCAACCTCCGCAGTCTTTGTGCACACTCACGAGTGCGCCTCCAGACCCCTGCCTGCCGGGGTTCTCCCGGGTCTCCAAGTCTCCAAGTGCCTTTCTCTCTACCTGACAGTCCAGACTCCCCCTGTGTGAGCCTGGGTCCACGGGGTTTTGCCTGGAACTGGGGTTCTGTGCTGTTACAACTGGGGTTCAGTGCAGTCAGGGGCTTCCTTCCCCCTCCCGCCAGAGAAAGTCAGCCAGGCTCTCAGCTGCCCTTCCTCTCTGCACACACAAAGACCCTTTGCCGTACCTCAACCCTTTTCCATTCCTGCAATTCTCTGTGAGCTTTTCTCTTTCCTTCTAGTTGTAGAATTTCCACTCAGCCAGCTTTCCTGTGGTTCTGGATGGTGTCTTTTCTGGCTTTTAGTTGTAGTTTTGAAATTGTTGTGTGAGGCAGCAGTTTAGGTGCTTATCTATGCCGCCATCTTGGTTTCCTAAGCATTTATTTTATATGTCTCTTGGCCACTTGTATAACAAATTGGATTCAGCAATATATTGAAAAAATTATTCACCATGACCAAGTGTGATTTATCCCAGGGATGCTAGGCTGGTACAATATTAGCAAATCAATAAATGCGATACATCATATAAATAAAAATAAATAAAAATCATATCAATAGATGCAGAAAAAGCATTCAACAAAATCCAGCACCCATTTTTGATAAGATCTCTCAGCAAAGTGGGAATAGAGAGATCATACCTCAACATAATAAAGGCCATATATGATGAACCTACAGCCAACATCACATTCAAAATGTAAAAGTGTTTTCCTTGAGAACAGAAACAAGAGGGATGTCCCCTTTAACACTCCGATTCAACATAGTATTGGAAGACTTAGCCACAGGGATCAGAGCAGAAGAAAAAAATGAAAGGCATCAAAATTGGAAAGGAGGAAGTGAAACTGTCATTATTCACAGATGACATGATATTGTACATAGAAAACCCTAAAGACTCCACCAAAAAACTATTAGATTTAATAAATGAATTCAGCAAAGAACCAGGATACAAAATTAATATCCAGAAACCAATGGCATTTTTATACATCAATAATGAGCTTTCAGAAATGGAAATTAAAAACAGAAAACAATCCCATTTACCATTGCAACAACAAAAATAAGATACTTACAGTAGTAATAAAGTTAATCATAGAGGTAAAAGTCCTATACTTAAAAACTACAGGACATTGAAAAAAAGAAATAGAGGAAGATACAAACAAATGGAAGAATATATGATGTTCATGGATTGGAAAAATTAACATCATGAAAATGTCCATACTATCCAAAGCAGTCTATAGATTCAGTGCAATCCCTATTAAAATACCAATGGCATATTTCACAGATCTAGAACAAATTCTCCAAAAATTGATATAAAACAACAACAACAACAAAAAAACCCTGAATAGCCACAGCAGTCTTGAGAAAGCAGAACAAAGTAGGAGGAATACAACACCAGTATCAGATTATATTACAAATGCATTTTAATCAAAACAGCCTGGTACTGGCACAAAAACAGGCATATTGATCAATGGAAGAGAACAGAGAAACCAGAAATTGACCCACCCCATTAAACTTAATTAATATTTGACAAAGGAGGCAAGAGCATACAATGGAGTAAAGGCATGGAACTAGACCACTAATTTACACCACACACAAGAATAAACTCAAAATGGATAAAAGACTTAAATGTAAGCCATGAAATCATAAAAATCCCAGAAGAAACCACAGGCAGCAAGATCTCAGACATCTCTCATAGCAATATGCTTATAGATACATCTTCTAGGGCAAGTGAAACAAAGGAAAAATAAACAAATGGGACTATTTCAAAATTAAAAAAAAACTTGTGCAGAGCAAAAGAAACCATCAACCAAATGAAAAGGGTGCCCACAGTATGGGAGAAGATATTTGTCAATGATACATCTCAAAAGAGGTTAAGTTCCAAAATATATAAAGAACTCATACAACTTAAGTGGGAAGAGATTAACCAAAGAATTTGTATGCATGTATGCATAACCCAATAGTGGGGTGAAGGCCTCGGGCAGGGATTGGGTGCCGGCCAGATGTGGTCAGTGGGGAAGGAAAGGAGACATATGTAACAATTTCAACAATAAATATTAAAAAAAAAAAGAAAGACAAACTTTCCAATAAAAAATGGGCAAAGGACTTAAATACACATTTCTCCAATAATATAATATTTTAAAATTTAGAAAATCATGCAACAAAAAATGACAAAATGTAGTTAAAAAATATAAATTGAGGTTTGAGCAATGTAGGTAATATCTACGGTTTTACATATTAAAAAATAGTTTTATGAAAACTTAATTAGCATAAAAATAGCATATAAGCATAAGCAATTCCAATTAAATTCCCAGCAGAGTTGTTATTGATTTTAATTGGATACAATTAGTTTAATATTGTTACATAATAATTGCCCTTACTATAGACAAGTAAAAAAATAGTTACAGGCATTTTATTCCAAGGTATGAGAACATGCATTACATCTATCAATTTTGTTGGCCAAGTGGGTAAAAAAAAAATAAAAATTAATCTACAAGACTCAATATATACAGTATTTTATCCACTGCATCAAACCAGCTAGGGTTTGTATATACAGTATTTTAATTTAATATGTGGAGAAATGGTTTTAGTTAAAAAATGTTATATTCTTAATACAATATACAAATGTATATTCATTGGGAGGAAAATAAAATTATACCAATAATTGCACTATACGAAATGAATTATACACAAAATAAAGGCTTAAATGTAAAACAAAGAAACTTAAGAAAAATAAGTAAATTACATGAACAGCAAAGATGCTGGAGAAAATAATTTCAGTAAGATGGACTAGAAACTAAAAAGGAAAAGGAGGGATTATGTGATAGGGAAATGTGAGCATGGCAAAAAAATCCTACATAATAAAAGCCCAGTGACTAAAACGGCAGAATGACCAGAACGACCAGAGACAAGAATGACTGCAGCCCCTCACCCCAGCTGTCCCCGCCCCCAAGCAGGGACCCCTACCCTGATCCAGGGCCCCCATCAGGGAAGGCTGGCTGTCCCCCACCCGTGCACTGGGCCTCTATCCTATATAATAAGAGTAATATGCAAATTGACCCTAACGATAGAAAAACCAGAATGACCGCTCAACCAGTCACTATGAGGCACACTGACCACCTCTGTGTCCCTTTCCCCAACCAGCAGGCTCCAATCACCCAGTGGTGAATGGGGCTGGGCTGGCTGCAGGAAGCTGGGGAAGATGGCCCTGATTGCAGGCCAGGCCTAAGGACCATACCCACATATGAGTTTCATGCACCAGGCCTCTAGTACATAAACAGAATACATGGATAGACTATAAATTATTTAAAAAATATTTTCAATGCTGAAGATAGAGTTATCTCTAATTTATAATAGTACTTGATCAATGACAAGAAGTATGTTACATATTAGAAAATTACAAAGTGTTTGAAGAAGCAATTCACAGAAGAGCAAATTCTAATGAAAAGATGCTTAAACTCATTAATTTTCAGTGGAATGCAAAGTGAAGTAACAATAAGCTATGACATTATAGAATCAGACTGAGATAAATAAAAACTCTTATCGCATTCTTTTGGTAGAAAAGTATTATGTACTATTTGGGAATATGTATACAGTTACATCTTGTTTAACCCCTCAGTCCCATTCTTGGTAATTTATACCACACACACAAAAGCACCAGTTTATAAGGATATGGGAGAAATTCTCTTATGTTCACATTGTTTGGAGTTATAGTGAATCCTGAAAGAAAGTGGATTTATATTTATAAGGGAACAATTGTTTAAATTATAATATTATGGTATACCCATGCATTAGAATATTATGCATACATTAAAAACAGTAAATTTGAAATATACCAAGTGATTTGAAAAATAACAGACATTATATTTGAATTACAATGAAAATCTAGACCAATATAATAAATCAGTGTAACATATATATGGATAATTAAATGTTATAAACATTTTATATTTTTAATTATTTATTATATGAACATATATAAATATATCTTTCTATAATCATATGTAATATTAAGTATACAAGCATAGAGAAAGAAAAAGTTTAAAATATGCCTATATGCATTGTGTTTGTGTGTATGTGTTGGGGGTGGATGGAAATAGTCTGTGGGAGGGTAGGGAAAAGGGTAGAAAATAGTTTAAAAATTAAAATAAGAAAAGAAGTGAAAAACAAAAAATATTGTGTATAATATAATGACATGCATAAATATATGCCAGTAAATATTTATATAAGTCTTTTTAAAAGGAAATGAAAGAGAATGAGCATTTTACCATACAAATAAGTTGAGGATAGTAGACAAAACATAACTACCTTCTGATAATCCATTAAATATAATTCATAATACCACAATTAAATAAATAATGAGAGACAGACATAAAAAGATTGGAATTGTGATCACATATTTAGAAGACAGATAACAGTTTGCTGTTTGTGAATGAGCAGGGTGTGGAAGCTGTAGGCCTCTGAGAAAATGAGTTAGTTTTCCAATCTGTCTCAAATGAAGGTAAGAAGACATGAGTGCCACTCTTATGAGAAATGTTTGAAGAAACTGAAGGTGCTTACACTGGAACATAGCTCATGGGAAACCACAATGCTGTATTTATCTATGTGAATGAATGCTCTGTGTATTAATTATTGGAGTTTTAACTTCAACACACTGATTGTACAAAAATAGCATGTAATCACACAGAAAAAGTCTAATAGAAAACCATGTGTAAGAGCCAGTGATTCTATAGGGGTAGAAAGTGAGCACTTAAGTGGCCTTGGAAGGAGGGGACATTTCATTTCCCATCACTTTGTCATTCCCTATCCTGTGACTGTCATAATTCCAACCTTGTTCATTCACTCAAACTAAGCTTTACACTATAAAGATGTTTGAAATGACAATTATATTAACATCTTTAAAATTTACATATACAGAAATGTTCCATAATATTTTAAAATCATGAATGCTTAGTCTAACTGAGGCAGCAAAAATTAACGAAGGAATTAATAAATACCATTACCACCAAGAAGAAAGTTAAAATTAAGGTAGTTTTCTCAAATATGTCTTAGGCTTTTTAGAAATCTATATGTAAACCTCACTATAATTAAAAAAGAGGGTTGTTCTTGTTTTGTTTTTTAGGGAAGGGAAAGAGGATGAAAAACAAATAAGGATGGGAGTTAACATTCATATTTTCACTCCTATATTAACTAATATATAATTTATTAATAATGTATTTTAATAGTGTATAAATCATAAAACTTAAATTGGAAAATGTAAATTGCTATATGATTGCAAATCCCATTTAAAGAATAAGATTTTATATTCCAAAAAATGTACATATATAGTCTAAAATTTCAGGAAAGAGTAGGTGGTTTTTGTTGTTTTTCTGGTATAAAAAAATAATTCTTAAAAGGCAAATCTGTGTTTAAATTTTTAATACAGATTATCCAGTTATTTGCAAAGTGAGTTTACTGAAAGTAAAAATTTTCATGGGGAATATTTTTAAAGGATCTACAATGGATACTAATATACTGAGAAGAGAAGAATTTATAGCCCTACTTGGAAGATTATGTTGAGGCCATACTTACAATTATGTATTTATTTGCTATTGCTACTGTAGTAACTTTTATCTCCTCTGCTAATGTGTGAGCACCACAAAGATGAAGCCTGTGTACAATCTGCTCAGAGCCTAGACCTTACATTTTTAAATAGTAAATTAATTAATAAAGAAACTATAGTATAACTGATTGCCCAGTAGAATGGTATGAATTTTTATCATAAATCACTAGCACTATGACATTTGTAGTTATTATTGGATGCCTAGTTAGTGGACATTTAAATGTGGCTTTGTGATTACCCTTTTATAATTATCCCAATAGCTACATAAAAATCTACCTAATAAAAGAGTAACACGCTAATTGACCATACCTTTGCAACACCCACCAGTAAGTCAGGAGTGAGTATGAAAATTAACCCAACAAAGATGGTGGGTTAATTTGCATACATAGGTGCCAAGCGGCCGGGGGCAGGGCAGGACACTTTTCTCATAGCCATGGCGATGACACAGATGTTCCGCACCACCTTTGGATGCTTGGGGCCTCTGGGCAGCGTGGGAAGGCGGAAAGGAGGCTCCGGCCAGAGCGAAGGCGGTGCCGGCAGCCAGGGAAAGGAAGGCCCATTCTGGCACAAATCTTCATGCAGCAGGCTTCTAGTCTATATAGATAAAAGGCTAAGTGACCAGCTGACTGGCTGACTGACCCACCAGCTTGTAGCTATGACACACACTGACTACCAGGGGGCAAACGCTCATTGCAGGAGCTTCCGAGTGACAACAACTTTACAGAGTGCCCTCTTGTACTCGGGATCCCTCTGGGGATGTTGGGCTGCCAGTTTCGGTCCAATCCCTGCAGGCCAGGCTGAGAGACCCCACTTTCCAGAGGGACCCTTCACACTTAGCAGATGCCCTTCAAGCCCTGGTGCTGCCCCAGGTGCGACTGGCCAGGAAGGGACCACAGGAGGTTGGCTCCAGGGCATGTCTGGCCCATTTCACCCAGTCCCACTCCTCCGGCCACCTTCAAATTAATTTCCTTTCAATGTTCATGAATCTGTGCACCAGGCCTCTGGTATCTTATATCCAAAAGAAAAGCTATTTTAAAGTTTAAATATAGCTGTAAACAGAAGGATAAAGAAAGATGTTAAGGAGAAAGGGAGTCTCTAAAAGTAATGAAGTTATCTTGTAAAGTTTGCAAAAATATGATAATATTATAACAAGCAGAAAGCTAAGGTGTAGGGTGCAAAGATTGCAAAAGATAAATATTAATATTTCCAGACATAATACAATTATTTGAATACATGATTATAGGTAATTTATTAGAATATAAAGTATATAAATGCAGGGACATTTTCTACTCTGATTTGTGTATCTGCAGAAACTGGGGGGAAAAACTAGTATGTCTTAGAAAAAATTAATATTTCTTGAGTCAATTAATTAAATTTCACTGCCTTGCATTCCTATAGTTGGATTCCATATATTTAATAAAGATCCTTAAATATAATATATTAGAGGCCCAGTGCATGAAAATTTGTGCACTCGGGGCAGAAGAGGGTCCTTCAGCCTGGCCTGTGCCTTCTTGCAGTCTGGGACCCCTTGGGGGATGTCCACTTGCCAGCTTAGGCCCGGGGGGATTGGGCCTTAGCAGGCAGTCAGACATCCCTCTGGCAGCCTGGGAGTCCTTGAGGGATGTCCAACTGCTGTGGAGTCAGGAGAGGCTCCCACCTCCACCACTGTGCTCGCAGCCGTCAGCCCAGCTTGTGGCTGAGCACAGCTCCCACCCTGGGAGCACACTGACCACCAGAGGGCAACTCCTGCGTTGAGCATCTGCCCCCTGGTGGTCAGTGTGTATCATAGGAACCAGTCATTTCCAGTCATTCTGCCATTAGGTTCAATTTGCATATTACCCTTTTATTATATAGGATATGTTTTATAAGTACTTTTTACATATTTAAGTATATATAGCTATATAAGTTATATATAGCTTAATATTATAGCACTAGAGGCCTGGTGCATGAATTTGTGCAAGGTGGGGTCTGGCTGGCCTGGCCCCAATTGAGGCCAATCGGGGGTGGGGCCGGCTAGGGGGAGGAGCTGCTGGAGGTTGGCTGGCCGGCACCGCACATCATAGAGACTGGTCATTCTGGTCATTCCGGTCATTCCAGATGTCCTCATCACTTGGCTTATATATATAGATCATAATATAACTAATTTATTAATTGTAATGTTAAAAATTCATACACTTAAATTTTACTTCTCCATCTAGTCTTATTACACTACGTTCAGAGTTTTGTCACTGATTTTTATTCCTTCATAAGTAAATTCTATTAATCAATTAATCCTTTTTCTAAATATGTTTTTATTCCCCTAGGCAATGAAAGCGTTTAATGATGGGAAGAAGATTTCAAGTTATGAATTCCAATCTACATTACACATTAGGAAAACAAATATATAATGTGCATAGTATGAAATACCAACTTTTATTCTTGAATATTTCCATAAATGTGCATTTAAAACATATTTTTGAGTAAATCAATAATTTCAAACTTCTTTACAATATTTCTATAGTAGATTCATCTCACAATTTATAACAATATTTAATTTATATTTTATATACGTAAATAATTTTATCATCTTAATGTATCTAGAAAATTAGCAAGTGATGTTTAAAGTAATTGTTAAAGTATTTCTTTTAATAATAAATTTAAATTTTATAAATATTTGAGAAATTAGAAAAAGTCATTCTTTTCTGAATACATTTACATCTTCTGAATCAAAATAGATTATGAGCGAAAACTTAATTTAAAAGTATGGGTTTATTTTCTTTCCTTTTTTCTTTCAAACCTTTCACCTTACAGGTAATATTTTGGAAGAGTACTGAGTAGTGAGATCATATTGTTAGGAGAATCCAGGAGCCCTCTTACCTACTTGATGCGCAGTAACTTGTAGAGATGTAGCAGTGATAATGCAGAGATCCTACCTGCTATTGCCTGTGTCCCTCACAGTGAATTCTTGTTCCTAAATTGAAATAAGTGATGTTATTTGCTTCATTTTGTTTTAAAACTCCTTTAGACTTAGGCACTTTTATTCATTAAATAATTTTTGCTGGCTAGCTCTAAAAATACCAGATACTCTGTTCATTGTTAACTCATCAAGATGAGGAAACCAGTACTTAAAGAAAAGGAGCTATTGTGATCCCACCTCTAGAAGATATCCTAAGGAACCCAAAACACCAATCAGAAAGAATGTGTGCACCCCTATGTTCAGAGCAGTGCCATTTACAATAGTTAAGATTTGGAAACTGCCCAAGTGGCCGTGAGTAGATGAAAGGATAAAAAATATGTAGTACATATGCACCATGGAATACTATGTAGCTATAAAAAAAAAAAAAAAAAAAAAGAGTATCTCACCCTGGAGACAGCATGGAGGGACCTGGAGAGTATCCTGCTAAGTAAATTAAGCCAGTCAGAGAAAGGAAAGTATCACATTATCTTACTTATATGTAGAATCTAATGACCAAAATAAACTGAAGAACAAAATAGATGTAGAGACATAGAAGCATGGAACAGACTGTGGAATCTTGGAGGGAAAGTGGTGGTGGGTGGGTGTGTGGGAAGAGATCAACCAATGAACTTATATGCATATATGCATAAATGTATAACCCATGGACACAGGCAATAGTCAGGTGAAGGCCTGGTGTGTGGAACAGTATTACAGATGCCCCCTCTTTTTCCTGTCAGGGGGGAAGGGGCCAAAGGGGAAAAAGAGGGGGCATCTGTAATACTTTCAACAATCAAGATAAATAAATAAAAAATGACAAGGAGCTAATAGATGTATAGGTGGCAGATGAGAAAATAGACAACTATAAAATGAAATATATGTTAGTGTACAGTCATTTATAATATTTTAAAAGAGGAATCAACTGTAATATACTTCAGGTTGGTAGGGACTGAGAGAACTGAGGTGGACAAAGACAAGTAGGAAATCATAAAACCTAACCTGAGACTCAGACTTAAGGAATGAATAGGAATGAACCTGGATAAGGATGAGGTAGATATATTTATAGGAAGAGTAAATGATGTGAAAGAAAAAAAAAATGAAGAAAGAGACCGACTGGGTGAGACAGGAGAAACAAGTGTTAAACAAAAAAGTAAAATTTTACAATTGTTCAGTGTGATGATAAATTTACAAATTAAACATTTGTTTTATGTTGTTGTTTAAAAGACTCCCTTAGCTAAACATTTTTGTTTATCTAGCCTCTCAGATAATCCAGATTTTAAGGGTAATGGATTTTGCGTATGTCATGTATTAACATTTTATTTGGGTTTTTCATATATATATATATATATATATATATATATATATATATATATATAACTATATCCTTTTCAATATATTGTATTGTATAGTTTGATTTACTTTTACTATGTTAGATTTATTGTATCTTTAGATAAAGCACTTTAAGCAAGTGGGAAAAGTCAGTCTGAAAGGTAGTTATATGTCTTTTCTCACCATCTGGCATGACTATTAATCCTCTCTGCTCTTTTCAGCTCCCATATACCTACCCTCTACTTTCATTGCAAAGATGAGCTCTCAAACTAAAAAGCCAGAAACTAAACAACATTCCATATTATTTCAGGCAAAGAATCCCTTGATTGTTCTCTCTACTCTCCTTTCCCTTAAGTTAACATTACTGTATTTTTAGCAATATGTTTCTGGCCTACCAGACATTATTGCATTCTTTTGTTTTTGTTGTTGCTGTTGAATTCTTATATTACTAAACACAACCTTTAGTAGAAAATCCATGAAATAAAATCCATTACTGATAAGCACAGAGGCTAAGGTATGAAAAGAGTGAACAGGAGAAATAAGTAAATGGAAACATTTAGGAATGAAAAATTTCAATACATCTGAAGTTTATAATTTCTTATTTTGTAGTTAGGTAAAATACATAACATACAATTAATCAATATTAAGTATACATTTTGGTGATTTTGACAAATGTGTACAATCCTGTAATCATTATCAAAAATATGGCAGAGACTGTTTCATCTTCCTGAAAGGCTTCCTCTATCTCTTTGCAGTCAAAGCACCTCTCCCTCCTCCTACCATCCATCTCCAGGTGGAGGAACCACTGAGCTGCTGACTGTCATAGTTGTGCTATTAAAATAAACATCTTATGTAAATTAAATCCTGTCCTCTTTGTAACTGCCTTATTTCATTTAGTACAGGACATTTTTAAAAAGTATATTTTTACTGATTTTAGAGTGGGAGAGAGAGTTGGAATCATCAATGATGAGAGAGAATCATAGATCAGCTGCCTCCTGCATGCCCCCCACTAGGGATCAAGCCCTGACTGGAATCAAACAGTGACCCCTGATTCATAGGTCAAGGCTCAACCACTGAGCCACACCAGCGAGGCTTAGCACAGGACTTTTCATGCCTGTCCATTGTAGAGGGCTGAATGGTGGCCCCAAAAGGTATGCCTGAGTCCTGTTCCTGGAATAATAAGGATAATGGGAGGTGCTTAACTTAGATTATATGTGTGCTCCTTAAATGCAATAATATATGTCCTTATAAAAGGAAGAAGAGGACCCCTTGCTTTTAATAACACAATTTGTCCGAAGGCAAAGTGGAGATATACACTTCAAAGGCCAGGGTTAGGTACAGAATCCATTGTCAGACTGGAAGAATTTGCCTATGGCTGTTCAGGTGTTTGGCCAGTAGGAAGTAAAAACATGTAGATTATGATGCCCTCAGCTGTCTGGCAGCAAGCAATCAATTTATGCATCCCTTTCAGTTTTGGGGAAATGCCCTTCAACCACTCCAGATGATTCTGCCCTGCTGACCTGCTGGAATTGGCTTCTGGCATAGTGGCCTGGTGCATGAATGCATGCACATTGAAAGGAAATTAATTATTAAATATTTTAATATTGCTATTTGGCCTTTATAATAGAAGTGTCAACCAAATTCATGATCGACAATGACAGATCAAAACATACACGTGTTATTGGCGCCAACAAGAGCTTTATTATGCATCGCACATGTGCAAGTCAACTTAGCTTTTTATAGATATAGAATCAACTTGTGTAATTAGACCTGCTTTCTTATTTAGCTAAACTTTTTTCCCGCCCAGTGAAGCACCCCAACTTCTCTTTCAGGTAATTGTCAGCAACACAGCAGTAAATATCAACACAAAGCAGATTATTATTGTAGATCACGCAGGGAGAACAAAGGATAAAATATTTAACTGCAGCAGTGTTTGACTATATTCTGCACAGTGAGAAAACCTGAAGTCATTTTCAAGGTCCACCATGTCTTCTTTTCAGTTGGGTCAAGTTTCTAATCTTTCTAAATCTCTGTTTTCCGGCTAATTAAAAGAAAATAGGATTCCACCGAGCCTCTTATCTACCTACTCCAGGACTTCTGTGAGGATCAAATGAGATGAGGCATGGGAAAACACTTCACAGACATCTGGTTAAAGTATAAAACGTTTACACCTGGCTATAAAGCAAGTCATGTTCCTTGGCTGAAGAAACTCTAAGGAGGCTAGTTGGTAGGGAGAGAAAGCCAGGTATTGCTATGTGATGTCATTACTCGGCGCCCACAGCCACTGTTTATGGGCTGGGCTGGGCTATGGGCCACATTTTGGCTGCAATTTGGTGGAGTGTCACTCCAGGGCGGTGGCGGTGCCTGTGTCCCACCTGGGAGAAGTCGAGTGTTGCTTTGTGGGCATCAGGTCCGCAGTGCCATTTCTCTGTAAATGGCCAGTGTGCATCTCGGCAACTCCTGCACTGAGCGTCTGCCCCCTGGTGGTCATTGCGCATCTTGGCGACTGGTCGGATGGTTGAATACTTAGCATATTAGCCTTTTATAAATACAGATGCCAATGTTTAATTATCTAAAATTGGAGTCATTACATTTTAAATTATTGATAATAGATATATTGTTCATATATATCACATGATATATAGGGTAATATATAGATTCATGTATAATTATATACATATATAAAGGCAATATTAATTCATTCTATTTTAAACTGATTAAAATATTATTTGAGGATAGTGTCATAGTTTTATAACTAATGACACATTGCTCAGTGCTAGTACTGATATTGAATGTAAACTTGCTGATTAATTTGATAATTGAAAAAATGGATAACAGTCTTTCATTAAAACATTTGAAGTTTATTTTTGTCATTCTGAGGGAAATAGATGATTTTTCTATTCAATTAAAGACAAATATGAGATAATTTGGTAAGATTTATAAAATTATCAGCTAATCAAATGACGACTTACAATGAATGAATTAATCTTACACACATTTACTGAGTGCCTATTCTGTCAGGCATGGTGCTAGTGGTATGATTGGCGTACTAAACAAGACTGACAAGATTCTGCCATACTGAAGCTTGTATTTGAAGGAGAGTGACAGATAATACAATAAACAAGTGATTCAATCATGTTTAATGGGACTGGAAGCTTCTTTAGATTCAGCAGCACATGCTGGACTTTGAGAAGCCTGCCAAGCTAAAAGCCAGAAGAGGAATATTCCAGTCTTGGAAAAAGGACAAACAAAACCCCTGAGACAGAAATGTTACATTATATTAGCAGTGATGAGCAAATTTTAGCATATGTCAAAATCACATGTTGCATAATTGAAATTTGTAAACATAGTAGAACTTAAATGCTCTAAGAAAAAAGGAGAGGTAAATATGTGAGGTGATGGATGTATTAATTAACTCAATGGTGGAATCCCTTTCACAATATATACATATATCAAACCATCACACCATACACTTGAAATATCTTAGGATTTTTTTGGTCAATTATACCTCCATGGAGCTGGGAAAAAATCATATGGAAAACTTATTAAAAGCCAATTTCTTGCTCCCACACCTGGAGTTTCTGAGTCAATAGATCTTGGCAGGGACTCAAGATTTGCATTTATATATGCTTCAGGGGCCACATTTGTAGAGTGTCTCTGAGTTAGAGACACTAAAAGACCAGTGTGGCTAATGTATGGAGAATATTCTAAACACTGCAAACAATGAAAGTATTTTATAAACCTAAAGTGTGCACAGGAATCAGATCACACAGACTCACACTGACACCAGTAAGGAGTTTGAATTTGTTCTAAGTACTATGAGAATACATTTAAGGGTTTTCATTTTAAAAATTACATTTAAAAAATATCACTCTGTTTTCTCTTAGTAAAATGTGTTATAGTGTTGAAAGAGATGAAATAGAGAGACTTGTAGACTATCATTGTAATAGTTTATTTGAGAGAGAATAGCTTTTTATACAAGGAACATGCCAGTGGAAATGGATTTGCTGAAAGAACAAATCTGAGGATTGGCATGAAAGGAGAAATCAAGGATGACTATTAAATTTTGGGATTAATCACCCAGGTGGCTCTACTAATGGGGGTAATGATAAACAGGATTAAGAAAAGTTGCTCTTACATTGTTAATGCTGATGGTCTACAAACTACACTTTGAACAGAACTAAGTTAGAGGTTTTGTACAGGAATGTAAAGATTACTAGAGGCCCGGTGCACAAAATTCATGCACAAGTAGAGTCCCTAGGCCTGGCCAGTGATCAGGGTTGATTGGGCCTTGTGGCTGCTGGCCAGGGCCTCCCTTCATTCTGCACCACCCCCTGGTGGTCTGCACATGTCATAGTGAGTGATTGAACTCCCAGTCTCCAGATCAAACTCTTGAGGGGACAATTTACATATTAGACATATATATATATATTTCTTGCGGGCCCCCCCCCCCCCCGCCACAGGAGAAAATTTAGTACAGAGATACTGATAGAAGCTTGGTTTTATCAGTCTAAATTTTTTAGAAAAGTAAATAATTTAAGACGGAACATGATAGCAAAACTTTTGAGAAATTTTTAGGGCAAAAAAAGTGGACTTGTAACTAGAGGGGATTGTGTGTTCACTGTAGATTTTCTTTTTCAAGTTGAACTAAACCATATCACCAGAATTAATTTATACATTTGTGAAAATGATAAGAAGAGCAAGAAAAACTGGTGAACATGATAAAAATAAAGAATGAAATCTTTGGAGAATGGAATCAAAGTAGCCTTAGATAGGATGGTGGTCATTATTTTTCTTATAACTGGAAGCCAGATAGAAAATATGATGATACTAGATTTATTGGTAGAATTGAGGTAAAAGTTCATTTTTTTTCTATTTTCTCAGTAGAATGTGATGTAAGGCTATCAGCTGGGAGGTGATGAAAGAGATGAAATTTGAAGTTATTATTTTGGCTACTAGACAGGTAACATTATTTTGGAATCTTCGTAGGATTTCATAGAAGCATTGCAAGTATGGAGCTATGAATTTTAATTGAAAATATGTAGCCAGTATTCAATTTACCAATAATTTCAAATCCTATATTATAAAAGGCCTGTGGTTGAGACACAATGTTGTGATGCCTTAATGGCCAAACAACTGGTCAGAGATACATGGTGGAGGCGGGGCCTGTGACTCCTCACAGTGAGGCCTGGGGTGCTGCAGCTCTGCGCAGTGCAGCCTGGGGTCGCTTGGCTCCACACGACATGGAGGTGGGTCTGTGACTCCACCCAGCAAGGCCTGGGGTCCTGCCAGTGAAGCAGGTCTCAGTCTCACGTGATTTCATGCACTGGGCCCCTAGTATTGAAATATTGAAATAAAGGCCCAGAGAGGAGGATAATTAGTTTAATTCAGAGTAAGGGTTTTGCTTATAGTAGAAGAGAGGAAAGGAAAGGCAGAAAAGTTGACATGGATGGAAGGGCATGATTATAGCATTATACCATGATTATAAACTGGAGAGGTGAGACATCATGACTAGAAGTGATTAATAGTAAATGGGAGATTAATAAATGAGGAGATCTATATGCAGCTGAACAATATAGGCATAGAGATTGTGAACTGGAATACAAAATATACCTTTGATTAAAATACTGTATGTTCTCCAAATAATGATATGGTTTATTTCAAAATACATTTTACTCTCTCTCAAAGTTCTACTACAATGTGCCTGACTGTGTTTCAAATGGAGCATATAACCCATGATATAGAGACATGCATATTGGGAATAGATTAGTGATAATGAGAGAGAAACAAAAAAAAGAGAGAAAGAAAGAAAGAGAGAGAGAGAGAGAGAAAGAAAAGAAAAGAAAAACAGAGAAGAAAAGGAATAGGAAGATTCATTTCTTTTTTTAACATCCTATCTAATAAAAGAGTAATATGCAAATTGACCATACCTCTGCTATATCCACAAGCCATGCCCACCAGCCTATCAGGAGAGAGTATGCAAATTAACCCAACCAAGATGGCTGCAGCCACAGAGCGAGGCCTCTGCTCAAGGCTACAGCCAAGCCTCTACTCAACGCTACAAAGTTTCAATTATAGAAGATAAATAAATCCCAGATACCAAGGCCTCCACTTGGGTTGCCGGGGGGCATGGCCAGCCTGTAAACCACCATAGGCCCCTCGCTCAGGCTGCCCCATGTCCCAAGGGAACCCCCACCCTGATCCAGGACACCCTTCAGGGCAAACTAGCCAGCCCCCATCAGTGCACCAGGCCTCTATCCTATCTAATAAAAGAATAATATGCAAATTGACCATCACTCCAACACACAAGATGGCTGCCCCCTTCTGGACACAAGATGGCTGCCACAAGATAGCCAGCAGGGAGGGCAGTTGGGAGGGACCAGGCCTTCAAGAGGGGGCAGTTGTGGGCAATCAGGCAAGCAGGGGAGGGCAGTTGGAAGGGACAAGGCCTGCAAGGGAGGGCAGGTAGGGGCCATCAAGCCTGCAGGGGAGGACAGTTGGGGGTGATCAAGCCTGCAGGAGAAGGCAGTTAGGGGTGACCAGGCCGGCAGAGAAAGGAAGTTGGGGGTGATCAAGCCTGCAGGGAAGGGCAGTTGGGGGGGACCAGGCCTGCAAAGGAGGGAGTTGGGGGCCATCAAGTCTGAAGGAGAGTACAGTTGGAGACAATCAAGCCTGCAGGGGAGGGCAGTTAGGGGTGACCAGGCTGGCAGAGGACGGAAGTTGGGGGCGGTCTAGCCTGCAGGGAAGAGCAGTTGGGGAGGATTGGGCCTGCAGGGGAGGGCAGTTAGGGGGAAGCAGGCCCACAGGGGAGGGCAATTAGGGGGAACCAAGCCTGCAGAGGAGGGCAGTTAAGGGTGACCAGGCCTGCAGGGGAGGGTAGTTAGGGGCAAACAGGCTGGCAGGGTAGCAGTTAGGCATCAATCAGGCTGGCAGGGGAGTGGTTAGGGGGTGATCAGGCTGGAAGGCAGAAGCAGTTAGGGACATTCAGGAAGGCAGGCAAGCAAGCAGTTTGGAGCCAGCAGTCCTGGATTGTGAGAGGGATGTCCAACTGCCCATTTAGGCCCAAGCCTACCAGACAACTTTGAGGGGTCCCATATTGGAGAGGGTGCAGGCTGGGTTGAGGAACACCCCGCCTCCCCGTGCACAAATTTCGTGCACCAGGCCTCTAGTTCTATTTATAAAAGTTTATTCTATAAATTTATATCTATTGTACTTTTACTATTTTAATTACTATTAGGTAAACATTTATTACTTCCCATAGTGTAACAGCCAGGGAATTAATGTATACCATAAATATATTTGTACATTATTATCATTTAATATGTATATGTAATTAAGCTGAAAATTTAACTGTGCTCATTCATTGCTGAAAATTATAATCAACTTGATGAACCTGCTTTCTTCCCTCCCTTAAGTTCTAAGATAGAAGGCCTTCTTGGGTTTTATTTACTGTAGTTTTGGGAAAAGCTTAAATATCAATAATACAAGATAGGTGAGTAAGTGCTGTCAACCCTTTATTGTTAAGTGCTTTGAACCCTTAAAAATAATACTGTAGAAGTACAATTATTTATGAGAAAATATTGTCACAATGTATTGTTGAGAAACAAAAGTATCAGCTTGAAAAAGAGTAGCTGCAGTATAGGTTTGTGTTTTTTTTTAAATTTAGTTTTACTGCTGTTTACATATATATGCAGGGAATAATTTGGATGCACACACATAACTAATAGTTATTACCTCTAAGTAATATAATATTAATTACTACACTTTTCTTCTGCATTTTGTTTCTCCAATGAACATATATTACTTATGTAATTTTGCAAGTTTACTCTTTAATATGAGCAGCAGCCTACTTCATCTTCTAAACAGGCACTGTTTTTCTCACTTCACTTTGGTTTCCATAAATTAGAATGGATGCTTTATTCCCTGAGCCATGCTAATTAACATATTTTATATTCATATTGAAAAAGTAATGTATAATTTAAAAAGTATTAAATGTATGTCAATATGTATTTATTAAAGAGAGAAATTATTTTTCATGGGAAATACTGTTATATATGAATCTTCTCCATTCCATATTTCTTAGTTAGTTACTGGAATTATCTTTTCTGTTACCTTTTCTGAGTGATATAAAGAAATCACAAGCACTGAGAAAAAAGTAATTGTTTACCTGAAAAATTATCTTATCTATAGAAATAAAAACACAAACAACCTCTATAACTCACAGAAGATACTCATAAAGCATTCTGGCAAATTCTGTTGTATAAATAAAATTTCCTTGTCCTTTTTTTTTAATTTTATTGAATGTTTTCTCTTTTTTCCTTTCCTTTTTTTAATTATATTTTATCCTGTTGTCATTCTATTTTCTCACTACACTGGTAGATTAGAGTTTTTTTGTTTTTTGTTTTTGTAAAAATATATGATAATTCTGTATATTCTTTCTTTAATATATATCTATATATCTATATATATATATATATATATATATATATTATATATTATTGATTTCAGAGAGAAAGGGAGAGGGAGAGAGAAAAACATCAATGATGAGAATCATTGATCAGCTGCTTCCCGAATGCCCCCTAATGGGAATCAAGACTGCACTCCCTGCATGTACCCTGACCTGGAATTGAACCACGACCTCCTGGTTCATAGATTGATGTTCAACCACTGAGTGACACTACTGGGCCATTCTGTATCTTATTAATTGCTTAGTACCAATTAATCTTATGTTGCTTGTTTTAGACAATATTTCAAGGATTACTTTTAGTTGTGGAGTTAATATTTTGGCTCATAAGTTGAGCCAAAAAGCCTTGCTTCCCTCAAAACCATCTGAGTAGTGTTTGTGTCAATATTTTTAATTAAAATCACAGCTCTTGAAAATAGAGATTTTATTTTTAAATCAATGAAATTCTTTATTCAAACCAGCTCTATAGAAAGATTCATTAAGATTTACTTTATAAATTCATGTTCATTAAGATTTACTTTATAAATTCATGTTCATTGTACATTTACTCTTCCAACCCAGATATCCCCCATCTAGCAAAACTTTGAGCTAAAAGATCTCTGTTATTATCCTCACACTAGAGGCCCGGTGCACGAAATTCATGCATGGGGGTGGGGAGTGTCCCTCAGCCCGGCCTGCATCCTCTCCAATCTGGGATCCCTTGTGGGATAACTGGCAGTCGGACATCCCTTTCATGATCCAGAACTGCTGGCTCCTAACCTCTTGTCTGCCTGCCTGATTGCCCCTAACTGCTTCTGCCTGCCAGCCTGGTCATCCCTAACTGCTCCCCTGCTGGCTTGATTGCTCCTAACCACCTCTGCCTTGGCCCCACACCCGGGACCCAGGATTCCCTCTTCCAGCAGACCATAGGCACCCAGGATTCGAGCTTCCCTCCCTCTGGTCAGCCATAGACACCCAGGCTGGTTGCAGCTGCAGGGGATGGTAGGCAGGTGGCTTTGCCTGGGCTGCAGCCGCAAGTGCTGGCACCTGGGACTGCAGTGTGGGTGGCATCTCTGTCTCCTGGGCAACAGCCAGCCGCAGGTGTTGGCACCTGGACCTCAGGCAGGTGGCTTCTCCGTCTTCCCTAGGATGCAGTGTGGGCAACTTCTCCAACTGGCTGTGGCCTGGGATCACAGGGCAGGTGGATTCTTCGTCTCCCAGGCTGCAGCTAGCCTCAGGCACTGGGGCCCAGTTTCTCCATCTTCCCTAGGACATGTGGCAGGAGGACATGAGTCTTCTGCTGCTGGCAGCGGCCTGGGATCACGGGGCAGATGGCTTCTTCATCTCTCGGGCTGCAGCCAGCCTCAGGCACTGGCACCCAACTTCTCAGACTCCCACAGGCTCAGAGCAGCTGGGGGCGGGGCCACCACCATATTTTCAGGTTAATTTGCATACTCACTCCTGATTGGCTGGTGGGAGTAGCAGAGGTATGGTCAATTTGCATCTTTCTCTTTTATTAGTGTAGATGTTCTCTATCAACCATTACAATTTCATTATTCTAAGCCTATGAATATAGTATCCCACAAAATGATCTCTAGCTTAAGAGAAAATTTCAATGATAAAAAAATAATTTTTTCATTATCAATGAGCATAATGGTAAATGAGCTGGCTGTGTTCCATATTTGGAACATGGTATTTTACCTATTTGAATGTGCAGAATTTTAAATTATAGCAGTTTTTAGTTAAACTTTTTTTTATACAATAGGAAATGTAAGTATTAATGTACACCCCAAAGCAAAACAGCAAGCAGATGACTGTTTCTTTCCAGCCCTCATCAGTGATTTATCCTTGTGAGTTGTCACCACATCTAATATTAAATAATTATTTTTTTCCGTTATTAGGATAATTAAGTTGGGCTTAGTTTCTGTCCTCACAGTGACATATTCAAAATGGAAGTAAGCAAATTTTGTGTAAAAGCTGGGTAGTATATATTTTATACTTTGAAGACCATATGAACTTTTGTAACTATTCAATTCTGCCATTTTATTGCTAGAACAGACAGAGGAAATATAAAACAAAGTGGGCTGTGTGCTAATAAATTTTATTTATAAAAGCAGGTGTCAGTTCCAATCTGGATTAAATGGTGTAGACTCATGTTTCCTTGCTCCTCCCTTCTAAATACTACTATATGACTTGAGAATAATTAAACAGACAAAGAGAAACATATTTGGAAAGCTGGAAAGAAAGAGAACAGATTAGGAATGTTAGGCCTTGGGTAGTAACAAGGTAGTTAGTTCCTTGGGTTTTATTTTAATTTTCTAAGTATCTTTTACTGGTCACTGGTGAGTTCTTTAATCTGAAAGCACAAACAGAAATAAAAAGTAAATAAATGAATAAGGTCTACTCTCTCAATCCAAGGGACCAGGAAAGGTGAAGGCTGACACCTGTTTCACATCTGAGGCACTGGTTAGTTAATTTACTTGCAGGAGCAGCTTCAAAGCCTCAGTGCACCAAACAAACCCTGCTCCAAACTTCCAGCACCAAAGACTAAACAGATCTAACCACAGGAACAGCAGCACACACAGAGAGGCCTTCTGTGTCCTGACATTCCACCCAGTAGCATGAGACCCAAACCCAGTAGCATCTGGCCCTGTCCTTCCTGCCCCCACTGAACATACGCAGTATATGTCCCCACCGACAATACACAATTTAGAAAGCAGCTTCTGCCCCTGAAAGAGGCACCAGCAGGGTGTGAGCAGGAGCTACAGTAGCAACATGAAAATGAAGCGGGACAGAATAGTCTTGCAAGAGCTCTGAAAATTAGTCATTAGAAGTGCAGCCCAGGAAAGTAGAACAGAATCTACCTGCTAACTGTACGTAGAATAGAATCGAATATCTTTTCATATAATAGTCCAAAAGTCCATTGTGAAATAAAAATTACTCATCATATCAAGAACCTGGGAAATCACAATTTGAGAAAAGAGAATCAATGAATGCCAGTACTGACGTGATGCAGTTTGTTGGAATTATCTGACCATGATATAAATAGCATCAACAAGCTATAATAATAAAAGCGTAATATGCTAATTAGACCAGACGACCGAACAACCTTCTGGACATACTTCCGGACAACCTTCGGGATGAAGCCAGGGCTGCGAGGGCCGAGGCAGCCGCTGCAGTTGCAAGGGCTGAGCCCCTTGTGTGAATTTTGTGCATTGGGCCTCTAGTATTTCCATAAATGGTTAAACCAAATGACATAATTATCAAATTATAAAAATCTTATCAAAATATAGAAGTTTAAAAAATGACTAAAAGAAAAGTATAGCGCTGAAAAATATAATAAATGAAATAAAATCTCATTGGATAGATTTGGTAGTAGAGTGGACATAGATAGAAAGGATATTATCAGTGATTTAAAGATTGTTCAGTAGAATTTATTCAATTTAAACAACAGAGTAGATTTTAAAGCAACATAATCTCAGGAATCTTTGGGACAATAACAAAATATGTAACATCTGTATCATTAGAGTGCCAGAAGGAAAGGAGTAAAAGAGTAAGGATGAAAAAAGTGTTAAAAAAAAAAAATGGATGGAACCTGGCCAGTGTGTTCAGTGGTGAGTGTCAGCCCATGAACCAGGAGATCACTGCTTAATTCCCAGTTAGGACATATGCCCAGGTTGCAAGCTTGATCCCCAGTAGAGGGCATGCAGGAGGCAGTTGATTGATGATGCTTCTCTCTCATTGATGTTTCTCTCTGTCCCTCTCCCTTTCTCTCTCTAAAATCAATTAAAAAATATATTTTTTTAAAAATGGATAGAAACTTCTCAAATTTGGTAAAAGACATACTTACTACATATTTAGTAAGCTTAAGAGTGCTAAATTGGATAAGATCTAAAAAATTATCACCAAAACATATCATAATAAAACAAAACATCTGAAGAGGACAAAAAATCTTATAAATATTCAGAAAGAATAGTGTATTAGCTTTAGAGGAACACTAAGTGCAAATGATAGCAGACTTATTATCTGAAACCACTGAGGCCAGAAGTACAATAACATTTTCTACTGATTGAAATAAAATAGCTGTCTATCCAGAATTATATATCCTGAGAAAATCTTCTTCAAGAATCAAGGAAAAATAAAGACATACTTAGATGAAGGAAAACTAAGACAATTCGTTGTAAGATGATCTGTCTCTTAAAAATATCTATAAAAAACTCTCCAAAGAGAAAGAAAATGATAACCAAGGAAGAGTAGGACTTTCAAAAAAGAAACCCACCAAAATGAGTAAAAATAGAGAAAAATATAAAAAGCAATCTTTTAATTTATGATTTCCTTTAATCACATTTTATGGCTGAAGCAAAAACATTTAACATGTTCTGATATGGTGCTCATTGTATGCATGTAGAAGAAATAAACACTTGTTACAATAAAATTTAAAAATCAAGAGGGTAAAGAGACCTAAATGGAATTAGGTTTCTACATCAATACCAACAGGTTGCAATTAAACATTCATAACAATATAAAGGATAATACCATGGAAGTACAAAAATTAAACAAGTGTTAGCAATACTTTTATAGACATATATAAGCTTATTCTAAAATTTGTATGGAAAGGAAAATGTCCTAAATAACAAAAATAAATTTTAAAGAGAAGAATAATAGAGGAGCAGTACTATTCCTGATGTTAAGGGATACGGTATAGCTGCAGTATTCAGGAGAATGCTCTACTAATAGAGAGGCAGATATACTAGTAAATCAATAGAGCAGAATGTAGAACCTAGAAACAGACCAACACAAATGTGCCCAATTAATATTTTACAATGGAGCAAAAGCAAATAAATTGAGGAGAACTAGCCTTTTCAAAAAATAGTTGTAGAATAATTAGACATTCATGGACAAAAAAAAAAAAAAAAAAAGGAAAAGAAAAAAGCTAAGTCTCACATCTTATAAAAAAAACTAATTCAAAATAAATCATAGAGTTAAACGTACTGTAAACATTAAATTATAAAATACCTGGGGAAAAGTAAGAAAAAAACTCTGGCATTTAGGACAAAGCAAACACTCTCTGGTATTTAGACTTAGCATGAAACGTGATCTGTAAAAGAAAAAATGATAAATTGAGGTTTATCAAAATGAAAACCTTTAGCTCTGTGAATGAACCCATTGAGATGATTATTAATTACATATTAAAAGAAAATATTTGTAGACAACATATCTGGCAGAGATCAAATATCTAACATAAACTAAAAACCTCAAAACTCAGTAGTAAGAAACAATTCCAATTTAAAAATGTACCAAAGATATTAGCAGAAGCTTCACCAAAGAGAATAAACAGATGCCAAACAAGTACATGGGAATATGTTCACAATTATTAATGACTAGAGGCCTGATGCATGAAATCTGTGCAAGAGTAGGCCTTCCTTCCCCCAGCTGCCGGCACAGGCTTCCCTCTGGCACCCAGGACCCAGGCTTCCCTGGCAGCCCCGGCTTCCTCTGGAAGATCATCCATTCTAATTAGCATATTATGCTTTTATTATTATAGATTAAGAAATGGACATTAAAACCACAATATACCCACAGGAATAGCAAAAATAAAAAAATAGCTGCACCACCAAAAGCTAGTGAGGATGCAGAAAAGTTAATCACTCATACATTACTGGGGGCATGTTCGTGAAAACAGTTTGGCAGTTTCTTAAAAAATTACACAAGTAATTGTCATACAATCCAGCATTTACATTCTTGGGCATTTTCTCAGACAAATGAAAATTTATGTTCACACAAAAACCTGTGCATGAATGTTTAATAGCAGCTTTATTTTCTTTATAAAATTATTTCCAGTATGTATTATCATATGTGATTTTTTACTACTTATGAAAAACAAAGGATATGTTTCTGTTACAATTTTAATGCTATGTCCACCAAGGCTCACAGGGAGTCACTTAGAATCTCATAGTTAAATAAGTTGAATAATGGAATCTTGGAGAAATTATAATGTCCTTTGATCAAATCTTACCCACCCTTCCCGGCCATAAAACAAGAGAAATAGCAGCAAATTATTGATACTTCTTTCAAGATTCAGCCTCAATAGCTATATTGCAAAAAGTTGGAAAATTTTGCAAGTTTAAAGTCATTGTTTGTTTGTTGTACTTAAATAGAGATGTAAAAGTCTGAATGAAAATGTTCAATAAAACTATAATAGCTCTGTTGAATTAATAAATTATGACATGGTCAGAAAAAGAAGAAAGTAATTTTTAAAAACATGCTAAAATATCATCCTGTTGATCTCTTGGCAGTCTATTTAATGTAGTACTGAATTGACTCATATGTATTTTCCCAGTATTGGTGATAATTATTTTATGTTTACATAACTCTTTTTCAAGGAGCTTAGAACTCTTAAGACTTCAATTAAGTAAATCATGAGAGTTAGCACAAATTTACATACTCTCTAATAAGACCAGGTGGTTTCTCTAAAATAATACTATTAAAATGATTTCTCTTGTAATTATCATTGTTGAATCTGGCTGGTAGTCACTGTGATTCATAGAGGAAAAAAAAATGGATTCAGTTACCTTGCCAGACACTACTCTCTTTAAGTTGAGGTTAAACCATGTAGAAGGGAAAAGTGTCATTCACACAAAATTGGTTGATTTATGAAAATTTTGAAAAAAAATATTATCAAAGATGTATTTATAAATGTTGACAAGGCAGCTATCATTTAGCCTTAGAAACTTTAAAGTTAATTATTATAATATGGCCAGAGAAATGAGTAAATAAGTTCAGATATCTCATTGTTCTCAGGAATCATAAAATTATAATAAACCTTTATAACCATGGAATGTTCCACAAAGGAAATTTTTTAAAAGAATACATTCACTATATATTATCAGCTCTTAAGGAAAACTGTGGTGAAACATATAGCAACATATTATTATTGTGATTATTATACTTATTCCAAAGTTCTTAAGTGTAAGATTGAAGAAAGAAAAAGTGATGGAACATTCACTAGGAATTTTACTGTAACACTTGGTCTCTTTATAACAACCTTTAAAAATGGAACTTATGAATAAACTAGAGGCCCGGTGCATGAAATTCATGCACTTGGGGGGCGGGGGCAGGGGAGAGGGTGGTCCCTCAGCCCAGCCTGGGCTCTCTCACAGTCCAGAATCCCTCAGAAGATGTCTGACTGCCGGCTTAGGCCCACTCCCCATGGGCGTCTGTCCCCCGGTGGTCAGTGCGTGTCTTAGTGACCAGTTGTTCCACTGTTTGGTTGATTTGCATATTAGCCTTTTACTATATATTAGAGGCCCGGTGCATGAAATTAGTGCATGGGGTGGGGGAGTCCCTCAGCCCAGCCTGCACCCTCTGCAATATGGGACCCGGTAGGATTGGGCCTGAACAGGCAGTTAGACATCCCTCTCACAATCCAGGACCGCTGGCTCCCAACTGCTCACCTGTCAGCCTTCCTGATTGCCCCTAACTGCTTCTGCCTACCAGCCTGATCCTCCCCTAAGCACTCCCCTGCCAGCCTGTTTGCCCCTAACTGCCCTCCCCTGCAGACCTGGCCCCTCCCTCCCAACTGCTTTCCCTTGCAGGTCTGATTCCCCCCACAACTTCCCTTCCCTGTAGGCCTGGTTGCCCCCAACTTCCCTCCTCTGCCAGCCTGTTCACCCCTAACTGCCATCCCTTGCAGGCCTTGTCACTCCCAACTGCCCTCACCTGCTGGCCTGATCACCCACAACTGTCCTCCCTTGCAGACCTGGTCCCTCCCAACTGCCCTTCCTTACTGGTCATCTTGTGGTGGCCATCTCGTGCCCACATAGGCGCAGCTATCTTTGACCACATGGAGGCAGCCATCTTGTGTGTTGGAGTGACAGTCAATTTGCATATTACTATTTTATTAGATAGAATAGGATGAGTTCAAGGAGATGTTATTCTTCCTAAATACATTCCCTTAAGTTTCTATTTTATAAGCAAATTAGTTTTACTCATCTGTTTTTTCCCCCTTTCATTGTACATGTAGTACTGTAAACCTGTATACTAATGCTCACTAGTTACCCAAATGACAAAATGAGAAACCATTATGTGACAAATAACAGGAGTAGTGGCCAGTAAATAATATCAGCCATTATTCTCTACTTGCTGCTCCCCATGTGTGACCTTGTAAGACACACTTTGGAAGTATGTTATCATTTGGGAGGTTAATCACCTGCTAAAAGTGATCCTTAGGAGAAAACATGGTTTGGTCACTGCAGCTTTTCATGTTGTAGAAATCACAAAAGTATTATAAATTCAAGTTGAAATTACATGGGCTATTATTTATCTTTATCATTAGATTGGTTAAATTCTAAAAATTAGTCTTTTTTTATCATGGCAGAGGCATCTATTCTTGCATTTTCTGATACATTTTTCTATCAATTTGTCAATAATGACTAATTCTTAGATACAGTAATTTACTTGAGATATTGCTGTATTCTTCCTAACTACACATTCATAAATTTCCTTTACAATGAGTTTACTTGGTTTCTCATACACACCACTATACACTGTGCTATCATAAAAGAATATTAAGCTTAGAAAACTATAATATGTTAAACAAAAAAACACATTATCATTAATATCAGTAGATTCAGTGGTAGGAAAGAGAATGATGTTAAGTTTTGATGCAGAAAAAAAAGCACATGACCTAAATACAATATTTCTATTACTAATAGGGAGGGAAATTTAAACATTTTGAAAGGCTAAAAGCAAGAGATCAAGATGAGAATATCATGACTTAAAAATCATCAGTACATCTACACAATAGAATACTACTCTTCCATAAAAAGTAAGATAATTTTACCCTTTGGGACAGCATAGGTGGACCTCAAGAACATCATGCTAAGTGAAATAAGCTAGACAGAGAAAGACAAGTACCATATGATTTCACTCATATGTGGAATTTAATGAACAAACAGAACTATCAAGCAAAATAGGGACAGACTCATAGATACAGAGGAGGCAGGCAGCTCTGGTGGGGGTGGTGTTGGGGGTGTGATGGAGAAAAAAGAGAGAGAACTTAGGGATATGGACAACAGCATGGTGATTTATGGAGTGGGAAGGTGGTGGATAGAGTTGGAAGAGGGCATAAAGAGAATAAATGGTTGATGTCAGGTCAAAATTAGTGAAACCAAGTAGTTTTATGAATATTTCCAGTATTGAATGCAACTACTCAAGGTGCTTTGGGGGAAAATGGTGTTTATCTTTGAAATAAGGTCCTTTCTTTGCTTACTGAGAATAATGTGAATCCAAGAGCTTGGCTATTCGATAGGATTTTAGACATTTTACTGAAAGAAATGAGGAGCCCCTGAAGTTTTGTAAGAAGTGAAGTAACATAATGAGGTATTGTTGTTTTTGTTGAAAATGATTCTTTATGCTGTGTAAGAAGTGGATTTGGAAGAGTAAAAAACAAAAGCCAATTGCATATTAGTAATATTAGAGTGGCAAATGGTATTTTTCTTTGGAAGCCAGTGGAAAATAGGAAAAGAAATGAATTTGAGTTATACTTTGGAGGTATACTTAGAATTAGTGTATAATTAATTGGATGCAGGGTATGAGAGTGAAACAAATCCAGAGAGATGCTCATGTTTATGGTGTGAGAAACATTATGGACATAAAATAACTACTGTGAATTAATCTTGGTTACTTTAAGTACATTTGAAGATATAATAAACATGCTAAATATCAGAATTTTATATGAGATTCAGAATGTTCTTCACAAATATCCAATTACATACATAATAAACATTTTTTATTGACTATCAAACACAAATTGACTATAAAACACACATAAGCATACACAAAGACATATACAAACAAAGTCATCTCTAAAAGGACAATAGAACATTGTACTTACAATTTCTGTAAAAAATACATTTTTTCTCCAAACTAATCTCAATATCCAGATGAGATAACCCTGCATTTTGTAAATATCATTAATTTTTTTATTTTGACTTTGAAATTATGCTTGGAAATTTTTAATGATTATTTTCATGAATAAATAGAAAATTTATTCTCAATAATAAATTCAATAGTGTCTACCCTTCTCTTTTTCAATAGAATTTTTTAGAACAGTTTTTGGATTTTCTACATTTACAATGATGTCACATGAGAACAAAGACAAGTTTATTTCTTCTTTCCCGATGGGTGTATCTTTTATTTTTCATTCTTGTCTTATTGTATTAGGTGGGATATCAAGCATGATGTCAAAAAGCAGCAGTGAGAGGGGAAAATCCTTGCCTTGTACCTGATGTTAGTTGCTTCAAGCTTCTCACTATTAAGCATGATGGTAATTGTAGGTATTTTGTAGATATTCTTAATCAAGTTGAGAAAGTTCCTAGTTTACTAAGAGCTTTTATAATGAAAGGATCTTAGATTTTTGTCAAATTCATTTTCTCCTTCTATTTATATAATCATGTAATTGTTGCTCTTCAGCCTCTTGATGTAATGGATTGCATTAATGAATTTTTAAATATTGTACCTGCATTGCATAACTGGTATAAATTTGAATTGGCCATGATGTATAATTTTTATGCATTGGTGGATTTGATTTGCTATATTGTTGAGGATTTTTGCATCTATATTCATGAGAGATATTGACCTATAGTGTTCTTTTCTTGTAATGTCTTTGTCTGGCTATGGTATTAGGGTAATGATGGACTCATAGAATAACTTAGGAAACATTCTCTCTGCTTGTATCTTCTGAAGAAGGTTGTACAGCATTGGTGTAATTTTATTCTTAAATATTTGATATGATTCATCAATGAATCAATCTGCATCTTATACATTCTTTTTTGAAGTTTATGAATTATTGATTAATTTTAATAGATAGGTACTTATTACCATTTATTTTTCTTGTGTGAGTTTTGGTATATTGTATCTTTCAAGAATTAGTTTATTTCACCTAGATTTATAAATTTGGAGTATAGAGCTGTTTGTAGTATTCCTTTCCATAATTATGTTCACTCTTTTGATTTTAATACATATTAGTAATTTGTGTATTCTCTTTTTTATTTTTGATTAGCCCAGTAAAAGTTTATTAATGTTTTTATCTTCGGGTTTAATAGATTTTCTCTGTATACCTCTTATTTTTAATTTCATTGATTTCTTTTCTAACTTGTATTATTTCTTTTCTTATGCTTGCTTTAGATTTGATTTGTTCTTCTTTATGTAGTTTCCTAAGATGGAAGCTTAGATGATTGGTTTTAAAAATTTCTTCTTCAAAAATATTTATTCAATATTTTAAATTTCCCTCTAAGCACAGCTTTCATTGCATCCTACCCTCTTTTGCTTTCATATGATGACACTGCACTTACCATATTATGGATCAAGTATAATGATCACATTATGTGGCTGTGTTTTCCATTATATTACAAAGTCCAGTAGGATAGAGCTTGCCTCATTCATCTGTGCATATTTAGCATTGGACATAGCTACTGATACTTATAGGTATTAAATGTATAGATATTAAATATATTAGGTAAATTATTATATACTTTTCTTTTAAAAGCTATTACAGAGATTCATATTTGTACTTAAAAATTCCAAAACGGAAAAAAATTAGGATCTTAGTAATAAATTAGTAAAAAATACCATATAGAATCTTAGAATAGAAACTCACTTTAGAAGTCATTTATTCCAACTACTACTCAATATAGTTATGTGCCACTTAAGGACAGAAATATATTCTGAGAAATGAGTCCTTAGGCAATTTTGTCCTTGTGAGAGCATAGAGTGCACTTACACAGCCCTAGATGGTATAGTTTACTACACACTTAGGCTATAGCCTATTGTTCTGTAGGGGAGGGAAAATACTTTTCTCTCTACTCTTCTGAGTTCTTGGCTGAGACATCCTTTTAATTAAAAAAAAAAAAACAAGCAACAGTTTAATAACATATATACCTCCAGGAAAATTGAGTAACTCATCAAAGTGGCTGAGGCCACCATCTTAAATACCATTTTCAGCTGAAGACAAAATAAATATTGGGAGCCTGGGGTGTTGGTTATGGAAAATCACACTAAAAAAGGGTAAGGTTATAATGCAGATTTTAGTTATTGTCTCCTACATTAATAAGAGTTTCTAGACATAAGGTCATCTACCCCATCTAGTATAGGAAGGGAGACACTTACAAATGGAGAGTTCCCTTAGGAATGTAAATGTCTCACAAAAGATTCCTTTCACTTCTCCCAAGTCTGATGTTTCTTAAAATTAACCAGCCTAAAATAATCCTTATACCAAATAGACAGATTTGGGGATAACAAATGCTATTTCCCTACAGCTCCTGGCTACAAACCTATACATCATGTTACTGTATTAAATACTGCAGGCAATTGCACACAGTGGTATTTGTGTAATGCTTTAAGATGGCTATGACATGACTAGTCAATAGAAAATTTTCAACTCCATTATAATCTTATGGGACCACCATGATGTGTGTGGTTTATAGTTGAACAAAGCCTCAATATGTGCCACATGATTGTGCACCAAGCTGTCTGTAGCATTGATTGATGCTCTTTGAGCCACCTAACTTCTTTATTGCTTCTCTGGAAATGGGAACAACAACAGGTAACTTCATTCACCACTGGAAAAGTTCCACTACTTGAACTTTATTTCTAATATTGATCCCAAACCTCCAGTGTTAATTCTACCCAGAAGTATCATTAGTTTTCTACTCACTTCAACATTAGTCCTTTTAACTCTTAAGTTGCCACATTTTAACAGCTTACTGACATATAATCAACTAAAACTCCCATGTTCTTTTTTATGTTTGCTAAATTAATACAACTACACTATATTCCAAACATAAATGAGTGTGTGTATCTGTGTGTGTGTTCAATAAATTCACACACAAGCCTATTAAAATTTATGCTTTCATTCATAAAACATTAAATACTAGTATGTCTCTCTCTCTCTTATAGAATTTTAAAATTTTCTAATCACTTTTGGTTTCTTTGATTCTACATTTGTTTTCATTCTAGTTATAAACAAAAATGATAAACAAAATGAGATTAAATCAGAGTTCCTGTGATTAGGCTAAAAGCAATTTTTTGTGCTTGGGTATACATTACACACCAGTTTTATTCTAGTTTATAATCCTTTGTCTTTAGGAATAGTAATAGATATTGTTACTTGTGTTGCTAAATCAAGAAAGATTTAAATTTATGATGCCACATTTAAAAAAAATAAATCTTTATTGTTGAAAGTATTACATATGTCCCCGTTTTTCCCCATTGACACCCTCCAGCCAGCCCCCACATCCTGTCCCATGCCTTCACCACCCTATTGTCTGTGTCCATGGGTTATGCATATATGCATACAAGGTCTTTGGTTGATTTCCTCCCACCCGCCTACCCTCTTCTGCCTTCCCTCTGAGATTCCACATTCTGTTCCATGCTTTCATGTCTCTGGATTCACTCTATTCATCAGTTTATTTTGTTTCTTAGATTATACATATGAGTGATATCATGTGATACTTGTCTTTCTCTGACTTATTTATTTCACTTAGCGTGATACTCTCCAGGTCCCTCCATGCTGTCTCAAAGGGTAAGATATTCTTCTTTTTTACTGCTGCATAGTATTCCATGGTGTAAATGTACCACAGCTTTTTTGTCCACTCATCTACTGATGGGCACTTGGGCTGTTTCCAGATATTAGCTATTGTAAATTGTGCTGCTATGAACATAGGGTTGCATGCATTTTTTTCTGATTGTTGTTTCACATTTCTTAGGATATAATTACTAGAAGTGGGATGTGATACCACATTTCTGAAAAAGAAAATATTTCAGATACATAAATTGAGAGTTATAAAAGGTATAAATCTATTATAATTAGGTTATGAACACCTTTAGATTTATTTGCTTTTGAGTAATTTTTCTACTTTTGAATGTTTTCCTATTTATTTAAGTGGAAAATTCAATCCACCTGGGTGAGTCTCAGGATAAATTGGACTGTTGGCTCTACTACAAAAAGTAGGCTTTAGGCATCCATTTTAATCGTACACCTTTCACCCAGATTTCTTTTTTTACAAATAATTGATGATTCCTAGTTAGAATTGCTAAGTAGCAAACTCAACATCTATAATCAACTGTGAAACCCTGGCAAAACTATTGCATAAATTCTGGGCCATGTTTTCCCTTTGTCTTCTAGTAGAAAAGAAAACATTATGCACTTATTAAATGTTTCCCAGTATTACACATATGACATTGTGTAAGACTAAGGTTTACATGTTGATTTAAAACACTTACATATTGCAAAATAGTTTCCACAGTATGGCTAGTGAACACTGCCATCATCTCACATGATTACCATTTCTTTTTTGTAGTGAGAACTTTTAAGATCTACTCTCTTAGCTACTTGCAGGTAAATGATAGAGTATTGTTAACTGTAGCCACTATCATATACATTAGATCCCAGAACTTATTCCTCTTATACTAAAGTTTGTACCTTTGCCAACGTATTCCAATTTTTTTCCACCCTCCAGTCCCTAGCTATCAGCATTCTACTCTCTGATTCCGAGTTTGGCTTTTTTTGGATTTCACATATGTCTGATATCATACAGTGTTTAACCTTCCCTATCTTACATTTCACTTAGCATAATGTCTTCAATGTCCACCCATATTGTTGCAAAAAGCAGGATTTCCTTCTTTCTTATGCTGAATAATATTCTATTGGAGATATACACCACATCTTCTTTACTCATTCATCCATAGACAAAATTAGGACACTTGCATATTTATTGACTATTATGAATAATTCTGTGATAAACATAGGGTGTAGATACCGCTTCAAGGTCCTAATGTTATTTACTTTGAATATATATTTAAAAGTGGGATTGCTGTATCATGCAGTAGTTCTGTTTTGGATTTTTTGAGGTACCTTCATACTGTTTTCTATAACAGTATGATATAGAATGCCATTTTACATTCCCATAAACAATGCAAAGGGTTCCCTTGTCTCAATGATTTGCCAATATTGTTATTTCTTGTCTTTTCTATGAAAGCCATATTAACAGGATTGAGTTAGTATCTCTTTATTGTTTTGATTTTTATTTCCCTAATTATTGGAGATATGGAGCATCATTTTATGTATCTGTTGGCCATTTGGATATTTCTCTAGAAAATGTCTGTTCAGTTCCTCTGCCCCTTTTTAATCAGATTACTGGTGGGGTTTTTCTTGTTTTTAGCTATGAAGTAGATTTATGCAATTTGGATATTAACCCCTTATGAAGTATATGATTTGAAAGTATTTTCTTCCATTCTGTTGATTGCCTTTTCATTTTGTGGGTGTTTTTTTTGTTGTTGTTGTTGTGCAGAAGCTTTTTAGTTTGATGTAGTCCCATTTGTTTATTTTTGTTGCTTGTGCTTTTTGTGTCATATTAAAAAAATCTTTGATAAGACCAGTGTCAAGGAGTTTTCCCCCTATGTTTTCTTTAAGGAGTTTATGGTGTCAGAACTTATTTTTAAGTTATTAATCCATTTTAAGTTAATTTTTATGAGTTGTCTAAGATAGGGGTTCAATTTTATTCTCTCATGTGTGCACAAACAGTCTTCCCAATACCAGTTTTTGAAAAGGCTATATTTTCCTCATTGTATATTCTTGGCTCCCATGTCAAATGTTGGTTGACCTTTTATGCAAGAGTTTATTTCTGGGCTCTTAATTCTGTTCTATTCATCTATTTGTTTCTTTTTAATGCTGGTACCACTCAGTTTTTATTTCTATGTCTTTGTAGTATAGTCTTTTAAACTATCAATGGAAGGCAAAACAAATTTATTTGGCTTCACCAATTTTTACCTATATCATGTTAAACATGAGAATGCTCTGGTTATAACTTTTAATTCATTAGACCCAAGGGTAATATTTCCTCTGTTTAAGACTCCAGGACCTCTCTTTTCTTAGTCACTCATTTTTTTTTTTCTTCTAGGCCTTTGCAATATAAGCCTGTAATATAAACTTGCTGGGAAAACATGGATAAATAAGCTAGTGTTGTAGAGTTATGCTCTGACTTTAGTTTCATCAAGTACATTTTTTAAGCATGTCCATAATCTGATTTTTAAGGAGAAAAATAAAATGTTTTTGTTGGAAAACATTCAAGATTTCTAGAAAAACTATTATGTATTCTGTATATGGGTGAAAGCCTTCAGTAAAAGATATTAAAAATATTGAAGAAAAAGACAATTGTGGTATAGTATTGAAAACTGTGAAAAAGAAACACAAAAAAATTTCATAGCATTATAAATGTAAGATCTAGTGGGGCAAAGAGATCAAAATTCCAAGTTTTCACATTACAGAAGTAAACTGATGATCACATGGGTCCAATATTACAGAAATTATTAGTGGCAATTACTTGACTTCAACTACTTATTATACCACTAGAGGCCCGGTGCACGAAATTTGTGCACGGAGTTGGGGCGGTGTCCTTCAGCACAGCCTGCACCCTCTCCAATCTGGGACCCCTCAAGGTATGTCTGACTGTCCATTTAGGCCCAATCCCACTGGGCAGTCGGATGTCCCTCTCATAATCCAGAACTGCTGGCTCCCAACTGCTCGCCTGCCTGCCTTCCTGATTGCCCCTAACTGCTTCTGCCTGCCAGCCTGATCACCCCCTAACCACTCCTCTGCCAGCCTGATTGATGCCTAACTGCTCCCCTGCCAGCCTGTTTGCCCCTAACTGCCTTCCCCTGCAGGCATGGTCACACCTAACTGCCCTTCCCTGCAGGTCCACTCACTCCCATCTTCCCTCCTCTGCTAGCCTGGTCACCCCTAATTGCCCTCCCCCGCTGGCCTGATCACCCACAACTGCCCTCCCTTGCAGGCCTGGTCCCTCCCAAATGCCCTCCCCTGCTGGTCACCTTGTGGTGGCCTTCTTGTGTCCACATGGGGGCAGGATCTTTGACCACATGAGAGCAGCCATCTTGTGTGTTGGAGTAATAGTCAATCTGCATATTAGTCTTTTATTAGATAGTATAGAGGCCTGGTGCAAGGGTGGGGGCCAGCTGGTTTGCCCTGAAGGGTGTCCTGGATCAGGGTTGGGGTTCCCTTGGGGTGTGGGGCGGCCTGGGCGAAGGGCCTGTGGTGGTTTGCAGGCCAGCCACACCCCCTGGCGACTCAAGCAGAGGCCCCGGTATCTGGGATTTATTTATCTTCTATAATTGAAACTTTGCAGCCTTAAGTGGAGGCCAAAGCAGGCCAGGGCTGCAGAAGCTTAGCTTCCTCCATCGCCACGGGCAACCCTAGCATCCTGCTCTCTCCAGCTCCATGGCTGCCGCCATTTCTGTTGGCATTTATTTATCTTCTATAATTGAAACTTTGTAGCATTGAGTGGAGGCCTGGGCTGGCAAAGGCAGATGGAAAGCTTGGCTTCCTCCATTGCCAGGGAAACCCAAGCCACCCTCCTGTTCTCTGTGGCTGCAGCCATCTTGGTTGGGTTTATTTGCATATCCCCTCCTGATTGGCTGGTGGGCGTGGCTGGTGGAAGTAGTGGAATGATGGTTAATTTGCATATTACTCTTTTTTTAGATAGCATGATTCCTTATTTTATTTATGTGTGTAGTCAATATACTCAAATATAAAATAAAAGTATGTCAAAAGAATATAAACATAAACACCAATTTCAAAAGATTAATAAAACCTTATCATCTCTGAGTTCACAAATACTTTTCATATATAAATGTTAAATGGTAATATTGCCTTAATATATTTATGCTAGGCCATGAGCAATAAAACATTCCTAACATAAAATAAGTATATATGGATAAGTATTAAGCATACCCTTATAACTCTCCTATGTTTCAGTATAAGCAAAAGCTTTCTTCTATATTCTTCTATATTTAAAGTGACTATATTTAATCTCCATTCTGTTTAATTTTACACTTAGATTCTTCGAAGCCCAATTTTATGATTTAAAATATTTTGTAGCTTAATATTCTAGCTGTCATTATGAACAGTGAAAATCCAATTGAAGTATTGCTAAACAAAGAAGTAAAAGGAATGCAAAAGTTTCATCTGCTGAAGAAAAATGTTATGTGCCAAATTCTCATTCCGTGTGATTTGCTGGCAACTGGATATGAGAAGAATCTAGCTTACATAGAAAACATCTAATTTAAGAAATAAGAGGGTGAGACAGTTCATGAATTATTATCATATTTCTTCATTAACAATTATATAATATGCATATTAGCTAAAGATAGCTATATGATGATTATAAAGCATTCTGAGAAAATTAAGGTGGTGCATAACAATAAGCACAAAAGTTATGATAATAAAATGATAGCTGGTGACTTCAGCATTTTTAGTTTGCAATCATATTCTGTTTAAAAACTTTTATTAGATAACCTGATGTGCTTCTGAAATTAAAAAAAAAAAGGTATATAGGTAACAGGGAGGGCATTATAGGCAACCGGGGCATGTGGCCTGATGAGAAATTAAACTGTGGCCTCCTGGTTCATAGGTCAACACTCAACCCCTGAGCCATGCTGGCGGGGTGTGGGGTCCCAAGTTTTTAAGGAGCAATCTGGCACTGACTTAAATGGCTGCTACACCAGGCATAATAACAGCAATAACAACAATGGCATGAAAACCTAATCTTCAAGCTACCAGTAGCATGGAAATAATAAATTCAGCCAAAGATTGCAAATCTCAGAGTCAATCCAATGTACTTTGATGTGTTTGGGTAATAAATTACAAGTAAATTATCTATCTGGCTGATGGTACTTATTATAGATCACCTTTTTGACCCTACTTTGTGTTGTGTGAGTAAAGTGACAAAAGGCAGAAGGCATAAGAAAAAAGGAAGAAGAAAAATCTTTTGAATCAAACTAAGTGGACAGCAAGTGGCAGTACTAGAAGCAGTGGTGAGAACAAATTACAGTAGTATCTTAGAAACTGCACTGATATTGGAGAGAAATAGAGATTACAAATAAATACAAACATTGTGAGCTATGGCAGATAAGAAGATTGTGGTAATAAAGAAACAGAACAGGGAAAAAGTTTACATTCAGTATGTGAGCAAAATAAATAAATAAAAGAAACAGACCCACACACACAAAAAAAAATAAATTTGTTGGGATGGCACTGGTTAATAAAATTATATAGCTTTTAAGTATACAAAAATGTCCATCATGCTAACTTAACTGGGAAAAATATAATAGAGTACCATTGGATACCTTCCACTAAATTAATGTAGAAAATTACAAACAAGTCTAAGTTATTGTCATTAAAAATAAATAAATAAAAACTGCAATAAACTAATTACAAAAACTAGCTCCTCAATACATATACATAATATGATTTATGTGCTACTCAGAATGCATGGCAACAAAATATACCTCCACATCAACCATATGTAGAGGTATATTCTGCATTTTGCACAAGCATGGGTCTCAATACTGGATGAAATTTAGAATCACTTGTAAAACATTAAGAACATACAAATGCAAGTGTGTCAACTCCAGAACTTCTAATTTAATTGAACCATGGTTGTTCCCCAAGTGATTCTAACATATAGTCAGAGTGAGAACCATTGGGCTCAACCATCTCATTCTATGCACTATAGATTTGAAGATGTCTATAGCCACAACCATAGCATGCTATAAAAAATGAAGATAGAAAATATAGACATATGTGGTATACTTTTAGGAAGATATCCATTAAAAACATTTAAATGTATGCAGAATGTTTTCCTCTTCTAACGTTGTTTCTAATGATTTTTAGGTAAGTGGTTTATATTCCTGTACTTATTCTGCCTTTATTTTTTTTAATTTTAAAATTTTTAATTTAATAAATCTTTATTCTTCAGATTATTACAATTGTTCCTCTTTTCTCCCCCCATAGCTCCGCTCCACCCGGTTCCCACCCCATCCCATGCCCTTAGCTCCTCCCCACTGTCCTTATCCATAAGTGTACACTTTTTGTCCAGTCTATTCCTACACCTCCCTCACCCTTTTCCCCCCTAGAATTGTCAGTCCACTCCCTTTCTATGCCCCTGATTCTATTATATTCACCAGTTTATTCTGTTCATTGGATTTTTTATTCCTTTGCTTTTTAGATTAACTTGTTGATAGATATGTATTTATTGTTCATATTTTTTATCTTTAACTTTTTCTTCTTCTTCTTAAAGAGTACCTTTCAGCATTTCAAATAATGCTGGTTTGGCTGTGATGAATTTATTTAGCTTTTTCTTATCTGTGAAGCTCTTTATCTGCCCTTCAATTCTGAATGATAGCTTTGCTGGGTAGAGTAATCTTGTTTGTAGGTTCTTGCTATTCATCACTTTGAATATTTCTTGCCACTCCCATCTGGCCTGCATAGTTTCTGTTGAGAAATCTGCTGACAATCATATGGGTGCTCCCTTGTAGGTAATTAACTGTTTTTCTCTTGCTGCTTTTAATATTCTCTCTTTGTTTTTGCTCTTGGCATTTTAATTATGATGTGTCTTGGTGTGGTCCTCTTTGAATTCCTTTTGTTTGGGGTTCTGTGCGCTGCCTGGACTTGTAAGTCTATTTCTTTCACCAGGTGGGGGAAGTTTTCGGTCATTATTTCTTCAAATAGGTTTTCAGTATCTTGCTCTCTCTCTTCTTCTGGCACCTGCATAATTTGGATGTTGGTATTCTTGAGTTGTCCCAGAGGCTCCTTACACTATCTTCATATTTTTGGATTCTTTTTTCTTTTTGCTTTTCCTGTTGAGTGTTTTTTGCTTCTTTGTATTTCAACTCTTTGACTTGATTCTTGTGGTCCTCTAGTCTGCTGTTAGATCTCCGTATAATATTTTTTATTTCAGTCAGTGTATGCTTAATTTCTAGTTGGTCCTTTTTCATATCCTCGAGGGTCTCCCTAAATTTATCGGCCTTTTCTAGGAAATTCTTGAAAAACCTTATAACTGTGGTTTTAAACTCTATATCCAGTCATTTGCTTTCCTCCATTTCTTCCATTTGTAATCTGTTTCTTTGTCGCCGCATTTTTGCTGCTTCCCTGAGTTGGTAGGGTAGCTTTGTGTGGGAGGTGTCCTCTAGGGCCCAGTGGCTCAGCCTCCCCAGTTACCTGAGGTGGACACTCTTGGTGCACCCCTTTGTGGACTGTGTGCTCAGGCTTGTTGTAGTTAAGTCTTGATGGTTGTTGGTATCACTGGGAAGAATTGACCTCCAGGCCAATTGACTGTGAGGATCAGCTGTGTCTACGCTGGGAGAACATCTGTTCTGGAGACACTCTTATGAGACAAGACTTGCAAAATTGCAAAAGCCTCCGTGCTCAGCTTGGATGGGGCGGAGTTTCAGGGCAGAGCAGACAGCCTTGGTTTCCCATCAGCCCTACCCTATGAGGCCCCTGGGTCTCAGTGTTCCTCAGTAATGGCTGCAAGCACCTCTGAGAGAAAGTCACCTTTGAGTTTTGTCTGCTGCCAGACAGTCCAGTTTCTCCCCAAACGAGTTGGGATTCCCAGAAACTTGCCTGGGACTGCAGTTCAGTGCCGTTGGGAGCTTCCTTCTCCCTCCCACTTTAGAAAGCCAGCCGAGCACTCATCCGCCCATGCATTCAGCAGTCAGTCCTCTCTGCCCTCGCGCACCTACGGACCTCTGCCTTGCGCAGCTCCCAAGTCTCAGTGTGCTTTCTCTTTTCCTGACAGTCCAGATTCCCCCCGAATGAGTCTGGTTTCCCAGCTTCTCACTTGGGACTGGAGTTCAATGCAGTCGGGAGCTTCCCTCTCCCTCCCGATTTAGAAAACCAGCTGCACACTCAGCCACCCGTGCACACAGCTGCCCGTCCTCTCCATGTGTGAGTCTCTCTACCTCAGTTGTTCCTAGATATTTGCTTTTAAAAGGAAATGAGCCCTGGCTGTTTTTCTCAGTGGTCAGAGCATCAGCCCACAGAACTGAAGGGCCGTGGTTTGGATTTCCAGTTAGATGTGTCTCTTTCATATTGATGTTTCTCTCTCTCTCTCCCCTTCCATTTTCTCTTTTAAAAAAATCAATGGGAAAAATATTCTTAGGTGAATATAAAAATAAAGTAAATGAATATGCTTGGTGCCTGGTTAAATATTCATAAAACATATGTTAGTTTCCAAAATTATTTTATTTATCTGTAAACAGAACTTAGAAAACTTAGGGAGTTTAAATATTTAGCAAACATCAGAATGCCAGTTTATCAAATATATTTAGACATTGTATGTGAAATATTAAACAAGTACCAATGAGGTTTTGTTTACTTTGAGAATTTTTTTTAGAAATCTGCTCACAATAGTATCATGTAAAAATGTTATTTATATGAGTGAACTGAATTTTCTTTCTTTGGTAATATATTTTTACTAGTAGCCCGGTGCACGGAATTCATGCACAGGGGGAAGGGGGGGGGTGGTGTTCCTCAGCCCGGCCTTCACCCTCTCCAATCTGGGACCCCTTGAAGGATGCCCTACTGCCAGTTTACAGGAATCATCCTGTAAACTGGCAGTCGGACATCCATCTCACAATCCTGGACTACTGGCTCCAGCCGCTCACCTGCCTGTCTGCCTGCCTGATTGTTCCTAACCACTCTGCCTGCCGGCTGGCTCACCCCCAACTCCCCCCCCACCACTGGCCTGCTCACCCCCAAATGCCCCCCCCCCCCGCCAGCTTGCTCACCCCCAACTGTTCTCCTGCTGGCCTGCTTACTCCAAACGGCCCCCCCTGATGTCCTGATCACCTCCAACTGACCCCCACTGACAGCCTATTCACCCCCAACTGGCCCCCCTGCTAGTCTACTTGCCCCCAATGGCCCCACCCCCCACCAGCCTGATCACCCACAACTGTTATACCATCCTGGCCTGATCACCCCCCCCAGCGACCCAAGCTCCCAGCCCCTTTGTTTTGGTCTTGTTTTCTTTTTTTCTAGCACCTCCTTGAGCAGAGGCCAGGGCCGGCTGGAAGCAAGTATCTGGGATTCATTTATCTTCTACAATTGAAACTTTGTAGCCTTGCGCGGAGGCCAGGGCCGGTCAGGGCAGGCAGAAAGTTTGGCTTCCTCCATCACTGGGGGCAACGCAAGCCTCCTTCTCACTCCATCTCCATGGCTGCCACCATTTTTGTTGGGATTTATCTTCTATAATTGAAACTTTGTAGCCTTGAGCATAGGCCAGGCCGGCTGGTAGCCTGGGTGGGTGGGAAGCTTGGCTTCCTCCATTGCTGGGGCAACCCAAGCCTCCTGCTCACTACAGCTCTGTGGCCGCTGCCATCTTGGTTGGGTTAATTTGCATACTTGCTCCTGATTGGCTGGTGGGCATGGCTGTGTGTGTAGTGGAGGTACAGTCAATTTTCATGTTTCTCTTTTATTAGTGTAGATTGATTTCAGAGAAGAAGAGAGAGGGAGAGAGATATAGAAACATCAATGATGACAGATACTCATTGATCAGCTGCCTCCTCCATGCCCTTCATTGGAGATTGAGCCAGCAATCTAGACATGTGACCTGACTGGGAATTGAACCATGACCTCCTGGTTCATAGGTCAATGATCAACCACTAAGACACACGGTGAGGGCTGAACTGAATTTCTTATTTAAATTACTTGAATAGCTAATAATCTTTAGTATAACTAAACTTTCAGACAGTAGAAAATCAGCCTTATTCCATAAATTATAATATTTTACAACTGGGATTTGGATACAATTTTGTCTTCTGATTCACTGCCTTTTTATTATCCTTTACACTATATTTTATTTATTTATTAAAATATGATTTTATTGATTTTTAGAGAGAGAGGACGGGATAAGGAGAAGGGAAAAGAGATATAAGCATCCATGAGAACTATCATCAGTTGCCTCCTGCACGGCCCCTACTAGGGATAGAGGCCACAACCCAGGCATGTTCCCTGACAGGGAATCAAACCAGAGACCTCTTGGTGCGTGGGTCAATGCTCAAACAGTGAGTCACACTATCTGGGCAACTGTTTACACCATTGTTATTTCTCTAGAAAATATAAGAAATATATATTTTTTATTTTTAACATATTTAATTACATGTAATTTATTGAATGAAATACACTGAAGGATGGAAGTGAAAGTATTTTATTGTTTCTCACTAATATTACACAAAATTTGTCTTCTGGACTCAATTTCACAACTGTGCTATGAAATCGTATGCCCTAGCTGGTTTGGCTCAGTGGATAGAGCATTGGTCTGGGGCCTGAAGAGTCCCAGGTTCGATTCTGGTCAAGGGCACATGCCCAGGTTGTGGGCTCAGTCCCCATTAGGGGGCATGCAGAAGGCTGCCAATCAATTATTCTTTCTCATCATTGATGTTTCTCTCTCTCTCTCTCTCTCTCCTCCTTCTTCTCTGAAATAAATAAAAATATATTTTAAAAAATCTTAGACACATTTTATAGCTATTTTAGTCACTTTACATATAATAGGGTGTGGTTTTTTGTACTTTTAAAAATCCCAAGCCAATATTCTATCAAAGTTCCAAAATGTCATATAGTTTATATATTTATTTATTTTAACCTCTTTATTGGATTTATTGGAGTGACACTGGTTAGCAGAATTATACAATACCACAACATGTCATCTGTACACTATATTGTGTACTCACCACCCCAAGTCAGGTCTCCTTAAGGGAATCCTCATGCACTGCTGATGGGAATGAAGACTGGTGCAGCCACTGTGGAAAGCAGTGTGGAGTTTCCTCAATAAATTAAAAATGGAACTGCCATATGATTCACTGATTCCACTTCTGGGAATATATCTGAAGAAACCTGAAACACTAATTTGAAAGAATACATGCACACCTATATTCATTGCAACTTTATTTACAATAACCAAAATCTGGCTACAACCCAAGTGCCCCTTAGTAGATGAGTGGATAAAAAACAACAGTGGTACAATGGAATACTACTCATCTGTAAAAAAGAAGAAACTCTTACCACTTACAACAGCATGGATGGACCTAGAGAGCATTATGCTAAGTGAAATAAGCCAGTCAGAGAAATAAAAGTACCATAAGATTTCATTTATATGTGGAATCCAATGAACAAAATGAACTAACAAGCAATATAGAAACAGACTTATATAGTTTCCTTTTGTAATTTTTCAGATTAGGTTGAGAAACCTGTACCTGAGAAGTAGCATATGGTTTATTTATTCTTTCATTCTCGCTTCATTACCTTCTAAATATTGTTTTAGGCAATCATACATTTTCTAGATATTTTTTTAGGACCCATGAGTTTGGAACAAGGAGAATCTGGAGAGGTAAATGAGAGTTTACATCATTCATACGAATGTAATATAACCATAGTGTCCATTGTGGAGAAATTCACAACTGATTCTTCTTCTCCTGGTGTTTCTTTTGGTTCTTAGATCCTTATTCATTGAGATCTCCCAAGAACAAGTGAACATTTCTGATATTTAAGATTTCTCTCTTAATTCTAGTTTCTGATGTATACATCCCTGTTGAGATCACCCAACCTTTCCAGAAAGCCTCTCAGATTTTGTTCTTCTCAAGACAGTCATCAATGGCTAAGAGAACATTCCACATCCTTTATCCAACAAACCTTGGGCTTAGCAACCATTTCAAAAGCAGCCACCTCCCATTTTGCCATCCAGAGCAACCAGTCATAACTTGTCACATTTAGACTTTTCAAGTATAAATCAGATGACTCCTTGTGTTCTTCGGGAGTGTGAAGCTAAGTTCTTTGAGTATTTTTTTCAAGTCCCACTCATGTGCATGAAGTTGAACTTGTGTGTGGTGAGAGATGCAGAATGTACAATACATCACCAACTTTCTCTTAAGAGAGGGGTAGGGGAAGGGACTATACCAACAGGACACATTTTGGGTTACCTCTGTGCAAATTCTTCAGAAATATTCTGGCACATGGCTTTGGTAAATGAGAATAAGTATTACCTAAGTTTCAGTCATATAAACATCCTGTTCTTACACAACTAAAAAAATCATATATATTGCTATTTTACATATTTTCTGTATATTTAAATATATAAAATTAGACCACAAATAAAATTATCAGTTGCCTACTCATCCCAGTAATATCCACAAAGACTGGTTGTCAATTATTAATTGATGTTAATCTTCCTAAATGATTTATTATATATTGATATTGTACATGTGCTAATTTAAAATGTCATTTTTATTGCTGAGAAAACTATTATATAATAACTTGTCATATTATAAAATATTATAATGCATTATTGTTGAAGTTCTACAAGATTTCACATTTATTTTATATCATAAGCATATGCATATGCAATAGTAGTATTAAATAAGAAAATGTTCCAGCAGCAACTGATGTAATTTTTTTAAACAAACTTAATTTCACAAACTGATTACTAAGTCTGGGGATCAAAGCAGTAGGCTTCCCTACGGCAACTCTATGTTGTAAGTAAGTAAAACAATAGTGGCCCTGATGCTTTTATTTTGGCCATGCTTAAGGTTAATGTGAATTGCTACATCATCCTGATCACTTATCTTGCTAATTGATAATATCTTGAATATACCAGCTATGTTTCTCTGAACATGAGTGTGTGGGTAGGAAAATATTAATAAGATTGTTCACAAAATCTCTTCCTCTACCTGTTACAGAAAACCCAGTTTAAGGTAGTTAAATCCCTAGGTCTTTGCAGTGCATCACCAGTGTAACTGCAACTAGTGGAAGGATTTAGGGGCACCAGACCACCTTGGTCTTCAATGAAGAATAGGAGTTTTGGGTGGAAAATATTTTAAAAGTCAGAGAGAAAGAGGGAAAGACAAGAAAGAACCAGTATGCACAATGAGCACCAAAATAAAATTTGTAGAGTTCGAGTGGACATCAAAAACCTTGGCACATCTTGCCCGGGTTGATGTGGTTCAGCTGGAGCACCATCTCATACACCAGAAGGTGGCAGTTCGATTCCCCGTCAGGGCATATGCTCAGGTTTTGGGTTTGATCCCCAATCAGGGCAGGCTGGAGAGGCAACTGATCCATGTCTCTCTCTCTCTCTCTCTCTCTCTCTCTCTCTCTCTCTCTCTCTCTCTCTCTCTCTCTCTCTCTTTCCTTCCCTCCTCCCTTCCTCTCTCTCAAATCAAATAAAAAAAAGAGAGAAAACAACAACCCTGGAATATTTTTTGTGGATTGTGATAAAGAAACAAGAAAAAAAATAGGAATTATAATTCTGTGTTTGATGTGAAAAAATCACATTATGCATTTCTAGGAGTCTTAAATAAAAAAATTAAATTACATAAATATTTCTATATTGCTTTAGAGATGTCAGAATTTTTTAATGCACTCTCTGTGCCCAGATTAACCACATAGAAGCTACAGTTCAGATAGACTTGACTTTATAGCTACCTCTTTGCTTCCCATTTCTCCATTTCTATAACTTTTCTATTATGATGATAATTATATGCTTGGGTCAATATGAGATACACAGGTAGGTAGGTTGATGGACAAATGGATTACTCTTTGTTTCCTTTGCTATAAATACTTTGTATTTTCTTCTGTGACATCATGATTTTTATCAGTATATGACCATTTTTTCTAAAATTAAATACTAATCTTTTTTTTCTTTTCCCTTGTCAATAGGTGATAATTTTTAAAAGAAAATTTTGTGACTTCAATTGTCACTTAATGTTAGTCTTGGTTGATGAAGAGCAATTAACAGGTGCAATTAAGTAAGATATAATGTAACATTTCCCAATGGAATCAATCAAACAGGGGACTGCTTCAATCTGCTTTTTGAAGAAAAGAAAAAAAATATCTAAGGCTCTCACAATCTAGATTTTGCAAAGTAAATGCTGAAATAGAGTTTTACAAGTTGACATTTTTTTTTCTTTGCCTAAACGGGCAGAATCAGACCCTTCTTCAATTGATTGTACATCAGCTCTGAAAATCTGTGTCAATTGTAAAGGCTTTTTTTCCCTTAAAGATACTCTACAAGCCAGCATATGCCTTATCTTCAAACCATAATCAAGAGTTAAGTAAAGCATTACCTCAACCTGATTTCTGTTACATTATATCTTACTTAATTGCACCTGTTAGGCTTAGTGTTTGGATCCAGACTAGAAAGATTACTCTGTTTATAGTAAACATAGGAATATGTTATAATAAATAGTGTAATTTCTTGTACATATCCAAATATAAATAAATGTATTTGCTGAATATCAACCCAGGTAATTAAATGTTATATTTAAATTCATATAATATTTTACATTCATATAATATTTAAATGGCATATATTATTCAGTTGCATATTTTCCCATGTTTCTGGATGCATACTGCTTTTAATCATTTGCACTTTATGATAATATTTACATTCCATTTAAAAGGATTAAATCTAGTTTATTTTTATTCTTGATAAGTATAATATGAAATATTATTTTTGATTAAGGAAAAGGTAATATAAACTAAGTTCTTCACTACCTTCTTCATATAAAATATGATTAAATGATCTTTCCCTTTGTGTGCATACTATTCATATTGTTTTACATTACATGTACTCTATAAAACACCACTTCCTTAAAAACTGCTTTGTCTACAAAACCCCAAGATACCCAAGAACTTACAATATTGCTGATAGAAGTTGTTGCAATTTTGAATTTGCTTATTTAAATCTGTTCTGCATTATCATTTCTATTTTTATGTTTGCTTTATTGTCTCTGTTAGTTTGAGCAGTAAGAGCCTGTGTTTATCCTTTCCATTGTATCTCACCACTGAAGCTTAGACGTTTTTTATGGGTCCAGCTAAGAATCATTTTTCAGTCATCTCATTCTGAAAGGTAAAATTAAGCATTTATATTTCAATACTTTTATTATTTACTATTGAAGAATAAAGTAAATGGGAATAAGAAAATAAATCACTTATGGTTATTGTAGGACCCGGCATATAGCTTACACAGAGGTTGATACAACTTTACTATTTATTATGAAATGACAAGCAAAATATTGCTATGTAATTACTAAAAACAAAATCATTAGAACACATCCAAGACTTATCACTATATAATACTAAGTGACCAAGTGACCATCAATATGATAACTCTTGCAAACATTTTTGTTAATTTGAGGACCTAATTAATAGAAGCAAACATATTTGAGACTTAAAATTCTGTTTTTGTGTCATAAAACCTGGCTTCCAATATTACGATATATGAGTTAATAATGTATATAGACTCAACAAGTACATGTTAAGTTATGCTTCTATTTTAGTAAATTGCTAAATATTATAAGTTAATATTATCCTTCCATTTGTTGATAGTTATGTCTATATTTAGCTCTAATTCAATTTGACTTCTATCTGACCACCATTGCTATAGTATAAACAATATTAAAATATAGTAACAGCCATCCAGAAAATAGAAGAAATCATATCCCCAAATTTTGAAAAAGAGCTGGTTTTAGAAGATCATAGAATGTTCTCAGACTCTAAAAATACACCATTGTGTTGACTGGTGGAAATAATCTACAGATCAATAATGAAATGCAAGTAAAACTAGATATATATTAGAATGTAAGTGTCTCCTTTGGATTTCTAAATTTGGTTAGCATAAGGTGATTTAAATAGTTTGAATGAAAAGGGGCCATTAGCTAAGTCTAGATTTATAAAAGTATTTTCAATGTAAGGTTTTTTTAAATGTTTAAAGACATCTATAAATGGAAGGCCATATTTGTAAAAAAAAAAAAAAAAAAAAAAAACACAGACAGAAACAAAATAGGCACATCATTTGAATATGCATTTCAAATGATTTATCTAAACTTATATTCAGCCCTAACTGGCTTGGCTCAGTGGATAGAGCATAGAGCTGTGGACTGAAGGGTCCCAGGTTCGATTCTGGTCAAGGGCATGTACCTTGGTTGCGGGCACATCCCCAGTAGGAGGTATGCAGGAGGCAGCTGAATCAATATTTCTCTCTCATCAATGTTTCTAACTCTCTATCACTCTCCTTTCCTCTCTGTAAAAAATCAATAAAATATATTAAAAAAATAAACATAAAAATAAACTGATGATTCAGAAAAATAGATTTGATTTAAGAGAGTTTCTTGTCAAACTTGGGATACACTGAAAGATTGATTCTGTAAGTAGTCTTCAATTTAGTTAGTTGCAATCAGTGCTCGTAATGTTTTGTATGTTGCTGCCTTGTAGCTTTCCAATAGATAAAGATAAATGAGAGTGAATAAATTTTCATTACATATATTTACCTCTACTTGCAAGGTATAATAAGTTTGCTGTATTTTACAAATAACAATAATTTCTGGTGTTGACAGTGTTTTACTGATTTAATATTTATGCTCTTCCTACTTTAATTTAATTTTATACTCTGAGAGTCATTGTAAATTAATTCATATTCTCACCTTGTGAACTGTGGCATATTAGAATAAGCCTTTACTGGTCCTATTTGCATATAGAGAAGTGATTAAGATACCTTTGGCCCCGTAGAAGGATGCTGACATGCCAGGTTTAAGACTCTAAAACAAAATGATGACTTACAAAGTGTTCCTCCTCATCCACTTATGGACTACTTCAGGTGGACTATGAGGTTAGTTTACTAAATTGTTGAAGAAAGTTGAGCTGCCTCTAAGACATTCATAATTGATGCTGGGGAAAGGAGAGGGATTTCAATATAACAATTTGATGGCTACTTATATTTCTGTCTTGTTCTTGAGAGACTTGTCTCAAGGTCCTCAAAAGAAAAATCTTTAAGAAAACTTCATTGGTGAAGAACATTTCTTGGACACACAGAGATTTTAAATTTCTTAGGGGTCAGCCATTTTCTCACCTCAGTTGCTACAAGGATTTGAGGTGTTCACTGGTGAAAGAAGGTACTGCTGATTAAAGTTTGGAATTCAGAGCACAGCACTGATGACAGAAACAAGAAATCACAACTGACTACCAAGCACATGTCACCCACATAAGAATATACCTGATGAAAGGAAAGGTTGACAGACTTTAAGAGTAAACTGAGTCCTCTGGATTGAAACTCAGTTAAAACAAGCAAACATGCCCTAACCAGTTTGGCTCAGTGGATAGAGCATCGGCCTGTGGACTGAAAGGTCCCAGGTTCAATTCGGTGAAGGGCATGTACCTTGGTTGCAGGCACATCTCCAGTAGGAGGTAGGCAGGAGAGGCTGATCCATGTTTCTCTCTCATTGATGTTTCTACCTCTCTATCCCTCTCCCTTCCTCTCTGTAAAAAAGCCAAACCAGCTAGGGCAGGATATGGCATTTCTTAGTCCCTCAAGCAGCGGACCTTCGTTTTTTTCTCCAGGACTGTGGTGGGAAAACCCTAGATCACGTTCTTGGATTCTTATTACCCAAGTTACCAAGAACACTGCAAGTGGCGGAGCACAGGGAGCTTAGCCAATTAGCGGTCAGTAAAGGTGTTTATGCTTGAACTGGTTTGGCTCAGTGGGTAGAGCGTCAGACTACAGACTGAAGGGTCTCGGTTTGATTCCGGTCAAGGGCATGTCTTGGTTGCGGGCACATCCCCAGTAGGGAGTGTGCAGGAGGCAGCTGATCGATGTTTCTCTCTCATTGATGTTTCTAACTCTCTATCCCTCTCCCTTCCTCTCTGTAAAATATCAATAAAATATATTTTTTTAAAAACATATTGGACAGTGTACCTGCCGTGGTCTTGACAAACCAGTAAAAATGTAAACCCAAACTAATAGTATCATAAAATAATCTCCTTAAACAGGAAGTTCATGAGGCCTTGGAAAGGTGATATCATGTGGTTGTTTCTTCCTTTCTTCCTTCTTTTTCTTGATGTTTCATCTTTTGTCCTTTCTTTCTTTTCTCCTTTTATTCCTTTTCTGCTCTCTCTTTCTCTTAACTTTTCCGTTGGTAGAATTGTCAGTACTTGAATCGCTCCATGGGGGTGCAGGAGCCTCCCAGCAGGACACCTGGGGCTGCCACTGGGAGGGGATTGCAGTGTGGGGGCACAGGTGCCTCCCAGCCAGACACTCAGGGCTGCCCGGCTCTCAGCAGCAGCCTTCCCTGGGACTGGGGGACTCCGGTGGGGCTGAGAGGACTGGGCGCTGCCATCTTGTGGCTATGGGCGTCACCATTTTGTCATGGAATGACAGTTAATTTGCATATTACTCTTTTACTAGATAGGATATTTGTCACAACTAATGATCAATAATTGATACTTGGTTATTAATGAAAGTATATACTTCATTCTTATTTCTTTAGTTTTTCCCTAATGTCCCTTGTCTGTTCCATGATCCCATCTAAGATATTTTATTACATTTATATTTCTCATGCCTCCTTAACCTGCTCTTGGTGGTGCAAGTTTCTCATACTTTCCTTGTTTTCAATGACATTACCAATTTTGAGGATTACTGGTCAGGCATTTTGGAGAATGTCCCTCAATTGGAATTTAGTGTTTTTTCCTCATGATTAGACATTTCTGGTATGCTGTGGCCAGTGATATAGAGCAGGAAATCTAAGACAGGACAACCTGAGTTGGAGTCCTGTGTCTGCCACTAAATAATTATTTGATCATGAACAAGTTACTATTATTTACTACTAACATGCGAATGTTTTGTAACCTGAAAAATATATGTATATATGCATATGTTTATAATTAAAGTAACTATGGCATTTCATTTTATTTACTGTGAACTCTTCAGAGTTGAGACAACTTTTTATTTCATTTCTGAATCACTGATCATTTACCAACTTGGTTCGTGAATTATCAAAAATTCTAAATTCTTATTGTGGAAAATTATTTTCATTTCATATATTCTGGAACCTAAAGGAATAAACTTAAGTCCATACAGCAGAAGTTTCTGATAAACAGGTAAATATTACAAATAATTTCTCATATATTATCTTTAACTAATGTAGAATGGATAACCTAAAAAGATTGTGTAGAATAAGGAATGTAGTTGTCAAAATAAGCTGTGTCAATGATTTGGTGAGGATTTATGGCAGGAAAACTAAATGGAGGTCATACTCAATGACCTAAGATATCTTCTAACAGAGTTATTCTGATGAAAAAAAGTGGGTTGTACTAAATCAGTGGTTCTCAACCTTTTCCATGCCATGACCCTTTAATACAGTTCCTCATGTTGTGGTGACCCCCAACCACAAAATTATTTTCATTGCTACTTCATAACTGTAATTTTGCTACTGTTATGCATCGTAATGTAAATATCTGTGTTTTCCGATGGTCTTAGGCAACGCTGCTAGCAGTTCTCAACCTGTGGGTTATAACCCACAGGTTGCGAACCACTGCTGTAGAACCTAAGACCATCGGAAAACATACCTAGATGACTGGTTCGATCTCTCTCTAGTCAGGGATCACATAGGAGGCAACCAAACAACATTTCTCTCTCACATTAATGTGTCTCCTCTTTATTTCCCTTCCTCTTCTCTAAAATCAATAAACATATCCTCAAGTGAGTATAAAAATAAAGAGAGTCATATCAAACATATAATCCTATATAATAAAAGCCTAATATGCAAATCGACCAAACAGCAGAATGACCAGTCAGTGCGGGGGTAGAGATGGTGAGCGGGTGGCGCTAGGCCAGCCAAGATGGGACCAGCAGGCAGAGGGAGGGAATGGCAATTGGGGGGCAGCAGTGATCAGAGGTGGTGGAGGGGCAATGCAGAGTGGGGTCAGCCGCTTGCAGGCTGGTGCCATCCCCTGATTGGCCTGGTGGTCGCCTCCCGGGGAGCAGGCCTAAGCCATCAGTCTGACATCCCCTGAGGGCTACCAGACTGTGAGAGGGCGCAGGCTGGGCTGAGGGACACCCCCCCCTCCCCACTAAGTGCATGAATTTTTGTGTACCGGGCCTCTAGTATAAAATATTGTAAAATTACAGTTCCAATGAGTAGTATACAAAAATAGAGCTACTCCTCCAGCATGTTATCTTGAATTCATTACTGTTCTAAACCCGAGTCAGCTGAAGATCAGCATTTCTAATCACTTATAATGAATACTCACTCAAATGAAATTCAAGATGTTCAAATGCTAGCCATTAGGAAAATTTATAGATAATTCAATAAATTATGGGTAGTTATATATTTTCTATTCTACTTACATATTCTTTTTAACTTATGTAATATAAAGCTAAAATGAGATATATATGTTTTAGCTTTAGGATTTATTTTTCAAAAGAGGCACACACTAATTTATTTTAATTAATTATAAAACTTGCTATTATTTTTATAAAATAATAATTAAAATATGATTTTAGATATAAATTTAAATCATCAGAAGAAATTTTAATTTCTATCTATGAAGCGATAAAGTGATGATGGTTGGACAATGTTTCTGATTTCTTATATAATGGAACTGCCATTTATAAAAAGGTTGCTTCAATTATGTTTTTAAATTGAGAAGTTTTTGTGTCTTTTGTTTATTTTTCTGAATTCTGATTAAAACTAAGAAGTGATACACCATCCATTTAAGATTTACTAAGTCAAATTTTAAAGTTCAAATGTGTACATTTAAGCATGAATTTTTAATGAAGTAGTGAAAGTTGGACTACACAAAAGTTTGAGACATATTTTCACAGAAGTAATTTGACATACTTCAACTGCATTTTCAAAGTGTGATTTATTTTGTTGCTTATTTCAAAATTTACACTAATCTCCCAACTATGGTATTTATAAGAAATGTGTCATTCTCTCACCAGCAGTGTCACTAAGGCAGTGCTTTTGTTGTTATGGCAGTGATGGATCATCAGTGATCATTGGAAGACCTGTAATTTGCCAAGTGAATGACAGGCAGCATTAAAAATGCACTACAGTATCCTTTCTTAGGTGAGTTGGAAGCTTGTGGTATGAGAGTTTTCTCTCTTTAAGTTGTGTTTTATTTTAGTCTTCACACCAGGCTTGACATTTAAATTCAGAGTGTATAAAGGAGATGTTCGGGTTTTGAACTAAAAAAATTTTTCAAGTAAAAGAGCAGTAAATATTTTACTTTACAAAGGATGCTAAGACATTTAATCAGAATACAGTATTGTCCTCATCCATTTAGTGCAAGCCTTGGTCTCTCTCAGTAGAAATCTGTATCATTATCTCTTCTATTTGATGTATCTGGAAGATTGAACAAAAGAAGAAGAAAACCTCCGCATCTCATAAGAAGAAACATTTATTTTTGTCACTTGCCCCTATAGGCAAAGTCAATCATTCTCTAACCTGGAATTGAGCTTTCCTCCCTTTTGTGACTATTCAATTTCCAAAATGCAGCAGAGGTCCAATGTCCTTACATATCATCTACTGACCAAACAACCCTACCATTCTCTCCTCTTTAACTTTTCTACTGTTAAGTTATAACTTGATAAGCTGCTTTTGCTCAGTGTGGTGATTTCATAACAAGTACATGGTAACCATTCATTAAACACATGTTTACATGTTGAATTATTAGAAAATTAAAAATAGCATCATGGTAACATTACAAAACTACTGGTTAAACTTAATCATGGACCTATTTGGCTATTTAATTTTCCCATGCATGTCTTTCCTAGATAGATGGTGAGCTCCCAAGAGTGAGGAGAGATATTCACTACATCTGTGTATTACAAATAGCAAATTAAATACCTTATCCTTAATGCCTCTTGTAGAGCCTATACGGCTATGCATACATAGCAGAATACCTAGTAGTAGCTGATAAATGGTAAATATTTAGTGATGAAAACAGTCTCACACACTATTATTACAAAAAATAGCAAACAACAGAATGCATGTAACACAAAACATTAATTCTAAATCGCTACATTAATTTGCATTGGCAAAGCAGGAAATACCCCCAAGCAGCTTCTCTGACTTGACAGATGTGTCCCTGATTTGAGTGGAACATTTCTATAATGTAGGACATGTGAGTACTATTTTAAATTGCTTTGCCATAGACCCTGGAGCAGTCATAATTTTTAGTTACTCTGGTTTTTCTGGCTCTACATGTAAGTAGCAATTCTTGTCATCTGCACAGCTTATAGTCATGTGATGACCTTAATATGCTAAATACTTTTTGCGAAGATTTTAAATGTTGCCAAAAGTAATTCAGTATACAGAACAACATTCCTGTGTCATTTTCTGTTAGGGTCCTTGACTAAGATATTAAACTAGCTTACCGCTCATTCATTGATTCAGCTACTAAATAGTGAGCAGCACTGCATGACCTGCTATGCAAACAAATTACTCTAAGATAATTTGTATAGGTATTATATTGTAGGCAAAAAAAAAGTGCAATAAGTGCACAGAGCAAGAAGCTATACAATTATTGTGGGGGAAGTTAGTGGACAGACTTTTACTATTATCTACAGTTACAGAAAAGCATTCTAAATGCATTCATGACTGCTTGATTATAAACATGTAGAATATAAGTTGGGTAATGGCAGAAAAAGGGAAAATCATACCTGGTTTAATGTCCTCATGCAAACAATTAGGCAATGGAAATCTACAGTAAGATGCCCCAAGGATTTATGTTTTTCTTGGGTTTATCACTTTTATCTTTGAAGTTGATGGCAAGAGATAAAGACTGATTATTAAATTTGTAGGTGACAGAAAACTGGAAAATATTACATATATTGTTGGGACAGAGTGACCTTAAAAGACTAAAAAATAGGCAGGAATTAATTATATGAAATTTAATAGGGATAAAAGCCTGAACTAAAAAAAAAAATAAATATAAGATTAAGAGTACCTGACTGTGCTACATTTGTAGCTAAACCACTGAGGATAAGTTAAAGAAAAATGATAATTTGGCCCTAAGCAGTGATGTGTTTCTGGAAAACAAAACAAAACAAAAACAAACAAACAAAAAAACACACACAAAAAATAACTGTGAACACAAATTTTGGTTGTACTGGTAGATATATGTCTTGGACAAGGAATATAAAATATTTACTCTCTATTGTATGTATGTATATTGTACACCTATCAAGTTTACTTTTGGGAAATGATTAAGTGTGTAAGAAGAAATACATTTTTGGTTTTTAAAGAACTTATTTGTTTCTTTTTTTTCTTTTTTTTTTAATAAATCTTTATTGTTCAGATTATTACAGGTGTTCCTCTTTTATTTTTCCCCATAGCTCCCCTCCACCTGATTCCCCACCCCACCCCATGCCCTTACCTCCTGCCACTGTCTTCATCCATAGGAATAAGATTTTTGTCCAATCTCTTCCCGCACCCCTCACACCTGCTTCCCCTGAGAATCGTCAGTCCACTCCCTTTCTATGTCCCTGATTCTATTATATTCACCAGTCTATTTTGTTCTTCAGATTTTTCATTCACTTGATTTTTAGATTCACTTGTTGGTAGGTATGTATTTGATGTCATTTTGTTGTTCATAATTTTTATCTTTACCTTTTTCTTCTTCTTCCTCTTCTAAAAGGATACCCTTCAGCATTTCATGTAATCCTGGTTTGGTGGCGATGAACTCCTTTAGCTTTTTCTTGTCTGTGAAGCTCTTTATCTGACCTTCAACTCTGAATGATAGCTTTGCTGGGTAGAGTAATCTTGGTTGTAGGGTCTTGCTGTTCATCACTTTGAATATTTCTTGCAACTCCCTTCTGGCCTGCATAGTTTCTGTTGAGAAATCAGCTGAGAGTCGTATGGATACTCCCTTGTAGGTAATTAACTGTTTTTCTCTTGCTGCTTTTAATATTCTCTCTTTGTCTTTTGCCCTTGGCATTTTAATTATGATGTGTCTTGGTGTGGTCCTCTTTGGATTCCTCTTGTATGGGGTTCTGTGTGCTTCCTGAACTTGTAAGTCTATTTCTTTCACCAGGTAGGGAAAGTTTTCTGTCATTATTTCTTCTAATAGGTTTTCAATATTTTGCTCTCTCCCTTCTTCTGGCACCCCAAAAATTCGGATGTTGGTTCGCTTGAAGTTGTCCCAGAGGCTCCTTACACTATCTTCATATTTTTGGATTCTTTTTTCTTTTTTTTTTCTGGTTGCATGTTTTTTGTTTCCACATATTTCAAATCTTTGGTTTGATTCTTGGGGTACGTTGATCTACAGTTGAGTTTCTGCATATTCTTTATTTCAGACAGTGTATGCTTCATTTCTGACTGATCCTTTTCCATTTTTTTGGCATTCTCATTAAGCTCCTTGAAGGTGTCATCAAGTTTCTCAGCGGTTTTAAGAAGATTCTTGAGTAACCTTATAAATGCGGTTCTGAACTCTATGTCATCCAGTAGTTTGCTTTCCTCCATTTCTTTCATTCGTGACATGTTTCTTTGTCTCCACATTTTGGCTGCTTTCCTGTGTTGATGGAGTAGCTTTGTGTGGTAGGTGATCTATAGGGGGCAGTAGCTCAGCCTCCTCAATCACATGAGGTGGATGCTCTTGGTACACCCCTTTGTGGGCTGAGTGCAAAGTCTTGGTGTAGTTAAGCCTTAATTGCCGTTGGTACAATGGGAGGAATTGACCTCCAGGCCAATTAGCTGTGAGCACTCGCTGTGTCTATAATGGAAGAACTGCTGCGCTGAAGACACACTTATGGGGCAGGACTTGTTTCAGTGGGGCTTTGGTGCTCACTGAGTCTGCCTCTTGAATGTGTCACTTATGGATGTGAGGAGTTGAAATCTGGTGTCTCACACTGACCACTAGGTACACTGGCTTCTGGATCTCCAATGGGGTGCAGGTCAGCTACTGTCTGAGGCCACTCAGCAGGAGCTACAGTGAGAGCTGCAGTTTTCTCCTCTTTGCTTGGGGTTTGGAGGTTTTGGAGCTGTCTGACCCAGGCTGCAAGTTTGCTAGGTTAAGCTGTGATAGGGCAGGCCTTTCTTATGCTAATTGAGCTGCTTGGAGCTTGGGTGGGTTTGTAGGCTGTGCAGGGCGGGGCCTCAGGGTGTCACTAGGTTAGGGCGTGGCAAACAGCAATGGCTGCTAGTTAGCCGGCTCTGAGTCTCCAAGGGCATCCGCGAGTCCCATGCCCCAGTGCAGTAAACAATTATTCCTGTGCGCAGCTCTGCAAGCAAGCCACCCTCACTGGCAGACAGTCCAGCTTCTCCCCGTAGGAGTTTGGGTCCCCCGCATCTCCCCAGAGACTGGATTTCAGAGTAATTGGGGGCTTGTCTCCCTTCGGGTTGAAAAAAGCAACGCACCCAGTCGCCCGCAGCCAGCCCAGATCACGCTCCTTAGTACCTCAGCTTTTCAGTGCTCGTGCACGTCTCAATGCTCTTTTCTCTTTCCTTCTAGTTGTAGAACTTCCACTCAGCCAGCTTTCCCGTGGTTCTGGGTGATAGACGTTTTTTCTTTTAGTTGCAGTTTAAATTGTTGTAGGAGGCAGCAGTTTAGGTGTTTACCTACGCCGCCATCTTGGATTCTCTCTTATTTGTTTCTTTATAAATTTATTTTTATTGACTTTTTGGGTGACATTGGTTAATAAAATTATATAGGTTTTAGGAATACAATTCTAATATACATCATGTATATATTGTGTCATGTGTCCACCACCCCAAGTCAAGTCTCCTTCCATCACTCTTTTCTACTTTGCCCCTTTTGCCTCTGATTATCACTATACTGTTATCTGTGACTCTGATACTTTTTTTTTCTTAATTCCTTCACCTTTACCATCCAGCCCCTATACCTGCCTTCCCTCTGACAGGTGTTAAATTATTTTGGTCATTAGATTCCACATACGGGTGAAATTATATGGTACTTGTCTTTCTCTAACTGGCTTAGTTCACTTAGCAGAATGCTCTCCAGGTCCATCCATGCTGTTGCAAAAACTAAAATTTCTTTTTTTTTTTTATTTTTTCAGCTAAATAGTATTCCAATGTGTAAATATTCCACAGCTATTTTATCCACTGATCTACTGATGGGCACTTGGGCTGCTTCCAAATGTTGGCTATTGTAAATAACACTGCAATTAACATGGGCATGAATATATTCTTTCAAATTAGTGTTTTAGGTTTTTTAGGTTATATTTCCAGAAATGGGAATCCTGGGTTAAAAGGCAGATCTATTTTTAATTTTTTGAGGTAACTCCAAACTGTTTCCCATAGTGGCTGCACCAATCTGCATTCCCACCAACAGTGCATGTGTGAGGTGATACCACATTATGATATTAATATGAATTTCTCTGATGACTAGTGACATTGAACATCTTTTCATATGTCTCTTGGCTATCTGTATGTTCTCTTTGGAGAAGTGTCTATTAAAGTCCTTTGCATTTTTTGAGTTTTATATGTTCTTTATAAATTTTGGATATTTAGCCCATGTTAGATGTATCATTGGTGTTTATGTTTTCTCATTCATTGGGTTGGGCTTACATTTTGTTGAAGATTTCTTTTGCTGTGCCAAAGTTTTTTAGTTTGATGTAATCCCATTTATTTACATTTTCTTTGCTGGAGGCAATATCTCAGAAAAAAAATATTGCTATGAGAAATGTCTGAGATTTTACTGCCTAGGTTTTCTTCTAGGATTTTTATAGTTTTGAGTCTAAGAATTAAGTCTTTAACTCATTTTGAGTTTATTTTTGTGTCTGGTGTTAGAAGGTGATTTAGTACCTTTTTTTTTTACACATATCTGCCCAATTGTATGAACTCCATTTATTGAATAGACTTTCTCTAATCCATTGCAAGTTTTTGCCTCCTTTGTTAAATGTTAATTGATCATAAAGGCATTGATTTACTATGGGCTCTGTCTTCTGTTTAATTGATCTACTAGTATATATCTTTTTTAAGAAAATTATCTTTATTGTTGAAAGTATTACAGATGTACCCTTTGATTTTTTTTCCCCATTGACCACCTCCAACCTGACACGCCCCTCCGAGGCCTTCACCACACTATTGTCTGTGTCCATGGGCTATGCATTTAAGTTCCTGTGGGGGACAGGGGGATCTACGTATCTTTTTTATTTTATTTTATGCCAGTGCCTTGCTGTTTTGATTACTATGACCTTGTATTATAGTTTTGTATGAGGTAGCATGATTCTTCCAACTTTGCTCTTCTTTTCAAAGACTGCTTTTGCTATTCAACATTTTGTTGTTTCATATAAATTTTTGGAATATTTTTTTCTAGTTCTATAAAATATGCCATTGGTATCTTGGTAGAATTTGTGTTGAATCCATAGATTGCTTTGGGTAGTATGGATATTTTAATTATGTCAATCCTCCTATCCATGAACACGGTATATGCTTCCATTTATTTGTATCTTCTTCAATTTGTTTTGCAGTGTCTTATAACTTTCTGAATACAGGTTTTTTATAGTCCCAGTTAAATTTATTTCTAGGTGTGTGTTTTTGAAGCAATTATAAATAGTATTTTCTTAGTTTCTCTTTGTGATAGTTCATTATTAGTGTATAAAAATGAAACTGATTATCCTGCTACTTGACTGAATTAATTTAAGGGTTCTAACAGTTTTTGAAGGAATCTTTAAGGTTCTCCATATACAGTATCATGTCACCTACAAATAATGACAGTTTTACTTCTTCCTTTCTAATTGGAATTGCTTGTATTTCTTCTTTTTTGTCTTATTGCTGTGAATAGGGCATCTAGTGCTTCGTTGAATAAGAAATGAGAAAGCAGACATTCCTGTCTTATTCCTGACCTTAAGAAAAACATTTTTATTTGTTGTTCATTGAGTATGATGTTGGCTGTGGGTTTGTCTTATATGGTCTTTATTATATTGAGGCATGATCCCTCTATTCCTATTTTGCTGAGATTTTTTATTATAAATGCATGCTGGATTATATCAAATATATTTTCTGAATCTATTGATATGATCATGTGATTTTTTATCCTTCACTTTGTTTATATGGTGTTACCATGTTTATTGATTTACAAATATTATACTAACCTTGCATCCCCAGAATAAATTTCACTTGATCATGTTATATTATCTTTTTAATATGTTGCTAGATCCAGTTTGTTAAAATTTTGTTGAGGATTTTAGCATCTACATTTATCAAAGATATTGGCCTATACTTTTCTTTTCTTTTCTAGAGTCTTCATCTGATTTTGGAATCAGGATTATATTGGCCTCATAAAATGAGCTAGGGAGTCTTTCCTTCTCTTGAATTTTTCAGAATAATTTTGAGAAATATAGGTGTTAGTTTTTCCTTGAATGCTTGACAGAACTCACCTGTGAAGTCATCTGGTCCATGACTTTGTTTGTTGGGAGTTTTGTTTGTTTTTTATTACTGCTGCAATTTCACTAGTTGTAATCTGTCCATTAATATTCTCTGATTCTTCTTGATTCAGTTTTGAAAGATTGTATATATCTAGGAATTTATCCATTTTTTCCAAATTGTTCAATTAGTTGGCATATAGTTTTCCATCAAATTTTCTTATAACTCTTTATCTTTATTTGGTGTCAGTTTTTATTTCTCCTCTTTCATTTCTGATTTTATTTATTGGGTCACTTATCCTTTTTTTTTATGAGTTTGGTTAAAGATTTGCCAATCTTGTTTATCTTTTCCATGAATCAGCTCTTGATTTCAGTGATATTTTGTATTGCTTAGTTAGGCTTTATTTATTTATTTCTGCTCTGATCTTTACTATTTCCTTTCTTCTACTCACTTTAGTATTTGTTGGTTGTTGTTTTTTAAGTTCCTTTAAGTGTAAAGTTATAATTTTTGTGATATTTTTCTTGTTTCTTGAAATAGGCCTGTAATGTTATGAATTTCCCTCTGAGGACTGCTTTCTCTGTCCTCAGAGATTTTGGGTTGCTGTGTTCTCATTTTTATTTGTTTCAAAGTATATTTTAATTTATTCCTTGATCTATTGTTAACCCATTCATTGTTAAGTAACATGTTGCTTAGCCTCCACGTGTTTGTGTATTTTTCAGGTATTTTTTTCTTGTGGTTGATTTCTGGTTTCATATCATTATGGTTAGAGAAGATGCTTAATATTATGTCAATCCTTTTAAATTTATTGAGGCTTGTTTTTTTAAGACATATGGTTTTAGAAATTGTGCCATTTGTATTTGCAAAGAATATATATTGTGCTGCTTTGGGATGAAATGCTCAAAAGATATCAATTAAACCCATCTGATCTAGTGTCATTTATAGTCACTGTTTCCTTGTCAGTTAGCTTTACTATGCTGTATTATGTGTTTTACTATTTATTTTGATATGCTGATTCTTATATAGAGTTTATTAGCTAAACCTTTAAAACTTATGTCATTCAAAAATTTGAGCAAGTAGGACTAAAGACAAATATAAAATCTACTTAAAATTTTCTCCACTAATTTATACCAATTTAGATTTAAAAACACAGTGTTTATGTTTTTGCTACTATTCTTATTGGTATTTTATATATGGCAATACTATTAGTAGATGTAGCTTTTATTTGTCAAATGCCTTTGCTTAAAACATCATGACTATTTCTAACAGCTATGACATTTATATGTTTAATGTTATCCTTAGGTTACAAATTAAGATACTGCAAAATTGAGAGTTAAGTAATAAAACAGTATCTTCCAATTGTGAAATGCCAGAATAAGGATTCTAATCTGGTTATATTAGGTTTCAAACCTATGTTTCTTTCACTTTAGCATATCTCCCCTTTCAGCCTAACTTTTTTCCTTTATACTACACAGATTTTTAGGACTTACTATATTAGAACTAAATTAGTCGATCAAGTCTATAAGGAAACTTGCTGCTACTATACACAGTTTCACTGTGTGTTAAAATGAATATGTCTTTTGCTGAGTATCAAGACATTTCCATTTGAAAAAGACATACCATTAAACATGTTATTTATTACTTTGGCAGTCATATCTTTAGCTAACTGCCTTTGCTGTCTTTTTGTTTTATTTATAGCATGACAGAAAGGACAATGGGGCACCTGGGCAAGCTCCCACATTTTGGGATTCTGTTCTGTGCACAGCTTTTCTGCTGCCATTTTGGAGAAAGAAAGGGATCTGTGACAATAGTTGTGACAGCAGATGTGCTTTTATGTGGTGCCAGCCCTTTTCTTTCTGTAGAGGTAAGTAATATCTAAGTTGATGCTAAAAATGCAAAAGGTACCGTGCAAATACAGAATATACCATTTCTAAAATTCCTTCCACTTTATTGTAAAGGAAGCTTTACAAAATTTGAATAAATTAATAAACATATTTGATTTAGAAAGCAATACTTCACTGATAATTGAATAAAAATTCCATGTCAAAACAGGTAGAGAATCAGGAAACAAAATAATCCGCTAGAAACTCTTTTTCAGTGTATCCTTTTCTCATTGGAAGTCATGGAAATTGTTCTATTTCTTTCTTCATATAGGACTGCCACTGTTTTGTTTTGGAAATGATAATTGAAAAATAAGGAGTTCTAGGATAGTAGGAAATAAATTGAAAAGCAAAAATGGACACTTTTTAAACACAACTAATATGAAAACAGGAAGAAATTATTGAGTCATGGTGATGTAATGCACAACATGGTAATATAATTACCAGTGTTGTATTATATATTAGCAAGTTGCTAAAAAAGTAAAATTCTTACCACAAGAAAAAATATTGTAACTGTATGTGCTGTATCTCAATGTGATGGTCATTTCTCAATATATTTGAATGATTATTTTGTATACCTGAAACATAATTTTATATCAATCATATCTCAATTTAAAAAAACAAAATGAAAGGACAGAAATAGTAAATTTAAAATGGCATTTGTATTTTTTTCTTTTTTTATTAATTTCTTTATTGATTAAGGTATCACATATTTGTCCTCATCGCCCCATTCCCATCTCAGACCCCTCCCACACATGCACCCACCCCCTGTTGTCCGTAACCACTGGTTAGGCTTATATGCATGCATACAAGTCCTTTGGTTGATCTCTCCCCCATACCCCTCCACTCCCCTACCTTCCCTGAGGTTTGACAGTCTGATCAGTGCTTCCCTGTCTCTGGGTCTGTTTTTGTTCATCAGCTTATGTTGTTCATTATTTCCCCTAGATGAGTGAGATCATGTGATACTAGAAATACACTTATAAGAACCGATAGTGAGACCAGCAACAATGGTTATGCTGGGAGGCAAATGAATCAGTCGTAGTGAGTTTTTTTCTGGGCCAACAGTTCTTTTGAGTCCCAATTTCAATGTCAAACAGTTCCTTATGTGTACATGTCAGCAATGATATTTCAGTTCTGGGTGGTGGACAAATGGTGGTGATGCAGGTCCAACCCTCTCTGCTTTGGTCATGGGCAACCTGCAGCAACACACAGCTGCTGACTGCTAGTATGGCAAGGCGTCATCAGCGTCTTCCATCTCTAGACTGTTTCTCTTCTGTCTTCATGGCTGGAGCATTTGTATTAAACGGTATTCATTTTGGACATTTGTGCAGTGCTTTGACATTTTTAATGTCAAATTATATACTTTATTGAATATGATCTTTACTAGAATACTAATAAATAGGCCATGTATATGGTCTAATTTGAGAGGATCCAGTAAATTATATCCTTTGTCCCTACAAATATTTGGAACAAAATGAGAGATGGACATAGAAATCAGAAAAATTCACTAATTCAACAAATATTTACTTAATTCCTACTCATACTTGGTACTTTTAAAGAAACTGGTGATGAACCAGTGAGTAAAACAAAAATATATGCACTTGTGGAACTTGTAGTGCACAGAGGGATTGATGTCAAATGCTGTGGAAGACAGAGATGCACTTCTCAAAGCCTACTTCAAGACCGGACAGGCTGTACTGCCCAGCTATTAGAACTGAGGTTCAACGCCAGTCCTAGGCATTGGCTGATGCAAGCCTGGGTTTTAAAGCTTCAGCTGAAGCTTTAAAACCAAGTTCACATTCTGCAGAGCAGACACCAGCCATGCCTGAGCAATAGCCTAGCCATTCCTGCCCAATGTATGACTGACTCCCTTAACAGACTCACTTGGGATTTACAGAAAGCCTTAACTCTGCATCCGTGTAAGAGTGTTCCACCTGTCCAATCTTGCAACCACATTTCTTCCAACAATATTGGCACCTCAAAAATCTATTGTACTCTTAATTCAGTGACCATATCATGGATGTTGGTAAACAAAGATAAAATGTGTTATTGTTGTAGGAAAGAAAGCCAATAGATAAATGTGGTTTCAGACATGTGGCCAAAGGGGCTTTTGTACTCTTTACCTGTGAAGTACACAGTCTTACGCATACAGTCTCAGGCTGTATGGACAATTATAGGGACATCGCTTACTGACGTGTGGAGAATATACACTGAGCAACAGAAGGATAAATAAAATAAATATAACCCCATATTCATCACCAGATAAGCTACTTCTTCCATAGGGATGTGTGAGTGAGGGTGGGAGAGATAAGTTGTGCTATTCCAGCTGAAATCTATCCGCATGGAAATACGATGTCAGGGGAAATGAGACTGTCTCTTTACAAATCCATCAGGTATTATCTTCCCTACTTCAAAATAACAAAAAAAAGTACAGAAATATAAAGGCACTTGTCAAAAATATATATACATAGTAAATTTGGGGGGGCTGAATTTTTTTAATATAAGTAGATCCATCTGAGGATCTTCTATATATTTGAACATCGAGTACAGGGTATAAAGAAGTAAGGCGCCACCTTTGCCTTTATGATATGTCAATCAAGTGAGGGAGTCAAAAATTTTGGATGATTTCAATGTAGTGTTATCTACATAATGTTTGATTGAGGATACCGATAGGACACCAAGACAAGCATACTTGTCAGCAATGGGTTGATGAAAGATTATGCATGGTTTCCCAGAAGAAGTGATAGTTGATTTGAATGCTGAACAAGAGTAAGACCCAGTCAGATGAGTGCAGTAGGAGGTGAAAGATGTAAGGTGACTCTGAGTAAAATGAAATGAAGGTTAGAAATAGGAGAGACCACAGATTATTGAGGGATGACAAGTGTTTCCAAATGACAAGAGCATGTAGCACAAAGGAGGGAGTGGTAAAATATGGGATTATAATGCAGATAGTGGCCCTTATTCAGTCAAGACCTACCATGTACCATACAAGGTATTGTGTGAATATGTAATATCTATGAATACAGCAAATGTTTTCTAGGTCCACAAATGATACCACATGGAAGTGTTCTGAGTGGAGAAGGGTATGTTTCTCTTGGGGCATAGGAGGTAGCGTTTCCTTTACCCTGAGATGGCAGAAAAAAAATACAACTTAAGAAATGAAGTATGATTAGGGTTTCACCAAGAGAAAGGTAGAGGAAGAAAATACCAAAGAGAGGAAATAGGATGTTCAAAAACCAAAATATGAAAATAACAGGGCATAACTCAAAAATGGAGGAAGAACTCTGGAGAACAGACTGTGAAGCAAAGAACCGTGCGAAAATGATATCCTAAGAGAAAACATATATAGTTTATTGACCCTGCAGTAAATATTAATTCTATATCAATACTTTACTCGAAACCAGTTTGGCTCAGTGGATAGAGCATCGGCCTGTGGACTGAAGGGTCCCAGGTTCCATTCCGGTCAAGGGCATGTACCTTGGTTTTGGGCACATTCCCCAGTAGGGGGTGTGCAGGAGGCAGCTGATCGATGTTTCTCTCTCATCGATGTTTCTAGCTCTCTATCCCTCTTCCTTCCTTTCTGTAAAAAAATCAATAAAATATATTTTTTAAAAATACTCTAAAATCTGTGACTATCTGAGAATTTTCCTTCCTATTTTACCGTGCCAAAAGAACTCAAGAAGGGACAATCACATGACTACTTATGTAGTGGTTGGGAGGCTGCTGAATTAGCCCTAATTTGACAGTGATCATATAAACACCTCAAATTTCATGACTGTACTTTCATCCAACTGACTGTAGGCATTTTTTAAAGTTATCAAAATACAAATGCCTCTAGTAGTCTATAATATGTTAACTTGACTGATATTTATAGCAGAGAAGTAATAAACTATCCATATTAAATTGAATAGAGAGTGAACACATAAAACTTGACATGGAGCACCTGTTCTAATTTGTCAGAGCTGCCTAAGTTTCATTTTTCTTCAGAAAATAGGACCAATAATAGGGACACGTGTGTTGGGCTTGCAAATCATATTATTAGCAAGGAGATCTTAAAACTACGTTCTGAGATATGGACTTTTTCGGGTGTTTGTAATCTTTTCTTAACAGATCTATGAAAATTTTGTTTCAACTTTTAAACTAAACCTTACATGATTTTCTTAATACCTCAGAATCTAATTTGAAGTTTTGTGCAAACATTTATTATGTACATAAGTATTTTTTAAATATATTTTATTGATTTTTTACAGAGAGGAAGGGAGAGGGATAGAGAGTTAGAAACGTCGATGAGAGAGAAATATTGATCAGCTGCCTGCTGCACACCTTCCACTGGGGATGTGCCCGCAACCAAGGTACATGCCCTTGACTGGAATCGAACCTGGGACCTTTCAGTCCACAGGCCGACGCTCTATCCACTGAGCCAAACTGGTTAGGGCTATGTACATAAGTATTTTTAATACAACTATATGTAATATCTAATAGATATTTTAAATAAAAAATAATGTTAGTTTTTGTGTTTCATAAAGAATTATGTGTTATGTTTTAATGTAATACATTTAAAGCAAATCTCAAATCTCATAGATAAAGTGGTATGTGAGAAAAAACTAAAATGTAGCAATAGGACAAAAGAAATAAAATACTGCTTTAAAATGTAGTTTTAAAACAACTAGTTTTAAAGGAAAACCATTACAAGATATGGAATTGTCAGCATTAACGTTTTTGCTCTCAATCAGCCATACTTAATTTTTAATGATGCTAAGAATAGCAGCAACACAGCCTCTTGTTTTGTTTTGTTTTGTTTACGTGTTGTTATTTCACCATTACTTTGACAAGTGGAGTTCAGAGGGAGTTCACTCGGAGTTAACCACGTCTTTTAGAGGATGCAAGGCTCACACAGGAAACCACTGGGGACTCTATGCCTCAGTCTAGATATGAACATGCTTAGAGCAATTTGGAATTTTCTATTTCCTGTCCTTCCTGTGACTCTCCTATTTATTGGAAACTGTGGTCAGATTGCAGAAAGATTACACTTTAACCTACATTTAATCTAAACTAAATAGATATCAGAAGCCATGTTAAGAAATTCAATTTTGTTGTTCTTAAGAGCCAAGTGAGGGGTGGGGTTGTATTCTGGTATATTAAATGTTGCTGAGCAACATAAAATTGTTTTCAATGTAGTTTATATCTGTGAAGAGCAAAAGTAAGTAGTTCCTTCATTTCAAGGGGATGCTTTCTATGAAATTTCCTCTGCAGTAACCAGCATCTCAGTGGGTAAGAGGTCAAGAAGAATTATAACAAAATGTGTGCTGGAGAAAAATCTTAGGGGAAAAGATATTACTCCTAAAGACATTTCAAAGTCTTAGAATTTCAACCCTGTCTTTTTAAATACAGTGGTTACTTTTTTTTTTTTTTTAAGAGTGAAGTACAACTTGTTCTTCTTTCCTTTTCAATTGTTCTGATTTCTATTTGAGGCCAGTAACATGACAATCCATTCTAAGCTGATTGTTAATAAGCATTTCCAGTTGAACAGACCTGGGTTATACTCTGTTTCTTATTTCCAAGCTTCTTAAAGGTCTAGGCATTTTCATATGACTTTCCTTATTCACCATAATGAAGTCACACAGACTTTGTGATTTTTTTGTGGTTATGTGCATGAGTCACTTTTTTTGTATAGCTCACAATGCCACCTTTAATTTGATTTTTATGTCATTTAGGAATTACTTAGAGCAATATAACTGCAGTTAGTGAAAACTGCAAAATGTGTTATGGAGTCCTAGAGATCCAACTTGTCATTTATGCTGAGACGTTTCAGGTCTTACAAGAAAACACGCTAGTTTCAGGGGCTGGTTTTGTTTTGTTTTGTTGTTTACACACTGCTTTATGAAAAATCAAATAACACATATTGCAAATAAAAACAATGATAAGAAATATTAGGAAAACGTGTAATTACACAAAGACTGCCACAACTGTAAAGTGAAATTTTTTCCCATTTTAACTGTTGGCATTTCCCCCCTTCTTCTTTGAACAAGTACTTGAAGTGAAATGTTAATAAAATTTAATTAACTGCACAGTGAACTGTCTTTATCATCTACTTTTGAATAGTTTCTTTTTCACATATTTTTTCCTTTGTTTCAAACAAGGAAAGCAATTAATCTTCCCTTTAAAATTAAAAAAAAAAAAGTGTACAAAAGCTTTGAAGTACTGTTTGGTAGAGGGTTGGAGAGATTATTGGCTTCTTGTTGTTGTTAAGTGGAACAACCCTCTTCTATACTGACACTTGCAAGAGGCTCCTGTTTGGGCCATTGGAAGCCAATTCATGCCTGCATTTCTGAAGAGTACATAAAACTAACATTGTTATGTAGTTTCACTGACAGAGGCGCACTCATGCAAAGCAAGATGGATGGGATGTCAGCTTTCTCTATCATGGGATCTCCATTTAGTGACCCAGATGAGGACTGAGAGAACTTGTCACACCAGCATGACAGGGCAAGATAGGGCTTTAAATGGAGCTCCAAATCTCATATAGATCTGAAGTTGCTGCTAGAGCACAAAATTTGTCATAAAAGACTTGTCAGTGCCGAGTTCATTAAGGTAAAGGATGATAGTACTTTATCTGGACACAAGTGAGCTCTCCTCCTGCGGCCTGAGCTTCTGTCACAAGAGAGTCCAGTTTTGTTTTGTTTCTCTTCCTGATGGCCTTTTAAAATGATTTCATTAAGTTTCTCCTTGTTCTTTAATCCTAACTCAAACATTTCTTACAGCATTTCCTCCCAATTTTCCTCCTTTGTTAAATTTGGAGGTGTGTTTGTGATGTCAATTCACAGCCACTTGGGACTCCACTGAGCCTGGAGGTGAGGTGTGAGAGCTCCCAGGGCAGAATTGTAGCGCTTAAGGTGAAAGATAAGGTTCTTAGTCACTTGTACTGTGACTGCCAGGCTAGGAATTTCATGGCTACCACTGAATTTTCTTTTACTCAGAGTGCAGGGATCAGTAAAGGTTTTCAGCAACACCAAGCTGTCTGGGCTTTAACTGAAATCCCAATGTGACAAAGTCACGAAGGGTATAATGCCCAATTGCAAGTAGGTTTATAAGAAGTTAAGTATGTTGCATAAATATACATCATTTGATAGCAACCCATTACTGTTCATTTCAGCATAATTCAGGTTTATTGTATTTTCTTCAAAGACCATTAAAATTTTTTGGTTTGTGAGCATTTTTCTTTCCTTTTTTAAGTGCGGGAACCTACTGTGAGGTCGTAAAGAGCACAGCTCCTATTATTCTTACTTTACAGATGGGGAAAACAGCAAACACTAGTTATTTTTTCTTGTTTTAGAATTTAAGAAAATTATGACTGTTTTACTTTGTACTCCCAATTCCCAGCTTAATGTATTTACTTTATATATATATAAAAGCTTAAGTGACCGAACAACTGGTCGACCAGTCGCTATGATGAGCACTGACCACCAGGGGGCAGAGACTCAATGCAGGAGCTGCCCACGGTGGTCAGTGCACTCCCACAGCCAACCTTCTGCTGCCGGCCTACCTCCTGTAATCCCTTTCCCCAGCTGGTCAGCCCCAATCAGGACTGGGCAAGATAGCCCTGATCAGCCCCGATCGCTAGCCAGGCCAAGGGACCCCACCTGTGCATGGATTCATGCACCAGGCCTCTAGTAATATGATAAAATATTAAATATTAAATCATGAGCGTGGTTTTTCTTCTTCAGCTACTATAAGTGCTGCCAGTTGTCAGTCCTCAGCAATGGCCTTCTCCAGGAATTGGCCCTTCCCCATGTAGCCAGCATCCAATGAATGGATGCAGGCGAGAGAGTGGCCCTAGCTCAGGACATCTTTAAAGTGTCACTTTAGCTTTAGAGTTTACCATGGACCAGCTGACATTTTTGATGAGATTACATAGCAGTGTGACTTCTTGCTCTGCCCCATTGTGATTCCTTCATCCTCTGATACCTTCCCTCCTGCACCCACATTTGCTTTCCAGTAAAACTGACTTGTGACATCAAATTTAGAGCTTGTACAGATGGGGGTTAGGGTTCACCAATACTTAACCCTTCCACTTTGCCTCTCAATATTTCTGATGTACATTATTTTCTTTCTTTTAGAATATTGAATTTAAATAGCTTTTGAAAGAAATAGTATGAAGATGATAATGAAAATAATACAATCAATGTGCAAGTAAGCAAAGTATTTGTTTTCCTTATGTCATTTTGAGTATTAATTAACAATGATCTTTTAAGTTAATCATAGTAAGTGCATATTTGAAAAGATCAAGTAGCCTCACTCTTTAGATAGAACCTCCCATATAGATTTTATGCTAAAGCCATAAACTTGGGTCTCTCTCATGTGTCTGATCACCTAGTAAGATGGTTCCTTCTATCAGATGCCCATTAAATGTTTATTGATTCACAATCTATTGCAATGTACCAGCTTTATATTTTTGTGTAACAAACTATCACAAATTGAGAGGTTTAAAACATACATTTTTACTCAGTCAAGCTAGGTCCTGTGCTCAGGCCCTCAGCAGGTGAGGTAACATTTGGAGGCTCAGCTAGGAATGGATCTCTCTCTAAAACCCTTCTTGTTGTTGGCAGAATTCGTTTCTTTGCAGAGGCAGAATTCATTGCAGGTTGCTCCCATAAAGTCAGAGAGAGAGAGATAAGGGGGGAGAGAGAGAGAAAGACATAGAGAGAGAGAGAGAGATCCCACTTCCAGACTCTGACCCTTAGATCCTCTAAAAAAATATCTCTCCTGATTAGGGCAGACCCACTTAGGATAATCTTTCTTTTGATTAATTTAAAGCAAGTTGGACAGATGGACAGATACTTAAATTACATCATTGAAATCCCTTTACTGTTGCTATTTTCTGTTGGTTAGAAGCAAGTTACAGATCCTATCACTCTCAAGGTAAGAGGATTAAAAGTAAGTGAGGATCATTGATAGTCATCTTAGAATTTTGCCTACCATATGAAATAAAATTATACTTATTATAAAGCCAGGAGCAGTAATTTTTTTTTTTCATTTTTCTTTTCTTAGTTTTTTTTTTTTTTAATCCTCTCCCTAGGATACATTTTTTCCATTTATTTTTAGAGAGAGTAAAAAGGAGGGAGGGGGAAGGAGAGAGAGAGAAAGAAACACTGATGTAGGAGAGGCACATTGATTGGTTGCCTCCCTCACTCGCCCTGACTGGGGCCAATGATTAAACCTGTAATCCAGGTATGTGCCCTTGACAGAGAATTGAACCCATGACCTCTCAGTGCATGGGTCAACATTAACCACAAAGTCACCCTTGCCAGGGTTAGGAGCAGTAATTTTTGACGTTACAAATTATGATGAGGTTTTTAATTTTTTTTTTTATTATAGGTAACTATAATTTAATAAAAGGAATGCACATTTCAGCTAAAAAAAAGAGTCTCAAGATTTGGATTTTATTACTCTGACATTGGAACCCAACTAATTATTAGCCCAGGTTTTCAGTACTTGACTCTTTGACTTCCTGTTCCAACTCTTAACGTGATTCTACTCCCAGAGAAGACAGTGCCCCAAATATGTTTCCTAGAGTAACACATTCAGCTTGTTTCTGGCTCTCATACTTTTCTAACCTTCTATTTTCTCTTACCTAGCTGACTAACAGCTTTGGATATTGCTAGCTCAGAGTCAATCATTCCTTCCTAGAGAAGACTAATAAAGTTTCTTTCTTATTCCTTCTTTGAAATGGCAATATATGTGTACTTGTAGATCTTAGACTAAAGTGCATGCTTCTTGTGTTGCCCTAAAGAGGGTGAGGGACATTTTAATAAATATACCATTGTTCTTGGGTTTGAACACATGACTGATTTTGGCCAAAGGAAAGTTATTGGATGTAATAGAAGCAGAGGCCTTTGGATTGGCCTCTTGACTTTCTGCCATTCATCATGAGAAGAATTTGCATTGAGTAGACACTGAGCTAAGATGGATGAGAGCCAGTCTAAACTGAACCCATACCATAAAGCACATCAATGTGTTTGGCACACACCTTGAGTAGAGCCAATAGGCAGAATGAAGGCTAGATTGGCTTAACCATAAGTAACCTACAGTCAGGTTAAGTGAGCATGAGGATAAAGGTGTATAATTTAAGCCACTGAATTTTGCAGTTGTTTGTTAGGCAGTATTATTGCAGCATGGTTGAGTAAAACTTAATCAGCTATGTATGAATTGACATATATCTACATGAAGTGTATTTAATATATTAAATAGATTATAATATAGAAAAAAAAGATATTCATGGCTTAATGAATGGAAAATCTTGCCCCTCAGTCAATTTTATTAACCTATCAAATCTGCACCCAGGTCTTACTTTTTCCATGACTATTCCTCTAGTTTTTTGCTAGACACTTCTTTGGACCCATGAAAGATTTATTAATTTACTACTTCTTTTAGATTTACATATCTTATGTGTATTCAGTTAGGCTGGATTTCCTCCTGTGCTTGTGGTTAAACATAATAGAGGGGATAATATTGTCATTTCCTACCATTGTTCTCTAGTAGGGCACTATTGCAATAAGTGCTAATTATGCATTAGTTCATTAAATATTTCAGAGCCTAACATGGGCAAGGTTCCATGCCAAATCAGTATGATCACTTACTCTTCTCTGACAATAGAACTTCTCAACTTAAAGTTATTGTTAGTGATCATAGACCCACCTATAATGTAAAGTAGATTTTGTTAATGCCTATAAGGCATTTTCAAATACTATACATATGTACAAAATAATTAAATATAATAAAGACAAAATATTTAAAGATTGTTGTTAGCATAATTTTATATAATAAAGAGGTAATATTCAAATTAACCCTCATGCCCTTGTGTCACAAGATGGCCACCCTCACCTCATCACAAGATGGCTGCCATAAGATGGCCACCCCCACATCATCACAAGATAGCTGCCACAAGATGGCAACTCCTACATTGTCACAAGATGGCCCTCAGGGGAGGGCAGTTGGGGGCAACCAGGTCTGCAGAGGAGGGCAGTTAGGAGTGATCAGGCAAGCAGGGGAGGACACTTGGGGGCAATCAGGCTGGCAGGAGACCAGTTAGGTGTCAATCATGCCAGCAAGGGAGTGGTTCGACGTCAATCGGGCTGGCAGGGGAGTGGTTTGGGGGCTATCAGGCTGGCAGGCAGAAGTGGTTAGGGGCAATCAGGCAGGTGAGTTGTTCGGAGCCAGCCGTTGTTAGGAGCTGGATTGTGAGAGGGATCCCAGATTGGAGAGGGTGCAGGCTGGGCTGAGGGACACCCCCCCCCCAGTGCACAAATTTTGTGCACTGGGACTCCAGTCAATAATAAAGGTAAATTAAAATGATAAAATGACTGAGTGAAAATTAAAATATAACAAAGATAACATATATTATGTATTTTTCTAGTCCAAATACTTTTCAAAACACTTTACATGCATTGGGTCACTTAATTCTTAGAGTCCTCTGTGATGTTATTAATATCACTATCTTCATGAAGCCCAATAAAATTGCTTAAAAACACAAAATGAATATTATGGAGCCAGTTAAAATCCTATTCTACAACAGGAAACAAAAAATGCACATGTAGAATGTATGTGTTATAAATGTGTCATATAACATACTGATGAAGAATTCAGATTATAAAACCAGGCTGCTTACTTACAAATTTTAGTTTTTTATTTATTTGTTGAGTGACATGTGCAATTTAAATCAATTAACCTCAGTAAAATTGAGAAGAATTGCATTATTTACCTAAATTTTATGTAAAATTAAATAAGATGTAAACACTTTTAGAAGACTATCTACCAAACAAAGAAAGGTTAAAAAATTCCAGAAATTACTATTATTTCATGTTCTACCCAAAATTAATTGAGTGAATCAATAGTCTTTATAGACACTGCATGCAGGAAATAAATAGACATGCTTATCTGAGAAATTAACTAATTATGGAGCAGTGCTTGCCAAGAATAGCTCTGCGAATTTCAATGTAGGGTGTAACCCTGAAACCAGAATTACACTCTCTGGCCATAGAATTTCATACCTAAGACATGTTTCTCCCAATTACCATACCACTCTCTTGTTCTTTATTTTCAGTTGTTCTCATGGATGATGGTTGTTCAGAAAAAAATGAACTTACTTTGTACAAACACTGTTCTCATTATAATCAATAACCTTATGTGGTAGGTGGGAAAATGATAAAATGACTTACCCAAAGGTAGAAGAAATGGATCTGGATCATAGAATCTGTTCTTCTTATCTCCTTAAGAAGTTCATTCCTAATTCAGATTCCTCAAAGTAAATTTGAAAATTAATTGATTTTATTTTTACAACAGTTTTAAATTTATAGAAAAAATTAGCAGAAACTACAGTTTTCAAATAGCCCTCCCTCTTTACCCTCTACTTGCTACCCTAACTCACTCCCATAAAGTTTTGCTGATTATTGAAAACTTTGTATTATTATAGTACATTTGTTAAAATTGATGAAGCCATATATATATTTATGGTTTTCTTTTTTATTATTATGGAAAGTAGTACATATGTCTTTTTTCCCCCCTTTGACCTCCCTCCAGCCTCCTGGAATATGTCCTCAACCCGCCCCCCCCGCCCCCCGCCAAGTGTCTGAGTCCATTGGTTATGCTTATATGCATGCATACAAGTCCTTTGGTTGATCTCTTATCACCACCACCCCCCTCCCCCCCGTTTGACAGTCTGTTTGATGCTTCTGTGTCTCTATATCTATTTTTGTTCATCAGTATATGTTCATTATATTCCACAAATGAGTGAGATCATGTGATATTTATCTTTCTCTGACTGGCTTATTTCGCTTAGCATAATGCTCTCCAGTTCCATCCATGTTGTTGCAAATGGTAAGAATTCTTTCTTTTTTACAGCAGTGTAGTATTCCATTGTGTAGATATACCACAGTTTTCTAATCCCCTCATCTGCTGATGGGCACTTAGGTGGTCGCCAAATCCTAGCTATTGTCAATTGTGCTGCTATGAACACGGGTGCATATATCCTTTCTGATTGGTGTTTCTGTTTTCTTGGGATATATAATATTGATATATTATTATTAAAGTCCATATTTATAAATGGGTTTGCTTTTTGTGTTGTGCACTGTAAGGATTTTGCCAACTGTATAATGGTATATGTCTAGGATTACAGTGTCATAAAGCATAGTATCATCACTATAAAAATCCTCTGGTCTTTACTTATTCATACTTCCCTCATTCTCCCCAAACAGGGCAAATACTGATCTTCTTATTGTCTTTAAAGAATTGTGTTTTTTCTTTCTCAGAAGTCTTACAGTTGTAATCACGCAGTATGCAGCCTTTCAGATTTGCTTGTTTAGCTTAGCAATATATATGTCTTTCTATGGCTTGGTATCTTAATTTTTTATCACTGTAAAATATCCCATTTTATGGTTACACTAGTTTATCCATCCACCTTACTAAGGACATTTAGGTTGTTCCCAAGTTTGGGCAATTATGAATAAATCTGCTATATATATATATTTGAGTATAGGATTTTGTCTGGACATACATTTTCAGCTCATTTGAGTAACTACTTAGGAATGTGATTGGCAGATCATATGTTAAGATGTTTAGCTTTATAAATAAATAACAAACTGTTTTTCTAAAGTCGCTGTACCATTTTGCATTCCCACCAAAATTGAATGTGTGATGTTGCTGTTCTGCTTCCTCACAAGCATTTGGTGTTGTTAGTGTTTTGGAGTTAGCCTTTCTAATGGGTGTCTAGTGATATCTCATTGCATTAATTTGCACTTCTCTAATTATGTATGTGAAGTATTTTTTTCATATGTTTATTTGCCATCTGTATATCTTCTTTAGTAAATTATCTGTTCAGATCTCTTGTCTAATCTTAGCTGGTAATTTTGCTTTCTTATTGTTGAGTTTTAAGAGTTCTTTGAATATTTTGGATAATGGTCCTTTATTAGATGTATCTTTTGTGAAAGTTGTCTCCCAGTCTGTAATTTGACTTTCATTCTCTTAGCAATGCCTTTTGCGGAGCACACATTTTTAATTTTGATGAAATCCAACTTATTCTTTTCTTCATAGATCATGTTTTTTTGTGTGTGTGTTGTATTTCAAAAAGTCATCATCGAACCTCAATTCATCTAGATTTTTCTCTAGTGCTATCTTCTAGATTTATAATTTTACATTGTTTAGGTCTGTGAACCATCTGAGTTAATATATGGAAACTCTAATATCTATGACTAGAGGCCCAGTGCACAAAATATGCACTGGGGGGGGACGGTGTCCCTCAGCCCAGCCTGCACCATTTCCAATCTGGGACCCTTTGGGGAATGTCCGACTGCCGGTTTAGGCCCGATCCCTGTGGGATATTCCTCTCACAATCTGGGACTGTTGGCTCCCAACCACTCACCTGCCTGATTGCCCTCTAAACATTCCCCTGCCAGCCTGATCTATGCCTAACTGCTCCCCTGATGGCCCGATTGCCCCCCACTGCCCTCCCTTTCAGGCCTGGTCACCCCTAACTGTCCTCCCCTGAAGGCCTAGTCACCCCCAACTACCCTCCCCTGTAGGCCTTGTCATCCTCAACTGCCCTCCCCTGCTGGCCTAATCACCCACAACTACCCTCCCCTGCCAGCCATCTTGTGGCAGCCATCTTTGACCACATGGGGCGGCCATCTTGTGCAAGGGCATGAGGGTCAATTTGCATATTGCCTCTTTATTATATAGAATTAGATCCTTATTTTTGCAAGTGAATATTCAATTATTCTAGCACTTTTCGTTGCAAATGACTAACTTTCTACATTAAATTTCCTTGATACTTTCAAACTGATTTTTTAATCCTAAGTATATACTACCATTTAAGTTAACCCTCATAAAATATTCTTTAAATGTGGTGAATGTCCATCTAACTATTTTGTATAATGTCAAAGAGATATAACATAATTTAATTTCTATAAAATGTTTTAAGTGTGGGAAAAGCATGGATGCTTCAATATACAGTATGGTGGCAATTATTAGCCCTGTGGGAAAAAAGTAAGGTACATCTCTATATCAAACATACACCAAAATAAATTCTGAAAATACTAGTTATGTGTGAATTTTAAATAATGAGATTAATCTCCAATCAACTTAGATTAATTATGGAAAATATGTTATATTGCATTTTTATAAATTGTACCCCATAATTATGACTTAAGTATTCAATATTTATCAAAATCTTATGGTGTATGATTTGTTGTACTAAAAAGGCCAGTGAGAATTAATAATATTTAAGAAAAGAGAAAATAGAGTATGCTTTCTAATAAAATTTATAAGCTATTGAGGGAAACAATCATTAATTTAAAACCTCAGAAATATATTTTTGAGATAAATTAAATTTCAAAAACATTCACAGAGAATGAACAAATATGCTGTATTTTTTTTCATTTTTATATAATTAAATTCTCTATCAAGTCTTTATTATTTCCAATGCAGGGAAATGAACTACTTATATTAGGGTAAATCTAATTATTTTTGTTTTGTTCTGTTTTGTTTTTCTTGGATTAATTTCAAGGATTGTGGTTTTACATTCTCCTTCCCTCAAAGAATATTTTTAGATGGGAGCACGGAGGAGCTTCACTCTTACCCTTTGGGAATCAACCATTACCTATAATCCTTTTCTTGTCCCATCAGCCCTGCTACCTGCTGAGCTCTACCCATGTCTCGATTTGATCCCCATATTGACATTCTCTCCAAAATCCTCTATGGACATCCTTGAAGGTCAGTCAGTTGACTTACGAGCTTTATAAAACAGTGAGATGAAACAAAGGAGGCTAGCAAAAGAAAATACATATTAAGAAGAAGGAGGCTAGAAGCATGTAACAGAGGAACCTCTTTTTCACTAAGGAAACAAGAAAAATTTCCCTGGAAAATTTGTGCTAGAAATGCCATCTGAAGAATGAGTGTCCTCTATTCCAAGGAGGAGAGGGAAAGGAGATATGTAGCATTCTAAGGGGCAAGAAACCATGGCACATACAAAGAAAAGAAGAGTCCTTGGGTTTGGAATTGAGTTTGCAGTATGAGGGTGGGGTTATATTTGAGTAACCTGAGAATATACGTTTCCACATTTCCTTTTTTTTAAATATATATTTTTATTGATTTCAGAGAGGAAGGGAGAGAGAGAGAAAGAGAGAGATCAGAACATCAATGATGAGAGAGAATCATTGATTGGCTGCCTCCTGCATGCCCCATACTGGGATGGAGCCCACAACCTGTGCATTTGCCCTTGGCCAGAATCAAACCCGGGACCCTCCAGTCCACAGGCCAACGCTCTATCCACTGAGCCAAACTAACTAGGGCTACATTTCCTTTAGAGATCTTCTAAAGGAGATCGACACTTTTAGACCAAATTAATCTTTTGTCTTTCTTGTCTCTTCAACAATAACTATTCATTGTTTATGAATAATTGGTTCCAACTTTCAGATGTTGACAAATATATGTTGGTATGCTCTCTCATGGAAGGTTAATACAGGTCTTTCCCAAAGCACAGTATTTAGTCTTGAAATTACCAGTGGTTTTTCTGAAAGTGTGATTCAAAGACATCAATTTATGAGGTTCCCAAACATATACCTTGTAAACCAGAAAAACCAACACTTGAGCATCACTTAATGATGCTTTTCTACATTAATAACATAAACATAGCCCTAAAGCCCTCATAATTATGACACTAGCAAATCATCAACATCAGAATGCATTAGGTGGCTGGCCAAAAAAAGAAGAAAAAAATCATCTCTTTGAGTACTATTGCATAATAGTGACCAATACACAACATCCTCAGTGATTGTTTGTGCTTTCCTATGACTAGCAAAATATTTTGGAACTGATAACTAATATTTCCCTAGAAACATGTTAACTATATTGTCTTTCAGTTGAAAATAGTAAAAGGCAAGCAAAAAAGCCAAAAATATATATTTTTTTATCTTTTCAAGTATCCTAATGGTCAGTTTTTAGGAAATTGATGCTTTGCCATGCTGTGTAAGCAATCATGACTAGAAAGAGTTAAGACAATAAAATATAAAATTTTATTCCAAGAAGGATTCTGTGCATTGAAAAACTGTAACTTTTAAAAAGTGTGAAAATAAAAAATCTTTTGTAACTCTTAATTACCTTAGTTTGAATTTAACACTTTCCTTGGTTTCCTTATTCCTGCTAAAGTCTCTCAGAAGCTGAAATACTAGTATATCATAATTAACAGTCTTATTCATGCATTTCGTAAGTTTTCATTTTGTGAATAAAGCCCTAAGATTCCTAATTAGATTAATACAGTCTTTCTAAATAGTGGATTTGGACTGGATCTTCTATTTGAGATGGCATTACAATTCCTAATAATAATATTAGCAATAATCACCATATTACTCAATATCACCATGTGACTCTTTTTAGTAACATCAAATAGTCTAACTTTTCCAATATTTTTCTACTTAAAAACATTTATATTTTTACTGCCAACCATAATAGACCATGAATTTGAAACATCTCATTTCTAGGACTGATGCCTGCATGTCATTATCATCTCCTGTCCTTGTCCCTAATAAATGTTTTCCTGTGGGAGCCACATGGCACTCAAAGCTGCCTGCAGTCTTTCCAGGAGGCAAATAATTAGCCACAAAAATAATTCATTTCCAGAGGGAGTTTAAATTAGCTACATTTCTCATGCATCTCTCTATGAGAATATAAGTTAAGTAACACTGCTTCAGTTTGGACTTAATTCTGAGCCTTCATTTATTGCTTTAGGCATGAAGAATGGTCTTACCGTGGGGTCAGATGGATTCATCCACATTCACTGATTTTGTCTTTAAAAGATATTAAAGTAAGTTACTCACACTGGACTTTTAAAGACAAAAAACTTACGAGATTAATGGACCATTATTATATAATTATATTTAACAAGTAGTCAAATTAAAGATATAAATATGAATCATAGATATAGGTAAACTCTCAGGTGAGCTGACTTTCCCCTCTCCTATTTGGGGACTAATTTAGTACCTGACTGTTTCTTTTTACCACTTTATGAGGTTCTATATTTTTCTTATCTCATCAACTAACTAAGTTGATCTTACCTTTTGTAGAGCCTCTACCAAGGAAAGGATGTATTGCAGACCTCTTATAAACTTACTCTGAAGGTGATTCATCAGTTTTGTTTTGTTTTGTTTTGTTTTTTGTTATAATTACCGGATTTGCAATGTTTGCTCAAATCTTCAAGAACACATTGGTCTCCTATTTTTTTCTTTCTTCCTTTTAAACTATTCCTTTTCTACTTCTCAGACCTAATTTTCCCACCCTTTACTATCTGTACACCATGCACTCTTTTACTACCTTGATTTCTGTTGCCATTGAGTTCTTATATTCTCCTCAGCTGTTTTAGGCCCTATATCATGAATGTGACTACTTTTTTTATTGCATCACTAGCTTCTTTGTTGGGGAAATACTCCCTTTATGATGCATTTGGATGCCTTATGTCTTCCCAAAGCTTTCTCACTGTCTTTCACTACTGTAGGAAAAATTATTTATCCTGCCCACTAGAAAATCTATGTTTTTGGGTAGAAAACAGCTAACTTCTATGAAGTTCAACAAGAAGACAGTTCTCATCAAGAAACTAAGAAAAACCTGTACTTATACACTTTCTGTTTCTTTAAATCAAAGTAGCCATATATCAAAGGCCGCGGGCTGACAAAGTAAAGGAAAATACTCTCGCAGCACTTTTATCTTTAACACACTACTCTCCATCAAATATGAGTTATATAATTATAATGGAAGCCATAACAAAATGGAAAATCACAACTGTATAAGAATAATGTATATTAAACTAAACTTTATTTTTAAAATTCCATATCTTCTGTTATACTTTCATTAACTTTCTTTTTGTTTGATTTCATTGAGTGTATGTGGGTTTGTTTGTTGTTGTTTTTTTTTTTTTTAATCTTAGATGAACCTGCAGGCAAGATAGTGCTAAATGTCTCAATAACCACCACAGGATGTTGAAATAATTAAAAGACACATTTCAGGGAAAGAGCTGCAATTACCACACAAGGAATATATTTCTGTCAGTAAAGAAAATATAATAAAACAATCTTATTGCCTGCCTGCCTTCCTCTCTCACCGTTCCTTTTTTTTTTTTTTTCTTTTCTTTGCTTATAGTGCGGGAATCATTAATTTTGCTCAAAATACCTTCCTCCAGTGCAGGCACATGCTGGGGAGAGTGTCTCAGCTCCATCTCTGCTGAATTTAGCACTGGTTCTGAGACCTGCCTTGACCATGTTTAACTTCTGGATGTAACTTGAAGAGCCAATGGGATGATTGTCCATGTCCAAATTAATAATTTTCTCTCTATTAATGTAGAAGGGAACAGAACTATCAAAAATGGTAGCTTTTCCATGAGTCCAGGCCAGGGAGTGATGAAGATGATTTGGAGCAAAGGCACCAATTGACTTAAGATTCAAGTTAAATGTTAAAAGAAGAAAATTAAAATAACCCATAATGCAAACACCACAGATAATCATTACCATATATAACCCATACAAAGAATAACAACAAAATGACTTACTCTTTTGCTTAATAGAAACATCTCTCCAAGGAATTAAATATTCTTCTACCATATAATATTAATAAAGGTCTTACCTCATATGAATATATTATTTTATATTTTAATTATTTATTCTTTGTTTTTGTTTAAACCTATTTGATTTTTTCAAACATTTGGAATAATAAACAACTTTTGATAAGCATCCTACTTTCAGAATATTTACACAAGAAATAATTATTTTCTCTGAGGTTAAATTTCTACATGTAGAATGTCTGTGTCAATACATATGCAAAATAATATTTTCTTTTATATAAACACATTTTCAAAAATCAAAAAATTTGCCCTTATGCTAACTACATGAGGTTCTAAGTTTTTCTATACTTTGCTAAAACCACAAATTACTTTTCCTTAACTATCACCAATTTTACTAGTAAAATAGTTTTAGATTGTTAAATTTATTTGCATTTTTTAAAATAATGGTTAATATATGCATTTTTACATTTTCACTTCTCACTTATTTTGTATTCTTTACAAGGTATTGTTGCAGAAAACCAGAAAAAAATCAAACAATGCTTAGAGAGTTTGGAATTACACTTTTTTTAATATTCACCAGTGGGCTTAGAGAAAAATGAATTCAAATTCTAAGCAGAGCTACAAGCAGAACTTCCCTTTTTATTAAAGAGCCAGCCCTATGTGCGCTTAGTGGTTATCTTGCTGGTGGTCTTGAAAACAACACAGTTCTATCCAATTAAAAAATACATCTGGCATGGCATGAGAGTATTGGTGTATCTAGTCTCTGGCCTACAAGGTCAGACAGCTAAGTTTATCTTCCTTATTATTCAAGGAGGCTAGAAAGCAAACCTATTTTTTCAGAATAAGAGGCTGTTTAAAAAATAGCAGAGTTGACTTTACAGAATAAGGGATTACCTAAACAACAGAGAATTTCAAACAGTAGTTTTACAAAATAGGGGTTAGCCTTCTCAGTATGATAAAACCATAAACATTTGTGTTATGTTTGGCAAGTATAATAATATGTAACAATATTTTCCTAGGGAGAGCCTGTAAGAGGAAACTTTTTTTCCTTTTGGAAAAAAAAATGTTGAACTAGTCTGGAAATGAAGATACTTAATCATATAATATGTATGCTAATGTAATATAGACAGTCAACTTCTCCCTTTAAGCTATAAAAATAAGGTATAATATAAATTGTATTTTCACTAACATATCTTTTAATTATCTTCAAGAAAGTTTCTAAAGACAAAAATGGTTTATATTTTTATGCTTGCTGATAGTGTCATATTTTTATTTGATCAAAACTAGTATTAAATTTATCAAAGCAAAATGAATTTGTTTAATTTATTCACAATAAATGTGTTTTAATGTGTCATTATTGAATTTTAGTAATGTGGAAATTTTTTCTCTCCAGAGAACAGAATCACCACCATAAAACTACAAGTGTCATTTAATAAAATTCAAAGTAGCTCATTTTCATAATACCATTGGGCATAGAATCAAACCCGTCATCAGAAAAACTAAATTCTAACAATGATTTTTAGAAATCTAGGTGATAATTATATGATTCTTTTTTACATATGAATATAATTGAAATAGAAAATGTAAGTTTGAGAAAAATAAAAAGAAAATTGAGGTAAATTTGGGTAAGGTGCAATGTATTTGCAAAGCTGTTTTGAGCAAGATAAATGAAACAAAGCCACAGGTCATCAAAAACTTTGTTTGAACCATGAATAGAAGAAAAAAAGAGCAAGAGACTCTTACATATTATGAAACATAGCCACATCTCAAACCTGTACCTTCAGCTAAAGATCACAATCCCCAAAACAAAATCAAATTCTTAGTAGCTATTTATTTGAGATAATCAAATTCCATGAGTGGGAGCTAGACATGTCAAAATGTTTACATAGAGATATAAATATTTATAGAATCTTTTCTTTCTCAATCACTTTTTTTTCATGCAGTAGAGCTATGCTAACACTTGTCATACTTTGCACCCCTAAAAATCAATTCCCAAACCCTAATCTAGCAAATCTCTTGCTTCTTCCATCTTTATCTCTGCTGATTCTGTGCTAAAATGCTAGAAATAAGTTGTTTCTCAAGAAAGGATTTGCCTCATATTGAAGTAGGGGAAGAAAATGATTTGGCCAAGCCAGAATCCTCTTTTGCAGGAGGATCACAGAGGCCATTAATAATGGCTGTTCTGTACAAGCACATATTCCTTTAACTGGGAAAGGGGACAATTACAATTTCATATTCAAGGAGATCTCTAAATATTGTCATATAAAAAGGCAAAATTAATAATATATATCCTACCTGCAGAGTCCAACTTGTGCCATAAATAAGAATTGGGAATATAAAAGCTAATAACTTCTCTAGAATATGAACAAAATATTACACAAACCAGAAAAAAAGTATTTCAGGAAATTACTAAGTCTCATCACTTGTCTTCATTATCTTTTTAACATTCAGAGTTTAACATACCTATGAGAGAATGATATGTGAGGATTAAAATAATTATGTATAAAAATAAATAAAAACTGGATAAATGTCATCATGGGTATATTAGTTAAAAAGAAATGGGCATATAAGTTAAAATAACCAGCAACCTGTATGTATTTATAAAATAAAATAAAGTTTATTTCTCAGTCACAGAATATACCACAGCCTGGGCAATCTGGAATTCATGTGCTGATTCAGAGAGCCAGGACTCTTCTAATGTGGAGCCATTACCTCCACAAAGCACAAAAGAGGAGAATTTGAAAAGCATTTCTTTTATTTATCTTGGACATGTAGTGCATTTTTCCTGCTCACATTTCATTGGCCTGAGCTAATCTCTTGGCCTCATCTAAATTCAAGAAGGCAATAAAGTATAATTTTTTTTAAATATATTTTTATTGATTGCAGAGAGGAAGGGAGAGGGAGAGATAGAAACAACAATGATGAGAGAGAGAATCATTGATCAGCTGCCTCCTACATGCCCCCCACTGGAGATCAAACCCACACCCCGACATGTGCCCTTGACTGGAATCAAACCCAGGACCCCTCAGTATGCAGGCTGACACACTATCCTCTGAGCTAAACCAGCTAGGGCAAGTATAGTTTTCTATTTGTAAACAATAAATAAATAAAGAACAATTTGTGGTAAATATCCAGCATAAGTTCATAAAAATGGAAAAACAGTAAGTTCAGCCAAAATGGAAATACATTGTCTAATTATAATGAGGATTTACACACTGATAAAAATATCAAATTTTCCTAAAATACATAGAATTATACATACTATTGGAATTATATGCTAATATATCAACAGTGACTTACAGATGAAGGAATTGTTTTTTGACTTGTTTTATCATTTTGGACAGTATTTTATAATTTTCAATTATAAACAAGTATAATATATACACATATAATAACAATGTATATGTAATTATTTCTATATTTGTATTTGTGTACACATATGTATAGAGAGAGAGTGAAAAGATGACTTTGTTTTTCTCTCTCAACTTAATTTATTAAATATGAATTTGAACAAATGCTTTTATGTAGCTTACTTTGATTTATTTTGGAAAATTGCCCTTTCAAATACTTAATAGTCTACAAAATTATAATTTTTGCTATCAATGACCTGATTAATTCATTGATTTTTTTTCAGTTAATATTTATAAAAAATTTTTTGTGCCAGGAAATATTCCAATACTGAGGATTTTACAGTGAAAGATATTATGACCCCATGGAATTTACATTCCAGTGATAAAAAGACATAACATAGATACATAGATGAGAAAAATAGGTAAAATATATAGAATGCTAAAGGTGAATTTTGATCTCTGTTATCATAAAACAGGTAACAGAGAAAGATGGTCAAAGGTGGTAGAGGGATGGAATTCAATGTTAAATAGTCTGGTGAGTAAAGGTCTTTTCATTAAACTGATTTTTGAGTAAAAAATTTAAGATTATGAGGAAGTCAGGCCACATGAATGTCTTTAGAGAGAGTATTCCTGACAAAGAGACCAGTGGAAATAGTTCCCTGACTCAGAACACAGATGAGTGTTCCAGAGGAATGAAACTGGTGAGGCCAAAGGAGAAAATTCTAGAATCGGAGAAGTCAAGCATTGTGGTAGTATGTTCTCTGGGATCTTGAGTATAGCATTTTTAGTTGAAAAGTTCTAAGAGTGTTGTAAGCAGAAGATATCATATGTATTCTGGATCACTCTGGCTTCTGTGTGGAAACACATAAAGAGGGCCAGGAGCAGAAGCAGGGAGATCAGTTAGAAGCAAAAATCCAGATAAGCAATGATGATCCTTCCAAATAGAGTAGTGGCATTGAAGTGGGTGGGCAATGGTCGGATTATTCATTCATTTTGAAGGCACCATCCAAAGGATTTGCTGACATATCAGACTCAGAATTTGAGAAAAAGACTTGTTCCCTTGAAAGAATAGAATTCCCTTTTACTTAGAAGGAAAGACTATGAAGACACGCTTGAGGCAATAAATCAAGAGGTGTTTTGCATATGCTAAGTTTTGAATCCTTACAAAATAACAAAGCAAAGGTGGTCAAACAGAAACTGAATACACTAGTCTGTAGTTTCAGGAAGAGAGAATTGCCATGATATTACAATAATAGTATGAATTAATGCATACATTGTACTAATTATATGCCAGGAAAAGGTTTTTTCTATTATGTGTGTGAGTGATTTATTGCATACAAAATTTCCATGAAATGTAGACAACATTATTATCAACATTGCACAATGAGGCAATTGAGGAATAAGGAAGTTAAGTATTTGTTTCAAGGACAAAGAGCTAGTAATGAATATTGAGAGTCTGTGTCTATTAGTCCCACTACCTGCATCTCTTGGTAACTGATCATCATATTGCTAGTATTTAAAGCCATAAAACTGAATGAGATCCCAAGAAAGTCAGGCGAGAATGGAATACATCAAAGAAGGAGCTCTAGAGCACTCTAGAATTAAGAGTTAATGATGTTGAGGAAAAATAGCCCTGAGGGTGGGAAAAAGAGCACCTTATATGAAAACAAGTTGTATTAACTTAGAAGCAAAGATAATGTTTCAAGAAGAAGTATGTGAGCAATTATTTCAAAAGATGCTGAAAAGTCAAATAAGAAAAATTCTGAATTGATTTTTTGACTTAGTAACATGGAGGACATTGGGAACCTTGACAAGATTAGAATCAATGAAGGGACAAGAGTGAACTTCAGAGGAAGAGGAAGTGAAGACAGGGAATATACACAATTTTTTGAAAAGTTATTTTGTAAAGCAGAAAAATAGGTAGCAGATAGAAGGGTTGTTAGGGTCAAGAAAGGAATTTTTGTTTATTTGCTTGCTTTTTAAGTTAAAATAATAAGCCACTGTTTTGGTATCTTCCTAAGATGGAATATATAGGTACAGCTACAAGGAGGTGTTAGAAGTGGAGGAAGTTATCCTATTTTATCTATTACTACAGGCCCAGTGCACAAAATTCATGCACTGGGGGGCAGGGTGTCCCTCAGCCCTGCCTGGTCACCCATAACTGCCCTCCCCTGCAGGCCTGGGTCCCCCACAACTGTCCTTCCCTGCAGGCTTGATTGCCCCAACTGCCCTCCCTTGCAGGCCTGGTCCCTCCCAACTGCCCTCCACTGCTGGCCATCTTGTGGCAGCCATCTTGTATCCACATGGGGACAGCCATCTTTGACCATATGGGGGCAGCCATCATGTGCGGTGGAGTGGCAGTCACTTGCATATTACTCTTTTATTAGATAGGATTTCAGTGAGTAAGAATTGTTGTAGTAATATATAGAAATGTTTAAAAATGCTTTAAAAATGTCTAAACTGTTAAAAAGGTTTTAAAATGTTTGAGCTAACTTTCTTGAAACTTAAAGTGTGATATTAAAGACACATTTCCCAATGCCTTGAAGCATATGTACCCCATAAATAAGGATTTAAACTTCAGTTATGAACTCAGAGTGACTTGTTAAGATAACGATTTGTGTGAGTGATATACTCTCCCTAGATAACTGCATGTAGCCCCGCACCCTGTTTGAGATTAACGTGTGTGCATTGAAATAATTCATTGATAGCACCTGAAATGCTGCGGGTACAAAACAGGCTTTAAAAATGGGTCCTAGCCAGCCAATGGTGCTCTCCTGTCAAGACAGCCACAAAGGCACATCCTTTTGTCAGTCCAGCAAGCAATGCTGCTTCATAACCCTCTCGTTGCCAAAGGACAGAAGAATGGCTAGTAGCTCCCAATCAAGATGTGACCAAGCTCTCTGGTGAGGAATGCCAGTCCCCTGCATCTGGACCAGACCAGCTCAGCTGCCAGACCCCAGAGAATAGCACCACCGAGATCCCATTAAACCTATACCCACAGCATCAGGACTTATCCTATCTAGTGAAAGAGTAATATGCAAATTGACAATACCTCTACTACACCTACAAGCCATGCTCACCAGCCAATCAGGAGTGAGTATGCAAATTAACCCAACCAAGATGGCTGCAGCCATGGAGCTGCAGCAAGCAGGAGGCTTGAGTTTCCCTGACAATGGAGGAAGCAAGCTTCCCTGCCACCCTGGCTAGCCCAGGCCTGCACTCAAGGCTACAAAGTTTCAATTATAGAAAATAGATAAATCCCAGATACCAGGGCCTCCGCTTGGGTCACCAGGGGGAGTGGCCAGCCTGCAAACCACCACAGGCCCCTCACCCAGGATGCCCCACACCCCAATGGAACCCCCACCCTGATCCAGGACACCCTTCAGGGCAAACCAGCCGGCCGCCACCTGTGCACCAGGCCTCTATCCTATCTAATAAAATAATATTATGCAAATATGCAAATTGACTGTCACTCCAACATACAAGATGGCTGCCCCCATGTGGTCAAAGATGACTTCCCCCATGCGGACACAAGATGGCCACCACAAGATGGCCAGAAGGGGAGAGCAGTTGAAAGGGACCAGGCCTGCAAGGGAGGGCAGTTAGGGGCAATTAGGCTGGCAGGGGAGTAGTTAAGCATCAATCAGGCTGTCAGGAAAGTGGTTAGGGGGTGATCAGGCTGGCAGGCAGAAGCAGTTATGGGCAATCAGGAAGGCAAGCAGGCAAGCAGTTTGGAGCCAGCAGTTTGGAGCCTACCTGGATCGGGCCTAAATGGGCAGCCAGATATCCCTTGAGGGGTCCCAGATTGGAGAGGGTGCAGGCTGGGCTGAGGGACACTCCCTCCCCCCATGCATGAATTTCATGCACCAGGCCTCTAGTATAAGTAATAAAATGCTATATGATTTACTACTCTATATATTTCATGTGACATAATTCCTCTGACAATTAGTTGAATAATTTTGTGTACACTTAAATTTAAAATTAAAACTTCTGATCTTGGTCCTGCTTGCATAAAGTAGCCTCTTCGCTAGCAATTACTTGAATATCCAAACACCTGCACGGTTAAAGTTTATCAAAAGGGATGCCTTAGATAAACACCCCAGATCCTTTCCCAGGATCTACTTGGGACAGAATGACTCAAGATCTAAGAATAATTCAGAGTTGAAGATATGGGAAAAGGAATGAGTGGGTGATAGAATAGACTGGGGATGTCTACTCTGAAATCTAGGCAGCATTTGGGGTCAGCTTTACCTCTAAAGGAGGCAATATAAATTATACTTGCAGAAATTCAACTCCTTATCTAACAGATGGCCCAAAACTCAAAAGTTTGATCTTAAATTATTTGAGGGTGGCATGAAGAAGACAAATTCACCCATGCTTTGTCAAAAAGAATTTTTTTTAAAAAAAGGTGCAATCCTACTGAAGAGTAATTTACTAGTACTTAGAAAAATCATATATGAATTTTGACCCAGCAAGCCAACTTCTATGAAATATTACC